>OW799212.2:8575115-9956416 GCA_941918905.2 Xestia sexstrigata | reverse complement strand
TCTTTATTTAGGCTACAGGTATCTGACATAAATATTTTAGGGTTTTTGGCCTTTAATACAAAAAAGGGGCCAAAAAACAACGAAATTTGAATAAGGTGGAAGCGCTAGTATAGCCCGCAAAATTTAAATTTTTCTTAATAATAATAAAAATAATAATTAAAACCATCAATACAACATAAGTTCATTTAATCCCATTAAATGGCTATTACCTTTAACCACCAACCGGTTTTTTGAACCAGTATGTCCCCAGCCGTTCCCGAAATGGAACAGAACATTGTTATTTTAATTGTGTCTGTAATTGCAGGTAACTACAGGTTTATGATTCTAATTACGTCTTGAAATATAAAATTTCAAAGGAATCGAGAGCAAACTCTCTTCTACTGTCTTCAATTTCTCAACGATCTTTTCACTTTAGCGAAAAGTTTTTCATATTTCCGTCCTCCATTTTTTTTACAGCAACAGGATATAATACTGCCTTTTGTCCGGCACTGTACGTGACGGCTTTTATCCGGCTCGTATTCATACAAACAGCTAACATAATATGTAGTACATTCTGTTCGATCGTTGGTACAAATATCGGTTAAAGGCCACTGCACGCCGTGCGATAACCTTTTAATATAGACCAGAGGTCTCAAATCGGAACTATTTCTTCGAGTATTTTATTGCTACGAGTATGCTCGAACGTGGAATCGTTACGTACGCACTCTCAGGAATAATGGAGTGTTTATGGCTTTGGATTTGAATTCTTCGGAATGTTTCCTATCATACAAAGTGGATTTTTATTTAGGACTAGCTCATGGCCGTGGCTTCGCCCGCGTGTAGTTCGGTTATTGTCCCACAGGATCGTACGGGCAAAAAGTATCCTAAGTATAGGTTATAAACTATCTGTGTGCTAAATTTCATCCGGTCCGTAGTTTTTGCGTGAAAGAGTAACAAACATAGACATCCAGACATCCTCACAAACTTTCGCATTAATAATATTAGTAGGATCTAGGTATTTGAACTTAACTTAATTGTTACTTAACTGAGATTACATGAATACAACAACTCGCTTTAAAAGCTAAATTACTTCAGCGAATACAAATTTGATCTTATTTGCTATGAAGCAGAAGAGATACTATCAAGAAACAGATTAGTTATTTGCTCAGAGGGTATCACATGAAGCGGATTATTGATTATCACGGAATCGGTTCTTCGTGATTATCATACTCTGGGTACTACCTAGTTCATTAACGGTCGACCACTTTTTTAATCTTATTACCTACCTACATAAGATTTTTGTGTATGTTTATTTTATAAAGGTATATTTTTGTTTTAAGTTCTAATTTGAATTTTCCTGTTTTGTCTTTTCTACACTCTGTGTCTACATTTCCAATCCAACTTTCCCCTTGCAGGTATGCTGGAAGAAATTTCTTGTAAAATAAGCAGTACCTTTGTAAGTCCTGTTAAGTATTTTGTGTGTACTTAAACAAATAAGAGTTAAAAGTGGCAGATCTTCAATGGTATATATGGATACTTGGTAGTAATTACGCACTAATCGAAAGCAATTATGGATTGGCATCAGGCATTATCTACCCCTTTGTATGGCTTGATTGAAATTCTGTATCAGACGATACCAGTTAGTTACATACACGTAGGATACCGTACACGACACTTTGTTTAAATGTTATTACAAGATAATTGATTGCCTTTTTCATTAGAAGCAATGAAAACCATTTCTAACCCTAACTTTGTATATTTGACCTATTTTATTAATTGAAAGTTAAATTTCCCTTTTCAATCATATATAAAGCAGGCAAAGTTATGCGTAAATGTTGGTGCTTATTTGAGTACTGCTTAGTTAAAAAGGGACTCCAGTCACTAATTGCTGCTTATTAGATAGATAGGTATTGACGTAATTAACATTACTTGACTTCTGACTGCTTCGTTGGTCTAGTGATCGCAAGCGCGACTCCTGAGTAAGAGGTTCCTGGGTTTGATTCCCGGGTCGGGAAAAGTGTTATTAGGTTTTTCGATCAGGACTTTCTCAGTAGCAGCCACGGAGTCTAGATCTGTGCCCGGTTGATGGCAATAGGCTCGCCCCCTATTACATGGGACTTTAACATAATTTAAACGAACTTTATTGATGTATTATTAGGTACAGCTCTGCCTAAACCTTCGGGAATTACAGGAGTAATGTTATTTTATGTTGAGTTCTGAAAGTCACGAACATTCAACAAGTCTGTTAACATAGTCATGCAACCCAACCTATCTGCTTGCGGAACGTTGCTACTTTACTGCGGTTTTTAACATTTTGTCGTGAACAAAGTAAGCACCAACTATTAGTTTTCTGTTTCACTGTGCAACGAATTTTACCGCATTGTGTCCCAAACAGGAGTACTGCGATACTGCGGTTATATCCAATATGCAGACACTAGCCAGGCCATACGAGTACAGACCTCACCTGATTTTCATTTGCATGCGAATTAGCCAGCGCCAATATCGTGGTAGGTAAACGGGATTTTTATTGATAATATTCATAAAATATTGCAAATAAATCACAAAATGCTGTGGCAATGAAGAGCGTTCTTTTGTTCCCGTGAAAGTAGTGAAAGGAAACTAAGCCAGCACTAATATTGTGGTAGGTAAAACGGGACTTTTATTGATAATATACATAAAATGTTGTAAATAATATACAAAATGCTGTGGATGTTCTTTAGTTCCTGTCAGAGTTGTGAAAGGAAACTAATATGACGTTAAAAGCATAGACAGCAGTGCTTTCTTTGCGCTACATTGTTTGTATTTCTATAAACTTAAATATAACATGAAGTCTGAAATCCCCGAAGGTTTAGGCAAACACGCATAGGGCACGCCACGCTAGTGGCGGTAAGTCCCCTCTTTGAGGAGTGGCTTGAGAGACGCCACGGCGTCCTCACCTTCCGCCTGACGCAGGTCCTCACCGGACACGGTTGTTTCGGGAGGTTCCTGCACCGAATCAGGCGGGAGGAAACGCCCGGGTGTTTCCATTGCGAAGATCGACCGGAGGACACGGTGGAGCACACGGTGGAGGTGTGCCCCGCGTGGGCGGAGCACCGCCGTGTCCTCGAAGCGGCGATTGGCGGCGGCGACCTCTCGCGTCCGGCCCTGGTGCAAGCCATGGTCCGGAGCGAGACGGAATGGGACGCCGTCACCTCCTTCTGCGAAGCAGTAATGCTAGAGAAGGAGGTGGCGGAACGTGAGAGGGAGAGAACCTCACAGCGTCCCGGCCGCCGCGGGAGACGCCCCGGGCGTCGGGGGCCACCACGTGGCCCCCGGCCACCGTAGGCGCAGGCCTGTGGACGGTGGGCTATGGGCTAGCTCGCCGTCCGTCCGTCTCATGACGACAGGCCGTGTCGACGGCGCGTTCGTGTTCCACGCGCGCCTCAAAGAGAGTCAGCAATAGGAAGGGGTCAGGACCGAAGCCTGCCGGGGTTGCGGGACTGTTCGAAAGAGATACCGTGACCCCGGAACACAAAGGGCGATGAAGGAACATGGATGGGTTTTAGTCAGTAAAAGTCTGACACTCCCTCCTGCTCCGCCCAGAGCGGGAGAAGTCATTTGATGATTTCCCATCCGAAAAAAAAAAAAAAAAAAAAAAAGGCAAACACGCATTTCGCTAGTTATGTTTAAGTCCTGAGTTGTAATAGGGAGCGAGCCTAATGCCATAAACCGGGCACAAATCCAATCTCCGGGCTGCTACTAATACACTCCTGATAGAAATTCCCATGAATAACACTTTGCCCAACCTAGCAGTCCTATGTATCCTCTATAGTTCTATAGGCATCTCCAGCCTCTCTTACAGCACATAATTGAGGACACCTTTTTTTTTCGGATGGGAAATCATCAAATGACTTCTCCCGCTCTGGGCGGAGCAGGAGGGAGTGTCAGACTTTTACTGACTAAGACCCATTCATGTTCCTTCATCGCCCTTTGTGTTGCGGGGCCACGGTATCTCTTTCGAACAGTCCCGCAACCCCGGTAATTGAGGACACCTCAGGTTTGAGCTTTCAAACTGTGCCTGTTTGTAACGTTATCCGTAAGCTAGCAAGCGGAACCGAGAACTAAGAAGTACTCATATGTAAGTACAATGCCGGTATGAATCGTGTAGGTAAAGTAAGAGAAATTTTATTTAAAACGAAATAGGCTAGAGTGGAGCACACTTGCCTAGAAGAAACGGATTGAGTAGGTATGTATTAACATATGTAAATAGTCCGAATAATCAAATCACATTATTATTCTTTGACAGGTGTATCAAATGGCTATAACACGACAAATTGACGTAGGGTGTTAATTTGCTTAACAATTACTTAACCTGACGCGCAGGCCACACCGCCTGCTAGCGAGCGAGCGAGCCGTGCGAGCATCGTTTCTCATCTTTTCATATTTCGGTTCGGCACGTTTGATAGTTCGTAGTATGAAAAGAGGTGAAACGATACTCGCCGGCTCGCTCGCTCGCTTGCTAGCTGGTGGGTCCGAGCTTAACGTGCGAATAGCTTTTCAGTCTTAATATAGAAATTAATATCATCACTAAGTGAGTCTTCAAAGAAAATACTTCTAAGAAACGAGTCCTGTCTTCAAGTGTTTCTGGATTGAATTACTGTCCCACTTCAAGAACGAGATTATAGTAATATTATACGACGCGCTTCGTCTAGTGTACTTGTGACAATTTCAGATTTATTGCTTCTATTTTGGAACCTAACTTTTTTATTTATATAATACCTGTCTATGTAGGAAGTTTAATAACAATCAATTTTTTTTCTGGCTGTATAAACAAGCTTATTGATCAATGCTTTGCCCCGTACCTATGTGTAGAAGCGTTTGCTCTGAAGAGGACAGTAGCCTTACTGTTCTCTTCAGGGCAAACGCTTGTATCATATTTTTATAGGTACTTTTCATATTATCATAAATCATTAGATCAGCATCAATAGCAAGATTCAACCAGACCCAATCCAGATCAATTAACGTCCCAGCATTAGGCGCAGTATTCTGTACCAAGCACTTAATGCAACTGCCTAACAAGAGCCTCTTCAGGTATCATCGAAGCTCTTGGCCATTAGTCCATCAGCCGTGACTCTATGGACACAATTACCGAAGAGTCCACATCCCAAAATATCAACTGTCTTGTGTGCTAAGTAAAGGCACTTAATTTCTTTATCTTTCTCGGCTTTCACGAGATTCTTCATCGTATGGGAAAAAAACATTTGATGCTTTTGAAAAAAGTCTCGAAAAACTCCTTGCCTTCATTTATAATTTCAGACTGCTTCAGTCTAATACCACTACAAGCCACGAGTTTGTAATAAATGCGGTTGCGTTTACGTGGAAAGTGGAAAAACAGCTACAGTAGGCATTATGTATAAAATATTAGACACCCAAAACCCTCTTTACTTCGTCCACGTTTATGTTAAAGTGCGTACTCACCAGAAAATGCGTAACAAATGCTCAGATGTTTTGGGAATATGTCATGGCAATTAAGTCTGCGCTGGTTTGTTAATCTCATATTTGTTGATGTGTAAACACCTTTATACAAAAATTGAATTTCGAATCAAAATTCAAATCTGAACAACAAACACAATACGCGTATGATTTTTCATCGATGAAATAAAACATTGACTCTGTGTATTATTTTTAAAAAATTGGATCTGTTTTTCATCTTGCAAACAAGTTTCTGCTGGTACAAACCTACCGTAGTGTACCTAAGGTAGCTGATGAAGCCCAACAGATGCAGAGAAAAACTGCATCAACTTTTATTAAAAGCAATTATGGAAACTGAACTTCTCAAAAGAAATGTCTGGGGACAAAATTGCCAACGCTAAACATCAGCTGTTTTGCCGAATTTCGCCTGGCAAACGAGGAACTTTATTTCACAAATACAATTTTAAGACTCCAATAGTGATGTGGCATCAAACGAAGAAGCGCCTATATTGATAGCACAGTTAGCCTTCAAACCAAACATAAAACAGTACAAAATATCGATCGTCAACGACGTAGGTAGGTTGATTTCACTTAATAAATTACCGTGTGTCTCTTTACGGTTCCATTCCGGCCACAAAGGCCCTATAATTATAAGCAAATGTTAGCATACGATGGTATTTGTATCGGATATACTGTATGAACAACATAGCAAATAAATAATCTGATTGCCAATTATATTGATTGCATATCATATACGTAGTTGATAAAATATTTACGAAAAAGGAAGCACTTCTCATGACAAAATGTCAGTGGTAATTAAATGCTCATTTTTAATGACAATTAAATTACGAAACGAACATAATCAAAACATTTTCTTTTCCAAATTATTTCGCTGTCTCAACGACTTCTCTTATTCCGTTTGTAACCTTAAAAGTAATTGTTTTAGAAGTAAACTTGAGATTTTAGCAGAATTATTAAAATGGGATAAACTTATTTGACAAGAAGGGATTTTGTGCAACTTTGCAATTTTCAACAGATAACTTTCAAATAGTACTCCGGCTGGTGCTTGAAGCTTCTATGACTTCAAAATTCTTGTTTATACGAGTATTATTTGTTGATTGACCTTAAATAATATTAATGTCCTTGTGTGTGACTGCCTTGTTGGTATAGTGCTCACAATTACGACTGCTGAGCTGGAATGAAACCCAGGACCTCATTCCTGGGTTTTTTTTCCATTCATTAGGGCAAAGTGTCATTAAATTTTTGCATCAGGAATATATTAGTAGCAGCCAGAGCCTGGATTTGTGGCCGGTTGATGGCAATAGGCTCGCCCCATGTTACATCCCATGTGTTAAAAGATAACTGGCGATATGTTGGTGTACGGCCGAACAAGCTATTTAGTTTACATTTTACAATGTAATTTGTGGGTTAAACTGTAAATTTTTGCTTTGTATATATATGAAACTGCCTTATTTGTGAGATTAAATCCAAATTTGCTTTCCTATCTATCTGATACTGTACAACGTAACAGGCGAAATGACATGCTACGCGGACGCAGAGCCAAGACAGCTCTTATGCGGATGAAAATATTCTGCAGAGCCCCGCAAATTTATAATAAAATTAATAAATCCATTAGAGAGTTAGATTTGGCTAGATTTAAGAAGCAATTAGAATTTTTATGTAATAAATGTTATTATAATTTGAATGACTACCTAAATGACACTGACATATTAATTTAAATTATTTATTATTTATATTTTAACACCTTTGCCTAACCCTTGGGGGATTACAGGCGTAATTTTATATATGACTAGCGGACGTCACGCGGTTTTACCCGCGTAGTTCCCGATCCATAAAAAGTAGCCTATGTCATCCGAGGATAGCGTAGCTTCCCAACGGTGAAAAAAATTTTCAAATCGGTAGTTTTTAAGTTTATTCGTTACATACAAAAATACAAATCTTTTCTCTTTATAATATTAGTATAGATTAGTATAGATATAGACAATATTAATGTCGTGTTTTAATGCTTTGCCATTATCATGTTGGTAGCATAGTTACGCTGATCACCGTTAAACGAACATGTAGCATTATCGTGTTATTTTTGGAGATCCACTCGTACTTTGATACGGTAAATTATGATGTGCCAATCCTCCATTAAGATCAGAGTGGTATTTACAACCCCGATAAAATCCCCTCACATGCATAAAATAAGGATTATATAAATAAACGCGCAATTTCTGTCCTTCCTTGCTATTCTGGGCCATTTTCTGGTATAAATAAAAGTCATTGATTGTTTGTAAACTCAATGAATTAAGGGAATGTACCAATAGCGATACTTCGAGAAGTTTTTATCGTTGTTATTGGTCAGTGTGTTAGGGTCACAGCACAGCACGGGCCTGTGGACGGTGGGCTATGGGCTAGCTTGCCGTCCGTCCGTCTCATGACGACAGGCCGTGTCGATGGCGCGTTCGTGTTCCACGCGCGCCTCAAAGAGAGTCAGCAAAAAGGAAGGGATCCGCAAGGACCGATGCCTGCCGGGGTTGCGGGACTGTTCGAAAGAGATACTGTGGCCCCGGAACACAAAGGGCGATGAAGGAACATGGATGGGTTTTAGTCAGTAAAAGTCTGACACTCCCTCCTGCTCCGCCCAGAGCGGGAGAAGTCATTTGATGATTTCACATCCGAAAGAAAAAAAAAATGGTCGCAGCGCAAACGCTGCTTTCAGCATCGGCGATCTGCGATTTTGTGACTGTATCGACGCAGCGTCGCGTTTTGGCGACTCTCTGCGTTCCATTGTAGTATTAAAATCGCGTGTTTTAGAGATTCTATTATATCGATGCTACGATCGCTGATGGAAGACGTTGCGTTGGAAGACCTCCCACTAGGTGGACCGATGACCTGGTGAAGGTTGCGGGAATCCGTTGGATGCGAGTCGCACGGGACCTGTCAATGTGGCGACACTTGGGGGAGGCCTATGTCCAGCAGTGGACGTCTTTCGGCTGAAATGATGATAGCGATTCCGCGACTTCCTGCGTTCGGTCGCGGTATCGCGATTGATATTTTAGCTTTATTAACAAAGCTAGCAGCAGTGCAGCTTCATATAAATCCATTGTAAGGGTGTAGCTTCGTCAAAATCTAGTGCAACACTGAGTCGTCTTCCGCAGATGTACAATCGATGCGACCAGCATCCGAATGTGTGCGAAGTGTAGCGTTTAGCCGCTGTGTCGAGCTTCCGAAAAGCGACTCAATCGCCTATTTTTGTGGTATATTTAGTCGCTGCATTTAGCTTCTAAAAAGTGGCTAAATTGCCAATCGCCGATGCTAAAAGTAGCTTGTCTGCTGTTGCTCTTAGCGGTTTGCTGCTATTTACTTTGCAAAAGTCAAGTAGAACCTTCCCATATAGGTACATAACTTAATAGCCGTAGTTGAGTCCAGCTAATACATGGCCACCTTTGTTGCAGGCTTAGTTATTTGAACACGAACTATTGTTTATTTGGGTCAATTCCAGCGGACGGCTGTGGCACGACTTCGAAGGGAAATTATAGCCGTGACGTGGGGAGAGCAGAAGGGGAGTGTGGGTTTAGAATAATAATAAGGTCTATTCAGAAAAGTAAGTGCTATTTCCTGACTTTGTGTAAGATAAGTGAGAAGTTATACGCTAAATAACGAGGATAAATCAAAGATAGCTTTTTATTTACTCAAGAAAGTGGTTCACCCAATTTTGTACGGCAAGATGCAAAGTTTCAGTGACTCACTGACTGGTTGATTGATTAAAGTGGAAGCGCTTCCGGGGTTGCAGGACTGTTCGAAAGAGATACCGTGGCCCCGGAACACAAAGGGCGATGAAGGAACATGGATGGGTTTTAGTCAGTAAAAGTCTGACACTCACTCCTGCTCCGCCCAGAGCGGGAGGAGTCATTTGATGATTTCCCAAACGAAAAAAAAAAGGTGGAAGCGCTTATGACTTTTTCATGAATTAGTCATTCCATTGAATGGGTTAAATTAAATGAACTTAAAGGGGTTGTATTGATGATTTTAACTATTATACCTCTGTAAATTTGTTACGACCGCGAATCATTCATCAACAAACAACCTGACACTGACCTGCTAATTGCAAAAAAGTAAAGAAAATAATTTCGGAAAAACAATTCAAAAAATAGGACCGAATAATAATCTCCAGACAATTTTTATCTAGAGAATAAAGTCGGTGGTTTGGCATAACAATATTTTCTACGCAAAAGCTACCTACCAAACCGCAAATGTTATACCTTACATAAAATTTAGAAATAAATTGTTCCTAAGTAGATAGTTTTTATTCTGTCAAATGGTCCTACTGCGACCCTGTCCCCTACGTTAACCCGGTGTCTGATTCCTGTAGTTCATTCACGAGTGTGTGGGAGTACAGGGCATGATGACTCGCTTGTTTCTTTTGTACGCCACAGGGAAAACTGTGCGCAATTTCTGAACGTGTTTTGATGACATCAGCACAGTTTCAGTCTTAAATTTTATTTCATTTCTGTGCGGTTCATTCGTCACAGTATGATGTGTAAGTAGGTGTGCCATTGCTGATAAAATGGGAAAATGTATCGTGAATATTGTTGACGTAATTTTGTTTCTAATAATATGTAGAGTAGAAATATATATTCGGTGGGGCTCACTTTGTCAAATTACCCACAAATTAAACTAAATAATAAATTGTCACTTACGAGTACCACCTTTTGAAGAAATGTCTAAGCTGAACACTTTAATAGAGACGTATAACATAACATCGCGCCTAATAGTGTAACTAATAGTACACACCTTTCGCACGTTATGCTTAAGTCCCATATAATAGAAGCCGAGCCTATTGCCATCAACCGGGCACAAATCCAGACTCCGTGGCTTCTACTGAGAAATTCCTGATGAAAAAACCTAACAAAAATTTGCTCGACCCGGGAATGGAACCCAGTACCTTATGCTCAGCAGTCGCGATTGGGACCACTTGACTGACGAGGCAGTGTTTAATAGTTACGTATCTTTATAATAACAAAGGTTCTACCTACAAGTTTATATTCTCAACTTAGTACAATCCTCTTGGGAATAGAATAGGTTAATGTTGATTAAAAAGAAAACATTATTATAAACAGTCGTACTCTCGTTCTGCATTATAATTCAATCAGTTATTTCCCCGAAGCATTCGTAGGTATGATATTAAACTATTATGAGCTCAACTCTCCAACGATTTCAATGAGAGGAGAGGGTTGTAAACAGACTGAAATGTGTTATGTTAACAACGGCAATATAAAACTGAATTACATAATAACTCTCTCACATGATCTCACAAGTTTTTATGTGTATTGATTGTATATTGATATTGGCAACGTACCGCCTGGAGGATAAGCTCTGTTATATACGCACATTTACATAACATTTGATATCTGGCAATAAAATTTTGTGAGATTGTGAAAATTATTTCGTTATTCTGTTATTTATTTGGTATAATACTACTTTCACAAATATAATTTGAAAGCAGATAAACTGAAAGATTCTCAAATAAAAATGTGTCAAACGAAATTTGCATGTCAGTACCTTTCAATTAAATAAGCTCCAACTGTGCATTATCGTATAATTATCACTTGCTTCGGTGAAGGATAACATAGTGAGGAAACCAGCATGCCTGCTGTAAAGTCAAGTCACAGGCCCATGGTCGGCATAAAAACTCTGACACCAGGATATACACTAACCCCACGAAAAAGAAGATAAGCATGTGTCAAACGAAATGGGCATGTCAATTAGCTTTCAATTAAATAAATTCCAACTAAAATAATTTCACCCCATGATGTTTTAAGATTTCACCCCATTTCACCAAGATCTACTACTACAACAGCCCATAACGTCCACTGCTGGACATAAGCCTCTCCTATGATGGGAGGAATTTGCCGTAATCTCCACGCTTGGCAGGCGGATTGGAGACCGCAGTGATGAAAGGCTAACAGAAAACGCTGCTGCCCATTCTCAAGTCTACGGAGGCGCAAGGTGTTCTGCCTCAGACATTAGTCGCCTTATACGACACCCGTGAGTGTAGTGGGTTGGTTCTATTCTACTCTGCCGGATACCACACGGCTACCTACTCTGCCGGATACCACACGGCTAGCCGCGCCAAGATCATCTAGCTACATTTAAGAAATAAAGTTTTAACGGATGCGTATTTTCATTCTACAAAAGTTAGGTACTATTTAACAGAGCGTAGTTCAGCGCCTAACAGAAAGTAAACCTAAAATTTAATTTCAACCGGAAAACGAACTTTCTCCATTACAAGTAAAATTCGCAGCTTGTTAATATTCAGTGGGCCGTTAAGGACTTTCCGTTCTATTATCTAAATACGACGGAAGGGAATTCGCACCCTGACGCAATAGACAGAACCCGACCCAATAGTTGGGGGTTCGGGTTCGGGGAATCCTTAAAGCCTTTATTCCTGTACCAAAACTAACTGTGTGTGCTGTGTTTTGTTGCAAATAGAAATTATGATTTATAGTTTTCTTTCGTTGCTCTTCACTAGGAATTTCTCCTGTATCGTGGGTGCGTTTACAAACATTTAAACTTACATACACAAACAGCCAGACCCGCAAAACAACTACCTGGTAGGTCATACAAATACTTGTCCCGTCCAGCAGTTCCGAAAATTACCCCCTACATACAAAATTTTCCTCCGTTATAATATTAGTACCTATACATGCATGATATTTACACATGATATAATATAATTACAAGAATCTAGATGTTTTGTGAAGTCCGTGTAGTAAATAAAAACCTTGTGAAGCTAAAGCGGGTCGCTAGTGAACTTTAAAAGTAAAAGTTCTATGGACTTCTCTTATATTGGATATTAGATCACAAACTTGCATTCATAGAAACAAACGACGCAGTACTTATTCAAGAAATAATAAAAATGTTCTATAAAATAATTGGAAAGTCTTTGATATTCATTGCCTACTCTATTTTTAAGTAGCAAAAACATTTAAACTTTATTGAAAATAAATTGCAATAACTAACCAGTTTCGAAGAAGACTCCTACTAATTTATTTTATAGGAATAGAAAAGATGTGAAATATGATTTTAATGAACCACTTGGTTTTCTGCATCCTCTGTTCTCGTTTTAACTTACTAGGTCGTACATCGGATCTACGGAAATTAATGGGAACGTTTAAATGTCACCTATAACACTCGGGGATAATGTACCTACCCGTTAGTGAAAGAATTATTGGTGTCGGATCAGCCATTCCGATGTTACCTCCTATTACATACCTATTATATACCTATTTATAATATTAAGTATAGAAACAAAACCTACCCTGTGTCCTAACCAAAGCGAAAGGTCGCGCGACAGCGCGACTGTCGCGTTAATTTTGCTCGTCGAACGCGAACGCGTCATCGTTTCCCGAACAAATTATAACTTACCGATTTGATCTTAACCGAAGAGGGATTAACACAGAGTTATCCCTCTTAAACGTTTTAAGACAGTGAATTAATCAACGTTAATTCCCGTTAATTATTAATCACTAACTGCTAAGTATGGATATAAAAATGCTAAATTGAAATAGTTCCAATCTTCAATTACCCAGTATTACTCAGTTCATTAGTACTCCAAGCAGGCTCCAACTATTAAGATAGATCCTGAATACGTACGTATGTAGGTAAGGTAGGTCCCAGTATGTGTTAATACTTACGTCGTGAACCCTCGTTTCGTATTTATGTATTGGGTTCAAACGATCGCAATTACCTAGAACGTAAAAGTAGGAAAAAACCTCGCCCGAACACTAAATAAGCGAAAACACTGCTTAAATAATTGAAAGTGTCTACCTCTATGAGCTCTATTGTAGCAGTAAACAGTGACTTTATGACAGCGAAAGTATCACTTTAATCCCTTCAGCTATTCCGGAGATACGGTTCCTTTCCTTTCCCTCGGGAGCCCTTTGTTTTTCCGGGATACAAAGTTTCCTAAATGTTACACACGTGTTCTTAAATAAGTATTCCTACCAGTTCTTTTGCTAAACGCTTGGCCACGAGTTCACTTTCAAGCCACACGCGTTTTGCGACAGCGACTGGAGAGAAAACAAATAAAGAAAATTGCATAAAGTTTGCCCCGATTCATTCACCGCGACGCGACGGTAATCACATGAAGGAAACAAGTTATACATGCGCGTGACGTCAGTCGCATCGGCTGATGTCGTGATCGGGCATAATAGAAGATTTCCCAAAAGAGATTTTATAGAATACCACCTAACCAAATTGATAGTGACTTTATATGTCTTTCCAAACAATCTCAAATATCTGAGTAGGCTCTAAACATCACTCAAGATGTAAAGTAAAACTGAGTTAATTAGCCGAGTGAAACTTTATTAAAGATTTCGTGTTTCCAGTGTACTGTGTAGCCACTGCTGGCAAGTTCCGGACTTATTCCGGTAAATTAACCATTAAACTGATGAGAACAAAGGACTACTTTAAGCTTGTTAGGGAGCCTAGTCGAGATACTTTATTTATATTATTATTTGTGTACAGTTTGGTTCTGCACTACTAATTTAAGTTCGATGATTTGAGCTACTTATTTCTATAAGTACTTAGGAAATGAAAATGAGTTGAATAGTCAGCATAAGTTTGTGGCTGTGTTAAACTAAAAAACCGGCCAAGGTCGAGTCGGACTCGCGCTTGACGGGTTCCATACCATCGTTTTAGGGCCCCCTTTCATTTATTTTTTGTTATAACTGCAACAGAAATACACATTCTGTGAAAATTTCAACTGTCTACCTATTTCGGATCATGAGATACAGCCTGCTGACTGACAGATCAACGGACGGAACCTTCGGGTACGGAACTCTAAAAACGGTTCTAAAACTAAGTATACCTTATCGTCATTTATGCAAAGGACCACAGGAAGATTTCATTACATGTCGTCGATTTCTTCACCTTTTTAACAATAAAGTGATATACGTCTCAGAGCAACTATGGACTTCGTTATAACTCATAATATAAAACCTTTGCCTAGCCAGACAGATAGGTATGCTTTTGGCGTTTCATTTTGCTCCAAACTTTCGTTCTCGTATATCACAGAATCCGGAGTTTGCCGAACTATTCCGAACACGACGTGCAGCGAACAGATAGGATGGCTACTAATTACGAACAGGCTGTAGCTTATTACTTGTATATAGCCTGTATAGTAGCCATATAACAGCAACATATTATGATAAACAAGCCAAGGAAATGGGTCTCCCTTGTGTAATATGACTTACAAACTGTTTTCCTACGAACTAGAGACACGTCTCTAGTTCGTAGGAAAACAGTTTGTAAGTCAGGGCAAAGTGTTATTGGGTTTTTCTATCAGGAGTTTCACAGTAGCAGCCACGGAGTCTGGATTTGTGCCCTGATGATGGCAATAGGCTCCTCCGCAATTACATGGGACTTAAAAATAACTGGCAAAATGTGGGTGTACGCTATACCCGCTATACACCTCTGCCTAACCCTTCGGGGATTAAAGGCGTTGTGTTATGTTATAATAATAATAACATATTTATTCAAATTTAGAATTCAAACGAAAAATACAAGTTAAATCTTAAAAATAATGTTGGTATAACAGAGTTCGATGCCTGTACTAGGTTAAACCTGTATCACAGGCGGCAAGTTTCTAATAAAAACGATTTGGACAAGGACAATGGATTTCTTAACAATATAAAACATAATTGTGAAATAAGTTAGTGTGGGTTAATATATTATGATATACCTAATGTACTTAAACGCTATTATAAGATACGAACATAATAATTAAGGTCACACATGTACGTAAATAAATCTAAGGAAAAGAGTTTGTAACACTTATTTGCTAATACTAATATGATTGACAGCAGTATTAAACAAGTAAATATTGCAAAAAATCACTGTCTTGTTTTATATTTTCATATTTTTTTTCATAGATTTGTCTAGTTTTGGACACACTTGACAGGAACATTAACCTTTCACGAGAAGTACAGCTAACCTAACCTCGCAAACAGTACCTACATCCAAAGGCGAGTTCCATTGAAAGCCCTAACATAAGCTATTGTGCATTATCTCTATATGTCCGTTCCAACAATACTAAGGTTTGATTGATGGCTTCCTAGTACCGCAGTCTATTTATTATTATTATTGTATGCTCCACTGCAGGGTTGCCAGTCGTTAATCACGGCAATTTCATCGATATAAAGCAGGGTTATGACGTATTCATACTATATTGTGTGCTAGATTTAAGTGTTTTAATATTAATGGTGTATTACTTGTAGAAACCTTGTGCTTCATGGGATATCCTACCGTCAATAATGATGATATTCCGTATAAACTGTAAAACCTTTACAATACGTTACAATAATTTTCATCCCGAACATATTCGATTTTGACACACGAATACTTATAAAGCGACCGTCTGACACAAGACAGAACGACTTGTTACTTAGTTGTAGGTAATAAGTTTTGGATTACGATTTTCTTCATTTTGTCTATTTTCATAATGCGTTTCAAATAAAAATAGGAACGTCAATGACCTTTATCTATCATCTGTCACTTTGACACGATACGCATATTTTATTGACAAGCAGCGCAAACTTGAACTGCAAACTTTAAGTGGTCATACTGTAGAAGCAATGGCTTAGTCTGGTGGCTGTCAGTGAGTGAATTTAAGATTTTGACTAAGAAGTTTTGTCAAGATAGGTTTTCAAACTATGCTACATGTACTAGGTTTTATGCTATTTAATTAAGGTTTTAAATCGCATACTAGAATTGCAAAGTCTTCTAAAAAACGCCATTATTTTTGTACCGTGACAAATATGCCACAACCCAATCATTATAACCACCGCTCAATAACATAATTGGACGAGTATGGATACTATTTATATGTTTTAATAGCAAGCTAACAGTAGCCTCGTGGTAGGAACTCTCCGTACAACAACAAAGTTTAATTTGATATATTTGATATACTGTAGTGTAGGTATTCGGACCATCATGAAATGGTTTCGCTTTTCATTATTTAGAATATCGACGTAGGAATATAAAATGAAACAAAGGTCGAGCCATTGAAATTAGCCTAAATAGAAACAAAGGAATGAGGATCAAAGTTTAAAACTAAATCCGCGGCGAACGCTAACAAGCCAGTGTCAAACTACCCACAACAGAACAAAAGTTTCGGACCACGCAATTCCAAAAGTTACAAACTTCGACGAATTCGTACGTGTAAATCTATTAGTTCCATTCTCCTAAACGTGGGCACTAAAGTCTGTTCATAATACGTAATCTTGTCATAACTAAGTAAATAGTTAATTACTGAGGTCCCAGTTGGGCGCCACTATTCAAGGCCTGCCTTTTACCCAACTTTATCTCCTATTACACACGGACCATTATACTTATGACCCTCGATGATAACGTTTGTTTTAATACCAGTTTGTAATTAACATTACAGCGGAATTTCTAGAATTAGGTATACGTGTCTACGAATTCTACCTCTGTGATCGTGTGCACAACGGAATAGGTAAATATAATTTAATATGTACCACCAAAGTGATGATATGATATTTTATTCAGTAATGACGAGACCCGTTGTAGTCTTTGTGACGTCATGTTTTTAGTATTCAAGTTATTGACCAGTTAATTATGGGTTCTGTAGACTTTATTCAGGTGTGAAAACAAAACAATCATACATGGCCTGTCAAATTAATTATCTCTATAATATATCTATAAGAGAAGAGGCTTTTTCCTTGTAGTGGTACAGTAATACGCAGACAGTATTATTATTTTGTATACAAATATAGGTTTATTTTGTACACGAAGTTACAGTAGAACACTGACTCCTGGGTCACAGGTTCTCCCTAGTTTAGGAGGCAGGGTTTTTAACTATTTGTACAGCCTTTTCCTACAATTCAATGTACCTGTGTGGAACGTATTATTATTGTGTATAAAGGTTTTTGTGCCAATAAACTTATTTTATATTATCTATGTTCTTTCCACAGGATACAGCAAAACATGCCACGTGAACCTGCCACATGACAAAGTTCTTAAGCGAACCAGTCTTCAAACAAAAGTAATTAATATCACACAGCTTTGAATATTGGCGACCGGCAGGGGAGCTGATCGAAGCATAATACAGGAGCTTAAGTTTCCATTATAGGCACTTTCAGCAGCTCAGCTTCCAATTTAAAGGATTTGCAATACTTGTGAGGCTTGGAGACTAGGTGGCTGGGCCAGGTAGATAAAGAGCCAAACAATCGCCTCTAGTTCCTACATTGTTCGATTCCATTTAAGCTGAACTTTGAGGTCAGTATCCAGTATCGAAGAGCGATCTATTTAATCAATCAAACATTTTATTATCAGGCAACTGAGGCCCTTAGATCTTCTTCTTCTTTGCGTGTCGATAGACTCAAATAATACCCGCCCGGCATGTTGTCACCTGCTGTGCACAGCTTTGTCGTTGGCTTCGATTAAGTCCTGGAAGGTACAAGTGCATGGCTGTGCAGGCAAGCAAGGAGGTGGGGCATATCCTGCAGAGGGGCTTTGATAAAATACACAAAATAATCTCAAACAAGATAATAAACTAATACATTTTAAACAAATTATTAAACTATAACTATACACGTACCTAACATTGTTGGCGACGTGTTTCGCTGCAGTAGGTAATGAGAATGGAGACTTTTGTTTGTATGATGGTTAAGGGACTACCTACACTTATTGAGCTCTATTCACATTATGCCCATAGAAAACAACGATTTTGTATGGAGACGCGTACGCATCCGTTCAGCTTTCCGCGTCTATTCAGCTTTCGCGGCAAACAAGGATAAAATGAGGATAAATGTGTTATTATATAGATTGTTCAGCGCTGTTCTGTGCATTCAACATCAAACGCGGCGGAACAGCGCTGTACACGGATGGTTCTCGACTACTTGTCGATAAGTTGCGACCTGCATAGTTCCTGCATAGATTTGGTTTATGCTCTAATGCTCTTTATATTTAATATTACCTATTTTCTTTTGATTGGGTTACTAATGTCGCATATTCTCCAGCTAAATTTCCATTTCTCCACAGTGAGTCGACCCACTGTCTTATGCGTTTTATTTTTCTACGTTTAATTTTATCTATTTCTTCTGCAAGCAGCGAAACGATAAAAATATTGCACATCGAACTGTCCATGTTAAAGGCATAATACTAAAACGAATAGCTTACCGTGTTCGCAGCATATACAGCGCTGTACGCAGTGTTGCAGCTATAACACGCTATGACGGCTTTTCTCATTCTTACGACACTGTCGCAGCTGATAGAAGCAGAACTGTATAAGTGTGACCAAAATCGTTTAGCGAAACGCGTGAGTAGTCCCTAAGCATCCTATTTCCGCTTTAGGAGGCTGGATAGGTACACAGGTATGAATGTGTCTTTGTCCTCTCTGGTTTATGCCTTCGTAAAAAAATATGAAAACTATATCCAGCTTCTGCGTATTTCAAAACCACAAGGTCTCTGTTTTGCATAAATAAACTTGCAATCAACTTTGTACTCCTAACGTTCCGAAAGTTATCATTCCCACACTGTGTACATTTTACTAGCAAGCCTTGTATAAAAAATCTCGTTATATTTTCCACACATTTCTTTATTTATTGTTTTTCGATATGATGTCAGAATATTTTATTTAAAATCTCGTCATCACGTCTGAACTGGTTTCAATTTCGGCGCGAAGCTTTTCATACGAATTCACTGTGTTCGCAAAAATGAATAGTAATGAAATAAATACATAAAGCTTTTTTATCTTCACAGATATATATATTATATTTTATTAACTACATCAAATAGTTACGAAGCGTATTCAGTTTAATCAAATTTGACCGCAAAAAGTTTTCATAAAATATTGATGTTGTTTTTAAAAAGTTGGTGCACACAGCGAGACATGGCGGATTCATTTTACAATCCACGGCACTTTTCCATTTACTGTGACGACACAAGCAAAAGTGAGAATACCTTTCTTGTCTATTTTGAGGTTCAATTTTCCCTATTTTCGGCGAAAAGTTTTCGGATTGCATATTTTGTCATTCTTGTTTAAAGAGCACAAAACATTAAGGTACTTAAGTACATAGATTTTTCAGAAGCTGCCTGAATGCTGAAATATAGGTAGGTACTATAGACGACACCAACCTAGATTTTCAAATAACAGAAACCAATAAAAATATTCTAGTTCAGTACGCACCTGATAACAATAAAAGCACAGATAAAAATATTACTTCAGTCAAGAAAAACAAACTAAAGATATGCTCCATAAAAGAAGTAATGTCCCAGACATTCTTTTTGTGATCGTACTTGAAGTGCCTACCAATGAAGTTCTTATTACAATTTTCCGTACAAAACTTTATTGACTTCTATAAAAACTCCCTGATATTGGCACGATCTGTTCGTGATTTTACAACTTAAACCGTTCCATAAAATCTTATCAGTTGTCACATTTTTTTTCTATCTCTAAATACATTTTGCTAGAGACTTTATTCGTGGTGAAGTTTGTGTAATTGAAATTATTTGTAGGCAAAATAAAATTTAAGTTTTAGGGTTCTGTTGCCAAATCGCAAAAATGAAACCCTGGTAGATTTGTCCGTTCGTAAGTTACAGCCATTTTACTCCGAGATTGTTAGCACAAAACTGTTTAAATTTGGAGAATAGGTGTTTGAGACGAGTAACAACATCTCAAATAGAATTATAGAATTTCTTAGTATCTTGTTCTGCTATAACAAGGGCTCTTGGATTTATTATTTTATCGAAATAGAACAAAGACGATAATTATACAGAATCACACAAAGCAGGTGAAGGAAGTTATAGCCATTTAAATAAATGAATTTACTCCAGTTTTAGCCGGATAAATGTTACCTAATCATACAAGTAATGTTGCCAAGTTTGGCAACATTAATCATTTCTAACACCCACGTTAAATTATCTATTTATAACTCCGTACAATTCGCGTTAACGACTCAATACAGTCGACTAACTTATGTAACAAGGATCGAAATATCAAGCGGAAACATGAAATCTTCTGATCCTTATCTACGTAACGACCCACAAAGAAATACATATAATATACCTATCTGATCTCGTATAGCTGGTTCAAAAGAAAAAAAAACTAAACCAACCCGAAAATCCTTGTACAAATAAAAAATATAATCGATAAGGTTAAGGGTACAATCGTAAAGGCAAAACGAGTCCCTGTACAAAGCTTTCATCCACCTACGTATAAGTTAATCGCTATCGGACTCGGATCATTTAATTTTGTTGCAGTCATATCGAGCTTTGAACTCGGATCGTACCTACTCTCACCCCGTTTAATCTTGTTCCCATTGGAGGGCGAACCCAATAAGATACTTGTTATGAAGATCGTTTTACAAAATAATTGAATTTCCGAGAATCTAGCTTCGAACCTGGAGCTCTACCAACATTAATTATTTGGGATTCGAAGTACTTTTCAAAGTTGGTTTCGCATTTTGTGAGGTAGCTATTCAATTACGTAAAAATGAACAGGTACGCCTAATTTATAGCTGGTTTATTTTTTTAAGTGGATAATAGATTCAATTCTCTCTTTACGTCTTCAAACACCGAACTAGACTAATCTAGTTATATTATAAATAAGTTTGTGAGGATGTAAGATGTATGTATAGATGTTTGTTACTCATTTTCACAAAAACTACTGAAGGGATTTTGATGAAATTTAGCACATAGATAGTTTATAATCTAGATTAACACAAAGGATACTTTTTACTTTAAATATGTTCAACTTATTTTTTATAAAATTAATGGATACGAGAACGTAAACTTACTCGTACTTCATTCAAATTTATTTTTTTTACTGTGAAATATTTGTGAAAAATGTATCTTCCGTATTGCGTCTTGCCTGAATTAAATGTTTTTTTTTTTTTTTTGTCCCTGTGGACAATTACAGAACTCCACCCGATGCGGGTGTATCCGCGGGCATATGCTAGTGAAGTAATAAAAGAAGTTTTCTCAACAAAATAAAAATATCGTCAATTATTAATAATGGCGGCTAACTTAAGAAACTAAGCCAATTTATACGTGAAAGTTCCAAGCATCAAAGTTGCACATAGAGGCTCCCATGAATGTTGAATTAACCAACAGAGACTTCTTTACAAATTCTTTAAGTATTAACTTTGTAACACAAACTTTTCTAAGAGGTTATTACAGTTTGTGTGGGTAACTTCTCCCTTACGGGGTTGTGAACTCGTTACAAACATGTCAGATTTATTAAATTGTTTAGGTAACGTCACAACATCATCATCTGCCTAGCCTTTTTCCAACTTCTTCCAACTTTCGAGTCAGCTTGCAGTCTAACCGGATACAACTAACTACGCGATTTTTTTTTGTTTTAGACCATACCTTCTAGTTACGAAGATATTGTGGGTCAAAGTTCCAACATTTTTTTATTTCATTTTTATAATACACTTTTTTTAAGATTTTTACTTTAAACACCTTCACAACCTCCGTACTATTCCATCCATCCACCAGCACAATGTTTTAAGTGCGTTACATTGAGTCCTACCGGAAAACGTGATTTTTCTCCCAAAAAAAAAGGCTTTTCCCAGCAATAATTTTTGCGTAAAGTTACTTAGTTTTTGTACAGAATACTTGGTTGACGGTCTCGTGATGAGGTTGTTTACACCCTGTATAATCATTCCGCTGACATGGTTCTATCTAAATCTGGAAAGTTCATGTTATGGGTCCATCGGCATACAACCGGTTACCGGCTAGTATCCTGATCGCGACGTCTGACAATGCTTTTAAAGCTTAACTCAAAGGCTAGCTAACCGACCAGGCATTAGGTATATGACCTAAAATAATGGTTTTAAGTCATTTGATGTGATTATTATATAATTGTTCCTATTATTCTGTTCATTGCGTGTATTATATTATAAAGAGGTCAATTTGTAAGTTTGTATGTATCTTCGAAAGTACTGATCCGATTCCGAAATTTAAAACGTTCCCGTGCGTTAATTTCCTTACATAACGGAAGCGAAGCCGCAAAGAAAAGCTAGTTTTCAATCAAATAACTAACAGCAATGTTTTCTTTGAAGTATTTTGCTCCTCGTTTTCTAAAAGGGACTTCAATTTAATTGAATGTCAAGTGATTCGATTGGCTGTGATTTTTGCCACCTAATCGCAACAGCCAACCTGAGATTGAACATCAAAGTTACTAACTGATCAATAGGGCTATTACGTATCTTTTAGATCTCCAGTGACTATCAAGCTTCGGTTCTACACCGAACTTTGATGACAACCGAGAATGTCAAAATATTGGTACCTATTACGTATTACACAGAGTGGATATCACTTTACGGTGACTAACAGCCCGGGTACGGAGTAACGTCTTTCACGAAAGCCACTTCAAACTCAGTTGTCATCAATTTGTTGTCCACTATGCTTACATATTCGCAATATTAAAAGAATCGATACGAAAGCGTCTGTCAAAATGAGTTACGGTGACTAACAGTCACGATGGGCACCGATGACGTCATAGGTATTTGATCGCGACTGGTCATAAATAATACGAAACTAACCTTTTGACAGTTATTTGATGGACACTGAGCCCAGTTACTATCATTTCGAGCTGTCAACAAAGATACGTAATAGGCCTGCAGAGGCTTGATTACAATTTTATTATTAAATCGTTTAATTAAAGTGGTTGTCATTTGACACCGCTTGTTCGCGTGGTCGGACGGTGAAGCGGATATCACGTCGCATCGGTTGTATGAAAGAAATGTGATAATAAACTCATGTTTTACTTATTGTACAATAAAACCAGACATAAACAGAACCTTATCACGAAATAAACTGGAGCTATGTGCGCTGAGATTTATATTCAGCGAGTAAAAGAGTGCGGACCGTATGTACACTTTTTGTTTCCATTTATTAATTAGAACAAGCAACAAGTTCTAAACATTACGTTGTTCTTTTTCCCATTAAGCGGGACTGGTTGATTTAAACGGTTTCTCTTTCACTTTCTTAACGGTTATAATTAACAAAAACTTACTTCCGTGCACACTTTTCGCAAGAGAAATACCACTTGTAAATGAAAAACCAATAAACGCCATTTTCTATCCCGTATTTTTTGCATAAAAAAACGTTTTCCGCAAAATGTGAAAAACATATCTAAGAAACGTCTCATCAAACCTTCCTCCCCATATAGTCTGTGACATAAAACGTCGCAAAAGTCACAGATGACGCGTCCCTAAATATCATAAAGTGTCCCAACATTTTCCTACCAAACTGACTAAACTTGAGTGTTGACTTTTGCCTCAGCCGAGAATACTCCTGGGCACTACGTGACCCGAAATGAACCAAACAAATTAGTGGAGATTTTAGGCCGAACTGTTAAAGTTACAAATACATCCCGTGGCCGTGCCTTCTTGTTAAACAGGCATGGTTGATATTTTTATCCTCTATTTAATTGCTGTTTTTAACAACTCATTCTTAATCTAACAAAATTAAGAATTACAAAGAATGATGAACTCTCAATTGGCTTGATTAACCCCTAGCTAGTGGGTACCTATGTCCGTTTTATGCCTTTTGAAGCCTTATCAGAACATTTCTGTGAAATGGAAAAGGCTCCGACCTAAACCCCTCGTGAATTATTATTGGTACCAACTTATAAATTACTTAATTTTACAAGACGTTTATGATCGCAAAGTGATAAGATCCATTCACGGGTCTTATGAACACAGACACCTACCAGACATCTACCAGAAAACTTACATAATTTTATTTTTGCGTTATTGATTTAGTAAATATTGAAGGTAAACCTCGTTAGGTACTCTTCTATGTTACGACCGGAATAACATAGGTAACAAACAAAACCGATTCTTATCTTCACATATTATTTCTTCAACAACATAATTCGTCGCCCAGACATACTTACGAATACGAAATAGGTACTTTAATGTTTACATTACCATTAATTTTCTGTTTAACACTCAAGCAATAAACAAATAACAGGTAAAGTAATAAGGTATTGATTTTACGGTTATTATGTCACAGCATAAAATATTTGTTTGTTGACGTAAACAAGTTTACTCAGACAGCAATATCGTTACCAAAAATTACTTTTACAACTACACTTGATATAAAACTTTTCCTAAATACAGAAAAAACAGCTCTATTTCACCAGCTACGGACCCATAAACAAATATAATGTATTCGGAATAATATGTACCTAGTTGTTTATTTACAATAGTCTTTTGCAGTTCGAGGAAAAAGTTAACACACAAAGAGATTAAGTATGTCAAGAAGATGAGCATTCTGGATGCGTCATGCTGTATAGTATCTGCTTATTACGTTGAGTAGAGAACTTCCAGTCGCTCACAGCAATGGAAAATAAGAGATATTAAGAGATATTCTAATCCCTCTCAAACTCAATTTGGAAATTCTCTTGTACAGTCAAACTATTCCAGTTTACTAACTAGTATTGCCTTAATAACATTTCTTAGAATATTCTACGAGATAGAGAGATTTCAAAGTACAGTTAAGACTCAGTTATCCTACGCTACAGATACAAACGGAACAAGATAACATCACTTGTTGCTGTGACCTGTATTAATCACTAGCGCGCAAAAAACACAAAACGTTGACCCATTTAAGTATTGACCGTGCAAATTTGTGTTCACCTGCTAATTAATAACGTTGCATTTTGAGTGCAGTATCGATTGGTGAAATATATGTATGAGTAGGTGAACATGATAGGCGGAGAGGGTGTGTATGACAATGCTCGCGGATGCCCGGAGATCTCGCTCAGCTCGAAACTCGGCCACGCTCGCCGGAAACACGGCCGGCCGAACACAGCTCTAGATATACGCCGCGGAGCCGAGCAATAAATATTGCCAACACTTCCCTGCAACGCTACATACACCTGTCGTAATATAAGTTCATATTGTCGCGGGAAAATAGCAAACTGTGTAACGTACGCATCAGGAAAGTTGTTTAACACGCTTTGTGTAGGCTTGGAACAATTTTTGAAAGTATTTTTGCAGTAGGTTTCAAACTGCCATTAATAATGTATGCTTCCATGCGCGCTATTTTTTTCAAGGAGAATATTTAACATGAATTTAAAGTATCTGTGTTCCACTTAGCTGCAGCTTTACAACTTGCCTCATCGATTTCATGCGGTACAGATTAGATGTTCCTCAAGGATTTGTTTTGTTATCTACTGACTATAAAATTGTTAAGGATAGTAGGCGCGCCTGGTGATCCTTACGACTTTTTGTAACTTTTTGGGTTCTGACAAATTAGAATTCGAAGGGCTACATTTTCAGTACAATTAAATCGATATCTAGAAAACTTTGAACGTAAAATTAATCTAAAATTCAAAATTGTTAAAATGGTGTTATAAAAAGCCATGAGCTGAAAGTGATATATTTTTACACGTTTTGATCGAAACTCGATTTTGGTCACGTCAAATTATTAAACTTTCAAAACTACTACACTTAATAAATGAAAAACCGAGTTTATACTTAATAAGAAATCAAATTCCAAAATAGCTTTTCTCTGAAAAAAAAACTCTCTTGTTTACTTTCGGTAGCTAAGAATCTAAGCGCTGATGTAGGACAAAGAAGCGTCTTTTCATATGCACATGTGGCATGTAAAAGAGACCAGCACATAATACGGTGCTCGACAGTGTATTACGGAGGAAACTGTCTCTTAACTGCCAGCGGCAAGCCATGACTAGCTATTGTTTTATAGTAAATTAGGTTTTTACCATGTTACGTTGTTTATGGGTGAGGTCTAGCGTGTTTGCTACGAGTAAAAAATAGTACGAAAAAATTATCTTTGAAACACAGTTGTTTTCTCAGTCTTATGTATTTTAGGGTGCGTCAAGATCCGCCGCGGGCCTGTGGACGGTGAGCTATGGGCTCGTGAAATAACAGTTCCTACTTTGGGGTAAGACCTATTTCATAATACTTATTATAGCTTCCAAATACTTTGTTCGTGAAAACGTAAAACGTTAATCAATACAGTTGGAGGAAATCACTTTTGGATTTTGCTAAGTGTATACAATGTCTCGTGACTGATAAATGTTGTTTATTTTGCAAGTAGGTTTTTACAAACACTTTTACATAAATTTTTTGAACATAAGATTAATTTGACCATAAGATTTTTTTTAATTTTACTTTAAGTTTTTTTTGTTTTACTATTTGGGGCCGGTGTTTCGTACCTGACTACTCTGAGAAGAAACAGCCGAAACAAACTCAGAGGTCATAGTCTCTTTGAAGTCCAGACATAATTTTGCTCAATTCACATGAGGACTATGCAGATTAGTGTCTGAGATGGTCTTTTGAAGAAAGAACCACACAGATTTGAGTGGACCTGTCAGTCAGTGCAAGCATTTGTCAGTTATCGTGTAGCTCGACTTGTAGCGGCACTACAAAAACAACGTAGCACAAAAAGTACTACAGCGCCATCCATGACACGAACGACGAATTAAACAGCGAAACACATAAGAATTCCTACATCGCGCAAGCAGAGACAAGAACCCGACAACAACTGTCGGGCAGTGGCCCACCAGACATAACACCCGTCTGGTCGGAGGATCCTCCCTTTTCTATGGGGGATGAAAAGCTTTAGACCCTGTTCTTCATACCCCCAAATTGGTGACCCCGAAATGGACGTCAGCGCAGCCTTCGAGCAACGTGACGTCATCATTATCATCTTCGTCAAGATCACATCCTCAAGCTTTCGAGCAGCGAGACATACAGCCAGCCAGCAATGGGTGTTCCTGACCACAAGTATGCAGTGGAAGCACATTCCTGGTCAGCACTCTCAGCCTCTCAAACAAGCGACCTTAGCACTACTGCTCTTCGGCGGTCGAGAACTCGATCTCCCGGTCGACTACAACAGTCGGCCACATCGCGGCGCTGTACCACGACACACCGGAGCAGCGCCAGCCCCGACTCACTGGGGTTCGCACCACCGCAGACAGTTCCGAGTCGCCGTGAACCAATGCGGCAACGAGGTTCCACTGGACACGCCAATAACGCCTCATTCTATAATCGACCTGGTCTCTGGAGGGGATTGATGTAGCGGCACTACAAAAACAACGTAGCACAAGAAGTACTACAGCGCCATCCATGACACGAACGACGAACTAAACAGCGAAACACATAAGAATTCCTACATCGCGCAAGCCGAGACAAGAACCCGACAACAACTGTCGGGCAGAGGCCCACCAGACATAACACCCGTCTGGTCGGAGGATCCTCCCTTTTCTATGGGGGATGAAGAGCTTTACACCCTGTTCTTCATACCCCCAGACTTATAACTCAAGGAGCTCACTGTATACAAGATTCAATTCCACGCCTTACAGGAATAAACTAAGTGGGTCTGTTAGTACTCGTATATCATAAAATATGCAGATAGAATAAAAATCTTGCTGAAAATGTAATGGAACGTAAACAAGATATGAAAATACATAGTTGGTATAAAGTTAGACCTCCAGACTTTTATGTACCCATTCCTTTTATGATCTTTGCTATTTACCTGAATTTTATTATTGAAAAATGCTAGCTGAGAGTTTTGAATGAACTGTGAACTAGTTGGAACAGAATATTTTGAACCGTATTACACATTGGTTGAAACTGCAGTGGACTGCAAATTGAGACCGAAGGATTTTAGCAAGACGTGATACGCTTGAGTTACATACAGCGTCCGGCAACAGTCATCGGTCAGCCTTATTAGAATGTGATGGTCTCATAACACGTGTTACGATACGACCACATTTTTTTTTTTTTTTTTTTTTTTCGGATGGGAAATCATCAAATGACTTCTCCCGCTCTGGGCGGAGCAGGAGGGAGTGTCAGACTTTTACTGACTAAAACCCATCCATGTTCCTTCATCGCCCTTTGTGTTCCGGGGTCACGGTATCTCTTTCGAACAGTCCCGCAACCCCGGCAGGCATCGGTCCTTGCGGACCCCTTCCCCTTGCTGACTCTCTTTGAGGCGCGCGTGGAACACGAACGCGCCGTCGACACGGCCTGTCGTCATGAGACGGACGGACGGATACGACCACATCAATCTACACAAATATAAAGAGGTAGTTTGTAGTTCTGAAAGTAGGAGGTCAACTCATCCGATTTAAAAAATATTTCACTAATACAAAGTTACACTATTTCCGAGTGACATAGTATGTTTTATGTTAAAGCAAGAAATTTGAAACGGGTGAAGTCACGTGCAGTAACTAGTACATATATCATCAATCTCTTGCCCTTATCCCAATTTATTTGTGGTCGGCGCAGCATGTCTTCTTCTTCCATACTTCTCTATTACTCGTCATCTCAACAGACTCCTCCTTTCTCATCTTCCTCATATGATCCTTCACACAGCCCATTCATCGTTTGTTTGGTCTTCCTCTACTCTTATTACCAGCCACATTCATACTAAACTTTCCTCACAACATTTTCCTCATATCCGCCGCATGACACATGTGGACAACCGTTTACCACACAACTTTTCAATCTCCAGCGCCACTTTCAGACTTCCTCTATGTTCTCATTTCAATCCATTCGCGTAACACTACACATCCCCCTCAGCATTCTCATCGCAGACACATGCAAATGCCTTTCATTCATCTATTTTGTGGCACAAAATTCTGATCCGTACAAGACAGCAGATCGAAACATTGTTTTATAAATCTAGTATCTACCCCTCAAGTCTAAGGAGAATGTGGGAGTCGCAGATTATTCCCCTGACCTGCGAGAGTAACACACACGTATTTAATAATCCAGTCCATCCAGTATGAATATGTGTTTGAATACGAAAAATCAAAAAACTAAATAACGCTAACTTTACATAAAGGCGCTGAAAATCGTAGACTAATTTTTTGCAGATTTGACATTGAACGCACGCCGTTTAACCGCTACGACGACCCTTTAGGTGACCGAATAGCCGAGGAGATGACCCGATAACCATCTCATTTGTCAGCTTAAATACTCAACTGATGACAGAGAGCGAACTTGTTTGTTGAGACAAAAGATAGGATTGGGCTTGCTCTGCTCTAACTTGAGCGAGTTCAATGAACGAGAAGTGTCTAGTTTTAAGTTCGGTCAAACCGATATGGACGAATTGCGGCTGCAATTTTAGACACCTGACACTGACGATGGTTAAAGGTTCGGTCGATGCAACCGGAACGGACGCCGCACTGGCTGCGGACACCGGACTGACTGTGGACACCGGACTGGCTACGGACACCGGACTGGAAACAGACAACGGACTTTTACAATTGCTTCAGTAAATTAACTGACAAGATCCGGTGCACAACTGAACTAAAGTATCTCAGTTCCGGTCACGTCAGCAATTTATCCGTACCGGTTTGCCTAATCCTTTATTCAATCAAAACCAAGTACAAAAGCTTGACATGACAGCTCGAAGGTAATCTATAAGCTCAGTACAAATTCATGCTCATGTCAGCTGCAAAAATCACATGCAAAGATAAAACAGTAAATCATTTTGAATACAAAATTAGGCAAGGAAGGTTTACTCCTGGGAGGTCCGCTGCTCCGGAATTTATACAAAAATATGTAACATGAGATGTTTCAAATAATTTATTTCACACTAAGAATGCTAATGTAACAGAGTGCTTTATTTATATTGCACTGGTTTAATTTTGGACTACCTACGTATTTAGCTGATGTGAATCATTAGGACCTGTTTTAATTTGTAATTAGCCCGAATTTTAAAGTCTGTGAAACATTTTAGGCGTCTATACTAACTACATAACTGTCTGTCTATTAGCTTCGCGTCGAGCTTTAGCGACTGAACAGATTTCAGTAAAGTCGCACAGATAGACTATGACTTGCATTCGGACAAAGTTTTTTTTTTTTAATTCTCTTTGTACGTACCCGTGAATTATATTTTGAACAGGCAAGTCCGCGAGCATAATCTCATCATCGTCTGCCTAGCCTTTTCCCAACTATGTTAGGGTCGGCTTCCAGTCTAACCTGATGCAGCTGAATACCAGTATTTTTTATTGGAGCGAATCTGATCTCCACAACCCAGTTAGTACTGGGTAATACGATACCCTTTGGCAAGACTGGGTGTCAGACTTTCGGGCCACTGACTATAAATGTCTGACGACTGTCAAAGATGTTCAAATGCTTCAAGTGCTTTCCGAGACACTGAGGAAACTCGGTATGTAATAGATTGTCACCCATCCAAGGACCAACCCAGGAAAGCGCAGGTCAACCTGAAGATCGACAAACGCGAGCGTAACTATCTATAACTCTACATAATAACAAAATCATTAAGTCAATATCTACATTTGTTATGCTGTTTTGATTTTCGCGAATTAGGTACGAAAATCCTCGGGTTTATTCAACGTGAAACTGACAATTCATAAATGAATACGCGGAACACGACCATTGGTATGTTGGCATGTTGGTATGTGTTGGCCATGTCATTATAAGCCGATGTTCCACATTAAATAGGATTCCGGATAGCTGTTTAATAATTCTGTTGATGAATTTTAATTGTTTGTTGTTAAATTCTACCTATGTCATTGTGAAACGGACGTTTTCAATTTCATGCTTGAATTACTTGCGTATGGGACATTTTCAAAATGAAAAACTTTATGTATCAATTTATATTTAGGATTACTCATGATACGCTCATAGAAGCTTCGTTCGCGTGTCATACAATCATTTATATCTACTGTCATAAAACTCTGATTAAAATGTCTTCAATGCTTTTACGATACATTACTCTGTTTTAATCTAGTTTTTTTATTTTATCGAAAGCTCTTCATCATTTCACTTTTACGAAAGATGAACGTGTATGAAGATAAGTCATTCATAACGCATCAAGTATAGCAATACAAATATTGTGTTAAGACTGTGAACTCAAAGGAAAGGAAATGCAACGATGTAAGATATAAAGCTGAACATTCAAGCATATTTAGACCACGACATATTCTGAGGGATAAGTTAAAATACCGTAGTATACTATAAGAGACTTAATTTTCAAGAGACTCCAGCCTGTAAGAACGAAGCCACAACACAACACAGTCTGTAACACCCTTTCAATTTATGTTTATATCACCAGAAATATCCTAATAAAAATCCTGGATTCAATATTCATCACCACATAATTCCCTAAGCGAAAACAACACGATAAAAAAAAACATTCCGTAATTTTACAATCCAACAGAAAATTGCGAGTGAATGATCCATTGGCACAAATCTGCATACATTAAGCTGCTATTCCGAGGAATTGAACCTGCTATCAACCTTATTATGCAGCGAACGCTGACACGGGAATGTAAGTTATTTTTATCACGGGTAACCACAAAATAATTTTTTATATTAAATAATTTAGATGCCGGTATAATTCAGCATGTAGCAGTGATAAGAATGTTGAGTGTGGATGTTTGGTGTGACAAGAATGGATAAAGTAATGATTGAATAATAAGAGAAAGTTTGAAAGTTGCGCTAGTTACAGAAAAGTTAAAAGGGAATCGACTGTCTTGGTATGGGATAAGGAAGGACGAATTGCATGTGACTAAAAGAGTATTGAATATAAATGTTGATGGATTGAGAGGAAGAGGAAGACCAAAGAAAAGATGGATGGAATGTGTGAGGACGATATGAAGGAAAAAAGAGTAAATGATAGCGTGGCGATTAACAGAGGAGAATGGAAGAAAAAACGTGTTGCGCCGACCCCTAGTAACATGGGATAAGGGCAGGAAGATGTTGATGAGATGTCCGTCTAATAAGCTAGTTTCCACCATCAATAAACTGAAAATCTATTTAGTCCGTCAGTTAGAGCATTGGAAAATAATGGCCACGTATTTTTCGTTTTTGTAAATCAATGAATATTGACAAAGATAAAACGCATCAAAACTCGGAAGTGGGGGCTCGTGACGTCACAACGCATTAAAAATTATACCATGGCGTGACGTATTGAGAATTTTAAAAGCGTCGTATGTTCGTCAATTTTGGTTTACGTAACAAAAGAGAAAATACGGGGCAAATATTTTTTGATAATCTAACTGACGAAATAATTAGATTTTTTCAGTACATGGCTATTTAGGATGTATTGGAAATGGGCGAAATTATTGATAATAACTGGAAATGGGCGATACTAGATCTAATTTGCACGCACGCACTAAAGACCCTAATGAGTTGAATTGAGGTCCACTGTCTTGTTTTGAAGTTATTAGATTGTTTTATGTTTTTTCGGAATTGTACCTTCAGTAAATTAGTTCAACTTGATTCTAGGATGCACACAATTACCTATTATTTTGTACATTCAACAAATTATCTGAAAAATTATTGTGCAGGGAACACATGTTCTAAAACGCAACATCTTTATAGCACTCTGTAGGAAATTGCTCTGTCGTAGGAACATGACGTTTGCTCCCGTTCCCAGCTTTTAATTCTATCCTAGTCTCCAGAGAAATGTGACAATCAGTGTGCAGAATACAGAAGATTTTCATTTCATACCTACTGAGTTGATTTCCCAGAACAGCGGGTCTATAAATAGATATTAATAAATATTACTTTGTTCAACAACATTTTCCTCTCTTCATTGGTTCCGAACAGACGTCAAATAGCCACTTAATCTTTCCAGAGTAAACCGAATCGCATATCTATCGAAACAATATTGGAGTGAAAGTTAATCCATTGCCGATCCATCAAAGCCAAAAAAATCAGACGTTTGCCATCAACATCGAATGTCGAAAGTTTCATACAATCTTTTTTGAACTCTGTTCTAGCATGAAATTAAAACAAAGAAGAAAACTGTTTGTTTTTATATTGTTCTTGAACGTATTGTATCGGGCCTTCATCAAACAAAGTTTTTTGAATCCCTTGTAATGGTAACAGTCTGTTACTCTATGAGCTTCCAGGCATACATAAATTACTGTTTCATGAAATTACTTTGGTCTCGATCTCGACTAACTATCTTTCAAATTCGTTTTGTGACATATTTTTAACCATATTCAGAGATAAAATAATCTTGTAGGTCTAAGTGCTAATTTATATACCAGTACAAAGATTTAATTAGATAAACAGATTTAATAGATTTTTTCATCCGAACACGTGACGGCGATCGGAGATAACGCAGGCTCCATTCCAGCCTTCTTGCACGCTTCATCGCAAACATAATGAACCTTAGTAAGTATAGCCTACAAATTTGTCGAAGATAGATCTGTAGGTAGTACCTGGCAAGATCAACGCTGATTGCAAAGCTGTATGCCAGAATTAATGGTACGTAGGCACCTATAGATGTTACCAAATGCTTTAAGATAACGTGTACTGTAGGGTTATTAAATAAAAAAAAACTTGATAACACCACAAGAATAGAATTTAATGCAAAACAAATTATATTATAAATCAAATTAATTTTAAGGATTAACACGACTTAAAAAAAAAACTAGAAATAATAAAATTGCGCAGCAGTACTAAGGCTGCCTTATGTTCTAAGGGTCCCGGGTTCGAATCCTGGTAGAAGCAAATGTTTGTGTGATTAGCATGGACCTTTGTTTCCGAGTCATGGATGTTTATATGTATAATAAGTATGTATTTACAAACAAAAAGTATCTATGTAGTATATCAACTATCTGGTGTCCACGACACAAGCCTCGTTGCTTAGTGTGGCACTAGATGGCGCTGTGTGTAATGTCCAGCGATGTTTATTTATTTTTATTTATTTATTTATTGAACAAACAAAGAATAAAACATTCACTACGAGACACAGTATAAGTAAATTTTGATGTCTAGCCTGAAGCTTCAGACGAGGTTTTAGATCTTGAATTTCTTATGCGGAATTATAATTTAAAATGAGGTTATATAAAATCTTCAACCAAGATGGATTACAGGTGGACAACACAATGTAGATTAAGCCCGCTGAACATCTCACTCCATAAAACTTAAAATATATTATCCAAACAGCATCACATAGTCGTTCAAATCGTGTCTCATAGGCGAATGACAAGACGAATTCACCAGGGGTGTCAAAAATTTTCTGTAAAATCTAATTTCGAAAAATAACAATGCCAAACAGAAAAAGAAATTATAAGCAAGGTTTAAGTACTAATTCTTAAAACGAAAAGAGGTCTTATGTAGCGTAATGCTACAGTACGTAATGCGTTAGGGACATCTTTAAATTCTACTTTGATATAATTTGATGTTCTTAGAACCAAACTCAGTGTCAAGCCCATCGTTTTAATATTATGTACTTTGCAAAGATGTATAATGCAACTGAACGCATAAACATCCCTGAACGATCAAAAGTTTAGTACGCATCTTAAGCAGATATTTAAATTCAATGTCGTCTAAATGTTACTGAAATGAGCAACTCCTACAAAGACCGAAAAACATGTAAACAAGACGTTCAAGACCAACAAATATTTCACATAATTAACTTTCTTTTCCTTTTAATGTTCCGTTTCTAGATCATTGAACACAATTATTTATGTCAATGAACGAAAATCAGACAAATAGAAAATTAGAGAAAAAACCTACTTTAACAGAAACGGTTTAAGAATTTAAGAAAGAGAAGCCAATATTATGAACGGAGCGAGGCGTTCTGTCAGACACCGCGACAGCTGTCCAAGTAATACAATGACGAGACTATAAATTCAGCGTAGATTTATGAATACGTATAATAATCCATAATGCCGTTGAATACTCGTAAAAATGAAATCTTCGAATAGCCCCATTACTATACCTATGTTTATAATTTGACTGTTGCACTAAACCGTATCATAGAGTTAACACAACTCTATGCAATTTTAACTGATTTCTAAAAAAAGTGATTTTATCTTTTTTATTGTAAACTTTTATTTTACCTGCCTTGTTAGTTCGTTTGTTTTTAGTATGTATTGGTCAAATCTTGCAACTAAATTTCGAACCAGTTTCCCCCAACCAATTGAGCTGAAATTTTGCACACACCTTTGTTTCTGGTGACAATACATTTTTATGACAGACATGACGTAATCCTGCAGCCAGGATCGCCTACTCACGAGAGAACCCCTCAATGGTTAATAGCACGGACACAAAACTTTGCATACGCGTTCAATGTTGATAGATAAACTTAATTTAATTTTCTTCTCTTCATTTAGTGAAGCTATTTAAAAAATAAAAAACGTTTAATTTATTTTGAAATCACCTCTGCTTCTAATAGTAATATTATAAATTGAATGTACCACAGACTACGTCAAACCTGAACCATAGCCTAACATTGTTGTTTTCATTTTATTTCCAAACCAAAGTAAAATCAAACACCGACCAATAGATACAATACAATTCTCGGAACAAGATCCATCCTTTCTCACAAAGTGTGTTATGTTGTGTAAATATTTTTCTCTACTCCTCGTAAACAATACATACATATGGCATGGTTAGTGAAATCCACAAGGACTAGTCTATGCAGGGAGCCTTGCTTGAGAGTTGCTCGAATGGAAACAAAAGAATATCGCCACTCGACTTCATTGCACATGAAACTCTCGTGTATTCAGGTTCTACATACTGCTTAGATTTATGCACTGATGCAGATTTGTTTAGAAAATGTTTTAATTTAGGAATTTTGTACCTGTTAAGGCTGAAGTATCTGCTAAATTAGCAACTCTATTTGTGGTGGTTCAAACTTCGTTTGAAGTACTGTTAAAATAAAGTTCTAATCAGCTTGCACTACAAAGTGGTTGTTGCGTCAGTCACTGCGGGCCGATTAGTGCGAAATGAGTGGTTTTTATTTAATTGTAGCCTTATAAATCATTAGCCGTGTGGTATCCGGCAGAGTAGAATAGAACCAACCCATTACACTCACGGGTGTCGTATAAGGCGACTAATGTCTGAGGCAGAACACCTTGCGCCTCCGTAGACCAGAGAATGGGCAGCAGCGTTTTCTGTTAGTCTTTCATCACTCCAATCCGCCTGCCAAGCGTGGAGATTACGGCAAATTCCTCCCATCATGGGAGAGGCTTATGTCCAGCAGTGGACGTTATGGGCTGTTATAGTATAGTAGTATAGTAAATCATTAGATCATAATGCCAATTGTACACTTTGCGAAGAAAAAAGTGACAAATATTTGTGTGAAAATCAAATACTAAATTTTAATGCCGTCTAAGAGTAGTTACGAAATTTCAAAGAAAAAATGCTTCACTTTGAATATTTTTTATACTTAGTTATAATAAAGTTTGAATTATTTCAATTGTACCAATTAAAGTTTAGAGTCTATTAAGCAACATATATTTTTTTGCACATTTATATTCACTCATCAAAGCGAAGTTACATGGAGAAAACCTCTCGTTAGCAGATACCATCCCCTTTTTTTGGATGGGAAATCATCAAATGACTTCTCCCGCTCTGGGCAGAGCAGGAGGGAGTGTCAGACTTTTACTGACTAAAACCCATCCATGTTCCTTCATCGCCCTTTGTGTTTCGGGGCCACGGTATCTCTTTCGAATGGTCCCGCAACCCCGGCAGGCATCGGTCCTTGCGGACCCCTTCCTTTTTGCTGACTCTCTTTGAGGCGCGCGTGGAACACGAACGCGCCGTCGACACGGTCTGTCGTCATGAGACGGACGGACGGCGAGCTAGCCCATAGCCCACCGTCCACAGGCCCGCGCCTACGGTGGCCGGGGGCCACGTGGTGGCCCCCGACGCCCGGGGCGTCTACCGCGGCGGCCGGGACGCTGTGAAGTTCTCTCCCTCTCACGTTCCGCCACTTCCTTCTCTAGCATTACTGCTTCGTAGAAGGAGGTGACGGCGTCTCATTCCGTCTCGCTCCGGACCATGGCTTGCACCAGGGCCGGACGCGAGAGGTCGCCGCTGCCAATCGCCGCTTCGAGGACACGGCGGTGCTCCGCCCACGCGGGGCACACCTCCACCGTGTGCTCCACCGTGTCCTCCGGTCGATCCTCGCAGTGAAAACACCCGGGCGTTTCCTCCCGCCCGATTCGGTGCAGGAACCTCCCGAAAACACCGTGTCCGGTGAGGACCTGCGTCAGGCGGAAGGTGAGGACGCCGTGGCGTCTCTCGAGCCACTCCTCAAAGAGGGGACTTATCGCCACTATCGTGGCGTGCCCTAGATACCACCCTCTTAAGTCTACTTTTATCAATGAACAAACCAAAATTACCATTTTTCTAAAAACTAAAACCTTTACAGTTATTTCAAATAACTTGGAATAGGGAATTACTCACCGTTTTTGTCGATTTTTATAGTACCCAATGTTACATTTCCCAAAAATATCAAAATTCTTGCTGTCTCTAATGTTATATATGAGTCGTAAAGTCCACCAAAATTACGGTATGCGAACCGAATAAACGACTTTTCCTGACCATTTTATTGACTATTAACTGGGTATCATTGAATACATTTCAATTATACGGACTTAACTTTTGAAATCGGCTCCTACTTATATTACAGTCGACGGAACAAGACCCGCAGTTTCGTACATTATTCTAAAGCTTTTAAGTAACTAGCTAGGTAGTGGGCAAAACAAAGATTTTTGCTGCTATAGAAAAAAAAAAAATATGCCTAAAAATACTTGCAAATACCCACGCAAGTTATCTACTAAAGCTGTCTTTCTGCAAAAATGCATAATGTTAACAAAATTAATCTTGCAAGCCATAAAATTTCATTTAAAAAAGTAAGTAATATTATCTTTTTGAGCAGCCCTCCTTTGTGTCCTTGAATCGTGAATTAGATAAACAAAACAAAACATTTGTTACCCAACGTAGAGGACAACTCGAGTGAAGAACGAGCGAATTGAAACGCGGACATCTCTCCAGACACTTGAAAAGGATTTCTTTCACTCTCAAACCTCGTTAAATGTTCTAAATAAATGTCTTTTGTTATAGTAACTATGTATGATACTGAAATTACTCTACTGGACTAAAATACAATACTGCGTGGATGTTTTGGTGTTCGAATGATATCGACACGGGGGCGCGGTTGGTAAACAATAGGTTTCATGGGATTAAGGACATTTGCGCGAACCCACTTACGCGAAAACACATTTGCGCGCATAGACTTTTGAGCGAATGGATTTTTGTGCATACGGACATTGTAATTGATGTATGAAAAAAAAACAAGATAGAGATTAGTTCACATTTTGGCCACGCACCAAGACATCTTTGTGTAGCTATAGACATTATACTGTCATATTTCGGCTAAATAATTACGTTTTCTGTAATAATAGTACCCAATGGTCTTGCGGCCTTGCCAAATTACAGGTGTTTGCTAACTGGAGTACGGGTACGGTGGAGTACGCAAGACGATTGTTTGCCCGTCACCGACAAGGCTATAAAACTAATGAAATACTGTGAAGGTGTACTAGACACCTGAATATATAATTTGTTTATTTAGTGTTAGTGGGGTAGCCGAGTTTCTATGTGACGCGTGTTCAAGCAAAAATTGTGAACAAACTCAACCTACTAAGTTTTTATGTGGCCTATTTAAAAAGCTTCACAAGGAACTGCACACACATAAGTTTTATCCTACTACCATAATAAATGCGAAACTTTGTGAGAATGTATGGATGTCTGGATGTTTGTTACTCGTTCACGCAAAAACTACTGCCCGGATTTGGATAAAATTTGCCACACAGATAGTTTATAACACATAGGATACTTTTTATCTCGGTAGTACGATCCCGTGGAACCATTACGAAACTCCACGCGAGTAAAGCCACGGGCATAGACTAGTATTTAAACTTTTCAACACTGCATTACGGTTGGATTACATTATTTTTACTATTCCTTTTACTATATCAAGCAAACCGTTTTAGACACTTTAAATATTTGTAGAGATTCGGTTGTTAAAGCAAAAAGCTTCCTTGTAAACCATGTTTTACTGCAGTGAGAATTTTATTTACCTGTGGACGAAACAACTCTCTAATCGCCTGGGACGCTACGATCGCGATACTTGGCTCCACGATACGAGTGTTCTTCTTGGAAAGTATTTTATTTAAAACTTTATCTTTTCTACAGAAAATCTTGGCAAAGATACCGCATGCAGTAAAAGTAATTTACTGACGGAGTATGATAAATAAATCTGAATTTTATCGGAATGAGATATTAAACGTCAAAAAGATAAGATAATAAAATATTTTTCGTAAAAAAATACGACGAGTGCATTCAATGATTGGTATTTTACTCGCTGTTTTACAAAATCACTTGTCAAAATTTCTCTAGTTTCTTGTTAAAAAGAAAATGAATACAAAGTAATACTTGCGACGTAATTTAATCACCCAATTCGCCCCTTTAATTGAAATAAAAAGTCAACCAAATTGCTCCCATTTAAACTCTTTAGCAAAACTTAAAGTTCTTAGAAATGCTTTCAAGAGTTGTGCAAACTAAACACGTTTATAATCAAGTTTCATCACTGAAGGAGGTTAAGTAAATGAATCTGTCTTAATTATAAGCCAAGGTTTCCGCTGCGGGACCTTTGGGCAAATTAGCGCTTTTAGCAGCAATTTGCCTGTTGATAATAAGTTTATAAATAATCCTTATAAGCCATTTTATTTGTTTAAAAAAGCATTTGATTTTATTGGTGTGAATGTATGTGATTATTGGAGATGTATATGGGTTTTACGGTTATTGATAAAGTAACGATGTCGATTTGGTCATTAGGGACGATGGAACCTTTCGTTCGAAGCATAATATCAGCCAATAATCATCTGTTTTTCAGCTTAGGTCGCCTATAAGGTTGACCACAAGTATTAAGGAAATATGAAGCGTTATTTTAAACTATAAAAAAACTGTTAATTAACCATTTTGTTGAAAATCTTACTTCAATAATGTTTAATGATTTAAACCCTTCTGATCAGAAGGTCTAAGTAGCTAAATGTCCAACAGCGCAAAACGTCTAATGAGCAGTGAGTCTAGCAAAATGTCCATGTAGCAGATATCAGATGGTCTGTGTAGCAGAACATTTAATTAGCAAAAAGTCAGATTCTTAAAATGTCTGGATTTTCAGGCACAAAATTCAACACACACTGTGCGTAGGCAGGGAAACGGACATTTAATATAAAATTTACATACAGATGTTGAATAATTAATAAATCGTACTAACAAGAACTAAAAAACTTGAAAATTCAATAGCTTGACAATAAGCTTACGCAAATAAATATACCATTTCACAACATTATTTGAAACTAGATTACCATAACATTTACAGTAATAAAATAAACAAAAATTTACTCAATTTCGTTTAGCGAATTAAAATTTCAACGTTACTTTAATGCGAAGTTGAGTTAAGACCAAGCTTTAGATAAAGCGTAACGGCGTCATTCACAGCGGTCCCTCCTGAATACCCAAGAATCCGATATCTTGGCTTATCCACCACCCCCATCCCCTCCCTGCCGCGCCCCCTCCCGCCTACAATCGGTCAATCACTTCTCAAGATGAACCGTCTTATGCAATGTTTACACAATGCGAGTTGCCACTCAGGCAGTAGACAGTTAAGCTGAACGCAGACCGGGACGGCATGGCAAGGGATTTAATTTTTTGCCAATGGACAATCAAAGGTATATAGAAATACGAGCGTGGCGCTTCTTTCAATACAAATCCCTTTCTATGCCGCGGCAGGCCACGGGATCATTTTAAAGCATAGCAATTTCTGTCGTATTTCTATATCGATACGTTTGATTGTCCATTGGCAAAAAATTAAATCCCTTACCATGCCGTCCCGGTCTGCGTTCAGCTTTACTCGTCAAATCAAAATGAAATGTATGTAGTCGTACAATAAGAGTACTATTGCATAACTGATGCCCAAGTCGCACGTAAACCACGCAGACAGTGTATGCGTATATCAAACATTGGGTAGTAGATTAACTACCTCTTTGAAAATAAAATTCAACTGCCTCGTTGGTCTAGTCGTCGCAAGCGCAACTGAAAGAGGCCCTGGGTTCGATTCCCGGGTCGTAAAGTGTTATTGGGTTTTTCCATCAGTTATTTCTCGGTAGCAGTCAAGGAGTCTGGATCAGTGCCCGGTTGATGACAATAAACTCACCCCGAATTCCATGATACCAACATAGCTGGCGAAATGTAGGTGTACTATTTCTACTACAGGCGTGTTGTTATGTTATGTGTTGAAAACAATCGTGTGAAATTCTTAAGAAAACAATAGCTTAATTAAAGTTATACATTGACAAACAAAAATGAAGACAAAAGGTAAAACTTTTCAGCCTACGACATAAAAACGATTTACACTCTGAAGTACGGTCTCTCTTATTCTACTAATACAACTCGAAAAATAAGCCTCAGTTGTCTATGTAGAACTCCATGTCAGCTAGAAAGTTTAATTAAAGTTTCCTATAACACACATTCGGAACTGGAATTGCCCCTCAAATGGTTTGTCATTATGCCTATTGCTGTGGCGCCTGTGATTGGTCTCCTGGCGACTCAATGTCGAAATCGACACGTGTCTGTGAAAAACAATTGAGAGTTACAAAAACAGATGTGAATATACATCGTGTGTTATTTTTGGTAGTGAATCAGCTTTTTCATTATAAAGACTGTAATATAGGGTATAGCGGTTTTTTTTTATTTTTTTTTATTTTTTTTTTAATTTTTTTTTAACTTTTTTTATTAAATCCAAGTCAGACCAGAAACTCTAACACCAGATTAGGCACTAACCACACAATAAAGAAGAAATACGTGGAATTTTCATATTATTTTACAAAATTATAAATAATGATTTGATAACAAAAGTACTCTCAACCGGCGTGAGTCTATGACAAGATGTATTAATGTGGACGACGCAACGGGAGTACTTAAGGATCGTAACAGGTGACGGTGCTGTGGTTTCCGCCTACCCCATCATTTATGTATGTATCTATGATAACAGTACTGTAACAATACTATTTTGATTACAACTCTAACCAATCATTTTAGTCACTTCATCGCAATAGTATTTTTTGAGAACTGATTGCAATTTAATAAGTTTTTTTTAAATTGATTCTCCTTCTGCCTTCCTGTTTTGGGCTACCTATTATTTCTATTTTTAAACCCTTTTTTTTTCGGATGAGAAATCATCAAATGACACTCCCTCCTGCTCCGCCCAGAGCGGGAGAACCGCTCTGGGCGGAGCAGGAGGGAGTGTCAGACTTTTACTGACTAAAACCCATCCATGCTCCTTCTTCGCCCTTTGTGTTCCGGGGCCACGGTATCTCTTTCGAACAGTCCCGCAACCCCGTATTTTTAACCCCTTGATGCTTGTTGTATCTTCCAGATGAAACTTGTTTTATTAATTAATTCTCTTTCTGTTGCAAAGTTTTGACATTTCATTTTATTTCTGTGCCTCCAACAAATGAATATTAATGAATGTCTTAAAATTTCAAGATAAATCCAAAATAATGTCTTAAAAACTCACGTAAAAATTACAAAGATTAAAATCTTCTAGAAGCCACGCCGTAGCATATGTCTACGACGTAGGTCTACGAGCTACGAGTTCGTAGCAAAGCAACGTTGCGGTTGTCAAATCGTTGATTGATTTCTGCCGTCTACAGATTGAAGCCAGTTGGACTTGGCCAAGTAATCTGTGACAGATTAGTTCCTTCAAGTAGAGTAGGTTGGGGATAAACCTACATATCTTACTACGTACGCAAGTGCACAGTCATATCAAATGTACACGATAGTTCGCAGAGCAGAGCACAAGATACATCGAACCCGCCAAGAAATCGAAGTGACGACACTGCACTGTATGACGTTAGCAATGCCGATGAACATTTATCGTCATATCGTGTCTTATTGACATATTATTCATCTTTCATGAACAAAAGCGAGAGCTTTATAGATGAGTTTTGCTTTTGACAAAAGGTTTAAATAACAATGTTTCTAAAATAATTCAACGTATGCAAAGTCGTTGGCAGATTACTATTGTATAGTAGTATATCTATCTTGTGTGACTGCCTCTGAAATAGGACGGTGAATTATGGACAGTCAATCTCGCATTGTGAAGGTGGGGTTTTGATTGATGCAGTCTGGTTTCAAAGGTGCAATGATAAAATCTATACTAGAGAGCACTTGATACCTGCCTGTACTATGAAAAACGATCATGTAATCGATAACATAACACACGCATACAATATCATGTCATTCTTAAAAGGTTAAGCAGACATGTAACATATCTATAGTAAACCCACGTTTCGCCAGTTATGTTATAAGTCTCATGTGATAAGGGGGAGCCTATTGCCATCAACCGGGCACTATCTAGATTCCGTAACAACAAGAAAAAAAACGTTCATTAAAATACTAATAAAATAATGTAACACCGTAATTTCATAATGAAAGTTTCATAATCGATTGTGGACAAGTAACAAATCGATTAACAACAAAGCTAACTTTCAGAGGGTACGGAGGAATTTGAAGGTCGTCTCCACAAAATAGTTTGAAACAAAGTTATTTTAGCTTGAATCAGTTTTAGGCTTGCTAATATCTTTCTAATTAGCTTAGTCGGTACAACGTTTTCTTTAAGAAGATTTTTCTTTAAGTTTTTAACATACGTCTCACGTGACTTGCCCTTACAGGGCAAGTCACGTGAGACCATGTATGACGACCGATGGGCAAAGGTCTCAACGAGGTGAGTGCCTAAGGATGGACGGCGCCGGCGAGGCCAAGCTAGGAAGAGGTGGCGAGATGATGATCTAGACGCGCATCACGAAGGCTGGTTCAAGGTGGTGCAGGAGAAGAGTACCTAGAAGGATATGCGGGAGGCCTTTGCCTTTTCAACGGGGCGGGGCTGGAGAGCGCTACTATGTTGCGAGTGCAAGCAAAAATTAGCTGAGTGGTGGTCAGGCGGGAGTGTCCACGATAGTATATATCAAACGCGCGTTTCCCAGCGGTTGTTTACCCCACAAAGTAAGAGTCGCAGACCAAGATTGATTTTTGATCGCTGTTGTCTCTGCTACTAACTAGTGGGAGAGTTATCAACGACCTATGGGAACAGTCAGCGATCATCAGTTAATAAAAGGTGTAAAAAAACCTTAAGGGTTTTTTTACACCTTTTATTCGAAGTCATGTCATGTCATGTTTTCTGCTATATTTTTTTCGGTGAAAAATCACGTTTTATGGTAGGACTCAATGTAACGCACTCAAAACATTATGCTGATGGATGCAATGAATACAGGGGTTGTGGAGTAAATTTACAATAAAGTTTATAAAAAATACATTACATTTACATTAGAAACACGTAACTTAAAAAAACTATGTGAAAAAGTTGGACCTTTGACCCCCAATATTTCCGTAACTAGAAGAATTCCAGGAATGCTCTTAGACAAAAAAAAAAACAAAATGTCGGGGAGAACAAGTGCCTTTCGGCTTCGTTATGGGTACTCTAACACCCATTATGTTTATCTTTTACTGGCATAATACCTACATCTATGGTCCGTTTTTCGAGAACCTATATCGGTAGTCGCTTCCTCGTCAGCGTGGAGTTGGACAGGCGCCTTAGGCGAGCACATAAAAAATCGTGGCCATTCGAAATTCATGGTCTGTTGGCCACTGAAGTGAGGGCAGTGCATTTTTCTACTGGCAAGTTAAAAATACTACCGTTTTATGCAAATTTCATTACGGCACCCAAATTAAAAACAAAGGCTCTTCTTATAAAAGAATACATAAATTTTTAAATGTTAGTTATAGCTATGGAGTTACCTGGTTATTCATGTATAACTGTTTTAGTTTCGAGTAAATTTCACTAAGCTTAATGAAAATTCGTCTTATGGGTTGAATAAAAGCAAAGATTTAACCTTAACTACATAAATCTTGCGTAGAACAAAGATGCAGATGGCGCGACGTATTATTTAGAGTAAAACTTTAAAAGACATTTATTTTGAGCAGCACTGCAACAGATGCTGACGCTGAAGTTTACGGCAATTATGTAAATGCTTTTGAATAAAACTATAAGTTTCTGAATATACGACTAACGTTGAATTAGTGGCTAGAATATTCGTAAAACTTCTTCAATATTTACTTCGTACAGACTTGGTTGTTTGCGTACCGTAATGAGTTCGACGACACTATTTACCTTTTCTGATGACACTTCATAGAAATCGACCGATCGTTAATATGCCATTAGGTACTTTAACATTATCCTAGGACAAGTTGTGTCTAGGTACTACATTAGCCCGTTGAAAAAGTCTCATCAGTAGAATATTCGGCTAATAAAGCTAATAAAAGTATGTAGTTATCAAAACCTGTGGTACGCCAATTCATCGCTGGTAAATACTGAGAGCATAAGACTACGGATGGATTACGGTGTAATTTACGATTAATGTAAATTATGCGTCTGTGCGTCAAGATAGAAAGAAAGAAAAGTATTTATTGGCATTAAAAGAAACATAAAACAAAAAAACAATAACAAACCTTTTAATGCGAAAAAGACTTCAGCTCATCACAATGACAGTAACCAACACAAGGAATGGCCATCTGACGCTGATTTTCAGATGTAGCCCAAAAAAGCCATTCGCTCGAAAACTATGTGGTGTGTTAATTTACTTTGCCTGATTTTACTTTTAGTAAAGTACAGCAGCAGATTTTATTAAGCACCTGTTCAAATACACTTTGACACAAAGTATGAAACTGTTTTAATTCCGTCACATCACTATCTCAGGTCCAGTTGAAAACTAGTGTCGGACAATCTAGCTGCTCGGCAGTTTGCTGAACTGCAATGGGCCTATTTGACGCAGCCGTGAGACACACAAAAATTATATAGCTTTTTTTTTTGTTTAGATTCAATTTTTTTGGTTATATTTTTACTAATGTTGTTTAAGCTTGTGGCATGTGCCAAATAAACGTATTCTCTTTCTGTCTTTAGATAACTTATTATTTTTTTCTTACTCACATCTAAACCTTATACTTACTGTTCGAGTAGCCGGATTACTAGCCTAGTAATACATACAGGGGCAGCATGCAATTTGCAGTAACGCGATTTAATGCTATCTGGCTCATAGGCTACAAAAATGTGTGAATTGGGTCTTTGTGAGTAATAATATTGTGATGAGATGATACCAAAAATATTGTACTTTGAAAGATAGACTGACGAGGCAAAATAGGCTTTATTAACTTAACTGATTTGACTACTGGTTTACTGATACTGGTTTTCTTTTTCTAACACTAGAAAGCCTTTTGAAGAGAGTACTACCTATAAGAAGTATAATCAGCCTGTATTGTACCCATTGCTGGGCCACAGGCCTCCTCTCTGCTGTGTGAGAGACGGGGCTGATAATCCACCTTATCCACCACGTCACATGTCTACGATCCAGGTTTGCTTCTGATACGTGCAAGTTTCTCACGATGCTTTCCTACACCGTTTTGAGAGCAGTGGTGTGGTGGGGCCAATGACTGTGATTTCCAAGGCACGGAGAAAACCTGGTATCTAATGGATGCTCACCCATCTATGTACCGACCTTTGCAAGCGTTGCTTAACCTTGAAGCTCAACCCGTGAGGTTATTATTATTTAGCCACGAGTGCAGCGGCTAAGAAGAAGAGTACTTTTATATATAAAGGACATAAGAACAACGCTGGTTATATACTGCTCACGATCGTGAACAAAGCGGTCTACTTTGTCGAAAACCACATGTTACCCGCCTTCGGCTCGCCGTAAGCCGTAAGCTCATTTGATCGCGTAATGTAATATGCGGTCAGGATCCAATTGTGAACTTTTGAACCCACGCGAACAATAGGGGTGTTGTTTCTGTCACTCTGTACTTTATTCAATCAGCTTCAGTGGTAAAAGCCTTACCTAATATTATTATAAATATGACAGTTTGTGTGTTTGTTAGATTGTCACGCGTTCACACCTTGGCGGATGAAAGGAGATACGGATGAAATTTTTATACCGGTTTGTTCCAGGTGGGTCAATTTCCGACTGATACGCAAACAAAAGCTAATAATATGAACTAGAAACAAAACTCATTTGCCTAGCCTTTTCCAACTATCTTGGAGTTGTATTCTAGTCTTACCAGTTTGAACGAGACCAGTATTTTATATTGAGCGACTGCCTGTCTTACCTCCACCTTGGTAAGACTGGTTGTCAGACTTTAGGGCCACTCATTACCTATAACGACGGTCAAAGATCTTTATATGACAACCGGGACAAACGGCTTAACGTGCTTTCCCATCAATGGACCAACCTAGGCAAGCGCGACTTAACCTGAAGACCGACCCGTGCGACTGTTATTATTTAGCCAAGGGCTCCGCTCCTAGCTAGTTAGTAACATAACTGACAAACAATAATTTTACATAAACAACGACTGTTTCACTTAACAGAGTGGCAATTGGCAAACTTGCCAGTCCACTCTGTTACATAAAAACATGCCACTTACCAAACAATAACAATTATGCGGCTTATGCGATGATAAGTGGTCTCCGCTGCCTATGGACATGGACAAAATCTGATGCTGGACACGTGTTTTGCCAACCCATCCCAGATAGGTTTTTTTTTTTCGAATGGGAAATCTTCAAATGACACTCCCTCCCGCTCTGGGCGGAGCGGGAGGGAGTGTTAGACTTTTACTGACTAAAACCCATCCATGTTCCTTCATCAACTTTATTTTGACTTAGTTTTCTTATTTTTCTAATAGAGTTTTTTTTTGTAATTTGAGTGTCCGTTATCGTTTTATTTATGGTTTAACTCACGTAACTATAACTTAGTGATCAGTGGATAATGGTGTTGGTTGTGCAATAAGTGCTGTTTCTTTAAGTTTATATATTTACTGTCTAACGTTTAATTTTACTAGTGATTAGTATCTCAAATAAATACTTTTAATAGTCTCTATTTAACTGTGTTTCAGTACACGTAAATATTTAAACTTAAAATGTAACTTTTCACCGTGAAAGCTTAAAACAACGCCAATATTTGTTTTTGAATACAACGACGGGGGTATAATTTTTATACACAGAAGTAGCAATTAAATGACTGAATTCGCCATTTTAAATTCGTTAAATTGAGACAGCTGATTATTGTAATGAACACAATATTGAACCTCAATTTCTCAAAACTTATAATAATTAGAATATTTAATCATTCATCATTTCCGTTTTCAAGTACCTAGCTTTCGTAATTTATATTAAACCTATATTATTGCTATAGAATGGGCTATAAAAACCTAGAGATTGATATGTGATTTAGTAAGCAGAACACTCATACTGCTGTCGGAAACTTTCATGTGCTAACAAACATTAAAGTGAAAACTAGAGTGGCAGTTTTACAGAATGGTGAATATTTTATTAATTTCATCTTACCATGTTGGTTTTTAAAATAGTTATGTGATACGTTACGAAATGTTTCAACTAGATACAGTTATATTTTGTAAATAGATATACGTTTGCGTGTATAAAAATTACGATGAGTTTTAGAGTATTTCAATTGTTGTGGGTAGAAATAAAACTTCATTCATATAATTAGTTACTACAAGTACTCACCGAACGTTCTCAGCAAACTTTTACTTCTCAAATCACTTTCCTTAACTTCCACGTTGCTTTCTTCGTTCATTTACAACACAAATAATTTTACACACCGTTAATAGAGCCGGTAAAAATATCTAAATTACAACAATAAGCCTTTTATGCTTTGAATTCTATTGTTGCTAATGGACGCAGGTGCCCTCGGCTTATTCATTCCGACAAAATAAAGCGACACTAAAATTTCCCTAATACCTCCACGTTTTCACAAAAAAAAAGACTTTATCAGCACACAGTGATTTTTTTTTATAATTCATTAATTATAAATTTGTCCATTCCGTACGGTAAGAGCGTAAATAAATAATAAAAACATGAGTGGAATCATGGAATGATGACTGAAAAGTGTTGGGGGGGGTTGAGTTCTGATAGTATAGTGGGGTGCGGGGGGTGTTGATAGTAGTGGGTCGTGTGACGGGGTCCAGGTGATGGTGAGCGCTTACCATGGGACATGATACCGCGGCGTGGTCTGGCCGAGTCGCGAGCCGCGGCTCACGCGAGCAGACTGTTGCTCGCGGCCGGGCCGAGGCTGCGTGCGCACATTCAGGGCTCTGCCCCCGGCCCCCGCGCGCTCGCCTCCCCTCGCCCCCGCATGGATGATGCCGGCGGCCCGCCAAGCCGCCACGCGCCTTACACTGACATGCTCTCCTTTGTCTCCAACTTAATTGTAACATTATCTTCGAATAAAGTAGTCTGCGCCTGACTGACGGAGAAAAGTAACAAGAACTTATTGTTACGATAATCGCTGAAGATATTACGTCACATTTTGTATTGTGCGGCTTTTATGTTCTGCTATACTACGCACATGTCTGTGTTAATGGTTTCATATGATGTTAAGAATATTTAAATTACGAGTGTAGTATTAGTGTTTATTAATATAAAGAATAGCTACGAACATTCCACTTTTGTTATCCAAATAAATTAAAGACAAGACTTTCCCGCTATAATTGAAAAAGTCAACTAAGTGACCAGCTAAGAGTATCGAAGAATTTTAATTATTGTAATCACAATAGGCAAATATTTTAAGGTGTTAAGCGTGCACTTTGGTACAGCATATTATGAACAGACAAGGTTACTTATTTTCGTTTATAATTTGATTGCAGATATGTTACAATAATAAGCAGTGTACACTTAATAAGTAGCTTTTGTCGTAATCTTGCCTACGGGGTTTGCTACGCTGCTACGAGCTACATCAAAATTCGTAGCACACATCCGATCGGCTACGACTGCTACGAGACTTTTACCAACAGCTTATAGCCTGTCCTCGATACTATACTCAGCAATAAGTATTTCCTTCGGTTATTGTCCCTGTCAACCAGCCGCCTGAGCCTAAGCCAGCGATTAAGGGTGCGTTCTTAAGAAAGAAGAGGCCATTCGGTGGAATTGAACTCTTGAACGAGTAGGAAAGCATTTGAAATAGCTTGTCTAGACCATTAGACGCGGTCTGTAATTGTCGCAATTATTTTCCCGTAATGATAGCTAGCGGTCATAGGATAATGTGTTAGGAAATACACAGCACAGGGAAAATTTTGTTAACAGTCTTTTATATTCTGGTACAGTAAAAATTATTAAAATCAGAAGAAACTGTATATTTCATAAGCGTTTACTTATCTTTACTAATATTATGTTTGTAAGTTTGTAAGTACGGGGTAATCTTTGGATATGTTGGTGGCGAAGCTGGCAAAGTAAAGTGTTACGAACATGGTTTTAAGGTACTATTTACTTACACAAAATTTTTATTTTCACTATATGTATGATAATCTGTAAGGTATGTATATGTTACTGTAAAAGCTCGAACATTGGTTAATCTTAGGTTTTACCAGTAAATCTTAGGATTTACCAACACGAGTTGGTAAATGTAAGAATTTATAAAAAAGGAACAATGTTTTCGGGCTTTACCATTACAATTCAGTTCATACTAGGTACTACCAGTGACGGTTTGTAAATTTTGGTTTTGGGAATAAAACAATGAGTACTTCTTACTCATTTATTTCAATTAACTATCAGTCAAAACCTTACATATTTGTATGTGTCAGATGAGAGTTATGTTATCATTTATAACACATTTGCTCGTAAAGGGTCTTTTATTTCACCAATTTCAATATCGTGTCGTATTGTATCTCATTACGTACTTGTGCCTTATTGTAATGTAAAACGCACGATTTATCAAGATGCTTCGTCTAAAACAAACGGTACTTTTTTAATCTTAGCAAAGAGTTTTTATGTCAGAAAAGTGGTCAACATTTTATGAATAAAATTAACTTTGGGAGATAAAATATAATAATAATAACTTGACAAAATGCCAACTGGCAACATAATAATCAATTTTACAAATTGTTCAAATTTTTATAACTGCTTTAACAAGTGAGTGATTAATGATTTATTCGTTTAAGAAAGTCTGAGTTTTATTTATTTCCTCGCAAATATGTTATAAAACGTCGTATGGCATACGTGCGCTTTGATAATTACAGCCTCTGCTTTCTTGCAATATCGCCTCGACTGTAATGTTCAACTTACCGCACTTATATCATAATGTACTATTATATTACTAATCAGTCAAATCCTTACCTATTTTTTATTTGGAATTTTTATTTCTAATGTTTTTATAAAAGAGTACGAGACCATACGCCGAACACGTTTTGAGACATGTTTATTTCAACATTTACCGTGCCCTTTAAGGCAAATCCTAAGATTTACGAACACAATGAATAATCAACAAGTGAATGGTGGTAAAAGTTCGAAATAAACGACGTTCCTTGAACGGTTCGGACTTTTACCATTAAGAGTTGGTAAATCTTAGGTTTTACTGGAAAATCTTAGGATTTACCGTAGTTCGGGCTTTTACCGTAACAGTATATATCTCTAGTATCCCGGTTGGAGCAAATGTTTATGTGATGAGCATGGACATTTATTTCAGAGTCATGGATGTATGGATGTTTATATGTATAATAAATATGTTTTTACAAACAAAAAGTATCTATGTAGTATATCAACTATCTGGTGTCCACGACACACGCCTCGTTGCTTAGTGTGGCACTTGATGGCGCTGTGTGTTAATGTCCAGCGATATTTATTTATGTATATCCATGGCCAAAGTTGCCTGAAAATAAATAAATGTTAGGTATGTTAAAAGCGAAGAACAGAAAATTCTAGAAGATTCTTAAAGAACAAATGAACGAAAACTGTGTAATTAAAGAATAATAAAGGACATTTCATTTTTATTCAGTTAAAACTAACTGCTTCGGCCTCACGTAGGTAGGCAATTCCAATTATCTTGTTAAGAACTGTACACGAAGACTTTATTTAAGAACTTGTTCCCTGCTTATAGGTGAAAGAATATTTCATATACTCGATACTGTGGGTTTTTGAATTGTTTGGCCTGCCGAATTTGGCGCAAATTGAAAGCATTTTTATTTTATATTTAGCTACCACTCATTAAACCTATATTAATCAATAGTTTGAGACTGATGGGCCTGTAGTTAGATATTAGCTTGGGGTTGCCCTTTTTATATAATAGAGCTATTTCCGAACATGTCCATGTTTCTGGTAATTCTTTTGTTGTTAAGATGGTGTTAAAGAGCTTAGTGATTGGTTTTATTAATGTTTCTTTTGCAGCTTCATCCATCAGTCTCATATCCTGTCTATATAAAGTATTCGCATCAACCCTACTAAGACGTATAACAATGAAGATCGATGAGAACCAGCCTATAGAACAAGCGGGGTTCATGAAATCTTTCGCTACCATCGACCACATTCACACCCTGAAAGTAATAATCGAACGGTATACGGAATATGACCTTCCCATATATATTGCTTTCATAGATTACTCTAAACCCTTCGATTCAATTTCACATGATTCTATATGGCAGGCTTTAAACCAGCAAGGATTAGACAACGACTACATAGAACTTATCAAAGCTATTTACTTAAGAAGCTCTACAAGAGTACGACTGGACACCAGAGGACCAACGTTTCAAGTCGAGAGGGGAGTAAAGCAAGGGGACCCGCTTTCCCCAAAACTTTTTATCGCAGTCTTAGAATCCATCTTCCAAAATCTTGATTGGAGTGATATGGGAATAAATATCAATGGCAAGTACCTCTCTCACCTCAGGTTCGCAGACGACATAGTGCTTTTGTCGGAGGACCCGTACAAATTGAACCACATGATAAATTCCCTCAGTTATCATAGCGAGACTGTTGGGCTACAAATCAATTGGGACAAAACGAAAATAATGTCAAACCGTGAACAAATACCTATATCTATACAGACTGTGCCTATAGAATATGTCGTGGACTATATTTACCTTGGTCATCTAATCTCTACAAAATCTTGCACAGAAAAAGAAATCGACCGCAGAGTGAAAAGCACTTGGAATAGGTACTGGAGTATGAAGGAAATTTTCAAAGGTCCCATACCTATAAAACTCAAAACAAAAGCGATGAATGTCTGCCTAACACCGGTTCTTACTTACGCATGCCAAACCTGGCCTCTCAAAAAATCCTTCTTAAGTAAAATAAGAAGCTGTCAACGAGGAATAGAACGGAGTTACACGAACATCAGATTGAAGGATAAAGTCAAAAGTTCATTGATAAGGAAAAAAACAAAGGCAAGGGATGTGGTCAAACAGGTCCTGACACTGAAATGGAAATGGTCAGGCCATATTCAGAGAGTAACGGATGAAAGATGGTCACAAATTATTACAAACTGGTATCCAATTAACAAAAAAAGAAGGAAGGGTAGACCGTTTAAAAGATGGAGTGACGACATCGTACAAACAGCCGGTAACTTATGGCCCAGACTGGCAAAAGACAGAGACAGCTGGAACAATTTGGAGGAGGCTTTCACCGCAGAAGGCGGCCCTTACACCTAACAATACTAATCTTATATTAAGTACAAACACTAACATTACTAACAAATAAATAAATAAGTACACAACGCATTAGATACAAAATAAATGTAAGGGATAAATAAAGCTAAATAAATAAAAATAAATCAATAGTTTGCATCGATACAAACAAGTTTTGAATGAGACCAAATCTTTTAAAACGTTTCTAAAATGATAAGCTATCAAAATTATGCTGATGGCAAAGATTTTAACTTTGATGGCTTATATCTCGTTATCATTCAGACGCTTTAGATGATTTTTGTCTGATAAAATGCTTGTTTGCATTAATGCCAGCTATTGATTAATGTAGACTAGTGAAAACAAAGAATCTGAAAATAATGGAACTAATGTTAACATTAGTTCCATTACCTATTCTTTCAAAATGGAACTAGTGATTAAAAAAAACATCAGTAGTTCCTTCATGGAACTGTTTATGATACTACAGGCAACGAACCGTTTTTTTTTCGTGGCGAAAATTCGAAGTTATACTGATTGGGTTTACCAGTTCGCGCGGCGAGTCACGCTATTGGGTGAAATATAAAAACCATTTCAAGTGATACTTTTTTTACTTACCAAGGTTTGCCAAAGAGCGATGGATCGTAGCATTTTTAACATCAAAGTCACTAATCGAAAACGCAACACCACAATACGCTCCAAGACAGGCATCGCCGATGTTGGCGATAAGTCTGCGAGGTTAAAATGGGACTGGGCGGGTCTCATTTCCAAGATGGGTCAGAACAGATGCGCCAGAATCGTCACACAGTAAGTGCCAGACGGTCGTCGTCACGCTAGGCACGCCCAAGAAACGCTGGCGTAACGATTTGGACTTGTTCCTGGTTGGCTAGAGCCGGCAAAACACCGTGAGAGTAGGAAAGGAATGGGGAAGCCTTTGGTCAGCAGATAGACAGTAAAGGCCAATAAAAATACTATGATATAAACGTGTATCCATCTATCTTTTGAATCTTGAGAACCACAACTAAATCTGCTTTGTAGTTATAAATAAAATACAACAGGTAGCAACGTAATGTACAGCCTTTGAACTTTTTCTTATTTCCTGTTTCCACTCTGAAGTAATCTTAGCTTTTACATAAAACTAACAAAACATGACGATGTTTTCCGAGGACAAACGTATCAGACTATTGAAAACTACTTAGTCAAAGTAAACTTAAACTCAAATAATTGTATACGATAACTTTGTTTAGAACAGCCAGAAATACTAGCTGCTGTGCTTTAATTTGCCTTTCCTCCCCCCGTTGTCTGTTCTCAGCTGTTTCTAAGACTAAGAGATTCCAAGAAGTAGTAATGTTTTTTCACAAATTCATAAGATGTTGATTACAACTGACATTAGTGTCGCTTAATTGTCTGTGAGCTCCCTAGGGTCCTGGAGTGTTTAGGAAGTTGATAAACAACAAACATTGTGTACACTTTTTTATAATATAACAAAAGACAATACAACACACTGTTTACAAACACACATTAAATTAAATAAGTTAAAAACTGCCTTTCTACATTAAAAATAAGTTAAATAATGAATCACATTAATGTCATCATGCCGAAACATATTGGTGAAACTCGTGAGCCATATCCATGATTACTTTCTTTATCTTATTCGTTGTTATATTAACACACATGTTTTTATCCCGAGGATCACTCCATCCACCACTGTTATCTAAGTAATCGAATCTTACAAAATCATCCTCTTCTAATTCAACATCAACGTAAACTTCGAGGTGAGAGGGGTATAAATGAATGTTCATCAATTCTTGTATGTGCAAAATTCGATTAAGTGTGTAGATCATGTTGTTATCCCATTGATCATATACAGTTGAAATACTAGTTTTGAACGCTCTTGGTAATGTACTAGATATGACTTTGAAGCTTCCCCCGTCTTTTCTGTTGTGAGACAAATAGTACAGAGATCGGGCCCACGAATAATCGTCGATACTGCAAAAAAGGGAATAATGTGCCGAAATAGAGCTCCAGACTGACGAATCGAAGGACAACACAGAAGAATGGTATCTAGGATCCCAAGTCGTTAAATTAACCAAGTACGCTTTGTATGTGCTCACGTTGTCAGTATACGAAAATTTAAACGTAGGCGTCAGGAAAGACATAAATTGGCAAACAGTTATAAACTCGCTTATTTTCTTCATCTGCATGGTCATATAAATGAAATCTTCCATTAAAAATACATCATCGTCCAAAAATGTAAAAATTCCCATGTGGTCCTTAATAAAGGGTAAATTTTCAAATATTCTATTCATTGTCCACCACCAGTAATGTTTCATTTGGGCCTGTAAGGGATCTCTGTATAGCCCATGTATATCTGGGGTATCTGCCCCCGTACAATTGAGAGATACTGCTGTAGCCATATCCAAATAACGCGGACAATCATCCTGGTGATATCCTGGAAACTCATTGGGGTATATCTGCATAGAATAGGGATAGTAGATTTGCAAAACACGAGCAAAATCTATCATCTTTAATAAATTATTGACGTTCTGATCAAACCTTGAGTGTGAAAAAATTAATAGAGTATCTTCTATTCCTGCTACGTTCGATAAAGATACCAGGAGATATTTCAGGTTTGTTTTGAACTTATCAACAAATATTACCAAAACGGGGGCACTTTGTGTTAGTGGTCCAAAAACGTCTAAGTTCAGGACCCGTTGATCAGAGTTATACTTCTCTATGAATAGTTTTATTGTGTTCATTTCTAGGGGTTCCAAATCTTGTGCTTCAAAATCGACATATTTTAATGCACTTTTAGGAATCTTTGTAACCACTTCATTTTCCTCCATTCTCTCATTACATAAAATGAGCACAGTCACTATAGTAAAAAATATGCATAAACAATTACGGATTTTAGCCAAAGTGCGAGGCACTCTTCTAAGCCTCATGATTTTGTTAAAATTATAAAGACTCACAATAATTAATTAATAGAGTGTAAAAAATACTTCACAAAGTTTCTTTCATCACATCTTAAATAATCTATCTATGAAGTATTTTTGACAGGGAGTAAAAAGTTTTAAATTATTCATGTCTATTAAAGAATCAATCCTCACACACCCTGGAACTCTGTGCAGTCTCACTTAAAAACCGGTCAAGTGCGAGTCAGATTCGCACACATATCGGGTTGCGAATATTCATTTATAAGTCGGCGTAAAATTGTAAAAACCGTTAAGATTGTAATCTATCTAGCGAGATTGTAAATTGTCGAAATTTTGTCAACTGAACATACTGCTTACAATATGGCGCATTATTTTCGGCAGATTATAATCTGTCGAAGTGAAACCGTAAAATTGTGAAATGTATCTAACGGTTTTTACAATTTTACGGTGACATATTGTATAGTATTTGACGACCCCAATGGCGCAGCCGTACTGAGGCTGCCTTACGTTCTCAGGGTCCCGGGTTCGAATCCCGGTAGAAGCAAATGTTTGTGTGATGAGCATGGACATTTGTTTCCGAGTCATGGATGTTTATATGTATAATAAGTATGTATTTACAAACAAAAAGTATGTATGTAGTATCAACTATCTGGTGTCTACGACACAAGCCTCGTTGCTTAGTGTGGCACTAGATGGCGCTGTGTGTAATGTCCAGCGATATTTATTTATTCAGTATATGTAAAACACTCAACAGCAAAACTCAATTTCTTTTTCACAGTATGTTACGAGTAATAAAAAACAAAACACAATTTCTAATCTGTCGAAGTGAAACCGTCAAATTGTGAAATGTATCTGTTTTTACAATTTTACGGTGACATATTGTATAATATATGTAAAACACTCAACAGCAAAACACAATTTCTTTTTCATAGTATGTTAATAAAAAACAAAAACACAACTTCAGTTTGCCGAAAAACTCCCACATTTCAAAACCTAAACATCAAATCTTATTCAAATACATTTTTGTTGAAAGTTTTTTTTAAGTTCTACAAAGCTACATTTTTTCAAAGTTTTCCTGTTCTTACTTTAGAAATTACATTAATTTTTTTGAGCTGTAGAAGCAAATAACTCGTCAACCATTGACTTCAGAAACAAGTGCTCGAAGAACCCCGAAGCTGTCGATAGACACACCCCACACACAGTTACATAGATTTGATTTTGACATTGGTGCAAAATCATACGATCTGTGGCCAAATAAGTAAGGTACAAATAATTTTAACTAAAAGAACTTTAAAACAAAATAAAACCAACCTAAATAGGTGCCTATCCGTGATTCCGGTCCCTTAGTCCCTGGAAGGGCCAACGAGTATTTTTTTGCCCGTGGTTCCTTCAAAAAATATATACTTACTTACTGCCGAATTAAATTGTACTTAGATATGGGTGTTTTTTTAAGTCCTTTAGGTTAGGGTGGCATGGGCACATTAAATATGCGAGCGAAGCGAGCGCGCGTCATTAAATCTCCGTGGTCCCTTCCAGGGAATACAAGAAGGCACCACGGAATTTTCCTGTATTATAGGGACCACGAAGAAAAAAAGCTCCGTGGTCCCTTCCAGGGACTACGAAAAGGGACCACGGGCGAAAAAGGTACCTATCTTCCTACAGTCCTCTTTACTGTTTTCGGTCATCGGCGCGGGAGATATTATAGTGCACAAAAAGTGCGTGCGCAGGCAAAGATGCACTATCTGATCCTTAAAAGTTAACGTCCACATGTCCGCATCGTAAGCATCGGACACATCGCATCAAATTAGTGAGCAAGCTCGAGCGATTAGTGGACGCACTTGTATGTCTTTCTATACAAAGAATACTACGATGCGTCCGATGCTTACGATGCGGACATGTGGACGCTTACCTTTACTCTCATAGTCCGACAGCAATCTGACACGACCGAAGGGGAATCAGGCGCAGCAACGGCTTATCGTGCTTTATGAGGCACGAGGCTATCACACTGCCAACATCCAAACTCCGGGCTGCTACTTTTTGAAGGAAAACCCAACAGCACTTTATGCCCGACCAGAGAATCAAACCCACGCTCAGCAGGCGCGCTTGCGACCACGAGACCAACGGGATGCGAGTACCCATTATAATGTTACTTATCTACAATTGTTTCACAGTTATTTTACCTCCGCCCTTGCAGAATTATCAAAATCACAGTAGTTTTTATGCTCGTAGCAATAAGGTTATTGTTAGGTTGGTATCACTGACAAGTCTGTCAAATAGGTTGGTTCTCAACCAGCGACCCCGAATAGCGTCACAGTGTGAATCGTTGCAACCTTTTTTTCCAGGAGGGTTCCCAACACACTTTGTGTTTTTTTTATAAAGATGGAAATATTTAACTAGCTAAGCTTCGTAATTATGAATTTCATTTTAGGTGACATAAAAATATTTACGGTATAATAAAATTTTAATGTGTAACAGTATGACTCGTCGGAGTTTTTTTTGCAACGTGTCATACTGTCAAACACTGAATTGTAATCAATATGGGTTTAGTTTTTTGACATTTGCCAACGGAACCCAAAAATGGTAAGTGCTCGGCCAGACTGCAAATGCGGGTGCGGTGCGGGCGCGGTGCGACGAGCTCAAACATATGAACTTCATTGGAGTGTCCATAGTGGGCACGCGGGTGCGGGCTGCGATGCGGGCTAGTTGGCGCGGGCCGCACGCAAATCGCGCGCGGGCAGCTCAAGCCATAGCTCGTTCATACAAGTGGCCGCAGTGAGGGCGCGGGCGGCAAGTGCGGGAGACAGAGTAACCAACTCCTAATATTTACCCCTCAAGCTAAGTCAAAATTCCCACAATTAAAATCCCCCTTTTTTTTCGGATGGTACATCATTAAATGACCCCTCCCGCTCTGGCTTTTGCTGATTAAAACCCATCCATGTTCCTTCTTTGCCGTTTGTGTTCTAGGGCCGTGGTAACTCATACGAACAACCCGCAGCCCTGGCAGGCATCGGCCCTTGCGGACCCATTCCCTCTTGCTGACATCTCTTTGAGGTGCGCGTGGAACACGAACGCCCCGTCGATACGGCTTGTCGTCATAAGACGGACGGACGGCGAGCTAGCCCATAGCTCCCCGTCTACAGGCCCGCGCTTACGGTTACAATAAGAAATAAAAAAAATAAAAATATCCAGATAAAAAAATCCCCCTAAAATTAGAACGCCCCTAAAAAAAATCACATCTCTCTTATTTACCCCTTAATTTTGGGGGGAAAACCCTTAAGTTGGCAACCCTGGCGGGAGCGGGGATCTCCGATACCGCGCCGCTCGCCGCACCGCGCTACCAGTCTGGCCAGGCAAACCGCGTGCGTTGCCGCACCCGCACCGCACCCCGCACCGCGCTGCCATTGCAGTCTGGCCGCACACTAAACTTTCCTTTTCTATTTTGTTTAAGTATCTATGAAAAACCTTAGTATTCTTTTTATATCAGAAGAAACTTATGATTTTTATTTTGCAAATAAGGTGGGTGGACCATGGAAGGCCACGCTCCTTTGAAAGCCAACTATTAAAAAGTCGTAGTTATTGACATGTAAGGATATATTCCATCTGCACACACTAAAATCCATCTGACTCGAGGCCAGAGACGTGGTGGCGAGTCGCTCGCGCCGCTTTTTGGCAGGCAGTGCGGGCCCATGCTTCGTAGACTTCGGTCGTTAGAATTGTAATTCGCGCGCACAGCAAAACGTAAGTTTTTAGTTAATAACCTATTATCTAAATATATAAAAGAAGAAACTGACTGACTGACTCATCTATCAACGCACAGCCCAAACCGCTGGGTCTACAGATTCCAAATTTGGCAAGTAGGTTCCTTGTGTGGTCTAGGGGTGCACTAAGAAAGGATTTTTCAAAATTCACCCCCCAAGGGGGTTAAACGGGGCTCCAAAGTTTGTATGGGGAAACAAGATTAGTTAAGACTATTTTATTCGAAACTTCACAGTAGTGCTCCTTTTGATAAATGAGTAGAAACGGGTTTCAGGGTTTTTCAGAATTCAACCCCTAAGAAGGGGAAAAGGGGTGACTAAGTCTAAAAATCAATGCACAGCCTAAACCGCTGAGACTAGAGATCTCAAATTTGGCACATATGTTCCTTATGAGGTTAAGGGGTGCAATAAGAAAGGATTTTTCAAAATGTACCCTCTAAGGGGATAAAACGGGAGTCAAAAGTTGATATGGGAAAACAAGATTAGGTAACACTATTTTATTCGAAACTTCCCAGGAGTACTCCTATCGATAAATGAGTTAACATTTGTGCTTCAGGTTTTTTTCAGAATTCAACCCCTTTTTTTTCGGATGGGAAATCATCAAATGACTTCTCCCGCTCTGGGCGGAGCAGGAGGGAGTGTCAGACTTTTACTGACTAAAACCCATCCATGTTCCTTCATCGCCCTTTGTGTTCCGGGGCCACGGTATCTCTTTCGAACAGTCCCGCAACCCCGGCAGGCATCAGTCCTTGCGGACCCCTTCCTTTTTGCTAACTCTCTTTGAGGCGCGCGTGGAACACGAACGCGCCGTCGACACGGCCTGTCGTCATGAGACGGACGGACGTCGAGCTAGCCCATAGCCCACCGTCCACAGGCCCGCGCCTACGGTGGCCGGGGGCCACGTGGTGGCCCCCGACGCCCGGGGCGTCTCCCGCGGCGGCCGGGACGCTGTGAGGTTCTCTCCCTCTCACGTTCCGCCACCTCCTTCTCTAGCATTACCGCTTCGCAGAAGGAGGTGACGGCGTCCCATTCCGTCTCGCTCCGGACCATGGCTTGCACCAGGGCCGGACGCGAGAGGTCGCCGCCGAGAATTCAACCCCTAAAGGGGGAAATAAGGTAACAAAGTCTGAAAATCAACATCGGTATTGTTTGTATGGTGTATCGGGTCGGGTGTATTACAAAAACAACGATTTTAAAATTTTAATGTGGCGGACCTGAAACACCTTCATTCCCTGTTGGGGTGCGATGGGGTTGAAATGTCTAAAAATCAATATGGGTGTCGATACCGAGATTATTAGGAGTGTAGATTACGAAAATGGCATTTATTAGAGATCCAGAAGATGGCGGATTCGACTTCTCTACAGGGTTATCGTTGATTTAATGTGATGATTGTGATAACGATGATGGTGATTGTGATAATGATGATGATGGTGATGATTGTGATTACGATGATAATGATTGTGATTACGATGATGATGATTGTGATGACGATGAAAATGATTGTGATTACGATGAAAATGATTGTGATTACGATGATGATCATTGTGATTACGATGAAAATGATTGTGATTACGATGATGATCATTGTGATAATGATGATGATTGTGATAACGATGATAATGATTGTGATAGTGATGATGATGATTGTGACAACGATGATGATGATTGTGATACTGATGATGATGATTGTGATAACAGTGATGATGATTGTGATGGTGATAGTGATTGTGATAGTATTGGTGATAGTGATTGTGATGGTGATTGTGATGGTGATTGCGATGGTGATTGTGATAATGACGGTGATGGTGATAGTGATGGTGATTGTGATAATGATTGTGATAATAAGGTGATCGTGATAGTGATTGTGATAGTGATGGTGAATGTGATGGTGATTGTGATTGTGATGGTGATTGTGACTGTTCACTAGGTCTTAAGGTTTAAATTTGCTTGACGATGAATAGATGTGATTAAAAGATGTCCTTTCTTAAATGAGTTTATTTTGCAACTAGTTTCCTACTACAAACCTTTAGCTAACTAACATCTAGGTAGGTACCTATATACTGTCTATATGAACGATAATTTTGCCGTGAGAGTGAGAGCAATTGGACTGTATACAAAACGAATCTTTAAAAGGTACAAAAATTACTACTTCAGACTCTAATTATTTCAACAACTCAACTTATAATTATGTGTAAGTGTCATATTCCTGTGGCAAAAATATTAACTTTGATAGAGGTCTCTTCAATTCATGATTTCCCTTACATTGTACGGTGACCACTCGAACCAAATTGTCAGTCCCAGGATGGACTACTTTCACTCGACCTAATAGCCATTTATTAGGTGGTAAGTCATCCTCTTTAATTATTACAATTTCACCAACACAGGGTGATGGAATCTTGGAATGCCATTTATATCTTTGCTGCATGGTGTTAAGATATTCAGATTGCCACCGCTTCCAAAAATCTTGGGTCATCCTTTGTATTAATTGCCATCTCGTGAGTATACTTATGTTTCTCTCCTTGAAATTGATATCTGGAACACTGATCAGGGGTTCCCCCACCAAAAAATGACCAGGTGTTAGAGGTGTAAGAGTGTCGGTAGTATCATCAAGCTGACATAATGGGCGTGAATTAAGGCTTGCTTCCACTTGAGCCAATAATGTAGCCATCTCTTCGTATGTCAGTTTAGTTCCTTGAGATACTCTAGTCAAGTGCCGTTTGGCTGATTGTACGCCAGCTTCCCATAAGCCTCCATAATTTGGCATTCGCGGCGGAATAAAGTGCCATACCGTACCATCATTGGCTAACAGTTCAGCAATCTCCTTTGTTACACTGGCCTTGCCTCTTGCAAATAGTGCTTTCAGCTCCTTTGCGGCCCCGACAAAGTTGGTGCCGTTGTCGCTCCATAAATGAGCACATGGACCTCTTCGAGAAATCGTCGGAAAGCGGCGATAAATGCCTGGGCAGTAAGGTCTGTAACTGCCTCTAAGTGCAGAGCCTTTGTCGACATGCACACGAACAAGCATACATAGCCCTTCGTTGCATGATGACCTCGTCCCTTAGATGTCCTTATTTGCACAGGCCCAGCATAATCGACTCCGCTGTTAAGAAAAGCTCTGTTGGTGTTCACCCTTTCAGGAGGGAGCTGTCCCATCAATTGATTATGCGTCTTTGCCTTGTCAACGATGCAAACCTTACAGGTACGTATACATTTTCTTACAGCTGCCTTTAACCCAATAATCCAATATTTACTTCGAATGTAAGTCATCATCATTTGGATGCCACCGTGAAAAGTCTTAATGTGTGCTTCTTGAATTATAAGTCTTGTAATGTGAACATCTTTAGGTATTATTATTGGGTGTTATGATGCTTCCGGCAGTATTGCGTTTTGTAGTCGGCCTCCGACTCTCATTATATCTTTATCATCTAAATATGGAACCAATGTAATTAGAGAACTTTTAGTGTTAACCTTCCCCCTTTTCTTAATGTTTTCTATTTCTCTTTCGTATACTATATTTTGATAATATTTAATTGCCTTTTCTAAAATATCTTCCATTTCATTAACTGTTAAATAATCTCCTTGTTTTGTTATGTTTTTAATATTTATAAATCGCTTACAGTAGGCTAAAACTCTCTTTAGTTTTGAAATGATAGAAAATCTTTCCCAAATAGGTCTCTCTTCACAGGTATTGACAAAAGTATGGTAACTTGATTCTTTAATTTCTAGATCAGTTTCAGGAACCTCTTCTCTTGCCTTCTTAATTTCTTTAAACTTAAGCCAATTAGGTCCCGTCCACCACAGTTCGATGCTGCTACCCCTTGTAGCTACATCCGCAGGATTTTCAGCCGACTGTACGTGACTCCATTTATTGCTTTCTAGGACTCTGAGAATATCTGCTGTTCTATTTGCGACAAATGTGCGCCATCGACTCGGTGTAGATTGTAACCATGCCAATACAACCATGGAATCGCTGTAAGCATAGACATTATTCATTTGTATATCGAGTGCAGCAGTAATATCCTTCACTAATTCAACCAGTAACGTGGCAGCGCACAGTTCCAGTCTGGGGATACTCAGTTGTTTTACAGGTGCTACCTTCGTACGAGATGCTACCATTACGACGTGCACCACATCGCCTTCATCGACTACTCTTAGGTAAATAACTGCAGCGTATGATGTCATCGAAGCATCTGCGAAGCCGTGGAGCTGGATTACCTTACTTCGTGGCGTAATTTGAAACCAACGTGGGACCCTAATGGATTGCAGGTAAGTTAATTCTTTTCTGTATTTTGTCCACTCTTCTACTAGGTCGAAAGGAGCTTCGTCATCCCAATCTAACCGACGGAGCCATAACTTCTGGATCATTATCTTAGCTATAATAACTACAGGCGACAACCATCCGAACGGGTCGAACAATCGAGACAAGTCCGAGAGAATAGATCTCTTCGTTATGGGATACTTCAGTCCAGGTAAGTTAACTGTCACCTTGAATTGATCTTTCTTTAATCTTTTCTATCCCACTTTAGTCCCAAAATTTTTATAATCTTGTCTAGTTTTATTTCCAACTGATCTGTAGTATTTTCTTTTCCTTCTTGTAAACATTTTAATACTTCTTCTGAATTACTTGACCATTTCTGCATTTTAAATCCACCCCTTTTCAGTATTTCTCTTATATTTATACATAGAATATTAGCTTCTTGTACATTTTCATGGCCGGCCATTAAATCGTCCATGTAAAAACATTGTTTTATTGCCTCTGGACATTCATGGCCTTCGTCATCAGCTAACTGCTGAAGTGTTCGTACAGCAAGATATGGCGCGGCAGCTGTGCCGAATGTGACAGTCTTCAGTTTATACGTACTCAAATTCTTGTCTGCGTCATCTCGCCACACAATAAATTGCAGTGGTGTGTGTTGTTCAGCCATTTTCACCATTCGGTACATCTTGATAATATCTGCTATTACACATATTTTGTGTCTCCTCCAATTGATTATAAGGCTGCGCAAATCAGGCTGTAATACAGGCCCAATCATCATACAATCGTTGAGAGAATGTCCATTGGTGCCTCTAGCCGAAGCGTCAAAGACAACACGTAACTTCGTCGTGTCTTTGTCCTCTCGGACTACAGCGTGATGAGGAAGGTATTGCATATGTCTGTCATCTTGGTCTTCACATTTTTGTAAATGTCCCATCTCTAAATACTCATCAATTACCATTTTGTATTTGTTCTTAAAATCGTTGTTTCTTTGGAATTTCCGCTCTAATTGTTGGAATCTCTGAATCGCTGCGTGTCTTGTATCTCCTATTTTTTGTATAGTTTCTTCAACAGTCTGCTTTAATGGTAATTGTACGACATAATTCCCTTCTTTATCTCTCATGGTTGTATTTCTGTAAATAGATTCACATTCTTCTTCTTCCTTTGTTAATATCTTCCTTTTTGTATAAGAATCTGTTTCTATCTCCCAAAATCTTTTTAATGTGTCTTCTTCTTCTTTGACAAATAGAGTAGTTATTTCTTCTTGATCTGTACTTTTGTTGGTTTCTCCCGACAAAACCCATCCTAAGCATGTTTGTTGTGCTACTAGACCATTTTGTAGTCGTATTAGCCCTTCTTCTATTATTCTTCCGAAAACGTCTGCCCCAAGAAGAATGTCAATTTTTCCCGGTATGCTAAACTTTGGATCAGCTAACGTCAAGGGTTGTAATTCGGCCTTGTTTATCTTCATGGACTTAGAGGGTAATCTTGAGGAAATCGATTTCATTACGTAGGCCTTAACTTCAATAGGTTCCCTTGAGCTTGATAGTAGGTGGAAAAATACCTTATGCTTGATGGATTGTTTTTCTTCGCCAATACCACTGACTATACTACTGACTTCAGTTTTCTTCAACCCTAATAACTCCACTGTTCTAGCTGTGACAAAGGAGGCTTCAGAACCCTGGTCAATGAGTGCACGGTAGACATGTGACTCTCCGGAACTTGAAATGACATCTACCAGTGCTGTGGCTAACAAAACTTGTTGACCAGGCTGCTGTTTTCTAGAATAGTGGGCTGCAATCTTTGTTTCAGTAGCGTCTTCAGTCTGAGAGGCAACGCATGTCCCAGACGAAGTGTTCTTCTCTTCAGTTGGTCTCGACCGGTCTTGGTGTAGGAGGGAGTGATGCTTCTTCTTACAGATTCTACAGGACGTCTTGTGTTTGCATCGAGAAACGGCGTGGTAAGGTATGAGGCAGTTGAAGCATAGCTTGTTCTTTAGGGTAGCATTGTGTCTATCTGCGACCGATAACTTAACAAACTCCTTGCAGTTGTGAATAAAATGATCACCCTTGCAGTGGGCACAAGCTTTCTCACGTTCAGGTTTATCTTCTTCACTGGTGGTGGCATGAAATGACTTGGGCTTATTTCCCCCTCTCTCCTTCATAGTTTCAGGTGTAACTAATTCCAGCGTGCGAAATTTGCTTTCTAAAAAACCTTTCAAAGTGGCCTATTTAGGTACGTCATCGGTGTTGTCCTTGTATGCGAATTCTTCCCATTCTTTGTGAGTAAGATTGTCTAATTTCTGCATGACAAGAAACTCCAGGAATGGATCCCACTCATCAATAGCTAGTCCGGTATTTTTTAAACCATGAAGGCACTCTGAAGTTGTATCTACCAAAAGTTTGATCATAGGTGCAGCTTGGTTGGCTACCCGTTTCTGATAAAAAAGCCGTTTGAAAAGAGAGGTTCTTAAAACACGTTTATTGCCGTAACGTCTTTTTATTAATTCCCAAGCTTGTGTATAATTACTTTCTGTAATTTGTATTTGCCGTAACAATGCTTCCGCCTCTCCCGTAACACTTGTCTTCAGGTAATGTAGTTTTTGAACATTTGATAACGCATTATTATTGTGTTCGAGAGTGGTAAACAAGTCTTCATATGTAGGGAATTCTTCATACTTGCCAGAGAAAGATGGTAACTGTATACGTGGTAACTTCACACTCGATAAGCTTGCCGCAACACCAGATTCATTTAGCTGATCTTCATTATTGACCGGTTGACTCGGTAGTGATTTGTTCAATAGATCTAACAATTCAGCTTTTAAAGATACATATAGTTCCTCATATTTATAAAATTCTTCATTGAGAAAGTAAGGCAATACTCCGCGTTGTTCGCGTGGTGTGCACTTAATAAGCTCTCGATGAATCTTCGTAAAATTTTGCCAGTATTCCTCAATACATTCTAAGCGCGCCTTTGCATAACCACTAGTTAACTTGGCTTTAGCACATTTCTTTCTGTACATCTTGATAATATCTGCTATTACACATATTTTGTGTCTCCTCCAATTGATTATAAGGCTGCGCAAATCAGGCTGTAATACAGGCCCAATCATCATACAATCGTTGAGAGAATGTCCATTGGTGCCTCTAGCCGAAGCGTCAAAGACAACACGTAACTTCGTCGTGTCTTTGTCCTCTCGGACTACAGCGTGATGAGGAAGGTATTGCATATGTCTGTCATCTTGGTCTTCACATTTTTGTAAATGTCCCATCTCTAAATACTCATCAATTACCATTTTGTATTTGTTCTTAAAATCGTTGTTTCTTTGGAATTTCCGCTCTAATTGTTGGAATCTCTGAATCGCTGCGTGTCTTGTATCTCCTATTTTTTGTATAGTTTCTTCAACAGTCTGCTTTAATGGTAATTGTACGACATAATTCCCTTCTTTATCTCTCATGGTTGTATTTCTGTAAATAGATTCACATTCTTCTTCTTCCTTTGTTAATATCTTCCTTTTTGTATAAGAATCTGTTTCTATCTCCCAAAATCTTTTTAATGTGTCTTCTTCTTCTTTGACAAATAGAGTAGTTATATCTGTACTTTTGTTGGTTTCTCCCGACAAAACCCATCCTAAGCATGTTTGTTGTGCTACTAGATCATTTTGTAGTCGTATTAGCCCTTCTTCTATTATTCTTCCGAAAACGTCTGCCCCAAGAAGAATGTCAATTTTTCCCGGTATGCTAAACTTTGGATCAGCTAACGTCAAGGGTTGTAATTCGGCCTTGTTTATCTTCATGGACTTAGAGGGTAATCTTGAGGAAATCGATTTCATTACGTAGGCCTTAACTTCAATAGGTTCCCTTGAGCTTGATAGTAGGTGGAAAAATACCTTATGCTTGATGGATTGTTTTTCTTCGCCAATACCACTGACTATACTACTGACTTCAGTTTTCTTCAACCCTAATAACTCCACTGTTCTAGCTGTGACAAAGGAGGCTTCAGAACCCTGGTCAATGAGTGCACGGTAGACATGTGACTCTCCGGAACTTGAAATGACATCTACCAGTGCTGTGGCTAACAAAACTTGTTGACCAGGCTGCTGTTTTCTAGAATAGTGGGCTGCAATCTTTGTTTCAGTAGCGTCTTCAGTCTGAGAGGCAACGCATGTCCCAGACGAAGTGTTCTTCTCTTCAGTTGGTCTCGACCGGTCTTGGTGTAGGAGGGAGTGATGCTTCTTCTTACAGATTCTACAGGACGTCTTGTGTTTGCATCGAGAAACGGCGTGGTAAGGTATGAGGCAGTTGAAGCATAGCTTGTTCTTTAGGGTAGCATTGTGTCTATCTGCGACCGATAACTTAACAAACTCCTTGCAGTTGTGAATAAAATGATCACCCTTGCAGTGGGCACAAGCTTTCTCACGTTCAGGTTTATCTTCTTCACTGGTGGTGGCATGAAATGACTTGGGCTTATTTCCCCCTCTCTCCTTCATAGTTTCAGGTGTAACTAATTCCAGCGTGCGAAATTTGCTTTCTAAAAAACCTTTCAAAGTGGCCTATTTAGGTACGTCATCGGTGTTGTCCTTGTATGCGAATTCTTCCCATTCTTTGTGAGTAAGATTGTCTAATTTCTGCATGACAAGAAACTCCAGGAATGGATCCCACTCATCAATAGCTAGTCCGGTATTTTTTAAACCATGAAGGCACTCTGAAGTTGTATCTACCAAAAGTTTGATCATAGGTGCAGCTTGGTTGGCTACCCGTTTCTGATAAAAAAGCCGTTTGAAAAGAGAGGTTCTTAAAACACGTTTATTGCCGTAACGTCTTTTTATTAATTCCCAAGCTTGTGTATAATTACTTTCTGTAATTTGTATTTGCCGTAACAATGCTTCCGCCTCTCCCGTAACACTTGTCTTCAGGTAATGTAGTTTTTGAACATTTGATAACGCATTATTATTGTGTTCGAGAGTGGTAAACAAGTCTTCATATGTAGGGAATTCTTCATACTTGCCAGAGAAAGATGGTAACTGTATACGTGGTAACTTCACACTCGATAAGCTTGCCGCAACACCAGATTCATTTAGCTGATCTTCATTATTGACCGGTTGACTCGGTAGTGATTTGTTCAATAGATCTAACAATTCAGCTTTTAAAGATACATATAGTTCCTCATATTTATAAAATTCTTCATTGAGAAAGTAAGGCAATACTCCGCGTTGTTCGCGTGGTGTGCACTTAATAAGCTCTCGATGAATCTTCGTAAAATTTTGCCAGTATTCCTCAATACATTCTAAGCGCGCCTTTGCATAACCACTAGTTAACTTGGCTTTAGCACATTTCTTGAAGTTAATTTGCGCTTTTTGCAAAACATTAGCAGTATCCTCTAAAGCAGCCAGCAATACACTTTGTTCCGATGTCACAGCAGTCATTTTCAATGTTTATTTGTGTACACAACACTTTATTTAGTTCGTAAATAACACGTTTTAAAGTTAATTTCTTCTAATGAGCCACACGCGTGTCTTCGATACGTAAACAACTTCCTTATCTCTCGACCGGCCTACGTCACCTATTGTATGCGCCGGCGCCGGCCAGGTGCGAGGTGGTGGCCCGAGCGTTTCTATTCAATTTACTTTTTATTAATTAATCCGGTTCGTTTGGACCATGTTCACTAGGTCTTAACCCATATATGCCCAGTGATTCGAAAACGAAACAAGAGGTAGTACTTTCCTAAAAGCACCGTATATCGTTTTTTAGCGCATTGAAATGTAAAATAACGCCATCTATCGCAAGGCTACGTATGTAGGTTCTAGTTGCAACAAAGATTTTTGAGTATCGTGGACATTTGTTTCAAAAAGTAAACAGTGTTAGTTGTGTTGTGTTTTACGTCGCCCAAGAATCATGTCGTCTGCTAGAAAAAAGTAAGTAACTGTATAATTGTGTAAAACTTTGTACTTATTACATTTTTGTAGTAAATTTGGGTAAATTATGAACTGATTCGTGTATTTAGAATGAGTAAAAAATAATTTATAAATACCTATACTGTCTTTATAACTTTCGTGTTTCGAAAACGATACGTCGGGCAAATATACAGTAGAGGCTTGTACTAAATTTGTTTGTTTGGTTTTAGGTGGAACACAAGGCTAACTACAAATGAAATCATTGATGTGATCAATGATTTAGCTTCGGATGATGAAGTGACATCAGCTGACGTATACATGGACCCCCCAGGTAATGGAATTGTGTCGGATTCTGACTCGGGGGATGAAACAAATGTAAGTTTTGAAAATTTGTCACGTCGTCAACTATTAGCGCCTGCTGAACTGATACTAAGTGGAAGAAATATCAGTGATGGCAGCGAGTCTGAAGAAGAAGTTGTACACCCAAGCACGTCAAGCGGGTCACAGTCTTTATCAATCCGTAACCGGGGTCAGCCATCGCTTTCTATAAATAATCCTCCGCTTCTACCTCCACCACCTAAGGCAGTCCGAAAATGGGTTAAGCGAGATTTACCTCAACATAATGATGAGTGGATCGCACCATTCCCAAGATCAGTAATTACTTTGTCCAATGCTTCAGAACCAGTAGATTTCTTTGAATTGTTTTTTAGCCACGAAGTTATCATGCACATTGTCCGTCACTCTGTTATGTATGCAGTACAGAAAGGAAATCCAGGGTTTACCCTCAGTGATAAGGACATTTATTGTTTCATTGGCATTTTGATATTGACTGGATATTCTCCACTGCCGCGACGCCGGATGTATTGGGAAAATAACGAAGATACACAATATCTTGGTTGCGAAATCCATGCGGAGAAACCGATTTGAAGAAATACTGCGACACTTTCATGTGGCCGATAACACCAATCTTTGCTCTAATGACAAAATGGCTAAAGTCCGCCCTCTTTTTGATTTACTAAATAAGAAGTTTCTACAGTATGCTGTAATCGAGAAGGAGATCAGCATTGAAGAATCAATGATACCTTACTATGGTAGACACGGTTGTAAGCAGCATATCAGGGGAAAGCCTATTAGATTTGGCTTCAAAACGTGGATTGCAGCCTTGCGTTTAGGATATTGCTTATACGCCGACCCGTATCAAGGCCGCTATGAAACTTATAGTACTGGGTTAGGACAATATGTTGTGCAAAAACTAATGACTGAAATTCAGAATGTCTACGAAGAAACAAGATTCTCAATTTTCATCGACAACTTCTTCACAGGATTACCATTGAAAACAACAATGAAAGAAAAAAATATTTTGGTGACGGGTACAGTTCGTGGTAATCGTACTGAGAAGTGTCCTTTGAAAGACGACAAGTTATGCAAGAAGGAACAGCGAGGTTACCATGATAGTCGGCTCGATATAAACAGCGGCATTTGTGCAGTGCGCTGGAACGATAACAGTGTAGTGACGCTGTTATCCAGTGAATACGGCGTGGAGCCTATACGAACTGCAAGGAGATACTCAGCTGCACAAAAACAAAGAGTAAATGTGCCACAACCCAATGTCGTATACCAATACAATCGTTTTATGGGAGGGGTTGATCGATTGGATGCAAATATCGGTACCTATCGAATAGCAATGAGGGGCAAGAAGTGGTACATTCCCTTACTTTTCTGGTTGGTAGACGTTGCTGTCAACAATGCTACCCTGTTAGCTCGCAATTTCTCTAGCAATATAGATACGCTGGAGTTTCGACGCAGCATTGCCAGAAGCTTACTTCAAAAGTATGGCAATGATAAGCAGCGCCCGGGCCCTAGCAAACGGGTGTGTGTGAATGTACCTACATCAGTAAGAAAGCATAACGACGAGCACATGATCGGCAGGGCACCCAGTCGGCTGCGATGTGCCTATTGCAAAAGCCTAACTGTCACTTTTTGTCAAAAATGTGAGGTTAATTTACATTCTAAATGTTTCTCTGCATTTCATTCTTAAGGTGACACATCACACGGTCTCGAACTCATTGGTGGGCGTGGCCAAAAAGCACGCTGTCTCACCTGGCATCGTGCCCGACAGAGATAGTATCAGTGATGAGCAGTTAGGCGCTAGTCTTCACGCGCGTCTAGTTCGTACGGCACACACTCAGCGTTCCGAACCGTTCCGAACAAAAACGAAGTTATATAATACTTTCGTCTGACGTTTTATTTAAATGCGCTAAAAATAATAAAATAAACTTTTTCTTTAAAACTTTTACTATCAACTTATAACGTCATGGTCACTACACAATTCGCGAGATTAGTGGCAACAATAATATTGTATAACTATATTGTTTGTTATTGTTGGCCTGGGGTCACCATGTCCTGGACGCTTTCCGCCAGGTCTGCTAATCCCTCGAGAGAAATAAATGGCTGTGAAGCCAGCAGAGTCTGGACGTTGGTCGGCAGACGACTGCTTTATGTTTTCATCGTGGTACTGTGGATTTCCTTGGCTTGATAAAGTTTAGGATTTCCTTTTCAGGGCGTATCAAGTCGGGGTCACCAATTTAGTGGTTGTTGTACACTATCTAAATTAAATTAAACAATTTCATAATTCTATATAAATTTAATCAACACAAGACAGAGAAGTGACAGATCAGAAGAAAAGTAAAAATTATATCGTGAAGGTTTTATGTATATAAAGTTTCTAAATAAGTAGGTCGCTACACCATATTATAGGGTGTGCGTTTCGATGGCGCGACCACGGCGTTTTTTTTTTTAAATAACTATCTCATGATTTTGTAAAAATATGTATGTATGTGGTTCAAATTTCCCAAAACCTTAAATTTGTCAAACTTATGGTTAAAAAGTTATAAGGGTTTGAACGTGGCCACGCCATCGAAACGCGGAAAACCGCGCGGCCACGGAAATCTTAAAAACTAAGCGTTGCAGAGACCTGAAATTTTGGTAAATAACAGATTTAATTTGTAAAAAAAATATAAAAAATCCTAGGTTTATATTTCAGGAGCATACGTACGGTATCGCTTATAACCTTCAAAATGTTCTGAATGTGAAATTTAAAATTGAAATTAATTAATTTAATTTTTAATTATTTTTTTACAAAATCTTGCCATAGTTTAAAAAAATAATAATGCCGTGGTCGCGCCATCGAAACACACATTATAGGAGTGCAATAAAAATGCACAGGCCCTTCAACTTCAGCGAAAAACAAATGACACGTCACTGACGTCATGCATGAAATGAAAAGGACAGAAATATAGGTCTTGTTCTTCTATCAAACGAAGCGCAATATCGCGTGTCCCCCTCCCGCACCGCACCGGGGGAAACATTCAGTGAGATGCACGAAAATTCGTAGTAAAAGGCGCGCGTAAAAAAATATGAAAAAGCTTTTGGGAAATCGAATTTTATGAAAAAACCACTGCATAAATCATTCTCAAATAAAATTTATTGAATTCTTCGATAATTGTGCTGTGTCGGTACGGACTTTGTTTTGGAAATTTGACACTTCTTTTATTACTAATTTACGCCCAAAGTTACGTTAAAATTGGCAATAAAAATGAATCTTTGGTAGCTCGTAACTTTTGAATGGCTTTTTATTTTACTATTCTGATTCCGTACAGACACAATTAATAATGAGACAAAACGATATCATGTTTAACTTTAGATGTACCATGTCAAACAGTGGAGTAATAGCCCCCCGAAATTTGTATGGAAAATATGTTGCGCAGTTCAACCTTAAGTTTTTACTGTAACTTCGTGTGGAAATAAAATAAATAATAAATAAACTCATTATAACTTAATTTTTTAATTACCTATAACACATGTAGGATATTTGCCCATTGTTTCGTTTTTGAACACCTCTAAAATACCTACTAAACAATAATAATTTTCACTATCACTACTCAATACTATTATAGGGGTTTATCAACATAAACATATCTGAAAATAACCAAAATCGGAATCCCAATGTAGTTCTGGGCATATATGGGTTAAGGTTTAAATTTGCTTGACGATGAATAGATGTGATTAAAACACGTCCTAAATGAGTTTATTTTGCAACTAGTTTCCTACTACAAACCTTTAGCTAACTAACATCTAGGTAGGTACCTATATACTGTCTATATGAACGATAATTTTGGCGTAAACAGTGACTGTGATAGTTATGGATGGTGGATGGATGGATGGTGTTTCTGATAATGATGATAATGATTGTGATTACGATGATAATGATTGTGATTACGATGATGATGATTGTGATAACGATGATGGTGATTGTGATAGTGATTCTGATGGTGATTGTGATAGTGACGGTGATTGTGATGGTTATAGCGATGGTGATGGTGATAGTGATTGTGACTGTGATATTGATGGTGAATGTGATGGTGATAGCGATGGTGATGGTGACTGTGATAGTGATGGTGATTGTGATAGTGATGGTGAATGTGATGGTGATTGTGGTTGTGATGGTGATTGTGATAATGATGATCATGATTGTGATTACGATTATAATGATTGTGATTACCATGATAATGAGTGTGATAACGATGATGGTGATTGTGATGATGATGATTGTGATTACGATGATAATCATTATGATTACGATGAGAAAGATTATGATAACGATAATGGTGATTGTGATAGTGATTGTGATTGTGATTGTGATGGTGATTGTGATAGTGATTGTGATACCGAGGATTGAGAATGTGATGATGATGATGATTGTGATTACGATGATAATGATGATGGTGATTGTGATTGTGATGGTGATAGTGATGGTGACTTTGATAGTGATGGTGATTGTGATAGTGATTGTGATACCGAGAATTGAGAATGTGATGATGATGATGATTGTTATTACGATGATAATGCTTGTGATTACGATGATAATGATGATGGTGATTGTGATTGTGATTGTGATTGTGATTGTGATTGTGATTGTGATTGTGATTGTGATAGTGATAGTGATGGTGATTGTGAAAGTGATGGTGATTGTGATAATGATGGTGGTTGTGATAGTGATGGTGATTGTGATGATTATGAAATTTGGCACAAAGATAGTTCATAACCTGGATTAACACGTAGGACACTATTTATCTCTTTAATATGATCCAGTGGGACGGTTACCGAACTGTACGCGGGCGAAGCCGCGGGCAACAGCTAGTTTTCTTATATTTTTTTAATGTGAATTGTCGTATAAGGAGTGTTTATTGGTACTAAAGAACAAGTAATGATTTTGCCTCGAATTAAGTTAAAGTATTGGTAGTGTTCCTAGGTAAGCCGGTGGTTCCTTAAAAGGCCAATCAAAAATTGTGACTGTTGGCCTTACTAGGGTACATGGGGACATACAAGGAACATCTACAAATCACGAACAAATGAACATTTCGTTTTTAGTTATAAATACGTACCGTGAAAGTTAAAAACAATGTTTTATATTTATAATATTTCTATTTAGAGGGGTTATTCAACTTTTTAAACTCAGATTGAAATTTTGACCTTACAAAGAACGGACCCACCCATAAGAAAGCCATTATAGGTAAAAAAAAAAAGATTTTAATTTATGTATGAAACGCATTGGCAAATTTTTTTATATCAATATAATATTCATTACTACTATTATTAAATAATTTTCATTTATATATTCTTAGTTATACGATGGTGTTCAAGTAGAGTTTTTTATAGATGATAAAAATATATTAAGCATTTAATGTTTCGCTTAAATGAAAGAGCATATTATGTAGTTTTAGGACAAGCCGATGTATTTATTGTTACAACTCTATTTGTAAGTTGAACGACTGATTTATAACATTGGCCTTGTTTGGAGCCCTGTTTCTTGGAAGGCCATTTGGAAGAGCTTAACAAAACTTAAGTGTAATAAATAGTGATTAAAGCTAGGATAAAAAAAAAGTGTTTTACATGGTACACAATAAAACAAAGTATTACTTAATCTTTTTTTTCCTTCATTTATCCAGTAAATAAACGAATAATAGTTATTTATGCAACTGTTATATAATGAGGGGTATTAAAATGCGAATGTGGGTTTATCAGACAAGGCGAAGCCGGGTGTGATAATAGTATCACATGAGTGTTTTAATACCTAATTATGTACAGTTGCATACAAGACTTTATATACATCCATGATATGAATCCTCCATAAAAGGTTCTGAAACCATAGGCTGTTGTAGTGTTGTAAGAAGTCTATGTAAATTCATGGAAAGTTTAATTGCTGAGTGTTTAATACAAACAAAGCATGTGTAGGTAATAATATAATTATTTACATTTTGGATTGTACAATTATTAAAATGCACAAAGCTTGTATCACTCATTTTTGTAAACAACAAAGTATTGGTAGATAATGCAATACTAATATCAAACAAAAATTAAAATTGAATTAACCTATAACTTTTTTTTAATTACGACGCTGTGGTAGTGAATGGGGTAGGCTGGTCAAAGCTGATTGTAGATGGCGCGTCCATAGCTTAGGCCCAATCTGACCAATGAGGTCAAACGATTTTGAAATATAAAATGACATTGACAGATTTTCAACTAATGACGATGTTTGGTTCATGCGATGCTAGCGCCATTAGTTCCACCAGTTGCCCACCCCATTGCACGTGCTAGACAATGTCCTTTTTTTAAAACGAGTTGCATAATGAAATTTAGTACAACATTATAACACTCGTTTGGATGTTATAATGGTTATTATGACACTGGCTGTTTTAATATGTACGTCAGAATCGCGGGTGTATTTTTCAGATCAGCCTAAATTTATTGCAGTTATTTGGTACCTTCTGTGTACCTTTACGTACCTCTCCTGAAAATCTGTGTACCTACACACGTGCAATGATATTTTAAAATGAGGCACACCCGCCATCCTGATGTCAGAACCGTGGGTGTGCTGCTAATCAATATATGTAGCTAAGTACACTGTATAAGTAGATTTGGTACCTGTTGTGTACCTGCAGAAACACGTATTAAATAAACAAAATACTGTAAGGTTGCTGAGAAAAGTAAAAAAACGATTTTCTTTCTTTGACGTCGATAATTATTTTATGAAATAGTAACGACGTCAAAGAATACAATCTTCGTACATACATACATGTACATTAAACATGTATAATATTGTGGTCATACCCAGGAATCCCAAATCCAGAACCTCCGCATAACATTTAGTTACTATTGTGTGACCAAACCGGGAATCGAAACATAGATATATATAGATTCAAACATTTCCTCCCATCTAGCACCAAACTCACTTTGGTCCAGTCACTTGTGCTTCCCATTATAGACTATGTTGATGTTTGTTGTTCTGATCTTTCCCAAGAACTTCTAAATAAATTGGATCGACTTTTCAACAATTGTATTCGGTTTGTTTTTGGCCTTCGTAAATACGATCACATTTCTTTCTTTCGTTCTCAGCTTAAATGGCTGCTTATCCGACTCAGGAGGTCCCTCAGATCTCTCTGCATGCTTTTCACGATTATGAACGATCCATGTGCTCCCGATTATCTAAAGACTTATTTCAAAGTGTTGGGCAGTTTTCATAGTCGTAACCTTCGAGCTTCAAAGAATCTACTTCTCCAAATTCCTTCACACCGTACAGGCTTCATGTCTAATTCTTACGGTATTTCTCTACTATAAAGCTCTGGAATGCGTTACCTTTTGGCATTAAAAAAGCTGAAAACAAATTCACTTTCAAAAGAAAAGTTCGTAACTACTATATAAGTCAGAATAAATAGCTCTCAATTTGAAGTCGTCATAATAATTATTATTAGGTTTCTTGTTATTTTATTTTTAATTTCTGGTTTTTGATAAAATATATATTAGTTGATTTTATCTGTATATGTGTATTAGTATTAATCTAAATCTGAACTCTCGTTAACAAAAAGTTTTTTTAGACATTACTTTGTACCCTATCACTATGTTTTCCTGTTTAACCCAAAGGTTGACTGGTAGAGAATGCCATGTGGCATTAAGTCCGCCGCCTATGTACCACTATTGTACATGAAGTTTAAATAAATAAAAAACATGAAATTAACGGTCACAAATTATACGCAGACTCGGGACCACACTTTTTGAGATCCGCAAATTGTTATTCTATGTGGGGATCAAACCCACAACTTCGTCTTCAGCAGTCGCATACTACGACCACTGGACGCAGCCGAGGCAGTCTAAACTACCTTTTTTTTGGTTGCATTTGAATTACTCTGATGCAAGTACGCGGTCAATATTTATTTAACACTTCAAGCACAAAGTACAGAGGCTGATTTAATGCCATAGGCTCATAATAACTCATAATAACTAATTTCTACTCATTTATCAATAGGAGTACTCCAGTGAAGTTTTTAATTAAATAGTCTAATTAATCTTATTTCCCCATACAAATTTTAGAGGCCCGTTTCACCCCCTTAGGGGGTGACTTTTGAAAAACCCTTTTTTAGTGTACCCCTAGACTACTTAAGGAACATATGTGCCAAATTTGGAATCTCTAGACTCAGCGGTTTAGGCTGTGCATTGATTTTAAGACTTTGTCACCCCATTTCCCCCTCTTATGGGTTGAATTCTGAAAAACCCTGAAACCCGTTTCTACTCATTTATCAAAGGGAGCACTCCTGTGAAGTTTCGAATAAAATAGTCTAACTAATCTTGTTTCCCCATACAAACTTTGGAGCCCCGTTTAACCCCCTTAGGGGGTGAATTTTGAAAAATCCTTTCTTAGTGCACCCCTATACCACATAAGGAACCTACTTGCCATATTTGGAATCTGTAGACCCAGCGGTTTGGGCTGTGCGTTGATAGATGAGTCAGTCAGTCAGTTTCTTCTTTTATATATTTAGATAACATGCTGTACTGCTGTTTTTTATCCCTAAATAAATACCAGCAGTGGCGAAGGGACAACATTTTATCAGGGGAAGCCAAAGAAAAAAAAATGAAAATTGATTTTTCTCTTTTTTTCTATGTTCATTTTGACCTCATATTCATTATCAGCGACCCTAAAAAACATGAAAATGACACCCATGAAGAAAAACTGAAAATTTTTATCGGCGCCATCTTGGATTTTCATTTTGACCTCATTTTCATTATTAACGACCCTAAAAACCTCAAAAATGACACCCATGAAGAAACTCATAAAATAATGACGAAAATTAAGATCGTTACATAATTGGGTCTTTGAAACTTATTTTTTTATGATCATGTGGCGTGTTTATACAAAGCAGTGATCGGGTTCATCGTTAAGTAGTCCGTGTAGATTTTAAGCTTAAAATAAGTTAAACATTTGATAAAAGATATTTTTTGAAAATATTAAAACTAAATTGATTTTTAAAAAAAAGGTCGGGACACTGACACGTTCAAAATGTATGTCAATTTTTTTTAAATAATTCAAGGTTTAATCACCTGCAAGGGCATTAGGGTCAATTGAATGATGGCGGAGATATAAGACTTTTTCATGCCAGCTCCATAGTAATTTTTAATGAAAAATTTCTATTTGCGTTGTTTGCAATGCTATTCCATAATTTTGATATTTATAAGCTTGTATTTAGTCTCTCAAAACATTTTCAAGTCATAAAAGTGGACATTTGGGAAATAAGTATTATTATATGTCTGTGAGAGTCGATTTTCAGCCCACTGTGCACTGCGGTAGACAGCGTCGTTCTGCGTTGCCGCACCACCCGTGTGGCACCGCAGATATAGCTCAAATTAATTGCGGTGCGGTGCCGCACCGCACCGTTAACGTATCGTGTGGCAGTGGCCTCGCTCTTACGATGTCAAAGAAAGAAAATCGTTATTTTACTTTTCGCAGCAACCTTACAGTATTTTGTTTATTTAATACGTGTTTCTGCAGGTACACAACAGGTACCAAATCTATTTATACAGTGTACTTAGCTACATATATTGCAGCTACATATATTAGCAGTACACCCGCGGTTCTGACATCAGGATGGCGGGTGTACCTAATTTTCAAAATATCATTGCACGTGTGTAGGTACACAGATTTTCAGGAGAGGTACGTTAAGGTACACAGAAGGTACCAAATAGCTACAATAAATTTAGGCTGATCTGAAAAATACACCCGCGATTCTGACGTACATGTTTTAATGTTGGCAATAAGCTAACTGTTTCAGATACTTTTATAGAGGATTTATAGCATGGGTTTAGATAAATAGTGTTTATTCGTTAGTGTGGCCTTCCATGTATTAATTTTCAAATTTACAACTGTGCACATCAGCCTTATTATTGGGCTATTGTTGCATTATTCGTTTCTTCAAGTTTTATGCCCGGTTTCTTGTTAAACAGCAGATTTTTGACACTACCTCGTTGGTGAAGTGGTCGCAGGTGGTGGTGGTCGGTGGTGATTGTGATTGTGATAGTGATAGTGATAGTGATAGTGATAGTGATAGTGATAGTAATAGTGATAGTGATAGTGATAGTGATAGCGATGGTGATCGTGATAGTGATAGTGATAGTGATAGTGATAGTGATAGTGATAGTGATAGTGATAGCGATGGTGATCGTGATAGTGATAGTGATAGTGATAGTGATAGTGATAGTGATAGTGATAGTGAGTGATAGTGATAGTGATAGTGATAGTGATAGTGATAGTGATAGTGATAGTGATAGTGATAGTGATAGTGATAGTGATAGTGATAGTGATAGTGATAGTGATAGTGATAGTGATAGTGATAGCGATGGTGATTGTGATGATTATGAAATTTGGCACATATAGTTTATAACCTGAATTAACATGTAGGATACTATTTATAGCTATAATATGATACCATGGGACAGTTACTGAACTGAACGCGGGCGAAGCCGCGGGTACCAACTAGTATGTTATATTATGTATATTTGACTACTATGATATACTATGACAACTTTTTTGGTATATTTTGTTTAATTGTCGTCATTTAATCAAAAACGGTCGAGGCACAAAATATAATTCTTATTTATTTTTTCTAGGCACAAAATAATGTCTTTGTGAAAAGCTATCACAAATCTCGTTGGGGCCTGCCAGATAGGCTCGCACCTTCAAATAATGATAGTCTATTATCCTCCTTAGTTCTACACAGCATGATCCTGAACAACGTTTCTGTCATTAAGAACTCTTTAACATCAAAAAAACTGAAACATTATCCGAACTGAGAATCGAACAGACTGCGGAGGCTCAGATGTCGCGTTTGCGATCACTAACACTTACTTTACCTAAATCGTAAGTACCTATCTAAGTATCTTCTGGTCTTTTCATAAGCATCTTTTCATGTTAACTTGAACATTTTCGTTACAGTCGAATAACGAAAATAGCTTTTTCTAAATTAAACCAGTTAGCGATCTCTACAGGCGTACACATTTACAACCAACCTTTTGGGAATAACAAGCGTGATGTTATGTTGTTTTTGTTTAGCTATCGACACATCTGCGGAGTTTCGCTTGATGTAGCTTAATTTAACCCTGTACAACCTGTGAATGTAACGCCCCTATAAACGATTTCGTAGCAAGATGCCTACTTTCGCACTATGACAACTTTTTTGTTATTTCAAGTAATCGGTAGTACGATGCCAACGTTTTGAAACCACCATTCATTAGGCCGCACGATGCCAACAATCGCATGCTGCCAAAGATGAGCTTATTGCCATCAACAGGGCACAAATCCAGACATCTCGGAGCCATAGATATTGATGGAAAATCAATTATCGATTTGACCGACCTGGGAATCGAACTCAGGACCTCATAAACAGCAGTAGCATAACAACCACTACAACAACGGAGGCAGTAAGAAAATTAATAAAAAAGTGATTCTTCCATAAGATTAATTATCATGAAATTCATGAACCTCCTAATGGCCTCTATAACATGAGATCAGGGGAGCCCATTATACCACCTCTTCCATTAGTATTATTTCAAGAGGGAATTTAAGCGCCAGGGTTCCCAAATTCAAATTGTCTTATGTTTTTTCGCAATTTGCAGGTCAGTGTGTTAGGCTGTATCATTAGTTCCTTATTTTAAATACTTACTCATTTATTTCCAGGTTCCATACATCTGATGCTATAAAAAAGAACGCTAAAGAACGGAACTTAGAAAAGATTATGTTAAAGTTGTTTTAACTTCCTCATTAGGTACTCGGGGAAATATCGCTTTCGACAACATGCAGGTTGCAGAATACTAATGAACACAATCAAAATGTCATTTAATTTAATCTTGACAGTAATGACGTACCTACAGCATGTTGCGCAGTTTCAAATAACTCTGTTACAGTTTTTACCCGAGGGCCACGGCCACGAAACGATGTCTTATAGCGTTTTTGCTCTGCGCTTTAAAAGTCAGCTTAAAGCGGTGAAAACAATTAAATGATAAATGATGTTTATTTTGCAAGTAGGTTTTTACAAACACTTTTACACGTCATTTTTTTTTAAACTAGATGGGGCCAGTGTTTCGTACCTGACTACTCTGAGAAGAAACAGCCGAAACAAACTCAGAGGTCATAGTCTCTTTTGAAGTCCAGACATAATCTTGCTCAATTCACATGAGGACTATGCAGATCAGTGTCTGAGATGGACTTTTGAAGAAAGAACCACACAGATTTGAGTGGACCTGTCCATCCAGTCAGTGCAAGCATTTGTCAGTTATCGTGTAGCTCGACTTATAACTCGAGGAGCTCAACGATTTGAATCTATTAACACAAGTGTTATGTGAATTAAGCCATAAGCAATATTTTCGTGGTCCAGACATTATTATTTATTTATTAAACCGCGTCAGCATGGTGAACAGCGATTAACGATGTATAGGTACAGGTTGTCAAAGAATAAGCGCAAAACCTCTAAGGCTCTCTCAGACCATCAAATTAAACAACTTCATAAAGGGGTAAAAAAAAAAATTTTAGACTGCCCAAACAAAATGAGTTGTTTTTTTATTATTTCGACCCGTGTTCTCTAGGGAAGGTTGTCCAGTTTGATGGTCTTAATCACTACAAGAGGTACTGCAATCATTGTATTACACCTTGTATTTAAGCGGCGGCGGCTGGCGGGACAGATCCCTTTTCAATGAATATTGTTTTACTACCAAAAGTAAAGTAAAGCTTTTTGTAACGTGGAAAAAAACTAGCTTAGTAAGTACTGTGCTCTAAAAGTGTAGCAACTTCTATAATTTGTGCTTACACAAGCAAGACGTTTGCTTACACAAAATGCACATGAACATAAATGCTTGAGCGTCTGATTGATCATTCTGTGCAAGCACAATTCCTTAAAGGTTACACCACCGTCGTCGGTACACAAATTCACGTCAAATATTTTCTCATCAACTCCCAAGAAAATTATCGAAAAACCTTGAAACCTCAGGAACCCAGGTAACCAGTAAATAATATTATTTAACCAACACAGAGTGGTTGCCTTTTTTTTATTTGGCCAAACCGACCGCGACGATGTGAATAATTATCAGTGTGTAAACTCAGTGACCACTGCGACCACATTAAATATCTAAATATATTTAGCAGTAGGTATAGAAAATAAATCAATGGTTCTCATACACTTTCAAGAAATAACACTACTGCACCTAAATGTAAACTTTTGTAATAATCCACTTTTTAAATAAATTATTCTTATTCATAAATCAAAAATTGTTGTTCCTGTTCAAAAATGTATGATAATTAGAACTATTTAGATCGCGGCACGTCGCATAACTGAGAGCCGAAAACCTCAAAGAACCGTATAAATGTAAGTAGTTTTCAAAGTCAAAGTAAAATCTTTAAAAAATAACCATTTTCTCAAAATCTGACTTTTCTACCAGCACCATAACAATTATGTCTTGAACATATTTTCTCCTACTGGTTTTAGCCGGTCCCGTAATAACTGAATTTTGATGGTTATATACCTACTACCATGAATTAAAACCACAAATAACTACCGAGAAATATATTAAATGTTCCATTAGATCAAAATTGTTAAAATACCCAGTAAATACATAGCATCCAAATATCCAAATACACGAACACGCTTTACCGGCTACTTATACCACAACACATTTTGTAAATGCCGCCTTTTGTACGCCAACCTCGCAACTACACACTACCAACGTAAGCTAACACGACCCAACTCAATATCGGATTTAAGAATTTAAATTAGTGCTTTCTAGAGTTTTGGGAAATTTAAAATATATTTCTATTATTTTAGACGGCCTATAAAGTTATTTTGTGATGTATTTGTTGCAAAGCGTCATTACAAAACACTAATCAATTGCTCAACTGTACTGTATCCGGTTGCTTTATTTCGCCACCAGACGGCGCCTCTAGTACGACGTCACTCGTGTATCTATAGTTTCCTTCTGTTTTGAAACCCAAGCTTGCTTAGTGATTTAGTTCCTTGAGAAATATTTAATACGCGAAAAGTGATAAAAACTGGAATTCAACGGACTCTTAAAGATGGAAAAGAGGGTCGCCTTGGAATTGAGAGGAAGAAATCCTTCACAGGTAAACGAAATCTATTTTTCGATTTAGTGGAATGTTTTGTCGATACGTATTTCATCAGGTACATAAATGTAATACTTAAAAATCGAGATTACTGTCAGTAAATCCGCAAAATCTTCGGTTTGTGTCATTTAGATATACAGTAGCATGTAAATCCACTTCCTAATTAAAGATGTGGCATTAATAAGTATAGAAATTAGCCATTGCCGATTGTTACGTTTCATTCATGTGCACTTAATTATTACACATTATAATGAAGTATTTGACCAGGCAATTATTTTCTATGCTTCATTAGATTTCCCCGTGAACGATTAATTTGCCTATTCAGATCATACAAGCAGATGAAGCATTTCTATTGTAAATATTCGGTTATTGAGGTTAAGTGTCGAAACTTATGGATGTCGGACGTGTTATGTATCCTTTTTGAAGGCTAATTACGCGACTGATAGACAAATTTCTATCTAATCGGATATAATAAGCTACTTTTCTCTATTTGTTAGGTAATTTATCTCAAAAACTTGTGCTTTCAAAAGAGGGCTCATTGATTAATGTGTTGTCAATGTCAATGGTATTTTACTAGATGTACAAATTTTTATCGAATATTGCTTATGATAGAGAATAGTTCATAACTTAGATTGTTGTTTACAACAATTGGCAAAACTTCATATCTCCAATTAAGTAGTTATGTTAAAATCTGCTCTAAGTGTAAACTTGACTGTAGCTACTTCATGATATAATTTCGCGCCCTTTCACATAAATGGACTCGACTCTCAGTAAAAACGTGAAATGTGTGTTAAGTTATTTTAAAATTGGTTGAAATTTATGTCACTATATGTTTTTGTTATGTACTAATTTGGTCTATTTACACTTTCAACTGCAGTCATATTATTGACGCACGCCTTACCAATCTAAGCGGCCATTTTTATTGCGTCGCGATGATTCGTGTCATCCGCCATTGCAAAGTAAAAACGATCTCAATTCTATACGCAACTACAACACCGCAAATACATATTGTTAAACATACTATGATACGAACACATCCCTTTCATGTTTCAATGAATATTTCCCCGAAATAATCACTCATTTCGTGAATTTTACAAACTACGCGTCTTTGACAACTAACACCATTTTGACGTTTTGGTTGACTTGACTTTGCTTTCAGTAAATACTCAGCAAGCCAGTAACATTACCCATTACATTTATTCTTAAATTATTGTTCTTCTGTAAGGTTTGATAGACGTATAAAAAAAAAATGTGATTTTACAATACGTCAATGTTTTCTAACGGCTCTGCCACTGCACACGCCGAAGGTTTATAACATGCACTGAATAACCTTGTCATTCATAAAGGTAAGTAGATGCTTCTATAAGTATGTAGATACTTAAATAGTAAGTTGGCCAAGCTACATATGCGTAATTTATGGCTACTTATGTAGTTTTTGTTCACCAAACAATGATTGCCCACTACTGTAGGTCTTCAGATGATGAAATAAAAAATACTCACTGGTTTTCTCAGATCCCGCAAATCTTACGGCATACGTGTCTTATTGTAATAAATTGTATACCTACATACTTAATAACGTTTTGGTACATAGACCTCAACCACTTTGTCCACTTGATAAAACCATCAGAATGTAGATGGTGTCACTACTGTAGATCTAATTATTTTTATTGTTTTATTTACAGGTGAAAGAGTTAAACCTGGATAATTGCAGGAGTACCAATATAGTTGGGTTATCAGATGAATATGTAAATCTTGAAAACCTGAGCCTCAATAATGTTGGTCTAACTTCACTCAAAGGTTTTCCAAAACTGCCCAAGCTCAGGAAACTGGAGCTGTCTGACAACAGAATATCCAATGGATTGAACTTCCTCAATGGCTGCAAAAAGCTTACACATCTAAACTTATCAGGAAACAAAATCAAAGATTTAGATACGCTGAAGCCTTTGGAGGACTTTGAGCACTTAAAGAATCTTGATTTGTTCAACAATGAAGTCACTAGCATTGAGGATTACAGGAGTAAGGTGTTTGCACTACACCCCTCCTTAAAATATTTAGATGGGTAAGATTTGAACATGTTCAGTTTTCTATCCTAAAGGTATCTTTACAAGATAAAAAATTACATGACTTGATTACTGCAGATTTAAAAGTGTCTTGCACAGCATAGCTATGTTGTGTACACTATTGAGCTCTACCCCTACTTTGTACAATCATTTGCTTACTATTCTTTCCTTCAGGCATGCAAATTCCAAACAGACACACTCAACTCCTTTGGACGTCACTTTCAGATACATTTATAAGCTTAACCGCAGTCCAGTGACTTACTTTCTATTTATTAGTATACATACTTGCAATATTATTGGTGCTTTCAGATTTGACAAACAAGATAGAGAAGCTGAGGACAGTGATGCCGAGGAAGAAGATGAAATGAATGGAAACAATGATAGTGAAGAAGATGGTTAGTGTACCTTGTTTTAGGCTTCCAGTTATGCAGGTTCCAACTCGTCTGAAATATTCTTGATGCCAACACTAGCATTTATAGCACTGGTATGCTAGTGTGCATTAAGCCATCTTTATTTAAAGAAGGCTGGGCATCTTTCCACAACAGTAAAAAAATATCGAAGCTAAATAGGCATATCAAAATATGTTAAACTGGACAAACACCTATTGAACTTTATTTGACCCAACCTCCACACCAGTCTGCCCTATTTTCAAAAATATTTATTGGTGATTTTCTTCCTTCGTCCCTGTTGTTATTGGGAGTACAAGTGTAACTTTATAAAATTACGTAATTTTAGTCTAACCATACATATTATCCATCAAGTCAACCTGTAACACCTGCAACTCAACAAGCCTTTGAGCAATGAGTAGTGCTAAGGCAACATTGTCACATCATTAGTATAACATTCATACAATAATTAATTATTTTCATGCTGTTTGTATATAAGACGAGGGCAGAAAAATAACTACCTATTGAAAGGGTACATTAAATACTGCGTTACAGATCTGGACATAGATTTGGGTCCGTTGGTGATAACTGATGATGATAGCATATCAGAAAGGCCAGAGGAGGAGAGAACCTCTCTACCAATGATATTATACAGTGTTTATGGTCTGCTATTCCACATGGGTTTCCTTTTAAAGAGTAAGCATCATTATTTTATGTCAGTGATGCTTGTGTAACATTTTTTGTCTGGTTATGTAAGATATTTGCCATCTTCTCCTTAAAGGATTGGTTTGGAATTTTCTTGTGCTGGCTGCAACATTTGAAACATTTTGATGTTGGTGATATTTTCAAGTGGTCTCATTTGTTTCAGGTTCAGAAGTGGAAGAAGAGGAGGATGAGGTTTCACTCAGGGAAGTCTACAATGATAACCTGGGTAAGTGGTGATGCTTTAAAGGCATGTAAAATTAATTACGATATCTTAACTAAAGAATATACAGGGTGTTTGGCTTATAGACCGACACAATTTTTCCAGGGGTTTGGAAGGTCATTAGCTAGGTTCTACCCATACACCCTATGTCCTAAATGTCACGGTTGGTTACATATGTTTTTTTTTTGTCAATGAAAAGAATACCCAAAATGTTTCCTTTAATTCCAAATAACTTTTTCGTTTGTGGGTGTTATGGCACAAAATAAATGTTGTTTTATTCTCCAAAGTCTTGTAAATCTAAATAAATCTTTGTTTGATAGAATTGGTTTCAAGAAAATTTCTTACGAGCTACCAAAGATTTTCGTTTTTTAAATGTATGAAATTTTACAACTTCTAAATTCATAATAAAAAAAAACTAATAGCCATTTTGAACTTGGCTTTATTTTAAAAAGTTCTTTAGTTAATACCCTTTCTAACGGTATGCTACATGTCACAAAAAACAATTCATTAAGTAGTCAAAATATTAGTTAGGAGAGTCAGGGTTAAGAGAAGACTTATTAAGGTTATTTTGTTTTTATAAACTAAAGTTATACATTTTGTTTAAATTTGATTCAAATTAACCCAATATTTAATTTGTGCCATTACACCCACAAACGAAAAAGTTATTTCGAATTAAAGGAAACATTTCGGGTATTTTTTTCAAATAAAAAAAAATAACATGTAACCGTGACATTTGGGACATAGCATGTATGGGTAGACCTAGCTAATGCCCTTCCAAACCCCTGGAAAAAATTGTTTCGGTCCATAAGCCAAACACCCTGTATAATTTAATTTAAATATTAAATACAGCTAAATCAACTATACTTTTGCAACTTACAATCATGCGCTTTTTCAATACTATACGCTGTGTGTTAATGTCCAGCGATATTTATATTTATTTATTTATACACTGTGTGTTCTCCAAATGAATTGGGATAAGGGTAGGATGTATGCTAATTACCTAATTGTATAATAATTGATTAATTGTATGAATGTTATAATAATGATGTGACAATGTTGCCATAACACTAGTCATTGCTCAAAGGCTTTTTGTGTTGTAGGTGTTTCAAGCGACTAAACATTTAAGCAATTTTAAATACAATTAAATATATAAGAAATTAATGGATTGATAATAATGGATAGTATAACATTAATAAAATAAGTAAATGTATAGGATTATGAAATACTTTATAGGATGTGAAATATTTTAAACTGAAAAGTAAAAAAGCGGTCTTCCTCTCTACGGATTTACTAAATTTGCTGTGCCCGACAGGGTCCATAATTGTTTCTATGTTTTTATTTACCACCTGTTGTAATTGTAAATTATGGATTAGCAATAAACAATTTTGACTTTGACTTTGTTATAGGTTGTGTATGGTAAAACTAAAATTATGTAATTTTATAAAGTTACACTTATACTCCCGATAACAACAGGGAAGGAAGAAAATCTCCAATAAATATTTTTGAAAATAGGGCTTAGACTGGAGACTGTGTGGAGGTTGGGTCAAATAAAGTTCAATAGGTGTTTGTCCAGTTCAACATATTTTGATATGCCTAATTAGCTTAGATTTGTTTTTACTGTTGTGGAAATATCCGAAGCCTTCTTCTGGCTTTATATGCTATTGATGGCATCAAGAATATTTCAGATGAGGTGGAACCTGCTTAACTGGACGCCTAAAACAGAAGTATGGCAAATTTTACAAAAAAAAAACAACTTATTGAGCTTTGAAGTACAGAGTGGCGAAAACATTCGCATATAGGTACTTCAAAACTCTCTAAATTATTTACCAGATTCTCTAACGTTGCTCCTCTTTTTCGGAGTTTCATGCCGCTTATTCAGATTCTACATTAAACCGATGATTACAGTTTATATGAACTGTGCACAGTATATTAGTAAAGGTTACTTACAGACTTGAATCTTGGATTGTTTATGAGAGTAAAAAATAAAGTACATATTTAAATTACAGTTAAAATTAAATTACTAGGTAATAAAGATATGAATTCTATTTTGACAGAAGAGGAAAGCTCTGCCAGCTCCTTATATGACGGCACAGATGCAGAGGAAGAAGACGAAGATGTAGACGACGAAGAGGTGGAAAATGATCGCCAGGGAAATCAAAATTCTAAAGTACAAGGTATTTACTCCCCTGATGTAGATTAAACTTTAAATGAATGGCAATATTCACGCTATCTTACGAACTCGCTGCATAGCTGAGACCAATTTCAAACATCAATTTGCATGTGTATAGTCTTAATAAGAACTTTTTCCACTCAGATGGTGAGGAGAACGCAGACGGAGAGCCCGAAGAAAGTACTCGGGGTAAAAAGCGGAAACACGACGATGACGAAGAAAATTGAGTGTTGCCTTAAGCGGAATTATCTTACTAGTTTGTAAGTGTACAGCGATCCGATGCATCGGACAATAAACCTGTTCACAATCACGAAACCCGCAGTCATCCCCGTAGACTAGTAGTCATTCGTAAGATCGATACCCGACACCTAATGAGGCTAGACTCAATCGCTTTCACTCTAGTATTTAACGCGTCCGCGTCTACCAAACGTCGTACAATTTGATAAAGTTTTTCTATCATTATCATTGATTGATGTTGAAGTCTCAATAGACATTGTGTGAAATCTGTAGTTTGTTGTCCGACAGTTAATGTTTCAATTAAATTGTTTATGTAATAATCATTTTTTATTCTATTGATATGCTTAATTTTAGTCTAATCATTGAAATGGAAGTGCATGATTATAGGTTAAAATAGCTCTCATTTGATCTACAGTTATGATGAATTGTATTAATTAGCTGTAAGTGAGAAGAACATGAGTAAATTGTTAGACAAAACTGTTCCAAACTGCCCTTGGGATCTACTACAACTCCAATTCTGATATGGGCGCCGCCTGTTTTTTGATGACCAAGTTAGACTGATAAAGACATACTAAAATTTTAAATACTATGACATTGATGTCAATTTTCATGTAGAGAATTATTTACTATAATTACAAATTATGATAATATTGTGGAATCCAACAACATCCATGATTTCGAGTTTATAAGGTAAAAGAGGGAGATTTAAATATTTTTACAAGAACAAAAGCTAAAGTAATGCCCTCATAACTATTTATTTATTTTTTAATTTCCCCAGATTTATTTACTTCTATAGATGTTGAACTGTATTAGCCTTTACATCACCATGAACAGTGCACCAATGCCATATCTTGATGTCTCGTATTGGAAAGAAAATGTGCTTGGGTCTATAATTTTGACGTGCTATTTTTTTGCAGAAAATAGCTAAATACATAAAACATAAGTTGACTGGACCATATCCTACAATAAAATTATTGACAATACAAATAACTATCTGTTTCGAGTTAGTACACATTTTTTAGATTGGTGGTCAAAGGTTACTATGACATTTTATCCATACACGATAACTGTGCAGATTGTATTAAAGAAATGTGTATTTTCCCGCAATGGTGTTATATAAAATGCAATATCAAATTATTCGTAATCTCACTAATGATAACTGAACATGTTCAGTATGCAAATTAATTTTCAATGGGCGTAGTAAAATATCGTAATCTGATTAATTAGATCAAATCTTTGACGTCTGATGAGTTCAGAGAGTATTTTTCTACATCTTTTTAAATTAAAAAATAGCAATTAATGCACTTATGAATATCAATGAAATGTTTGGTTGATGCATCATGGTGAACGTGCCAGATATGTTGAAGAGGATTTTAGTTAATAATTTTATTATATTGTGTAAGTCATTAAGTTTAAGTAATTTACAACTTTGGCCTGTTGATATATATTATATATAATCCTATTAAGACTTTATTTCTGGGATTGTAAAATAAAAGCTAAATACAACATAATTTGTTTATTTTTATTTACTTCTGAGTTTTCTCCAATTAAATAATCAAAACAAGTAGGTAAATCCGTTAAAAAGTTTAATAAAGACCAACAAGCATTCACCGACATATAAATTAATCAGTGTCAACTAGTTTGTTGGTCTAAAAACTGTTGCATTAATACATTATCAATGGGTATTACCAGATTTTCACTTCCGTCGTACGTTCGCTTCATTTTTACGAGCTTGTGATCCAAAAACTCGGTGAGTTGAGCTCTTAGTGCAAGATCTGAGCTCACTAAAAACTGCTCTCGGCACTTGGAATATAAGTCTTTGAATGGCAAACCTGAAAATCAAAAATCATCCAATAAAGTATAATATTTAATTTAATATACAGAGGTAAAGTTTGATTTATGGGTTAAGCTTTAGAACTAACCCCTACATGCTGATTCCGAAAGTCTGTCAGTAATGGGTAACTACACTATACCCTAAAGTCATACGTTTCCGTGGAATAATTTCCTGATCTAGACGCAAGCTTCCAAGTTAGCTAATATTAATAGAAAGAGGTAAAGTTTGAATGTAGGGGACTACGGAACTACTGATCTGATTCCGAAAATTATGCTACTAATGGGAAGCTACATTAAGGTAACACTAGTCTCGAACTTATTGGTGGGCGTGGCCAAAAAGCACGCTGTCTCACCTGGCATCGTGCCCGACAGAGTGAGTTCAGTGAGATGCACGATAATTCGTAGTAAAAAGCGCGCGTAAAAAATGAAAAGGCCTTCGGAAAATCGAGTTTTATGATAAAACCACGTGTCATTGACACTGGCTGGGCCACCATCAGGGATTTTAATTTTGATAACAGTCAAATCAAAAATCAGTCGAAATTTGTCGCCAAATATCAGAATTTGTCGGTCAAAAGATATTAGGGTACTTATAGAGGTGGCCGATCTCGAGTCTCCCCAGCTGGGCCACATTTATATCTCAAAAACTAAGGCACCTAGCGAAGATCTGTTTTGTTCCAAATTTAATCGCTAATTAGTCGCAATGCGTCGCCAAGTTACAGATTCAGTCGGTGTGTAATTAAAAAGATATTAAAGAATTCAATTTCCCCATACAGTGGTACAAGCAAGTACAAAGTACTACTTGCTTGTTGTTGTACTTTCTTCTACCACTGAATTCTTTAATATCTCCCGAAATTTCTATGGAATAAATGTCGACTAGAGTCACCTTAATCGCAGGCCACACGCTAACGTGCGAGCCGGGCGAGGCTTCATCATTTTACCTCTTTTCATACTTTAGTTCAAACCGCGAACTACATAAAGAGCCGAAATGAAGTATGAAAAGAGGAACGCTAGCTGGCGGTGAGGCCTGCGCTTTATCCCCAAATGTCATTTAAAGCTATATTTAAAAAGTGGGATAATTTCTGACCATAACGCGAACGAAGACGCGGACAAAGCTGCCAATTCGGCGGTTGAGAGTATGTCACGCTCACTCTAATGTCTCGCTGATGGTGGCGCGTGTGTCGGATCATTCAGTTCCCTTCAAAATGGTTGAGTTGAATGGTGCTGATCCATGCGTCATGTTCGTGAACGGGCGCTGTCAGTTGTGACTGGTCAACTCTTAGTTGCCATGGCTTATTTGTATGTTTATTTTTGAATTGTATTTTTTGTTTTTACTATGGACACTTTTAACGTGCACATCTTGCTACATTGTTCTCACATAATATACCATCTCAACATGAATGATGTAACCAAGATTTTGTAACAATATTTTGATTTAAAAGAGTGTCCATGGAGTTTCTTGCCCGTTCTTCTCCATAGAGATCTACGTTAGGGAATGGGCAACTACAGTACTTTCACAGTTTTTATGTCTTGTGACTGGGACTGTAGCTACATTTAATTTTCATCTTTGTTTCGACAATTCAAAAGTGCCTGTAACTGGCCTACTTGAAATAAATGCTTTGATTTTGATTTTTGATTTTGATTCAATAATACCACCCACACAGATCATGTCAGATATGTATATACTCGGACTTATATAGAAGTACAGAAGCAGGTACTTTGTTTACCATCAAAGATGGATGATGGAGTTCTATGACGCATCCTAAGGCTGCAAAACAAAAACTGCAGAGAACATTTATGTTCCAACTCAGGTAGTGAAGATTTCGAAATAATTAAATAATAAGATTTTAGAAATAATTAGTATTTGCGAGAGGCTTTGCTCGCGTGACGGCCGGACATTATTACCTCGCAGGAACATCCTATAGGAATAAAAATTATTATTACTTAACCTGACCTGAATAGGACATGCTGATTTTCATTCAAATCTGTCAGCCATTTTTTTTTTCGGATCGGAAATCATCAAATGACTCCCTTCATCGCCCTTTGTGTTCCGGGGCCACGGTATCTCTTTGGAACAGTCCCGCAGCCCCGGCAGGCATCGGCGCGCGTGGAACACGAACGCGCCGGCGACACGGCCTGTCGTCATGAGACGGACGGACGGCGAGCTAGCCCATAGCTCTCCGTCCACAGGCCCGATGCCCGAGCCGTCTCCCGCGGCGGCCGGGGCGTGAGGTTCTCTCCCTCAAATCTGTCAGCCCGTAAGGCGAAATTGATTGAAAACCATCCAAACTCACATTCATACAGACATTCAAATTTACAATATTAGTGGACCATCATCATCATCATCACCCACTGCTAGGTACAGGCCTCTCTTTACTTGTTTCAAGCACCACGCTCTTGTGCCAGCCACATCCAGGATATTCCCGCACAATGGCAACAATGTCGTCTGCCCATCTCGCCGCCAGACGACCAACACTTGTCTTTCCATTCATTAGTGTGCAATAGTGTAAGTAATACAATATGTTTAGCTACTTAAACAGGTTTTTCGGTAACCTATAAGTCCGGTCAAGTTAGCTCAAAAAATAGGGGTGAGGTTACAATAATTCGCATTGAACTAAACATTGGTACGAATGTTTGGAACACCACTATAAATGAAATACGAAAAGACCCCATCGATCCCGCAGATGCAGATGTTGGATCGATGGAGACTTTTCAAATTAAATCAAATTATTGTAACCTCAAAGACTATTTTGACCGGACATATTTTAAAATTTGCCAACTTCAATATCGCTGATAGAATGCCAGTTTGTCTCGAGGACCTCCAATTCAAAAAGATCAATCGAAAACGGAGCATATATTTTGTCAGATTTTGTCACCAATTACGAAGGATACTTCTGGAAAATCACCTTTGTGATTGAAAGCTTCGATGTTGACGAAATGTCGAGTGAAATCGTTTAAGCAAATATGAGCCTGACGAACAATTAAATGTAACTAGCGCTCATGCGTAGTCGTTCGACGAGCGCTACGCATGAACGCTGGGAATGCCTGGCGGATTCAACATCACAAACAACACCCTAGTGGGTGCTAAAAGGAAAGATATTTTCGGGACAGTTTTCAAGTACACTTGATTAGTTTGTCCTAATTTTTACCTTGATAATGTTGTTTTTGATTTTCCAATTGATACTCAATGATGATTTTGAAGATTCCTTTGGCATTGGTGGTCAGAGATTGATAGACACTCTTGAGTGAGGACAGTTGTAATGCGCCGCTGCGATGCGTCATTAAAGAGTTCTCATATGAAGTCTCTTCTGAGTAAGGCACAAATGTTGTCACATCCCACCATGTGAATTTAAATTTACTTAGCTTTGTGTGGTCCCATACTGAAAAAATAAATATTTAATATAGTAAGATACACCTGTTTCCCAGATAGAAAGTGTGGAGCTCTAATGGTAGCCATGACGATAATGACATCATAAGCACCCATAATATAATTAAAAGAGGATTTCTTGCTTTATTTGGAAGTACTTCTGGGTATATTATTGTAGTAGTTGGTCCTCTCAGAGAAGAGGCCCTTGGGCCCAGTAGTGGGAACTTTACAAGCTGGTGATGCTTAAATACTAGCCGACCGCAAGTTCATTGAAGTAATACACTTGGCAACGAGATTATGACATTGATCAGCCATGTTCTTACAATTTTCAAAATATACTCACATAATGGTGCATTGATATGATCAATAGTTGCAATTGTGTGGACATTCCTGATTTGAGATATACTGGCTAATGTAGACTGAGCTTTAGCATTCCTCAGCATAGCGCCATCTATATTATGTACTATCAGGAACAAGTGAATGCCATTCTCTGTCAACTGAGTATCAATTAAATTAACAACATCTCCTACATTTGAAGGCACATGGCTATTCTCTAGCAGATCAATTACTATAGTTTCTAGAATACTCTTAATTGTTAAACTTGGAAAGAATCCATTTACAACAATACATGGAAAGTCTTCCAGTTTCTGCTTTTGGAATTGTTGTAGCACTGAGCGCTTTGAACCAACTCCATAAAGTATGATGTTGAAGTTTTCACTCAAGATATAGAGCCATTTGTTGAACAGTTGTGTGTATGTTTGATTGAGTTCACTGATACTCTTTTTGTGTTCCACTGATATTTGAATGTCGTCAAGATCATTTTCATTTACATTTAAGTTTTTGAGTCTTGCCAGAGTATGGTCCGAGGTTGCAATCTGTAATGTAAATATGTAGGTGGTATTAATACAAAAAAGTCGCTTCCTTATTGAGCAAAGTGTATGGTAGCGGCAATGTCACTCTGGTAGTTATGCTGCCAAATTTTGAGGGCCGTAATTTAAGGGTAATGACGAAAACCAAATATGTAGTTGCTGATGTCAGTTATCTCGATCTCACTGAGGCACAGCTAGATAAACTTGAGCGACTACAAAACTGTTGCATAAGATTTATATTTGGCTTGCGCAAATATGATCACAGTTCTGAATTTCGTGCAAAGCTCAAGTGGCTTCATATACGTCTTCGCCCGAATTCTCATATCCTGTTTCAGCTCTACAGTATTCTGTTCAATCCTACAACCCCCTCTTATTTTAAACAACGTTTCAAGTTCCTTCATGACACACATAATAGATATCTGAGGTCATCGGAAAACTTAAGACTAGAGATGCCGATGCATTCCACCAGTTTCTATGACAAGTCTTTTACAGTTCAAGCAGTTTGGTTATGGAATGCCTTGCCAGTGTCTATAAGGCGTGCTCAATCTCTGCCAATTTTTAAAAGCATGATAAAAGAACTGTATCTCTCTCATTAAGCTTATTTTTTATTAGGTATTTTAATTTAGTTCTTCGCACTTGTTTCTTGATAATAAACAAAAAAAATATATATTGTATATATTTATATAAGTGTATGTATGTATTTATTGTATATATGTAAATGGTACACCACAGGCTACCTGCAGTATTGTCTCTCCTTCCCCCTTAAATCTATCCAAAGGTTGTCTTTAAAAGATCGCTTTTAGCGATAAGACCACCCATTGTGTCAGCCCTTGTAAAATGTTTTACATTTGTATCTGTAATTTTTATGGTGTACATAGTGAACAGTATTCTATTTTATGTAATGGATTGTAATTCAATTTAACTGAATCACCAAATTTCTCGCCACAAACATAATTCTTAACTTACTTTCTAACCCACAATGGACCTTGTTGTTCGAAATAAAAGCATTTGATTTGAATACTATAGTTCAGCCTCGACCAACAAACGGCCTCCGGGCCACCTAGCGGCCTGTATAGGTCTTTCATACGGCCCGCGAGCTATTTAAAACTTTATACATCAAAAAATATTGCGCAAACATTGCTATAAAATATCCGAGTCGGTTATTCCCGCACCATATTTATTTACCCGCCCCACCTCACCTACCCGCAAATGCAGACCGCATCATTGCAGTCTTGTCCGGCAAAGCTTGTTTTATTTAAATTTAGAGGTCAATTTGCATTGCTGTTGCCTGCTAGGGTTACAAAAATACTAAACTTGACCCTCCATAAAACTATGTTGCAAACCCCTGCTATAGTTAAAGCAACAACAATGAACTTATGTTAATGTTACCTTTTTACTTGAGTGCATCATGAAGTAGTTGTCTGGAGTGACAAAATATTCCGAATCCTTCATTTTAGTTTTAGTTTCTTTGTTCTTCCCAGCTTTACCAACTATTTTCTTTGGCTGTTGTTCTTCTTCTTCTTCTTCAGATGATGCTGCTGGCGATGAATGTGAATCAGTCTATAAATAATAAAAATATCATAGGCACATTTTTAGGATTTCGTATATACCTCAAAAGGTAAAAATAAAATCACTTTCTTGTCTGTCTGTCCGTCCGTCTGTCACCACCGATTTTCTCAGGAACGGGTAGACCTAGCAAGTTGAAATTTATACCAGATACAGACTGAGGTCTATACATACAAAAATCAAGGTCCTGAGTAAACATGATAAAAAGATATGGGCAAATTTAGATTTTCGTGAAAACTTGTAAGTACTTACCAAAATTTACCTCAATTTTCACCTTTTTTTATTTTTCGGAATTTTTCCTTTACTTGTGCTGTAAGACCCTGCTTTTAACCAAAATTGACAATTTTAGGTCAACTGGAAGTACCCTATGGGTTTTGGGTCGAAAACCTATATGGTAGTTCCCGTTGACCTAGAATCACAAAATTTGGCGAGAAGCAATGTCCTTACAGCACATGTAAAAGGAAAATACTGAAAACCTTAAATATGTAGTTTAATAACAAGAAAAAAAGCGATTTTACTATTACAAACTTATTATTTGCGGTTGGTGCAATAGCCGTTTCATGGGATTGAACAGCAAAGTTCAAGTTTGTCCTTTAAAAAGTTTGTACGGAACCCTCGGTGCGCGAGTCCGACTCGCTCTTGGAAGGTTTTTTTTTTCATTCCATACTGCAGAACTGCACATTGCTACAATCATAACTTACGTCTATTAGTTTCTAGAGTATTTGTAGATCCTAAAATAAATGAATGGATGGAAGAATTATAACTTTGGTTGTACTGTGTTTATTTAGCACATTACCTAGTGATTTGTTGCAGGTTAGACAAACTGGAAGAATCACCAAGTGAGGTCCCAAAACGATAGGCGTCATCCCAGCAGATTAAGGGATGACGGGAGAAACTTGACAAAAAGACTGCCGGCACTAGTAATAGACAGAATTGCTTGGAAAAGGAAAGTCCCACCCCTCTCCTTTACCCTCATCACAGCCAGAGGTCAATCACAGACCGCTGCTGCTGTAAGGCTAGTTTGTGGCAATCTTCATGCTCCTGTGCCAACCTCACAGTAAAACAATATAGGCTGTTAACAAACTATACAAAAAAAAGAAAAGACGGCTCAAAATTCACCCACTTCTACAGTTAAGAGAAGTACTTATCTCAAAAAAAATATAAAAATGAGGCATACTTCAGATTGCCATCCTTATAGTCTAACATATAAAAAAATTGCTATGAAAATTCGTTCGGGGGCTTCCGATATGTACAAGAATATAGCTAAAAAATTGAGAAATACTTGGCTATTTTGACATGACTGCAATTATAGAGCAACAAACCTGTATCGGTTGCTGCCTTACGGTTGCTAAGTTCTAACACCACATAAGTCAAAATTAGCAATTTCACAGGAGAGTGAAAAAGACTATATTTATATATATTTTTTTAAATCTGATAATCATAAAGTAATAGGTTCTTCTACTACTGTCAGTTGACCTTGATTACAACTCAAGATAGCCAAGTATTTCTCAATATTATACTTCTATTCTTGTACATATTACTGCCCTAGATCAAACTTTCATAGCAATTTTATATATTTTAGACTGTAAGGTTGGCGATCGGAAGTATGATAGCTTTTTATACTCATTTTTATCCTTTTTTTTAGATTCTTCTCTTTGCTGTATGACGTGGGTTAATTTTGTATGAGTCGTGAGCCTTGTTCTTTAATTAAATAATTCTTATTACCTCCTCATGGTCACTTCCTTGAGGTACAAAATCACTGCTGCTACCAGAGAAATCACTGTCACCACTTTCAGATTCAACTTCATGAATAATTCCTGAAATATGCATAAACTTGTGTTAACAATCTTCTTTTTACTGTCAAGAGGAATAATAAGTAATAGCTTCTTATTCCTTATTACCAAAGGGTATATATTGTATTACCTAGAAAATAAGTTGTCACGGTCAAATAGCCTCCTGTAAAATATTGGTATTCGCAAATTCTGTATCCAGTAATACTACTACTTAAGGTCTTTTATAACACTAACATAGCATATACGCACAATCTGTTACTAACCACTAACAATGTATGGACTGTTATATGAGTAGGTCTGAAATAAAGTTATTTTATTTATGTGAAGACAGCCCCAACAAAAGGCTATAAGGCTATTTGTGAATAGGCACAAATACAAATAAAGAAAGGTACAAATTAAAGTAACAATTTGTATTATCTCTTATTGATTATTGGCAGACTTATTCTAAGACTGACTACAGGGTCCATCGGTATACAACCGGTTCCCGGATAATATCGTGAGCGCGACATCTGACAATGCTTTTAAAGCTAAACTCAAAGGCTGACTAACCGACCAGGCGTTATCCTAGAGAAATGGTTTTAAGTAATTTGACAAGCTTATTATGTGTATATTTTCTGTTTATTGTGTGTGCTTAATTAATTTAATTTTGTTTAGTTTATGATAATTTGAATTTATTTTTTATTTATTTTAATTTTATTGATGCCCTTTTTAATGTACTTACATAAAGTGATTTGTGTTTTTACTTTTTGTTCAATATCTGACCTGTAATTCTTGCCAATTATTAATAAATAAACTAAACTAAACTAGGCATTCTCCCTTTTGTGTTATACTTCTCAGTCTTCATCTAATATAAGTAAGTATTGTTTAAGTTCTCTTGAAATACAAAACCAGATGCAATCCCTGTTTATTAATTAAGTAATAATGCAGAATACTTACTTTTCTTAATAATTTCTTTTACTTGTTTAGGTGTGGCTTGAGAAACTTGGATCAATGGACTATTTAATCCAGTTAGTTTCCTTGGAGTTTTCATTGGTGAATCAGTGGGTTTTGGAGAGTTACTGATGGCTGCTTTCACCTTGTTTTGTAGATCCAGCTTAGAGTGACGGGATTTGAACTTAAACATATCTTGGCCCTCCACATCATCTTCAGTGAATAAAGCTGTAACAAAATGTTTTAATAAGTATTTTATTTCTTGGGTCTTAACATACACAAGACTTAGAAATAAATGCATCAATGTATGTTAAAGTAAAACAACATTGGACATTGTTATAGTGCATTTAATGCTAAAACTATGTCAAATTGTATATCTAACAGATTTTAATTATTATTTATTGTGTAGTACATTGTAATACAATGGCCTAAAATGACCCATTAATGGGATTTTAGCATCGTGTGATACACTGTGCTTTTCACTTTGAGTGCGCGAAAAATAGTCAATTTAGTCAGACAGGCAGACAGGCCGACGGACAGACAGACGAACAGACATACGGACAAACAGACAGACGGACAGACAGACAACACAAAAAAACGACAACACTAATGAAACGAATTGAAATAAAGAGGTTATTCTATGAAGTTGAAGTTGTTTGTGTGGCTGTTGGACCGATTACCTTGGTCTTTGATGAAGGTTTTACTTTATGCTCTAGAGCATAAAAAGCGAGTTATGTCGCGTGTGCACGACGTAAAAGCGAACTTTAGAGCATGAGAAGTGAAAAAAGAATATCGTACCTGTAGGTTTCTGTAATGCAGCTTCACTGTTAACTTCATCTTCCTCAGAGCTGCTTATGTCTTTGTAAGATCTGCGTTTTGTTGGTGTCTGATCTAAGAAATCACCGTACTTCTTTGGTTTTGTTCTTATTCTAGTAGTCCGTCTTGATGGTGAGTCCAATATTTCATTAATATTATCTGCAATTTTTAAAAGAGTGAGTAAAACTGATGCAACAACGACTAATGTATAGGCAAATATAACTTCTTGTATTTGTTTTTCTAACCACAATATAGTTAAAATGGAACGGAAGAAGAAAACGTGTTGCGCCGACCCCAAATAGAATGGAACAGTGGCAGTAAGATGATGATGATGATGATGATGATTATAAGAATATAGAAGGAAAAAAGAGTCACAATATAGACCATTGCTTTAAACGAGTTGGAGTTTTATGGGTCAAATGGTAAATCAAAGCTTGCAGCTTACCGACACCGTCGTTGCTTTGGCTTTCACTAAAACGAAGACGTAAACCGCCACTGGCCATTTTGCTTAGCACTATGAAAGAACATATAAAATCAAATAAAACCACACAATTGTGACTGTATCTCGAACAATAATCTTTTCATTCAATAAAAATCCATGTCTTTTAATTCCAATCTTATTTCGCAACTCGATCAAAAACAACCGGTAGAAAACCAGTCGTTGACATCTGTCAATTTAATTTGTAAAACATAGGCTGCGTTCCGAATTATGCTGTAATCGATTTGAGCGTCCACAAACCCGTTCCGAATTACCGTGAGCGCGATATCGATGTCCCTTGAATCGTCATAGATGACGTCATGACATGAGCCATCTTGCGATTACACCGACCATGCCCCAAATAAATATCACCGTGAGCGCTGTCAAAAATGACATTTGTTTTTACAGGTTGTGTTGTTTTGTTTGATTGAAATGAGTTTCAAACTCATGAACAATTTAATTACCGTTGCATCTATGTAATTTGTAATTCGTGGGAAGGGGTAAATCTTTGCCGGGAGCAAAATACGCTATTATAAGCAACGCTTTCGTCATCCTTTTCATCACTGGACGAATCGTCGTTCTCTATCTCAAAATCTGAGTTATCAGAGTCGATAGAGTCAACCAAAAAGTTTCATTTTCAAAAATAGGTCTTGTGAAATGTTTTGGTTTGGGTTATGTTCACTGTCAACGCGTTCACGAGCGTTCCGAATTGATGACAGCTCTTAGCTGTCATAATCGTGATAACTAAATCGGAACGCAAAATATCGATGTGAGCGCTGTGAGCGATTATTTTCTAATACGGAATGCACCCACAGCAAGAGTGCTGCCATTGGTGGCTGTTGCCGCCATCATATGCGGGATTTACAATGGTACATCTACATTACATAAAGAAGATGACTGTCGGATAATATATTTTCAACCTTGCTTTGATCAAAATAATTGTAATTGCACATAATGAGTGTATATGTTGTCCTCCTTATTTTGTATCTCTTTTTTTATATTAGTAAGTGTGTGCTTTATTAACTGACGTCAAATAAATATATTTTTCTTAATTTCTTTTCTTTGACCTACGGCAGTATATATTATGTCTATGCTTTGACCTGACTGAAGTCTAACGTTATTATTGGTCTAATGTATTTAAGTATTATCTTTGTGACCAAGATAAGATTCCAATGCGGGTACTTTACGGTACTGGCTGCCATATTCATACATTCAAAGGTTGTAATCAAATTAAATACATCCATCTAGATTAACCACATCTATCAAACATGGTAATTAATGTAACAAATACCTAGCATCGGCTTATCCACATACAGCCGCGAAACAGACAAAAGGAGATTCTAGTTTTTTCTCTTAGAGTACTATATACCTGAAACCCACCTAGCGAAGAACTCGTAGCGTAGTCGTGGCTAAGTGAATATGATAAGGGTACTTTATCAAGCCCGTAAGAACCGACCGTAAGACGACTGCTTGATATCGAAGAAGTAACGGTATTTTCGCGTAGATACCTGACATTTCGGTACGATTTGGCAGTACTCAGCACTAGTGTTATTTATTATTGTCTGTCCGAAAGTTGAAAAAAAAAAAACAGCTGTTGTCACAACCTCTGGCCACAGTGGCCGAAGCCGATAGTTAATCCTAGGGATCATAATGAAATTCCATTCTAGGTTGACTAAAAGTTAATACCATATTTTTTTTTATTATGGTATCGTTATAACTGCAGTGATACCACATTTTTAACGAGATTCCAAACACTTTTTTTTTTTCGGATGGCAAATCATCAAATGACTCCTCCCGCTCTGGGCGGAGCAGGAGGGAGTGTCAGTGTCAGGCTTTACTGACTAACACCCACTGACGTATAAATTCTATGGACCTGGCATACCTACAAGAAAAACGTGGACATACCTACACTAGAGAGAGAAAATAAAATGACGGCTACTATGGTAGCCCATTTCGATATTTCTCTAGAATAACATCGATAAAAGATTGTGACTTGTGAGAATATTTTCACGTTGTCACGGTCCAATATCAACGAACTAACAAAATAACTAACTATAAACAAATCTTAAAAGTTATTTTTGATCCACTTCCCGGTGTTTGATTAAGAGCCATTTCACAAAATTACAACGCTCGAGTTTAGGTAAAAGACTGCTGCTTTGTGTATGTGTGCGTAGCAATCCACACATACACAACGCAAACAGTCCAGCGCGAGTGTCGAGACTGACTAAACAATCTTGGGCCGTTATAATCGTAATGAAAAAAAAAAATTATCTTTTTGCATAAATCTCAAATCAAGGTGGATTTGAGATTTATGCAAAAAGATAATTTTTTTATTCAGTCCTTTTTCTATTAAAGCCTTCTAGACTAATAAAACACAAATATATGTTAAATAAATATGTATTTTATGTGTATGTTTCTATTACATATACAGGGTGGAATTTTTCAATGCCACCTTGAGGTAAAGTTCTCGAAATACTGGAGATAGCAAATTTTACTCAAAGGAAACATTCCTTTATTTTAAAAAGAAACAAATCTGCTTACACAGATTTTCGAAAATTCGCTTGCCACACTCGGGAATCACGCTTTATACAAACCAATAAATCACGATAAAATGGCGATATAAAACGTAAAAATTGACCTTAGACTTTGTTTTTTTACTAATTAATGTTATTAATTATCGATATTCTAGTACATTTATGTGTCGACAAAAGTATATGTCTGATGCTTTACGTATTTTTTTCAGTGAAATTTATAAATATATATGATAGATATAGGAGTCTGAAATTGACTCTGCGATGATTTTTCAGTAAACTCGTTGTGGGAGATTAATCACTACTTACTAAACAAATAAGTTTTTGTAAATGTGTTAAGTACATGAATTGTCAATAGGAAAGACTAGTCTATTTTTAACATGTATTCAAAAATGCCAGGGTGTTATCTAAGATAGTAAATTAGGCGACTAAAGTCTTAGAAATTTGCGCGAAAATGTGAAATGGCGCATAAGCTAACATTTTGCATGTTTAGTTTGGATGACATTGCTGCCGATTTTCTTGTTCATTAACTAATCTAAAATTAATATCGCCATCTTTTTATTAAAAGGCAGTGCGAGAAAAGTACGGATATAGGCTGATTCAGCAACCGTTCTCTTATGACTATAGGAATATAGGCTATGAACTAAGTTAGAGATGTCAAACTAGTTTATGCCTTGCGCTTCACCGTGTTTTAAGTCGACATCGACAATATTAGTTCAATTAAATGTGTCAGCTCTAAATTACGTCCGTCTCTTTCCTGTTTTATTATAGAAAAAGATAGCAATAGCCAAACAGCGGGAAAATAAAATGGCGACCCGGCCGCAAATAGATATTTCAATAACGCTAGGAATGAATGTTTGCTATTATAGTAACTGACAAAAACACTGTTATCCTTTTTCACTTACGCAAAAGTTAAACAGGGATGACAGTATTTCTATGATTTCGGTGTCGATATGCCTCATATTTGTATAACTATATTTTCTTCAAACATTTCAAGTCCATATGATGTCCATAGGTACGTCAGTGCTAACACCCATCCATGTTCCTTCATCGCCCTGTGTTCCGGGGCCACGGCATCTCTTTCGAACAGTCCCGCAGCCCCGGAGATTTCAAAACATGGCTCTGAATTTTTAGTCTGGGTAAATAAAACACGTTGAAGTGTTAATTAAAAATCTTTTAATAATAAAATCAAGTATTTCATGTTCATTTTTTAACAAATAAAATAATAATAGTAAAGGTCAATGTCGTGATTAAAACTGAAAAAATACCGTTACCTACATCATTTTGCATTGACGGCCGGGTGTAGACAAACTGCTATAAAAATGGAGCTTATACTGGCTGCTACTAATTAAGCTCCATTTAGCTATACAACGATGTTTTCCGAGTTCCAAGCATGAAACTCATTTATCAACCATTAATTTTTTTTTTAAAGTATTTTGATAGCAAGTAAGCAAATTATTCGGGAACTTAACTTATAGATTGACGCGGTCTTAAAACGCGTGACTAGAACGTTGAATATTACGGATTTTCTAGAAAATGAGTAATGTTGAGATGACGAATAATAGAAAAGTTTGGAAAAAGAAGACATGCTGCGTCGACCCCAAATAAGTTGGGATAAGGGCAGGAGGATGATGATGATTCTAGACAATGAGTCTTGCCATCTCGCTCTCGCGTTTTATGACCGCGGTACCAACACTTGTCAGCACGATTTCGTAAATTGACAGAATATAAATGCGAACAGGGCAAGTGTGTTTAGTCCTATAGATGATTACAATAACAATTTAACACGGTTTTTGAATAAAATGAACTTTTTAACAGCGATGAATACGGAAAATTCGCAATCCACAAATATTTACTAATCAGCTATTAACAATTTTAGAATGTAACAATCACAACATCGTAATAAGTGTATATTGGAAGCCACGTCGACGTCAGCAATATAATAACTCCAATGAAGTCAGCTTGGATTCCAATATACATCACACATTTTTATTCTAGAAACAAAATAAAATAAAATAAAATTTTAAAAGACACCTAATTAAAATCAGGAATTTTGTGTTTTTTTTTTTGTATTTACTTAATAATCCGAATAAATCGTGTTGATCCAGAAATTAAGACAACATACGCAGTGTTAATATTAATCTACTCGCTTGGTTCACACATTTCTAATTTTTATATGAAAAATCTCAAATGTTTAATTCAAACTTAACAAACCAAATTCCAGAGCATTTTATATTATACCTTGGTAATTTAATACATTTTTCCTCGCGTCATAAGGACGTTTTTGTACTACCTATTTTCTGTTTTTTTCTCTACATACTATGTGTCAAATGTCATATTAGTATTGCTGCTCCAAGGATAAGCTCTAAAATAACGATCAGACTATCAGTATTTAAACCTAAAACTAATATAGCACATTTCATAAAATATAATTGCTTCGGCGTATGTCAAGTCAAATTAAAAAATAAAGTGGAAAACTTAAACCTAAAATAAATGAGCTAGGAATTCTTGCTTCGAGGAGATCAATACTCATTCATTGATGTTCAAACAACAAATCAGTTTGGATTACGGTCGTTTTTTTTTTCTCTCTACTAGTCTTTGCAAGCATAATTTTTTTTAATCCCCAAAATCCCGCCACAGACCTTCGTGAAACGATTTAAAAATAGCACATACTTATTACCTATCCCACAATAATATTAAAAATACATTATATTTAAAATTATCAATTAATATTAAAAATACTTACTACTAACAACTCCTCCGTCGCTCTAAAGTAAAATTACTGTACTTTCTTAACATGTAAAAATAGCCTATAATATTTTCAATCCCTAACACACATACAACACCCTAATACGCTAAAAATAACCATTACATTGTCACAACAACTGTCAAGACACTTTGGTACTTACTATAAGGAAGAAAATGTGTAGGAATCCAGTATAAGCAAATATGGTTAGATGTTTATTTTCATAGATAGATAGATCGATTTTTTTTTGTACTTACACAAACATAATAAATCAGCTCTTTTACAACAGTTGCAGATTAAAGAAATCGTTCTTTAATCTGCAACTGAATGTCTTAAATATTTATTTTATACATAGTTTTTAAGTGCCTCGTAAGATTTATTGCTACATGAAATCTTTAAGCAGAAGAAAATTAAGCTGCATACACTTTGTGTTTTGATAAGAATGTTAACGTTTTTCTTTAGTTCCCAGATATTAATGTCTTTTACAATACAATAATGTGCCATATTTTAGAATGATTTATGTATTATATTGATTTGCTAGTTAGGAAAACACAACAGTTTTATTGTCATAGGATTCTAGACCTGGTAAGTTTTCAAGAATTTTAAATTTTCTATAGAATTTTAACAGTTAATTAGGTATCTGGATTTATAAAGTGGTAGTTAAACATTTTTGATACATCTACTGGGTGATATGTTAAATGTGGGCAATACTATACGGGAGTGTAATACTCATGAAAATGAACAACTTTTACTACGGGGCCAGCTATGAAATCGAGAAAGAAATATCAGCTGCACCACTCATTTATAGTTTCACAACTCAAAAAAATGTAGGGACCCAATTTATTTTTCAGATTTGGTCACATAGTAAAACTGGCTCATTGTCGAGATTATTTCACTCCCTTATTTATTGCCTTTGTTTAACTAATCACCTAAATTCTAAGCGGAGATTTGAAATGTATAAATTGCTATCATTATATTTTTTTGTCATCACATTTTTCATATTAGGTACATTCTAACCAATTATTTTAAATATAAAAAGATTACTTATAGTCCGTACTATCAGTTAGCCACATTGATCCTTTAGCACTTAATTCTAGCAACAAACTAGTTCACTTTACAAATGTCAGGTTCTTCTAGTTTGACTTCCTGTCAGTCGATGTGCCTCCTAATAACACTGGCCGCTTCGGTTTGGCCAATGTCTTCCAAGATCATCGCCAGAGACTTCGATGTGATATCATCTCGGGACTCCTGAAAATACATTTTCGTTAGTACTTCAGGCCAAGTCTGTGTTTCAAATTTTCTGAAATTAACTTTATTTCCATTAACGTAAAGTCGATATTTAAGTAAATATAACCTCAAATGGCAACAATTCGACGCTGCTGAAATACAGTAAGAGATTTAAAGAGACTTTGATTGTGCTGTTCGATCTTCAACATATGGTTCAGCGCTGAGAGTTCAAAATCACACAGCACGTTTACACCGTCTAAGTATTTAATGCTTTACTTTGAGATCGTTGAATAGTGTGAGCGTAACAAGTCGACGACAGTAGAAAGGGGTTGTTAGATGTATGAGGTATGTATCATCTACATATATCTTAACGACCCGAATGGCGCAGCGGTAGTGAGGCTGCCTTACGTTCTTAGGGTCCCGGGTTCGAATCCCGGTAGGAGCAAATGTTTGTGTGATGAGCATGGACGTTTGTTACCGAGTCATGGATGTTTATATGTATATTAAGTATGTATTTACAAAACAAAAAGTATCTATGTAGTATATCAACTATCTGGTGTCCATGGCACAAGCCTCGTTGCTTAGTGTGGCGCTAGATGGCGCTGAGTGAAATGACCAGCGATATTTATTTATTTAAATTTGTTTCCGAGTCATGGATGTTTATATGTATAACAAGTATGTATTTACAAACACAACTATCTGGTGTCCACGACACAAGCCTCGTTGCTTAGAGTGGCACCTATATGGCGCTGTGTATAATGTCCAGCTATATTTTTTCATCAAATGAAAATAAAATGGCGGAAGTTAGGCAGGCCAAATAATTCAAAGCTCTTTGAAATGCAGTAAGAGACATTGATTACGCTTTTGGATTTGCAACGTTCGTCTAAACGAAATAGGGTTGAAAATCGAACAGCATATTTATTGATTTTTTTACCTTGAGATGGTTGAGCAGTGTGAGCGTAGGACTGGGCTGCGCGCCATACCACTCCTGCAGAGCGTCGAGTCGCAGGCGCTGTGCTAGCACCCGCCATGCGCCTGCCACGTCCACAAGCATGGACACCTCGCGACCGTATTGATTTAACTCGTGAAGACCAGCCTCTGGATAGTCCTGTCGAACGTTTCAACTTATAAGCTGGTATACTATACTACGGCAAGTACGAAAAGTTCTGGAGTAGCGACCGCGAACCGTAAAGCTCATAGCCCACATATACGACTCCGCTCTCACCCAGCAAAAAGAATATAATTCAAATATGGGCTTTATGTATTGCTCTTTAGATATACTTTACATTGGCAACATAAATTAGCAGACAGCTTGCTGTCGGCGAGGTTACCGCCGTCAGACTGCTCGGTTGCCAATGTAAAGTATATCTAAAGAGCAATACATAAAGCCCATATTTGAATTATATTCTTTTTGCCGGGTGGGGGCGGAGTCGTTTATGTGGGCTAAGACTGGATTAGATCCGCTGGATGCTAAGATGGGACTGGTCACTGTGGCGACATTTGTGGTAGGCCTATATTCAGCAGAGGCCGATTTAAAAAATGATGATACTACGGCATGTGACGACAGGTTCCGTTCAAGGACGAAGAATCTACGCTGATTTGGTTACATTTTACAGCATGTATCAGAAAGATGTGGTCATATTTAAGAAGAATGTGGTATAACATATCAAACAGAAAAACTTTCTCCATGGGGAAAATATATCACTTTATGTAAAAAAAGACTTTCTGATTAACGCTGTAAAGATCAAAATCAAACGTATGCTCGCGTACACTGTTTTGGTTACACACGTATTTCTAAACCTTATGATAGTAGCAATCACTTCCAAATGCCATTTCAGAAGCGCCTGTAAAGGAACTATTATACGTTTTCACAAACAGTACGGGACACGTAAATGTAGCATAAATATTGTTGCAAAATTTTAACAGTGTATTTTTATTAAAATATTCATTTAAATGTTGCCTGATGTTAGTTAGTTAAAACGGGCACGATGATTCCTGCCTAAAAAAAATATGATTCTGTTTAGACCATCAGTTAGATTATCGAAAAATATTGGATTCGTGTTTTTTGTTTTATTAAATTAATAAACATTGATTAAGATAAAACGCGTCAAAGATCATGAGTGGTGCTTGTGACGTCACTTTCCGGTAAAAATGTACTCAAATGTGACGTCACACGAGTTTACGACGCACTGTATCCAATAGTAGCCTATTTAGACAAAAAACCAAACAAATAAAAACTTACGCCTTCATCAGCGGATTCGTACTCGTCTTCAGGTTCCGACTTAATATCGTCTTCATCCATGCACTCAACCGTGACGTATGCTTTCATCAGGTCCCTGAGCTCAGGCTTCTTCTTGACTAGCCTCCACGCTGACTCGTTGGAGTCCTCGTGTTTGTGAGGGTAGGCCTACAGAAATATAAGTACATTATTATTATATACATGTGTGTGTGTGAGAGAGAGAGAGGAAGTAGTATGATGGAGGACCTTAGGACTAAGACAATTAAAATTAAATTAGAATTCACACATACATTACTGTTACACACATAAATTAATATGTATTAAGTTAGTAAAACTCATTGCCGAAAGTGCAGTAAATTTTAATAGCACTTTTTTATTGTATATTTTATGGGGAACAAAAATTCAAATATTTTCGGATTTTTAATAAAACTTATTTAGAGAAGACTCTTAAATTGTGGGACTGTTTAAATAAAATGTGTCGTGTACCTTCTTTTCCAGTAACATCCGAGCAATTTCGACAGAGTTTTCCCTGACGGTCGTACCGCCGCAGACGATTTGCAGGGCTGTGTTGCCAGCATCATCCATAACGTCAATTTCGCTCTGGAAATAATAAATAAAACAAGAGACTAAGCAACGAAACAATTACAGCGCTAGGTGGTAGTACAAAGTGACAATTACAAGCACGTTGTTTCAGGCATTTTTCTTTCTATTTGTTTTTGTGCGAATAAACAAATTTTTCTTTATAATGACATAAAAAAAATCTTTAAAGAAGTCATTCGAGATAACATCCATACATAATAAATCAAATAGCTGTAAAGTTTGTTACATTTATTGTTTCCAGCAAACATTTCTCTCGATATAATAAAATACCCCAAATATAATATTTCTAAAAAAAAAGAGCTTGGTGGCCCAGTCGTGAGTTTGATCCCATACAGGCGCATTACTTTGTGTAGTTTATTTCATCACTAGTGCTCTCAAAACGGTGAAGGAAAACTTTGTGAGGAATGTGAATGGGAGGATGTTCTAGAACCATAATTCGAAGACACGTGACATCTACCAATCCGCACTGGGCCCGCGTGGTGGATTATAGCCCATTCCCTCTAATTGAGGGGAGGCCGTGTTCCAGCAGTGGGAACATTATAGGGCGATGATGATGGAAAAAAAACTACTACTACTCACGGAAGGTATAAAGTCGAGTAGGATCTTTGTGACAGCCAGTCGGTCGTCGTATGCGGCGAGGTGCAGTGGTGTGCGTCCCGCTGCGTCACGCACGCTGAAGCTAGCACCGTGTTGCAGCAACAGGCGAGTTCCCCACTCCCAGCCCGATACTACAGCCATGTGAAGTGCCGATTGCTTCTCTGTCACGGAAATGTCATATGTCATTATTTCACTTGACAGACGAAATCACAGTATTAAGGTAACTAGTAAACCAACTAGTCCCTTTTTATGACATCAAACATGGGCGTTAGGGTTTAAACTTAACTTTTTGCTATAACATATATATACACTACACGCAAAACTTATCTACTTGTCTCGATGCCACAGCCCTGACTTACGTTACCACTAATATTCTAAGCATGCTTAGAATTCGTGTAAACGCTTTATATGTGTGTGCGAGCCGATTCCGAACATTTGTTCCTATTTGAAATACTGTTTGTGAATACTAATTATGTATACTGTGACGAAATGGGCTTCTCCAAGCATCGTCACCACAATCGGCTCTATGATTCTCGCATCTTTCATCTCAACAGAAAATGTCATGTAACATGTGTCAATGTGTGACATCAAGGGGTACCGTAATACCCAGTAGTAACTGCGTTTTGGAGGTCAGATAGGCAGTCGCTCCGTGTTAAATACTGGTATTCAGCTGCATCCGGTTAGACTGGAAGCCGTCCAACATGTTGGGAAAAGGCTAGGCAGATGATGATGTCATGTAACATACAGTGTGACATTTGCAATTAGATTACGAATAAGGGTCGAACCTCATTTGGTAGCACGGAATCGCACTCCGGTACTTGCTTTCTGAGGCACGGAAAACTGAGTGATCAACTTTACTGTTTTAGGGTTACTGTACTTACCACCATTGTAGTCGTTCAAATCGCAAGACACCTCGTTCTTCTTAATGGAGTCTAGAAGGACATCTAGACACGACCGGTACTTTACTGCGTAGTGGATCACGTTCAAGTCTTTATCATCCTTTAGCATTGGGTTTGAACCTAAAATATATAAAAACATTGAATAATAATACGAGTTGGATAACAAAAACACAGAACTATTACATACAACTGACTTATGCTGAAACCATGAATTCAGCACATGGTTCTAAGCCTCCCCCGCCAAGTCAATTTTTTTGTCAGTTATTTTAAAAAAAGCAGCTGATCATACAAAAGTGCAATACCTACACAGTCATTATGTACGTAACAGTTGATTTTTCTTTTGATGCCTTGGGAGCATAAAAAGATCATATTATGTCCATACTAAATAGCTTGGCTACTTTTTTATATTTTAAATGTTTTTTTTTCCATTTAGAAATAAATAAAGGTCAATTTCAATACTAGTTTACATGGACCCCTGTCGGGCACAACAATGATATACAATATAGTTTTATACTTACATATAATTATGTATAAAATAATTAACATTTATTACAATTAAATAAATTCATTGAAATAAGTAAATAGATGTCACCGATAAAAATATAAAAAACCGAATAAAATAATAATAAAGTTCTTCCTTACCTTTAGCAACAAACAGCGACACCATCCTCGGCTTATCATTGAGCACAGCAAGGTGGAGGGTAGTCTGTTGCCTGTCATTCGCACAGTCAAGCAGATGCGTTGCTTTCACGCTGTGGATTATCTTCACGATGTACTCAAGACTTGACAGGTTACTGCATAGAGTCATGTGGAGGAATCTGGAATTTTAACGTATATGAGTTACTTGAGGAGACTTGTGATTGGCTACAGTTCTAGATGATTGATTTGTATTTATAGAAATTCATGTTTGTGTGTACGCAATATTAGACGACTTGAATGGCGCAGCGGTATTGAAGTTGCCTCACGCGCTTTGGTTCTCGGGTTCGAATCCCGGTAGGGGCAAAAGTTTGTGTGATGAGCATGGACATTTTTTCCGAGTCATGGATGTTTATATTTATAATAAGTATGTATTTACAAAAAAAAAAGTATCTATGTAGTATATCAACTATCTGGTGTCTACGACACAAGCCTCGTGGCTTAGTGTGGCACTAGATGGCGGTGTGTGTAATGTCTAACGATATTTAATATTAGGGTCTGATAAAAATACTGACTACGCACAACGACATAATCAAGCTATACAAAACCAGTTACTGCGAATCTCTTATTGTAAGGGAAATCTGTACCGAGGCCATGTTATACTGAGAATTTTAGCTTGATGTGTGGCCGTGTGTACAACAAACCAAGAACTATTTATAAATATGATCAAATCAAATCAAATCAAATCATTTATTACTTTGCAAACATGGGTACATAGGTGTTCTTATTATAATAAGGTTCTCCACATTTTGCCGTCACATAGGCATGCAAATGGTTAGTTACAATTATAAATTTATAAAATTAAAATAATTCACATGTCATTGGAATTACTCGTACAATAAAAGAGTTAACAGAAAGAAATAATGTCAGCGTGGTCAAAGTACAAAAAAATTAAAATAAAAGATATCAACAATGTCAAACAAAATAACATACATTCAGTCAAAAAAGTATCGGGAATGGATGATTTGTTTATGGTTCCAAATTCAAATTTTTGTTTTTTTGTAGTTGTTAGATTGGCACAACTGTTTTGCATTTTGGCGCGGAGTTTGAGTTGCATCTGTTATTTATATTAAATACAGTGCTGGTTTTAGTAATATCATATATAGTGTGTATTGCGAATTTCATAATGGACAAAAATATCGAACAAAGAGTTTGTCTTAAATTTTGCATCGCCAATGGAATTTCGTGTTCGGAGTCACTGAAAATGTTACAGAAGGCTTACGGTGAATCGACTTTATCAAAAACTCGTGCTTATGAGTGGTTCAAAGCGTTCAAAAGCGGTCGAGATGTAATGGAAGATTTGCCTCGCTCTGGTAGGCCGTCAACGTCTGCAACTGAAGTTAACATCGCAAAAGTGAAGAAAATAGTGACTGAAAATCCCCATTCAACTCTGAGAGAGATAGCCGCCGAACTTTCTGTATCTCACGAGTCGATCCGTACCATTTTAACTAATCATTTGGGTATGAAACATGTTGCTGCTCGGCTAGTCCCAAAAGATCTGAATTTTCTCCAAAAACTCAATCGCATGAAAGTCGCTGAGGACATGCTAGAACGAGTCAGTTCGGACCCAACATTCATGAAACGCATTGTTACTGGTGACGAGACGTGGGTTTACGAGTTTGACATGCAAACTAGTCAACAAGCTTCGGAGTGGCGCCTTCCAACTGAACCGAAACCGAAAAAACCACGCCAAAGTCGATCAAAAGTCAAAGTCATGTTGACTGTTTTCTTTGACTATCGCGGTGTTGTGCACTCTGAATTCTTACCGGAAGGTCTAACGGTAAATAAAGAATATTATTTGAGCGTTATGCGGCGTTTAAGAGAGCAAATTCGAAGAAAAAGGCCAGATTTGTGGAAAGAAAATTCTTGGATTTTGCACCACGACAATGCGCCTTCGCACAAGGCTATCATTGTGAACGAATTTTTGACCAAACACTCAACAAATACCATCCAGCAACCACCATATTCACCAGATATGGCTCCTGCTGACTTTTTTCTTTTTCCTAAACTCAAATTACCACTTCGTGGCACCCGTTTTCAATCGATGGAAGACATAAAGGAGAATTCGCGGCGAGAACTGAACTCAATTCCGGAAGCAGCGTTTAAAAAATGTTTTGATGAATGGATTATTCGTTGGCGCAAGTGTATCGTTTCTAAAGGAGCATACTTTGAAGGTGATAAAATAAATTTGGATGAATAACAGACATTTTGTGTATTATTGATCTTTTCCCGGTACTTTCTTGACAGAGTAGTACACAGACAGACAGTGACAAAAATTCCTACCTGACTATTGCAAAAATATTATCAGGATAACCTTTAAAAATATTATTTAATGTCAAACTAATAAAGAGATATGTCAAACTTAATAAAAATTACAATTCAATTAGCATGTCAGTGTCATTCAGATAGTCGCTTAAATTATAATAACATTTCTTACATAATAATTCTTTGAATTCCTTTTTAAACGCATTTAAACTTAACTCTTTGATATGTCTTGGGATTTTGTTAAAGACTTGCGGAGCTATACAGACAAGTATAGCTAATATGACAAGCTTAATAAAGATATTTATTTAGGAAGAGTCGATCTAGTAACTTTTTATGTCATTTATTGATATAAGGTTTAAATTGCAATGATCGACGAATAATTACACTTACCTTTTTCGAAACAAACATTTGCAACAAAGATTTGGACAATCACGCATGAATTCGCCGCTAGGGGCGTTCGTGTAGAGTGAGGTCTTCAGAAATGTCAGATGTCATAGTGTGTTCGCACGTTACGCTTTTTTAATCACGTATTTTTACTAATATTCAAGATTTTTGTCAAGATTGAGCCTAATTCATTGTGACTTGAAGATTTTAAGTAGCAAGTTAGGATCTAATTTGTTAGTACTTGGAGGAAGAATGATTCTTAAATGTTTCATGTTTGCTAATTTTAGGGACAATATTGTATATAACACTTACGTATCTCCGTTAGACAGTCGAATTTCAAACAATCTTTCCAAGCGGGGCACGGACTTCAACCTTTTTGAAGCCTTCCTTGTTTCTGATCATATCACATAAGTCTTTTACTAGCTGCGAACAATAAAGTAAGGGTAAACAAACATATGATTTTATAATTCTATGGGTTATTTTTTTTATACTTGGCTGGTTTTAATTCGATGAAGGACAGTCCAAGAAGGAAAATAATGAGAACAAGTAAAAATAAGTAACTGCTTTACATTCGAGGAAACTAAAAAGGATGGATATCGATCGATGTAATGGAAAATGATAAATGACTTTTTCTTGTGAGAGGATGCACGAAAGATGACTTTTTCTTGTTATTTTATGTAATATTAGCAGCGATAGCCCAGTGGTGTGACCGTAGACCTCCCAAGTCATAAGTCTCGACTTCGAACTCAAGACACGCACCTCTGATTTTCGGAGTCGTGTGCGTAGTGTATAATTAACACTTGCTTCGGTGAAGAAAAACATCGTGAGGAAACCAGCATGCCTGAGAGACCCATGGGCGGCATAAAAACTCTGGACACCAGGTTAGGCACTAACCACACGATTAAGAAAGATGTAATATTTATTATCATTTCTTATTGTAAATGTGTTTCTTTAACTGTGCAATTGCTTGGATTCGTCTGTTACGTTGTACATGTTTTCTCAAATAAATAAACAAATGATAAATCAATAAGTCTGATCAAACGATAGACAAACCAAATAGTTGAGTAATAAAATGGGTAATGATCGTATGGTTACTTACATTGGGACAGGAAATTAAGGTACAGAGGCCCTACTCTCTAACGTTTCGTCCGAATATTCGGATCTATCCCTCCCTCTCGCGCACGTCTGCAGATGAGTGCGAGTGAGAGAGACGGATAGATCCGAATATTCGGTCGAAACGTAAGAGAGTAGGGCCTCAGGATTGAAGGAAGAATGGTTTTTTTTAGAAGGCAAAAAGTTTTTATAAACGAGCGACGAAGGTGTGACGAAGTAAGTTGTGATCGTTAGAATAATCGAATTTCAGATTTTGGGACCTAATATTCGCATCTGTAATTGTATATGTATACAGGGCAGGCACCTACGCACAAACATCTTCCGTACATCATTCCGAAACCTACAAATACTAACATAGAGATTTATCATCGGTAGGTAATTTATAAAAAAAAAACTGTGATTTTCGCGGGCTACCTTAGTGCCTTAGCGAATAGGGTATATAATAGATAGGATAGGAATCCTACCTATTATATATCCTATTCGCTTGAAGTTAGTGAAAGTAAAATTATAACAGATTTTTTTTTTGTTTTTTTAAAGCGCGTACTATTTTTCTTTCAAGTATTTTACTAGTCAAGTCAGAAGAGTACAGTAGCATGAGAAGAAGAAAAAAGGCAGAAAGATAGCAAAAAAAAAAAGAAAGAACTAAGCTAGGTTAGATTTTTGTCTCATAACGACATAAAACGTTAGAAAAGGGACGTTAAGCGTTAAAGAGCTAAGTGTTGTAGAAATTGCAGCACCTAAAGAAGTGTAGTCTATAGGATAAGGGACCGAGACGAGCAAACAGTTACCATGAATCTAGAAGTTAAAATTTTTCGAGGGTAATAAACAAAAACAAATTTTTCATACATTTTGACCGTGTAGGTATTGCAGTTTTGTATAAAACAGATCCCGATCTTATCGCGTAATTATGACAAAATTTAAAGTTGAGGATAACGATCGGCAATACTGGCATACGTATTTTTTCTATAGTTTCTGCCTAACCATCGGAAAAAGGCATTAAAAAAACCCCAAAAAACTCAATTTCGATTAGTCTAACCATAACAATACTCCATCACTCATTCGCTGCTCGAAAATAAAAACAGTGTACCTTCTTAACTTCGATGCCGTCTTCAGGTTTGTAGAAGGCTGGATACTCGGCCTTTGGCTTCTTAAGGTCGCTTTCTTTGTTCTGATTAGTCGCACGATCTTCATGGAAACGGCTCGTGACCTGTTTCTGGGGCTGTCAAATAAATATACGTTAATCATGTTGCCTGACGAAATACAATTGAAAGAAACAAACATAACTGGCGAAATGTTGGTGTGCATTAGGTATACCGCTGCCTATCTCTTAAGGAATTACAGGTGTGATGTTATGTTAAGATATCAGAATCATTTCTTTTGCAATAACTTCACTCAAAGGGTTTGTAGTATAAAAGTTTGAATAGCCTCATTATACTACTCTGTCAAGAAAGTCCCGGGAAAAGATCAATAATACACAAAATGTCTGTTATTTATCCAAATTTATTTTATCACCTTCAAAGTATGCTCCTTTAGAAACGATACACTTGCGCCAACGAATAATCCATTCATCAAAACATTTTTTAAACGCTGCTTCCGGAATTGAGTTCAGTTCTCGCCGCGAATTCTCCTTTATGTCTTCTATCGATTGAAAACGGGTGCCACGAAGTGGTAATTTGAGTTTAGGAAAAAGAAAAAAGTCAGCAGGAGCCATATCTGGTGAATATGGTGGTTGCTGGATGGTATTTGTTGAGTGTTTGGTCAAAAATTCGTTCACAATGATAGCCTTGTGCGAAGGCGCATTGTCGTGGTGCAAAATCCAAGAATTTTCTTTCCACAGATCTGGCCTTTTTCGTCGAATTTGCTCTCTTAAACGCCGCATAACGCTCAAATAATATTCTTTATTTACCGTTAGACCTTCCGGTAAGAATTCAGAGTGCACAACACCGCGATAGTCAAAGAAAACAGTCAACATGACTTTGACTTTTGATCGACTTTGGCGTGGTTTTTTCGGTTTCGGTTCAGTTGGAAGGCGCCACTCCGAAGCTTGTTGACTAGTTTGCATGTCAAACTCGTAAACCCACGTCTCGTCACCAGTAACAATGCGTTTCATGAATGTTGGGTCCGAACTGACTCGTTCTAGCATGTCCTCAGCGACTTTCATGCGATTGAGTTTTTGGAGAAAATTCAGATCTTTTGGGACTAGCCGAGCAGCAACATGTTTCATACCCAAATGATTAGTTAAAATGGTACGGATCGACTCGTGAGATACAGAAAGTTCGGCGGCTATCTCTCTCAGAGTTGAATGGGGATTTTCAGTCACTATTTTCTTCACTTTTGCGATGTTAACTTCAGTTGCAGACGTTGACGGCCTACCAGAGCGAGGCAAATCTTCCATCACATCTCGACCGCTTTTGAACGCTTTGAACCACTCATAAGCAAGAGTTTTTGATAAAGTCGATTCACCGTAAGCCTTCTGTAACATTTTCAGTGACTCCGAACACGAAATTCCATTGGCGATGCAAAATTTAAGACAAACTCTTTGTTCGATATTTTTGTCCATTATGAAATTCGCAATACACACTATGTATGATATTACTAAAACCAGCACTGTATTTAATATAAATAACAGATGCAACTCAAACTCCGCGCCAAAATGGAAAACAGTTGTGCCAATCTAACAACTACAAAAAAACAAAAATTTGAATTTGGAACCATAAACAAATCATCCATTCCCGATACTTTTTTGACTGAATGTACACTTGCCAGTAAATTAATATTAAACAAAATACATAAACTAGCACAAACCTTTGGCCGTCCAGAGTCAGCGACAAGCATTGACCGGATGAACTCCATGCTATTTTTCTGTGAAAAACAATGAAACATCAGATACAGATAAAATATACGCAATAATTATTGCTAAAAATGTAAGTCCAAAACTTGTTCAATCTTACTTCTTCAGGAAGACTTTCGCCATAACTTCTCAAGTATTCTGAAAAAGAAGATATTACTAATATTATAAATGCAAAAGTTTGTATGAGTATGGATGTATGTATGGATGTTTGTTACTCTTTCACGCAAAAACTACTGAACGGATTTAGATGAAATTTTGCACATAGATAGTTTATAACCTGGATTAAAACATAGGATACTTTTTAAGACCCCATGGGACAATTATCAAACTTCACGCGGGCGAAGCCACTGGCAGAAGCTAGTATTATATAACACAAAGGTCATCCGTTATTTTTATCACTCATTCATCTATTAAATGCTTGGTCATTCGTTTTCCAAACTTTACTTTAACTTTACGAATATACAATTCCATTGCTAATGAATAAAAAGAATATTGTCACAAGGTTTTTCCACGAGGTATTTTTAAGTAGAAGCTCGGAACTTGGATTTGTGCCCGTACAATAAGACAACATAACTAGCGAAATGTGAGTGTACTATACAAGGTGTAAACGGACCGTTCACGAAGCTGTCAAACCAAGCATTCTGTACTTACATCTAACTAAGTAACTGTACACAAAAAATATTGTTGGGGAACGACTTATTTTTGGGATTATTAATCACGATTTACAGTAGGAATCAATGTTCGCACTTAAAATATTGTGATTTGTGCTGATGTATGCATTTAATAGTACAGGAGTAATAAAAGTGTTTAAAGTAAAGCTGTAAAAAAAAACATGCTGTTATGATCAAAGATCGGAGTAGGTAGATTGATTGTCAATGATCCGAGCGAGATGTATATGTTAATTTATGGACATGCCTTTGCGATTTGAAAAGTTTGAAGTTTTTTGCCTACAGGATTTTAAAATTATTAGGACTTTAATATTATTCTAGTCGTCGGAGTTGGTAAAGCATGTCACGTAGTTATATTTGCTACCGGAAACCTGCTTTTGTCTTCTCCGTATTATTATAATTCGTAACCAATAATAGATATAAAAGTACAACACATCAGTAGATATACATAACTAGATCTAAGTCTTTTTCTTATCTTTTACGGGATATTTCTTTTTTTAAAGTCATTTCCATTTTACGATCGCATATTTCGAGTACCAAAATCCAATATACCTCCTCCCATCCTTGGTTATAATAGAAGTGTTAAAAAAACATACCATTTAAAAGCGATCTCAAATCGTCTGGTACCGGGTTCTGAGAAGTGTTTTGAGGTATCTGCATCTGTTCCAACTCCATTGAACCAATCTGCAAGGGCTGGATGGGCGCCTCTGGTAGCATCACGCTATGAGGACTGGACCACATAGGGCTGGACACCGGTGACTGGCTGACTTCAGACCCAGAGTACAAAGCGCTTGCCAAATCACACTGGTTTGGTGAAATCGGGTCGTGCATCTGCGTAAAAATTGTTTCTTTGTACTAATTTACGATTCAAATATTTTGTTGATATTTTAGATACAGGCTGTGCCTAGTGTGGAACCTGCTGTTAAAGCAGTCAGTGTTCTATTGTCAAGCCAATGTTCAAGCTAACAGAACTGGCGAACCATTTGGAGCCACTTTTGACCCCCTCATAACTCAAAATCTATTTTACATAAACATGTCAAATTTGGCTCTTAGATTGAGACTTGCGAGATACACGTCATGTGCTTTAAATTTCATAAACACACCTCAAACAGTTATTCAGATATTAACTTCCAAACATCGTATATGAAAACTAGCCAAGTCAGAACTTAATTAAAGTTGTCATAAAATATGTTATGTTGTTTTATATAAATTTCAGGACTGACCATTGAACTTGGCATCCATTTAGATCTTACTTCTTTTGTCGTTGAAGTAAAAAGCTAAGGCATAATCATAATATCGAACTTGGCTCTCATTTCACATTTATGTTTTTGATGGGATAGTTCTTACTTAACAACATGTTTGTATGTACCATTGAGCTATTACTACTACGTATAGAGAAGACACCGCGAACAAAATCTGTACACCGTTCAAATACTGTCAGCTGGCTGCAATTCACTCAGTCGCTTGCTCTTTTTTTTTTTTCTTTAGGAATGACCACTCGCAGTTGCAACTTTCTAAGGTTGCTTGACTGCTTCACCGGACTATCCTGTGGTGGCCAAAAATTAGTTTAAGGCCCCCAGCCAGGGCTTACAAACTACAGGATTAGGTACATTAAATTAACAGTCACTAAGGGCACCCTCTGTGGGGTTCGGGCCTCGGCTTAGTGCGTCATTGATAAGAGGGCAGCAAGGGACAGGCTAGGTCGGATCATAGTCGCTTGCTCGCTACAGAACATCTACTTATACAGGGTTAGCCGCACCCCGCGCGCCCCGCACTGCGCACAGATTTTGTTCGCGCTGTCTTCTCTATACGTAGTAGCAATAGCTCAATGGTATGTACCTAATAGAACAATGTGTAAGCTAATTAAAGAGTACAGAATGACATTGAAACCAAAATTATTTGGTAATGTTTGGATCAAAACTAATCAAAGTAAACATACGCCAAACTTACACATTAATAATTTCATATTTAAACTGATGCTACCATTGTTTTAAGCTTTCGTGGTTTAGTCATCCCGCGATCAAGATCATGGCGCTTGAAACAGCGTCGAAATATCGGGAGCTCAAAATAATGGACAATCACGGAAGACATCCCGTAACGAACAGTTTAACTTCAGTTTTGATGCTACCATAATAGGGTAGATGACTACTAAAAAAATCGAATTGGTCCTTCAGATAGAATTCCAAAAAATATTTGACCCGCATTTTTTCTTTTGTTACGTAAACCAAAATTGACGCAGTTACGACGCTTTTAAAATTCTCAATATAAGTCACACCGAGCGTTTGTTCGCGCTGTCTTCTCTATACGTAGTAGTAATAGCTCAATGGTCTTTGATCAAACATCTGGCAACCATTTCCACAAGCAAAACTATCCTTTCCTTATGTTTTTTTTAGAAACAACTTTTATTATCCAGGTCCCATTGTTTTAAGAGGTCGCTTTTACTTACGTCATAAAAAGTTTGTAACGTGTTGCATATTTTTGTCCATTGAAATAAAAGGTAGCAAAAGGATAATTGCAACCAACTGGGCTCAGATAAATAAAAAGTAATGGCCCAGAAATAAAACATCCGCCAAATTAAAAAAAAATAAACTTGAGGAAAAAAAATACGTAAAAAGCTGTTACTTTTTTTAAATATAACTTATGGCGCCACAATAATATGGTGACGACAACTATTGTTTGGCATGGGTTTCATAAGCGAGCAACACATTCAAAATGAAACCAGAATTACAAGGGATAAGTTGCATTGTCCTTTGCTGTCTAAAATGTTAACATGATCTAAATCTTTACATTAAAATGTTGTTTGTAGATCGGTCACAATACTTACAATGATAAATACTGCTAAAATATATCAGAAAAACGCTAAAGTATACTTTAAGTACAGATCTAGTCATATGGAAACATACACAAACACAATTTATACATAGTTAAATGAGCGATGATATGACTAACCTGAGGTAAGATATACGTCGGATCCGGGACGCTTTCTACTGGCCCCTCTGCCTGCTAAAAAAAAATAGATTATTACATAATTATGCACTAATACTTAATCATGCAATAGACTACATACAAGTTAAATCTTACACTGCATCAAAATAAATAAACATTTAGGATTTCATGCTGTATTTGTTCGTTAGGGTTTTTAAAATGTCATCGTAAATAAAACATGAAGTGCCAAAACTTTTTTTTTTACATTATGGGCCTGGAAAGCGATGGATAATGGAACGAGCGTGCCCAGAGATAATAGAGGCCACATTTAGGTCAAAAAATATTTGGCAAGTTTACGTAAGTTTCTTTTAAGTAGCAAAAAAAAACTTGTCCACTTGACACTTATCATTAGTTCACAGGTTGATATACTGTTTGACAGTCAAGTAAAATGTAGAGAAAAGTCGACACATTTTGCAAAAATAGAGAAAGAAAACAACTTACATGATTGGCAACGGATATGGGAATATCGCAGCCACTCTGCAATGATCCACCTAGAACAAATTTATTAATTGTTAATTCATACAAAACTTTTATATTCTTTGCAGAAGTGTATTTGCATTAAGATCAGATTTTAAAATCTATACAAATAAATAAAATTGAAGTGTCTGTTTGTAATATCAAAATACCAGCTTTTTACTGAATGCATATGAAAATTTATACGGCACTCATAAAAGAAAAAAAAAATAGGAAAAGTCTGTCTGTTTATTCCGGCTAATCTCCGAAACGGCAGGTCCGATTTTGCCGGGACTGACAGATAGCTGATGTTATAAGGTCTAACTTACACTACTTTTATTTTAGAAAAATAATTAGGGTTCCGTGCAAAAAAATTAAAGCTCTTGAAATTGGTAACAAAATCCAATTCAAAAAGGGAAGTAATTTTTTTTATAGTAACTTCACGCGAACGAAGGTCGCGGGCATCAGGTACTTTGGAATAAAAGTTAAAGAAATAAGGTCTGTTTGAGTCAATGTTCATGGGCGTGCGCAACGAAGAGGCAATTAGACCAAGCCTACCCTACCAACTGGGGGAATTATTATAACTAATGAACTATGTAATAAACTAACACTTTGTACAAAATATTAAAAAAAAGTTCTAACTCCTGTTCGAATACTTATAGCAATTTTTCGCGCCCGTGTTACGTAACTAACACTGTACTGGAAGTTGCTACGAAGCTCGACGCTCACCCGCCGGACGCATCTTATAGGCAAGCAATCCACTCGCCTTAATCCCATTGATAAATTTACGCACACAGCGGCACATTGGTGCATATTTTCGTGTGTATGAACCGCACACATGTATATATTGCAGCCATTTGTGGGCGGTAACTCCTGCGAGTGTAGCTGGGCTATGATTGGCTGCTACAACACAAGGCCAGGATTCAAGGTGGATGTTCTTTAGTCCGCGAAATTCAAATTTCCTTACGTTTTTTTGCAATTTGCAGGCCAGTGCTATGTTGTATGTTGATTAAAATGTGACTACATACGTCTTACAGCCGCAAATCATATAATCATCAACATACAACCTAGCACTGGCCTGCAAATTGCAAAAAACGTGAGGAAATTTGAATTTCGCGGGCTACCGTGCAGCAATGCACTAAGCAGGGTTGGTTCCGGTTCCTTTCCAAATTAAATATAAATTAGTGGAATTTCGTATTATCCTGCAAAATTTTGTTGATCACTGTTGTGAACCAACTCGATATGAAAATGATGCAATTTTATTTGGTCGTATTTTTCCATCGACAAATTAGAAATTATATTTTTCTGAAGGAAGCCATTATTGTTTCATTGTGACAAGCAATTTATATCGCGATCTTGAATGTTTTAATTTTAACATATTAAGTTATTAACACATTTGTTTTGAAACAGAAAACTTACATTTAACAGTAACAGTAGTGTAAATATTAATTTTGTTGTGTATTAATTGTTTATTCACCTAACAATGGTGTTTACTTGTGAAGTTTGTGCTGATAATGTGTGTTTGTTAGAAGTTAAAGGCAATAAGTTTTCTCTATTATCGTATAATGACAAGCTTCAAGTTGTGTCTAAAGGTAGATGTGTACCCGAATTACGAGAATTAATCCAAAAATATGGTAATCCAGCGCGTACTCGTCATTTCAATCCTCAAAATTATGCAACATTTACCTGGCTGTGTGGCTGTATACATACAAATAAATTATTTTGTTTTCCGTGCGTTTTGTTTAATACTTCCAGTAAGTGGAGTGAGGGATTTATTGATTTGCATAATTTTCATTCCTCGGCCAAAAAGCATGACCTATCAGAAAAACATATAGAGGCTTGCTTAAAGTTACATTTGGTAAATCACGTATTGAAACTAGTATTAACAGCCAGTTAAGATTAGATATAGAAAGGCATAATTCTAAAGTAGATAGGAATAGAAATATTTTTCAAAGACTGATCGATGTCGTATGCTTTCCGGGAAAACAAGAATTAGCTTTTCGCGGCCACGATGAATCATTATCATCAATGATTATAATTATTTAGAAACAGTAGATTTATTAGCAAAGTATGATGGAGTTTTAGAAACCCACTTACAAAATGCAAGTACCTCATTCACGGGCATGTCGAACAGAACGCAAAATGATTTGATCTCGAGCGTTGCATCTGTGATGAGTGATATTATTAAAGACGAAATTAAACAGTCCGATTATGTTGCTGTCATGGTGGATGAAACACCGGACATAAGCGGCCGAGAACAATTAGTTCTGATTTTAAGATATTTTCGTGATTCCGAAGTACCTAGTGGATCGATTTATTAAATACGTAGATGTCAGCGCGGATCGGACCGCTGTAGCTTTAAGTTCTATAATTTTGGAAATTTTAGAAAATTTAGATTGTCATTCTAAATTAATTGCACGCCGTTAATTTGAGAGGATAAAACTGCTGCCCCGTCGGCAGCAGTTTTATCCTCTCAAATTAACGGCGTACAGGCTTTGGTGAGGCAAAAATGTCCGCAAGCTATATATGTTTGGTGTTCCGCACATGTATTAAATTTAGTTTTATCGAAATCTTTTGAACGGGTTCCTGAAACCAAACGCTTTTTTTGTATAATAAAATCAATTGCGGTTTTTTTTCACAGTAGTACGAAACGAATGGCGTATTATAACGACTTTGCCGTTATGAAAAAGCTGCCTCGTGTCGCGGAAACAAGGTGGACATATCACTCGCGCACGTTAAATATAATTAAAAACGAGTCCACACACCTCCTGATTGAAGAAATCCAGTTGTTTGAAGAAATGAATGAAAATACACAACACTGGGATGGTGATACATTGTCACAAGTCACTTCATTTTTATTTAACATGAAAGAATTTGAATTCAATTTTTTTTTAAAAACCTTCGCGGATATTTTTGCTGAAACCGATGTTTTATACGACATTATACAGAAAAAAACTTGTGACATCGCGTATTGTGTTAAAAAGATAAAACAATTCCAGTCATTTTTAGCTCGTTACAGAGACAAGTTCGAGAACAATTATGATGCAACTGCCCTCATAACCGGACCACCCAAAAGAAAGCGCAATGTCGATAATATAAAAATACACTATCGGCGAATTTTTAACGAAATTATTGATAATGTACTCACCGAATTAAGAGATCGTTATATGAATATAAAAAATTTGAAATTCTTTGAGTTACTTTCTTATGAGAATTTTAGTAAATATAGTGAACAATTCCCTGAAAAAGAAATCAGAGAATTCCCTAATACTTATCAGGCAAATTTTAATTTTGATAGATTAAAAAATGAATTGCGCTGTATTTATAGATCGCCTGAATTTGCGAATTGTAGCATATATGATATCATGCAAAATTTGTATAAAAGTAACTTAGATAAAGTTTTTTCAGAAGTTTTGCGTTTGGCGAAGTTTATTGTTACTATCCCAGCAAGCAGCGCATCGGCAGAACGTTCATTTTCGTCCTTAAAACGTATCCACACCTATTTACGAAACACACAAAGTCAGCAACGACTCACAAATCTATCTTTAATTTCTATAGAAAAAGAATTAATGGTCGAACTACGACGCAAGCCTACTTTTTATGACGAGGTCTTAAAATCATATTTGAAAAAGGATAGGCGAGTAGATTTAATTTATAAATGAGTTGATTTTTTTACAGATTTCAAATCCATAGAACTTATTAAATATATTTATACATGCGAATCACAATGAAATAGGGCCTTCAAAGGCCGCTTCGGATATCTTGCAAGTGACCTGTTCTGTAACTATCACCCACTCACTTGGTTAAGATATTTGAGGTGGCAGAATCTTTCTTCTGTTTGCATCGTTAGAAAATCGTGAGTTGAACCTTGAATAATGAGGTGAGTTCTTGAATTCTTGCATTTATAACTTTTGTTTTTACAGGCTTATTTTCAAATATTATAAATCAATAAATGTGACTACTTTGAGGGCCATCATAATTATGTAGAGCGACGGACGTTGTGGAGTTGCGCGTTTTTTTTTTTTGCTATCATTATTTCGTGGCCTACCCAGCCTGGTAGACGACTGCACGCCGCTGTCAATGTTTTGCTGGCATCCATTAAAAAGATCCATAACCATTCCCCATTATTTCAACCTTTCCATTTGATCATGACGAATTTATAACCAAATCTTGCGAACAACAAGACAATAATAATCGGCATACCTTTCCAAATAAAAACTCGGCAATCGATAGACATGTCAGAGGTTAAAATTAAGGGGACTACAGGATAGCAGAGTGCAATTAGACAAAAAATACTCAAGAGGTGGAACGAAGTTTATAGTGGTCGGATTTTCATGGGACTTTTTTATTGAGTTCCTAGAGGAGTGGAGAAAAAAGTTTAAAAACATCCACCGCTCGCATCTTTTTTTTTTATTTACTTTGGATTTTTTTTTTTTCGTTCATGAATAACTTCAAATTGGACTAATTAATATTGGTGCGTAATAGTGTGACCTGCGTGCATCCATTAAACGCTAATTTGGTCTATTTCTTTATTCATTGTTGTCAATGTACTGCATATTTCAAGTACTTAAAATAAGGATATAGACAATAATTTGCACATTCAGTTTTATAGCAGTATTTGGGAAAAAAAATCTTTTATTAACATAGACATTTCTGAATGAATTTTAAGGCACTACACTCATGAAAGTGGTCTTCATTAATACTTTCTGGTCCAGTTATCTGTGAAAAAGCACCAGTTACCAATTTCAAAAGAAATCTTAGTTTTAAAATTCGATATTTTAGAAATCGTTGCAGAAAATAGGAAATTTACAAAAAACACGTGAAATATGCATTACATCGACCACAATGAACAAAGAAACAGACCAAATTAGCGTTTAATGGATGGACGCAGGTCACATTATTACGCTACAATATGAATTCGTCGGATTTGAAGTTATTCATAACGAAAAAAAAAAAATGTTCCAAAGGAAACTAAAATAAAAAAAAACGATATTTTTTTTTAACTTTGTTCTCCACTCCACTAGGTACTCAATAAAAAAAATCCCATGAAAATCCGACCACTATAAACTTCGTTTTCCTTTTTGTCTAATTGCACTTGACTAGGAGCTAAACGCGAGTTTTATAATGCAAAAAAGCATATGATTCACTGCAATAAACAAAACCAGAAAAATATATGATATTCTTCAGGATATATATATATGCATACATACTAGCGTATGATAGTGTTCTGAAAACATAATACAACTAATTTTACTCGAAAAAATAAAATCACGAACTTATCTCTAAAAAATTCTTTTAACGAGTATTGTATTGTATTGTATAGCGGGCTGGTGTCCGCAACTCCACGTCAAAGCGCGTATTTTGCGTACGGGTGGTTTAACGAGTAAAAACCATACTAAAATACATGCGATCATTCTGATTTTTTGGCAAATAATTCTACAAGCAACATATTAGCATGAGTGTTTTATTTTTTTAGTCCAATCAATGGATTTTCAATGGATTTTTTGTAAATCGCAAAAAACCTTCGCACTATTCGGCCCGCAGTGACTGACTGACGTTACAACCACTTTGTAGTGCAAGCTGATTAGAACTTTATTCTAACAGTATTTCAAACGAAGTTTGAACCAGAACAAATAGAGTTGCTAATTTAGCTCCTGTAGTCGCCTTACGAGAGATGACTGTTAACATTAGAACGTTTAACAAGTACCTACTACACGTTGGATTTATAAGAACACGCGTGAATTTAATTTATATCTTATCACAATGACATAAGAGGCACGTTGCCGCTCGGGTAAATTACATTATCTTATTACTTACTAGATGAACTGCCGATAGAGCAAAAGGACGATCCCTGTTTCCTCTTCTTGATCTGTTTGTAAGCTTGGTTGGCCTTGTACTTGAACTCCTTAGGTTCGCTGGTGCGGCCATCTGAAGGTCTCACCAGTTCTATGAAGACCTGCACGTCTACAGGCGTTTCTGCGTTTTTGTATGGAGGTGTCCTATTTGGGAAAAGAGGTTTGAATTTTTTGGCCGGATTAATTTCCGCCATTTGAATCAATGTACCGGCCACGCATAAGACCTATATTCGATAGCTGGTATCAATACAAACAAGTTTTGTGTGAGACAAAATCTTCTAAAGCGTCACGTTTCTGAGATTTAAGCTATCAAAGTTGTGTTGGTAGAAAGAAAGAAAGAAAAAGTATTTATTAGACTCACACAGGACATAATAGAAACAAAAAGATAGAATAGACATTATGACAAAACCATACACAACACAACGCCATATATTTCGGAAACTTGACACTTGTTTGACTCGATGCCAGTTATCGATTGATACACGTTTTTTGATGATCTGTCAAAACAAATGCGTGTCTGATCAAATCAAAGTGTGATGAACTGTCAAACCAAATGCGTGTCTGATCAAATCAAAGTTGTGTGATGAACTGTCAAACCAAATGAGTGTCTGATCAAATCAAAGTTGTGCTGAAGACGATATCAGTGAAGGGACTTAGACTTTGATAGTATCTCGGAAACATGACACTTTTGAACATTTTGCCTCATACAAAACTTGTTTGTTTTAATGCCAGCTATCGATTAATATAGGTCTTATGCGTAGCGGCTACTTTGAAAAATAACAAAATGGCGGAAGTTAATACGGCCACGCTTCATACAAAAATCTTTCAAGCCCTTTCATATTGATTAGATTATGTGTTCGCTTGATACGTAGAGATATTAAGGAGGAAAACAGGTAGGAATAGTTTGTTTGCCTTTTCAATGTACAAAGTACTTGGCTGTTTTCTAGAAGATAAGAATGGGCAGATATCGCAAATGCAAAATTGGTGGAAATTACCAACTCTAATGGCCAGGCAAATCGCGATTTTAATACTTACTGTGATAAACGCTATGAAGTCACTGATGATTTACTAAAGAGAGATTATATGCAACTTAAAATCGGCAAAATATGCATGCAGGTATTATTAATGCTCGTAATAAAATAGCATAAAAGTGCCAAAATATGGGACATAAAATTAAAATATGTTGGTCTGTACTCATAATAGGTACAAATGTGTTTTTTAATTTAATATTTTCTTCCTTACGGAACAACCCGAACAGGCAGTAGAATCACTTGTACTTATTGCCTTTGTTATAAGGTTTAATGTTCAAGAGTGCCCTTTGCTCAATTGAAATGAATGGTTTGTGACTTCACGAGACATTTATTCTTTCAGGAAAACTTTAATTATCGAGTAGTTTTCCAAATTCTCAGTAATACGGTCGAACAAGCTATTTGGTTTACAGTTTAACCCACAAATTACATTGTAAAGTGTAAACCAAATAGCTTGTTTGACCGTACAATAAGTTTCCTTTTAATCTATCTGGTGTCTACTTATAGCAGAGGTCCAGTTTGCCTGGTCTGGTAGGTACTCACCGAAACACGATGGCATATTGGTGATGTACGTCACTTTGCATGAACTGGCCCACACTAGTCCAGCCCCTTTCGCCATTGTCGTCCATCTCGAAGAAGCGAATCATAATGTTTTCTGACAAAAAGTATAATCCATTGTAAGTAGGTAGGTATTGTTTGTTTCAGAAAAATCAAATGAATACTGCGTTATTTTCTTTTTCCATTTTTGATTTCGGAAAAAATACTTCAAATACAATAATATTTTAAATAGTAATTCTGAAATAAATTGTATTTATTAACTGAAAACAAGGATTTGAGGTTTATTTAGGTCATTGGTCCACAAATAACAATCCATGTACCAATCTTTTTTATTTATTTACTTAAACTTCATGTAAAATAGTGCTACATCATCATCAACATCATCATAATCAGCCTATGTGTTCCCACTGCTGGGACATGGGCTACCTCACTATGAGAGGGAGCGGGCTATATCCACCACGCGAGCCCAGTGCGGGTTGGATAGTGGACAAGTGGTACCAAGGCATTCTCTTTTTTGTTGGTACGAGCTCTACAAGTACCTAAGTTGAGCTTTAGGCAAATAAGTCGTAGATGGACATCGTCAACAGTTTAAATCAAAGCTCTTACTACTTCTCGCTTCCTTAGTAAAGAATGTTATTATTTTAAAAGGATTTAAATGATATCGATATTTAATCATTTTAAAGGAAAAAATTTAAAAATTAATCATGCCTTAAAATACAGTTGGAATAAAATCCTAACATCGTTATCAGACAAAACAGGAATTCAATAATCGTATAACCACAGTTAACTCATATTTACAGAATATAGTAATACCACAGACTGACTGGTGGGTACTTTACAAATCAATATTTTTATGTTAAAACTTCTTCAATCATCATCTGCCTAGCCTTTTCCCAACTATGTTGGGGTCGGCTTCCAGTTTTACCGGGATGCAGCTGAATACCAGTATTTTACATGGAGCGACTGCCTATCTGACCTCCACAACCCAGTTAGTACCGGGTAATACGATACCCCTTGGTAAGACCGGTTGTCAGACTTTTTGGGCCTCCGACTACCTAACGACTGTCAAAGATCTACAAATGACAGCCGGGACCAACGGCTTAACGTGCTTTCCGAGGCACGGAGGAAACTCGGTATGTAATGAGCGGTCATCCATCCACAGACCAACCTAGGCAAGCATAGCTTAACCTAACGATCGACCCGAGCGGCTGTTATTATTTAGCCACGAGCTCCTAAAAACTTCTTCAATATCTTCGAATATTCACGCGAATGACTATTGCAAGTCTGATTACTAGAATTTAAATGACCATTTTAGCCATTCATAAAATTTGCCATCATCAGCTGGGAAAACCGAACAAGTTAGGAATTAAAGAATTCAATTAATCACATCGAATAGTTTTAATTAGTTAATTAATGTGTAGTGTCACTACAATTACTTATCAATAAATACTATCTAATAATTGTAGTGACGAATTTTTTATTTTTTTTTGTTTTAATTAGGGCTGCTATTGCGCGTATGAACCGTGATCTATCTGCAAAAACACTTATTTATTTATTTTGCCAATCAGTGCTCTTTAAACATCATTAAGTAGTGCACACTATACATTTTCAGTATAACACAGCCTCACTTTGTATAGATTTCCTGTACAATGAGATATCCGCATAAACTGGTTTTGTATAGCTTGATTGGTCGTCGCTGTGTGAGTTGATATATAGGCCGCGTTCCCACTATGTCGTGGCGATTAATAAATTTATCGTTGGTTTTTAGTTGGCAAAAGTCGTGGACGACAGTAATCGCGTCGTCCTTTAAGTGGACACCTCCATTTAAATACACAAGCCACGACACTTAAAACTACACGATTATCTGTCGTCACGACAAAGTGGGAACGCGGCGTTAATTGTTATTTTTTTAGTTTGGACCAATAAATATTGATGTCCTGATCATATTTTCTTTGTTATAGAACGGATTAATGGTTCAAAGTTCAAAGTGAATCTGTATGTGCTATGTAAATCCTGTCAGTCATGGACAGATAAGCCCAGTTTGACGGCCTCCATTATTGAGCTAAAATGTTTACCGTGTTTGCCATTGGGGTTTTCCAACAAAGTTGATAGCAACTATGCTTTACAAAATCACGTAATAATAATATGTCCCTAAGTTATTAACAACAATACGTCTTATGCATAATTATTATGTTTATTATTGTATAAGTAACATATTAAATGTAGTATCATTTTAAAGGCTCGGCAGATGATGATATTCCAGACGAGTCGCAATTCCTGAAAATAAACTGTTCTAGCCAACCTTTTGTAACTTAGAAAACATATTGAATCTTACTAAAAATACTTAATAAAAATCTTAATTTTTTCTGACAGACAATCCTAAACCACTGGTTAATGCTAAAATAAAATCATGAAATATTGCAAAACAGTTCCTTAGACAGATTTTGCCCCCTAAACATCCTTTATAACAGTTAAATAGAAGATCAAATTTTGAGTGAAAGTAAAACATTTTTGTGCCCCATGACAAATACAATCAAGCACACAGCGTGTAAGTACTTTAATTCGATTTATCAATTAAAGAAAAAAATATCTACGATTTGTCTCCCGGCACCTAGTTAGTGTAGGTATTTATGTCGATTCCAAATAAAATGTGTTGTGACAATACTTAAGAGCTTTTAAAAACTTACTTTTATTAACTTTCTCCACCAATATGAAAACATCTTCTCCACCAGAAGCGCTTCCGGAAGAACGACTTATACGGCAAATCTTCAAGTCGTTAGTTGCTGCACTCTCTTGAAACGAAAGAAATATATTTTATTTATTTTGTCAGGGAAGAGAAGAAATGCTTGATTACAAAAGGACTAAAATCAATAAAACTGTAGGTACAGTCGCGTCCATTTTTTCATGCTTACCTGCACAATTGCAACTCGTGAGTTAAGACCTATTTCATAGCAGATGGGTTCCAAAATACTATGTCCGTAACAACATAAAATTGCAATTAATACAGAGAGGGAAAATCACTTTTAAAAGTATAATTGCAATGCATTATTATATCAAACTAAGTAACTCTACGCATGAATTATTGCTGGGAAAATGCAATTTTTTGAGGGTGAAAAATCATGGTTTACGGTAAGTAGTTCTCAATGTAACACGCTCAAACATTGTACTGATGGTCTTGAATAGTACAGGGGCCATGGAGGTATTAAACATGGAGGTAACTAGGTTTCCAGGTATGGTCCAAAACAAAAAATTGGTCAGAATAACGGGAAGAACAAGTGACTTTCGACTTCGTGAAAGGACTTTTTACACCCACTATGTAAACACGTACATTTAGGTGGTAGCGACTATAAACAGTTTCAAGTTCGGCGCAACTAGGCAGAATGTTCTCATATAAAATAACTTACTCATGTTATGAATCGGTTCGGAGAAAACAGGCTCACAGATCTCTTTGCCGGTAATCGTATCATGCGCGCTGAACTTCAACCGTACGATGTTTAGATTTATTGATTTGGCCATGTTCTCACATTGCACTTGAACCTAAAAAAATAAATAAAACAAAATATACATACCGCATTTGTTACAGAAATACATCATTCTTAACTAAAACTAGATTACAACACACATAAATCTGTAGGTACTTATTTTTTGTTATCTTTTTTCATAAAAATTACGAATTTAAGAAAAGCGCGCTTTTTATGCGCGTGCACAAAAATGCACTTATCGCGCCCACTTCACAAACACGACTGAAGGTTGACGCGTAAGTATAAGCATCATTATCGTATGGAAGCTCTCTCTGCCCTAAACCAAATCATCTATTCAAGCACACCATTTATTGGCTAACAAGGTTTTGTTATTAGAATGCCATTTTTATGGCAAAACGGGTCATTGCTCTACATGTTATTTTTACTATCTTTAGTGCTTACCACATTTACCGCAGATTAATAATTTTGACTTTTAAAAACATTTGACGACGCTTATTTTAGGAGATGTAATAAAGAAACACTATTTTTTATTTATTTGAAAATCAGAACTTTTTGAACGTGTGTGTGACTTTCAATCGTTATGACCATGCTGAAATTTTATCGTTTTAATTTTATTGTTTTCCCGCAGCAAAAAAATTCGCACTACACGTGTCCAGTCATAGACTAGCGTTAACGCTAGTCTATGACTAATAAAATACACAAATTTGTTGATTTGGAAAGAATTTCTTGTCAAAAATTAATTTGTTCGACATTTTTTTGTGAACAATCAAAGAATTGTATTGTATTGTATAACGCGCTGGTGTCCGCAACTCCACGTCAAAGCGCGTATTTTGCGTGAAGAATTATACAACTGTCGAATTTTATAATTCTTTGATTTTTTATATTGAAAATCTTTTTTCTGAAACTTACAAAAATGTGAACCCTTTATTTCGTTATGTTAACGATAGACAATATTGTTACCCTCCGAATAAGCCTATTTTTTTCTCAGCAAGAAAAACAATTCTTGAGATACCTATATAATATGTATACAGTCATATTTTTGTTTTTTGTACCAACAAAAAAAACGAACGAACAATCACTAACATTTTAAAGTCTATATAATATTCCTCATCCAAGATGTGACGCAAAGTATGGTAGGTACCATATTTCTATCTAGTCAAGGATAATAGACCCGGAACAAAATTTGACGGCATTAAAACGGCAAAATTTTTATTACAACTAATTTTATTAGCCTCATTAAATAATACTTAGGAAACAAAGGATTTATAACAGGAACACCGTTCTTTGAAAACAATGCGCTATTATAACGAAACATACACACACACGTCCGTTATAGATTGAGTTCCCAAAATATTTGCAAGCATGCATACTAAACATATTTTTGTATAACATTCCACTGTAATTTGAACCTTAGCGTATACGGTGAGGGATCAGACTATTTTTGTATTTAAATCTCAAAATAAGTTTGTAGTTGCTTTAAATTACAAGAAACTAGCGACGAACTTCCCTGCGACTTCGTTTGTGTAGTTTATTTCGTTTTTTTAATACTTATTTCACTTCTATAAGATTAGGGATTTGTACGTATTCTACCTTAAAGTTTAAGCTACCGCTTCATCATGTTTGATAATGGTACATGAGATCACGTTTATTGTATGGGAACCGCACTTAAATATTTATTTTATTCTGTTTTTAGTACTTATTTGTTGTTAAAGCGGCAACAGACATACGTCATCTGTGAAATTTTAACTGTCTAGCTAGAACGGTTCATGAGATATAGCCTGGTGACAGACAGACGGGCAGTAGAGTCTTTGGGTACGGAACCCTAATAAAAATCAAAGGTATTTTTCTAATAATATTGTATACTTAGATATACTTACGTCTTTCATGTTCATATTGATATTGGTACTCTTGTATCGTTCGGCGAACTTCTTGAACAGAAGTGCAGCGACATCTTTTTTGGCGGTATGTATAATACCAATACCCGCAAACCTATTGAAAATAGAATATTGATAAGTGATGTGATCTTAACACCTGTGTACCCCCCACACCTATACCCCCAGAAGGTTAATAAGGCAGTGGTTTAAGTTTATAAACATGCACCCACATTTCGTCAAAATAATCAATACAACCCTCCAAGTTCATAAAGGTGGAAAAATTACTTTTTCAGGGTCAGTCATTCCTGCACCTTTATGAACTTGGAGGGTTGTATTAATTATTTTGTAACTACATAATATGTCTTACAGCCGCGAGTAATATTCTAATCAACATACAACCTAGCACTGCCCTGCAAATTGCAAAAAAACGTAAGAAAATTTGAATTTCGCGGGCTGGTTGGAGCATTCACCTTAAAGTCAACAGAACAGAAAGTCAAAACTATAAATGTTCATGAAGCACTTACCCGACTTTATAGCTTCCCTGATCTGGTACCAGGTAGCTCATGTCCTTGTCCTGTTCATCTTCAAGCAACTTGTGAGGATGCTCATCTGCATTGTTGTGTTGGGCCAAACAACATCTTATCAGAGCCTTTCCATTGTAGTGTAGCAGCTGTAAAGATCATATTAGATTATTATACAAAATAGAATAGAATATATTTATTGTCCATCAGGTGTTCGCAAACTGTGGAAAAAATCTTAATACATTTTTCCCAAGCTAAATGGGCACGGCGGTGGCGTGACACGATTTTTCATAATTTTTTCCCTGTGTCATGTCTCTTTTATGTCTCACACAATCCAAAGACGAATAAAAAGATAGATAGATGGATAGGAAAAAAAAACAGGAGAAAACCTCTTTCTCTCCAACCGAGATTGCGTTCCTTCACTTCATCCATCAACATTTTTATAAATCCTAATACCTAATCACCTTTCGAGTGTCAACAATCTATCCAATTAATAATAATTATGTACAAGGATTGACTTCTAGATTATTGGAAATTTCCTGGATTCCCAAGAATTGTTATCACTATCAGTATGATCTTATTTTGTTAAAAAAGCATATACAAAATAAATATAACTTTTTAGTACCTCTATCGAATTTAGTTATTTGGGAGAACTGATAATAATTATCATATTTTGTACCAACTTATTTTTTTCAAGTGCTTCTTATCTATCATTTTTTTAACAAACAGTCATTAATTATACCATTACTTTATGTGCGTATTGTACCAATTCTTTTTTTGTAGTTATTGTGGTTTTTCCATGACGAATTTCTCAATTGCAACAACCTGGAAATAATACTACCCGGTTAACCTAACCTCACCCGGGTCATATCCGGCAATAGGCTCGTCCCCAATAGGCTTTCCAACTGAAAAAATCTAATTAGTCCGTCCGTCAGTTAGATTATCTAAAAATATTTATACCTAGTATTTTTTCTTTTGCTACGTAAACCAAAATTGACGAAGATACGACATTTTTAAAAGTCTCAATACGTCACGCCGTGGTATAATTTTTAGTGCGTTGTGACGTCACGAGTTTTGATGCGTTTTATCGTTGCAATATTCATTGATTTACAAAAACAAAAAATATGTGTCCATTATTTTCCTTATATTAATACTCAAACTGACGGACTAAATAGATATATAAATGCTTAGCGTGATGTTATGAGTACCATTATAACATAACATCACGCCTGTAAACCCAGAAGGACAATGCAGAGGTGTAGTACCTAATAGTACACCCACATTTCGCCAGTTATGTCAAAGTCCCATGTTATAGGGGGCGAGCCTATTGCTATTAACCGGGTACAGATTCAGACGCTGTGGCTGCTACTGAGAAATTCCTGATGGAAAAACCCAATAACACTTTTCCCGGCCCAGGAATCGAACTTAGGACCTTATCAACTAGGCAGAACGGTGAGTACCAATTGGGACTAATTACATTTCAAAACATTGAATGCTGAAAACATAAAAATATAACAATCCAACAGCAGTCTAAAAAAACCGGCCAAGTGCGAGTCGGACTCGCGCACTTTTCTATACAACATTAGACAAAACGTTTGACAAAATCACGTTTGTTGTATGGAAGCCCCCTTAAATATTTATTTTATTTTAATTTAACTATTTATTTTTAAAGTGAATATACAACACAATATTCTGTGAATATTTCAAGTGTCTACCTGTTGCCGTTATTAATATCGAGCAAAAAACGGCAAAAAAATCACGTTTTTTGTATGGCCCCCACTTAAATATTTGTTCTATTCTGTTTTTAGTATAACCGAAATACATCATCGGTGAAAATTTCAACTGTCTAACTATCACGGTTCTTGAGATACAGCCTGGTGACAGACAGATGGACAGTGGAGTCTTAGTAATAGGGTCCCGTTTTTACCCTTTCAGTACGGAAGACGGAACCCTAAAAACAAAGTCTGAATTTATTCTACAGATAATTCATTCTCTTTAAATTCAAATTGGATTTAACTCACAATACTTCCTGATATGAATCAGTGAGTGCAACTTTTCTGTATCTAAGAGGAAAAAACCTCCCAAGGTAAGAAATAAAAACTTACCTCTACAGTTGGATGAGTCTTTTGTTTGTTGGGACCCACTGTCTTGCCCAGGAGACATCCGTGTGTGCCGACCATCTCGCTGACATATCGGAACCTGAAGTGGTTCTGGGGTTGTTCTGTGATACGTAGGCATGGTCTGCTGGCTGTGTGCAAAATATTTCTTTTGTTTATCAAGGATACTTAAGATTACTAGATATTTATGTGTAGTTTTACATTGGATTATCATCGGAACATACTTTGGAAGCACAACATACCATACAGGCTGTTTGGCCTAAGGACCGAGATAATTTTTCCAGGGGTTTGGGAGGTCATTAGCTAGGTCTACCCATACATCCTATGTCCCAAATGTCACGGTTGGATACATATGTTTTTTTTAATTAGAAAAATACCCAAAATGTTTTCTTAATCAAAATAACTTTTTCGTTTGTGGGTGTAATAGCACAAAATAAATATTGGGTTATTTTGAATCAAATTTGAACAAAATGTATAACTTTAGTTTATAAAACTTATTAACCATAATAAGTCTTTTCTTAACCCTGACTCTCCTAACTAATATTTTGACTACTTAATGAATTGTTTTTTGTGACATGTAGCATACCGTTAGAAAAGGTATCAACTAAAGAACTTTTTAAAATAAAGCTAAGTTCAAAATGGCTTTTAGTTTTTTTTATAATGAATTTAGAAATAGTAAAATTTCATACATTTAAAAAACAAAATAACTTTGCTATCAAAGAAAGATTTATTTAGATTTACAAGACTTTGGAGAATACAACAAAATTTATTTTGTGCCATCCACAAACGAAAAAGTTATTTGGAATTAAAGGAAACATTTTGGGTATTTTTTCATTTCCAAAAAAAGACATGTAACCAACCATGACGTTTAGGACATAGGGTGTATGGGTAGAACCTAGCTAATGACCTCCCAAATCCCTGGAAAAATTGTGTTGGTCTATAAGCCAAACACCCTGTATAATATGTATGACTAAGTAATAAAAACAAAACAATCAATACAAATATTGTATTAAATACTATATGACGTGTATTCAATTACTTAGTCAACTGTGTATGTTTTTATTTGGTTTCACACAGTTGTGACAAAGTGAACAATTTATTACTAAAATTAAACAAAATTCTCCTTCATACAATACACCTAAGTTATTTGTTATTTAAATGGGTATTACCCATTATTGTACCGTATCAAGTTACACAAACACATTTATTTTATGTAGTATTCTATGTCACAGTTGATAAGGTAGAGTTGTGTAAAACTATCAATGTGCAGGAAACAATAGTTCCCTTTGTGCTTTAATAATAAACAGAATCAACTGCTATCATTGTGAATTGCCTTTATTTTTTAGGTCAACGCCTTATAAGCTTGTCTTTATTTATTTGAGAAACTAAATAAGGAACATATTCCCTTTTATGTTTTGTTATAGCAAAATTAGAAGTTAAGCTTCTTGTAGGATGTTTTGCAACTTTTAAAGGTAGTTAAACTGCATACTTATTATTTAGTGAAGTTGAAGTTAGACCTTTGAACAGATAACACATTACTGACAGCTCAAAAAATTGTGTCATTAATATTTTAATGTTAGGTATTTATTGCTAAAATAGCTTCTGCCGGCGATTTCATCCATGTACAGTTTAAAGAACATCTTGGGGTACTGAGAAATAGTTACACTTTTCAACAGTAAAGGATTTTAACTTCTAAACATTATTTCTGACAAACAATAAATCTTCTACTTTATAAAAATTTTACAGTCAAGAAAACTTAATTGCATATTGTATATATACAGATAAATACCTATTTAAATATTTGCTTGTAAACTCCTATGTAATGTGTAGGTATGTGTGATTCAACATTGGATTATTATTGGAACATACTCTGAAGCACACAAACTACTTTATTTATAATATAATTAAAATAATGTAATGTGTGTGCATGTGTTTAAGTATGTGTGTAATAGTTACACTAGTTAACATTACAGTTAGACCACTTCTAGCCCTAGCATTCTATTTGCATCATCAACATCAATGCTCTCTAATTATATATGTATGTATATATTTCCGCAGGGACTTTCCCTAAACAAACAACAAAAAATATTCCTGGATTTGAAGAAATACTAATATACATAAGCAGTGAATCAAAACACTCTATAAACCGGTGTCAGCAAGTGCAAGTATTTAATCAGTGTGATTTCTAATTTGATACAATACCCAATCATGAAAATTCGGAAAACTTTCATTTGTAAAATCGCAATTTACTAACGATTAAGTTACATCGTAGTTACATTTTCTATTACCGTTCTAAACAAAGCTAAGTTCTAGGAAAAGTTATCTATATTTGTGCACTTTAAGTACCTACTCTACCTAGGTAGTTACACAGACATTGCACTTGAAAGAAATTGCACTTACCATTTCTAAAAAATTGTTGCTTGTTGTCAGCACAAGTTAGCTCAGTGAGATCGGTAGCGAGCTGAGGAACTTGCTGAGACGGAGAACTATGTGGGGAATATCTGATGTAAGATATTGGAGAGCTAGAACAATCGCTCATATCGTGGTCACTTGTGCTCGTCGACATTTTTTCGCTGTTGAGTTCACTCAACCACAGTTTATTTCAGAACTTATAACGTTTTACATTAAAACACTACGTTAGTCACGACTTGCACTAAATTATTATGTGTTTAAATTGTTAATTACTTGCAATATCTTTCTCAATACAGTTCATGAAGCAGCACGGCGCACTTAGCGATGCAATGCAATGTACGACATTGAATGTTTATCTGCGTTTGACAGATTGGCAATGTTGCCAAATACCGATCTGAATTTTCCCCATTTAGTACAACAACAGTTTTTTGTGAAACAACCTCAACTTACACTACTGTGAAAAATACGTTTTTTACATAATATTTATATCACAATATTTATAACTTTCTCCCACCTAAGTTATATAATTTTGTAAATGAGTTATCATTAGTATAATCGCGTAAGTCATTCGCCCCGGTGATATTAAAAAATATAACTAGGTATACCTTATATTACGTACAGTACGCTCTTTAATATTAGAAACGCACAAAAATAATAAAAAAGGATAGACAAACATAAAAAAAACCATGTTAATCAGTAATTTAGGCTACACAATTGTAAGTAAAATTCAGAGTTTTAACCAGGTGAATCTGGCCTTAGACTTCAGATCTTGCACAAAACGAAGAATGCAAACTTATACGCACAGCACCCGCGTATAAAAAGACAATTCTTTAGTTATCAAACATTAATTCAAAAAAAGGTAGCTATTTTTCATGATTACGTCATCAATACTATATTAAGCAGAAGTTATGTGGTATTGATAACAATTAATCTATAGCCAGTATTAACTAATCAAATCATAATGTTATCAAAATTATACTCATTAATTATTTTTCTTCGTACTTAATGAATAAATTCTTGAATTTGGACATAAAGACTAATGTCATAAAAAAACCGGCCAGATTCGTGATATAATGTTTTCGTTTTTGGGATTACAAATACTCGGTAATGTTATAATCGACAGTTAAAATAAGTTTGTATTTCTAGAAGATAACAAGTTATTTTTGTAACACCATTTCTAGACGCGAAGATGGCCGATGGAGTAAGGTTTTGAATGAATGGTAGCCAAAATTGAGCATAATAATATGTAAAAATAGGCCTTCCAAAAGCACGTTGGGTGGACGATAATTATCGTCAAAATCACGAGAAACCGATAGATAAGGGACGCATAGAATAGAGAAGAATGGCAGAAGAAAGGGGAGGTCTTTAATATCTAGCAGTGGAAGATTCTGGGTTGAAATGAAGATGATTTTACAAAATACACTTTCTTTTCAATTTCATCAATAGAGTGCCAAGCGTGTTCGAGTAGGTAAATTCGGACAGAAAGTTCGTATTTTTCATTAGTAGGTATTTTTTTTTTCGTTTTTTAATTTATTTGTGTACATCATTAAGCGGAATTAATGCAATTAGTATTTCTATGGAATCATGTGGCTATCTAAATAATCAATTAGAAATAAATATATCAGTAATTCGATCCAATTAGTAATTACTTATTTCGTTTTAATGATTAAATGATAAGTTTTTTGTGTTTTTTACTTTAATTAGGGTTTCTTTTTAACCTGGGTCAATTTTTATTTTTTTATCTGTTTCCCACATTTCTGGGTAATAATAATATGTTAGTAATACCAACAAGTGTTCGTGATGAAACTCTGACGTTATCAATGCGGGGAAGAACCAGTTGCCGTGAGTCACAAAAATCCCCGATCACACTAAAGCAGAATACTATGAATGTATAGGTCATACATGCACGTAGCTGTATGTAGCTGTACGTCGTTTATCTATAATACACGAGATGGCGGTTGCTTGCGTTCACATTCACATTTCTTGGAACTACGCTACAACAAATTTTATATTGTGGCTGAAAAAAATATGATTCGTTTCTATTCTGCAATATAGAATCGGTTGCTACTCTTATATAACCGTTATATACCGTGGGAGACTTTATTTAAGTACTTATACCACTTGGAGTAGGTACTAGCTAACATGATGCACGTGTTCGGATGTAGGCGCGGCGTGAGCATCGTTTTATTATATTATGTAAGATGTTACTCTAATGTTATTTTTGTCCAAGGCAACTAAACTGTCTAATCTTCCAAGTTCCAACTAAAGCTGATGTAGCCATCTTCTAATATTCCTATCTTGACTATTTAATACTAGCGCACCTCACACGGTTTCACCCGCGTAGTTCCCGTTCCCGTGGGATTACGGGGATAAAATATGCCTATGCCTATGTTACTCAGGGTGAATGTAACTTTCTAATGTTGAAAGAATTTTTGAAATCGGCGCAGTAGTTTTTGAGTTTATTCATTACTTACAAACACACACACAAAAATACAAATCTTTCCTCTTTATAATATTAGTGTAGACGACTCCTTGAAATATTTTCGGGTCAGGAAAAGTCCCTATTTTTTATCAATATTCTTGTTTTTAATGTCCACCCATATATTTATGTAAACTGCGAGCCGCGGTTAGATTAGGCACACAACATCCGGCTTATCGTAAAGTATGGGGTCAGCGGTCTTGGTTTTTCTTAGTTAGCGAATCCGATATCTGATATGGTTATAATGAGGTGGAAAGATGCCGAAAGCTGAGTAAATACACATCAATGATTCACAAACTGATCGGGATGGCCATAGATCTATGATAGGTCTCCGACGGCCTACAATCTATTAGGGTACCACCTAGGCCCGGCGGCGGCCCTAACCTTATTTTGAAACGATCTTGCCAGCAGCGTGCGACTGCGCCTATTACCAAGTTACCTACTAACCAAAGAGTAGGTAAGTAATAAATGCTACTAACCCGTTCGTGTCCGGTTCGTGCCGGGCCCCGGTGTGTAGATAGCTTTGGAGTTGCGGCAAGGAATCTCATTTTCCCCTGCTCCTATCCTTTTTAGAACCGTAATTTGCTAAAGTGAGAAACCGACCGGGAGTACTAAAGTACGCGCCGGCAGCATTGACGGCGACGATGAAGTCAGCAGCACGCTGTTTCTCCACCGGATGAGGTTCCCCTTCAACCCTTCTTGTTGCCGACCGACATGCAACAACTTTTCAGCCTAAGATTTGAATATGTTGTAGAACAACTTTTCAGCCAAAGCCTTGAATATGTTGTAGAAAGTGTCAACAACTTGGCACTCTGGAGAAATCTCCAGAGAGCCAAGTTGTTGACACTTTCGTAACAATACTTTCCGTTCAAACCACGTAGGTTCAAAACGATAACATAAAACGTCACGGAAAAGATAATGTGAGGAATGATGAACAAGTATTGGTAAAAAACTTAAAAAATGAATAATAGTCAATATTCAGTTATAAAATATATTTTAATTAACGATAAACACTTTTACTCTAAAAAATACATGATTTAAACAACGATAAGCAACAAGAAATAGATTTCATGCTTATCTGTATCATGGAATGATTGTATCACTCTGTTTTATGCCTTTTACATGTGATCAAGGCACATCGTTATATTTCGGCCTAATAATTGTCTTTAAACTTACAGCAACCTGAATGTCCTTATTTCTAGCTTGTTAAAATATAAGAAAATAACAAATTATCAACATCAATCATTGAAAAAGTAAAATAAAACTATTGCTATCAAATAAAATATTCGACAAATGCACCTCTTTTTAAAAGCTGATAAAAATGTAGCATCGCAAGCAACTTCTGTCTATAAAGTTGAAATTTACTGTTGACTGTTAGGTTGATTTCATATCAATTTATAAAAATATATATATTATTTGTAAAATATATTGGATGGAGATTACTTCTCCTTATTCGAAGTAATTAATAGTGTATTTAAATCTTTATCGCACTTATAAGAACACTCCTAAGACGTTTTAATGATGGAAGAGCCTAAGGTTGGTGTGTGCGAGTATAATCTTGTGTTCATTGCAAGCTTCAATCACCTCCTGGTCGTTGTTTGAGCCGGATGGACTGCCGATGTATTCTACGCCGCACTGTGGAAAGGAGCATATCGCTTGAGTCTATGAATAAAGTTACGGGTCCAAACATAAAAGTGTGTAAAAATACTCTTAACGAAGCCGAAAGGCACTTGTTCTCCACATCATTGCGATCATTTTTTTGTTCAAGACTAGACCATACCTTTTAGTTATGGAGATATTGGGGGTCAAAGTTCCAACTGTTTCTTTTTAAATACATGTTATAATGTAATTTTTTATTTTAAACACCTTCACAACCCCCGTACTATTCAATCCATCCATCAGCACAATGTTTTAAGGGGCTCCCCCATGCACACTAGCGCCACTTTAGTATAAAAATCAGAACTCGTTAAATACACAAATAATATAAAATCTGATTAACAAAATCAATGCATATAATTTCATTAAAATATACTTCACTGTAGTTACAGTTAGAAAAATTGCAAAAAACGGCTGTTTTTTTTTCTATTTTGTATCTGTAACGACAGCGAGCCATGTTTCAATGAGATGCAGACGTAAATCATTTAGAAGACCAAAAGATTGATTTTGTCAATCAGATTTTATAATAATTGTGTATTTAACGAGTTCTGATTTTTTTACTAAAGTGGCGCTAGTGTGCATGGGGGAGCCCCAGGTGTGTTATATTGAGTCCTACCGAAAAACGTGATATTTCACCACAAAAAAAAACGTCATTTCCCAGCAAGTGCTTGGTTGACGGCTTCGTGAAGAGTCTGTTTACACCTTGTATTGTACGAAATCTACGATAATATAAATGGTGTTTTCTGCCGGCAACGATTATGCTGCTACTATGATCTTTCTAGGGCTTGTTTTCTACTGTTTTTATTTAATACTTTCAGTCCAACATCTTTGGACCCGGCTGTCATTTGTAGATCATATCTATATATCGCTGGACATTACACACAGCGCCATCTAGTGCCACACTAAGCAACGAGGCTAGTGTCGTGGACACCAGATAGTTGATATACTACATAGATACTTTTTGTTTGTAAATACATACATAATATACATATAAACATCCATGACTCAGAAACAAATGTCCGAGCTCATCACACAAACATTTGCTCCTACCGGGATTCGAACCCGGGACCCCAAGAACGTAAGGCAACCTCACTACCGCTGCGCCATTCGGGTCGTCAGTTAAGTAGTCAGTGGCCTAAAAAGTCTGACCCACAGTCCTACTAAGGGGTATCGTATTACCCAGTACTAACTGGTTTGTGGAGGTCAGATAGGCAGTCGCTATAATTATGTAAAATATTGGTATTCAGACTAAGAACGACAGTAAGACTGGAAGCCGACCCCAACATAGTTGAGAAAAGGCTAGGCAGATGATGACTTTCAGTCCCAATATTATTCCATTATCCTCTGGGTATTCGTTAAATCTTTACATTATTTTATAATATCAAAGAAGCTTTTTCCTTATTGGGAAATACCAGTCATTAGTTCACTGACCTGCTTAGCTCTGTCGATGTTATCACGGAACGGGAAGAAGGCATCTGAAGCTAGAGCGACGCGGTCCATCTTGCTGACCCATTCAGTACGTTCCTGTTCGCTCAGTAACGCGGGAGCTTCGCCGTCGAATAGCGCGTTCCATTGTTCTAGCGGAAGATCCGAACCTGTGTAGTGACAATTAAGGATTGTAGTTTATAGACCAGATTATATGCAACCTTAATTGATCGAAATATGCATCCAAATGAGGCCGTCTCGATTCTATAATTTTATCTAAAATCGAGCAGGAATAATAGGCGAGACGACAAAATGTGTGTCTGTCATCAAACAATAACGTGAAAAATAAGGAAATTGATACAATAGGCATGACGACAGTATCAAAAAATTACAAATCTAATTAGTCCGTCACTTAGATTATCAAAAAATATTTGACGTGTTTTTTCTTTTGTTACGTAAACCACAATTGACGAAGATATGACGCTTTTAAAATTCTCAATACGTCACGCCTAGGTATAATTTTTAGCTAGTTCTGACGTCACGAGCCCCCACTCCCGAGTTTTGATGCGTTTTATCTTTATCAATATTCATTGACTTACTAAAACAAAAAATACGTGTCCATTAATTTCCAATACTGACGGACTAAATAGATTTGCAATTTTTTGATACTGTCGTCATGCCTATTGTATCAATTTCCTTTTTTTCACGTTATTGTTTGATGACAAGTGGTGTATATTTCGTTTATACAGACGCACATACTTACTCAAATAGGGTATTTTACTCTCTAAGAGAAAAAACTAAAAATATATTATTGAGATAGCTTAGGCAAAAAAAGTCAGAAAGCGTTAGTTTTACTTCATAAAATAGCAAAATGCATGCTAAATTTGAATGCTAAATTTTAAAATTTAATTCAAAGGTTTCAGCTTTTTTAATCTGTTTCATAACTCCAATATAGTAGTCACCATGTTATTACGTCATACGGCTATGTAAACTTAGAAGTGCCAACTGTCATTACTGTCAACTTCAAATATCACTGCATTTGTTTACATAGCCAACTGACGTCATGACCACAGAGCAATATGGCGGCCACTGCGTCCAGTAGGGCTATTACGTATCTCTGTTGACAGCTCGAATCGATAGTAACTGGGCTCAGTGTCCATCAATTATCTGTCACGATCAGTCGCGATCAAATATGGCGTCATTGGTTGTCATCGTGGCTGTTAGTCACCGTTATTCATTTTGTTGACAGACGCTTTCGTATCGATACTTATATTATTTCGATTATGTAAGCATAGTGGACAACAAATTGATAACAACTGAGTTTGAAGTGGCTTTCGTGAAAGACATTACACCATACCCGCGCTGTTAGTCACTGTAAAGTGATAACCACTCAGTGCGATACGTAATACCAATATAATGACATTCTCGGTTGTCATCAAAGTTCGGTGTACAACCGAAGCTTGATAGTCACTGGATATCAGAAAGATACGTAATAGGCCTACAGAGCGTTTTCGTCAAATTATGCGCGAAATTTGAAAATGCAAAATTTAAATGCATTTTTATGGCACTTAACGATTGAGTAAAATTTTTATGATTTTTTTAGTGGTTCATTAGCACTAAAGAATCTAATTGAGACACTTTTCAAAAATGGGTGTAATACCCTATTGTACGTACAATAGAGGGGCACGCAGTCAGTTTAGATCGTTCGAGAGCTCGAAGAGACTTTACAAGGCTGAACTTTTACGTGCGTAGGTTTCATGCCTTAGTTCTGACTAGCATAAACAATGGAGATGGTAACTGTGCAACTAATGACAATAGCATTGCCAGTTCCAAGTATCGTCATTGGTTGAAAATACTGTCATTTTATATTCCAAACTAGCTTGACTTTATTGCCCAGATTTTGCCTTAGCTGTAGTTACGCCTTCTACAATGAACTTGGACTAGCCTTACTCATTATAAAATGTGATCAAACTAGTCAATAAAGGAGCTCGTGGCTGAATAATAACAGCCGCTCGGGTCAATCTTTAGGTTAAGCCGTGCTTGCCTAAGTTGTTCTGTGGATGGGTGACCACCCATTACATACCGAGTTTCCTGCGTGCCTCGGAAAGCACGTTAAGTCCCGGCTGTCATTTGTAGATCTTTGACAATCGTTACAGGTAGTCAGTGACCCAAAAAGTCTGACAACCAGTCTTACCACGAGGTATCGTATTACCCAGTACAAACTGGGTTGTGGAGGTCAGATAGGCAGTTGCTCCATGTAAAATACTGGTATTCAGCTGCATAGGGTTACACTGGAAGCCGATCCCAACACAGTTGGGAAACAGAATATTTTTACCAAGGCCGGCAACCGTTTAATAAAAAGGTTGTTTCGTCTGATGTCTTCTAACACTGTTTACCAAATTTTTCCAGCTACCCCAGTTCTTTGTAATTTTTCGGCAACCCCCTCATAGTTGGGAAAAGGCTAGGCAGATGATGATCATACGAACCAATAGTGCCGTTAACATAGTTGTCGATAGCGTTGGACTGCACGGCGCGGGTGACGCCATGCTTGAAGCGCATGGCGAGTACCCGCGGGTGTCTCCTCACCCACCACAGCGCCGCCTTGCCGCCCGCTAGGCGCGTGCAGTGGATGCGGGACTGTTGACCTGCGCCGATACCTACAACCTGTGCAATAAAAACGGTAATGGTAAGCATGAACAACGTAGAAACGGGTTACTTCGAAGAATAAATAGACAAAATGTCAGATTTCTTTTGTTCATCTGTCATTTTGTCGATTCTTCGTCGAAAAAACACGTTTCCTAGGCAATCATGCTACGCGGGCTGACTGGAAGTGAAAAGAGGAAGAGATATTTTTGTCTGTACACATCCGTGCCATGTCTGGTTTGGCCTTATGTTCGCTATGCGTTTTTCGGTTTGAAATAATTAGGCGCTACGTTACCATACAAGTGTTTGCAACAGGCCTGGACTGGCCATACGGGCAAATCGGGCAAATGCCCGTTGGGCCGGTGTGGCCGATTGGCGGTAAAAAATCATCGCAATACATTAATTAAAATTACGTTCTCTACTCTTGGACTCTATCTGTAGTAATAGTACCCCCTACATTTGGCACCGTTCGTGGTTTGAACCCTGCGAAAAAACTTTTAAATCGCAGGTTCCTTTTCTCTGCCTCTGAATTTTAGTTCAAAGTCGCAGCCTAGGCTATTTTTTTTTATGTTTTCTTCAGTTAATTCAAAATTTACATTAGTAGTTTATCTTTCTCTTCAGAGTGGAGGGGCGAACGTCTCTAAAATGCCCGGGCCGATTTCAGGTCTCAGTCCAAGCCTGGTTTACAGGAGCGTGATATATACATATATTGACAAAGAGTAGTTTGTGAAAGTCAGTAATAGGCTACGTGTGCGCATGAGGCCTGCTGAATGCTCTTTAATTGGGAGATTGTAAATAAAACGCTAACGACTTAAAGACCTGGTACAGGTTCTAGTTCTTATAACGACCTTCGTAGTGTCCGATAAATTTGGCCAGCCGGTTTACAAAGGGCTCATGTAGTTTTAAAACGTAAATAAACAGTATTTTACCTGTCCATCCCTAGCGAAGCAAACGGAGTTACTTTGCGTGTACTTCAAAGCAATAGTCGCCACGATGAGATCCCTCACAGCGTTGTCAGGCAACGCGTTCTTGCTTGTCACCACATTCTTGAATAGATCCCCGGTGATCTTAGCGTCATTGCGTCTTTGTTCTAGAGTGAGGCCGAAGATCGTCTTCTGTTCAATTAGGGCGGGATCGTAGCTGGGGTCCATCTAAATTTGTGAGGATGGATGGTTAAGGGGCATTGGTTTATAACTTCTTAAAAATAATGATTTTGATGGTGTAGCCCGGGGGGCAGCGAATAGGGTATAAAATATGGTGAAACAGATCATTTTCAAAAGACAAATGAATGAGCATGTTATTGTTTTAAACCTACTTATTAACTGTGTGTAAATATGATAGCTTTGGAACAATAAGTCAATATGTATAAAATTAATCCAGTATTATCCAAATCAAACTAATCAAATCATCATTCTCTTGCCCTCATCCCAATAGGGAATATGCACGTAATTATTTTTTCACTTAAATCAATAAAATACAGTATTATCAACCCAAGAAAAGTATTAAAAGTTAAGTCCAACTACTGCTTGTAGCTTAAAATAATATTAAACTCCTGCAATTTTCAACGACAGTTCAAACGTCCGTAGCTGTCGCGGCCATGATGTGACGTCTTTTACCACAATCTGTCTTGTTTACATTTGATTTTTTGCCCATAATAGAATAATTTTACTAATTGTATGTGCTCTAGTCAAGTAAAAATTGCAATAATAATATTATAATATAATCTTAGTGAAACTTTAAGCACTTTTCAAATAAAAGTGTTTTTTTGACATATAGACTTTGACGTCACTACCGGCGTTATCGAGGACGACGCGTTTTGAGAGTGCGTACCGTTTCACCAAAAATATGCTACATAAAACAGTAAATTGAATTTTAAAATAAGTGATGTCTATGCAACATAAACAAGTGTAGCACAATGTTTTTTTGGGCCAATACAAGGCATTTTTAATAAATAAAAAGAGTTTTGTATTTTATGCATATTCCCTATTCATTTGGGGTCAGCGCAGCATGTCTTTTTTTTACATACTTCTCTATTTTTCGTCATCTCATCAGACACTTCTTTTCTTGCCATATCATTCTTCACACAGTCTATCCATCGTTTCTTTGGTCTTCCTCTCCTCTTACACTCATCCACATTCATACTCAAAACTTTCCTCACGACATTTTCCTCATTCCTCCACAAATCAAACTAATCAAATGTGAGTGATTAAGAACCGCAAATTACCTGCAAAACGCAGTAATTGCCACCCTTCTTCTTTTTCAATATCTCCAAAGCTTCAGCACTGTATCCAGGCGCGACGATTCCGTCGGAGACTTCCCTCGAGATGATGCGGGCTGTGATGGTGTCGCACTCGTCGGAGAGCGCCACGAAGTCGCCGAACGAACTCATGCGGTCGGCGCCGCGAGCGCGGGCGTACGCGCACGCTAACGGCGTCAGGTGCGGCAGGAGGTCGGCTACCATACACACTGATGCCTGGAGAGAGATGTGCATTTCAATAATCAAGTTTTCGTTTATTTATTTAGTACAGCATCAATCATTAACACTAAATTAAATAATCCTTTTACTTGGTCTTCTCACAGAACCACAAACATTTTAAAATCGAAATCAAAGCATTTATTTCAAGTAGCCCAATTATCGGCACATTTGAATTGTCGAGACAAAGATGAAAATTAAATGTAGCTACAGTCCCAGTCACAAGACATAAAAACTGTGAAGGTACTGTAGTTGCCCATTCCCTAGCGTAGATCAAACGATATCTCCAAAGCTTCAAATTTTCAACATTGTCATCTTCCATTCATCAGCAAACAAGTCCAATCCGGGATTAGTCTCCACGAGCGCGTTCTAAGTTCTACTAGTACAGGTGTAAATGTAATGTACGAAAGCGCTTTCGTAGTTACATGGAAAAAAATCGTGTTACTGGGGTTAGCGGTTGCAGTCGTTTGGAAATAACACCTTTACATTCTCACGTGCGCTGCCGTAGCTAGATTGATCTCGCATGTTTATTTATTTATTAAAACTTTATGCAAAAGTAAAAACTGTCAAAGCTCTTAATGCCTTGGGCATTTTCTACCAGTCTATCTTAGCGTGATGTAGAGACAATACACAGTAGTGCCCTAGATAAAACTCAGCATCTTATCTAGGGCACTACAAAAATTCTCGTCGCCTCGTCGTGGACAAATCTATAATAAATTGTCGATTACCTACTCTTTTCTAGGCTTTTCAGCAGCTTGGAGTAAAGTTTTTAGCATGGCGAGATTCCAGTTTATTATTTAAACTTGTTGCATCAAAAGGTGGACTTAATATACCTTAGGGATTCTCTACCAGTTGCAGTAGCTTGGAAGATTTTTGTAGTGTTTTGAAGCGTGGCCGGATTTTCTTCCGCCATTTTGTTTTTCAAAGTAGTTAAAATCCATTCACTGATAGTATCTTCAACACAAGTTTGACTTGATCAGAAACGCATAAAACGTGTATCAATCGATTTCTGAGCCAAAATCTTCTAAACCGTCAAGTTTCCGAGATTTATCTGTCCCTCTATCGTCCAAAACAAGCTCAAGTTAGACAGATTTTTTTTCCCCAACTTACCTCTTCCTTATCTAAAGGCAGGCCAACAGCAGCGCCAGCGGGCGACACATGCTTGAAGCTGGTGGCAGCAGGGAGGCCCAACGCTTCCTTCAGTTCCTTCACCAACTGCCACGCGTTTAATGCGTCGCAGAGGTTAATGAACCCGGGAGAACCGTTGAGGGTCGTCAGTGGAAGCTTGTCGCGGGTCGTGAACACTTGAGCTGGTTTCTGATGAGGGTTCATACCTGGATAGTGGAGTTTTTGGTTGGTTTTTATTTATTCTTTACTAGCGGACGTCACGCGATTTCACCCGCGTAGTTCCCGTGGGAGTACGGGGATAAAATATAGCCTATGGTACGCGCTGATAATGTAGCTATATCCATTGCTGAAAGAATTTTTCAATTCGGTCCAGTAGTTTTTAAGTTTATTCTTTACATACAAAAATACAAATCTTTCCTCTTTGTAATATTACTAGCGGACGTCACGCGGTTTCAACCGCGTAGTTCCCGTTCCCGTGGGAGTACGGGGATAAAATATATGCCTATGTTACTCAGGGTGAATGTAGCTTTCTAATGGTCAAAGAATTTTTGAAATCGGCGCAGTAGTTTTTGAGTTTATTCATTACAAACACCAATATACACACAAAAATACAAATATTTTCTCTTTATAATATTATTAGTGTAGATAATTAAAGATTAGTACTGTTTTGTGTTCTCTTTGTTCCGACATTTGGACTTGGAGACGAGTGCCTAATGCCGATAGGTATTATTATTTATGTCAATCTAATTTTTATTTACCATCGTCCGTGCAAAAATATTTGGCGTCCACCGAGTCCACTCCACATAATTATACCACTCTGCACGGTTAAACCGTTTGGCGTACCTATTAACGTTACATGTTTTTTTTAATTTGCAGAACTGCGATGGAGTGAGTAGCAAGGCGTTTGTTTGTGTCCTTAAGATTCATAACAATAATTTTAATGCTCCATCACAGATAATAATCTCCATGAAAATGAAATATATTCCTTTATAGAGCCAGTACTTACCATATCTCAAAGTCAGCTGGGATTGTCCAGTAGAATACTGTTTACGGAAATAATCGGAAATGGCGAGATCATACTCTGATGTTTGTGTGAATGCCTTCAGGGCCAGTCGCTTCCTGCAAAAAAGAAGCATTAGAATATATGCCAGACTGCCAGTTAGGTGACCAAAGACTTGATTGAGTCTTTGCCAATTATCAGTCAAATGTTAGTGAACTGTAGATTACCTGTCAATTTCCCTGATTACAAGATTATAGGCTAGACCTGTTAATAACATAAAGTTTATAAATAGCAATGATCGATTTTACTGCGAGATATAAATCAACTGACACTGTTTGTTTCGATAAGAGACTTGTTCCAACAAACTTGAAGGCATCCCTTTCAAACTTGCTTTAATAACATATTATAGTAAGATAAGTAAGTACATATATTAAGACACATAATAGTTAGTAAGCGGAATATCTAGAAGGACCAACCTATTCATCTTTAACACCTCAATGTACCATTTTTCACGCATATAAAGATTATTCTTTTCTAACTGATTTTTTACCTGGTATCCAAAGATGTCTGGTGGTCCTTGCTTTGTTTGAGTTCTTGCAAAACTGTATCATAATCGTTGGGGTCGCAGATAATTGTGACTCTGTCGTGATTCTTCGCGGCCGCTCGGAGTAAAGTCACGCCTCCAATGTCAATGTTCTCAACGGCATCAGCTATCGTCACGCCGGGCTTTGAGACTGTTTGAACGAACGGGTACAAATTGCAGACGACTACGCTTATCATGTCGAAATTCTGGCGTTTCATGTCCTGCTGGTCTGAAGGGGTCAGTCTGTAAGAAAATAATAGATTCATAGATATTTAGACGACTGCAAGTGATGATGTTGCACCACTGCTAATAGAACCAAGATAATGATAGATAGGATTACATTTATTGACGGGGATAATTAAGGCTCTACACTATATATATCTAAATATGTAATGTACCACTAATAGGCGAGACGACAAAAAAAACTAATTAGACCGTCATTTAGATTTTCAAAAAATATTTGACCCGGGTTTTTACTTTTGTTACGTAAACCAAAATTGACGAAGATAATTATGACGCTTTTAAAATTCTCAATACGTCCCGCCTTGGTACAATTTTTAGCTAGTTCTGACGTCACAAGCCCCCACTCCCGAGTTTTGATGCGTTTTATCTTTGTCAATATTCATTGATTTACAAAAACAAAAAATACGTGTCCATTAATTTCCAATACTCTAACTGACGGATTAAATTGATTTGCAATTTTTTGATACTGTCGTCATGCCTATGTTGGATCAGTGGGAAATGATTGTGAACAATTTCTTCGGTATTTTCATACTCTGAACTTACCTAGACAAAATACCAGCATGGACAGCGGGGTGTAAGGTCTTTACCCGTCCTCCGAGCATTTCAGGTGCCTTAGTGATGTCTGATACTTCGGTGACAGCAAGGCCTGCATTGCGGATAGTGGTCGCCGTACCACCGCTAGCCACCAGACCTAGGCCAATTTCTGACAAGCATTTGGCCAAAGGCAGCAAGCCCGTCTTGTCAGACACGCTAAGGAGAGCTGTGGACAATGTTACGACATGTTGAGTCTTGTTTTGAACAATTGGATAATGATCTAGTGACGGGACTCCGTTGAAAGGCACGCCCATCAACTCTAAATTAACTGTGTGGTGGTAATATCAGTCATGGTCAAAGATTTGCTTTATACAGTCAGAGGTCGATATCACTTGGGCTCTATTTGGTATCAACCTCGGTCTGTAACATTCGAAATATTCTAATTAATAATTAACGTTACAACTCCAATGATGACTGAAAATGTGTTTTCTATGAAAAAGAAACCTTTCTAATTGTATAAATAATATATTATACTTACTGTAAATGATGGAATGAGCTGGACACTGTCCTGTGTTTTTTTTTTTTTAAAACGAGATATAAAGAGGGTTGCTTACCTAGTTTTCCATTGGAAGCCATGTTGTGTTATTCTTATGAATTACTTTATTGTAATGACGGTATGTGATAATTGTTCCAAGAGAGCTTATATCTGCTGTGTCCACTTGACCTTACGCAGGGGTTCCTGATAACAACACAATCTTGTTTACCACAACAGTAGGGGTGTTAAATTGACAATCTTACTAATCGTACCTACGCATATTAGGTGTAAAATAAATTCCTATTTCTAAAAATATAATAAAATCATTACATCTGTTTTGATATTTGCACCACACATTACATACGGAGTTTCCTCCGTGCCTCAGGGTCCCGGCTGCCAATTGTAGATCTTTGACAGTCGTTACAAATAGTCAGAGGCCCGAAAGTCTGACAACCAGTTTTATTAAGGGGTATCGTATCACCCAGTACTAAAACTGGGTTGTGGAGGTCAGATAGGCAGTCGCTCCATGTAAAATACTGGTATTCAGCTGCATCCGGTTATACTGGAAGCCGACCCCAACATAGTTGGGAAAAGGCTCGATAGATGATAATGAAATTAAATTAGGTACGTAGCGAAACTGCGCAAACATGATGGGTATTAATTTTTAATCATGTGTAGGTATTAGCCGTGTAGTATCCGGCAGAGTAGAATAGAACCAACCCATTACACTCACGGGTGTCGTATAAGGCGACTAATGTCTAAAGCAGAACACCTTGCGCCTCCGTAGACCAGAGAATGGGCAGCAGCGTTTTCTGTTAGTCTTTCATCACTGCGATCTCCAATCCGCCTGCCAAGCGTGGAGATTACGGCAATTTCCTCCCATCATGGGAGAGGCTTATGTCCAGCAGTGGACGTTTTGGGCTGTTGTATTAGGTATTATGATAAAATTATTTCATGACTCATAGAATGGGTCTATTGAAAAAATCAAAAATCCATCCACATAATATGAACGAGAGCGACAACCCTATTTGTACTTGACCATCGTGATGTAAATAACTCGAGTTATTGCTCCGTGGCGGTAACAACAGCTGAAAATGACCAAACATTGACTTTCGATGTCTCGTATCTCATGTAATAGTGTGCTTACGTATGTAACTTGATATTTTCCAACGAAAACATTGTGATAAATAATATTGTTTTCGTTAAGTAATTCGGTTTATAACACCAAACTAAATCTAAAGCCGGGTACAGACTGCTGCAACGTAACATGCAATGAAAGAATTTGCCGTCCACATTGTCGCAACGTATCATGCAATGAAACACAATTCCTATAGTGTGGACGCCTTGCGCGCACGAACCGCGCACACGCGAACAGAGCATTACAACTCGTGCGCGCCACGATCCGCCGTTTGTCGGTTTTTTCGACGAACACAGGGGCGCACAGTGTGCACGGAGCGCCAGTGTGGATGGGTTGCGTGTCTGTACGGCGTAACGCGCGCGAACAATGGAGGAAAAAGACGAAGCTACATTTGAATCATGGAGTGAAGAAAAAGTAATGCAGTTAATTAAAGCGTACAGAACAAGATAAATTTTGTGGAATCCACAAAAGGAATATTTTTACAAAAAACGTCACATTTGCGTGTTCTCGGCAGACTGAGCTATGTTAGCCGCGCGCATGCCGCAAACAGATGCGAGTAGGTACATGCTCGGTCCGTGCGCGCTCTGCGTCCACACTTATGAAATGCTCCTTTCATGTTACCTTGCATGTTACGTTGCAGCAGTCTGTACCCGGCTTAAGAAGTCTAGTAACTTCACTAGGCCTAGTAACACTGAAGTTACATTTTTATGGGAAAAATAAGGAGTCAAAGGGGAGATCATCCGGAAAAGTGATTGTTTGTAATTTTGTCATGTACGCTAAAATTATACATATACTTACATATAAGGGAAATATTTGTATTTTTGTAACGAATAAACTCAAAAACTACTGGACCTATTTCAAATATTACTTCACGATTAGAATGCTATACAGGGTATAAACAGACTCATCACGAAGCCGTCAACCAAGCATTCTGTACATCGAACAAAGTAACCCTACGCAAAAATTATAACTGGGGAATGTTTTTTTTTTTGGGGTGAAAAATCACGTTTTACGGTAAAACTCAATGTAACGCACTCAAAACATTATGCTGATGGACGGATTCAATAGTACGGGGGTCGTGGAGGTGTTTAAGATATAAATCTTACATGAAAAAATTGTATTTAAAAAAATGTTGGAACTTTGACCCCCAATATCTCCGTAATTAGAAGGCTCCTAGGTATGGTGTAGAACAAAAAAATGACCGCAATAACGGGGAGAACAAGTGTCTTTCAGCTTCGTTTAGCGGTTTTTTACACCCTTTATTATCCCTGAGTAACATATGCTATATACATTATACATAATTATTGATATCATGCAAATTATCTGAGCTATTAGTCGTACATATAACTTAACAGACAGATGTGTTGCTGGTGAGTTTATCCCGTCACTTCTGCTTCTGAAGTGGTGAAAGTCCGCCCCACCATTTTGGAAGTTTGGAGGACTGTCTAACGTAATTTCAGACATTGAATAAGTGCTGATTCTTCGTTTGATTACATCATCGCTTCATTTGATACATTTGATTTATTTCGTAGGACATTCTTCCTAATGGTATTATGAGTTAAGTAATCAATTAATTATGATTGAAATTTTATGCTAACAGCTAATTAGAGCAATAAGTACACTTGGGTCGTCTTTTATGGTAGGTAATTTATGTATTGATATAAGATGTATTGGGGCCTCCCTGTCTACAATATCTCCGCGTATACCATTTGATGTTTAAAAATACTACAGCATAGCTTGCAATACTGCTATAACGAATGCATTTTGCATACGTGTTAACTAACACAAGGTCAGGCCTTCTATTACATAATAGAATAGCATCGCTGTGACCGGCACCTCCCAGGGCATCAATACTGCGCTCCGCGCATTTGCCAGCAACATGTGGCAAGAGACGTCTCCCAAGAAAACAAAAGCATGAGCCGGACTCTTAAAGTCACTAGGACGCAAAAAATTTTGTTACGCCATAAAACAATAGATTATTATTTTTTATTTTGCCTCACTCCGTGCCCAACGAGCACAGATGGCATGACAAAACCGTTACAAATAATCTAACAATGATGCTCGGCCTGAGCAACAAACTCACAATAACTTAAAAGTGAACCCTACTTTCTCCTATTACCCATGAAACAAAAACATATTGCATAGTTCGACCATTAACGAACAAACAAAGCCACACTTAAACCACCGTTAATACAGAGGTAAAGTTAAAACAACGCGAGATTAATAAAAGTCCTAACAAAACACCATTAGTTAATAAGTTTCATTTGCAGGAAAGCTAATCAACATTGTCCACAGGAAAGCAAAAACGGTGCAGCATAATAGCAAACAGGACCCATTGTCTTCAAATTTAAGCATGGAAATAGCCCATATGATCGGAGACGGAAACTGTTCATTTAGGGCCATCGCGTACCAAGTAAACGCCTTATTTTTCCTGACGTTCGATGATGACATGATAAGAAGAGACCTGGCTAAATATGTTAAGGTGAACAAAGAGCAGCCGAACATAGCACTAGCGCTCGCAGGAAACCTGCCTACTACCACAACAACATTGTAGCAGCCGAGTACTACTTCATTAACGTAACAGTACACCAAGCCGGGCCTAGTGCTCCCATTACATACCGCCCCAGAGATCCGCAAGCTGTAGCCACAATTAACTTACTATATCACAGCCTTCTATGACAGCCTTCTTAGCGCGCTTAACTCTCTCAAGACTCCTCAACAAAAGCTACACCACAAAATACGTGAAATACAAGCACAACGTTATCGCCTGCTGAACAACCTGACGCCACCGGATATACAATACTAAGACCCCCACCCTGCCCTAGGAAAGTAACAGAAATTAATAGTGTCAAAATCGCAACCTGGAATGTTAGAGGCACTGCCACACATTCCAAGAAAAATAACATTGACAAAACCTTGAAAGATAAAGGGATACACATAGCATGCTTACAGGAAACAAACCTAAATACCGGATTATTTAACTCAAAACACTACACCTGGCACCTTAATGGCTCTACCGAACGCTGTGGTCTCGCGTTACTTGTAAGAAAAGACACGACTATAACAATTCAAATAACAAGATGAAATACAAACGTCATGGCAGCAGTTATAACAGCTCTCTGTAAAGGACAATCTGTGAACTTGTATATAATAACAACACACATACCAAGCATTAAGCCAACTAAGACATTTTCCGATTTGATAAACTGCATCAATGCAAAGCCAAAAGGTAACAACATTAAACATGATCATCCTAGGAGACTTTAATGCGCATATATGAAAGCAAGACATAAACACCAATGGAAATCAAACGACTAATAAAATTGGTGACAACTTGTTCCACACAGCATCGAATGACAATGGTGAAATCTTATTAGATATAATAAAAAGAGAAAACCATAGATTAGATACATCACGAGGCAGGTCAAGCTGCAAAATAACGTGGCAATCTGGAAAAAGGAAATCGCAAATTGACCATAATACTTACTGCTGCGAACGAGCCAAATATATTTAATTACTTACATAAAAGGCGAGTGGAGATAAAATATATCAGACCATAAAATTATTCTCGTGGATATTACTATTCTGAACCTCAAGAGGGAAAATCCGACACTGCATAATGCTGAAATCCAGCACGAAACCAATGCACAAATCTGAGTTCGAATTCAATTACAGAAATCACGACTATAGCCGGCTCCAAAATCAGGAAATAATGAAAAAATATCAAGAGGAAATCAAGAGCCAACCTCAGGTAATAAATCTACAAAACAAGGAAAATAGCCAACTAGTCCCATGGGATTCCCTTATGAATATCATAAAATCAGCAGCGGCTAAGATTCTTATAAGTAGGCCAATCAGATCCAGGGAACATAGAATCGCACTTGCAAAACTGCAAAAAGCCAAGTTTATAAAAAAACTGTTACCCTAGAGAAGCATTCGCAATCAAACAACTAAGCGAAGCAAGACACAAGCTGCAAAATATAAGAAATAAAGAAGAAGAGGAAAAATGCGAAATATTCTTTAGAAACTTAAGCGGAACTCATCCATCACAACGCATGAAAATTACATGCGATTTTTACAGGAGACATAAAATGAACATGAAGCACAACAACAAACAACGTTTTATACCCATGTCAAGGTGGGAAGAAGATTTAAAAAAGTCAGCAGGCCCACACATAGAACTCCTACCCAATGAAAACCCATCAGACGCAAAAGAAGAACTATTAGAAGAGGAAATAAGTGATAGCATTAAAAGCATGAGCAACGGAAACGCACCAGATACTGACAAGGTGGTGTCCAAGCTATTCAAAGCCTTGCCAACAGAAATGCTATCGGAAATTATAAAACACATGCAGTCAGCATGGGTAACCATTTAACCAATGATATACCAATGTCTTGGAACAAAACGATCCAAATTCCAGTGCCTAAAAAATCAAAGTCAGGCGGATTTAATGGCTACAGAAAGTTATCTATGAGTAACGCGGGATATAGGATATATGCAAGTTTTCTTCTAAGAAAACTGGATGCTTTAATAAAAGAACTAGGGAACTACCAAGCAGCCTTTCTTCGCAATAGATCGACCGACATATGGTCGTCGGTCGATCTATTGCGTCAAGAATTCTCCTAAGTACACACTTAGGAGAATTCTTGACGAGGAATGGAGAGCAGGCTCAAAAACCTATGTGCTGGCGTTAGACATCGAAAAAGCCTTCGATACGCTGGACTTAAACTCTCTTAAGAGACATTTAAGTTACTAGAACTAACAAATATCTAACGAATAGAATTATTAAGGCATGCATGAATGAATTCACCTGCATAAAATGGTTTGGACAGCAAACGGAATCGACGCACAAACGCAAGGGAGTCGAACAGGGATGTCCTCTATACCCACGACTATTCACCAGAGTAATGGATGACGTTCTCAGAACATTAGAAGAAGAAATAGAATGCCTTCATCTAGACCAGGACCATGAGATTCAACTCCGTATTATACTGTCCTCTGCAGATGACGTGATAATAGCAAGAAATAATCTCGGTGAACTGGACGAAATAGTCACCAAAATCAAACCGTTGCCGCGTTGCTGGAATCAGTCGGACTCCACATTAATGAAACGAAAACAAAACTAGTAATCAGAGACCCACACAGCACCGCAACCCGAAGTCTTATTAGAATTGGAGGAACCAGTATTCAACCGGCAGACGAAATTAAGTACCTTCGCACGTATATAACATCGACACTTAATCGAAACAACACAGTTAACGCCAGATGCAAACAAGCAATGCGTAACTCTAAGGCATTAATATCCTTCATAAAAAACTCGAAAATGGAGTGGAAAATCGCGCGTCTTATCTATAAAATGGTCATAGAACCTGCAATGACTTACGGCTTTAAGGCAGCGGCACTTACAAAGGCAAACCGATCGGAACTCAAAAGATACGAAAGACTCATTCTTAAAGATATGATAAAGAGTACGCGAAACCCCCCGAACAAGAAAACACGCAAAATTCTTAAGGGAAAAATAAATGCCTACGGTTATGCTAGCTCCTACGGGCACATCCTCCGACGACCAGAGCCTCACTTAGGTACTACACGCAGCTATTAGATACAAGGCGAAACGGTTTAAAGTAGGAAGACCAATATATACATGGAACGAGTCACTCCAACAAGACATGGAATATTACAATAAAAGCAAAGAAGAATGGATTCAGCTAGAAGCAGAAAGAGAAAAATGTAAGCCGGCCACCCAGGAAATATATCACCTCAGCGAAATTGACAGTGAAACAAAAATTACTGACGACGAAACATATACACGAAAATAATGTTTAAATAAGACGTCAAAAACGAATGGAATCGCAACCATCAGAAACGAACATGATTCTCCAATGCTAGAAGAGACTAACCAAACAAAGGTCAAAACCAATGCTCATTCCTATGGATTGTATTGTACCTGTCTTTACCACTATTCCTATATTGGCTCTAGGCTGCATAGTCGGCTGATTGTGCCCGACTGGCTGCGGTTGGTCGGGCTTCCTCTCCCATCCATGTCTTTCCTTACAAAAAAGTGCCCCCTGGTGTATCCGGCTTGTCCGGGTCAGGCTGCTCCTGGCTGGGTGTGGGTGTGGTGCTCAATCATCATCATCAAGATAATATTATTATGTTACTTACGTTACCAATTGAAAAAGCAAAACCGTCTCAGCTCACCAGTTGTGGATATTTGCGATTGGTCGAAATAAAATCGTGCTTATAAAGGTACCTAGGTAGTTTGCTTTGTAGCAGTAAACAAATAATATTAATTTATAATCAATGTTGAAAGAAACTCTACCTACTCACAACGCGAGAGATCGACACGAACATTGATTTATTCGTCCTTGTGCGTACAGACGTTCGTGAATGTATCGACTATGGCGTAGATAGGTAGGTACTACATACTGCCAACAGAAAAAAAATCTAACCATTCTTTACACACCGTGAAACTAAAAGCTCGTTCATTGGAGTACCTATTAATTTTACCTCAATCATAAAATACATAGCATACGAAAATATCATTATAACGTGACTCAATCCTTAAAATGATATTTTCGTATGCTACTTATGGACAGTATTTATTAACACGTTACTTGTTTAGTTTTCTTATTGACATTTGAATATTTCGCTTTTATTGATGCATCTAGGAAGTACCTAATATACTAATAGGAAAACTATAATAAAACGGAGGAGTCTGTGTGTGTATTCACTTACACATTCTGAATATTCTGATCATCTTTTGTTCATAGCAACAATGGAATGCAATAAAAATTAGTCTAATTAAATCTCCAACTTAATTTTTGTTTTTAATTTCAGGTTTTTCACTAGACAACAAGATTTTAAGATACAAAGTAGTATTGAAGCCCGTTTGATGTATGGGATACAGCTCTGGGGAAGCGCAAGCACAATAGCCAATGTCTCATGGTTCACTACAAACGCTGAAATCCACCAACAACTAGCCATTCCCACAGTTAATGAAGAGATTCGGAATATAGCAGGGAAATATAAAGAACGACTAGCCATTCACCCAAATGAGCTAGCTCTTCAGTTGACACAACGAGACTACATGCTCCGCTTGAAGCGCCACAGTATCATGGCACTAGAAGACCGGCAGTAAAGCCGTAACAGCTGCGAGTAGATGGCATCACTGGAAGCCACACTCTACACTACAAGCAACACGGAACTCATCCGCTCATAGTCCGAGGACTGATTGCAGATAAAACCGAGAGAAAAAAAAACACGATTAGAACTTTTCACCCCTGGATTGGACCCCTTTCATGTGTTGACGTCTACGTATTAAGTAATCAGATGATAACACAAGTAAACAAGAATTTCTAGAAGCTGTATGAAGGTTTCATCATCATCCAAAGCCCGACTTCACTCACTGCTGCGCATAGGCATCTCTTTGCTTATGATTATGAAGGTTTACTTAATTATAATTGACACAATTATTTTCTTATCAATTTATTTGTTGGAAATATTACAAGGTTACTTGTAAATACTTTAAGTATTGCTATTGTTATTTTATTGGCTTTGCAATAATTGGATGCTGTATAACTAAATCCGTATCAATTGATAGCTTGTTTGTAATTTTATTATTTAGTTAGTACACCCGAAGTATTCCAATAGGTATGTATTTTTTTCTTCACTTAGATCAATAAAATACAGTACTGTTACAAGTGTACTATTAAAATGGCACAGGTCCTTCGCTGATGGGCGCTCGGGCCGTACTAATCGGTGCTCGCCTATGCGTCGTAATTTATTCTAATTTAGAGTGATGTTAAAAATTATATTATGTCTGATTAAATGAATTGATTTTAATAAAACTTTGGAATTAGTTTAGTAAAAGATCATAGTTTATTTTTACATAAAATACGATAAAATAGCGATATAAAACGTAAAAACTGACCTAAGACTTTGTTTTTTTTTACTGATTAATGTTATTAATTATCGATATTCTAGTACATTATGTGTCGACAAAAGTATATGTCTGCTGCTTTACGTATTTATTTCAGTAAAATTTATAAATATTTATGATGATATAGGAGTTTGAAATTGACTCTGCGATGATTTTTCAGTAAATTTGTTGTGGGTGATTAATCACCACTTACTAAACAAATAAGTTTTTGTAAATGTGTTACATGAAGTGTCAATAAGAAAGACTAGTCTGTTTTTAACATGTATTCAAAAATGGTGCCCAGGTGTCCAGGGTTATCTAAGATGGTAAATTAGGCGACTAAAGTCTTAGAAATTTGCGCGAAAAAGTGAAATGGCTCTTAATATAATTCCAAAGACCAAAAATTCGAAGACATGACTGTGACATCTACCAACCCGCACTGGGCCCGCATGGTGGATTATAGCCCATTCCCTCTCATTGAGAGGAGGCCGTGTCCCAGCAGTGGGAACATTATAGGCTGATGATGATGAATATGCTTTATTCAAACAAACATTGCAATAACAATATTATAATAACATCTTTGTAAAACTATAAGTAGTTTTCAAATAAAAGTGTTTCTTTGACACATGGCATTTGATGTCACTACCGGCGACGATGCGTTTTGAATTTGTGTTCCGCTTCACAAAAAACACGCTTTATAAAATAATAAATATGGAATATGCATACATTTTCTTTTTATCCCATCTATTCGAAAAGGTGTTGTTTTCTATAAGAAACCTTTAGCGGGAAGTAATGAGTTTTTAATCCTCTTTAAAGGTGCGCCGCAATTCTCTTTGTCACGCACTTTTTGAATTTCACATAAGAAACTTTTAGCGGGCATTAATGAGTTTTTAATCCTCTTTATAAGTGCGCCGCAATGAGGGATTTTCTTTTTAGCTCTTCCCTAGTCGCTGGATAGATGGTGCTGAACTTGGTAAGTTACTGCAAGGAACAGAACGTAAAAAACTGATTTTAAAAAAGCGCGAGAAAACTAGGTTATATTCGGAAGCTTAAGCAAACGAAAGTGTCAGTCAACGAGCGTATGTGACGTGACGCAATGTTTTTTTTCCCCAAGCTTTTTGGCTTTGGCACCAAGTAACGTAGTCAGTTCAACGCCATCTAGAGAATTCTTGGAAACTATTTTTTTTTAAATCCCTCAAAAAGAAAACCTCTCATTATCTTTGCCGCGCACTTTTTGAATTTCACATAAGAAACTTTTAGCGGGCAGTAATGAGTTTTTAATCCCCTTTATAAGTGCGCCGCAATAGGGAATATGCACGTAATTTTTTCTTCACTTAAATCAATAAAATACTCAACCCAAGAAAAGTATGAATAGTTAAGTTAACTACTGCTTGTCGCACAAAAATAATATTAAACTCCTGCAATTTTCTACGACAGTTCAAACGTCCGTAGCTGTTGCGGCCATGATGTGACGTCATTATCCACAATCTGCCTTGTTTACATCTATTTTTTTTGGCTTTAATAAAATAATTTTACTAATTGTAAGTGCTTTATTCAAGTAAAAATTGCAATAACAATATTATAATACAATTTTAGTGAAACTTTAAGCACTTTTCAAATAAAAGTGTTTTTTTTTGACATAATGAACTTTGACGTCAATACCGGCGTTATCGAGGACGATGCGTTTTGAGAGTGCGTTCCGTTTCACCAAAAACATGCTACATAAAACAGTAAATTGTAAAATAAGTGATGTATTAGAAACTTAAACAAGTATACCACAATGTTTCTAGGCGCCAATACGAGGCATTTATCATAAATAAAAAGAGTTTTGTATTTCATGCATATTCCCTATTATCTTTGCCGCGCACTTTTTGAATTTCACATAAGAAACTTTTAGCGGGCAGTACTGAGTTTTTAATCCTCTTTATAAGTGCGATGCAATTATCTTTGCCGCGCACTTTTTGAATTTCACATAAGAAACTTTTAGCGGGCAGTAATGAGTTTTTAATCCTTTTTGTGCGGAGCAATTATCTTTGCTGCGCACTTTTTTAATTTGGAACATCTTAGTGTTCAGCGCTAAATAAATTGAACGCAAATATTGATTGAATAAAGACAGGCTGGTACGACGGCCCATATAGTCGCGCAGCATAAACGCGCGAACTACAGCCCGCGTTTTCGTCAATTTTCACGAATTGTTAGAAATTCATGGTTTTGTTTTAAAAAATGAGTTCTTCAAGTGACAGTGAATAAAATATGAGGCGCCTTTTATTTTTTTATAGTGGATGATGAAAAGTAGAGTGTATCACTCGGGCGCAAAATATATTTTGGGCTCGGGCGACGTATTTTGAATCCCTCGCTACGTTCAGGATTCTACTAAAGAAACTACTCTATAATCCCTCACTTTGCTCGGTATTAAAAAAAGCGCCGTCGCCGTAAAAATATTATTTTGCTCTCCTAAGATACAATCTACTATTTTTTAATTTCGATACGGAATGTTAAAGTACTATAAATATAATGACAAAACAGTAATATAGACCTAACTCTATCAACTATAGATATCTCCAATTCTATCCAGGACTGGTATGTGTCCACCGAACTCTCATGTTCGGATCACAGATGCATCCAATACATCATCAATTTTAACCTACCAAAGCCACAACCAAGGAGGATCCCTCGAAACACAGACCAAACCAAGTTCATATGGCTCGTCAAGGCAGAGTTTGGGAATTTAACCTATCAACTTAGATGAACACGTAAACAACCTAACATCAATCCTTCTAACTAGCTTTGAGCAGTCTTGCCCACTCACTGTACCTAGACAGGGGGCAAGTCAGTCCTGGTGGGGTCCAGAACTAGAAAGACACCGAAACAGGTTGCGAAGGCGCTTCAACAGAGCCATGAACACACGATCTCCAGGCGACTGGGACCGTTACAAAACTGCCCGTAAAACCTATAAAAAACTAATACGCCTCAGAGGAAAAAATGGCTGGAGGCGTTTCTGTACTAACATTGAGAAAAATATTCACCCCTGTAGCTTTATCATACCGATCAAATCGCTTCATCATAAGGATTATTTTTTGCTAAATAACAGTGTCAGAAATAAAAGGAAGACCAAGAATTTTAACATAATTTTAATCAATTTATAAAATGCTTAAAAAAAAAATGCAAAATGCCGCATTGCGATGGACAAAATAATTTACGCGTCCAATCCATAAGATGAAGCCTTTCGATCGGGTGATTATTTTAATGTGTAACGGGTTCGAATCCCAGTTCAACCATGTAATTATTTAAAAATCTATGTATGCAGTTTAAATTGTTTTAATTATATAATAATAAAATTCAAATAATGTCTTCTTTCACCATCTACAATAGTAAAGGTACTTTCTCTTCTTGTAGCATATCTGTGGGACGCCCTGTATATTTTATTTTATTATAATTAATCACATATTTGTCACCATTCTTTAAATTCTATAGAATGATCATCGTCTGCCTTAGTCATTATTCATAACAATATGAAGTGTATTAGTGTTACATATTGTTATATGCACATCAAGCTATACGTTTTTGTTGCAAACTAGCTCTTATTACCAGCACGCAATAAAATTTGAACTACTGATTTATTTTTACTGTGGCGTGCTCGCTCGCCGCCATAAGTCACCGAAGTTCATATAGCGACGGCTTTTATGCAACGCGGGCGCAAGCCGTCTCGGTTCGTAAAATGCCTAAACTGCCCGAAAAAGGAGCCCATATGACGTTCTGTAGATTTTTAAATAATTATAATGAGATTGGTAAACGCAAATGCCGCCCCACCGGTACATGCGAAACAGGTTTTAAAAGAAAAAATTGTGACTACCTGTATTAAAAAGTAATACAGGAAAATTGAAGCCTGACAGATTTTTCTTATTCTTAATAACAGGCCTCCTAGTCGGTTCTATTAAGAAGCTTATTAAGTAGAGGTTATGTTTGTACATTGTCACATTTAATGAATTAAAATTGTGATGATAATTTACTTATTTTAGATATAATTATGTTGATTCGTTACGACGTTTTAAACAATAACATTTTATACTTGCCTCAGAAATGAAAACCGTGAACGTATTATGATTAAAAACACACCACCACAAAACTCGAACAAAACAAACACTAAGCGTATATACTAGAACAGATCCAGGCACTAGGTATTTAACGAATAACGAGACCAGGTTGCACCTATTCCAACTTTTTAGATACTCGAATACTCGATCCACTAAAGTCTCACTGCCTAAGCGGCGTCCGGCACCCGCGGCCCGCTCGTATCGAAGTCCGAAGCGCGGGCGCACGCGTGCGCGACGAAGCGAGACAGCATTTTGTTTCCATTGTTAGTAGTCTGCTTTGGCACTCACTCGTGTTTGCCTAAAATCATTCGTGTGCCATTCATTTGAATTTGAACCATATTTCAATGCTCATAAAAGTAACGCGACGCGCACTCGTGTTGTGCAAGAATACGTTCTGTCTTTTTTTAACTACATTATTCCACAGTTTTCTAGGTACTTGTAAATACTCGATGCGAATGAAGACTATATGATCCACTTGCACTAGTCTAGTACAAAGACGTCGAGTATCAATTATACGGACTCGTGCGGATATTATGTGTTTCGGTGGCTGCCGGCTCGCCATATTGATACCTACTTGACGTCTCGTATCGCGTAAGCGATATGCGTATCGGACCTAAGCAAACATTTTATGTAACGAAGTTTTGTGTACTTTTGATTTTAGTTTTATTAAAATAGTAAAACAATGATTGAAGAAAGGTGAAAAATGAAAAAAAATAAAAAAAAAGCACAAAAAAAAAACAAAAAATAATGGTTTAGTATTTTTAAAAATGAATTGATTCTTTTAAATACGCCAACAATCTACAATGTAGATAAACCTTTATTCGGACAGTCGTAAACCTGTGTAAAGTATGACGGGAAGATTACAATTAATTACTTCGTATGTACCCTGAACCTGCACGTATCGGTGGTACGCGAAGACTGGCGAAGACTAAGCAGTAAGCATACTTTAATGTATGCGTACTTAATGGACTAGGTCGAATGGTATTTGGATCAAGTATTTGTACGGAATCGGACTATATGCACTTAGTACAAAATTTACCTAGTACGACTCATATCTACTAACAATGGATGGTGGACCGTGGTCAGATTGCCAGTTTTTTTTTATCCAAAAAGTTGCTAGAACTAGATAAACGCTAGGTAGAGTAAGTACTAAAATGTCAATGAGCGATTTTCTTATTAAGCTCTTCCGGTCTTCCCTAGTCACTGGATAGATGGCGCTGAACTTGGTAAGTTACTACAAGAAACGGAATGTCTCATCATTTCACTTGGATGTAATGGTTATATGTGTCAGTCAACGAGCGTGTGTGACGTGACGCAATGTTTTATTTTCCAAGCGTTTTGGTTTTGGCACCTAGTAACGTAGTCAGTTCAACGCCATCTACAGAGTTCCTGAAAACTATGTTTTTTTTTAATACTGAAAAAGAAAACCTCTCATTCCAACAAGAGAGCTAGAATGTCTTGTCTAAGGCATTGAATAAAAAATAAATATAAAAAAAAAAACAATTAAAGAAATAAAGAGGAAGATGTCGATGGCTGGGGTTTAGGGGTTTTGGGTTTTTCGTTCATTAGGAATATTTCTCAGCCGTGCCCATTTTATGCAGTACATCACTATGCAAAACACAGTAAATAAGCATTTATCACTTTCACATGGTTAAATGAAAAGTTGCTAGAAAAAGTAGCTAAAAAGTTTAGCAAGTTTCATTAATTGTAGCTGTCTGTCTGTCACCAAATAAAAGCAAGATCTAGCTATAAAGTTGTTAAGGGTTCTTACAGACGAGCGGCACGTTGCCAACGGCAGATAAACTGCAGCCGCCGTCGCCACCTGTCGACGGCTGCCGTCGACGCGCCGGCGGCAGCCGCCGACGCCACAACTGCAAGCGTTGACGGCAGCCGTCAACATGTGGCGACGGCTGCAGTTGGCAACGTGCCGCTCGTCTGTAAGAACCCTAAGTTGGTATCACTACCGTGGAAGTGATGTTTTTTTTTGGTGTTACCATGCGCTGGCACCACAGGCAGGTTAGCCTTGGACCCACGCAGACTGCTGACCACAGAGTACATTTTATATAGGGTACTGCAGACTTTCCACCTGTGCGTTCCATCGGCCGATAGTTTAATCAGGCTTTTAGGTTCTATATTGATTAAAATATTGTTCGCAGATAAAAGACATAAGTAGTTGATTAATCGATTGAATAACTATTTCATGAAAAAGTCATTCAATCGAGTTACATGAACTTGGAGGGTTGTATTGATGATTATGATTCTAGTAAACAGATATTTTGTGAGCGCGCAATCGTGAAGACTCGAAAACGGCCCAATTGGCCCGTATTGCCTTTAGTCTGCAACACGCATGGCGACGAGCGTTAAGCTTAAGCTTAAATTGTAAAAATGCTATCGTGCGTATTATTTAAATGTATATTACAACATTTTGGTATCGAGCGATAAATTAGTTTGATGGGCTACAATAAGTTCCTTGGGCCTACACGATTGTCTTCGAACTACCAACCACCTACCAACCACCCACCCAACCACCTACCTACCTACCTACTATTGGCCAACTGCTAGATTATTATGGCATTCATATCCCGCGCAAGCTTGCTAATTGTTTTCTGCAAGAGCTCTCTTCAAAAGCTGCCTATGAACTAGCAAATTGTTCGAGCGCAGTCGTCCAAACTGTTCATCTGGTTTGCGCATTCGTCACCAACCCGACCGTTCAGTTGGCCTTTCGCCTAGAGTGCGCGCTAGCAGCCCAACCCGACTAAACTATCAGCCGGCAGAAATTCTGCAGTCTGCGGGGACTCCTAAATATAACCTAGCTTTGCTTGGACCAATAAAAAAATAAAAACGCTCTACTCATTGAATGGCCTCGAGTGAATGTTATTAACTTATTAGAACAATGATGTACCTACTGTGTATGGTGTTAGAGCCAAGTTTAATGTTTGTGGGGTAGTTCTAACATAATATTTTTTTATGCCACTTTTTATTTCATAATATGTTCTTCTTCCACTTCACCGCGCGGCCCCCGCGAATTTTGTGATGATAATTTTTAAATTAGTTTATAATAGTTTACCTTTTGAAAAGCTTCTTTCGTATCCCTCTAATGCTCATAAACAGGATTGCCTTCATTCTCACCACTAATGATAAACGTGGTTTTTGAACGATTTATCGATATAATATCGTTCAAAAACCACTTGATGATTTGACAAGTTTAAATTCGTTCGAGAATTCAAGAAAGACAGCAAATGCAAATGACAGACAGCTAAGCTAAGTCAGCAGGTCAGCACTATTTTAGTCAGCAGCATGAGGACCTGAATTATTTTGGTTATGTTGTGTGTGATTTGATAATAAAATAGAGCTAAAATGTCAGAACCAGCAGTAACCAAACCTGCGGGCAAAAGTTGGCGTGAAATAAATCAAGAAAGGAAAGCTTTGAAACGTCAAAGAAATGAAGAAAAAATTGTTAAGCGGGAGAAGAGAGTAGCGTTGGAACGTGAAGCTGAAACTAAAGTCCAGGAAGAGGTTGCTAGGGAAAAGAAATACGCTGAGATTTCTACTGTTAGTATAGCTATACCAGGTTCTATTTTGGAGAATGCTCAGTCTGCAGAATTGCGCACATATTTAGCAGGTCAGATAGCTAGAGCTGCTTGTGTGTTCTGTATAGACGAAGTTATTGTTTACGATGATATTGGAGACAGTATGAACACAAAAAAATCGAAGCTAGGTGAAGGTGATGATGCCATAGTAGCACGCAAAAGTTGTGTACAGTTAGCTCGCATTTTACAATATTTGGAGTGTCCACAATACTTGCGGAAACATTTCTTCCCTTTACACAAAGATTTGGAATTTGCCGGACTGCTCAACCCTTTGGATGCGCCACATCATCTAAGAATGTCGAATGACTTCCAATTCAGGTTAGAATCAAAATTAAGTTTATTATTTTGAATAGTAGGTAAACCACATAGAAATCTTTTAAGGTTTTATTGTCCTTTTCTAGGGAAGGAATAACTATGAATAAGAAAACCAAGCCAGGTCGTGGTTCTCAGGTTAATGTTGGACTTCTTCAAGATATTTCTACAGATAAGCTTGTGAGTCCAGGTATCAGAGTTACAGTAAGAATGCTTCCTGCCCAGGAAGGAGGTAAGAAGATCAAGGGAAAGATTGTCAGCCTGACCACCCCAAGGGCTGAAACAGGAGTATATTGGGGATATACTGTTAGGATTGCCAATAACCTGAGTCAAGTCTTCACACAGAGTCCTTACAAAGAAGGGTATGTGATTTTTTTATTTATTTATTGTCAGGATGAAAATCCCAAAATATTTACGATAATCTGTTATTTTCAGGTATGATTTAACCATTGGAACTTCTGACAGAGGTACTCCCATTGATGAACTGCCAGAAAAAGAAGTTAAATACAACCATGCCCTGATTGTATTTGGAGGTTTACATGGTATTGAAACAGCCTTAGAGAGTGACGAGCAATTAAAGGAAGAGGAAGCTAGCTTACTGTTTAACCACTACATCAATGTGTTGCCTACACAAGGTTCTAGAACAATCAGGACTGAAGAAGCAGTCCTCATAACTTTGTCAGGTCTTAGAACCAAATTGAAAGCTACAAATGAGCCTATGGCTTTTACTGGCTCTGGTATAGCTGTAAGTTCATCATTCCCCACTGCCAAAGTGGAAATGTCAGATTCTGGTACTGATAATAACCTAGATTTAAGTAAATTTGACTAATAATAAACAGCTTATAACATTTTTGAGATTTATTTCAACAACCTTAGTAAAAAAATATGTCTATTTTAACCCTTAAACATATTGGAAGACTCCCTTATAGATTAACATTAGGAATGTTTTATCGTTTGTTGATTGCTTCTTGGACAGTATCTCGAAGTGACCTGATGGTTGCTGCTTGATCAGCCGCCCCTATCACTGCTGTTCCTGACACAATCATGTTTGCACCAGCCTGTAAAACAATTTTAAAACAATCTCATTTTACAAATTAAAAGGTTATTTTTAGTTGCAATTTCTGCGAGGTTAACACAAAGATTTGCTGGCAGCATGAATAGTGAATAATAATAAACTTACATTAGCACAGCAGCTAATAGTTGCCGGTCCTACTCCTCCATCTACTTCAATATCCAGCAAGGGGTACTGCTCTCTCAAGTACTTTACTTTTGTCATTTGGTTTTCCATAAACTTCTGGCCACCAAATCCTGGTTCCACTGTCATTATAAGCACCATGTCAGATATGGAGATATATTTTTCAACTTCTGAAACTGGTGTCCCTGGCTTGATTGCGAGCCCCACCTAACGAAAAAACAAATAGGTACTTCATGTTAAAATTGTACAATAGGAATAAAATAATTTTAAAGTATGTTGTGTAGTAGTTTTTAAATAGATTTAATATCTACTAAAACATAGTATGGCATGGTTATGAAATAATAGGTACTTTATTTTGAAACACTCACTGATTACAGCTACTTATTCTGATAACAGGTTCATAAACACAAGAACAGCAGCTCTACACATACATAAACTTGCCTATAAACATTTTTCTCATTTTTATAAGACTATACCTTCATCCCATTTTCCCTTATTCTTCTACATACTTCTGCAACATTATCAACTGGTTCAATATGGAATGTGTATTGGTTGACTCCTGCATCTGCCATTGGTGCAATCCACTAAAATATAAAAAGACATTTTAGATAATTAGCAATAATATAAGCACAATGTGACCTAACTGGCCACCAAGACCTTAAATAATGTGATAAATAATATGATATTTTTTTTAACATTCCTTGCACTACTAAACTAACCTGTTCAGGCTTTGAAACCATCATATGTGTTTCAAAAAATACATCTTTGATTTTGTTGCGTAAACATTTCACGACGGGGTGGCCCAAAGTTAAATTAGGAACGAAATGACCATCCATTACATCTAAATGTAAATAATCTGCACCATTATCCAGTAGTTTTTGTGATTCTTCGTAAAGTCTTGATAAATCCGAGTTCAAAATTGAAGGGCCGATCATTGCTTTCAAGTTTCGACTCATTTTGATTTCTCAATTAATCACTGATTGTAAGCTCGTGGAAGCCGAATAACTCCACAAAAATAACAAATAAATAAAACCAAGTACTTTGAGGTGACATTTGACAGTTGGAGGTTATCATCTCTTGCGCCGCTGCGCAATAGTTACATTCCGTCATACGTTAATACGCGATACGCAGCGTTTCATTAAAATAGTGTAGGTGTAGGTTAAAAACCGACTTCAAAAAACAAAAAAGTGAAAAATAGACTGGAAGTTCTGACGTCACAAAATGGCAGATTTTGACATTTGGGTAAACAAAAAAAAACCGTAAACACAAAAAACGTTTGGATAATTGACCTGATTTACATTTTGAATAAAATCGAGCATTTAATGCCATATTGTTTTGCTCCCGGTTGTAACCATGTCTCCAGAAAAGAAACTTGCAGGTTTTTTAGATTTTTTCTTTAAATTGTTCTACGATTGCACCCAAGCTCACAAGGGCAGATATTATTATAATTACCTACCTCTAAAACAACTTTATATAACAAAAATCTTAAAGATCCCATAACGAAACTAAGGAACAACCAGAAGGCGTCGCGGCAGACCTCGTAGAAGATGGCGGGACGAGCTGGATAAAACCAACGACCAGTGGTCCACATTAGCCCTGGATAGAAAAAACTTTATGTAACGGTAGCTGCTGCAACACGTTGAGGAGTTCCGTTGACTGTTCTTCGTCTTCATCATCAGACCCCTGATGACAGTCACAACCCAACTAGGTGTAAAGTTCTCATCAATACAAATAATCAAGCATAAACACCAGGTAATTGCTGTAAATCTTTGAGGAGTTCCCTCGACTGTCTTTCGGCTCCATCATCAGATCGACTCCTGTCCAGACCTTCATTAAATAGTAGTGTTTTAAAATACTTAATGAAAAAAAATAACAACCGCACTAGTCGCACCACGAGTTTCGAAGGTTCCCGTCGATTTCTCTGAGATGCCATCCTCAGATCCTGGTTTCCTTATCATGGTTCCCTTGGGATATCTACTTTCCAACAAAAAAAGAATCTTCAAAATCGGTTCATAAAAACGCAGGTCCTTACTGGACACGGTTGTTTCGGGAGGTTCCTCACTGTTACCGAATCGGGCGGGAGGAAACGCCCGGGTGTCACCACTGTGAGGATCGACCGGAGGACACGGTGGTGCACTGCCGGTTTGCCCCTCGTGTGTGGAGCACCGCCGTGTCCTAGTAGCAGCGATCGGCGGCAGCGACCTCTCGCGTCCGGTCCTGGTTCAATCCATGGTTCGTAGCGAGACGGGATAGGAAGTCGTCACCTTCTGCGAAGCAATCATGCTAGCGAAGGAGGCGGCGGAACGAGAGGGAGAGGGAGAGAACCTCACGTCCCAGGCGATGCGGGAGACGCACCAGGCATCGGGGGCCACGTGGCGTGGTGGCGCGGGCCTGTGGACGGTGAGCTATGGGCTAGCTCGCCGTCCGTCCGTCTTATGACGACAGAACGTGTCACTACTCACTGCGGTCTCTCTATAGATTTAAACATTTTCTCCCATCTAGCACTAAAACAACTTTGGTCCAGTCGCTTGTGCTCCCCATTATCGACTATGCTGATGTTTGTTACTCTGATCTAACCCAAGAACTTCTTAACAAATTGGATCGTCTTCTGAACAATTGCATTCGTTTCATTTTTGGATTTCGTAAATACGATCACATCTCTTCGTACCGTTCTCAGCTTAAATGGCTGCCTATCAGACTCAGGAGGTCCCTCAGATCTCTCTGCATGCTTTTCACTATTATGAATGATCCATGTGCTCCCGTGTACCTAAAAACTTTTTTCAAGGTGTTGGGCAGTTCTCACAGTCGCAACCTTCGAGCTTCCAAAAACCTAATGCTTCAAATTCCCTCTCACCGTACTGGTTTTATGTCCTCTTCTTATGCTATCTCATCTATAAAACTCTGGAACGCGCTACCCCTTGGCATTAATAAAGCTGAAAGCAAATTAGCTTTCAAAAGAGCAGTTCAGAAGTTCTATTTAAAGTCAGTCTAAATTACTTTCTAGTCATTACTAGTGACGTAGTAATTATTATAAGGTTTATCGTATTTCGGACTATTTGTATGCATTTTAGTATATATTAGTTTATTTTAGCATAAATATTATATGTATTAGTATTTATGTACCCATTTATGGTTTTTAATTGATGCTTGCAAAATGGTATTTTTCTTATTTATTTTTGTTGTACTCTATCACAATGCTATCCTATTTGACGGAGGTTGACTGGTAGAGAATGCCTTGTGGCATTAATTCCGCCTATGTACCACCCTTGTACATGAAGTTTAAATAAATAAATAATAAACGTGTCGACGGCGCGTTTGTGTTCCACTCACGCCTCAAAGAGATGTCAGCAAAAGGAAGGGGTCCGATGCCTCTGCCAGGGCTGTGGGACTGTTCGAAAGAGATTTAACTCTACTATGATGGCGTCCTGCAAGGAATACGTCGAAATCAAAATCAATCAAAATCGTATGGAGCTGTTAATCACCATGTTATTGCCCGATTAGTTAAGACACAGTCGGTAGGAATTTGACGTTGTAACCATTTTTAACCCCCGACCAAAAAGAGGGGTGTTATAAGTTTAACGTGTCTGTGTATCTGTCTGTGGTATCGTAGCTCCCAAACGGATGAACCGATTTTCGTTTAGTTTTTTTTGTGTCATAGATAATTTTATCCCGAGTGTTCTTAGCCATGTTTCATGAAATTCTGTTCAGACGTTTGAAGATCATCAGCTCTTTTCTAGTAGATGAGGGGATCTGACTAACTTCCTTATGTCCGATCGATTCGAAATTTGGTACAGTGTTACTTCAATGATATTGAAAGTATATGGTAAGGTAACCATGACCTGATCAGCCGTTTGAAGATCATCAGCTCTTTAATAGTTGATGAGGGGATCTGACTACCTTGTACCTAACTAAGTTACTAACTGAACTAACTAATTACTATAAATACCTTTCTAATATTTATACCTACTTCAAAAAGTACAAAATAAAAGTAAAATTTAAAAAACCCCCCGACACAAAAAATAAACTCTAAAAACTAACAAATAATATTATAAACCTATTATAATTATTATCGTCACATATATTATGTAAGTTCAAATATTTTTATTTTCCAAGCGTCGTCGCGTCGGGGGACCGCTAAAGTATAAGTAGTTTTTAGAGTTTATTTTTTTAATGATTCAATCTAGGCCATCTTGACTATAAGGACATGTTTGTTTATTTGTGATTTTTTATCTAGGTACATCATGATGACGTTCATGAAAATATTATTTATTACTGTTTCTATATTATTTTTACCTACATGTTTTACAAAAGATTACTGTAGCACTGACTATTGTAGTAACAGTAAACAGCATACGTTGTGTAAATACAGGGTAAGTCAGGTGAACTTATTTTCCAAGGTTATTACTGAAAGATGTTAGAAACTGTTTTCCTCGTTGGTCTAACGGCGGAAACGCGACTTTTGAACGATGGGGTCAGGGGCCTGGGCTCGATTTCTTGATCGCATAAAATGTTGTTGGATTTTTCATCTGCAATTTATGAAAGCCAGCTAGAACTCTGGAAATGGTCTCATTTCATTACCTACCTAGACATATAATTTATCTAAATCAGTTCATCCATTTAGGAGTTACGAGGTCACAATGGATCGGACCTAGGTAGGTACAGACGCCAGCACATCAAGCCACCCGAAACTGTCAATTTTCCCCAATCAACCTTGAACCTAACGTTTTAGCGATAAACTTGAAAATATATTAAAGAAATTTGACAGTTTGTGTGTGCGTACCTACATACCCGTGACACACATAGGTAGGTAGATACTTACCGCGTGAAAAACATTAGATACACTTCTTCTGGGTCGGGTGTTGTCGGGTCAAAATGTAGTGCCTATCTACACTTACCTATTGGGTAGAATAAGTGTAGGTGGATAGTGTTTAGAAATTCTGCTTAACCCCTATCCTAAAACAATGTCGTCAAAAACGTGATCTTTGTTCAGAAACTTCTAACATCATTACAATATTCATTAAAGTTTTTAAAATTTTCAGTCATCGGCCCCAGCGAGCCACTGTGTCGATTATGAAAAAACAATTTTGAACGAAAATGAGAGACAAATGATTCTTGATAAAATTAACAGTCGTCGTAACAAAGTAGCTGCCGGCGAAATTCGATCATTGCCGGCAGCTGGGAGTATGCAGAAATTGGTAATGCGTTTCTTCGTTATTATTTTTAAGTAGGTTTTCGGATGCCTGTCGCCTCGAATTTATGTATGAACCTGCTATTGCAGAACAAGTTTTACAAAATCATATACAATGTGTAAATGGACCCATCACGAAGCTGACAACTTGTAACAGCTGACAGCTGTTATACATCGAGTAATAGGTACTACGGGTAAATAACTCTACGCGAAATTATTGCTGGGAAAGGATTTTTTTTTGGGGTGAAAAATCTCGGTTTACGGTAGGACTCTTTGTAATGCACTCAAACAAGCACATTATAAATTAAACAAAAAGTTAAAAGGGAAAAAGTCGAAGTCGTTATAAAGCTAGTACTTACCTACTTATTAAAATGAAAAAACTAAAAAACATGACTGAAAACCAAAAAAGCAAGCACATTTTAGAAGTTGGAAGCCGGCGGGGCCCATTTGAAAACGCTTTCCTAATAGGCCTAAACTTTAAGGGGGCGTGGCTCGGCGCGGAAAGACCACGACAGTATAGTTCGGTTCAAACTTAATGGCGGCTCGGAAGTTAGCTGCAAGTGACGGTCTGTACTACGTCGTATACGTCATACTACGCCGTAGTACAGGTTTATGCAAAATGTCTCAACAAATTGTGGAATTATAATAATTTCGTAAAAACAAAAAACTTAGTTATAAATGTTTTTTTTTAATAAGTTTTTTGTTGTTGCTATGGCTTCGTGATAACCGTTAGATGATTCTCTGAAAATATTTTCGTGTTTGAATAGGTAGACTGTATAATCACACTAATATTAATAAAGGCGTTATGAATAAATCTTACTACTATTATTTATGCGAAAGTTTCTGAGGATGGATGTTCGTTACTCTTTCACGCAAAAACAATTGAAGGGATTTTGATGAAATTAAGTACACAGATAGTTTATAGCCTGATGATTAACACATAGGATACTTTATGATCCCGTGGGACAATTGCCGAACACGACGTGGGTGAAGCCGCGGGTATAAGCTAGTATTAATATAAGCAAAAAATAATGTATAAAACGTATAAATTAGTATATTTACGAGTATGAAATCTATAGGAATGGAACAAGGAGTTGGAGATTTCAGCACAAAGATGGGCAGATCAATGTGTTGAACATCGGGTTCCGGACATTCAAGATCTTTGTCGCGATTTGGGTAAGCATCACTCTTATATTTCTAATTAAGTAGCTTTTACCCATTGCGTCAACCGCGTGGAGCTCGTAAAAAAATCACGGGAATGTAGGTACTGCTGGGTTAAAAGTAGCATACTTACTTATATCCGAACCTAACTCAGGTCATAGTCTACCTTTGTGCCAAATTTCTTCCGAAGGTAAGAAACAGACGGAAACAGAGCTACTTTCATATTCTTTTATAATGTTAAGTTCCAATATGTCGTATCCAGAAACGGTGAGTCTGAGTACCCTACCTTTTATTACCCATGTAAGCTTTTTGAAAGGCTCGTTCTGCAACGCCTAACGCCTGTTATTGAACCTCACCTTATTGCTGAACAAGCTGGCTTAGGCTCGGCAAGTCGTGTACCAACCAGACACTCAAACCGACGCAACACATCGAAGATGGTTTCGAGGCAAATTACGTGACAGGTGCTGTATTAGTTGACACATCACCAGCGTATCACACATTCAACATCCGTAGACTCCTGTTAAAGGTCAGCGACCTCACGAAAGTAATTGACTTCGTGCATCTTCCCAGTGAAATTTTGAACAACGGCTGTTTCCAAGTGCACCTTAAGTAGGTGGCGACTTCCAAAAAATGGGCTCCCTCAAGTCAGTGTACTAGCTCCGACGCTGTTCAACATTTATACAAATGACCAGCCTTGCGCACCAGAAACAAAAAGCTTTTTATACGCTGACAATCTCGCTCTAGCCGCTTAGACACCTAGCTTTGAAGAGGCTAAAGAAATATTGACGAAAGTTCTGGAAGCAATAATGATCAAAACTGGAGTAAATAATGATCAAAACGCCCTACGGCCGAATCTATCAAAAACTAAATCATGTGTTGTCCATCTTCGTAATCGTCAAGCAAACAGGAATTTCAGCATGTCATGGCAAGGCATTAACATAGAGCACTGCCTTCAATCGTTCTACTTGAGTATTACTTTGGATAGGTCTTTAACATGGCAAGGTGAATTCGCATATCTAGCTTGGCATCGTTCCATCTACGCTAAAGAGGTTCACTACAAACCTGCCGCATTGTTACAGGATACTTAAAACCCACCCCTTTTACGATGTTGTACCCATTCGCGGACCGGGAAATAGCGACTCGTATTGAGAAGGGTAAACAGGAAACAAACAGCCGACACCCTTTGTTTCAATACCAGCTATCACGAACTCGTTTGAAGAGCCGAAAAAGCTTCATCTGGCACACCATCTCTTCGGAAGACAGCGCGGCAGACGAACGGAGTACACTGAAGAGAAACAAACATCCCCTCTCCATAATCCATCACACCGGCAGAAAAACTACCCCCTGGTCACGATCTTTAGTGGCCGATATGGAAATCTTTGAATAGACTGCGTGCTCAAGTTGGCCGCTGCCGATCCCATATGGCCAGATGGGGTTTAATCCACCCATCTCGGACACGTTGCGGGTGTGGAGCTCCAACACAGGATATGCCAAACCTTCTCTCCTGCCCGTCGTGAGCAACTATTTGCACCTACTACTATTTGACTTCCCTCCGCGCACTCGCTCGGGTTGGATGCGATCTATTTCGCTGTTGATTTTAATTACGATTTTCGAGTTCCGTGATCGATTCCCGGCTCGTGAGTTGTTACTAGTTGTGTGCTATTGTGCTAAGTGCTGGTATCGTAAGTTTTTTAGTGTTTTTACGTCGGTTACTGGTATTTTAGTTAATTTCGTTTACTTTCGGTGAGTACATTAACTTTCTTTGGTGTGTGGGTACCTCTAAATAATTTTATCGTCCGTTAATTTTGTTACTTTGCTTACGTTCTAATAGTTTGTTTGAATTTCATAATTTATAATATGTTGTCCATTAATGATGACCCGCCTGACCGTGGCAGAGATGCATTCCATACACCCAGGTCGCCGACGACCTCCGCTAGCTCAACAAAACGTTTGTTTCGCGAAATGTCTCCTTCGTACATCTCGCCCGAGGATAGGTCAAAACGGCTGCACACATCCAACTCAATTGAGAAGCCTTCGCCAATATTAAACGTCAGTAGGTACTGCGAGCAATGACAACTATTGCGATTTAGTTTCATCGGCGTCTGCATATCTCTCAAAAATTAACGACCTTGTTAATGATCAAGGGTCCATTAATGCATGCACAAGTCCGAGGCCATGTGCTTTCATGGGCCTCGGAATGCGCTACCTCCGGGATCCTCACTGACGGTAGGAGGGGTATCCGTCGGCGTCGAGTCGACGCTGAAGTACCTGGGACTCGTCCTCGACAGCCGATGGAACTTCGTGGAGCATTTCCGACGTTTGGCCCCCAAACTGGAACGGACCGGGGCTGCCTTCAGGCGGCTCCTGCCCAACCTTGGGGGGCCAAATGCCTTCTGCCGGAGGCTCTACGCGGGAGTCGTGCGGTCCATGTCCCTTTACGGGGCCCCGGTGTGGGCGCGTTCCTTGAGGCTGCGTGCAGCCCACTACCTGAACGCGCCCCAAAAGTTGGTAGCCGTAAGGCTGGCCCGTGGGTACCGCTCGATCTCCCGTGAGGCGGCGTGCCTCCTTGCCGGATTGCCGCCATGGGATCTGGAGGCGATAGTCCTCGCGCGCCTACATGAATGGCGCGCGGAGGTGCTACGCCGGGGGGAAACTCCGCTGCCGCGACAAATTGTCGCGCAGCGGACAGACTTCCGGCGTGATCTCATGGCGACATGGAGAGAGCGACTGTCGCAACCCCGTGCAGGGCACGCCACAATAGTGGCGGTAAGTCCCCTCTTTGAGGAGTGGCTGGAGAGACGCCACGGCGTCCTCACCTTCCGCCTGACGCAGGTCTTCACCGGACACGGTGTTTTCGATGGTCCGGAGCGAGACGGAATGGGACGCCGTCACCTCCTTCTGCGAAACAGTAATGCTAGAGAAGGAGGTGGCGGAACGTGAGAGGGAGAGAACCTCACAGCGTCCCGGCCGCCGCGGGAGACGCCCCGGGCGTCGGGGGCCACCGTAGGCGCGGGCCTGTGGACGGTGGGCTATGGGCTAGCTCGCTGTCCGTCCGTCTCATGACGACAGGCCGTGTCGACGGTGCGTTCGTGTTCCACGCGCGCCTCAGAGAGAGTCAGCAAAAAGGAAGGGGTCCGAAAGGACCGATGCCTGCCGGGGTTGCGGGACTATTCGAAAGAGATACCGTGGCCCCGGAACACAAAGGGCGATGAAGGAACATGGATGGGTTTTAGTCAGTAAAAGTCTGACACTCCCTCCTGCTCCGCCCAGAGCGGGAGAAGTCATTTGATGATTTCCCATCCGAAAAAAAAAAAAAAAAAAAAGGGTCCATTAATGCATGGCAAGGCATTAATGTCGCAAATAAATCAGCCATCATGGACATGACTCAGCGCGTAACGGCCATTGTTTCTTTGTTAGCCATAAAATCATCCTCCAACGAAACCAAATTAGCCAATGCGAAACGCGAATTGGATAAAATTAAATTAAATCCTAATACCAACGTCAATACTAGTGATTATAACAAATCTTCGTATGCGGATTCTTTGAAACTTCGTCTACCTAAAGTTGGGCTAGCTGTTAAGTCGCGCGCCCCCTTCCGTGCGTCTTCGCCTACCCTACCACTGTGCGGTTAGCCGATTACTCGTCATCGTCCGCGACTAAACAAGCGCTTATGAAAGCGATTAAGCCTAGTGATGATGGATTTCAAATAGTAGGCGTTAAGAAAACCGCGAAATCTGGCGTTGTATTACGTGTCGCTAATGACAACCAAATAAAAATGTTGCAATCGGTCGATGCTATTAGGTCCGCCGGCTTAAGACTTGAAAAACCGAAAGGCCGAAGGCCTCGTATATTAGTTAAGGACGTCCCATTCTCAATGGAAGACAATGCTTTTCTGCACGCGCTATACCGTCAAAACATTAAAGACGAGCTGCCAATAAATGAGGATGATTTTATTAAGTCAACTAAAATTATTCGTAGGCGTTCCTTAGATAACGGTCGCAAGTGGATAGGCGTTGTAATCGAGTCCACAGTTCGTAAACATTTAGTGTCCACCAAAGATAAATTATTTATTGATTGGGCGACTTGCCGTTTCATCGATGATGTCGAAGTAGTTCGTTGTTTACATTGCCAACAGTTTGGTCACGTTAAGAAACACTGCGTTAATAAATCACCTACCTGTGGTAACTGCTCCGAAGCACATGAAACAAATAACTGCCCGCACAAGGATAATTTAAATTTTATACCGACTTGCGTGGCGTGTAAACGTTTTAAAAAACCGTTTGACCATCGTTGCGGGTCTCCCGAGTGTACCACGTACAAACTTAAGCTTGAACAGTTAATCCTCAACACCAACTACTAAAATAATGGATAGTTTAACTATAGGATCTCCACAACGATAGGGTGGCGACCTCTGAATTAGACAAATGAATTATCGATTATAACTTAGACATAGTACTTGTTCAAGAACAATACCAGAACGCTCGCTTACGTCACAAAGTAGTTCAGCTGGACAGCAAAGTACGAGCCGGAATTTACGTGGCGCGTTCTTCTAACTTTACAGTAGCGTAACCTCATGACGCCCCACTGTGCCGTTGCGGAAGTCTCATCAGCTTCTTTTAAAGTTTACGTTGTGAGCTGTTACTTTCAATACTCAGACCATGTTGCTCCTCATATACATAACCTCCGTCATGTCTTACAGTCACTCGCGGGCTGTAAAGTTATCGTTGGCGCTGATGTTAACGCGTCATCGTCTCTGTGGTATGGCAAGGTTAGGTCTACGGATTTCGACCGACGTTGTGCTGTTGAAGATTTTATAGCTGAAATGAACCTATCAATTCATAATACCCCAGATGCACCATCTACTTTTTGCAGCCCAATGGGCGAATCTTGTATTGACGTCACACTTTCTAGTGCAGACGTACGCTTGGATAGGTGGCGTGTCCTACCAGATGCGTCTTGTAGTGATCATCGCCTGATCGTGTACGAATTTGTTCCGATGTCTTCTCAAGGTCCATCTCATATCACTGGTAATTTTAGATATAAAAGTAAAGGCGCGAATTGGGAATTCTTTAGCTCGCTTTTTTCGTGTCACGCCAAAGACTTTACTCGTGATGGGCTGTCAGCTGAAGAAAGTGCTGAAATTATATCAGACACCTTCACTTACTGTGCTGACATTGCCATTGGTCGCGCATCTATGACCAACATCCATAGATGTGATTGGTGGTGTGACTACTTAATTGAACAACGTAAAAGCTATCGCCGAGCGCGTAGGCATTTAAACAAGCAAGGTCACTGGAGACCCACTCAACTTTGCTTTAAATGCTTTTAGAGTTGCCAAGTCCCGCTACAGAGCATCGGTGGAAAAGACCAAGGGTACTTTAAAAATTAGATAAAGAAGGTCCGTGGTCTCCTTTGTATCACGAGTTCAAAGCTAATCGATCAGTCGACCTGGCGTTTGTCCAAAACATTAAAGTAAATAATAAACACACCACCGGTATTGAGGAAACAACCGAAGTTCTATTAAATAGTCTGATACCTGATGATTCGCCGGTAAATAACAATGACTACCATCAACAGATCAGAGCGTGGGCTGCTGTGCCACCTGAATCACCAGCGTCAGACCTTCCATCCATTGACGAATTCATTGATGTTGTCAGGAAACTGCCTCTTAACAAATCATCAGGTGAAGATAAAATATCTAATCGGATGATAATAGAAGCGTGTAAAACAGCGGGCGACGCCATTCTATCTGTTTTCAACTGATGTATTGCGGACGGCGTTTTCCCTCGCGTATGGCGACGTGGCTTGATACGAATAATTCCAAAAAGTGGTGATAAGCCACCGGACGACCCTAAGTCGTACAGGCCCATAACCCTACTGCCATCTTTGGGAAAACTCCTGGAGCGCCTTATCATTCCACGTTTGCTGCCAGACGGGCCAAAGTTTCATAACAACCAATTCGGTTTCACCGTGGGAAAATCTACCGTAGACGCGGCACTTTTAGAAAAATTGTTAATAACTCGGAACACAAGTACGTGGTTGGAATCTTTTTAGATATTTCCGGGGCCTTTGATAACGCATGGTGGCCGATGCTACTACTTAAACTGAAGAATCGTGGCTGCTATAAAAACATATATAATCTTGTTTATTCATACTTTTTAAATGGTTCCGCGAAACTCAAACTCGGTCATTATTCTATGTCAAAGCCCCTTACCATGGGATGTCCTCAGGGGTCGGTAATCGCTCCGTATGTATGGAATTTAGGTTTTGATGATTTTCTCGCGATTCCCCTTCCTTCCGGCTGTTCATTAACCGGTTACGCGGACGACGGCCTGCTGCTAATTCAGTCGAGTACTCGGGCTGGTCTCGAGAATTTAGCTGACACTTGCCTACGATTAATATCTCAGTGGGGCGATCGAAACCGTCTGACCTTTGCACCGCAAAAAACTTATCAACTAATTTTAAAAGGTAATCTTAAATCGTAGCCTAGTATTGAATTTAATAACGTTCCCGTGAAAAGAAAGCAATCCGTGTGCTACCTTGGTTTGGTCTTAGAGAGAAATTTTTCATTCATAGATCATATATAAACTGTCGGTGAAAAAGCTAAAAAGAACTTTTATGCCTTAACGAGAATATCAAAATCTACGTGGGGTCTGTCATTTATAACTTTAAAGACCATTTATGGGGCTACTTACTTGGGGTGTATGTGCTACGGGGCCTGTTTGGGCCTGGACCTGTTTGGGCCGATAGGGCCACCATAGGAACGGCACGACGTAAATTGCTTCAAAGCCAGCGTTTGGCTTTGATATTCTTATGCAAAGCGTATAGGACGGTTAGTACTGAAGCCTTACCGGTACTTGCAGGTGTACTTCCAGTTGATCTTGAAGTGCAGCGACGGGCTGCAATGTAATATAACGCACGTGAGACCACGGACGCAGACTTTTTAACCCTACGTGACCGTGTTAAGATTGCTAGATTATTCAAACCACAGACCGACGTCTGGGAGGAACTTTTGTCTGAATGGCAAGGTAGGTGGGATAATTCCATCAAGGGCCGACACCTCCACCAGTTCTTTCCATCCGTTCGTGAACGGCTGGCCAGGACATGGTTGGAGGTTGATCACTGTGTTGCCCAATTTCTCACCGGTCATGGTAACTTTAAGAGTAAATTATTTTCCTTCAAGCTTGTTGACTCGCCTTTTTGTCAATGTTCCACATCTGACTGCGAATATGAACAATCAGCACATCACATTTTATGGGAGTGCAGTCTTTGGCAGAATGATCGCAATATTATGTTGGATAGTGTACAGGTTACATCCGGAGTTATTTACTATACAGACCTTGTGGGAACTAGAACAAATTTCCGTGCGTTCAAGCGTTTTTGCCATACCTATTATTGGAATCAAATATAACAGCTCAACTCAAGCTCAACTTAGGACCCATTAATGTTAATATTTATCCGTGGTGCTGGGCAACTGGGCCTATCCCAGTTGTAAACGTCCCTTTGTGCCTATTGGCCTTGTTTCGTTCTGTCTCCTGCTGAAATGGAGGGAAGTGGAAGTTACGGTTTTTTCCTACTCCTCCACTATACTTTTCTGATTAATTTCGTTGCGGGATCCAAGACAGTTAAATTCATTCTCTGGGACTTCGTCGAGCTTCATTGTCTCGGCGCTTTTCTGGTGGTCGCCACTGTTGATTCTGGCTTTCAGGAGTTACAGTGGTTTGGGAACAGTGTGGCGGGCTTGTACCAAAAAAAAAACTATTTGCACCCTCCAGGACTTACAAGAGGCAAACGACAGAGCGGTTCAGATTACTTCGTACTGGTCGGACAAAATCTGAGTCATCGATTCGAGAAGAAGAAAAATATCCATGTATATCGCCACCCTGTTGTTTATAACATTACCTAATTATATGTACTATTTTTTAATTTCATTGTGGCCACCCTACACCAACCGTTTATTGTGACTGCAGATAAACCGTTCTGCATTACGTCAGAACTTTCGTTAAACGTAACACAGGCATGTTTTATATAACGGAGATTTCTACAACATATCTTTTGTAACTATTACAAATGTTCCAGAGTAGGAGCAGCTCGTGGCTAAATTATAACAGCCGCTCGGGTCGATCTTTAGGTTAAGCCGTGCTTGCCTAGGTTGGTCTGTGGATGGCTGACCACCCTTACATACCGAGTTTCCTCCGTTCCTCGGAAAGCACGTTAAGCTGTTGGTCTCGGCTGTCATTTGTCCATCTTTAACAGTCGTTACAGGTAGTCAGTGGCCCAAAAGGTCTGACAACCAGTCTTACCAAAGTGGTATCGTATTACCCAGTATGAACTGGGTTGTGGAGGTCAGATAGGCAGTCGCTCCATGTAAAATACTGGTACTCAGCTGCATCCGGTTAGACTGGAAGCCGACCCCAAAATAGTTGGCTAGTTGAAAAGGCTAGGCAGATGATGATGATGTTCCAGAATAGGAAGACTTGTTCTAGCAACGTCCATATTCAATTATTCAGACATCTTTACATTATCTACTTCCAAAACTAAGTTCTACTAACATAAGTACATTCTAAAAATATTCATTGAAAGTTGTTTTGTTAATTTCTACTAACTTAAGTGGGTACATTCCAAAATTATTCATTGAAAGTTGTTTTGTTAATTCTTAAAATTGTTCTATTACAGGTAAAGTTTCCGTGGGTCAAAATATTGCTACAATACACGGTGATGCTCCCGGTCTGACACCATTGGCCCTCGTCGATGTATGGTACATGGAATTGTTAAATATTAATTCAACCACTCTGTCACGATATGTTCCGTAAGTGTAAATTAGAAACCGACCGACATGTCGTCCGTTATTTTTAAGTCCCTTGTATGAAGGGCAGGGAGGAGTCTGTTACCAAACCGACCGAGCACTGATCGAGACCCAGGCTCCTGCTTAGACATTTCCATTGGAAGAGCTCATCACTGTCCGACCCAGGGATGGACACCCAAGACTCCATGCCAATAGGCAGTCGAGCTTGCGACTACAACATAGATAGCGAAGCAGCCAATTTATATTCCCTACATATTATTTGACTAGATATGTTTTGTAATAGTACAGTTTCGCGCATTATTAAGAAAATCAAAACTCCTGTTGTATCCTATATTTCAAAGAAAGCCGTAGGTAGGATAATGTAGTCATTAATAGCTGTTGCCCGCGACTTCGTAGGTACCTACGCGTGGAAATTTTGATGTGTATGTTTGAGACTAAAAAATAGCCTACTACCTATTCTCAGACCTACCAAATATACACAAAAAAAACATAAGATTCGACTACGGCGTTACAGAAGAGTTCGAAAACAAACACTGCGACACGAGATTTTTATATTTTAGAAGATTTATACCTAATGATATTTTAAATTACAGATCTTCTGAGACTGGTATTTCTCATTACGATTATTTTACGCAACTGGTGTGGGAGGAGACAAATCTAGTCGGTTGCGGTGGAGTGAAATTTAAAGTAAGTAAAACTGATCCATCTCATCATCATCATCATCAGCCTATTAATGTTCCCACTGCTGGGACACAGGCCTCCTCTCTATGAGAGGGAATGGGCTATAATCCAACACGCGGGTAGATGTCACATGTCTTCGATTTTTTTGGTTCTAGGACATGCCTGTTTCCTCACGATGTTTTCCTTAACCGTTTTGAGAGCAGTGGCGATGAAATAAATTACACAAAGTAATGTGCCTGCCTGGGTTCGAACCCACGACTTACTGTTCGTAAGTCGAGGCCGCCACCGCTGGGCCACCGCTGCTCCTTTGCGATCTATCTATTTTACCATTATTCACTTAATTTTTACTTTTTTTTTGTCGTCAATTCGCTCGACCTTGAAAATCTGACGTTAAATACGTCAGATGTACAGTCAGTTACAAAAACTTCTTGTAAAATCTACAAAATATATGTACCCACTTTAAATGTATAAGATATTTTAAGTATACGACTTGACTATTATTTTATTTGACTGTACTTTATTGTTTTGTTTTTTGCGAGCGCGTTGTCGACAAAAAAATTGGTAAAATCGAAAGGAAGAAGAAGAAAGAAAGAAGAAGCGAACTCGCCAGTTGACGAATAAGTCAGGCGATTTACTCTTAACATTTTCTTTAATTTTGTGGAACAGGAACGTCTAGAGGATGAAAATGTAAAATACAGAACAATTTACAGACTGGTGTGCAATTTTGCACCTGCTGGTAATCTTCGAAATAGATCTGTTTATTCGAGCGGCCTGCCTTGCTCCAGGTGTCCCCTTGAGGCCGTTTGTGATTCCGTACATAAAGCGTTATGCGGTGAGTATTTACTTAAATAAAACCTTAGTACAGGGCGTTTCCGATTTCGGGAAATTCATTACAATCAGCATGGTACTTATTTCTCAAGATTCAATTACCCTACAATACAACAAGAAACTTAGTCACAATTTTGAATTGAAACATGACCTTTGTATCGATATAATTTAAGCAAGCTTCACTAATTTTGCAGTTCGTAAATCAATAGCAAATCAAATCGAAACAGAAAAAAATTACAACATTGCTCCTAATGGAAAAGAAGTGATAATTGAACATACTACTCAAAATATTCTTCCGACGGATGCGGTAACTGAAGATAGCACTTCTGGTACTGAAGTTATAGATAAGACTATTTCTAACATTGCATTGGAAAAAGAAACACCTACACCATTTGATTATTTTTCTCATTTGTATGATTATACAAAGCAAATGATTACTCCACACACTAAACCTCATTCTTGTAAGGATATTATGGCAGTGGACGACTTCGTTGAATTACTGAAGAAAAAATTGAGCAACGACCCTATAATCAAAGACTTGATATCGAGTAATAATACATCTATAAATAGCCATTCAGAGAGTTCGTTTCATGATGTTGGCGTGGCGGCATTTGTTGACAGAGTGTATAGTAAAAAAGAAGTTCCTACTACAAGAAAAACAGTTTCAAGCGACCATGTAAATTCTACTTTCTTAGTTGATTTAATTGAAGCCGTAATCTTCAGAAGTGGCGGTATAGTATTCTTTGATGTTATTGAATACCTAGATTAAGAAATTGCATTTATTAATAACCAAAATAATCATATCCTCTTTTTTAGATAAATTGCCAGTATCTGAGGGGTATAGTGCAAATACTCAATGTTTGCCTTCAGTTAAACCTATTATGGTCAAGGCTGAATTAGCAGAAGTCAGGCAAAATGAGGATTTTACCGGACATTACTTCTTCCCCGAAGAAAACGAGGAAAGTAACACTGAAAGCACAGAGTCATACTATGATGATGTAAATTTACCTGTGTCAGACTTAGTTTTGGAAGATTTAAAAATGACCACAGTTACAAAAGACTTTTTGGATGACATAATTGAATCTGAAACCTCAATCGAAAGTACGACTGCACTTATTATATTGTCACCAGATAATATAAATTTATATAAAACCGGACAAGGTGTTATGAAAAAGTTTTTACAAAATATCGCGGATAAGCCTCATATGTCCCAAAGGACTGAATAAGGTCACATGTAGGCTGGTTATATTTAATAAATAAAGATACATATTTTTTGTAATATTTCAGAAATTGATAACTCCTTATTACGTATTAATACATACACCAAAAATAAGAATAAAATATATTTTGTAAAACAATCGAAGCGGAATCGGAGGAATTTAAATTCCAGCAGAAGTGACTCCTATCAAAATATTGAATGCACCTATGAATCCAGTAAACAACATAAGAAAAACATTAAAAAGAAGTCTATTAAACATATAACCAACAAAAGAAGTTTTGTAATAAGTTACAAAGGATTGGTGCAAAAGATAACAGCCGATTTGAAAAAACAAAAACTGAATAATAAATTTAGTTGTTCAGAAAATAGATCAACAACCCTTTTTTTAAACTTCACTAATTTGGTACTACAATTATATATATTTTTATTTAATAACTATTGTGATTGGTTCAATCATTGGCACTGAGATTAATAAATTACACGTTCTTATTTATAAATAAAATGTATTTAAAAATATTGATAAAAATAAAAACAAAACTGGGTTTGAGCTTATCGAACTGTTGCACGGACAATGTTTGTTATAAATATTTGCTTGGTTTGTCTTCAGAATTTTATTTAGTATTGCGTAGTAAAGACTGCTATATGAGAAGGAGCTTCTAGAGTGGTCACATTTATCTTCATTAACCCTCGAGCATTCGCTTTCTTCTCTTTTTCGTCTTGCATATTTTTTGTTACAAAAACAATCGTGAGAATTTGAAACACTCGCAATCACGCTTTCTGTATTAAATGAGATAAAATCAGGATCGCTATGAATCTCAGTAGATAAAATGGGAACATTTGAATTCAGATCTAGATACCTGAGTAGAAGAATAGGTGGTTTTTTGGTTTCAGAATTTCGTCTTTGAACGTTAAGAGACCTACGTTCACAGTAATCTTCATCTTCTGGTACAAATTCACTGAAATCCTGAGTTGAATTTGGATTGGCGGTTATTGTGGATATTTTGTTTCGATCCATGTATTCACGAGTGCAAGTGGAAGTTCGTGTACATCCATCTACATACCCGGGTGGTGTTCGGGAACCAATTTCTATTGGTGCGTATCCTCCTCCTCCTCCTCCCCCACCTTCATCACCTCCACCAGAATTCGTGTAAGCTGTCCACGTACACGTTAATTTCCGAGTACAATGTTTTTGTCTTTCAAACGGAGTATTTGCAGTATATTCTGTTGTATTTGGTTCTTGTTCTTGGATTTTATTACTTTGTTGCACTTTTGCTGTCTTGGGTGATCTATTTGGAGTGGCTGTGGTTTGGGCGTTATTCCTGTTTTTGCTCGGGGTTTTATTAGGGGTGGAACTCATTTTATTGGTGGAACTCGTTTTTTTGTCGACGGTATTCCCTTTGCTTTCATTCTTGCTTTTGTCCGATCGTCTTAAGTCATAATGTGCAAATCCATCGCTAATTTTTCTAAGATGCATTAATTCATCGAAAGATAAGTATTTTTCTGTGATGTGTACCGGTTGATAGTCAGCGTATTCTGCCAATTGAAGTGTAATTGGTTCTGTACTTGTCAACCATTTCGGTGAATCCGTATTTTTTCTTGTTTTCTTAATTTTTAATTTTTTAAGTGTCGTAAATCTCATACTTTTTAGCTGGGGTGGTATTTGATGCTTAACATTTTCAATTTGCCAAAATGGCTGCACAGACTCTTCTAGTTGACGTTTTTTTCTGAGACCAGAATTAAAGGAACGGTACATGTAGTCACGATCTTGTGATTTATATTTTAGATAATCGGTCACACCCTTATGTACTAGATCAGAATATTTTTCATCGTACATTGCTTTGTAAGATTTATTATTGTCCGGGTTAATTACTAATGACATGCCCTTTTGAGATTCATTTTCTTGTGGTATTTTTTGGTCGCCACTCCGAACTGCAACATTAGGAATCATATCGTAATCCTGAAGCGTACCAGCCCTTCTGTAGTCATTGAAATCATTGTTTTGCCTACGTGGTCCTGGACATTGAGTTGTATGACAGCAAGTATTTGTAGAACAAGGTACACTACAACAATTAGTATTATAGTTGCAGTTTGTACTAATTGCCGGACATGTCGTTTGCGCACACGCGCACGGATCAGGAAGTGGGGGGATGTAGGGGGTTAAGAATGGGTGCTCTTCCACCGGTTGAGTACATGATATCTCAGTACATGTAAATGGACACATCGGTGTTTGCGAACAACAAGCTGGTGCCATCGTAGTGCATTGATTTGATGCACAGTTATCTTGATGTGGTCTTATTCTGCGGGTGCATTGTGCATATTGACTGAATCTTCCTAAATTTGTGTTGGGATATAAGTTTATAGGTTCAGTTGTGTAATCATATCCTCTAAAATCTCGATTAGTATTGATTATTTTAGTGGTGTCGTAGTTATTTCGCGGCGGTTCGTGTCCATGGTAAAGGTGTGAGTGTCCACGTTCAGGTTGGTAATGGTACTCATTGTTATTTCTTGACATATTCATGAAACTATTCCCAATCATTTGCTTGCGTAGTTGTGGAATTCTTTTAACGGCAGCTGAAATGATGAATAAAGATTTGAATAAAGTATCCTTTTATCCTACCGGTGGTACCTACAGATTGATATCAAGCGAAAACAGTCAATAATCTAGATTTGAAACATTTACAGTCACTAGCTATAGGTGAAATATCTTTTAATCATCGTCTTCCTGCCCTTGTCCCATGTTACTTGGGGTCAACGCAACTCATTTTTTTATTCCATTCTCCTCTGTCAACCGTCACGCAATCATTCACACCTTTTTCTTTCTTGTCATTAATGATTAGTGAATTTTATGTCACCGAATTCTCTTTTTCAATTTAATCATGCTAAGAACTCGAAAAACAAAATCCTAGACTTAATTCTAAGTAATATAAGTCATAAGTCATTTAATCATTTGTTTCATAGAAAATGTTAAAGTCGAAAAACTGTAACTTGTTTGACGAAGGTAGACGATCGTCGACGACAATGGCGAGTACATCACTCACTTTCGGTTTGCCGACTATATAGTGGTCATGGCTGAGACCAAGAAGGACCTCAGTAGAGCTTCCGAAAGAGCGTGTCTTAAAATGAACATGGACAAAACCAATGTCATGTTGAATGCCCATGTAACACCCACTCCTATCATGATCGAAGACTCTACTATCGAAGTTGTAGACGATTATGTGTACCTGGGACAAACGGTCCAGTTAAGTAGGTCTAACTTCGAGAGAGAGGTCAATCGTCGAATCCGAGTCGGCTGGGCAGCGTTCGGGAGGTTGCGCGGTATCTTCTCGTCCAACTTACCGCAGTGTCTCATGACGAGTCAAGTCTATGACCAGTGTGTGTTGTCAGTGATAACATACGAGACCGAAACGTGGTCGCTCACAATAGGCCTCATCAGAAGGCTGACTACGAATTATTTAACGACAAACTAAGTTAAATTAATTGGGGCGATAGATTTCAGTCTCATTCTAATGTCAACTCAATGGTGACTTCATTATATGAATGTATGTACAACATAGTCGGGGAAACTGTACCCAAATCATTCATATTAATCGTTACTTTCCTCATTAGTTTAATTAAGACACTTGTTAGAGTCCTCATCGAAAAGGAAACAAAAAACGCTACAAAAAGTACCACAACCCCTGCGATATTACTTACATACAGGGTGTAAATGGACTCTTCAAGAAGCTGTCAACCAAGCATTTTGTGCATCAAACTAAGTAACTCTACGCAAAAATGGTTGCTGAGAAACGAGTTTTTTTTTTGGGGTGAAAACTCACGTTTTACGGTAAAACTAAATGTAACGCTATCTAATTGTACTGATGGACGCATTTAATAGTAAACTGGTTATGGAGGTATTTAAAGTAAAGTTATGACCTTCAAAACTAGTACCTATTTGAAAAAAAACTCGTGAAAAAGTTGGAAGTTTGACCTCCAATATCTCTGTAACTAAGGTCCAGAACAAAAAATGATCGCAATGACGGGGAAAACGGGCTTCGTTAAGGATCTATTTACATCCTGTAGATAAAAAGTTTACTAAGGCCGGAAAGATGGTCGGATTCATAAAATGATTGGGTATGACTTCAAAGGAACACATGCATTGAAAGTACTTTTCAACTCCTTCGTGCAGAGTACCCTACAAAACGCTTCTCCAGTCTGGAGTCCAATGTACAATGTACACACCAATTGTATCGAACGCATCCAAAAAAACTTCACCAGATTCCTTCGGTATATAGATCACAGCTGTCTTTACTGAGCTGACTACTCTCAGCGATTGTCTCGCTTTGGTTGGTATTCCCTTGAACAGCGACACGTGTTGTCTGACGCCAAGACTCCCTTTAAAATTCTTAATAGACAAATATTCTCACCTGACCTTTTCGCTAATCTGAACCTAAGCGTACCCCGTCAATGTCCAGTCAGAACCGTACGAAAACCCGAAATGTTCGCTGTGAAATCATCTAGCACAAATTTGGGTCGATCAGCACCAAGCGAATGATGGACACCATCAACCATCCATTAATACTGAAATCGAAATTTTGTGCGACAGTACATAATCTCAGATTTAAATTGTTAGAAATTTATTAGTAGTCGACTTTTAACTCGCTATTGTTTAAATATTTTATTTTTTAGGGTTCCGTACAGAAAAAGAAAAAAAAGACGGAACCCTAATGGGATCACTCGTGCGTCTGTCTGTCTGTCTGTCCGTCTGTCACAGCCAATTTGCTCCGAATCTACTGGACCAAATCAGGTGAAATTTGGTAGAATGGTGTAATCCTATGACCCAAATACAGATGTGCAAAGTAAATAAATATTTTTTTAAATAAAATAATTTCATTTTCGGGGGACAAATTAGGAAAAAAAAACAAACCTCACAGGTTTGTTTTTTTTTTACCTTACTGTGTCATGTCAAATGAAAGGGCTGGTTATAAGGATCTCAGATATATTATAATATATATTTTTTTTATAATTGTAAAATCAATAGTTTTGATTTAATTCATGAAAGAAGACGAAAATTGACCATCCCCCCCTGATCTCCGAAACTACTGAGCCTAATAATTTGAAAAAAAAATATAAAATATAGTTCATTGCTTGTAGATTACAGGAAAATCTATAAGAATTATATCAATTGAAAATAAAGTGGTAAACTCAATATACGTAAGACTTTGGCATTGTACGGAACCCTCTCCACGCGAGTTCAACTCGCACTTGGCCGGTTTTTATCTTGTATGCGCACTATATCGCTCGTAAAATTTTAACATAAGTAATAAGTTAAGTGAGAAATGTCTCAAGAATTTATGTTAATGTTAGGGGTCGTTACATATGAAATTGGCGTTTTGTATGAGAGGAACATAAAGTCGATTTTTTTTTATATATAATTAATCGAAGTATGTACCATTGCTATCTATGCACTTTTGCCATCTCATAGGTAGTTCATTGATCTCTTTACAAAAAAAAACCATTTAACCAACCAGGCGGTTTGGACTGCCTCATCGGAGTTGAATTTTTTCCCTTGCAAGAAGTTATCCAAATTTCGAAAAAAATGGTAATCTGTTGGAGCAAGGTCCGAAGAACACGGTGGATGTCTTAGACATTCCAATTGAAGCTCCTCTAATTTGGTAGCCGTCTGTTGAGCAGTGTGTGGTCTAGCGTTGTCCTGAAGCAGCAGTGGCCTAGAGCGATTGACCAGCCTCGGTTGTTTAGTAGCTAGCTTTTCCATCATGGTTTGCAGTTGCTGACAATAGACATCTGCCGTAGTCGTCTGGCCAGACTTAAGAAAGCTGTAGTGGACGACACCGGCACTGGTCCACCAAACGCTCACAAGTAACTTTTTTTGAGTCAGTTTTCTCTTGGGGCATGATTTGGCTGGTTCGCCAGGGTTCAGCCTTTGCGATGAGCGCTTCCGATTATCGTATAGGATCCACTTTTCATCACAGGCATTGATTCGATTTAAAATCCCTTCATTATTGTGCCAGCTGAGTAATGTAACGCAGCAGTCGACGCGCGTTTGTCGATTTGCTTCACTCAATTCGTGAGGTACCCACCTTTCAAGCTTTTTCACTTTGCCAATTTGCTTCAAGTGGATTAAAACAGTTTTATCACTAACACCGCAGCCTACAGCTATCTTGGAAGTGGTTTGCGATGGATCCGCTTCCACAATAACCTTCAATACTTGATTATCAACTTTGGTCTCCGGCCGTCCACGGGGCTTGTTCTGCAGGTCGAAATTTCCTTCGAGCCGTTTCTGATGCACTGGTGCCACGGTGGAACTCGTACTCGTAAATAACGAGATATTTCAAGTTTTCCATTTTGAAAACTGAGTGACGCAAAGTAAAAATACAAAAGAGGAAAAACATATGAATTATGGTTTTCGAAACGCAAATGCATGAGTAAATAGCTGTATAAATTTGAATTAGGAATTCCTAACCAAAGAGGAGTTATTTGAGATCAAAGTGGCCAGTACGACAAAACGCCAATTTCATATGTAACGACCTAATATTTTTATAAATTTAAGTCTATATTAAAAAAGTTCTTTTTTTTAAATTTATGTCAATGTTATTAATTTTATTTTATTTGTCTGTTTTAATGTTTTAGTAAATTAATTTGTTTATGTTTTATCATTCTTAAACTGACAACATTTATTTTATTTATTAGGGGCATAATTTGTTAGCTTTGTTGCTAACTTTATTGTGCATGCTGTGGTCTCTTAAAAGTGAAGGAAAACACCGACCTAAAACTTTATAGAATAGAATAATTTATTTCTATCAACTCAGGATCGTATTATTCAACATAAAATAACACATCTACACGCTACAGTTAGTTACTTTTCTTTTTTCGTCTTAGCCTATCATGTGTCCACTGCTGGGCAAAGGCCTCCCCTTTCTCCTTCCAAACCTCTTTATCTTATGCTATATCTGGCCATGTTCGTCATACCACCTTCGCTGCGGTCTACCTCGACAGCGATTCCCTCCGTCAGGCGTCCAGTGAGTGACTATCTTTTCCCACCTCTCCGGGCCTTCGTGCTACGTGGCCAGCCCACTCCCACTTCAGCTTGGCTGTTTTTTCTCCGACATCTGCGTTGCGCGTAGCGTAGCGTTTCTTACGCGATCTGTACGCTTTAAACCGATTATGCTGCGTTCCATTGTCCGCTGGCAAATCTTGAGTTTGGACTTCTATTGTTTAGTAAGTGACCAACTTTGCGGACGGGCAGGATGCACATGTCGATGAGTTTTCTTTTCAATGTCATTGGAAGACTTCCCTTCATGTGTTCTTTTAGGGCCCAGAAGGTCTTTCAAGCATTTAAGACTCGTCTTTCAACTTCCTTATCTTGTCTATTTTTGAAAGTACTTTCCTAACACTAATTATTTTGATTGTTCAGCAAATGAACCTTAAAGCAGTGGTTGAGGAAAACATATATAATCTTGTTTATTCATACTTTTTAAATGGTTCCGCGAAACTCAAACTCGGACATTATTCTATGTCAAAGCCCCTTACCATGGGATGTCCTCAGGGTCGGTAATTCCGTATGTATGGAATTTAGGTTTTGATAATTTTCTCGCGATTCCCCTTCCTCCCGGCTGTTCATTAACCGGTTACGCGGACGACGGCCTGCTGCTCATTCAGTCGAGTACTCGGGCTGGTCTCGAGAATTTAAGTGACACTTGCCTACGATTAATATCTCAGTGGGGCGATCGAAACCGTAACGTCTGACCTTTGCATCGCAAAAAACTTATCAACTAATTTTAAAAGGTAATCTTAAATCGTAGCCTAGTATTGAATTTAATAACGTTCCCGTGAAAAGAAAGCAATCCGTGTGCTACCTTGGTTTGGTCTTAGAGAGAAATTTTTCATTCATAGATCATATATAAACTGTCGGTGAAAAAGCTAAAAAGAACTTTTATGCCTTAACGAGAATATCCCAAATCTACGTGGGGTCTGTCATTTATAACTTTAAAGACCATTTATGAGGCTACTTACTTGGGGTGTATGTGCTACGGGGCACCTGTTTGGGCCGATAGGGCCACCATAGGAGGCATCGGTACGACGTACATTGCTTCAAAGCCAGCGTTTGGCTTTGATATTCTTATGCAAAGCGTATAGGACGGTTAGTACTGAAGCCTTACCCGTACTTGCAGGTGTACTTCCAGTCGATCTTGAAGTGAAGCGACGGGCTGCAATGTACTATAACGCGCGTGAGACCACAGACGCAGACTTTTTAACCCTACGTGACCGTGATAAGATTTCTAGATTATTCAAATCACAGACCGCCGCCGTCTGGGAGGAACTTTTGTCTTAATGGCAATATAGGTGGGATAATTCCATCAAGGGCCGACACCTCCACCAGTTCTTTCCATCCGTTCGTGAACGGCTGGCCAGGACATGGTTGGAGGTTGATCACTGTGTTGCCCAATTTCTCACCGGTCATGGTAACTTTAAGAGTAAATTATTTTCCTTCAAGCTTGTTGACTCGCCTTTTTGTCAATGTTCCACATCTGACTGCGAATATGAACAATCAGCACATCACATTTTATGGGAGTGCAGTCTTTGGCAGAATGATCGCAATATTATGTTGGATAGTGTACAGGTTACATCCGGAGTTATTTACTATACAGACCTTGTGGGAACTAGAACAAATTTCCGTGGATTCTTCTCTTCTTCCTTCTTCTTTATACCTATCATTGGAATCAAATATAACAGCTCACAACTTAGGACCCATTAATGTTATTATTTATCCGTGGTGTTAAACGTCCCTTTGTGCCTATTGGCCTTGTTTCGTTCTGTCTCCTGCTGATATGGAGGGAAGTGGAAATTACGGTTTTTTTCTACTCCTCCACTATACTTTTCTGATTAATTTCATTGCGGGATCCAAGACAGTTAAATTCATTCTCTGGGACTTCGTCGAGCTTCATTGTCTCGGCACTTTTCTGGTGGTCGCCACTGTTGATTCTGGCTTTCAGAAGTTACAGTGGTTTGGGAATAGTGTGGCGGGCTTGTCCCAATAAAACAAAAACAAAAAAGTGTTTGAGGTACTGGCAATAAAACCTCTGCGCGAATACCCTCAGGATGCCGCTGGGGCTGACCCGAACCCTGTGCACCAGGGATGTGCACCGCTTTCGCATAGTCGTGAAGAAACAGTCTACTTGCGACTCGGCGAACATCCCTGATGCGCTACAAAATCGGGGCAGCCTCATCAGCACCCTAAACGCATTATTATATTGCACACGCAGGGCATTGTACGGTGCGCGCGTGTATGAGACCCATAGGCTGCTCGTGTAGAAAATTGTGCATTATGCTCTGAACAAAGTCGTCTTCACTTCATTGGCACCACGAGCAAACCTGCGGGCCAACACATTCGGCCTCACAGACAACGCCCGCGTTCCCTCTCAATGTCAGTATCATCCCTCAGATCAGAGGATAACATATGACCAAGGTACTTAAAATATTCCACTCTTATAAGTAGTGTTCCACATAATTTTATGGCAGCTATAGTTGCTTGACATTTTTCACTGGCCTAAAGGACCATGCATTCACTCTTCTTTCTTTTCTTCACGTAATAAATCAAGCCCCGGCTGTGAGCGTACTTTTCACATATGCCCAACAGTCTAAGACTACTACTCAGCGGCACCATGACATCCGCGTAACTGATATTATTGCGAAACACATCGTCAATGTGGCAACCGACAAAAATGCCGCTCAGCTCTTCTATGAGCGCGTTGGAGTACAGGTTGAAGAGCTTGGCCGAGGCTAGTCCGCCTTGCCTCACCCCACACTGTAACCTGTACGGCTCGGAATATGCATTCGACCATCGAACGACATTGACCTGATTATGATACCAAAATTCAAAGATCCTGTTGAGTTCAGTGTGCAGAGATATACCTTTCAATTTCCGCCACAAGATATCATAACTAACAAGATCGAAAGCCCTCGATAGATCGAGAAAGCAAACATAAATTGACGTATGCTGATGGCTGTCTCAGTGGAGAGTCTCGGCCTGAAAGGGAACTGGTTGTCACTGATGTTCAGGCATTTATCCAGTTGACCGTTGAGCAAACTATCAAACACTTTCGCTACCATAGTGGCGAGTTAATCAGTTTTCACAATTGGTACCACCACAGTTTTCATTAGTGCAGAAGGTAGGTAGGAAGTATGAATGTCCTATAAATAGTGTATAGAACATCGCGAGCACTCTAATGTTGTCCATTTCCTAATAATGTTTTGTGTATATCTTTTGTTGGAGATCCTAAAATAAATAAATAAATATCTTTCCTTACACAATCCATCCACCGTTTCCTTGGTCTTTCTCTCCCTTTCCAATTCTCCATCCATCAAATTTTATATTCATCTCTTATTTTCATTCAATTCATATTTAATATTACATTTATATTCATCGTGATATATCTTTTAATGATAGTGATAAAAAAGGTGCCCACCATGAGTCTTATTAGTGAATATATGCCTTGTTTTCTGATTCCGCTGTTTGTTGCTAGAATTATTATTTACATTACTTTGCTTCAAGTTAGTTCGGATAGGGTCAATTTCAAGCTTCCCCGAATCGTTTGATAAATTCAGTATCCTGAGTAAACTGTTCACCGGACGGCCTTGACTGGTTATCTTTGTATCTGTAATTAAGAAATTATTAATCTTTTGTTGCCGTGAGTTTGATGAACTAGTGGTTTATTTGATTTATTTAACACTTTAAGCACAGATTACAAAGGCGGACTTAATGCTGTAAGTGATACAGAGACAGTGTTAGGTGAGAGTCTAAAATATTTTTTAATTAGTACTAAGTTACAAACTACCTACCTACTAACTACAAGGATGTATAAAATACTACAGGTAAACATACAGGGTGTAAACAGACTCTTTACGAAGCCGTTACCCAAACATTCTGTACAACAAACTAGGCAACCCTACGCAAAAATTATTGCTGACTTTTTTTTGGGTGAAAAATCACGTTTTACGGTAAATCTCAATGTAACGCATTCAAAACATTGTGCTGGTGGATGGATTTAATAGTGTGGGGGTCGTGGAGGTGTTTAAAGTAAAGTTCTAGTACTAGTAGTTAAAAACATATGTTAAAAAAAAAACTTGTAAAAAAGTTGGAACTTTGACCCCCAATATCTCCGTAACTAGAAGGTTTCCAGGTATGGTCTAGAACAAAAAAAATATCACAATTATATCCCCATAATTGCGATCATTTTTTTGTTCTAGACCACGACGACGATGTAAAAAGGAAAAAAGACTAAACGAAGCCGAGAGGTTCTCTCCAAGAAGTACCTTTCGGCTTCGTTAAGAGTCTTTTTACACCCTTTATATAGGAAAATATAGGATGGATACGGTAAACGGGGCATGTATGGGGTAGTTCCCCATACATGCCCCGTTTACCGTACAGGTTGGAGTACTAAAAAAGTCAGAAACTGCAAAAAACTTTTCCCATGCATTTTGTTTGAAAGTTTTGAAAATGTTTTATGATGTTAACCGATCCTGTTTCTGATCAAAAACTCACTCGCAATCATTATAGGTCCTAAGAAAGAATTTGTGGATCTGAAATACAAAAAAAAGAAATAACAGAAATGATCACGAAAACGGTATGTAACTTTAGGTTTTTTGCGATTTCTAACTTTTTAGTACTCCAACGATGGTTGTCCGATAGAAGTTTTTGATCAGTATTAGAAACAGCATCGATTACCTTTTATCCCGAAAAATGTACTGTTCCCGAGGAAAACAACAATAACGTTCTTATAATAAAATAGATGGCGTCACGTGTCTTTCGAATCAAGATTGAATTGTGTTATTACAAGCAGAGTACAACCCAAATTGATTGTCAAATTCTAAATAAGCCAAAAGCTAGTATTACATATTCTCTGAATAACAAATTGTTTTGTAAAAATGTAACCAAAATGGCACCAGTTACCAGTTGGCACCAGTTTTGTGGCAGTGCTTGGATACAGACAGATCTGCTAAACATAGACCTCTTTAGGCCAAATGCAATAAGATTTCACTGTATTCGCATTCAGATAATAGATCGTTGGTCCTAGTTTGTTGAATTCTAAAAAGGCGCGATGTGCCAATAGGTGTATTACAAAAGAATTTGTTGTCACGCTTAATGAAGGCAGGTTAAGTTGATATTATTTTATTATAAACATAATGTTATTACCGATTGCATCGTCTTCGTAAATGCATAGTCCTTTATATTGAAAATCTGGTACCATTCCAGTTTTACACTGAGTTGCCGGATATCCAATAGAATACACTGGCTTTCCATGAGTATTGCCTTTAGGTGCAAAGTTACATATAAGTCTTTCCACCATTATATTTCTTTCATCTACCTAAAACATTTTGGTTAGTAAGATTTCCCTTCAGTTCCGGATTCAAGAATAAAACGATTGATATTTACATAGAACTTCACTTTGCCACATCCAACATATTCTGTATTAGCCCATAACAGTTGTGTTAAATAGCCAGTTTTGTAATCTCGTGATCTGAAATAGCAATGAAGAAAATATTACAATATGGAATAAACATGTCACAGTACATACCTAACTTGTAAAATCAGCTGCTGCATAATAATATAATTTGTGGTCGCATCATCATCATCATCACCAGCCTATTAATGTTCCCACTGCTGGGACACAGGCCTCCTCTCTATGAGAGGGTCGCATAATAATATAATAATAATTATAATACCAGCCTATTACTGTCCCACTGCTGGGCAATGGCCACTTCTGTGGTCGCATAACTTGACAAAATTAGAGATTCACTTATGGTCATGGCAAATGGTCACTGTAAAGTTTCACACAAAGTTCACCGCTCATATCATCCTCTTAGGGGTGGAATTTCAGGGCATGCCACAATAGTGGCGGTAAGTCCCCTCTTTGAGGAGTGGCTTGAGAGAAGCCACGGCGTCCTCACCTTCCGCCTGACGCAGGTCCTCACCGGACACGGTTGTTTCGGGAGGTTCCTGCACCGAATCGGGCGGGAGGAAACGCCCGGGTGTTTCCATTGCGAGGATCGACCGGAGGACACGGTGGAGCACACGATGGAGGTGTGCCCCGCGTGGGCGGAGCACCGCCGTGTCCTCAAAGCGGCGATTGGCGGCGGCGACCTCTCGCGTCCGGCCCTGGTGCAAGCCATGGTCCGGAGCGAGACGGAATGGGATGCCGTCACCTCCTTCTGCGAAGCAGTAATGCTAGGGAAGGAGGTGGCGGAACGTGAGAGGGAGAGAACCTCACAGCGTCCCGGCCGCCGCGGGAGACGCCCCCGGCCACCGTAGGCGTGGGCCTGTGGACGGTGGGCTATGGGCTAGCTCGCCGTCCGTCCGTCTCATGACGACAGGCCGTGTCGACGGCGCGTTCGTGTTCCACGCGCGCCTCAAAGAGAGTCAGCAATAGGAAGGGGTCCGCAAGGACCGATGCCTGCCGGGGTTGCGGGACTGTTCGAAAGAGATACCGTGACCCCGGAACACAAAGGGCGATGAAGGAACATGGATGGGTTTTAGTCAGTACAAGTCTGACACTCCCTCCTGCTCCGGCCAGAGCGGGAGAAGTCATTTGATGACTTCCCATCCGAAAAAAAAAAAAAAATTAGGATCAGCGGTTTGGCCTGTTCGTTGATATATTAGTCAGTCAAGACTTTGAATTTTATAATTATGTATAGATTGTTTACACTCATGCTCAACATAAATTATTGTGTATACTTATGTTTAATTGCTTACATAATGATATTTTCGTACACCAAGATCACGAGTGCGATTATTTTGAAGTACGTCGAATTACTTTAAAATTGCGTAGCGCTACGCCGTAGCCGGGGTTTCTACGGCGTAGCCCTACGCCCTTCTTTATGGTGTATCTTATCCGGGGCTTGCGTAGGCTTAACAATAGACCCGTCGTAAACATATGCTTCGAATCAACTAAAAGGTTTGGCTAAGGGCAGCGTCAATGTCACGTTGGACCTTTGTGCCATGCCAAGCGTTCTTTCTGGCAAGTAGGGTAATAAAATATATTCAATTAGAATCAAAATTCCTTGTATGCCTGTATTTGTGTTAGGTGTATTCTGACTAGGGAGAGAACCTCACAGCGTCCCGGCCGCCGCGGGAGACGCCCCGGGCGTCGGGGGCCACCGTAAGCGCGGGCCTGTGGACGGTGGGCTATGGGCTAGCTCGCCGTCCGTCCGTCTCATGACGACAGGCCGTGTCGACGGCGCGTTCGTGTTCCACGCGCGCCTCAAAGAGAGTCAGCAAAAAGGAAGGGGTCCGCAAGGACCGATGGCTGCCGGGGTTGCGGGACTATTCGAAAGAGATACCGTGGCCCCGGAACACAAAGGGCGATGAAGGAACATGGATGGGTTTTAGTCAGTAAAAGTCTGACACTCCCTCCTGCTCCGCCCAGAGCGGGAGAAGTCATTTGATGCTTTCCCATCCGAAAAAAAAAAAAAAAAGGTGTATTCTGACTGGACTTAAATAATTATTTAATTTTGAAATAAAAAATACTTCTTGATTGTTGTGATACTTTGAACTTAAACTTTAAGGATACCACACAGGGTCAGATGAATGGGTGCGTCTTATATCATATAAAGTTATTTGGTAGATTTTCATTTTAATAACGTTCACAAGATATAATAGACGTGAGATAATAATATAAATAATAATATTTTATTTACACCACAAAAATTAAACATACGAGTATGATACATAGATATATTCTGAACTGTTGATATAATTTCTTAACATATAACATTTATATTCTGTAAAACTTAATTCGTGTAACGTTATTACGATTAGATGTGTCTATAAGTACTTACTTATTGTAGTACATGACGCTTTCCTCGTATTCCAGGACCTGTATGAACCACATCTCCACAAAACCTTTGACACTAAGACCGGGCGAAGGACCCATGACGCTGCCAATGCTTTGTCCAACGTTTACATTTTCTGAAATATGGATTTTTATAACTTAGTCCTACAGTTCATTATTGTTTAACTTTAGTTGTGGTTGTTCTATACACTTCGGGAAACGCAGGTGTGGTTTTGTAAAAAGTTATTTAATTTCATTGATTAAGTTGGGAGACGATAAGAATCCTAACTAATATTGTAAATGCGAAAGTAAGTTTGTTTATTACTTTTTCAAGCCTAAACCACTGAACCGATCATCCTGAAATTTTGTATATAGGTACGTTGTCAGGTGTACAGAAACGGACATAAACCTTTTATCCCGAAAAACAGTACTGAGGCCCTACTCTCTAAAGTTTCGTCCGTATATTCGTATCTATCTGTCTCTCTCGCGCACGTCTGCAGATGAGTGCGAGAGAGAGAAACGGATAGATCCGAATATACGGACGAAACGTTAGAGAGTAGGGCCTCTGTTCCCGAGGAAAATAACAATAACGTTCATGATAATAGATGGCGCCACGTGTCTTTTGAATCATGATTGAATTATATTATTACAAGCAGAGTGTAACCCGAATTGTTAGTCAAGTTCTAAATTAACGCGAGCGAAGCTGCGGGTAAAAGCTAGTCGATTATAAAAAAATGCTTATAGCCCACAGCTGATGTATGTACGGGTCCTGAGTTTTATCTCTGGTCGGTCAAAGAGTCTGGATTTGTGACCAGTTCTGTAATATTATCGCTCATGGCGTAGTTCTTCCGTGCATAGGACATTTAACAGATTTATTTCAACTTTTGTCTTTTATTTATTTCTGCACACATTAAATACATTAAAAATATAAAGCCCACCGGTATCGGGGATAGGGTCCATGCTACCGGCGGTTGGGGCTCCAGTCCAGACAGACTAAATTCTTAAGAACACGAGCCGTGACCAGAAGTACCGCTTTCTGAATCAAATCCTAATTATTTTAATCTTTTTTATTCATTATTTAGACACATTTTTAAATATTTCTTAAAAAAAAACATATTATCATCATCATCTGCCTAGCCTTTTCCTAACTATGTTGGGGTCGGCTTCCAGTCTAACCGGATGCAACTGAATACCAGGCCCTTGATCGAACCGCCTAAGGAGAAGGCGGAGGAGGAGTATTTTAATTATATTATTAAGTAGTCGATGAGCTTACCTAAATCCCTGCATTGATCTTCCCTATCGGGGTGTATCGCTGGATCGCATTGATCGGCCCAGCGCTGGGCAAAAGTGGCTAACTCAGTTGACCATTGCTGAAAATAGAACTGCGTAAAAAAATCCACTTGTATTTAAAATTAAATGCCAAGGTGTAGTTTACTCACGATTTTTTTCATATTAGCGGCATGTGGAAGTATTTTGGAGTAACCCATAGCAACAAAGTTTCTCCTTTCATTTATTCTGGTGACGAGCTCTGTGATATCCCAACTCGTCAGTTTTGCAGAAGTGTCGTAAGATGTGCAAGCAGGGCTGGGCCCTTGTGCCTACCGACACAAATTACAAAGAAAGTATTATAGAATAAAAATTAATAATTACATTGAAATTCAGTAAAATGTCACAATTGTAAGTACCTTGTATTTGCAAAGAGTGTGGTTGAGACATATCTTACAGAAATCGGTAGGATTTGTACTAAAACCCACAACACAACAAAATATCACGATTAATTTAAAAATCATCATAATAAATTAATAATAACAATATATAAATATATTTTTCCAACGTTCGATCATGACCATCGTGACCAACTAAATAACATCGAGCTTGAAGACGGCTCAGAGACAGTTGTAACAAATTTTAAAATGTACTATTTTGTATTAGCTGGTTATGTTTTTTGTATTTCCATTATTATTTCTTTCAGTTTATGTTTCCGACATAAATAATTTTGTTTTGAAAAATGAAAGTCAAGGCGATGATCTTAATGTTAAACAAAATGACAAGGATCTAGTCTTTCAAAGTAACGATAAAGTGAAATTACATTCTGATTATAAGTAATATAATAAATAAATAATTACTAATGTATAAATTTTGTATTCTAGATGTACAAAATGATTCACCAGTTGTTCCAACCAGCCAATCAGTATTAAGTCATGTAATAGATAATTATACAAAAACTCGAAATTCTGAACCGAAATCGAACAAGTTTACCAGAAAACTATCAGATGACATTCCTATTAAGCGACATATTCTGGACGAAGAAAACGATGAAGAAGATATGCCATCAATGTTTACAAGTACTACAAGTAGTATTGCAACTTCGACACTAGAATCAAAACGAAAATGGCCCGTAGTAGAATTTCTTTCTCATTCATATGATTCGGTAGAGAATGCGCAATATTTCGACAAACTCGAAAAAAAAGAATTCCCGTTTTTCCGTGATGTTGTGAATAAATCGAAAATTATAGATTTTCCACCCAAATATATTAATAGACACTTATACTTGCGAAAAAATCATTCGAAGGACAAACCTGTTGGTTTAAGAAGTTTACCTCAACAAATTTTTCCAGGACCAAGTTGTGAAGAAAATGATAAATGCGTGTGCAGGCTCCCGAGCAAGACAAGTAAGACGGGGCCAATTTTAAATAAATGTACAAGATCTTCAATATTAAACTCATTGGTGAACATAATTCCAGAACGCGTTCCAAAACCAACAACTACCTCAAATCCAACACCGCGGCCGCCTGGGTCTCAAGGCTTTGACATGGGATATCTTGCCATGGGTGTTCCTATGGGTATACCAGCTGGTTATCCAGGTGGCTATCTACCGGGATATCCAGGGGGTTTCCCAGTGGGCTATCCAGCAGCAGCTATTCCAGCGAGTCCTGTGGCTTGGCCGCCTGGCTACTACCAGGAAAGTCCAAAACAAAAGAGACCAAATAAAAAGCCTTCAGATAATTCCCTATATTATGATGACGATGATGACGATGACGATGATGATCATGATGATGATGATGATGAACATGACAATATTCATAATTATAAAGGAAAGAAAAAGAAACATAAGGGTGATGTCTTTATTGACATCGAGTATGACATTGAAGATAGTAGTGAACGAAAACCAAATCGGAATCCAAAGTACCGAGATGACACGGAAGACTTAGCATCCGATATTTTCAACGAAATAAGAAAATCTGAAACAATTATTAAAAACTGTTATTGTTGTTCTGCATCTTGTTGTGGTATAAAATTCGGAATAGTATTTCTATGGTCAATATTAATCACTTTTTCTTCTTCTAATTTTAGTCGCTTCTTTTAGTTAATTAAAAGATGATTATAAATCAAAACTGATTTCTTTTCACTAGATATAACAATAACGTTTCATGACTTGGATCGAAAATCTTTTTATTGTTTTCACGCTGTTATCTCAAACAGTTTCTTTGATTCTAATAAGTTTGTGTCACATAATGTTTCTAATAGAAAGATAACTGGATCCATTAATCACACATAAAGAAATTGTGCTTTCTGTTATGCAGTTATCGAGGCGTTACTAACGTCTAATTAAAATTTGTGCGCAAATGATTACGTGTAGCTACCATCATCCAATTATTTAGATTTATTCTAACTTTTGTTACGTGGTATTTAACTAACTAATAAAACTTTATTGACCAGTTGACATTTTAAAATAAAATCTTCAAAATAATTGAAAACGATTAAATTTGCTCTGAAGTTGAATCACTCCGATTTAACTTAAATCCCGAGTGAGTAGTGCACGTCAAAGTTTGTTTATCAAGACTTAGTTTTTAAAGATTGCTTGGCTGTTTATTTACACCAGAGCTTGCTTTCAGCAGATGAAATTATTATGATAAGCGCTAAGCGAAATGGAGTTACTCGCAAACCAGTCGCGCGTCGTAGCGCAAAATAAAATGGCTTGCTTTTCAGTTTTGATGAAAAATATTTAGAAAAATACTTAGTTCTAGTTGAAGTTTTTCATATTTGCTTTGCGAGTTTCCTCAAAACTGTTAATATTATAACTTTGAACGCATTAAGCGCAATTACTGTAATATTAGTTCTTTTATTGGACCGTTATAATCAACATATTTCTTTACCATGGAACAGTAAACACTTTTTAATCACAAGGTAACCATGGATATCACATAAAAGTAAGAAAAGCTTATCACTTTTCAGGCTCTTTTTACTGCCTGTTGCAAATAACACAATGTTAAGTAGCATGGTTCATAAAACGTAAATTGACGCCCTTATTATTTGGACCCTCAAGAGGACTATAAAAACCGTTTTACGTTCAGGGTCTATCTGCCCTTCGCCTATATAATTTATCGTAAAGAGAGCGGTATCAGATTCCGTGCATTTATACGATTCAAATATTAGAGGCGGGAATAAAAGTATTCTGTTACATGTAATATTAGGTTTCCGGATACGACGGTCTTCTACGGAAACACTTATTGTTTACAGGCTTGAAAGCACATAACATTACTTGTTGTACATATTCATTACTTTCAATACAATCTGATCATGAATCTGGTCATGCTAAATAACTAAGTCAAGACATTTTATTCTTGAAAGCTTCTTGAGGCTTTTAAACACTCTTTTTAGTCGAAATAAGATCAGAGTTCTAAGGAATAGAGCTCTAAAGATTTAAATATTAAAGCTCAAAAACAGCTTTGTTTTCACTTAGTCATTTAATTAATTGAACTCTTTGTTTTAAGTTAGAAGGATGTACTTAATAATACGGCCTTTACCCTCTGCCTGCTTTTGATATTGCCTAGTTAAATGTTTGAAAACTTCATTAAGTATTTTTTATTGATTTGTTTCGTAATAAGCATTATTCTTATTAATTAATGGGTAAAAAATTAAAAGATATATATGTTAAGTTAAGTGAGATTAATTGAAAGATATTAATAATTATCCGTAATAATTAATAATTACCGAAATTCGAGGTAAAAGTAAGAAATTAATCACATTTATCGGTGATTATTATTAATATGTAACCTTAGTACCGATAAATATAATAAATAAACGCTGTAAAAGCAGAAAAATGCGCGTTTGTTGCAATTCTTAGTGCTAATGGGACCGTGTTATGCAGAGAGCAGCCATGTCGGGAAAAGTACAAACAGAGTTATAAGCATTTTTCTGTCGATGCAACCATCGATTTCGGTTGTATATTAATTTTCTGATTATTTTTTATTTGAGACATAATGGTATAACTGTCGTTATTTATTGTATCCTATCCAGAATTTCGAAACGTGGCTATATATATATATATATATTTGCGATTTTAGACGTGGCTGTTTTATACAAAATAGCATATTTTGTAGAAATCACAATAATGCATAAACCAACCATGTAAGTTGGCTGTGTTTTAAAATGTGATCTGTAACTATTTAAAAATAAAACACAGACAAGAAAGTATTAAGTGTAGTCTATTGACTAAAATGATTATACTACGTTCACTAAAATAATCCGACTGTTGTATAATGTATTCATACTATTTTTTACTTTAACTTACACTTCATTTAGGTCTCTTAAAAATCAAATAAATAAAATTATTTTGATTTGAGTAAAAACTTGGCAATAGAATATTACAAATATTTATTTAAAGAAAAAATATTAAAACGTCACAAACTATTGTACGCAAAATATACATTTTCGCACTTATTCATCATTCAAAATAAAATCTAACTCAACTACATCAACGTCGTCTTCAATAACAGGTCTATGTCAAATTGTCATAAAAGTGTCGAGCATCTTCTGGTATTAGATGTATACCCGGTATCGGCGGTATCGGCTCTGGTATTATATGTGATGTGTGTCTGTTATTGATATTATATCACGTAACTTAGGCTCTGCAATAGGTTATCCATTTGGCCATAAGTGATAATTTAGTTAACTGACTTTCAAAAACACCTTCTCTTTCTGGATTCTCAGAGCCGTGACGTCTTGATATTTTACGAGTAATATCCAAACAATCGTAATCTTCTTGGTCAAAGTCAGACTTCATGTAAATGTGATATTGGTCTGGCTTCGTTATTTTAAATTCTCTTGTTTTTATATAATATACTTTGTCATTATTTGTTGTTTTCTTGTTATTCACTATGAACTTTTCTAGAGCTTTTTCGAGTAGAAATCATCAACTTCCATTTGGCAAGTTATCAGAGGTGTTTTCTTTTTGCATATAGCCCTAACTTGATTTTCAATGTGTGTGTCGGAGACGTTCTTGTCGATGTGTTTTAAAAGTGAAGATCCCACTTCCTGTGCGCCACGTCCAGCCTGACCCTCGTTCTATGTGTAACAGTAGCTATGGTTGTTTTAAGACCTGTGCACACCCAAGTTATAGAGCCAAATTTGCCTTTTATAAAAAAATATGTTTGTCTGAATACAGGGTAGAGGTAGTGGTTTTTGCATATCAAATGTAAGACATTCGATTTCTTCTTGATTTTTAGCTAAGTTCATAATTATCTATTTTTAATTGACATCTTGCTCTTTCGGCCTGGTGAAGATGAATGTTGTGTGTTTCTTTTATGGAGTTAACATCCCCACCGCTTCTACCTGTATTTATTGGTTCTATGCGATATTTATAGCAGACATTGCACGTATTTAGCTTAGTATTTTAGGTTTGATGTTGAAGTTGTCGTAAAAAAATCGTTTAAAAAACTGTAACTGACGGTCATTTTGGCTTTATACTTTATTCATCATAAACTACAAAGTCACTCCAAGCTTAAAAAACTATGCCGATGTTTATGACCTGCTATAATCAGATGTATATAGTGGGAGTGAATTAATACTCTTTTATTTCTTGTTTACTTTTCTTTTTAATAACGGCGTGGATGGTGTTGAAAAAAGCCAACTGCGATTAACAACAAATAAATAATTTACAGTAAACAGCCATCATAGAGTGGCTGCCTTTTACGTAACTCGAACACCGATACCTCCTAACATTTTGAAATTTGTAAAAAACGGCCATATAGTTAGGCTGACTTCTGCAAAATAGGTATTTTAATGTTTGTCAAAATTGGCTGCATTTTACATGAAAAATTGACGAAATTAGTATGGCTGTGTTTATAACTCATTTTTTTGGAAAAAGTGCCATATGGCTGATTTCTGCATAACACGGTCCTATGCACGTACGTACTGTGTTTATTTTGCGGTTCGTAATTGTCGGAGTGCCCTAATTTTATTACTGCGACGAATTTCGATGTAGCGCTCGCCGGCCGCTGCCGCGGCACCGTTCGTTTCATTCGCTCGGCTCGCGCGTATAGCGCACGTGCACGCGCGTTGGTCATAGTTCTAACCTAACCTTACCTATTTGGTCGGAGTCTCCAACTCCTTCGAACCTAACCTGTCCGAGTCGGGGTGCCACAAGTCCCGACCTCGCTTTGGTCGCTTTTGCTCCCTATGTTCTCCTTTCAAAGAATAAACGATTTTGCATGCAAAAACTGTAGTATTATAAATAAACACCTTCTGGACAAATAACTAAGAATGTTATTTTATTAGTTTTACCAACGAGCGTAGTGAATTATTAGTAAAAACTGCTAAAAGTGATGAATTTCTAGTTTATATTCACATTTACCAAATCATGAGGTAATAATGATATTAATAATGATATGTACAAATTGCAATAAGATAGCTTACCTATGTACATCATCAGTACATTAAACAAAATTAACTAATTTTGTAAACTAAACTAATCTGTGATTAGCACACAATACATACAATATAATAAAAGTAATACATACAATACTAATAAAATCCTATATACTTACATATATATTATCATGTTGACAGGATGTATATTATATTAAATGTTCTAAGAGCGTGAGCGTGTTTTGACGATGATGAGCGATAAGGAACAAGATACTCAAAGCGTTCCCGAAGATACGAAGGAACGTTATTGGATTGTGAAGAACAGAACAGAGAAAATAAAGAGTGTGACAATCTCGACGCTGCCGAATAGGTAGCCAGTTTAGCTGCTTCCGAAGTTCCGGCACATGGTCGTACTTACGAAGCCCGAAAATAAAGCGAATACACAAGTTCCGTAGATCATCATTTTAACCGAAAGACGTCCACAGCTGGACATAGGCCTCCCCCAAGTGTCGCCACATTGACCGGTCCCGTGCGACTAGCATCCAGCTGATTCCCGCAACCTTCACCAGGTCATCAGTCTGTAGATGCTCGAGCTTATTAAGAAGCAGGCATTCGGCATACTATATACGTACTTAGAAGAGGTAGAAGAAGAGATTGAGCAAGAGTAATTTTAGTTTGAAATGGCAGGAATTTCCGAAGAAGCTCAAGAGACCGATACAAATAAAACACCTTCCTGCTTACTTCAGCATCGTGAACATGCCAAGATAGATTGCAGTCCAAGAATATACCTCATACTCTATGTTTCTTGTAATATAATCCATCGGATGAATTGTAATGAATCCGTAGGATTTGCATGATAATATTTTTTACCTTTGAATATACTCATAAATCGGAACTCTTCAAGTATTGCTTTTTAGGGCACCGTAGTCCTGACAAGGAACCCTTTGTCCTGTCCGTCTGTCCGTCCGTCTGCCCGAGGTTTTGCTAAGAGACCGTTAGTACTAGAAAGCTGTAATTTTGTAGAGGTGTGTATATTAATTACGCCGACAAGTAGTAAAATAAAATTTTGGAATAGTACATTTTGATACAAGTGGAGAAAGTTTGTTATTGTATTCGAGGCGGAATTAATGTGTTAATGTTGGATAATTTTGTACCAAATACGAAATCCTTAGATTAAATCGTTCTTTATTGTACCACGCGCAGTATACTGCGCGTGGCCCGACACGCACTTGGCCGGTTTTTTTTATCCTGGATTGGTTTATATTCGACGACATTTACATAATTTTTTTACATGTTAAAGCAGGTTGTATCTGTCTCAAGATAAAATAAATATTGTATCTAATAGTACATTATGGTATACAAGTGTGTAATGTTGGTGATTACCCCTGAGGCGCCATTGAGACCCGAGCCGTTAGGTGAGGGTCTTAAGAGAGCCGAGGACGGTAATCATCAAAACACACGTGTATTATACGACGTTTTTCAACACACTTGTGAAGAAAATAATGCAAAACAATTATTTTATTTATTAGATAATATATATTTTTGTCCTTGGAGTTTTCAGGTAGTAAACTTTCCATAACGTTAAGGGCTTCAAATCTTATATCAGGCGATGTACAACATAAATAATATTCTTCATAACAGTACTTGTAGACATTTAAATTAATAAATAACTATAATTTAATCAGTTTTCCTATGCGCGCGCATCTAACAATGACGATCGGCCATAGACTAAAAGAATGAGGTTTTTTTTTTGGCTTTTCGCGGATAGCGTTTTAGCCACATACAAAATGGGGAATTCAAAGTTTTCTTTATTACAGAGAAAACAAAAGTTATATTTGAGTGAAAGTTTTACTTATTAAAAACATTGATTTATTTGTACTATTGAACACGATCTTTTTTGTATCGAAACTTTTTTAAGAACAAAGCAACTCAACCAATAAAATAAAAAAACCCTCTAACTCACTTGTGAATAAGCACGCAAGCTTGCATGTTTTCCTCGCTGCAAGCTCGTGATGTCACCAGTGCACAGTGTGGCGTTCTTGCAATTAATTTTATAGCCGAACTAATGACCGGATCCGAAAATTAATAAAATTGTACTTAGTTTGACTCTTTGAGAACTAAAGTTTGTTTGAAGATATCAGGGGGTCAAAGACATATTTGTTCAGCAGTTAATCTTGGGTTTAAAGCCATTACATTTATCTTATCTTATTATCCTTAAAGGTAAGCGTCCACCTGTCTGCATCGGACGCATCGCATCAAACGGATCGTAGTATTTATTGAATATTTATAAATATTATAGAATATTTGTATATTTATTGAACAGATTCGAGCGATCCGTACGGTCCGGACCGTACGGATCCGTTGCGGACAGGTGGACGCTTACAAGCCCGTACTGGGACCCAAAACAGGCCCGGGCATTTTAAGAGATGGTCGGCGCTGCACTCTCAAGAGAAAGGAAAACTATTCATGTAAATTTTGAATCAACCGAAGGAAACATCTAAAATACAATGTTAGTCTGAAATGCTAGGCTGCGAATTTGCTAAGGAAGAGGAGACTTGAAACTAAAAAAAGAATAGCGACGCTGTCAAATAAGGGCGTCGCCAGCTTTTGAGCCAGGAGGTGATTGAAATTGCCTAATAAGGCCTCAGGGCAAGGGGTTCCTAATTTATTTCAGCCTCTGTCTATACCGGTTAATCATGCGAAAATCCAATAGGACTGCCAATCCAGAGGCAGAAATAAGAAACCTCTGTGATAAAAGTTTTTTCGCAGGGTTCAAAGTACCCTGCCGGGGTTGCGGGACTGTTCGAAAGATATAGCGTGGCCTCGGAACACAAAAGGCGATGAAGGAACATGGATGGGTTTTAGTCAGTAAAAGTCTGACACTCCCTCCTGCTCCCCAGAGCGGGAGGAGTCATTTGATTATTTCCCATCCGAAAAAAAAAAGGGTTCAAAGTACGAACCAATCGCGTTGGTTTGTAGCGGTAGTACGAGTTCTCAGAGGTTCATTTTTAGGCTTAAAAATATTTTAGTTTGAGAGTGATTCTACTGTACACTACAATTTATTACGAACTTACCAATTGAGCCTCTAGGCGACCACTGCGGTCTTCTAACTGCGGCCCGTGGGGCCGCGCTCTTGGGCGATATAAAATATGTCCATGTGTGTGTGTATGTGTGATTGGTAGTGTCGACTAAATGATACAAGAACGTGCGGCCCGCAGTTATACCTCGATCACATTTTCCTATGTGGCCCTTCACCAGAAAAGTGTGACGACCTGCGTAACGACTGCCTAGGAGGTACCATTACTACAGAAAGAGTCCAAGAGTAAACTGAATTAGGTCCTCGAGTCACAACAGGACGTTATTTTAATCAATGTATTGCAATGTTTTTTTTAAATAGCATATAAAGGCGACCGCCAATCGGGCAGATCAGCCTATCGGGCATCCGGCCCGTCGGGTAATTGCCCGATTTGCCCATACGGCCAGTCAGGGCCTGGTCGCTTACCTTAAAAGGGTATGTGTCATTCATGTAAAAAGATTTTAGGTTTTCCATAACGGATTTCTCAGAAGCAGCAGCCGAGTCTGGATTTCTGCCCCGTTGTGGGGACTAAAACAGAGGTCAAATGTGCGTGTTCTATTTAATACACCTCTGCGTAACCCTTCGTGGATTAAAGGCGTGATGTAATATTTATGTTATTTCCCTTCTTCTATCTATCTATCATGGGGTTTGGGTTTCCACACTTAGTCCTTGAAGTGGACCATTGTGCGTGAGCCATGGTGGCCGATTACTCCAACCAGCCTACCTCCCTCCAGACGCAGATCAGACTTCCCGGTCTCCTCAGGGCTTCCGCAAGGGATCTTGGTGCTTCCAGGGTTTCCTCGCGAATTTTGGTAACGCCTGTGCACTCAAGGAGCACATGCGCCACCGTTTCCTCCGCCTCCATGCATGCTCTGCACAGGGGACTGTCAGTGATACCTAGGGTGTGGAAGTGTTTATTCAGTGAACATTGTCCAGTAATGGTCCCCGCCACCAGACGCAGGCTATCTCTGTCCAGGCGCAGAAGGCGCCTGGTCAGCTTTGTATCCAGGGATGGCATAGCTTCCTTGTATTGCCTACATCCTGGTGTCGAGGTCCACCATTTCTCCGCTTGTATTCGAGTGTGATCCTTTAAACCGCTTCTTAGCTGCTTGAAAGGATTGGGCACAATGGGTTCGGGTCCGTAGGGTTTTGTGCTGGATCCTCTTCTGGCAAGTTCGTCAGCCGCATCGTTTCCAAGTGATCCACTGTGACCTCTAATCCATTGTAGCGTTACCATGTTGTGATTTAGTACCGTGATTCGTTCTAGGGCCTTGTGGCATTCTAGTGTTAGTCTCGATGTGTTCCGATTACTCTTTAAGGAATGAAGAACTGAGGCACTGTCGGAGAGTATTCGAATATTGGTATCCGTAACCTCCCTGGCCGCTATAGCGTGTGCCGCTTGGATAATACCTACACACTCTGCTTGGTAAACAGAGTTGAGCATTCCAAGTGGTTTGGATATCTTAATGTTTAGGTCGTCGGAGAACACCCCGACGCCTGTCCCATCGCCGGTTTTTGATCCATCAGTGTAAATCCTTAGCTCTCTATTTCCCTTCTTAGATACCGTTTATTGCCTGTGGTACCACCAGTATTACTACCAGTAGTACCTCCACGGGAAAAAATATACCCCGTAGTACCTACTACCAAGCGATACGTAACAACCACGTCCAAAAAGTTTTATCAAAATTTGATTCTAATTCAGTTACCTTACAGCAATAAAGTAGAATTTACAGGTACTTTAATGCCACATCATTTACAGCATCCAAGAATATAAACTGTTTATTCAGTCGTAAAGCTTTGCTTTTACTTACGTGTACGAACGTACAGTGTACATAATGAAATAGATGTCTATTTACTGCTGAAACTGCAAATCCTTGGCGGTATTATCGATGTCTGCTTTCAGTAAAGAGAGAGAGTTGAGTATTTCTGTTGTATTTATATCATTCCCAGTCCAGTAAGGTTTTGTCACGATTTTTGTATGTGAAGCCCGCCGTTTAAAAGTTGTGGAGAATATATTCAAAAACTATTACTTTTCTCAAGGTCTAAAAGTATTGTAATGAATGACTCTTTGTACTCTAATTACCGACTGGTCACTAGAGTACAGAGAGAAAAAATGTATTTTAGTAAGAAATTGGGTATAAAGCATGACTACCAAAAAATACTTGAAACTTCAAAAATATTTACATTGTTTAATTTATGCGGGTCACTAAACATTTCTTGTTATGCGTAACTTTTTATTATTCAAAGAATGTCAAGTGGATTTTAGCGGATTAACATTCTTTACAAATTATGATAAAATCAATGACGGGAATTTGAGCGTTGCTAGGGGCTAAGTAAAATTGAGATCGTGAGAAATACCTATTTATATTTCGACAATATTGTTATGTAAGTCTTCGGGGATCCGGGAAACTGAGTGTTCAAACGGTAGAAAAGCAATTAGGTATACATATTTTTGAATCTTTTGGTGTTGAAACGCGTGTCGTTTGGTCGAGCGCTCATCTTCCTTGCAGGGTTTATTGATACGGCTGATTGAAACATCCTATGACCTAAAATATCAGTTTTACGGTGAAGGAAAACATCGTGAGGAAACCAGAATTTTCCTGGAACCATTTTGAGAATGGCGGTGGATTATGGGTGACTTCCTCTCATGAGAGGAGGCTTGTGACTAATCCAATTATATGAAAATTATGGGCTGAGTTATCTAACTCAGCCACTCAGCAACTCAGGAGTACGAAAAGCGAATAAGTATCTACTTATTCGCTTTTCGTACTCCTAAATGACGCGGTTTAACTGCATAGTTTACGACACGAGCGTAGTACTGACTAGCGACTGCTACAGATACGAGTCAATTGAGCTCGCTCAAGGTCACCCAGTAGATAATGCACATTTCGCTGTGAAACTCATTGCATTAATTTCACACACCAAAATACCATAATTTTATTCCATCATGTCGGAATGTCACATCATGTGTAGCATCATGTACAGGTAAATATTGGCCGATTTTTTTCTGCAAAACAATTTGACATTCGATTACCATTACCTCTTCCCTTTTCCAATTAATAAGAACAAGAAAGAATTTGCTTAGTTCACTTTGGTTCTGACAAAGTGGTTAATTTGCAGCTGCTTGAAAAAAACTGGTTAACCGGCTTTTGCGTGCGCATCTGTGGTAACGAAACTAGAATCTGGGTTCTTGTACGAATGAAACTCCGTACTTACTACGATAGGCCTGCCACGGTCAAAGTGATGCCATCGACGTGCGGTCTACTGTGTTTCACGTTACTCAATGTACTGCTGTGGGCGACTGTACTTACGTGTACACCTAATTCTTTGTCATGGATCTTTTTTTACGACCGTTCATTCTCTTTGATTCTATCAGAACAATAGAAATCAATATGGTGTCTTTCAAACAAAAGGAGTTCCTGTACGGTGCCGTTTGATGAATTGTCTTTTATGTGATTTTAATTGAAAAATTGTATGAAACAAATTGTGCGAAACGAAATTCTATGAAACTGTCTGCAAAGCAGATATTAAACGGGATTACAAAACAAATGAGACTACAGTTACTGAACAAGTGTCGCCAAAAATAGCACAAATTGTGACTTTTATACGCAATTGATGATGATTAATGAACAATGAAGTAGCTTTTGACGAGTGTTTTTATTTTTGTTCCGTATAAATGAAGGCATCCAATATAAACCCAGAGCACCGTTGCAGACTTGCGCTCACAACTAGTTGAGACAACGCAACTCTGTGGCATTAACTGGGTCACCGACACGTGCAACGTAAACACATACCGAGGAGCCGGCTGCCTCAATGCATCGGCTACGAGTTTCGCGTCAGCAGTTTTGTCGCCGGCGCCGATTGCTGAGTCTGCGTTACGTGCAGTAAGCGCGCCTCTCAGCCCCGCTCCCGTTCCCGCAGCTCCTCCCCGCAGCGCTGCCCGACCGACGAGACCACCTGGGCCGGTGGTCATTTCGAGCATCCCGGCTGCTTTCCCCGCAAAGCCCGTGCCTGCAAAGGCAACGGACCGGGCTAATGATAACGGTTTCGTGACGAACACACCGGTGTACGTCTCTCGCCTACATTACACCACTGAGGCTGAGGACATCGAGGAGTACGTGCGCCAAAGACTGAAGTACACGAGAAAAGTACAGCTTCTGGAGTCGCGCCGCAACGTCAATTTTAAAGCCGTTTGTGGTGCGCATCCCAACGTGTATGCTCCATCTGGTGTTGGAAGAAAGTTTTTGGCCGCAGAATGTGGTGTTCCGTCGCTTCCACGGACAAATTCCACAAGTATACACAAAACATCGTGCAAGTGAAGTGCTACTAACATAGTTTTTAAGTTGCTACTTACAAAAAATTGATATTGGTATGTATTTTTAGGTTAAGGTCTATGGGTCTTTGTTACCTGAAATAAATGGTTTATTTTTGTTATTTTAAAATCACGCCTGTAAATACCGATGGGAAAGGCAGAGGTATGTATCTAATAGTACGAACATAACTGGCGATGTGATACACTCTCATCGCCAGTTATGTTTGAGGGATTCGTGGCCAAATAATAACAGCAGCACAGGTTGATGTTCAAGGTTAAGCCACGCTCGTCTAGGGCGGTCTGTGGATGGGTGATCATCATAACATACCGGGTTTTGGGCTCGAAAAGCACGTTAAGCTGTTGGTCCCGTCTGTTATTTGTAGAGCTTCGACCGTCGTTACAGGTCGTCTGACAACCAGTATTTCCAAGAGGTACCGTAGGATGTCGTAGGCCGCCGCCGGCACCCCGACCCTTGAAAGTGTCAGGAGCAGGAGGTGTGCGTAGCAGCACGGTTCGGGGAGATCATCGTGGTGGGAGTCTACTTCTCCCCGAGACGAACTCTCGCCGAGTTCCTCAACCCTCTTGCAGGGTTGAGTGTCGTCGTCGGAAGCCATTCCCTCCCCGTGCTTGTCCTCGGGGACTTCAATGCCAAGAACTTGGTTTTGGGGTTTTCGTTGTACAGACGTGCGGGGAAGGATGGTGGAGGAGTGGGCTCTGGAGAAGGGCTCAGGCCAGGCGACTTTCATGGAGGGGGTGGAGACCTATTCCGACCACAGGTACATCCAGTGCGACGTCTCCACCCAGACCTCATGCGCGCCGGTCCAACAGGCCCCGAGTGGTCCGCGTTGGGCACTGAAGCAGGTGGACCGGTAGCTCTTCCTGGAAGTCTCGATCGTGCAGGCCTGGGTGACATCTCCGGTCAGGCCTGCCGATGTTGACAATGAGGCAGGGTCGTTCCAGGAGGCCATGTCCGACGACTGCGACGTGGCAATGCCCCGTGTTCGGCCAGGAAGCGCCCGGCGTCAGGTGTACTGGTGGTCGCGAGAGCTGACGTCTCTGCGCGACCACCAGGCATCGCAGGCTCCGCATTCGCCCACCGGATGCGGCAGCCATTGAGGCGGAGCTTTATAAGGGGTACAGTACTATGGTGGACGCCATCATACGCGTGCGGTGTCCCGTGGTGGGGTTGTCTTGGCAGTGTCTCTCAACATCGCCAACGCTTTCTACTCCATGCCCTGCAGTTGCATTAAGGAGGCCCTCCGGTATCACCGAGTGCCGACCTACCTTCGTCGTGTGGTCGGGGACTACCTGACGGACAGTCATCTACCCCGGTCACAGCGGAGACTGGAACCGGCGAGAGATGTCGTGTTCCACAGGGATCGGTTCTAGGGCCGCCCTTGTGGAACACCGGGTACGACTGGGTTTTGCGCGCAGACCTCCCTAGCGGTGTCAGCGTGGTTTGCTACGCTGACGACACACTGGTGCTGGTGCTGCACAGGGGAGGTCGCACGAGGTGGCGGCCGAAACTATGACACGCGGGTTTGCGATAGTCGTTGAGAGGAGGAGGCAACTGGGTCTCGAGGTGGTATTGCACAAGTCCGAGGCCATGTGCTTTCATGGGGCTCGGAATGAGCCACTGCCGGGATCCTCACTGACGGTAGGAGAGGTATCCGTCTGCATCGAGTCGACTTTGAAGTACCTGGGACTTGTCCTCGACAGCCGATGGAACTTCTTGATGGAACTTCATTTCCGACGTTTGGCCCCCAAACTGGAACGGATCGGGGCTGCCTTCAGGCGGCTCCTGCCCAACCTGGGGGATCCAAACGCCTCTTGCCGGAGGCTAAACGCGGGAGTCGTGCAGTCAATGGCCCTTTACGGGGCCCCGGTGTGGGGGCGTTTCTTGAGGCAGCGAAACGCGCCCCAAAAGGTGGTAGCAGTAAGGCAAGCCAGTGGGTACCGACGATCTTCCGCGAGGTGGCGAGCCTCCTTGCCAGATTGCCGCCATGGGATCTGCAGGCGATAGCCCTCGCGCACTTGTATGAATGGCGCGCGGAGGCGCTTATACGCCAGGGGGAAACTCCGCTGCCGCGGCAAATTGTCGCTCAGCAGACAGACTTCCGGCGTGATCTCGTGGCAACATGGAGAGAGCGACTGTCGCAACCCCGTGCAGGGCAAGCCACAATAGTGGCGATAAGTCCCCTCTTTGAGAAGTGGCTTGAGAGGCACCACGGCGTCCTCACCTTCCGACTGACGCAGGTCATTGTCCGAATCGGGCGGGAGGAAACGCCCGGGTGTTACCACTGTGAGGATCGACCGGAGGACACGGTGAAGCACACGGTGGAGGTCTGCCCCGTGTGGGCGGAGCACCGCCGTGTCCTCGTAACGGTGATCGGCGGCGGCGACCTCTCGCGTCCGCCTTGGTTCATCCATGGTCCGAAGCGAGACGGAATCGGACGCCGTCACCTCCTTCTGCGAAGCAGTAATTCTAGCGAAGGAGGTGGCGGAATGTGAGAGGGAGAGAACCTCACGTCCCAGCCGCCGCGGGAGACGCCCCGGGCGTCGGGGCTACGTGGTGGCCCCCGGACACCGTAGGCGCGGGCTTGTGGACTGTGGGCTATGGGCTAGCTTGCCGTCCGTCCGTCTTATGACGACAGGCCATGTCGACGTCGCGTTCATGTTCCACGCGCGCTTCAAAGAAAGGCAGCAAAAGGAAGGGGTCCGCAAGGACCGATGCCTGCCGGTACTGCGGGACTGTTCGAAAGAGATACCGTGGCTCCCTCCTACTCCGCCCAGAGCGGGAGGAGTCATTTCATGATTTCCCAACCGAAAAAAAATGGGGTACCGTATGACCCAGTACTAACTGGGTTGTGGAAGTCAGATAGGCAGACGCTCCATGTAAAATCTGTTATTCAGTTGCAGCCCGTTGGAGTGGAAGTCGACCCCTACATAGTTGGGAAAAGGCTAGGGAGATGATCATCGCCAGTTAAGTCCCATGTTATAGGGGCGAGTCTATTGACATCAACCAGGCACAAATCTAGCCCGACCCGGTAATCGAACCTGGGAGCTCACGCTCAGCAGTCGCTGCTTGCACCACTAGAGAAACGTGAGATTTTTTAATAGTGCGTTATCGGAAATATAACCGGTGCGAACCCAGAATGAGGAGGTTTAATTAAGCTGCTCCGTGCATATCGACCTAAGCGGCACAAAGCCACAAGTAATAGATTGTAATATGTATGCGGCTTCACCCGAGCAGAGGTCGAAAATTGTTCGATGAGGACGTATTCCCGTATGCATCCTGTATTGTTTTTTATCCATTACTAATAAATATATGCTCACGAGACTGTGTAAGTAATCCACTTAGGTAAGCCACCTAGTATTATGCGAAAACCAATGTACTCAATGGTTTGCTCTGAAAGCTCTGTTTTTTCCGCGCTTGTTTATGACAACGAGTAGGCGTACAAAAGCATATAAGTAGTTGGTAAAACCCACAAAGGGAATCATGAATAGCGATATTTTGATGGCATCGATGCCTTGTGCAGTTTGTGCAGGTGAGTATATCGACCGCTTGGTTGCCATCGCCAGTTACAGCAAACTTCATTAATAATTGAAATATTTTTCGAAAAGCACTTCGTTCCTTCTCAAGAAATATTTATTTAATGCTTGATACTAAGGCTTAGTAACTTTTAAACTTTCTTTAAGAATTTTATTTCAGGACCCCACTTGACCAAACTTCACAACATCTTGAGACGCTACAAAATCAATTTTGATTGAACTTTGATATTGGTTACAAATTTAATAAAACAGTAGACGGTTTTTTTATGAAGTACTTAGGTTTACATTTACACTATATCTCTTTGTTTTTGTAAGATCCTTTGAAAGAATAAACCTCTGGTATTCCCGAACAGATTTACAATAATAAATTCCTAGAATTAGTAACGAGTAGAGTGAAAAAAGTTTATTTTCAGTAATGTGCCTTATTTTTGTAAATTGATAAACGAAAAAAGTTTTAAGGGCCCGTCCTCCTCAAAGATAATAATCAGGTTTTTGCTTAAACTTCCCTTATAATCTTCACTTCACTGATTCCTGGATGTGTCTGTAGAATAATTCAATCAGCTCTGCCAGCCTGTTGCAGTCCAATGTCTCTCTCTAAACTGCACGTTAATAATTTAAGTGCCATAGTAACCCCAAATTGTGAAAATTGAATGGCTCTCGTTTAATTGTACTGCAGCATTCACTTTGTGATTAATAGCAAAGTTATAGTAAAATACCTCAAAGTTACCTCTAAAATGAATTATTAATGGATAATATTCAATTTAAACAATTAATAATATTCAATTTAATTCAAACTTTAAATTTGGGCATGATAGCTTTGCAGGATAGTTGTTGAGGTTTGTTTTTTTAAACCCGTTTTTTTTCATCGTAAAAGCCATAAAGGTTGAGTAAGCGAGGGCAAAAATTGTATTTTAACTGTCATCCCGTGCGCCCTTAATATATTTTATTATGTACAAGTATACTTTACCTGCCCATCAAATTAACTGTACTGTTCAAGATTAGGTGAGCGCCCTGAAGCTGCTGTTTTTATAGGTTAATAATGCAAGGAATAGCAGGTAAGCTAAATACAGAAATAGTGGTACTTTGTCATCAATTTCGCATTAAGCATCATTCAGTCAGCAGCTACACAAAACCACAACTAGATCGACACATTATTATAATTATGTTCTATTTACCTATAGCTAGTTCATTGGAGGTCAGATAGGCAGTCGCATTCATGTAAAATACCGGTACTCTGCTGCATCAGGTAAGACTGGAAGCCGACCCCAACATACTTGGGAAATGGCTAGGCAGATGATGAATTACTTATAGCTAGTTTATATCCAACACTGCCCTGTAGAGGATTCTCTACTTCAAACTTAATTAAAACTTTTATTGTTATGTGTAAACATGGCGGTTGTTTGCGGTCGCAAATTAAATAGTTCTAGTGTAGTTTGGGTAATTCGCATTCATGATTAATGGTACCTTAACCTATTAAGGAAGGGACTATGAATTTTAACTGAATGTGAACAACCATGTCCTATTTATACTACATTACTTAGCTGTGTGACAAGTTTACCGTTGAAGTTTTCGGTAGCTACCTAAAAATGGAACTTAAAACGAAAATACGACGACCTTTTGACCGGAGACAATTTGATTTACCTACATTATGCGGACGACTGACTTCTAAGATTGCGCAGAGGCCTTTAACCTACGTATATTTTTTCGACACAGCCTAAAATGCTGGAAATAGAATTATGGTTAAACCTCCTTAGAAGCAGTAGAGGTAGGGAGGAGAGGATTTTCTGGGGACTGACAAGAATTTATATTAACTATACTTCCACGGATGAAAACGCGAGCAAAGTCAGGTCCTATCTAGGTATCTACATTTAGGTAGGTAAGGTAAAATCGGCAATTGATTTCATTTTGCGATAAATTAGCTGTCAAGCAGATGTAAACACTAATGAGATAATGTAAATTCTTGTATCTCACCAAATGCAAGCCACCGTAATTACTAATGATTCCCTGCCGCTGGTACCTCGAAAGCCTAAAATATTTCTGTTATAAACCGTACTGATTTGTTAATGAATGGAAGCTTCATGCCGACCGAGCTGTCTTCTATGATGTAGATTAATGAGTTGGCGAGTAAGAGGGATGAACACCCAAATATATAGGTACAGGTTACAGTCTATGTAATCTGATTCGGAGATTGAACCAAGCGACGAAATTTTCTGAGCACATTTTTAGCACACGGAAAATTAACATTTCAGTTTGTAAACGGGTTCTATCCATATTTTTTAAATTATCCGACCATCCATAGAATTGCTGAAATTGATACTATATGAGGAGACAAAATCCATGGAACATTAACTTGATCTTCATTGGTAGATTCACACAATTTACACGTGCAAGCTAAATGGAGACTTGGAGAGTGAAGGTTTCGATTAATGTCGTTTATCAGTGCTTCATTGTTATTATTTTATTAAAGGAAAGTTTATAAAAGTCTTAATTTAGGACTTATGCCCCACAAACCCGTTTTCACTGTTTGTCTGTGGGAACAGAACAAACAGTATTATAATAAGGTTATCAACACACTTGCTCGTAAAGTGAGCCTTATTACATCGTTCTTAGGGCCATAAACCGAACTATAACTCACACGTGCATAATACTGTTACACACTAGTGCATAATATAATTATCCCTACAAAGTTAAGTTGGTACCTTACTGCAAATTATATGCGAGTCTGTGATGCGAGTAAACAGAGCATTTTCAATTTAACCGGGTAATACTTACAGTTTTTTTTTGTAACAACAAAGAGGTTTTATGCCGCTGAAAATCCATTTACATTTTTGGAATAAATAAATGTGTCCCTAATTGAGCCGAAAAAACATTTATTATTATCAAATTATTTATAATTCCCAATAATTTGTTATAAAATATTTGCATTTTATCACTAAAATTATAATTTTGAAGTAGGCTGAATAACAATAAATACGTAGTCAATCACCTTACATCTGGCGCGTGCAAAAAAATCTTGCGCGCCATTTTCCATAATTTTCATATTTTGTTTGTTTAGCATTTGTTGCTGTGTGGTAAAACGATTTATGCAATACATGTTTGGTTTTTCCTCGCAAGTGTGTTAAAAAGTGCGTATGCAACTCGTGAGCAACTTGCTCACTAGACACTCGGCTGATTACGCCCTCGCCTACGGCTCGGGCTGCAACCCACAGCCTCGTATATAATAAGCAACTTTGCTCACTTGTATCATAATATACTATTACTCGTGCGGACACTTAATTTTCACTTATTTGACTTACAAAGAGACTGACAATTATGTTTATATTTATCTGATATGTATGGACAGCAATGATATTCTAATAAACAGATATGTTATACACCTACAAAATTACCGAAAAAAGTGTACCGCGGGGCAGAGCTAGCTCACATATACGTAGTGACGCAGAATAAAGGCAAAACGAGCCAATTGGCCCGTTTTCGAGTCTTCACGATTGCGCGCTCACAACATATCTGTTTATTAAAATATCACTGATGGACAGCAAATAGAGAAAATTTCTCACATCAATCAAATATTATCTATTAGAACTGCTAACACCTATTTGTTCTCACACAACAATCTGCAAACCATTATCCTAAGAAGATTGTTTACAAACTCTTGAGAAAGATCAGCTTCGAGTTCTTACATCATTCATCATTCATCATTTCAGCCGAAAGACGTCCACTGCTGGACATAGGCCTCCCCCAAGTGTCGCCACATTGACCGGTCCCGTGCGACTCGCATCCAGCGGATTCCCGCACCTTCGAGATTCGACGATTGACCTCTTTCTCGAAGTTAGACCTACCTGACTGGACCGTTTGTCCCAGGTACACAGAATCGTCTACAACTTCGAGTGTAGAGTCTCCGATCTTGATAGGAATGGGTGTGACATGGGCATTCAACATGACCTTGGTTTTGTCCATGTTCATTTTAAGACCCACTCTTCCGGAAGCTCAACTGAGGTCATCGAGCATTGTACTGAGGTCCTCCATGGTTTCAGCCATGACCACTATATCGTCGGCAAACCAAAGGTGGGTGATGTATTCGCCATTGACGTTAATGCCTAGCCCTCTCCAGTCCAGACCAACCTTGAAGACATCCTCCAGTGCAGCGGTGAACAGTTTCGGAGATATGACGTCTCCCTGTCTCACACCTCGCTGCAGGAGGATAGGTTCCCGAGGCTTGGTCCTGAAGTCGGACTGACATGGTGGCGTTTTTGTACAAACACTTCAACACCTCGATGTACCGATAGTCGATTTGGCACCGTTGGAGAGACTGCAGTACAGCCCAGGTCTCGATCGAATCGAAGGCTTTCTCGTAGTCCACAAACGCTAAACAGAAGGGTAGGTTATACTCTTCGGTCTTCTGTATAACTTGCCGCAGCGTATGTATGTGGTCCACGATGCTAAAGCCTTTCCGGAAACCAGCTTGTTCGAGAGGCTGGAAATCGTCAAACGATTCGTGATGACTCTTGAAAACAACTTGTAGACATGGCTTAGAAGTGAGATGGGCCTATAATTCTTCAACCGGGCATTGTCGCCCTTCTTGAAGAAGAGTACCACCACACCCCTGCACCATGCCTGTGGCGTTTTTCCCTCAAGTATGACGGAATTAAATAGCTTCTGAAGGGCCTTAAGTACCGATTTTCCACCCGCCTTCAGGAGTTCGGCCGTAATTCCGTCATCACCCGGTGCCTTGTTGTTTTTGAGCTGCTTCAGAGCCATCCTAATCTCGTACAGGCTGACGTCCAGGATGTCTTCGGTATAGTGTCGGGTCAGTCTAGCTCTTGGGTCGTTTCCTAGATCTACGACGGGTTGACTGGTTGACGTGTACAACTGTCCATAGAAGCTCTCGATCTCCCTCAGAAGCTCCGGTTTGGTGGATAAGATCCTACCATCGTCGGTCTTCAGTTTCGTGAGCTGGCTTTGCCCAATAGCAAGATCTCTCTTGCAAATACCTTGGAGCTTTTATTCCGCTTATTCGCGTCTTTAATACGCTCGGTATTAAAGCGGCGGAGGTCGCTCTTCAAGGATTTAGAGATCCATCTATTTGTATTTACACGCCTCGTCTGAAGACTGCAGGATCATCTCACGCCGCTCCTTCATGAGCTTTAGAGTGTGATCGGAGAGTCTCTTGTTCTGATCTGTACGACGTGCCTTGAAGAACTTAGACCCGGTCGTATGGACAGTTTCCACGAACCCATCGTTATATTCGTCCACTGAGCTTTCTAGGCATTCTAAACGGTTCTGGAGTTCAAGCTGAAAGCTCTCGGGGTTTTGGATTTGGATCTGTGCTGGACGGAGTTTAGACTTCTTCAGTCGATACCTTTCAAGCTTGATATTGATGTTCAATGTGCCTCTTACCATGCGGTGATCGCTCCCGGTTTTCATCATTGAACATTTGCTTCTTGGTTGACATGATGAAGTCAATCTCATTTCTAGTTGCACCATCGGGGCTCTGCCAGGTCCACTTCCTGTGCTCACGCTTTCTGAAGAAGGAGTTCATCATATAAAGGCCCTCCTTCTCCATAAAACTAGCCAGTTGGTGGCCCCGGCGATTCCGACGTCCAACTCCAAATTGCCCCATCTGCAGCTCATCCCCGTCTCGTTTGCCCAGTTTCGCGTTGAAGTCCCCCATGACAACGGTGAATTGAGTTTTGGAACCATGCATGGCTTTAGAAATATCCTCGTCTTCGATCGTCGTCTTCGACTTCGACTTCGTCGTCGGGGTGTGCCGAGGTCGGGGCGTAGACCTGTATGACCTTCAGCGAATATCTTGACGATATCCTGAGTATAAGGTACGCCACCCTGGTCGACACACTCTCGATCTTCACCACGTTGTTCACAAGGGACTTGTGAACGATAAACCCAACACCACCCTGGGACTGCCGGTCACCCTCACAGAAATAGAGCAGGTTGCCGGATTTCAGGATTATCGTGTCCTCCCCTCTCTTCGGACTTCAGATAATCCCACAATACTTCATCGCAGCCTGCTCAATTCCTCTTCGAGTTCCGTTATCCTCCCGTCGGTCCGGAGTGTGCGCGTGTTGGATGTTGTCAGGTCCAGTCGTTGGTATTAGCAGCCGGATCCCTTCCGGAGATTCTTCGCACCCCTTGCCACGCCATAGCCTCAACCGCTGCCGTAGTCGAGGGTAGACGGGCTGCCGGGCACTAGGGGCCATTTCTTTGATGCGCTATTCATTGGGGGGTTTTGCCATAATGGCCACGCTTGGCAGGCGGGTTGGTGATCGCAATACGGTTGTTACAAAAGCACAGAGAACGCTGCTGCCTATTCTCTGGTAAGTCCCTTAGTCGCCTCTTATGACACCCACGGGAAGATATCGGATGGTGCTATTCTTTACTTCCAACACCATACAGACGAGTTCTTACGTCAGCAGGCAATCGGTTGAGAAGGTAAAGTATTCTTTTATCAAACGTTCGGTGGCCAAAATAATTTCTTATTCTAGGTACATCGAATTTACCTGCTGATTCTGTCCTAGTTGCGTGGTTTTAAGTAACTATCGAGTGACGCTCCCTCTCGTGGCTAAGTAATGAGCCGCTCGGGTCGATCTTTAGGTTAAGCCGTGATTGCCTAGGTTGGTCTGTGGATGGGTGACCACCCATTACATACCGAGTTTCCTCCGTGCCTCGGAAAGCACGTTAAGCTGTTAGTCCCGGCTGTCATTTGTAGATCTTTGACGTTCCATGTAAAATACTGGTATTCAGCTGCATCCGGTAAGACTGAAAGCCGACCCTAACGTAGTTGGGAAAAGGCTTGGCAGATGATGAGCGAGTGACGCTCCCAGCTGCCATGACTGTGAACCAGAAGTAGGTATTTATTGACCACGTAAGATCTATTGTGTACTCTGGATATGCCTCTCTTGTTTTTGCTAGTTTACTTGTAGCTTGCAGATGCAGATAAAAAGTGATAGAAAATATGTATAGGTCTCTTGTTAATTTTCAGCTAGTAAATTCCTCGTAGTACGAGTAATTGAATATGTTACAGTTAAAACCCGTTCTTAGTTAGAAATATCAGTGAAAACTATTTCTAACTAGACAAAACGGTTATGTCGAAACAATTCAGTTAAAACTGTTTCATTTCATTTTATGTACGTTTCTTATTAATCTATTCTCTTTTTTGATTTTTCTTAATTTGATTTTTTTAATTACTTGAGATTAATACTACTCTGTCAAGAAAGTACCGGGAAAAGATCAATAATACACAAAATGTCTGTTATTCATCCAAATTTATTTTATCACCTTCAAAGTATGCTCCTTTAGAAACGATACACTTGCGCCAACGAATAATCCATTCATCAAAACATTTTTTAAACGCTGCTTCCGGAATTGAGTTCAGTTCTCGCCGCGAATTCTCCTTTATGTCTTCTATCGATTGAAAACGGGTGCCACGAAGTGGTAATTTGAGTTTAGGAAAAAGAAAAAAGTCAGCAGGAGCCATATCTGGTGAATATGGTGGTTGCTGGATGGTATTTGTTGAGTGTTTGGTCAAAAATTCGTTCACAATGATAGCCTTGTGCGAAGGCGCATTGTCGTGGTGCAAAATCCAAGAATTTTCTTTCCACCAATCTGGCCTTTTTCGTCAAATTTGCTCTCTTAAACGCCGCATAACGCTCAAATAATATTCTTTATTTACCGTTAGACCTTCCGGTAAGAATTTAGAGTGCACAACACCGCGATAGTCAAAGAAAACAGTCAACATGACTTTGACTTTTGATCGACTTTGGCGTGGTTTTTTCGGTTTCGGTTCAGTTGGAAGGCGCCACTCCGAAGCTTGTTGACTAGTTTGCATGTCAAACTCGTAAACCCACGTCTCGTCACCAGTAACAATGCGTTTCATGAATGTTGGGTCCGAACTGACTCGTTCTAGCATGTCCTCAGCGACTTTCATGCGATTGAGTTTTTGGAGAAAATTCAGATCTTTTGGGACTAGCCGAGCAGCAACATATTTCATACCCAAATGATTAGTTAAAATGGTACGGATCGACTCGTGAGATACAGAAAGTTCGGCGGCTATCTCTCTCAAAGTTGAATGGGGATTTTCAGTCACTATTTTCTTCACTTTTGCGATGTTAACTTCAGTTGCAGACGTTGACGGCCTACCAGAGCGAGGCAAATCTTCCATCACATCTCGACCGCTTTTGAACGCTTTGAACCACTCATAAGCACGAGTTTTTGATAAAGTCGATTCACCGTAAGCCTTCTGTAACATTTTCAGTGACTCCGAACACGAAATTCCATTGGCGATGCAAAATTTAAGACAAACTCTTTGTTCGATATTTTTGTCCATTATGAAATTCGCAATACACACTATATATGATATTACTAAAACCAGCACTGTATTTAATATAAATAACAGATGCAACTCAAACTCCGCGCCAAAATGGAAAACAGTTGTGCCAATCTAACAACTACAAAAAAACAAAAATTTGAATTTTGAACTATAAACAAATCATCCATTCCCGATACTTTTTTGACTGAATGTATTGTCGCCATGGCATTATTCTTATATGTTGAAGAACGGGTTTTATCTGTAACATACAGGTAGGGTTACCACCTGACCGGATAAATCCGGTCTTGACCGGATTTTTATTGCCAATACCGGACTTCGCCCGGATTTTGTGCCAGACCGGATTTTTTGACACATGCCGGATGAGAGAAAGAAACCATCGTACTTACGAAGGATAACTGGAAAGATTACAGTTGTGAGCAATTGTTCAATCATATTTGCGGTCAAAACCAAATTTATAAAGCTATTTCTAGTAATAAAAAATTTAGTTTACACTTTTACTTTTCACTATTGACAACTTACCATGATTTGTTGTTTTTTTGTAAACAAAAAGTTTTTTGTTTGCTAAGCTAAACTAAAAGCTAAACTTTAGGCTAGACCAGACTTTTTGTCGAAAATCAGGATTTTCCGTCCTCCAAGACCGGATTTCCGATTTTAGGCCCTGGTAACCCTACATACAGGGTGTAAACCATCCCGACCAACCATCACGAAGCCGTCAGCCAAGCATTCTGAACATCAAACTTAAGTATCTTTACGCAAAAATTATTGCTGGGAAACCACTTTTTTTTAGGGGTGAAAAATCATTCTTTGTGTTAGAACTCAATGTAACGCACTCAAGACATTGTGCTGATGGATAGATTGAATAGTACGGGTGTCGGGGAGGTATTTAAAGTAAAATCTTACATTAAAAACTTGTATTTAAAAAAAACTTGTCAAAAAGTTGGAACTTTGACCCCCAATATTTCCGTAACTAGAAGGTTCCCAAGATTGGTGTAGGAGAAAAAAATGATCACAATGACGAGGAGAACAAGTGCTTTTCGACTTCGTTAAGAGGTGTTTTACATCCTATATTATGCACTAGCTGTTGCCCGCGGCTTCGCCCGCGTAAAGTTCGGTAACTGTCCCACTGGATCATATTAAGGGGATAAATACTTTAAATAGTGTCCTACGTGTTAATCCAGGTTATGAACTATCTATGTGCCAAATTTCATAATCATCACTATCACAATCACCATCATTATCACCATCACGATCACAATCACCATCACTGTCACCATCATCATTATCATCGTAATCACAACCATTATCATCGTAATCACAATCATCATCATCACAATCTCCATCCTCAGTATCACAATCACAATCACTATCACAATCACCATCACTATCAAAGTAACAATCACTATCACCATCATAATAACCATCACCATCGCTATCACCATCACAATCACCGCCACTATCACAATAACCATCATAAACACCATCACAATCACCATCACAATCACCGCCACTATCACAATCACCATCACAATCACCATTATCGTTATCATAATCTTAATCATGATGATTATCATCGTAATCACAATCATCATCATCACAATCACCATCATCGTTATCACACTTATTATCACGGTAATCACAATCATCATCATCACAATCTCCATCCTCGGTATCACAATCATAATCACTATCACAATCACCATCACTATCAAAGTAACAATCACTATCACCATCATAATAACCATCACTTTCGCTATCACCATCACAATCACCGCCACTATCACAATCACCATAACAATCACCATTATCGTTATCATAATCTTAATCATCGTAATCATAATGATTATCATCGTAATCACAGTCATCATCATCACAATCACCATCATCGTTATCACACTCATTATCATGGTAATCACAATCATTATCATCATAATCACAATTACCATCACATTCACCATCACTATCACAATCACCATCACAATCACCATCACAATCACCATCACTATCACAGTCACAATCACTGTCACAATCACCATCACCATCACCATTACAATCACTATCACCATCGCTATCACCATCACTATCACCATCACAATCACAATCACCATCATCGTTAGCACAATCACTATCATCATTATCACAATCATCATCATAGTACTCACAATCATTTTCATCGTAATCACAAACATCATCATCGTAATCACAATCTTTATCATCGTAATCACAATCATCACCATTATCACAATCACCATCATCGTTATCACAATCATCACAATAAATCAACAATAACCTTGTTTAGATGTCGAATCCGCCATCTTCTGGATCTCAAAATAAATGCCATTTTCGTAATCTGCACCCCTGATAATCTCGGTATCGACACCCATATTGATTTTTAGACATTTCAACCCCATCGCACCCCAACAGAGAATGAAGGTGTTTCAGATCCGCCATATTAAATCTTAAAATCGTTGTGTTTGTAATACACCCGACCATACAAACAATACCGATGTTTATTTTCAGACTTTGTTACCCCATTTCCCCCTTTAGGGGTTGAATTATGAAAAAACCTGAAACTCATGTCTACTCATTTATCAATAGGAGTCCTCCTGTGAAGTTTTTAATAAAATAGTTTAATTAATCTTGTTTCCCCATACAAACTTTAGAGCCCCGTTTCACCCCCTTAAGGGGTGACTTTTGAAAAACCCTTTCTTAGTGTACTTCTAGACCACTTCAGGAACATATGTGCTAAATTTGGGATCTCTAGACTCATCGGTATAGGCTGTGCATTGATTTTTAGACTTTGTCACCCCATTTCCCCCTCTTAGGGGTTGAATTCTGAAAAAACCTGAAACTCATGTCTACTCATTTATCAATAGGAGTACTCCTGTGAAGTTTTTAATAAAATAGTCTAATTAATCTTGTTTCCCCATACAAAGAGCCCCGTTTCACCCCCTTAGGGGGTGACTTTTGAAAAACCCTTTCTTAGTGTACCCCTAGACCACTTCAGGAACATATGTGCTAAATTTGGGATCTCTAGACTCAGCGGTATAGGCTGTGCATTGATTTTTAGACTTTGTCACCCCATTTCCCCCTCTTAGGGGTTGAATTCTGAAAAACCCTGAAACTCGTTTCTACTCATTTTTCAAAAGGAACAATATTGTGAAGTTTCGAATAAAATAGTCTAACTAATCTTGTTTCCCCATACAAACTTTTTTTTTTTTTTTTTTTTTTTTTTTTTTCGGATGGGAAATCATCAAATGACTTCTCCCGCTCTGGGCGGAGCAGGAGGGAGTGTCAGACTTTTACTGACTAAAACCCATCCATGTTCCTTCATCGCCCTTTGTGTTCCGGGGTCACGGTATCTCTTTCGAACAGTCCCGCAACCCCGGCAGGCATCGGTCCTTGCGGACCCCTTCCTATTGCGGACTCTCTTTGAGGCGCGCGTGGAACACGAACGCGCCGTCGACACGGCCTGTCGTCATGAGACGGACGGACGGCGAGCTAGCCCATAGCCCACCGTCCACAGGCCCGCGCCTACGGTGGCCGGGAGCCACGTGGTGGCCCCCGACGCCCGGGGCGTCTCCCGCGGCGGCCGGGACGCTGTGAGGTTCTCTCCTCTCACGTTCCGCCACCTCCTTCTCTAGCATTACTGCTTCGCAGAAGGAGGTGACGGCGTCCCATTCCGTCTCGCTCCGGACCATGGCTTGCACCAGGGCCGGACGCGAGAGGTCGCCGCCGCCAATCGCCGCTTCGAGGACACGGCGGTGCTCCGCCCACGCGGGGCACACCTCCACCGTGTGCTCCACCGTGTCCTCCGGTCGATCCTCGCAGTGGAAACACCCGGGCGTTTCCTCCCGCCCGATTCGGTGCAGGAACCTCCCGAAAACACCGTGTCCGGTGAGGACCTGCGTCAGGCGGAAGGTGAGGACGCCGTGGCGTCTCTCCAGCCACTCCTCAAAGAGGGGACTTATCGCCACTATCGTGGCGTGCCCTCCGTTTAACCCCCTTAGGGGGTGAATTTTGAAAAATCCTTTCTTAGTGCACCCCTTGACCACATAAGGAACCTACTTGCCAAATTTGGAATCTGTAGACCTAGCGGTTTGGGCTGTGCGTTGATAGATGAGTCAGTCAGTCAGTCAGTCAGTTTCTTCTTTTATATATTTAGATTACGAAACCAACGTAATATTTAACTTTGCAATTAGTTTCCTGTAATATGGCTGAAACAAATTATAGCGTGAAAGTGGCGCACCGGTTTTTGTTTGGACGAGCAAAAACCACGGCCGCACCAAAACTAAAATGTCATCATCTGCCTAGCCTTTTCCCAACTATGTTAGGGTCGGCTTCTAGTCAAATCGGATGCACCTGAATACCAGTATTTTACATGGAGCGGTTGCCTATCTGACTTTTACAACCCAGTTAGTACTGTGTAATACGATACACCAAAACTTAAAAAAAGTACATGGTCAGTTATGAAACATCAGAAGGAAGGTGCACGGTTTTAAATGGTCGTTTCCTATAGAGAAGAACTGGCAAGAAACTTCTCCAGAAACGGTAAAAAGGTGACCAAGCACACACACACTCACTGTGAACAGACCCCTAGAGGGTGCAACACAACATTATGAGTTTACGACAGCTTCTCATCCTAGTTAACAACGTCTGAGAAGGTTAATTAAATACATATCTTCGTAATGAAAGTCAACGTCACACAACATTCTGAAACTTTCGCGAAGATAGCGCAGGGATTACGTTCTGACTTAAGTAGCGAGAATATTTGTCAGCCAAGACATCGCTAACAAGATATTTCAAAATATGCAACTTATTCTGCAACGAGTCGAGATAGTGGGATTGTCAGCTCCGACGCTGAACATGTTCTGCTAAATACATAGTACTATTTAATAAATACAGTTTAATAAATACAGTCAAGAGGACCAAAATATTTTATTAATCTTGATTCGTGGTTGACTGTCAGGGAATTCAGTAGTTTCTTGTAATAAAAAGTTACGCACTGCGTATACACGATTAAAGCAGTTGGCATAAGGTTTAATAAATGGTACTATAATGACTACATGTCCCACCCGCCGCTTCCAAATGGCGACAATAAGTATCAACATTTGAATATTTCAGGTTTAAATACGAAAGATAAGATCGCCTTGGAGATATTTCCGTTTTCTCAGAAAGATCAGCAAACAAAATGGAGTCTTCATAAAGATTGTAACGGACATTAGAATGGAAATGGCTGAATAATTACAATAGACAGAGAATAAGGTCAGGAATGTCGTTACATTTTCAGTGGCCATTTAATTTATGTAACAATTTTGCTCTCTGAAAAGTGATAAGTAAAATACCTGCAAATTTCTGAGTGGCTTGAGTATTCGGTTTTTATTTCGCTGTATCTTCGATTTCAAATCATCATCATCAATAATATTCTCGCTAAAGATACAGCTAGTCGAATCACAACAGATAGTTAAGTATTTAAAGGCATACATAGATTAGTCGGATGTGTGACGATCACCACGTCTTTTGTTTAGCACTTCTCGTCCGCTCCTCATGATGAAGAAATAAAAATCAAACGTGTCTGTTGGCACCTTTAAAGTAAACAAGAGAATACCGTAGCGTTAAAAAGAAATACCAGTCTAAGTTAATTTTCCACTAATGGGACAAACTTTTTTCTTTCTTTGTCGTTGCATCACTTAAGAACTGAGCGATTTTTATGGCGTTCATTATCACAACCAATTTGCTATGAAGGGTCACCTCCTTCTGCGAAGCAGTAATGCTAGAGAAGGAGGTGGCGGAACGTGAGAGGGAGAGAACCTCACAGCGTCCCGGCCACCGCGGGAGACGCCCCGGGCGTCGGGGGCCAGCACGTGGCCCCCGGCCACCGTAGGCGCGGGCCTGTGGACGGTGGGCTATGGGCTAGCTCGCCATCCGTCCGTCTCATGACGACAGGCCGTGTCGACGGCGCGTTCGTGTTCCACGCGCGCCTCAAAGAGAGTCAGCAAAAAGGAAGGGGTCCGAAAGGACCGATGCCTGCCGGGGTTGCGGGACTATTCGAAAGAGATACCGTGGCCCCGGAACACAAAGGGCGATGCAGGAACATGGATGGGTTTTAGTCAGTAAAAGTCTGACACTCCCTCCTGCTCCGCCCAGAGCGGGAGAAGTCATTTGATGATTTCCCATCCAAAAAAAAAAAAAAAAAAAAAAGGGTAATTTTAACGTAATGTTCAAAGACATTCTATCAAAGAAGATGTTTTTACCCTTTCGGTTTGAGTCAGATATTAATGAATCGTTGAAATTATAATGAATAAGGAAAACATAAAAGCATTTTATTTACGTTTTATCCCTTTATCCCAAGATGTTCCGCATCTCCCGGCTTACTTATGAGAAAATTTGTCAAGCGGAAACTAAAAGTACTTTCTTGTAAGTGCGTGTGCGTACATACCTGTTAGGCGCCGTCTCTACGAGTGAGAGAATCGCGGCGATTTTATCGTTTATGTAGAAATACGTGGCACGACGATAATATCACCGCGATTCTCTCGTTCATGGAGACGGCCCCTAAGGATTTTTATGCCTGTAATGTAAATGTACTGCAAACGAGAACACTAATAAATTTAAATGAAAAATTATAAAAGTTAAACTTGTGTTTATTTCCTTTGGATTTTTTTTGTACTGGCTCAATGACCTTAGGTACCCACATATTTTTTCCATTTAAAAAAGTTCCAAAGTGCCAACAGTTCACATCAATTGAAAATTATTGACAGAATAGTCTTTTTCTGAACCAGTTTGTAGGTAATGCATCAGAAAATATATAAAAGGCGAACCTTGAGGAATTCACTCGGAACGACCTAGTTTATTTAAAAGGGTTTGCACTGTCTCAGGTCGTGACGTCAGAAGTTAGAAGGACAAGAATAGGTTAGGTGTGGACAAGAATAGAAACTGCATTGAGAAAATGTTGGGTATTCGAACTGTGAAGGATTTCCTGCCCTAGTATTACATATTAAAAAAAGAACAGATTTTACCATGTTTTCGCCCCACCCGCATACCTCTTCAGTATTCCTGCGATCATAATGCTTGCAACAGCGTCGAAATATCGGGAGCTCATAAAATCAAAAGAAAATCACGGTTATTATCCCGTAAGTAAAAAAAAAAAGTAAAAAAGTAAAGAAGTGAGTAAGTAAAGTAAAGTGGGTTAAAGTATGAAATTGCCGATTTGTACTGAAAAATTAAAACTTATTTTTTTTTAAGATATAACATATTTATTTAATCAAAATATTTACTCTCATTATCTATACATTGCTTTCATCTAAACGAAAGCTCATTTATGCCTTTACGATAGAACTCTGAGGATCTAGATTCGACAAACTGTGTGAAAGCATTTTGTACTGCCTCCTGGGAAGAAAATTTGTTATCACGTAGAAAATTGTCCAAATCACGAAAAAAATGGTACTCCGTTGGAGCAAGGTCTGGCGAGTACGGAAGATGACGTAATATAGTTTCTAACTGCAGCTCCTGTAGAGTTACAATGGTTTTTCGTGCAGTGTGAGGTCTTGCGATATCATGGAGCAATAATGGTAAAGATCGATTTAAGAGTCGGGGCTGTTTCACTGCCAGTTTCACTTTTTTTTGCTGTTATTGCCTGACCAGACCTGAGAAAGCTATAGTGAATAACACCATGAAGAGACCACCAAACAGTTACCATTTCCTTTTTATTGGTAAGCTTTGCTTTACACTGTTGCGGCGTTCGACCTGAGGTCAGCCATTGCATTTTTCGCTTAAGATTATCGTAAAGAATCCACTTTTCGTCACATGTCACAATTCGATCCAATATTCCTTCATTTCTGTTCCGATTCAACAAGGCAACACAAGTTTCAACACGTATTTCTTTCTGCAGATCAGTCAAATCATGGGGCACCCATTTTTCACACCATGAAGATTTTATGTCAATTTGAAGTGTCTATTGCTATACAACAGCAATTTCATACTTTAACCCCTATTATGTACCGTAAGTGTAGTGAAAAACCGTTAAAGTCTAAAACAGTACAAATAATATTATTAGAAATCAGAAGCGGATTAGATTTTTTAAAAACAAAATTTACTTGACCTAAAATAATCAGATTTTACAAAACAAATACAATCAAGAAAATTACACGAAAGAATTGCTCAAATGCAGTATGAAGAACACAACTTAAAAACTCACGACCTCCTCGTACGACGGATGACAGCAGAATGGGGCGCGCGCCACTTCCACACCGCTTTTATAACGTTATCCGCCGTACCCCTACCCTTAACCTAAATAATAGCTAACACGGCCTCTCCTGACACCCTGACGTCCACGGCAGGCTTGGTCGACTGATCCAGTTACAGCTTAGTCAATTTCAGGCATATCCAGGCCTCGTGCTGGTTCTTCTCTCAGGTCATCAGGTATAGTAGACGGTCCCGGTGCTGGCTCGTCTAGTTCAGGCTGATTTAGCGTTGGCGAAGATTCCAGTTGGTCCTGGTTTGGGTCTTCATTTCCATCATCATCATTCGCTGAAATCATATCGCAATATTACGATTTCAATCGTAGTAAGTTTGTTACTCACCATGTGTAATTTCTAATTTAGTTAAGTAGGTTAGAGTTAGTTTTAGTTGTACTGTCACGAAATAAACTTTATTTGAATGCCTGTGTTCTAGAGTAAAACTTGAAATATTTCGTTCAATAGAACAAAATAAACTATCCCATGGGTCACGTTTAACTTAAGGTTTCTAGAACACTACACATTCAAGACAACCACACCATAAAACATAACAACATGCTTAATAAAGAACACTGTGAGCTCACACTGCACAGCGACTGATCGGTTTGCAAGGCCGACCAGCTTCCGAGGTCGTGGGTACACCCCTCTGAGTGTACCACACAGACAGACAAGGATCCAACAGCACCATTCATCAGAATAGATGCAACACTTCCGGACCAGAGAGATCATACAGATCTGAGACTCACCCTCAAAGAAGGCAGAGCATGACTCGGGAGTCCATTCACCTCCCCAGGGAACCATAAACTGAGCAGCAGCATAAGTGGTCTTCCCGTATGATCCAGCCAATAGCCTCAGCTCATAGCGGCCGTGAGGAAGAACACGCACCACTCGATAGGGGCCGCGCATTCCATGGTCAAGCTTGCCCGTGGACTGAGCATACTTGATAACAAAGACATGGTCGCCTTCCTGAAACACACGAGCGGGACGTCTGTCCCGGTTAACATAGGTGTCCATTGTTGCCTGGTTTCTAGTTAACCGTTCGGCCGTCCTCTGTCTGACCATTTCTCTTCTTGCCTCACGACTACTTGTAGCAGGCTCCTGGGCGACATCTCGCACCAGAGCGCGAATCGCTGGCGTAGTGTTTTCATGGCCCACCAACAGTTTTAAAGGCGACGTTTGTGTAGTCTTGTGCTGTGTAATATTAAGAATTAGTTGCAGACGCCATAATTCTTCAGCCCATTCATGTCTTCTGTGATTTGCCTCAATTCGCAACATGTTTAAGACAGTTCGAGCGTACCGTTCTACTTGCCCGTTAGCGTGATGCATCTCAGCAGTAATGTGATGTAGCTCGATTCCGAGGACTTGCATCCACGACTTGAATCCAGACGAATCGAACATGCGGCCTCTGTCGGTCACTATTAATTTCGGTGTTCCGAATAAGGATATAACACTCTTACAGACCTGCTTCAGTTCGTCCAAGTCTTGGCGGTGGATAGGAGCAAGGAAGCAGAACTTGGTGAAGGCGTCAACGACCAGCATCACGTGCTTAAATCCTTTGGATTCAGGCAAAGGGCCCAGCACGTCGAAGTGTAGGGTGTCGAACGGAACGTCAGGTTTGGGCCAGGAGGAAATAGGTTGAAGAGGAGCTCTAGGAATACGTTTATGAGCAACACAAGTTATACAATGACGTATGTATTTTTTTACAAAAGCCCTAAGGCCAGGAAACCAAAAATGTCTAAGTATAAGCTCTAACGTTTTATCAGCGCCAATATGGCTGTGTTCGTCGTGAAAGACCCTAAGGAGGCTTAAGCGTTGGCCCTTTGGTATATAGCAAAGGAGCCTCGGCTCTTCCCCTATCTGACTGTACCGGTAATAAAGAACATCATTTTGTACTCGATATCGTGATGGGTCTAACTCTCCCCGTCCTGCAGCCTCGATCATGTTACGGGTCTCTTCATCACCAGATTGCGCCATTTGGGCCCAATTACGTGGCCTTTCAATGTTATTAACCGAATTAGTGGGGTTGCGGCTCAAATAGTCCGCGTGCGGCAACATGGCGCCTTTTCTGTATGAGATGGTAAAATCAAAATCTTGCAAGTAAATCCACCATCTTGCCACACGCGGTAACAAATCTTTCTTACTCTGAGTAGCTTTCAGTGCGTTACAGTCTGTAACTACCGTGAAAGGTGAACCAACTAAGTAGTGCCGGAAATGTCGCAGTGCTTTTACTACGGCCAGGGTCTCGAGCTCGTATGAGTGATATTTTGGCTCAGCACCCTTAGTCACCTGGCTGTAATAAGCAACCACGCGTTTAATGTTGCCTTGGTGGACTTGCAACAAAACCGCACCGTAGCCTAAGCTGCTGGCATCGGTATGTACCTCCGTGGGTAAACTCGGGTCAAATATGGCCAAAACAGGTGTACTCGTCAAATTACCGATTATCTCCTGCCTGACACGCTCTTGATCTGATCCCCAACTAAACTGAACATCCTTGCGAGTTAGACGTGCTATGCATGCTGTCTTAGTCGAGTAGTTGGGGATGTATCTGCGGAAATACCCTGCTAACCCAAGGAATTGGCGCACCTGCTTTACGTTTTGCGGGGGACTAGAATTGACTAAAGCCTGAATTTTTCCGGGAGATGGTCGTACTTCGCCATTTAATATAATCCGTCCTAGGTATTCAATCTCGGTAGACAAAAACGAACACTTTTTAAGGTTGATCGAAAAACCCGCCTGGGTTAATGTAGCCAAAACCTCTCGCAAGGTCCGCAAACCCTCGTCAACTGTATCGGACAGGATCAAACAATCATCGATGTATACCAAAACTTTTCCAGCCTCTATGAAATCGCGTAACGTAGTGCTTATAATGCGTTGATACACTATAGGTGCATTAGCCAAGCCATAGGGCATTTTTAAGTATTCAAAATGACCCTCGGGCGTTACGAAACCGGTTAATGGCACAGATTCGTCATCTAACCGAATTTGGTGAAACCCTGTGGCCATATCTAGCGTGGTGAAGAACGCACACTTGCCCAAACGATCAATGTGATCCTCAATTAGCGGTAGAGGATACCTATCCTTAACAGTTATTTTGTTCAAAGCGCGAAAATCAACACACATACGGTCGGAGCCATCCTTCTTTTTGACCAACAAAATGGGGCTAGAATAGGGCGACTCCGACTCCCGTATGATGCCTTTAGACATAAGGTCTTGAACAATGTCGCGAACCTTCAACTTTTCACTGTGAGACATTTTATAAGGGCGATAATGCACAGGGACATCACTGCTGAGTTGAATGCGCATACATCCGGTATTGACAGTTGATGTAGCGGTACCCGAGATCATGTGTTCCGAATAATCTTCTAAGATAGCTTTTAACGTAGAGAAATCATCACCAGTTAAGGGAGTGTTGATAACGGGCTGCACATTCAACGCCGCAGTCGACACAGCCAATGGATTAGAATCGCGAATAATGCGTTGAGTATTCTTAGTTCGTATGTAAACAACGCCATCCCTATTAAGAACATCTGTTCCGATAATGACAGGGGCGTTCATACATTCGCTCGGAACTACCAGCAAATCTACCTGCAGTGAGATACCTTCCAATTCGATTGTAAGCGTCACATATGAATCAATTTGAGTAACTGACTCACCTACCCCCTTTATTTGACATTTAATAGTCTTCTTGGCACAAGAAAAATATGTCACAATCGAGGACGACATCAATGATACGCCAATGGCGCCACTGTCGATTAAAATGTCTACTGGGATGCCCTGAATGACACCTACGACAATATCACTGCGGTTTTGCAAAGGAGCCGAGCAGAAGTTAACTTTTTTATTATTACGTTGCTCATCAACACGTCGTCTGGCAAAACATGATTTTATGTCATGACCCGGCTTTTTGCAATAAGCGCACGTGATTTCACGTGAAACTGGCCTACTTTCAGAGGAAGATGGTGTCGATCCTGAATCGGTATTGGCACTAGACTTAGGTCGTTTTGGGCACGAAATTTGCTTGTGTCCAGACTCACCACAACTATAGCACTTGGTTGGACCTTTCTTAAAACCCTGGGATTTGTTCTTGTCCCTATTGGCAGTAAAATGGTGATTTGTGCGTTTACTTGTATCTACAGCTGTAGTTTTGATAGGTTTCACAAAAGTAGACAGATAATTGACCAAATCAACGGGTTTTAAGTTAGCATTCGTCGCTGTTGCCTTCACTTGAGGATCGGTTATTCCTCTCAAAACAATCTCTGTAATTAGATCATCGCTAAGACCTTTTACAATACGCAACCGCAATAGTGACTTCCGTGCATACTCGGCATACGTACGGTACTTATCAGAGTTAGTCGACATTACCTCAAACAAAATACCCGCCGAATCTATTCTTTTAATGCACAAAGGTTTAAAATCAATTTTAAAGTTAGTCCACGTTCTGTCATTTGATACCCACTCATTGAGCCATGATTTAGCATCACCTTTTAGACAGTTCCCTATGCGTGAAAGACATTCGTGGTCGCTCCATTTATTAGCAAGTTTAGCCCTATCGACTTCACTAAACCATGTATCAACGTCATGAATACTGGGGTCAAAATTAGAGACGTAATAATGACTAGTACCTACAGATTTTAACGAATGTATCGCTTCAACAATTTGTTCCGTGCCTGGTCCTGCGGCGGGCTCAATTGACACTGGGGCATGCGAACGCCTCTCTAGCGCCTCCAAACGTGAGAGCACAGTATTTAAAGAGTCACAATTTCTCTGCAATGGCGGCAAGGAAGGCGTACGCACAGATCGTGAAAATCTCTCTCTGCAGTTAACATTAGTAGCACGATATGGCGAGGACCTATCACGACGACATCCTCGATCACGAGAACGGCAATCTCGTCCCCGCGAAGCCGATCGACGACTGCGCATACGCTTAGCATGCGGCGAACGACTGCGCGAGTAGCTACACGAGCGCCGGCCTCGGTAACGCCGATCCGGAGAACGTCGGTTACGCGAGCGTTGATAACGCGGTGTGAAACTACGCGAGTGACTGCGCGAGCGCAGAGATTCAGGCGATCGATCCCGCGAACAGCTATGCGAGTGTTTACCGCCGCGTGAACGTTTATTCGGAGAACGATTATTACGCTGGCACCTGCTACGCGACTCAGGCGAGCGTTGATTACGAGAACGTGAACGTCTCGGCTTATCCATGTTTCAAACTCGGTTATAAACAACAAAACAAAACGTCAACACAAACCTAGTTAACGTAAATGACTATAAAATTATAAGGAATGTAGGTAAGCAAAGAAAGATGTTCAAAACTCAGTTAAAACACCAAAACAAAACGTCAACACAAACAGAGCTAATGTAAATGACAGTTAACGAACGTAAACAAAGAAAAGTACCCTCTTAAGAAAATAATATTCGTAACTTTCAAGTTAACGAAGTTTTGTTTTTAAGAAATGAATGAGAACAATAATCAAGATGAATGTGGGAATGTTTTCTTTATCCCACTTCTGATATTAGAAATCAGAAGCGGATTAGATTTTTTAAAAACAAAATTTACTTGACCTAAAATAATCAGATTTTACAAAACAAATACAATCAAGAAAATTACACGAAAGAATTGCTCAAATGCAGTATGAAGAACACAACTTAAAAACTCACGACCTCCTCGTACGACGGATGACAGCAGAATGGGGCGCGCGCCACTTCCACACCGCTTTTATAACGTTATCCGCCGTACCCCTACCCTTAACCTAAATAATAGCTAACAATATACTATCTTCTGACTTCAGAATTAAATAAAAAGCCTAAGTGTTAATTCAGGCTATAAAACTATATGTGTGCCAAATTTCATCCAAATCCGTGCTGACGTTTTTGTGTGATTGAGTAAAAAGTATTTGAAAAAAAACAAAAGTTTTTTAGTGTAAAAATTTGCAGTCACTTACTAGTCGTAGTCAGTCACCGCACAGCTACCGAGCGGCCGCCACGTGGCGGCTGCGCGATGTATGCGCGAAATAATTCGTGTCATTAAAACGCCGATGGCCGATGCCTGCCGGGGTTGCGGGACTGTTCGAAAGATACCGTGGCCCCGGCACACAAAGGGCGATGAAGGAACATGGATGGGTTTTAGTCAGTAAAAGTCTGACACTCCCTCCTGCTCCGCCCTGAGCGGGAGGAGTTATTTGATGATTTCCCATCCGAAAAAAAAGGGGCCGTCTCCACGAGCGAGAGAATCGCGGCGATATTATCGTCGTGCCGGTGCCATACATTCTCTACATCGCGATTTTCTCGTTCGTGGTGACGGCCCCTAAGAGAGTGTATATATGGTGTATCTATTCATACACGAAATCTCTTCAGGGGTCATTGAACTCATCATTATGAACAACTTTTACTATGGGACCAAACACTGAATCGCGAAAAAAAAATCAGCTGTTCCCTACAATATGTTCGCTTAACTCGTCAAAATGTATAGAACAGCTCATTTTTTTTCGCGATTCAGGGTTTGATATACTGTAAACTTTACTTAATAAAATATTCTCTTTCACTTCGCTTTATGCTAGTGAAAACGATTTAAACTTTCTGTTTTCAAGTCGTTGCTTTTTTCTTTGAGCCGAAGTTCTGTTTTTATTTCTTGTATTAGTTAGAACTACGGTCTTTTTAAAACTTAATGTAACGCACTCAAAACATTGTGCTGATGGATGCATTGAATAGTAAGCGGGTTATGGAGGTATTTAAAGTAAAGTTATGACATGTAATGTTTGTGTTTTCTACATTTATGGGTTTTTACTTTTAATTCGCTGCTAGAGTTAGGAGTAGGTAGTATAGGTATTTGATATTGTACCTCGTTATAAATTTATTTATTTTTCTTTTTGTTCTAGAACCTCGCTTAAATATTTGAAATAGCCTGACATTGACGGGAACCGGGTCGTGAGGGCCAGTCTACGCCGAGCTTCTGAACAGAATACTTCTCCACTAAAAAGTCTACGCCGAGCCTCTGAACGAAATACATCTCTACTACAAAGTCTGCTGGTTTTTTAAAATCTTTGCTACGGTGGTCTACGTCTAAGTAATGTGCCAGAGTGACGTCCTCCTGGATCCTCCTCTTCAGCACTCCTGACGTCCGCCGGTTTCTGCTACAGCCGGCTTGAGTTGACAGCAGGCTACAACAGGCCCCTTTGCGAGCTCTTCGAAGGGAAGGCCTGACTTGAGGCCTTTCACCGAAGAAACTCCTGGACTCCGCAATACCAAGGAGCTTCACCCCGGTTTCCCTGTTTAGTGTTGTGTTTTAGTTTAGTATTCCCCATCCGGTAGGTAGGGCCTGAAAGGTTCCTTAGGTTTAGTTATATTTTATTTTGTTTATTAAATTTCTGTTTACCTTTTCATTTTTTTTCTCTTAAACTGCGCTTTCCTCCTATTAGGTAGGATAGTGCTAAATTGGACCTTACATTTATCAGGCTCCCCCTGCTAAATGTAACGTTACAGACCTTAAAAGATAGTATTAACAAAAAAAACTTGTGAAAAAGTTGGAACGTTGATCTCCAATATCTCCGTAACTAGAAGGTTCCCAGGTATGTAATAACGTTATTCTTAATAACGGTAACAAATAAAATTAAATTTGTGTAAACTGGCTACGTCATCATTCGTCTGTCCTCACCTCAATTTAAACAGGTTATTGTAAATCTATCTCTGTGTCCTGCCGAGGCATACATATATAACACAGTATAACATCACACCTGCAGTCCTTGAAGGGAAGAATAGAAGTGTACCTATTAATTCAAGCACATTTCACCAGTTAAGTCCCACATGGTTGTCATCCACCGGGTACAATTCTATACTGTATAGCTGCTCTTGATAGAAAACCCAATAACACTTGGCCCAAAGTTGGAATCGAACCAACCTCATGCGCAGCAGCCCCGCTTGCGACCACGACACCAACGAGACCACAAGATTTTATAAAATTAAAAGGTGACTTTTGAATTGAAACCACAGAGTGATGCATGAGATATTAAAAGTGTTTTATTTGTAAGACAAAAATATACCGTATTGTATGCAAACAAAGAATAAAGCATCTAAAATACAATAAAGAATCTAATCTGAAAATTGTTTTATTATAGAGTGGATCACATGATTAAGTATCGACAAAGACGAAGATAGTTTGACTTCATTTGTTATTTGTATTATACGCCTCTACAATCTATGCTTCAAATCTTATATTACAGGTTAAGAGTTTTTTGTTTGAACTCTGTAAACTCTTGAACATTCAGGATTAAAAAAAATATTTTTGTATTGGATAGCTCCATTCAATGCTATTTAAAATAAAAAGTCAGAAATGGCGGGTAGGTAAAACCACGCGGAACTAACGGCCGTTTTCTATAACTTACTTACGTATAACTTTTGGTTAATGTACCTTTTTCCGTAGCTATCGGTGTTTCTATAAACAAAGAATATCCTATCCTCGTCACCTACCTGTCACTTGATTCATAGAAAAATCAAAGAAAGCTTTTCTTGACATTTAGTTTCTAACCGTCCAGTAAGCAAAATGTCAAACAGACAGAGATAGCAACCTACCGAAACCGGCTAGTAAGTTATTCAAGATGGCCGTAAATCGAGTTTTTGTATGCAACGCAGTAAACGAAACCAAACAAAAGCAAAACGACCACGGCACGTAGTTGTAACACAACTTGTCCATTGAGTGCACCTACCAATTTGCAAGGATGCGGTTGCATTGCAGTTTCAATACAGTCCTCTCCTCTGGGGAATACTCGTAACTTCTACAGTACAAAACTCGATAAAATGCGGGCACTTTTACTACTAAACACATGTACTTCTTAGCGTATCGGAGTAATCTAAAAATAATATACAATACTGCTCGTGTAACAGTAAAATCCTTTGTTGAAAAGAGTCCTGAGACGTGATGGTCATTTGTTAGATGGGTCGGTTTTAAAATAATTACGTGTTTTAAACTAAAATGTCGTATGTTTTGAACTAAAATGTCGTATGTTTTGAACTAAAATGTCAGACATAGCCAGGGGCACACCGCACATCATATGCTTCATGGCAAGAGGTTATGTATTCAGCCGTTATGTTTTTTTCATATTATGTACACTGATTTCTCCGTGGTTACTGGTCCGATTTACTTTTTTTTTTCGTTTGGGACCAAGCAAGCCGCGCGTTGGTGCCATTTAAATTTTATTGACTTTGCTCGAGTGGCTTACGAGGTAGCTATAACTGGTAATAAACGTGACGTTTTGGCGCTACGGAACCCTTTGTGACACGCACAAGGTCAGTTATAATACTTCTCACCTTGAAAATACTTGAAATATCTATCCATACTAATATTATAAAAGCAAAAGTAAAGGTATATGTATATGTATGTGTATGCACACTATATCAGCACCGCACCAGCACAGCTGCAGTCCGGCGTTGCCTCGAATTTAGGCTACGGCTAGCCGCTAGCGCGCTAACTACGAGGCGTCAGCGAGGTGTAAGCTAGCAGTCCGTGCGAAACAATATGTAACTGGCGATACATTACACAAAGCGTACCCAAATCACCCAAGACGCAGCGAAGACGCGCGACGGCGGCGGCAGAACGACATTGTTTCGCGGGCAATTCGAAGTCGGCGCGCAACAAGCATGCGGCTGGGCCGGCCTGCTGTAAGCACGCTGTCCGTTCGCTTGCAGCGCGCGGACTCCGAGTCGCCCGCGAGTCGAGTTGTGTGGTATAGGTATTGATATGATATAGCGGCGAGCGCGTTGACTGCTCGCCGTAAGCTTTTTCACATAGACATTATGAAATATATTATACGACACACGATTTATTGCTCTAATTTGAATGGCAAGTTAATTGCTGAGTTGGAGTGGTGCCGGTATAGTGTGCCTTGACCGTTACTCTGTCTTTTTAAGTGTCAACTTTCATGCCCTAACCATTGAAATGAACGTTCCTTAAAATGAGCCTGTGCGTTTTTATTTTAACATATTAAGTGCTGAGACGACCAATGTGATCACAATAACGACGTGGTTAGTATGTCAACCTATCCCGTGATTTTGCAAGCCAAATATGATTTCCCATGTGACCTCCGTAAAAATATAATGGTTTCTATTTCTATAGTTTCTGGGGGTAAACTCAAAATTAGATGACTTCGTATTTTCCTTCTGCATTGTGTTTAAAACGTACCTTGTAGAGGTACCTATGTCGTATTTTATTTTACTTGGTTAATAATGCGCGTGGATATGAATATGCAATCCTCATGTAATCTAATGAGTTGCTGTATAATTAAGGTTTTGCAAGCTTTATGTAATACCTTGTGCTTTTTACGCGGTGCCTTTTTTTGGACGCTGGAAATATAATAATAATGGTGGCATTAATATTCTGACACCAGGTTAGGCACTAATCTCACGAGAAAGAAGAAGATGATAGACAGAATGTCACGAATACACCATGACAAGTACAACGAGGGGTTTGCTTTAGTTAAAAGTATAATGCTCATGAAAATAAACAACTTTTACTATGGGACCAGCTCTGAAATATAAAAAACAACAGCTGGTTCTCTATGTATAAATAAGATTATATTATAGTAACTACTAAATAATAAATATTTATTTATTATTTATTAAACTGTCAAATAATATTTATATGTAGAAACATGACCTTGTTGTAATTCATAAAAATATTTTCAGGGTGATTAAACTTTGTTAGAGTTGTAGACCTCTAACTTGAGCCCAACTCTGATGAAAACCAGTTTAAATAAAACTTATGCCTTGAAGCGAAACCAAGTAATCGGTTAACACAAAATAAATGAAATGATGAATTTGGCTCTTAAAAAGTGTTCAAAAGCTATGACAATGAGAACGCAGATCAAAGGCAAAAAAGGGAAAAATAATAATAGTTTTCTGTTCTGAAATTCGATGAAAATAATTTAAAAACGCGAGAGAATTTTCAATATTTTGTATGAATTCTTGACAAAATTATCCGATGTTTATAATAGGGTTAGGTACCTAACTTAGTTAAATAAGTAATCTCAGGCACAAAAGGTAAAAAAATACATCTAGAGCATCTAATAAAGAAGCATGTTTATCTACTATTACTGGAATTTCATTATAATGATTTACTTATATCCATTGACTTGTAGTTATAAGTTTTAATTAAAAATAATTGGATTTTTCCAAAAGCATATCTAATCAGATTTTTTAATTCATCATATTTTCCAATCGAATTCTTGAGATTTTCCAGTAACAAGAGCGCTAATAACTAAAGTTTATTTATTCATTGTAAAGTATCAAAGTAAGTGAACCATTAATCTGTTATTAAACTCAATATTCTAACATTTGTAAGAAGCTTTTAACTTTTTGGTGAATGTTTTGTTATCCATTTTCCACTTTATGAATTGAAAACTTGATATAATTGATTTTGAAGGAGAAAAGTTTCAAACGGCACAATTGAAACTAATTCAATCGTTTGACTCGACTTAGAATGATCGGTGGACAAAAGATAAAAATAAACCTATGGCGTAGGAGTAGCAGGTTATATTAATAACGTTTCAGTAAGTATTTAAAAGAAAAATCAAAATAAACTTACAATAAATGAAAATAAAACGTAATACTTGATTAATTATCGCAATAAAAGTTATAAATAACGTCTTTTCAACGTTTTAATTGCCATAAAAAATCATAGTCTCATATTCTTTTGAGAAACATTAAAATAAACATTTTCATTCATAATTTTACATTCAAGAAACATTTACATTCATAAATACAATGTTTTTGAATGTTTAATGTGAATTGGACTGACATAATATTTACTCGCTAAAGCAATCTGAGTTTTCCGTTCATAATTATAGAACAGTTATTAGCTGTTAGCCTGCCATCTTTATAGTTGATGTTTGGAAATTACTAACTAACATTTTATTCTAACATTTTCATCTTGATAATATTACAGCTGTTACAAGTTTTCCGTGTTGGTTTTCGCTTAAAGCGCCGCCGCCGCTTCCTCTGTACATTGATGATTTCTTTGTTAGTTAGATTTTTGTAATTTTTTTATCTGATTCAAGAGGACAACAACCGAATACAATAAGACTACTGCCCGATATAATTTAAATCTCAAAATGTGACATTTTTGTGACAAACAACGTAATTTCCACGACAGATGCTGAGTACAGACAACTATAATGCATCAAAGGAGATCATTCATTTTGGGATCATTTTTTTTTAGCGGCCATCAATAATAATTACACATTTTTAAAGTAACGCATTATTTTTTACTATCGCGTCAAAGTCGATAACTATTTGGGTTCTGAGATATATAGAGTGAATTTTACAAGTGGGCGTGGTTGGCCAAATCTGAAACTCAGCGAAAAACAAGCTGAGAAATAGCGAAAAATGCTCAAAGGAGTCTCGAACCTGATTTGGATGAAAACTAAAACTGCATCATTAGATTTTAGAAAAATCAATAGGTATTTCAAGCAAGGAATCGAACCCATTGATTTTGGAAAAAAAACACACTGTATTATTACACCATTCAATAGTGTCGCTAATAAGGATCAAATTCTGGGAAGTAATGACAAGGAAAATTAAAGGAAAGAGTTCAATTTTGATAAAAATACATAACGGGAAACAATTTGTATTACGGCTTTTAAGAATTATTTTATAACGTTATATATCTTTGTTCCCGCATACATTACAGCATTGCCGCCATACAAAAGTGTTTCCACTCCTGAAACAATTTAAATAAAATATAATTCATTCGTGGTCGCCGACATTTTTATCATCATTGAACAAAATGAATGATCTCCTTTTACCAAATTGTCAGATGTCGAAAATTGTGAGGACGGGTTGTCGCCTGTCAACTGTAGGTTTTATTTTGTAGGTCTCTGGGGTCTGGACAGCGGAAACAAAGCCTTATTGTCTCGTAATTTTCTTTCGTATTATCCAAGAAATAGAGATGACTAATAATGATAGACAAACGAACTGGAAACTCCTCCAACCCTTTCCCAAAAGGACAAAAATATATTGCTTTATCCTAAAATTGTTGGGACGCTAGAGAGGAAAGTATTGCCACAAACAATGCTTTATGAGGCCGTGAGAGATATGACTACATTATAATGATTCTTTTAATGTTAGCACGTGTTTAGTGAGTAGTTTAAATCGTGACGATAAGATAAGGCAGTCAGTATTGAAGGTAAGGCTGCATTTCAGGCCTGAGACCTGCTAACCTTCTCCTCTATGCACGTTGTCCATCTTCTCTTGTCATCTAGTCTAGTCTTTGCCCGACTACGTTGGGTCGGCTTCCAGTCTAACCGAAGTTTTAAAATATATGTCGGGGTGTCAGGATTTATTCTGTTAGGCTCGACCATTATGTGGGCAGAAGATGGGTTTCGTGTAATGAAAACACACTGGATGTGTTACACTGTTTATAATAAACTAACAAATTACTTGAAATTCGCAATAACGGGGCACAATGAATCGGGAACAGTTTCAAGACGTGTCAACTCTGCTGCGATCCGACCCCTGAATGTCGTCCTCGCCGCGAGCTGTTAACATCACAGCAGGCCTAGCCAAGTTACAAACGTTTCGTATCGATTCTCTTTCTACAATCGTAAACGCCTCGGTGTAAGCGATTGTAGAAAGCGCTAAATTGGTAGCCAAGTTGACACGACTGAGTCGATCGCTCGTTCTCTAATCTCTGTAGAAAAGACCTACACTTTAGTCTATGGTGAGCGTTCCTACCAAAGAGTTTAGCGATCAACATTGTAGAAACGATAACATTCTATTCTATCATTTTGAACGATGTAAACTTGTCTACGAATTTTCTATTCGTTTGTGTTGATCACGTGATTTAACGTTGAGATGATGTCATTCCCATTCATTTGAATAGTTTTCTACTAGCGTTAACGATTGTAGATTGTCAACTTGGCTAGGGGTACAGGACTCTGTAGAAGCACGCCATGGTGGACTGGTAAGTTGGTTGTGTGACGTCACACTGGCGCGCCCGCGATTCATTCCCGTGTCCATACTAATGACCGGATCCGACATTTACATATTTTATGAGTAGGTACCTATTAGGTACTTAATACGAATAGAGTCTATTTATATCAAGTAGATAATTTAGTATAGAAGATACAAAAACTCATCTCAAAAAAAGATATGCCTACATTTGTTACGCTTCCTCCATGTTTAATAGATAGATTTTTCCAGGAATCATCTATTTTAATCATAATTTACTACACAAGTTTGTTATAATAAATGTTCGTTAGAAATAAAGATTAAACGCGTCAGTACCGTAATAGGAATTTATATTAATGTCGTCTTTTCCATATTTTAATTTATTTTTCAGGGATATAAATATTTTTATTTTGTAAGCAAGTTTTATTGTTAAGATTTAGCTTAACGTTTTTTTTTGGCAGATGATGCTCAAAATGAAAATACTTATTATTAGAAACGTGTAGGTTGTATTCCAATGAAATAAATACCAAATAGCTTGTTCGACCGTACCTACATCCGAGTATTAGGATTGTTTCTAGTCCAGCAGCTATATTATACAGCTGGACTTTTATTATTGCGCTCAGTTAACAAAAAAACGGGCCAAGTGCGTGTCGGGCCACACACAGTGTAGGGTTCCGTAGTAGCCCGTTATCACAATATGGAACGAATCCGTTGGTACAGCGCCATCTTTGTGAAACTTATGATAATTTATTCCTTGTTTCATTTTTATTTTTATTTTAGATTTTGTAGTTCAATGCAAGTCTTTACCTTTTATAAACAAGCAACTACTTCAAGTCACTTTATAGGATTTAATCTAAGGATTTTGTGTTTGGTACAAAATTATCCAACACCCAAGTTCAACGACTATTACTGCTAAACTAATAAAGTTATCTTAACCGCTGTAGTTTTCCTTGAAAGTTCATGAAATATACTATCATTATGATTTTTTGCAGATTTGTCAAGCCAGCAGTTTAGCTTTTACTTGCATTTTAAAGTTTAATATTTCGTAACAACCACAACAACAACAGCCCATAACGTCCACTGCTGGACATAAGCCTCTGCCATGATGGGAGAAATTTGGCGTAATCTCCACGCTTGGCAGGCGGATTGGAGATCGCAGTGATGAAAGACTAACAGATAACGCTGCTGCCCATTTTCTGTTCTACGGAGGCGAAAGGTGTTCTGCCTCAGACATTAGTCGCCTTATACGACACCCGTGAGTGTAATGGGTTGGTTCTATTCTACTCTGCCGGATACCACACGGCTTAATATTTCGTAAATGGAGCATTAAATCGAAAAGTAGTATTAGATAGATTTATAAACCATTTATTTGGTGCACACAAAAGACATAGCACAACACACTTAAGTACAATTAAATTATACAATTTACATGATAAAAAACAAGGTGCCAATATACAAAAAGAACATATTTAGGAAATGAGTATAGTAACACCATGACATCCTTCAAATAAAATAAAATAACGATAATATACAAGGTGCAGTGTGCGTCTCAAGGTTGCACCAAATGGGAGTCCAGCTCAGCATGTGTCAGGCATGCACCTGACGCTGATATTCTGCTGGATCCCTGTAGTGTCCCTGTGTGTGAGTGAGTGTATTAGCAACCCCTAAGTCATCTTAAAAGATAACCCACACGATGGGGTAGACTACGAAAAAAAGTTTATCCCCACTTCACATGTAGGGTAGGGGAGCTACCGTAAAAAAAAATATTTTCCAAAATTTTGTTTTACCACTTTGTCGGCGATATACGGTACGATATATATGTAAGTCGGATATACACACCTCTACAAAATTAAAGCTTTCTAGTACTAACGGCAACGGCTCTTAGCAAAACGTTGGACAGACAGACAGACATGACTAAACTATATGGGTTCCTTGTTAGTCCTGACACCACACACTGTCCGGAACCCTAAAAAAGCTTAGATGTTCGCTTTTACTTAGTACTTTACTTATACACGTAATAGGCACCAAGGATAACTCAACACTAAAAAAACAAGTCGCCATCTCCTATTTTAATATTTCATTACAAATAAGCTTGTCGCAAAACAAGGCTTAGCATGTCAAAATCAGCTTTGTTCCCAGTGCAGGAACCTGAACCTATGGAACATGAACCTGCTGCATGAGGCTGCCTTACGTTCTAAGGGTCCCGGGTTCGAATCCCGGTTGGAGAAAATGTTTGTGTGATGAGCATGGACATTTGTTTCCAAGTCATGGATGTTTATATGTATAATAAGTATGAATTTACATACAAACAGTATCTATGTAGTATATCAACTATCAGGTGTCCACGACACAAGCCTCGTTGCTTGGTGTGGCACTAGATGGCGCTGTGTGTTAATGTCCAGCGATATTTATTTATTTACTTCCCTCTCTCGGGGGAAGTGGGGTTGGGGAAAGTCTCATCTTGTCTTCGAAGTTTGATTCTAGTACCGAAACTGCTCAAAAAGTTGACTAAAAATTTTTTCCAAAAAAACTTATCCTTCGCAAAGTAACTGTGAGCATTTAAATTATGAATAAATTTCATATTTTGATAATCATTTCTCCTATCTTTCTAAAGCGTTACGTGGCTAATATTGTTGCCAACCTTTCTCATAGGTAATTTCTCTGTTCAAGTGAATAAGAAAATGTCGTTATTAAATCCATAGAAGACACACACATCTATAGATATTGTGTTCCGTGGTGGGTATCTACAGGGTGTAAAAGAACTCTTCACAAAGTCGTCAAACAAGCATTCTGTATAAACTAAGTAGGTACCTAACACTGCGCAAAAGTTATTGCTGGGTAACAACTTTATGTATGTGAAAAATCACAGTTTACGGTACCTAGGGCTCAATGCTCCCTTATTATTATTATACTCTTTGGCTTAATGTAACGCACTCAAAACATCGTGCTGGACGCATATTTTAAAATAAAGTTGTAACATTTAAAACGGGTATTTAAAAAATAAAATGTAAAAACTTTTAACTTTGACCTTCTCTCTCTCCCTAACTAAAAGATCCGCAATGATGGGACAAACACGTGCCTCCCGGCTTCACTAAGGGTGTTTTTACATTCGTTACTTCTGCACTCAAATGTCACCTCCTTGGATGAACTTAAAGCTCGACACTTTGATGTATTGGTGTCGCTTTCATCGCTTTCGTGCAGCGCCACAACCGCTACCTATTTGTTGCTATTCTTAGGAGAAACACGTTTAATTTGTTGATTTCCAAATATTAATAAGAAATACTTTGATTTTTTAAACATAAATTGATAGTTGACCAAGGGGTTTATTTAAATTACTCGGATTTGACTAGAGACTTTTGTGTCAAATAGAAAAAAAGGTTGATTTTACAGTAAATCCTCTGAAACGCAGGTGTAGGGTAGGGACACATTGGACTCTCCATCAAGTCGGCCATGGACTGGTAGGGAGCCTCGTATTCGCATGGAGCTGCTACAACCATGGAAGTACATGACCATTATGTATCACCATGGTTAGAATATTACAGATTTATTAAAATCTTTTCAAAACGTTTGAGTAACATAAATAAGACGAAGACGCGATCAAGGCGAAGAGACTTTATAAGTGCGCAATGGTTTGCACTACAAACCGTTGAACGCTAACTGCGTTGAAACCCTAACTTAGATGCCTTGCAACTGTAGGTACACTGCAGCGCGACGTTCGTGTTAATTCGAGATTGTTTTCCATCGACTGAATAAAGGGTGTAAAAGTGTTCTCCCCGTCATTGCGATCATTTATTTGTTTTACACCATACTTGGGAACCTTCTAGTTACGGAGATATTGGGGGTCAAAGTTCCAACTTTTTGACAAGTTTAAAAAAAAATTACAAGTTTTGAATGTAAGATTTTTTCTTTAACCTTCACGACCCCCGTACTATTCAAATCCATCCATCAGCACAATGTTTTGAGAGCGTTACATTGAGTTCTACCAAAAAACATGATTTTTCACCCCAAAAAAAAAAGTCGTTTCCCAGCAATTGTTTTTTGTTTTTTTTTGCGTAAAGTTACTTAGTTTGGTGTACAGAATGCTTAGTTGACGGCTTCGTGATGAGGTTGTTTACACCCTGTATATAAGCACGAAGGAGCGTGCTCCGTCAGACAACTTACGCAATCCAGATGGGGGCTCCCCACAATAGTGGCGTTAAGACCAGGTGGCCTACCATGACGTCTTAAAGCAGGATCGTTTTAATCTTGTTCCAGTGTGGGAAAGAGATGGCGCTAGACATCCTCTATAGCTCCGTCTCTTACCCACACTGGAACAAGATTAAAACGATCCTGATTTAAGACGTCATGGTAGGCCACCAGCTGCTATAAGGAGCTCAGCTTCCGGCTGACGCTTCCGGTACCCATGAGGATTACTACGCAAAAAAAGGTAAGTAAATAAGTAAGGCAGTAGCGCTTTTATTTGTAAAATAAGGGCAACAGTACCTACTCATTACTAGTACAGTCACGTATAATAAGATGGTTACACGTCAAGCCAACATCTTATACCACGTGACTACACTCGCGCGTGAAAATCATTCGAGAACAAGGAAAAACACCAAATAATATTATCTTATAATATTAGCTTTGTAAAACAAACTACGTATATTTATGGTATCATTGTTTTTTGATTAGGTTGTCTTCGTAGAAAATTTCGACGAGGTACCGTTGACAATATTTCGACAGTTTACAATCTCGCTAGACAGACTACAATCTAACGATTTTTACAATATGAAGCTGACATTATACAAATACACAGTGATTTTCTCCTATATTGATTAACATTTTCACGAACAAAGTGTTTTGGGAGCCATTTAATTACGAAGTAGGTCTTATATTGAAGAAGAAACCGTTATTTCATGAGAAAATCGTACGTACATCACATTATAAAGATTTTTGTCTTTGTGGGAAAGTCAAGAAATACCATAATTATTCGTGTTTCCCATTAATTCAATTTTGTACGAAGCCTCATCCTGTACTATATTAATGTATTGTGCAGGCTTTTATAAGGAGTAGACAACAATTAGTGGACTGAAGTTAGAATTAATTCCGGGTCAAAATAGAAACAGGTTAACAAAATCTAGAGTAGAACTAGTTTTACTTGTATTTAGGAAACAGACAAAGTGCTATATTTGGACGATAAAATCAGAAAACTATAAAAATACCGCGCCGTGCTCGAGTACTTAGTTCTACTTGACATACATAAATGTACCTTCAGCCTTCAGGTCAGTAAAATCGACCCATTGATACTAGCTATAAACTCTGTTATGGTATTATAAGTACTCACTATAGAATCTAAGGTAAGTAGGTACTTTATTCGCAAATTATTTTAGAAGGTAAACAACCATAAAGCTGTCTCGCTAAAACGTTTCTCGAAGTAAGCACCATAAAAATAAAATGATGAATCAATAAATATTAATATTTCAATATATAAAGAATACGTCTGGCTGAATTTATTAATAGTAAGTGAATACAAACTTATTCATCTCAGGCAAAGGTGAAACTATTTCTACTTATTGTGATACGATTGGCAATCAATTTATTTATATCAAACAAATTACTTTAGAAGTAACTTGATCAAAAATACATTTTCTAATTCTAGCTCTCGGCGTAATTGGCCTCGCATATGCATACGTACTAGTGGGGAATTATTCGATTCAGTGCACTCTGTGCAAATTAATTTGTAGCTGACAAAGGTGTCAAAGTAAAAGATGATTTCCACAAAATCGTTCATTGCTGCTACCCGCAGCTAACCTTAATTGCAAAAGTTAAATAAACCTTTGAAACCCCAAAGCCTAAATAAAATTTCAAATTCAAATTGTTTCCATAGGTCCCTTTGTCTACCTACCCTTTTATGAGCGCGACCTGGTTTGGCGTCTAAATTCATATTCCACAAGTTGTTCTGTCTTGTTCAACTCATAAACGTCAAATGTAAGAGACAACTCTAAGTCCATTAACTAACCACGTTAAGATAATTCACTGGCCTGCAAAAATAAGTATCACACTTTTAAAATTGCAATAACTTTTTAATAACACAAGATATACTTTCGAAACAAAAAGGACTTGAGAAAAAGAGTTTAATTTTGTACATAAAAACTAATAAGGCTGATAAAAATTGCTATAAAACGTTTTTTATTTTGAAACTCTAACTTCTATAGTAAAAAAAATATTGAAATTTTCAAAGAGTAGTATTTAGTTTTGCAGGTCAGTGTATTATAATTTTGTAATTTCAATTTCAGAACTTTGCTAAATACAATCTTCGAGAAATGAGTACTTGGAAAGAAGCATGTAATTGATATTGAACGCTGATGAAAATATAAGAGCTTGTAATCAGTGTTCAACCAAATTGGATTGAGTAGAATATTATACAAAACGAGTCTGCACGAGTTGAAACGATTTTTTATCTCAAATTGACATTAGGTTTACCCCAATTTATTTGAGGTCGGCGCAGCATGTTCTTCCATACTTCATGGTTAAAGAAATTTATTTCTCAATAAGAAATGACAGTATTTCACTCACCTACTTGAGAACATTTTGGAACTTAAATATAATATTGCATTAACTTTGACATACAAATTCAGTAGATAGGTAGTTTTTAACCGACTTCCAAAAAGAGGAGGTTATCAATTCGTCAGATTTTTTTTTGTGTGTATGTTCAGCCTTTTTTTCGCCAATTGTGAACCGATTTCGATGATTCTTTTTATGTTGAAGAAAATTACTTCGCGGTGGTCCCGTTTAAATTTGGTGAATATTGTAATGTGTGTTTTTACATGGTTTTTTTACTTACATTTTTAGACATTATTAACCTGAAAATTTAAGCATTCGTCCTCCCTAGGTAGCTTCATGCTCATTTCCTGGAGGCTCAGCATATCGTTAACTTTGTATATCATGTTATTTAAGTTTTTCTGAAGATTTTTGTCTCTCTTGAATCTTTGTTTACCTTTGTAATGTCAGTTAGTGACAGGCCTAGTTTTATTTTTAATTTATTGCTGGAGCTAGTTGTAGGTCGTATAGGTAAATCACATCGACCTCATTATCTTTTCTTTTTATTATGTTCTAGAAATTCTTTCCAAATTATAAAATATCAATCATCTGGAGATGACAGGAGCCAGGTGGTGGAATTTTCAGTCTACGTCTGGAGCTGTAAGGCGTCACAAGTCTTTAATGTTATAAGAGTAACCAGAGGAAGCTTCCCTCCTCTGAGGTTTATAAGTTAACGCGTACCCGTGCCATGTTTTAGTATCTGTTGCCCGGGCTATAGGAGTGACGATCCTCCGACCTCCTTTATGATCTGAGTAAACAGATATCCTCTGGCTCACCAAGAAGAAAACTGACGTCCTCCGGCCCTCCGAGAGGAAGATTGTTGGCCCCCGCCTCCTCGGCTGCAATGATGAAGCCTGACGTCTCTCGACCCACTTCTACAGCCAGAGGGATGGAAGACGAAGCCTGATGTACCTCGACCAGTACTACTGAAAGAAGACTGAAGCCTGACGTCCCTCGGCCACTACTACAGCCGAGAGGGCCGCCTTTCTCCATTTCATCCTACGTTCATATTCATTTTCGTTCACCAGCTTCTCTGGCCTAGTGAGGGTTTAGTTAACTTCTAGCTCCGTATAGGTAGGCCCTATTTATGTTAGGTTATTTTTTCTTATAACTCGTCCCCTTGACTATTTCTTTTAACAGTACTCCCCTCCAGACTGAAAGTTAGGTAGTTGTTATGTATGTATATGTGTAGCGTACCGCGGCTGCGACCCGGTACTTTAAACGTTATTAAAACAGTGTGTCATTGACTAGCGAGTTTGATGGTTGTCCGTCCTATACCCATACCTGCATATTTAACAGTGGCGACGAGGACGAATTTACGTGTGCGACAATGTCTACTTATGGCGTTTCTTTTGGAATTTTGACCAACTTTGACCATTTATCCCAGGACTGGACAAGTTATAAGTCCCGATTACAACAGTGGTTTATTGCAAATGACATTACAGACGAATCGGACAAGTTGAAGGTCAAACGGAGGGCAATACTCATAAGCGCCCTCACCGGACCCACTTACATGCTAGCGAGGGACTTGGCGCTGCCTAAGAAGTTGGAAGAAACAAATCTTGAAGAAATACTGAATATTCTAGACCGACATTTCGAGCCAAAGCGGCTCGGATTCGCAGAAAAGTCGAATTTCTACGTGGCGGTGCAGCGATCAGACGAGAGTCACACTCAATGGGCGGCCAGAATTAGGGGATTGGCAGCACACTGCGGGTTTAAGAACTTGGAGGAAGCTCTTCTTGATAAATTTATCATGGGCATGATGGCAGGACCCGAGCGAGACAAGCTCTTTGCCCAGGACCAGACGGACTTAACGTTGGCCAAGGCGGTTGAATTAGCGGAAAGCGTGCGGTGTGCTCGCCGCGCCTCCCATGCCGCTCCAGGAGTACGTGGTGCGAGCGCAGCCGCCGGCGGCGTCGACGAGGGTTCCGTGTTTGCGGTAAAGGAAAAGTGCAGTGTGTGCGGTTATTCCAATCACAAATCCAATCAGTGCCGGTTTAAAAACTATAGATGCAAGAAGTGTAATAACAAGGGCCATCTAAAGCGGATGTGCTCAAGTGACGCGAAAGTAAAACACGTGGAGGAAGGTAAAGTGGATGATGAGAGCGACGACGACGGTAAGCTGTGTTTAAATATACGTTGTGATAAGGGCCGACCGATGCTGGCAAGTGTTAACATCGGTGGACTAGGTTTGGAGTTCGAGATAGATAGTGGTTCCGCGGTTAGTATTATATCACATCAGATATATAACGAGCATTTCAACAAAGTACCCTTATCAGTTACAGATAAAAAACTATTCAGTTACACGGGGGAACGGTTAGAAACAGTTGGTGTTATTAAATTAGATATTGAATATTCCAAAATGAAGCGTAAACTGCACGTGTTTGTTGTACGTAACGGTGGTCCGCCATTATTAGGCCGAGATTTTATTAGCACGTTTGACTTGGAATTTGCTCCTACAGTTAAATCTATTGGCGGATCGAAGGACAATTCAATAGAGGACTATTTAATTTCAAGATTTCCCACCGTGTTCTCTGGAAAATTAGGTAAATTTAATAAATATGCCGTTGAGTTACATTTAAAGCCACATTCAAAACCAGTTTTTATCAAAGCACGATCGGTACCATATGCATTGAAAGACAAAATTGATAGCGAATTAGATCGACTTGTTCAATTAGGAGTATTAGAACCGGTTCAGTATTCAGATTATGCGTCACCAATTGTACCCGCTTTGAAAAAAGACGGCGGAGTGAGAATCTGCGCAGATTTTTCCGTGACAATTAATAAACACCTAATCGTTGATAAATATCCGTTGCCAACGGTAAATGATTTGTTTGCAAAGTTGCATGGTGGCATACAATTCAGCAAATTAGATCTGTCCATGGCATATAATCAATTTTGTTTAAAAGAACAATCACAGAATATGACCTGCATCAATACACATCGCGGACTATTTAAATATACAAGATTAGTATTTGGCTTGTCAAGCGCACCAGCAATATTTCAACGTGCGATGGAGTGCATACTATCGGGGTTAGACGGAGTAGTATTTTTCCTTGACGATATACTAATAACAGGTGTCGATACCAAACAACACATGAGCAGGTTAGTCACGGTACTGGAAAAGCTGGCGGACACAGGGCTCACAATACAACCAAACAAGTGTGAGTTCTTTAAAAATGAAGTGAACTATCTAGGACATATCATAGACAAAAAGGGTATAAAAAAGTCGCCAGACAAAGTAACAGCAGTTTCGCAAGCACCTAGACCACAGAACGTGCAACAATTGCAGTCATTTCTAGGATTAACTAATTATTACCGAAATTTTGTCCCAAACGCATCCACCATACTAGCACCATTATATAACTTGTTACACAAAACAACAAAATGGGAATGGTTGCAAGAACACGAAAATGCTTTTAAAAAAATAAAACAACAGTTGGCATCGGATGAGGTACTGGCTCATTTTGACCCCGCGGCAAAGTTAATATTGACCGTAGATGCCTCCCCGTACGGGTTAGGCGCTGTGCTATCACAAGTAGGAAGCGACGGGTGCGAACGACCCATTAGCTATGCGTCTAGGACGTTAACAACAGCCGAGAAAAAATATGCTCAAATACAAAAAGAGGCAACAGCTATAGTATTCGGAGTAAAACGTTATCACCAGTATTTATATGCCCGAGCGGTGCCTTTCACTTTGCGTACGGACCACAGGCCATTGTTAAGCATCTTCGGTCCATACCGCGGTATACCGGAGGTATCTGCTAACCGACTACAGCGGTATGCAATATTTTTATCAGCATACAATTATGTTATCGAATATGTCAGCAGTAAAAATAACAGCGCAGATTATTTGTCCCGCGCTCCGGTAGGGTATGAGTCACCGTCAGCTGGCAGCGCAGAGCCGGGCGCCGGCGGCGGCGGCGGTGCAAGCGCGAGGGCAGGGCGAGAGCGAGACAAATCGCGCGCCACTGATGACCGCGCATCATATGTTTACTTCGTCGTAGACGGAGGGCTACCTGTTACACTTACTGATTTGCAAAGCGAAACCCAACAGGACGCAATTTTTCGGAAAGTAAAGGATTATATTGAGTTAGGTTGGCCGAGAAAAGTATACGATGACAAATTAAAGCCTTACTTTTACTGTCGTAACCAACTTTCGGTTGAAAATGGATGCTTGATGCGCGGCCATAAAGTTATCATTCCAGAGAGGCTAAGAGTTAAAATTGGTGATGAACTTCACAGTTCACACTTCGGAGTGGTAAAGATGAAGGCAGAGGCACGTAAACGGTTGTGGTTCCCTGGCGTGGACGGTGCACTGGAGCGGCTGGCCAGCGCGTGCGCAGTATGCAGCGCGCTGCGGCCCGTGCCGCCCCGCGCCCCGCTCACGCCCTGGCCACATCCTCCCCACGCCTTCCATAGAATTCATTTAGATTTTCTAGGGCCCTTTAATAACCAAATGTTTCTAATCGCCGTTGATGCTTACAGTAAATGGGTTGAAGTGTATACAATGACTTCGTCGTATGGCTCTAAAGCAGTCATTAAGAAACTTATCGACTTAATGTCACGATTCGGTATCCCACATACTATCGTAACGGATAACGGTACTTCGTTTGTTTCGCAAGAATTTAAAGATTTCTGTTCAAGGAATGGTATTACTCATACGCTTGCCGCGGTATATCATCCGTCAAGCAACGGACAAGCTGAGAGCTCTGTGAAAATTATAAAAAGGGGTCTCAAATGTATAATCCTTACTAATAAAGGGAAACCATTAAAGGAGCGAATGTCAAAGTTTTTGTTCGACTATCGGAACTCCAGACACAGTACCACCGAGAAATCACCCGCTGAACTCGTGTACGGCCGGCCGCTGCGCTCGCGGCTCGATTTAATATCACCGACATCGGCGTCGGCGACATCCACAACGTCGACCTCCTCTACCACTTGCCTCACTCAAACCGTGGAACAAAACCAGTGCTTACAGCGTAAATACTACAAAGGAAAAATACGTAAACAGTTCAAAGAAAATGACGTGGTATGGATTACGAAGAATATAAATAATAAAAAGTTTGTATGGGTCGAAGGAATTATCAAACGTAAGATCGGAAACGTAATGTATGAAGTTTATGTTCCTGAAATGGATCGGTTGGTAAAAAGACACTTAGATCAGATACGGGCACACGGCCAAACAGAAATGTCAGATCGCGACTCAAACTGGGATTTAGATGTCATCCAGGATGTTCAGCGCAATGTGGCCAACGCAAACCAGACGACACCGAATGACGACGATCAACATCACATCAACGGCCCCAGAAGCAACTCCAATTCTGATCTAGAGGTTATAGGAACACCGCCACCAGATCACATTACGATATCACCGTCAGCAACCAGTACACCGGTCAGAGGAGAGAGGGAAGGTGAATGTGGGTTTGAGCGAAATGCGATCTTCGCCACGCCCCTAGCTGAGTCAGATGGCTCAACCGAGGCACTGACGCCCATACCAGCGATCAATCCACGTCGTCTTGAATTGTCACCAGATAACTTTACTCCTTAATCATTCTTTATTTGTTCATTGTTTATTGGGGTAAATTAAAGGGAAGGGGATGTTATGTATGTATATGTGTAGCGTACCGCGGCTGCGACCCGGTACTTTAAACGTTATTAAAACAGTGTGTCATTGACTAGCGAGTTTGATGGTTGTCCGTCCTATACCCATACCTGCATATTTAACAGTAGTCGAATGCTCAGTGTGACCTTACAGTTTTCTGGCTCCTACCAGGAAAATGTAACGTTACAAGATCTGATGGTGATCTTCGGAGAAATACAATGGAACTCTTCAATTATAGACATCAAATCGGTCGTGATTACTGCAATCGCTTGGATGTTTGTTGTTTTCACAACATCATAACATAAAATTATCATCACGCCTGTATGATCTGAGCGGGTATGCAGATGTGTTCAGTACACCCACATTTCGACAGTTAGGAATGTTAGGATCCATTTTATTGTTGATAAGCCTATTACCATGACATGTATTGTTAACAATATGAAATAAATGACTGCCTCGTTGGTCTAGTGGTGGCGACTACTCAGCATAAAATCCTGGGTTCGATACCCAGGTCGGGTAAAGTGTTATTGGGTTTTTCCTTCAAGAATTTCTCAGTAGCAGCCACGGAGTCTGGATTTGCGCCAGCGCTCGCCTATTACATGGGACTTAAACATATCTGGCGAAATGTGGGTGTAGGTACTATTAGGTACACCTCAGCCCGACTCTTCAGGGATTACAGGCGTTATGTTATATTAAAATAAATGTATAGGATATAACAACTAAAAATGGAAAAATAAAACTGACTTCAAAAACACAACAAAGTGAAAAATAACTTTAGCTTCAGAAGTCGGTAACAAACAAACTGAATAAAACACACAGAAGACACCGACTTCTGAAACAAAAGTTTTTTTACTTTGGTTTGTGGTTTTGAAGTCGGATTTATTTTTTGCAAAAACGTTTATTTTTATTTTTATCAATTCACTAATCTATTCAATAAAATGAAATTTCATACGCAAATAATATTTTACAAAACACAAAGCTTACAATTTTTTCCATCCACCCGCACAATAAATAGATACTGTGGTCGCAAATAATCATTACAGATAAGGAATACTTCTTTGGTATTTACTCTTCATCTAAGCGTCTCCTTTCGAACCATAACATCCTAACCTTAAACACAGTCCATCCATCGTTTCTTTGGTCTTCCTGTACTCTTATAGCCATCTACATTAATACTCAACATTTTCCTCATGCCTCCGCATCACATTTTTCAGTCACCAGCGGCACTTTCCGACTTCTTTTTATGAACTCATTCCTTATTTTATCCATTCGCGTAACACCACATTAGCTCGTTAGCATGCTCATCTCAGCCACATGTATGCAAATTGACATTAGGTATGTAGAGAAGAGGACTTTAATTGATTAGCCACTTTCACTACTTTCCAATTGTGCACTTTTAAACATTCACGAGTACGAATATACTTAGTATACTTACATTCTTCTATAACCGAACTCACAAATACACATTTAGTTAATTTACTTGTTATATATTTATTTGTCACCATTTATGTATACATTTTGTTTGAAACTGTTTTCCGTCACTTCCCCCTCAAGGTTCATTGGAAGACCAGCGTCAGACAGCATCACCTGTCTGGCATGAATGCTGAAATGGACCTTTTTGGCGCTGCCATGAGGCACACAGCACATACTATGTTTTCCTCCTTATTTTGTATCTTTTTTTTATGTGTGTATGCTTAAATAACTGACGTCAAATTAATATTTTATTTCTTTCTTTTCTTTCTTTTCTTTCTTTTCTTTCTTTTCTTTCTTTTCTTTCTTTTCTTTCTTTTCTTTCTTTTCTTTCTTTTCTTTCTTTTCTTTCTTTTCTTTCTTTTCTTTCTTTTCTTTCTTTTCTTTCTTTTCTTTCTTTTCTTTCTTTTCTTTCTTTTCTTTCTTTTCTTTCTTTTCTTTCTTTTCTTTCTTTTCTTTCTTTTCTTTCTTTTCTTTCTTTTCTTTCTTTTCTTTCTTTTCTTTCTTTTCTTTCTTTTCTTTCTAATATTAACGACTAAACCCGATTTGCATTACACGGCTAAAATACAAATAGTGGCAAGTAGCTCATCAATTAAAGTCTTCGACTGTACCTCTAAAAAATATTTTCACACCACAAAGAATTTAATCATTCCATGCAGCAAACACAATCGCAGCTCACGTAACACTATTCACCAAGTGAATACGACGCTTTAGATATTAAATAGGTACCATGCGTCCATGACACGATGACGTAGCATGATATTTGTATGAATCAACTACAAATCCGAGCCTTTTTTCTTAACATAATCGCCACTCCTAATGTGACCGACATTTTGGAGCCGCTCAGCTAGATTATTACAAATTACAGCCTACAGGTTTATATTCAGGGCATTTCGTCTGGGTGACGTAGGTACGTGCTTAGAATTCCTAGTTTATACTGACGAAGTAGCGGAAGTAAGTAATCAAATGATATTTGTAAGAAAAATGTAAGTCGTAAGTAAGTAAGTCCTTTCGCTGAATTTAGATGTTGAATACTAATGGGACTTGGTAGGTAGGTAAATCAGACTGGTACTTCTTGGAATAAAATGTCACAGTTTCGAAGGCATGTTACAAGATTCATAGAATGTAAGCAATAAATGTGCCTGTATTCGTCCATTACAACCAGGGCTTTTGTTTTCCAAGTACCAACTTTCCAGCGCAAGGTTGTAAAAATACCCGCATTTATTTGCGACACTTCCGACGTTCTTACAAAGTAACGATGTCGCAGGTCTTTATTAATGGTCTTGTTACGCAAAAGTGCTTTTACTTGAGAAAATGTGATATTTTAAATTAATGCTTGCTGCATAATATTTGAATTAAAAGTAATAAGCGAAGTAAGCTCATACCACCCGGTCGAATATGAATTGTAAGGCGTCACCGGCCGATCAAGCAGTTTTATACAGTTTCCTTTAAACATTGGTTCCATTTGAATTATTTATTTAAATCTGATTTGGTTTGCCCTGATCTGGTAATGTGTACCAGTGTATGTAATGTTACAAGATCACCAACCAGCTTGATGCTAAATGGAGCACGGTTTTATTGATGACCTTAAAGTTCCTTTTATCAGTCATTCTTCTTTAGCAGGGAAAGGTTTAAAGGTTTATATTGTTGTGCCAAAATCTATTGTTTTATCTTAAACGAATCTTATTGTTCAGTTTTCTAAAGCAGGTTCATTAGACACTTTCATGAAGCGAGTTATGTCTTAGTCCGGTAGTTCGTTAATTCATTAACCAGTACAGAAATTTATAATTACTGTAAATTCGGCGTACCTACTTACCTACATGTAAAAAAAAAACTCATAAAATGTTAAAACGGAGACGGTTAACGATTTTATTTTTTAATAGTTTTCAATAAAACGAGTTTTTTAAGTCGCTTTAAAATGAAATCGTTTTCAATGCCAATATTTGTAATTCGGTATTTACAGTGTAATTATATATAAGATTATACATAATACAGTGTATTATACCTACCAATAATTAATTATTAGCGTAATTATTAATTATTAGCGTATACGCTTGCCCATCCATCACGCAATCGTATATGGACTTTTCAATATTAATTACAATATAAACACTGAAATGAGATCCATCAAATCAGAGTTGAGGCTGACGAGACGCTCTTTGTTCATAAATATTTGCTAAGCTAGTATTAACCTATGGTTCTAGTCAAAATTTAGGATATGATCTATTTCGTAATAGTATATGACTTCCAAAATGCTATATTCGTGACAAACTAAAACGTTGATCAATAATTCAACAATAGGATCAAATCACTTTTGTTCCGTAAGTGAATACATGTCATTGCTCATACATATAAAATTCGTGGCACTGAATTTGCGTTGAGTGCATATTAGCACAAATTCTGCCATAGACCGCATTCAAACCTGCGGGTTTCAATGCTTCATTAATGTTGTAAACTGGCAAACGGTGACACGTTTGGTTTCTATGGAAATTATTGACAATTCCGCCTCTAGCAGGAAAGCAGCTTCGTAATCTCTGGCGGATCGATTTGAGTTTTATTGGTTTCTGCCAAATTAAATCGAATCTAGTTACACATGACATAAAATAACATCACGCCTGTATGGTGGTTAGGCAGAGGTGTACCTAATAGTACATCCTCATTTCGCCAGTTATGTTTAAGTCTTATTGTCATCCACCGGGCACGAATCCAGACTCCGTGTTTGCTACTGAGAAATTCCTGATGAAAAAAATAATCTCCTGTGACTAAACTACTGGATATTTTCAAATGATTTTTTGTACGTAGACTGGGAACGTCCTATGATATACGAAGTTTAATTTATTGTCGTATTGAAATCTCCACGCTGTATAACATCACGCTACAATCAATAGAAGCGGAGCATCAATGAAAATGTTGCAAATACAGGGAAAATGGATTCCTTTAGAGAGCTTCCGTTGCGTGCGCTGGGTAAACGGTTAAAGTTACTCAACAATCGTGTATGACGGGATTGTTTCTCTTCAAAAGTTCTAAAAAAAGTCTTCGATAGCATAGGTATGTCTATCTTTTAAGGTTGACAAATGAAGCAGTCTAGTTACAGAATACCTAATATTCCTGCCTGTAACAGATATTAGTCAATTGCAGCTGCCGATTAAACAAAGATCTATTAACTTTTTAAACCTACGTATTCATAGGTTTACATTTTGAGGCGGTAAAAAGCCAAAGTTGCGTAAATGTTTTGTGTTTTCTTTTCTATTTACAAAATAGCAGCTGGAATCTCACAGGATTTTCGCATCGCCTCGCCTCTCTGAAATAAAAAACTGGTTTGTATTCCCACATTTTGTGATTAGTTTTATGAGTTCCTTTGCTGAAAGCTTTTTTTATTTAATACCTACCTACTTTGTGGGGTAAAAAATATTTTGCGTGACGTGACTTTCAAGGTAGCTGAAAAGAAGAGGATAGGTTACTACTTTTGCTTGCTTTTTAATAAAAAAAAAAAAAAAAAAAAATTGCTACATAAATTAGGTACGTGTCGAAGCATTCCCTCAAATAATGCCCGTATCCTCTTAATCCCCGAAGGGACAGGCAGAGATGTACCGAATAGTTCACCCACATTTTGTGATATTAATAGTACCAAGTGATATTAATAACTGTCTAAGTAAAATTATTAACTGGCTTAATAGAAATAACCTAGTCATTAATTTAAACAAAACAAAAGTAATGTACTTTCATCAAAGGTGTGAAAAACCTCCAGTTCACGTTGAATATGATAAGTACAAAATAGAAGATACAAATGAGGCTAGATTTTTAGGTATAAAGATTGTTAGTAAACTAACATGTAAACCACATATCGAAGAAATTTGTCTAAAATTAAATAAATCTGCATATGCACTATTTCAGCTTTCAAAAAAATTTTATACCCAAACACTTTTAATAGCGTATCACGGATTGGTTGCATCAGTTCTGAGGTTTGGTGTAATTTTTTGGGGGCAATCCACTGAAAGAGAGACTGTTTTTAAAGCGCAAAAACAATGTATTCGATCCATGTGTGGCTTAAAAACTACCGAAACTTGTGCAGCCCAATTTAAATCTTTAAAATTGCTTACTATGCACCAGCTATGTACATGTACGAGACTGCTTTGTTTGTAAAAACTAATTTACACCTTTTTACGACAATTTCCGATGTATAAAAAACACCAATGCGTTCTCAATATTTAAATCAATTGTGCGACATAAAATGCAGAACTGCTTTAATGAAAAAGGGTTTTTTTGGAATGGCTTCAAAAATTTACAATAAAATACCCAATAAATAAAAATAAAATTTACAATAAATATAGTATAAGAACATTGCCCCAATCAAAATTTAAGAAAGCTCTCTCCCGTCTATTATTAGAAAAATGTTATTATACTGTTTCAGATTTAAATGATAATTTTTAATATTTTTTTTAGTTTATGCTTCCTTTTGCCTTAATTGTTTGTTTTTATTTAGTTTTTTAAGTATTTTAGTTTTTTAATTACATTTTATTTAAAATTTGTATGCCTTCGCGGCAAAACATAGCGCTCAAATTATGTTAACCTAACACCATTTATGTAAATGCCTATGTTTAACAAATAAAGATTTCTTATTTATTCTGATTTCTGATTTGCCAGTTATGTTTAAGTCCCTGTCATAGAAGGCGAGCCTATTAGGCTATTACCATCAATCGGGCACATAACCGGACTCCGTGGCTGATACTGAGAAATCCCAGATGGAAAACCCCAATAGCATTTTGCCCTACCCGGGAATCGAACCCAAGACCTCATGCTCAGCAGTCGCGCTTGCGACCACTATACAGAATGACTTTTTATCACAATCCAAAAAAAATGGGTATAATAGGTGAACGGAGTTGAAGCAAATGGCATTTTTGCAAAAAAAAAAAAATTCAAAAAATTCGAAATTCAAATCATACGCGTATTTCGTAAAATTCGATATTTTAAATTTTTTTCAAAATTTCTTTTTCTTTGTCCTAATATGAAAAGTTTACTTGAAATTGGTAGCGTTTTTTGATGATGGATCAAGTTTTTTCTAAGCCGAGGAAAAATGAAAAAAAATCTATATTATGCCATAAGCTTCTGCTCCGTTCACCTAATATACCCACTTTTTTTATTGAAAGTGATAAAAAAGTTACCCGGTATATCTACACCAACGAGACAGTCTAAAGTAAATTATTATAACGGTCCACAAACACATTTGCTGCTGTGCCAATCATTCCTGTTGTACATTCACTTACTGCGCGACGTCCAAACAACCCCAGTTTCACAGTGAATTATGTTAATCTTATATTCGTTGCGACACGAATTTATTGTGTACCGAAGAAGCGTGCAAAGAAATGTATCCTTGCAAAACATGGCTGAAATTTGTTAACATATTTTTTGCTGGTGGGAAGACTCACACAATATAACTGCTCTTAAGCCTAACATTTCGTACATTTGTAACAACAATATTTTAGGCTTTGTACAGGAGATGCTTTAACGGATTGCTCAGTTGCTGTAAATAGATATAAAAGAAGTTTTACATACTTGGGAATCCTTGTTAGATGTCTTCTTCAACACTAAGTAGGTAAACGTTTTCTGCCAAAGTCTATTTGGCAGAAAACGTTTTTTTTCTTCTTCCATTTTTAACATACAAAAAAAAACGTCACAAAGAGACACACGAAAGGATTAGCAGTGGTACAGTCTGTTGACATTATTTGGGCACAAATCCAGACTCTGTAGCTGTTACTGAAAAAAAAAAACTTATGGAAAAACCCAATAACACTGCCTGGCCTATACCTATTTGTAAAATACGACCTATGATAAACATGCAGACATACATGTCTGTAATCCTTCCAAAATATAAAAGGTGTAAATATACTCTTAACGAAGTCGAAAGGCACTTGTTTTCACCGTCATTGCGATCAGTTTTTTGTTCTACACCATACCTTCCAGTTACGGATATATTGGGGGTCAAATTCCCATTTTTTCACAAATAGTTTTTTAAATACATGTTTTTAATGTAATATTTTTAAACACCTTCATGACCCCCGTACTATTCAATTCATTCATCAGCACAATGTTTTTTAGTGCGTTACATTGAGCTACCGAAAAACGTGATTTATCACCCAAAAAAAAAAGTGATTTCCCAGCAAAAATTTTTGCGTATAGGGTTACTTAGTTTAATGTACAGAATGCTTGGTTGACGGCTTCGTGAAGAGTCTGTTTACAACCTGTATAATACTCGTATATATTATATACATATTATAAATGCAAACGTGGGTTTGTTTGTTTGTTACTTTTTCAAGCCACCACTGTACCGATAATTCTGAAATTTTGCATATACGTTTTCAGGTGTACAGAAACGGACACAGGGTACCTTTCATCTTGAAAAAAGTACTGTTCCCGAAGAAAAGATCAATATTATTCTTATGATAATAGATGGTGCTTTCGAAGCATGATTGAATTTTATTATTATAGAAACTTTAGCAATGTGTTAAGAGTTTTGTCAAATTCTAAATTAACGCGAGTGAAGTCGTGGGCGAAAGCTAATAAATGATAAAAGCATTTGATTTTTTAAATAAAGTGAATAACAGGCCTAAGGTGGATTAGCTTCATTCAGTTAATTAACCAATAAATCATCATAGTTTCTCACAATGACACTGAAAAATAGCCTATGATTCATCATTTTGTAAAATTGAACAAATTGATTAATGAAATAAAGTTTCGAACAAATGAAAGAGTGAATACAAGGGCGAAGTTTTGCTTGCGAGTTGAGTTTCAAAGATTTATCCTGAAACACAATAAGGAATTAATCAACAATAACCTTTTGATTGAAAACTGATATTGCAAAAACTTTTTGTTGCTTTTACTAATTTAATTAATAATAAGACAGTGCGTACACAATAAGTAATTGAAGAATGGTTTTGGCTGCCACGTCGGTCTAGCAATCGCAAGCACGATTACTGTAACCGTTGTGTACCTTTATTGTCTTTGTGTTTAGCAACGTTTTTTTTTTATATCGAAAAGTTAACAAAAAAAAAAAAACTTTCACAGCTTGATCAAACCCAGTCAAATTAATTTGACAACATGACGAAAACTCCGAGTGTCGCCGTTCCAAGTTCAGTAAATGCAGAAGGCTAAATGGATTGCACTTAATTATTTGAAGTTTGTTGAGGAATGGTACTCATCCTACTTAGACTATACAGCTGCACATAGTATCTCAATTTCTGTCAAATGTGTCATAGTATCTCAATGTCTTCAATGTGTCTCTTTTGATTACAGTCAGTTTGTATTGTCTGTAAACAAAGTCTCGATATATATTTGTGTTTCTTTTATTCTTTTTTTTGCTGTAAATAGGTGTTCATAATTTGAATTAAAAGAAAGTTGTTTGTAATATCAAAATAACAGCAAGAATGCATTTATGAATAGGTACGGCACTTATTATAAAAATTCATTTTTAAAATTTTTTGAATATCTGTCTCTTTGTTCCGGCTAATCTCCGAAATGGCTGTACCGATTTTGACGAAACTTTTATTCGCAGATAGCTGATGTTATTAGGTCTAACTTTGGCTACTTTTATTTTAGAAATATAATTAAGGTTCCGTTAAAAAAATTAAAATCCTTGAATTTGGTAACATAATTAAATTCAAAAAGGGAAGTAATATTTTTATAATAATTTCACGCGAACGAAGGCCGCGGGCAACAGCTACTATAACATAAATTAAATTCTAATAAGTCGTAGAATAAGCAGTTTTTGAACGTCAAAAGTTTTAAAAGACTGATCTGTGCTAGTAAGAAAAAGTTGCGCAACAAAGTTCGCGGCAACGTCTCTGCCTGTATAGTTTTAATTGAAAATTAAATGGGAACAACACCGGCCTTTACTCTACTGGATGTCCAACGGTGCCAATAAAAAAAAACATACATTATAGTTAATATTATGCCCAGTACATAAACAGGGAACAGTATTTTGTAACGTGTCTTTATTTATCCTCAACCATGTTACCTAATCGTATCATCATCTGCCGTAGTAATTTATCCATGGAATGTGTAATTATGATTACATACTTTCAATTCTGCTGAAAAGATACTGTAAGATTACTACTATATTATAAGAACTATGAGAGTAGAAAAAAACCAAAGAAACGATGAATTATTGATGATGTAGCTTGCGATTGAGGAGGCCCATTTATTCAGCAGTGGATTGCTGTAGGCTGATGGATACGCGCAAGATAATGATTATTTGCTAATTATAAAACATATGTAAACGGGTATTTTTGCGAAATTTACCTTTTATTTGCTAATTGTTGTAACGTCCCGATTTATTATACTATGCCTTTGTCTTGTTTGTTACGGAGAATCACTGACTCCTAAGACACAGGCACATACACCAGGGAGGAGTCAGGGAATTAAAATTATTTTTACCTAGTTATAAGTATGTATATGCTCTTAGTTTTTGATTCTTGTACTAAATAAATAAATAATTTATTTATTTATTCTGCTGCCAACGGCCTTAGAATGATAGCATAACGTTTATTGTTACCACTGGATGCAATAAAATTAAGAAACACACATTACTGTTTATTTGCCCAGAACTGGGAACAGTATAGTTTTTCGTTTTTGATTTTCAAATTAAATCATATCATCAGCTGTCATAATTCATCCATGGAATGTATATGTAATTATGATGCCTCACGAACTGCCAATTATTTATTCAACGAATTCTGCTCAAGCGTCACAAACGACAGGTAATTACTTAATGCTATTGTTAATAAATATTATTACCCTTTAACGAAATGTGAATTATTATGTGTGTAATCCACGCGAACAATTAACCAATTCATTCGCTCGCTTGACATATTGACCAGATATAAATCCGCTTACAACATTTAATAAATACAAATATGTATAACGTATTATGGCAGTAATGGTACACATACGGTCATTAAATTGCCATGCAGCGTTAAGCAGTCACTTTTTATTTAAAAGAAAACTATTTAGCCGTAGTCTAAAATGATAAAACTGTGTACAATCATAAGTGAAAACAATTTAAAAATAAAAGTTTAAGGTTAAAATACCAGAGCTCTAGTTTTGTTTTCATCATTTTATTGACAATTATTGACAGTGTAAAAACAAAAAAAATCAAACTGGCGTCTCCGATTTAATTATAAATCAGTGCCAAAACTTAGCTCAAGTGGGATCGACTCTAGAGAAAGCTTCAGTGGGCAGTTTTCCCGCGGAACGAATGTAGGTTCGCTCTGGTCTGTTCCCCGCCTTAGTGTTCGGTTCATGTTGCAGACTGAAACTCGTGGCGCGTCGAACGCTCGTCTCGAACGTGTCTTATCCACTCTAAGCTCGCGTATACAACGACGCACAATTTCTTTTTTTAATGTAGCAAAAGTTTAAGGAGCAGTGATCGTGTTTTTATATTTTAGTAAAAATGTTTTAACAACTTTTGTGAGTTCAGACATTGAACTGAGTTTCTCGCAGTTGTGGTCTGTTTTATAAGTGCTTCTGAAAACTTTTGAATATCGTTTTTACGACTGTTTAACGCTTGTTAAGTTTTAGTTGAGAGAATAAGTGTTTGGAAAATCTCGACACATCAGCTTTGATGGTAGGTATTTTTTTCTTTGTGCTTTAATTGAACCTCTTTTTACGACAAGACAATGTCTTGTAAGATTCCTCGACGAACTTTTTTTCGGGTCCTAGTTAAGTATCTAAGAAAATTTGTAAAGTTAGTAGGTACTTTATGTTTGTGTAGGTATTATGTTACCTCGTAGCTTTAATTGACAGGAGGCAGTAGGTAGGTATACTGTGGAACTAATTAATGACATTAAATTAAAATGATTTGGTTGCAACTGAACCTTTCAACTGAAAAGACCTTTGACCTACGGGAAACGTAAAACTATACCCTTTTGTTCGTTCAGGTTCTAAGTGCAAGCGTAATACAATTTTCTTGGACGGTTTTACCGTGAACAATGATAGGGGCACTACGTCTACACTATTTGGTTACACCGTTTTTCATTCACTTTGATAGCGTGATTTTGAAAGCCCAATTACTGGAAGGCCTATGTTGTTTGCATATGTATGTATACGTATCCGTACCTATACCATTGAATAACCAAACAGGTGGAAAATTTGTAAATAATATGATTAATAATTATATTTATATATTTGGACTCGTTCCTGACTTATTGGCCAGAGGAGGCAAAACACCGGGAGAGGTGGAAAGAAATGGGGAGGTCTAGTTTCTAGTCACTTTTGCTTGAGCCAATTTACAGAATCAACTCGTTAAAGCTTTCGATTGTAATTATAAAGACGTGTGCTTAATGATAAAGTTTTAAAAACGATTTTTATAATTTTTTAAAGCCATTTGCCATCACACTGTTCATTTTGATAGATTGTACTTATGATGCAAATGTTCATTGTTATTTAGTTATGTGTCTACATATATTGGATTTCGTCGGAAAAACTATCCATGACACGCGTAACGTTTAATTGGCAGTATATTGCACACTGTAAGTTTAAAAAGTAGTTTCAGGATTTTGCCGCAAAAAGGTTAATCGAATCTTCTATCGTGAGAAGCTGTCATACTGTCACACCTGTCTCTCGGAATTATCCAACAATTAGACGACGTGAAATTTGAAGAAAAAGTATTTTAATGAATCTTCTAATGTTTATAAAGTGTTCCTCTGACATCTTTTCCATATTTATCAAGGTTCTATGTTTAGGTAGAATTAAAAAATGGCAATTTTTGTTTTTAAACATGGTAATTCATAAACTTTTTCATGACCACCCAAAATAGACAGTTAGGAACTTTTAAATAAACTTGAGCATGTATTTATGTATGTAAGTAATATATTCATAGACAGTATGTTATATGTAATGTCATTATTTGCTTGATGTTTTTATGTAGGTATTCTAATTTCTCTTTTGTGTACATCTCTTTTTTTATAAATTCTGCTTTCGCAGTTATACTGGGAGTTTTTTTTTTTTACTTTTGTCCCTATTTTTCTGTTCTTTTGTTCTTCTCTGTATTTAGTGTGTAAATAAAATGTTAGATAAATAAGATAATTTTATCCAAACGATTAGAAAAAAAACAGGTATTATTGAGGCCTTTTTGCAACACAAATCAATAAATGCTTTTGGTCGATTGTCTCTTTTTCGACCTACGAATGATACGCAAATACAGAACTATGCTTATTTAAATGAGTCAATAACGTCAAGCGTAAGAGTAACAATGATAATTAAAGTTAATTAAAGCGTTCAAGTGGTTATTAAAATAGTACTACACAGGTAGGTACATGATATTTGAATTGAATTGGTTACATAAATTAAAATGAGGCCTAACTTTACGGCTAGAAAAACATGTTTATTGGATCTGATAAAAATATTTGCTGAATTTTTCTATTTTTGTACGAGTAAGTTGGTAGAATCTTCTTTATTTGCTAATTAGTACTTTAACTCATTTAAATAACTGAGCTTTATTTTGCAAATGAATATTAGGCAGTAATTATTATTTATAAGTTTCTTTTTGAAAATTAAGACTCGGTTTTACTTTGTAACAACATTTCTTAATCCTTTAAGAAAATGGTTAAGTGTTGTTTGCTAGTTCTGAGTGCTCTTTTAATTTAATTGGGTTTTAATATCATTGGCACAGTTCGTTGATCGTCTGTTTAATGTTTTCTCATATTTTTTTTGAGAATGGGCAAAACCATTACCTAAATTTAAATTACTTTTAGCGGCATAAAGATACGCGATACACAAAATAATTGTTAATCTTTTTACGATTTTTTGTTTACGTAATTTCCTAGACCTATTATTATTTATGTTTCCAGAACATTCTGAAAACATTTATAGATAAAAATATTTCAATTTAGAGACCATTTCAGAAGCGCTAGAGATGTGCCATCTGGCCCTTTGTCTCAGGTGACACATTGGTGCCACTTGATTTATTCAGCCAATGGTGCCACTATTTTATAAAGCTTGGAAATACAATTTATTACTTTTTTTTCTTTCCTGCTTGCGCGCCGGAGTGGCAACTACAGCGGTTGTATTTCCTGAGTTTTTCCTTCCTAATCCATGCAACTACTTGACTACATACTGAGGTAAGCTACTTTACTGTAAAAGGAAACCCAGCGGAAGTAAACAAACTTTGTGAAATGAAAATATGAATAAGGGAACTCGTCAAAGTTTATTTCAGCATTACTTAAGGTGTTTTCCTTAATGTAGCCCGCGAAATTCACATTCAGTGGGTCGTTTCGTATTTTTTTACAATTTTGATCTACCAGTAGTATACTCTTTCTTTACCTACATATATCTTTTATACTGCACGCTTTTTTGCACACTACCGCAAAATTTAACAGTTACAGAAAAGTAGAAAGGGAATTGGGAAAGGGACTGTCTTGGTATGGACATTTGTGATGAGGGACGAATCGCATGTGACTAAAAGAGTTATGAATATAAACGTTAGTGGATGGAGAGGGAGAGGAAGATCAAAGAAACGATGGATGAATTGCGTAAGGAGTGATATGAAGGAAAAAGGTGTAAATGATAGCGTGACGGTTGACAGGGGAGAATGGTAGAAATAACGTGTTGCGCCGACCACAAGTAACATGGGATAAGGGCAGGAAGATGTTGATGATCTTTCATCTACCTATGTGTACCTATTTTGGTTTTTTTTTTTTTGGTGTTTGGGTCTAAATGCTAATGTGGAGTCTGAAAGTCAGAAGGCCACTTTAGCAGAATCGTTGTAGAATAATATGAATCACGTTAAAATTCTTAAAATGGCCACAGACGCAGTGAATATTATTATTATTATAATTTCTGCTAAAGCGGGCCATTTTAGAACCCCAGTTCTCAAATACAATTTCTCAGTTCAGAAACTGGGTAATCGGATTTATTTTTTCTCACTTTGGTGTCTTACACAGTCTAGTTAAGTTAACAGACTACGATCACTGGGTAATCAGTTTACCGAGCGTGCTTATTTCAGTATTGGTCCACAGATGAAATCCTGAGGATTTGCAGTAACAGTGGATGAGCAAGCACAGGGAATTATACCCGACATTTTTTTAATTTAATCGAATTCAAAACATTACTGTGCTAGTTCCTAATTCATTAGTGTGGAATTAAGCGACTCTAATCAAAGGGATAGGGCGCCAATTGGAAAGCAAGAAGTCATTAGTTTTTTCTATCTACTCACTGATGATTGACGAGGACTTCTTATTACTTACTCCATGCTTATGTAGTTTAGTTTTATTTTATTTATTTATTTAATAAATTAAATGTTCAAACACACTTAAGAAACACACATCTTAGTTAGAGGGGTACAGTACGAGCACCAATATGTAAACTCTAAACAACTTTTAAAAGTGTTTTTCTCCTATTGTTCTGATTAAAATTTCATGTTGTTACGAACGTAGTATTCTGGAACTCATATTTTTATGAAAATATCCTATCTGCAAGTTACAAAAAGTTGCGAAAATTGCTTTTAAATTTAGGAAGGTGTACACATATTGGTGCTCGTGACTGTACCTAAAATATGCATGCTAGCAAGTAATGAGAAGCTTACATTTCTGGAAGGTAATTGGGTACATTCTAGAAATGTAAGTTTTTAATTTCAAGGCTAAGTAGTTGACCAATAATTCCAAGATGCAACTTCTCTAAAAAACACCTTTACTTAAAAACTCTTTAAATTTTTAATGAATTATATAATTTGATTCAAAGAGAATTTGACATCAGTAAATAGTCGAGACATCTAATTTATTGACGTCACCTTTTGCTATTACCGTCATTACCGTACAAAATCCATGGGGAATCGCGTTCAGACAGCTCATAAAAAGTATGCCAATTACATATTACCTATGTATATATACTGACAATGAATGTTTTGACTTTGACTTTATTGGTGATGTTCTTCAGAGAGGTCAGGTGCAAAGTAATCTCAGTCGTAATCGGCGTGCGTGTACGACGCGATGTATGAACACGAACGAAGCTTATGGAGTATTTAAAAGATCGCAGTTGGTGACGTTGCCTACTATCCTAATGGGTGTAAAAAATCGAAGAGCATTTGTTGCAACATTGCGATATTATTTTTTGTGCTGGAAATACTTGGGAACCTTCTAGTTATGGAGATATTAACTTTTTCACAAATTAAAAAAAAAAAAAAAATATAATTTTACTTTGAATACCTCTATGACTTTGTACTACTAAACGGATCCATCAGTACAATGTGTTGAGTGCGTTACATTGAGTTCTACCGTAAAACGTAATTTTTCAAACCAAAAAAGGCGATTCCCAGCAATAATTTTTGTGTAGAGTTGCATAATTTGATGTACAGAATGCTTGGTTGACTGCTTCGTGAAGGACCCGTTTACACCTTGTAGCTCACACCGAATTTATGTATGTTATACGTATGTATCTGTATTTTAATTTGACATTAATTCTAACAAATTGAGTCCAAAACATTGGAAACTATTGGCCGAGGTTGATAATGTCAAGTTCAAAGTAGTTTACTTATTAGGTAAATATGTGTTTTTGTAGTGTCTGCAATAAACAGATTGTGACTTGGCTGGGCCGTGACGTTGATTGATTGTTATGAGCTCCGCCGCCACCCCGTGGGGTATTTGAGTACACCGTGTACATACATAGGTCTCTAGAAATTAATACTCAATAGCGAACCTAGCCCTTAAATTCATTACGACAGTCGATCTCTTGATAGATTGGGATCCAAGATTGGATCTCCGACGACCTCATAAAGGTGTCCGGGTGACATCACATTTTAGAAACAGAATTATAACATGAAAGAAAAAAAACATTAAAGAGATCAAGCTATGAATCAGCGATCATAATTATTTGATTTTTATCCGATAATGATCATGATAATATCAAAGAAAATTATCTTGATAATTACGAACCCTGCTGTAAAGTAAAATATATATGAGGTTTTTTTTGTGCGGAGACATGATTTGTGCTCTTTGTCCGTTTACGCTTACCGTATTGTCCGGGGAAACGGGTGATCTGAGGGATCCTGAGTAAATGAGACTTGTATTGGTTTAAAGCCGCGGACCCGCACTAACTACCTACGTAGTTCCAGTTTTGTATGAGAAAAGGCTTATGCGATGCAATTGGACAATTTCAGGCCAATTATAAAAATCCTCAGACCCGAACTGGGCCTGTGTGGTGGCCTTCCCACAGAAAGAAGGCCTGTGCCTCATTACTGGGAACATTGTATGCTGAATATGCTATGTGCCTATGTATAAAAAACAAATTCAAAAGTTTTAATGATGAGCGACTACATGCTTAGGAGTACGTAGAACGACAAACATTCAACAATTCCATTTTTATCAATTGTTCGAAGTTGCAAGCGACAGACTTGTGAATGCTTTAACTAAGGGTTTCTTACAGACGAGCGACACGTTGCCAACGGCAGATAAACTGCAGCCGTCGCCACGTGTCGACGGCAGCCGTCGACGTGTGCAGTTTATCTGCCGTTGGCAACGAGCCGCTCGTCTGTTAGAACCATAAGTAATATGTTAAGCTTTATACTGCAAGCGCGCCTTAATGAGGTTTCGTAATTAGTCGTAGGTTCCACACAGGGTGAGGTTTTTACTTTTGTTCTTTAATTTTGTTCTAGAAGCATATTTTACGCAATTCTGTAGTAAAACTAGAAACTTTGACATAAGTACTCGTAGTAAGTAAGTACGAGTAAGTCTGACACCGAATTAGCCTCTTCCTTTTGTAGGTCTCTGAATCATACTTTATTTAAGCATTGTTAAAATTTCGTGACGAACTACGGAACCTCAACTTTTTCAGGCAAAATATATATTTCCTAGAAATCTTTTCCGCTTGCTACAGAATCTTATGCATTTAAATGTAAAACAGCCAAAAAAAATGTTTCAAATAGAAACTAATTTCAAGAAAATTAGGTACTTCATGTAAATTGTTCTGTGGTCGTTGGCTCTGGGAAAACAGGGCCTATATGATTTCGAATGATCTTACGCGTATTTTGCTTATACATGCCGTTTCCGTTAAAACGCCAAAATGTCAAACTGTACCAAAAATCGTTAAATAAACATAACAAATCACGAGGGCACGATATATTTTAAACTAGACCTAATGTACATGATTTGTAAACATCTGAAACCTTTCGAGTTTCCTTGACTTTTATAGTTCAATTCCCGCAACCGAGATGATTTTAGATACATGATACATGAAGATACCTTCTGAGAAAATACGTTTTCGTTTTATTTGATCGTGATGGATGAGCCCTACCTTTTCCTGACTCGTTACTGTTACTCTATCATTGTGTATAAATTATTTACTGACATCTACATTGACTTTGTTTGAATTCCTTTATTTTCGAAAATATTATTTACTTATTGACTACGTTGTTGCTTTTAAGGAATATTTAGTATTTGTAAATGTACATTTTACAAAAACATTTAAAAAAATATAGCGCCTCAGTACGTCTAGAAAACACATGTCACATCAAAATCTAATTACAACTTTCGAAACTTTACTAAATTACTCAACATTATATTTTATTCACTGTATCACGTTTGAGCATTCCTAAGTCAAATCCTTTTAGACAAAGTCGCGTGTGACTGACAGACTGACACCAGAGTGAAACCATAACTACTTATCTTTTTTGGCACGGAGCAGTAAAAAAAAACAGGTCGCTGTCAGAACATCATGCCGTATGTTCCCAATTTATCAATGTGAAATGTGATTTGGATGATTACTAGATGCTACAGAGATCTATATTAATGCATATTTTTTCTATACTGCATTTAAAACATTTATAAACCATAAGTAACTAATGTCAGGACCTTGGGTAGCCACCAATTGATGGAAGTAAAGTTAAGAGATAAACTTTTATGCAAAAGCGTGCTCAGTGCCTGAGCCAGCTTCGAACAATATCATGTCTTGTTCTGAAAAAGGAAAGAATTTGAAAACTGACGAAGGTATAAAAGGCTCAACGGTACACAATAATTTATCTATTTATATAGCTGGCGGACATGTAGATAGAGCTGCGTACTTAAACCTGTATCGTACAACGCTTCGGAAGCTCTACTAAGGTCTATTTAAAATAGAGATTTATGCTTGAGCATCTTCTCAGATTACAGGCTAGAAAGGATTTTTGGAAATAGCTTCGGATCGGGTCTCGAAAATTTGAAATCTTATAAAATCTTACATAAATTACAACACAAGAGAACTATGGGCGCACAATTCAGGGTAAGACACGAAAGGGGTTTGTCTTAAATGGCCTGCCTATATCTTCTACCATTTTATTTTTTGTTCAAAGTTGACAATCATCAATTGATCACTTTAGAACATTAATGTGGGTGTTATGCATAGCCGCTATTTTTTAAATTAAATAAAATGGCGGAAGTTAGGCAGACTACGCTTCATAAAAAATCTTCCAACCCCTTTGTCTCGTTGCTACGTTACACGGTCTATTTTTGTCACGACAGTGTACGCACTACCTATGCAAATGAAGTCAAAGGCCACCACTACTCTATGTAACTATAGGGATGTAACTCGCACTACGGTTGAAGTACAAATAACCCAATTACTGCCGATGGGTGTCGCAATAGCCGGCGAAAGGGGCACTGAAGTGACAGCACATGCCACTAGAACGTGATGTCCATTGTAACAATTTCAGGACAGTTTGTTGTTCTTGGTACCGACACGTGTGAAGGTTTATGTAAAGCAAGTATTTATACAAACAGTGGTTGGTTCCGCGATACTTTTTTCAATTAATTATGTTCATCATCATTTTAACCTTATATATTTTTTTTTGTTCGGATGGGAAATCATCAAATGACTTCTCCCGCTCTGGGCAGAGCAGGAGGGAGTGTCAGACTTTTACTGACTAAAACCCATCCATGTTCCTTCTTCGCCCTTTGTGTTCCGGGGCCACGGTATCTCTTTCGAACAGTCCCGCAACCCCGGCAGGCATCGGTCCTTGCGGACCCCTTCCTTTTGCTGACTCTCTTTGAGGCGCGCGTGGAACACGAACGCGCCGTCGACACGGCCTGTCGTCATGAGACTGACGGACGGCAAGCTACCCCATAGCCCACCATCCACAGGCCCGCGCCTACGGTGGCCGGTGGCCACGTGGTGGCCCCCGACGCCCGGGGCGTCTCCCGCGGCGGCCGGGACGCTGTGAGGTTCTCTCCCTTTCACGTCCGCCACCTCCTTCTCTAGCATTACTGCTTCGCAGAAGGAGGTGACGGCGTCCCATTCCTTGATCACCTACTGCTGGGTATAGACCTCCCCTTTTTTCTGCCATTCTTCTCTGTTATGTGCGTCCCTCATCCATCAGGTTGGTACACAATTATTATCAGCAATCGGCGCTAATGATACTTGGATATGCGATTATCGATATGATAGTAAACTCACAAACGTAAATTTTTCATTGCCTATTAAGGTGCGAGTACTTTATGCATTAGAAATTAACTACGAAAACACTATAGGTGCACGAAATACCTTAGTTAAGCTAGCTCGATAAAAAAAAAAACTTATTAATAGTGTAGAAATAGTACATTTTGATATAAGTGGGGAAACTTTGTTATTGCATTCGAGGCGGAATTCACACCCGAGCCGCAGGCGAGGTTGTTATAAAATAATAGAACGAGAAGTCTTTTTTTGTCATGAATTATTAGGAAACTATGATTTAATTTGCGTATTTATCCGCGCTTTGCTTTCGCCAGGTTGAAGAAGCAGCAAAGGAATTTTTATTTTCGCACAAGTTGTAATAAAAGAAAAAAAAACACGTGTGTGAAATACATTGCATGTTGAACCTAATCGTAGTGCGATAAGAGTCAGTTTTAGTTGACCCAGTTCGTTACAGTAAAATTCCTTCTACGAGGTATTCACATTCAGCAGTATATCCTATTACGAGGTATTCATAGCCCGGCAGTATAACCTACAGGAATCTTTAAGCGACGGCACGTTAAACCGAAGTTGAAAGCAATTTTTCGGTGTCCGTTAAAACGATAAAGAATGGTCGTAAAGCAGGGTAGTTATTAAACTTATTAATACTACGAGCGAACGGTCAGTCGCCGTCGCGTTTTCTTCTCGAAACTGCCAATAAGAGACGCTATTAAAACAATTCTATCAAAAAGTATATTGGTCATAAAATTATATCGGTCGTAAACTGAACATCAGTAAGTCGTGTTTATTGACAAATTGTGTTTCGAGAGGTGTCTGAAGATCGAATATTTTTGGAAAATACTCGTTGTGACAGCTTCCACGATATTGGCTAGGCACTTGTCGCTGTCTATACAGCCTGCCTTTCAAATAAAGATTTCTGAACTATTCGATTAGAAATAGAAATACCTAAATATTTATAGAGTTTAGCACCTACCTCAAATTATGGGTCCATTTATCGATCCAGATTGATTAACTTCGATTAATTAGCATTTTTCTTGAGTTTGCTAGACAATTTAATTTGATATGAAAGTCAATAGAGCTGGGATTGGTTTAGACATATCAACAGAGTGATGGACTGCGACATTGCAAGCCACTGGACCGAAATCTTACACTATAGTTAGCAAATACATTCCAAATTCAATAAGGTTTAATATCCAATCGAAATCTGGCTCACAAGGTTATATAAGGGTGTGTTTTTTGTTTCATAATGAGACTTACAGGATTTAAATATAGAAAAAAAGACAGAAAGAGAACCATATTATGCTAGCTGGACTAAAAAACTTACTTGTAAGTAGTACAGGTTATTGTAGCAGTAATTTCTGGTATGGTCTGGTATGGTTTTTATTATTTAGATAGGTGTTATTATAAAATTATTATAATGATAAGTGAGCAAGCTTCTAAAATAGAAAAAAAGGTTGTATAACAACTCAACCACTAGATTGCTACATTTACAGAAGAGAATCATCATGAGAAATGTTAATTATCTACATTTCTAATAATAACCAATGATTAAACACTGTTTTAAACTTCCTCGGTTTAAAACTAAGCTTATACTGTCACACCCACCCATCATCACCTGTCACCCACATTCTCCCATCATCCTGCGATCATGGCGCTTGCAGCAGCGTCGAAATATCGGTAGCTCAAAATAATGAATAATTACGGAAGACATCCCGAAAGTGACCGTATATGTTAGTTTAACCAATGATTGTTGAATCATTACGCAGCAGCGGGCGTGCGATTTAGAAATAGTATTTTGTATCATGGAAACAAATAGCACCATTATCAAAGGACGCCGCACTTTATTCGCAACTGCCACTCACTCACTACCGTCATTTATCTTTGCAAGGTTCTTCTTTTGTGAAACCCTTTTAGACGCTCGCTACACATGTTTTTCTTTGTGAATATGTAATTGGAAAAATATTTCAAGTCATGCTATTAATAAATATCAGTCAGATATACCTTCAAAATTTTATATAAATAGAAAAACAGTTGGCAGACCTTTGACAAAGGAAGTTGACCCTAGCTTGGACTAGATTCGAGTTTAATTTCTAGTGCTTTTTTACCGAGATTTGTTGCTATCTACTCGTATCTTTCTATAGCTTTGCTTTATTTGTATGTACCTAATTCTGCTGAAAGCTTGGCATTAGCTAATAATATTCGTTTAGTCAGACAGATTTGACAGATTCTACATTTGACAGATGCTACAATCGACAGATTCTATGTTTGACCGATTCTACAATCGACAGATTCTACATTTTTCATAAAACAAAATACGAATTCATTCAATTTTATTACTAAGATAGGTTGATTTTTATAAATATTCTGGCTGATGCCCGCCACTTCGTTCGCGTGGAAATTTTGATGTGTCACATACACATCAAAATTGAGACTAAAAAATAGCCTACCAAATATACACAAAAAAAATCATAAGAATCGGTAAAGCCGTTTCGGAGGAGTTCTATAACAAACTCTGTGACACGAGATTTTATGTATTAGAGATAGAAAAAACCGATCTCTAATTTAATTTGGTATAAACCGAAGAGTCATCGAATATCAGTTGAGTGGATCACATCGTCTATTTTAAGAGATTTTATTCGAGTTTGAGAACTTTAACAGCACCTACGCGTTTTCCGCAAATATCGGTCTTACTAAATTTCATATTGGGAAACTTCCTCTAAAAAGTACCTAAAAAAACCTCTAAGAAGATGAATTTGTGGAAATAAAGTTGTAACAAGACCGTACGGTGAGAAAATATCTGTGGCTGTGCATTATACGGTTCTAAGACGCCACTAAAGGTTCAGTCAAAGTGATCGGGATAAATTGCTGACTATGGACATTGACAGATTTCAGTAATATTTGTATGGGGGTTGCCACGTCTTATTTTCTCTATACCAATTTCACCAAACCTCGACGACGTCAATACTGTGAATTTCGTATGTATGTTTTTGAACATTTGAAGCAATTTAAATGAGAAATTTAGGCAGATATGCAGTAGAGCAACTGACTTGTATTTGTAGAAAAACGTAAACATTCTTGATTGATGTTCTATAATCTATATTCGTGTTTGCGATGAAAGTGTTCTTATCGAGATGCTTGATTTGTGATAGATATTCAATTAGAAACAGTAATGTACTATGTTTTACAGACTTAGAAGATTTTTTTGGTTAAGAGTAGTATTTCGACATTGTGAAATATTTGAGTGCGGTATACATATTAGATTTAATATCTATATAAATAAATAAAATCCAAGTGTATGTTTGTAATTTCACAATTACAGCTTTTTACTAAATGTATGTGAAAGTATGAGTATATACGGTTCTTATAACATTTTTTGTTAATTTTTGTCTCTCTGTTCCGAATAATCTCTAACGGCCATTTTCAATAACCTATCAACAGGTTTCGGTAGGTTGCTATCTCTGTCTGTTTGACATTTTGTTTACCGACAGATAGAAACAGTGTTAAGATTGCTAGATTATTCAAACCACAGACCGACGTCTGGGAGGAACTTTTGTCTGAATGGCAAGGTAGGTGGGATAGTTCCATCAAGGGCCGACACCTCCACCAGTTCTTTCCATCCGTTCGTGAACGGCTAGCCAGGACATGGTTGGAGGTTGATCACTGTGTTGCCCAATTTCTCACCGGTCATGGTAACTTTAAGAGTAAATCATTTTCCTTCAAGCTTGTTGACTCGCCTTTTTGTTAATGTTCCACATCTGATTGCGAATATGAACAATCAGCACATCACATTTTATGGGAGTGCAGTCTTTGGCAGAATGATCGCAATATTATGTTGTATAGTGTACAGGTTACATTCGGAGTTATTTACTATACAGACCTTGTGGAAACCAGAACAAATTTCCGTGTGTTCAAGCGTTTTTGCCATACCTATTATTGGAATCAAATATAACAGCTCACAACTTAGGACCCATTCATGTTAATATTTATCCGTGGTGCTAGGCAACTGGGCCTATCTCAGTTGTAAACGTCCCTTTGTGCCTATTGGCCTTGTTTCGTTCTGTCTCCTGCTGAAATAGAGGGAAGTGGAAATTACGGTTTTTTTCTACTCCTCTACTGTACTTTTCTGATTAATTTAGTTGCGGGATACAAGACAGTTAAATTCATTCTCTGGGACTTCGTCGAGCTTCATTGTCTCGGCGCTTTTCTGGTGGTCGTCACTGTTGATTCTGGCTTTCAGGAGTTGAAGTGGTTTGAAAACAGTGTGGCGGGCTTGTCAAAAAAGATAGAAACAAAACGTCACAGAAAAGATTTCTTTGATTTTTCTATGAATAAAGTGACAAGTAGGTGACACGGATAGGACTAACTTTGTTTATAGAAACACCGATAGCTACGAGAGACATATTAACTGACAGTTATACGTAAGTAAGTCAAAGAAAACGGCCTTTATACGGTTGGATCGATTTTGACGGGACTTTTACTGGCAGATAGCTGTTGTTATAAAAAGAATTTAGGGTTTAATTCAGGTAAGGGTAACGTACAAAAAAAAACATTAAATCCCTTGAAATTTTTGACCATTCAATAAGAACATCATCATCTGCCTAGCCTTTTCCCAACTATGTTGGGGTCGGCTTCCAGTCTAACCGGATGCAGCTGAATACTATGCTACCTACTACTACTACTACTTCTAATAAAAATATGACCAACAACCATGAATATGACCGCTCTTGAATAGAAGAATGCTACCACCAAACTCCATATGAGTTTAGTAGAAACGAGATACACGCAGCCCCGTCAAACGAGGCCGACATGTCCCAAGGCTTTTATTTGTTCAAACACGGAAAATGGCGCGTTAAGTACACTAGAATATAATTTACTTTCGTAGAGAAAACAGGTTTACACAACTAGCCTTTGAGACTTCAAATATCGCTCGACTTATTTCGCAAATTTCTAACATAGTTTTAAGGTTCTATTTACTAACACAAATGTATGTTAGTCTGTAAGGTCCAAAATTGCCTGAAAATTAATAACTGTGATGTTATTTACTCGAGAGAGGTTTCTCAATCAAATTCTGTTTTAGATTGTTTAATTATTTAATTGAGTGTTTAAGAAGTCGTCGGAAAATATAAAAGAAAAGTTAAAAAATTAAAACTGAGCTGATCCCAATTAAATTAAGATAAAACTAACCGTCTTTCGCGACGGAAAATATTTTAAAGAAACCTAGACCTAATTTCTCTCAAATAACTAGTTTACAGTAGACAAGCGCAGTTATCTACATTCATTCCTTATCTGTGACTAATTAAGAAGCTTCTCATTGTCCTTATCGGCGAGATTGAGGTCAAAAGCAGAACTGTCACTCAATTAAAAAAACATGAGCCCCAGGGTAGCATAAACCCGCGTGTCTAAAGCAACGGAACACGAAATACTCTTTATAAAAAAAATTACCTTATGCCCTCGGATTAAGGGAAATTATTTTTTGCTGCTTAAAAAATTGTGCCATTTTATTACTAAGAGCTCATGCCGTACACGTGAAAAGGTGTCAATTTTTTTGGGACGTAAACTGCTCCTGTTTTAAGCTTTTTATGAAAAGTATGGTACCTAAATACTTATTTCATTTTTTTACATTAGGTTTACCGACCTAAGGCTCGTAGAGCTACTTGGCTGTTTGGCCGAAATTATGCCAGTTATATTTTTGCTGTTTTATTATACGGTCGTAATAACGTTAAAAAGAAAACTCAGTAAGTATGTAAGCAGATAGGTTATGTAAAGGAAAACCTCAGTAAATAGAAAATGCAAACAGACGGTTTCGTATGGCAAAAAAAATCTGCGGGCATTCAAAGATAGCCTTTTAAAAAAAAATCATTTCTTCATTTCTCCTTTCAAAAATATAACCACTCCACATGTTTAATGTCAACATGTGAACATCCTTGCTTGTTTGTTTGTTTACTTCTATTTATATTTTCATGCTTAAATAATCATAGAAACGTTTTGCGTCAAAAATTAAATACATTTACAGTTCCGTGAAACTCGTGAAAGTTACTTTCCGTTCACTTTTGACACGGGGTATTAGATGTTGCACTCCTCTGTTCGCAAGAGTCCAACTTTCTCAGGAGTCCAACTTTCATAACATCCATACAAGTCTTCGCATGAGTCCAACTTTTATTTTGTACTTTTATTAGCAATATTCCAACAGGTACAGTTGGACAGAAAATCATTGTAGTTTTTAAAGACTGAAATTAAACAAGAATTTAATTTTTTATAATTAATTTATTACCAAGACTTCAGAAGGCACAAACGTTTTACACAAACGAGAGCCTCAAGCACTGAGCTGAGCGTAAGTGTAATAGTGAACATTTATTAAGTGGTGCCTAGTGTTAGTTGAAACGTTTTATTTTGAAAGTGCTTGTAACGTAGGTACTTTTCACGCTTATCATCAGCATCATTTTTGCCTAGCCTTTTCCCAATAATGTTGGGGTCGGCTTCCAGTCTAACCGCCATGCAGCTGAATATGTACCAGTATTTTACATGGAGCGACTACCTCCCTGACCTCCACAACCCAATTAGTAACGGGTAATACGATAACGCGACTAATGTCTGAGGCAAAACACCTTGCGCCTCCGTAGACCAGAGAATGGGCAGCAGCGTTTTCTGTTAGTCTTTCATCACTGCGATCTCCAATCCGCCTGCCAAGCGTGGAGATTACGGCAAATTCCTCCCATCATGGGAGAGGCTTATGTCCAGCAGTGGACGTTAGGGGCTGTTGTAGTGTAGTTGTAGTAATATGATAACCCTTGGTAAGACTATGGTTGACAGACTTTCGGGCCACTGACTGCCTGTCTGTCAAAAATCTACATATGACAGCCGGAACCAAAGGCTTAACGTGCTTTCTGAGGCACTGAGGACGTTCGGTATGAAATGGGTGGTCACATATCCGCAGACTAACCTAGGCAAGCGCGGCTTAACCTTTTCACCATTACGACCTTAGTAATTAGGTTGAAAAATGGTTGACATTCCGTGAACGCGGTAGTACCTATCTACCAAAGTACGGTGAAATTACGCACCCTCGCCTTGGCGTAAATATGGCCTAGCGAGTTTGCGTGCATAATTTATATAATTACTTTAAATAAGGAGAAACTTATTAACATAATAAAGTAGGAGCAATGTTAGAAAAACCACATTTGTATTCTCTAATTCATAAACTTTATGATTGCCATTTCTCTTGCGGTGACATATGAAGGTGCCGTAGATTTCTCCAGAGAATTGTTTGCTACAGAATTCATAAGTAAAAACGTTGTTAAATTACATGCTGACATAGTAACAAAAATGTGTGTTTTTTGCTTCTATTTTTCTCTAGAACGCGGTTGCATACTTACATCTACATAAGGTTCCACGGATAGTATGGCAGACCAACTATGTGAGCAAGCAAATTAATATTTTTGTCACAACTTAATTTTGTTTGGTGACTAAACACATACAGTACCTAAATACGTATTATGTAATTTGGGTGTTTATCTTTAAGAACTGGGTTAATTGCGACGCTGTTTGCAATAAAACAACAAGGGGATAAAATTAAACTGAGCTTCTTATGAAATAAAAATAATAACATTAGGGAAATTAATTGTTACGAAAATTAATTACTAACTTCAATACTTTACTCACAGCTATGATTATTTGAGAGTTATGTGAAATGGTTGTACAATTAATAACACTGTGAATTAGGCCCGGACTCTAACAAAGTGGAGACAAGCAGAGATGTGCAAAGCGGAGAATAGAGGAAATGCGAAAAAGTTAGGGTGTATCCATCACCGAAGCTGAAATGTGCAAAGCGGAGATATGAGAGGAGATGTGAAAAGCGGCACGCTGCTCACAGCACACTGCAACAATCATCATCATCACTATAACAATCATCTTCATCGTTATCACAATCATCATCATCGTTATCACAATAATTATCATCGTAATCACAATCATCATCATCGTTATCACAATCATCATCATCGTTATCACAATCATCATCATCATTATCACATTCATCATCATCGTTATCACAATCATCATCATCATTATCACATTCATCATCATCGTTATCACAATCATCGTCATCGTTATCACAATCATCATTATTGATATAATAAGAAACCTACGCGTGCTAAATTTAGAATCTCTAGACCCCAGGGGTATGGGCTATGAGTTTATTTTCAGACTTTGTCACCCCATTTCTCCATTGTAGGGATTGAATTCTGAAAAACCCTGAAACCCGTTTCTACTCATTTATCAAAAGGAGCACTACTGTGAAGTTTCAAATAAAATAGTCTAACTAATCTTGTTTCCCCATACAAACTTTAGAGCCCCGTTTAACCCCCTTAGGGGGTGAATTTTAAAAAATCATTTCTCATTGCAGCCTTAGACCACATAAGGAACCTACTTGCCAAATTTGGAATCTGTAGACCCAGCGGCTTGGGCTGTGCGTTGAGTTACTCTTTTAAAAGCTAATTAGTAACTATATCACAGTAACTGTATAGTAAAATAACCTAACATTTAAACATTGTCTGATTTTACCAATTTGGCCATTGCGGGGAGACGTGAAAATTGGGCTCGTGAAACCTTCCCAAATGCTCTAATTTATGGCAAAATTCTAGTCCTGTAACGCCAGGCCCAAGTGTCTATGGAGTTTGGTTGGTCTTGGTTTCTCCTTTAGCGAATGAACCACTTCAATACAAAACTTCATCCCCCTTTTCACCCCCTTGTGGGTTGAAATTAAAAGAAACAACGATTTACATTGTGTTAGTTTTTACCTATTTGGTGATTTTAACTTAAAAAATAAAGAACTTTATTTATAAAACAAAGTATCATCCCCTTTTCACCCCTATAAGGGTTGAAATTCTAACAACACCGTTGCGTTAGCTTCTAACCATAAGCCCAGATAATAAATTTAGTGAGTTTTACTTCGAAAATTAAGGACTTTCCATACATAACTTCATCCCTCTTTTTAACCCTTCCGGGGTAGAATTATGAAAAAACGCTGAAACATGCATAAATTAATTTTCAATCGTCAGTCTAAACACAAAATTTGAAGATTCTATCTTTAAAACTGACGATTTTCCATACAAACTTTCATCTCCTATTTAACTCCCTTAAGGGTTGAATTTCGAAAAATCCTTCATTATTCCTTGTTTACATTATAAAAGGAACCTCTGTGCAAAATTTCAACTTTCTATGTCCAAGGGTTTGGGCTGGGCGTTGATGAGTCAGTCAGTTTTTATTTATATAATATAAATAGATAGAAGTCCAAAAACAAAAACCTACGACCTTACTTTTTTCTCTTTAGAACATACATCGAAGCTAGATAATGAAATAACTGCCGCCTACACAAAGATACCTGTCTCTAAACGCGTAAGGTCGAAAGTTCGAAATCCTTAAATTAGGTTTTTAGTTCTAAATGCATCTCACCGTCGCAATACCTGAGGGGGATGTTAGAGTCAGCAGCTAATGCTGATAAATTGGTACTCGACTTAGGCCTTTATAGCACTGTTGTCTAGCTACAATACTGAAGAGGAGCTCGTGGCTAAATAATAACAGCTGCTCGGGTCGATTTTTAGGTTAAGCCGTGCTTGCCTAGGTTGGTCTGTGGATTGGTGACCACCCATTACATACCGGGTTTCCTCCGTGCCTCGGAAAGCACGTTAAGCCGTTGGTTCCGGCTGTCATTTGCAGATCTTTGACAGTCGTTACAGGTAGTCAGTGACCTAAAAAGTCTGACAACTAGTCTTACCATGCGGTACCATGGGGCTAGGCAAATGATGTCTAGCTAAAATACTAAATAGGTTAGGAATTGGACAGGAGGTCAGTAGAGATAGTGTCACTTGTCACAGATTAGCTAAGATTATTTTTGACGTATCATCATGCCTGTATTCCCAAAAAGATTGAGCAGATGTGTTCCGTTTTAGCCCTCTAAGGGTAAATTGTCCCATGTAATAGAAGGCTCGACGTATTTAACCAAAAATAATAGACGAGAACTTTATAACCATTCATTAAGGACAATCACTGGCATGATATAGGTATCTAAAAATGTCAGGAAATTATCGTTTTTTTTTCTAATATGAATGTTGGTTGTAAACAACAAATTATCGCCAACCAGTATGACATGAAAAAATCACAACTAAATTGCCAATTTTTTCCTCACTGTAGACAATTATTGGAGAGATCAGTGAAAAATGCCGTTCGTTAAATCGTTAGCGTTAGTGATGTAGTCGGTCCATCTAAGTCAACGGAAAGTTAAATTACTCTTTAGTAGAACTTTCAGCAAACTTGTCTTGATAACATGATGATGTACAAAACTATTCAACAATTCAGTTCGAAGTTCTCGACTGGTTGAGTGCCTGAGTCTAGTAAATTGGATGGCTTAGTGATTTCATTGAAAGGATGTTCCATTCTTTGATATAATCACACTATATGAGCGGCACTACAAAAAGTACTACGCTACATGGAACAAAAAGTACTACAGCGCCATCTATGACACAGATGATGAACTAACTGCGAAACACGTCAGAAGTCCTACATCGCGCAAGCAGAGTTATCCGCGACTTAAGACTATATAGGAGAACCCGACAACAACTGTCGGGCCATGGCCCCTTAGCCCGGAGCGCATTGGCTAGCTTCGATAACGCTGTGGGCGGGGGCCCCCTGCCCGGTAGGGGCAGACCCAGCCGCCTCTGGCTGGTCATCATCCGCCGGGGCTTCACCCGGGGCACCGGGAGTTCCACCCGGCGGTGACAGACCGCCGAGGCGGCGTGAAGATACGGTTAACACCGTGGCGCCCCTACCGACACAAAATGACACTAACTCACAGGCGAGCGGCGCAAGCGCGCTCGCCATTGGCCGAGGCCTACATGGCCGCTCCACGGACGGTGCCCGTACGTCTACGGGCACAATTGGATTCCGCGGGACATCGGGCACCGCAGGCCTCAGCCGAATTAGGCTAACATAATGACGGGCCTGTTTTTACAGGCCAAGGTATGGCTTCCGCGGCCAGGGGGCAAAGCCCCGAGACCGCTTGCCACGTTCCCATACGGGGACGTAGCGATTTCCCATGTAATGATGAAGTGAAGAGCTTTACACCCTGTTCTTCATACCCCCAAAGACTAATTACTTTAGTATAAGCTTATCAGTTTCAGATATAGGAGTACACTTCAAAGAACTTATATGTGCAGGCGGGAAAACACGGAACTAAAATAAATGTACCAAGTTTGACAATTCGATGCATTTTTGAACTTGAACTGCACACTTAAAGTGGTCATGCTATACCCATTAATCCGCACATTTCTGAGTTATTGGAAGTCTTTCACCTGATAACAATACCAGCCTGATATTCTCCCAATGCAGGGTAACACTGTTCACACAAAAACTACGCTAATAACACACTATACGCACGCACGCACGCACGCACGCACGCGCGCGCGCGTACGCACTATATGTAATAAGTTATTTAGATTAAGATATTTTTTAACTAGGTATAAGGTGTAGATTTAGGATTTAGTTAGTAAGGCCACTCTGTCGCATTGGATCATAGATCTGTAACTGAACTGAACTGAACTGAACCCCAATTAAAAAAGAGTAGAACAATTCAACAATATTCATGTTTGTTGTAACTATATCGTAAAATCGTTAAAATAATGTCACATCATTGTCACGTTTGTGCGGCACGCTTTTTATACTTTATGACTGGTTACAATGTAACTGTGAAAATCCAAGGCTGTGCAATTGTGCATTCTGAAAGTTCGAAATGTCAGAATTGGAAGTCAAATATTTCGCTGTTTGTTGAAATCAAATTTAACTTTGCGCCATGTTGTTTAAAACACTGGATTAGGTGCTGTTAAAGTTTTAGGTATAAACAGCGTTTGGAAGGTTTCCAAAGGCTTTTGAATACTTAAATATTCAGGGTCACGATATAAGTTATGGTTGAGGTCACCCTTCATACATGCAGAACAAAATATCTGCAGATCAATGTGACTGTACTCTGTGACAGCCATGTCGAGGCGAAATAAAAGACAATACATCAAAACCAAGAAAAATTACGAGTCGACGTGAAGGGAATCGACGTAGCGTTAATGATTTCTCCAAACATATATGTTTATACTACCTTATCTCTTTAGAAAGGGTCCGTGTATCTCTTAAAGATTCGGGTATCCCAATAATATTGTCCTAGTTAAAAGAAACATGAAGAATCATACATGTTGGACTTTTTGTTGTAGTTCATTTGCACAAAGAGACTGATAAAGTTTGTAATACAAAGTTTAGGAACAAGCAAAATTATGAAGGTTAACTTTTATAAATGGATTTTCCCTTGTTGTCGAGTAATCTACATGCACCAAATGATATCGCGAAAGATGGTCTCTAACTACAGTACTGCGGATGACCTTTTGATGTTATACTCTGCTTTAAATGCTTTTAGGTATCTTCTTGAAGCAAGCAGGCCCAAGTTTTGTTTAATAAGGTTTTATTCATAAGTTCACAGTGTATCGTATTATGAAATGTTATACAACTTTTCTCAAGAATCCTTACAAAACAGCGTACTTAACTTTCATTTTTGTTGGGCATTCCTTTCAAATGAGTAACAATAGTTCATAACCTAGTTTTTGAAAAGCTTTCATCAAAATATGATTAATGTTGGCTGAATGAATGATTGGTGTAGTAGGAATTAGAGAAGTATTGTGTGGGTTTCTTCTAAATCACGTGATATTGCGAAAAAAAAATACTTTCAATAACGCTGTTTTAAAAAGTTTAAAAGAATTGCGGCCTTATTGTGCAACTTTTCAAAACAAATTGTTTGCGATGTCTCGAAAAGTTGAATGTCTTGACTAGTTTTATAACGTTTCAGATAAGGGTATAGGGGGACACTTATGATGCTATTAAGTTCCTGTTGCCTTTTTTTACGTTTTAGAGTTGGTTAATTTTGCGTCAGATGTACTTATTAATAATAATAAAAAAAATGGTCAAAAACTGACATCCAACAAATCGAGAGAACAACACGCACCACACTAACTAAACACAATAACCTACACCCTAAATCTGCTACAGAAAGACTGACTATCAAACGACAATATGGAGGGAGAGGCCTAATTGATATCCACCACCTATGGCAGAAACAAATAAAGAGACTAAGAACATTCTTTCACTCTAAATCACACACAAGTAGCATCCACAAGGCGAAGAAAAGAAAAGAACGACATCAACTACACCCCACTTAGCCTATACGAACCGACAGACACACAACCCAGTAACAATGAAGGCCCACAGAAACAAAAAATAGAAGACTGGAGAGGCAGAGGAAAAGAAAGTGCTGCACGGTAGGCACCCTCATGATCTAGAACAACCTCACGTAGATACAAAAGCATCAAATAAATGGCTTAAAATTGGTAGTCTATTTCCAGAAACCGAGGGCTTTATTATTGCGATACAGGATCAGATCATAAATACTAAAATCTATAGGAAATTCATTATAAAAGACCCCACAATAATGAACGACAAATGCCGCAAATGCCACAGCCAACCAGAGACAATACAACACATCACAGGGGCATAATCAAGTAGCAAACGTCATACATCAAAACCTAGTACTTAAATATAAGCTCATACAAGACATTAACACTCCTTCGCTCGCTCGCTTCGCTCTCGCCACGTACTTGGTCTTCTGACGCACGAACTCCACGATGTTCTCCGCTGTAGTGGTGTAGTGTAGGCAGGAGGTGTACACCGGTGAGTTCAACTTCGCGGCACGAATAGGCACGTTGGGGCCCGATGGAGCCGTGCCGCAGCGGTTCTTGTTCGTACGTTGGCGGCGCTTCCTCCTCACCACCGTCACGAAACCATCATCAGCCCGAATTTCAGGCACCACCTTTTCAGGCACGGGCTTCCCAGCGGGAGTAGTTATGCCTGCGACTATATACGCTAGCGAAATCTCCAGGAACATGTCGAGACTTTGCAGGCGCCGCAGAAACATGCAAACAGGTACAGCGACGAACGTGACCTTGTAATAGTCTAGTCCAGTTAAAAACCAGTGTCGGGGCACTGGTTGTCCATTGGCATTTTGCTGAATATAATAGGCCGTGAGGCACAGTGTCACATTTTTTGTTTTGATTAAGGTTTTTTTTTTTATACTATGTACACTTGTAACATGTGCCAAATGAATGTATTTTCTTTTTTCTTTTTAATAATTAATGTAAGAAACCGTTCCTTGCATTCATTCAGCAAAAGCGCTAATAGAGATTTCTTAAGTAAGTGCTAGAAATTGTTTAGTTCTTTATTACTAGCAGTTAAGTTAAGGAAATACCACAGTTCATGCAAATACCGAACAGTAGGAGATACTTGATCAATCTCTTCGACAAAAACCACTAGATGGTAATTCTAATTTAAGACCGGAAAAGGCACTTCATTCTAACAACACATAATCTTTATTAATTACTTCAAAATCTCTTTATTCTTTCGAAAGCGGAAAACTCGTAATGTCACTGATCTCCACCGTCAGTCAGGAGTCACGTTAAGCTTCAACTCCATTTAACACCATTAAAAAGCGTTGCTAAATTTACCATTGTGCGGGAAGCTGTGCGTTATTGTTCTAGTGACGAATTTGATATTTTGAAAGAGCTGAAAAAACGTGCTGATCTAAATAAATCACGCTATATTTTTAGACAGAGTAAATTGATGTTGTGCATGGTGAGACTTTATATCCGGCACTCAAATAGAAGTGAAAATAGATTCACAATCCGCAAGTAAATTGATTTATTTCTAGTTTATAGTTACCTAAACAATTAATTTACTTTCCAGTTTCCGAAATTGAGGTTTCAGTGTTCAGTGAAGGATTGCTCGTGTGCTCGAGTCTTCCCAGGAGTAAAACATGATTCTTGTTCATCTTCTTCTTAGCGTGTCGATGGTAAATTTTTATTAAATGTATTTGGCCCAAAATTAAAATCGTCAAGACAGTGTGCAGCTGTCAGGGCATGCGGCGCATGATTCTTGTTAATTAACCCCATTAATAATATAATAACATAATTTAATGATAATATTTTAATTTACTTTTAAGTTTTTGTGACTTGTTTTCATTGAATTGTAATAAAATTGTATTGTGTTTTTATTTAATTAATTATGTAACTTTTTTTTATTTTTATATATGGATGATTATAATCTGAAATAAACATTTAATAATAATAAATCTTGTTAACTTATAACCTTGTTTTTCTTGTGATGATTTGGGTCCTTAAAAAACTTGTATTAATGCGGGTATGATAGTAGTATTATGAATGGGTAATTTAATTCGTCAGAGGAATCAATTCTTGATTTCCATGAATATATCTTGAATACTGAATGTTTAGTGATATTGGACTACAAACTGTCTAATTGATCAAAGCCCACTTCACATTCGATTACGAGTTATCACTGTGACCACTCAGGCCATTGAAATGAACGAAACCAAATCAAATAAATTTATTCGAACCCGTACAATCTCAGTCTCATATGAAATTTAAAAGGTCACTTTGGTTGTTGTCAGGTCTTGACCCTAAAAGCTTAGTTTAATAAGCAAGTCGTAAACCTCGGGGCTATATTGACACTTAAAAAGATCGAAGACAGACTTATAAATGTATTTTGTGATTTTTATTTTTAGTCCTTTTTCAGAAATTATATCTAACCTAAAAAAAAAAACAAAATTAAAGTGATTGACTAACACCATTTTTATCAACCAAAAATATGGTAAATCATCCACCAAAGAGAATGTAACTTTACTAAGGACTTTGATTGCTTTGAAAGCGTTTTATTAAAGGGCTCTAAGGCTTTTGAATAATTTGATTTTAGAGTCGACTCAATAGTTTTGATTCGATGTAAAAACCGCAAAAAATTTCATTTCAACAACGTTGGATTTGCTGAATCAAAATACCAGAATAAAAACCTAGTACTTAAAAACTTTGTTAGTTTATAATCCAGCAGATACGATTTGTATTTAAATTGCATCAGATTCCCGGACCGAGTAATGAGACTTTTTTTTTACGACCGAATGGCGCAGCGGTAGTGAGGCTGCCTTACGTTCTTAGGGTCCCGGGTTCGAATCCCGGTCGGAGCAAATGTTTGTGTGATGAGCATGGGCATTTGTTTCCGAGTCATGGATGTTTATATGTATATTAAGTATGTTGAATGTTTGTAAAACAAAAATTATCTATGTAGTATATCAACTATCTGGTGTCCACGACACAAGCCTCGTTGCTTAGTGTGGCACTGAATGGCGCTGTATGTAATGTCCAGCGATATTTATTTATTTATTTATTTATTTTAATCCTTTTGCGACACATGTAATAAATATTAAATCCAAACACATTTAAAAAATAAAAATATACTATTGAACAATGAATCTCGTGAGTATAAAAAGCAATTTCAGATTTTCAGTTGAACGAAAGAATGTTGTCTCGTCATGAACGGATTGGTAAGACAACAAAAGATGGCCCCTATTTTATGCTCTGAAAAGGGTATTTTGCCCACTTTTGGGCATGTGAAAAGAAGGGCCTTTTCATTCGGGTGATGTATGCAACGGTAACCATTCGTATTTACGTAACTTCAAGTAGTTTTATGTCATGTATCTTTTCTTTTCTGATTTGTAATACAAGCTTGTTGACGTGACATATAAAACTTTTTATTAGCTGTGTTTGTCTGAAAATAAGTCAAAGGAAACATATTTTATTATACGATAAAAGCTACGACGTAATGTGATTGTTGTTTGAGGATTGCTTCCAAGATGTACGTACTTAACTGTTTTTGTTGAATTACCTACTAAAATGTGTACTTGGCAAATCTTTTCAAAAAGTGGAACTGTTAGTGGTGATATTTTGATTACGCATAGTAAATATTAAAATCCGATTTACACATTGGTACTTTTTTTTATTCTAAGAAAGAGAAGTGGGAACCTATCTTTATCGCAATTCGTGTTATGATAGGAACGATACATCGAGTCAGGTTAGGAAGAGAGTTACGTTCGGTGTTTTTTTTTTAATTTCCTATCCTAACCCGCGACCGGGCTAGGATTTTGGGTCAGGTTCGGAATAAACCAATCTTTTGATCTATAAAATAACCCTGTTTAGGACTCGAGACTCAAAAGCTAAATTTGAGAGACGAGTTTGAACGGAAAAAAAGTTTTAATAAGATCTTATCGAAAATATTAACTTGACTCTGAGAGTACACAAAAATATTTTCGTTGAATAGAACATTTTGGACAATATCTTGCAACCCATCGTTCCACTATTTTAAAACTGACGTACTATGTTTAGTGGTACTATGTTTGCTAATTATCTGTTATTTATAAAGTGATAATTCAACGATTGACACGCCGAGCCGCAGACTAATTCATAAACGATGCATACATAATTGCACATTGGCCGTGTGGTATCTGGCAGAGTAGAATAAAACCAACCCATTACACTCACGGGTGTCGTATAACGCGACTAATATCTGAGGCAGAACACCTTGCGCCTCCGTAGACCAGAGAATGGGCAGCAGCGTTTTCTGTTAGCCTTTCATCACTGCGGTCTCCAATCCGCCTGCCAAGCGTGGAGATTACGGCAAATTCCTCCCATCACGGGAGAGGCTTATGTCCAGCAGTGGACGTTATGGGCTGTTGTTGTTGTTGCATACATAAACTCACGCTTTTTTCCGATGGGGTTAGGCAGAAACCACAAAACACCCTTTTGTCTCATCCGTTCATACATCAGGTCATACACGCGCACCGGTTGCGAGTACTACGCACCTGACCTTTCTGAAGAACCTCACCAATAACGTAAGTGTATGTCCTTCTTGGGCATCCCCTCCCGGCGTTGTCACTTACATCTGCCTTGTAAATACCTTTAATGGTCGCCTTCACTTATCTTCTCCACATGACCAAACCATCTAAGCATAATCTTTTCAATTTTTGTCACCGCAACGCTCTCGTAAAAGTAACCTCATTCCTTAATATACCGTTCAGAGTTACACCACACATGCTTCGCAAGAAACGCATTTCCACAGCAGTAATTCTACTTTCATGCCACGTTTGCCACACTCAACATTCATTCTTCGTACTAATTTCTAGCTATTTTTATCCTCGGCGTTTAAATCGGCATTTAGAATCGTAGCATTCTAAATATTAACCTCTCCGATCGAATCTATCGCTCTTTGGCAAAGGTTGAGTTTGGACTTCTGAGCTTCAGTCAAAGACCAAGTTTGAGCGTCAAAGGTTAGGATAGGCATGTCGACGAGCTTGCGCTTCAGTGAAATAGGAAGGTCGCCCTGCAATGCATAAATAATAAAAATAAATGTTTAGATAATGTTCTTACTAGTGTAGTGAACACGTGCCCATTTAAGAGAAATGCCTTACTTGTCGACAGTTCACGTATACACACCCACCACCCACAGACCGTGTGTAAACAGCACCCTGATAATAAACCCCACCCTATACAGCTTCATAAAAGCTCAGAGACTTCGAAAAGGACCTGATAAAACCAACTCTTCTGCAACAATGAAAAGCTGTCATTTACATTAAAACTATTGATGATTTCTAAAATATATACTTATTTTAATTCCAATTCGAACCTCCGTTTATTATAAACTTTATTTATTGTTGTTGTTTTTATTTATTTATTGTTGTTTGCACAACAGTGTTTAATAAGTAGCTCGTATGAAATAACCCTGATAAAGTTTACCAAAGTCACCTTCATCTTACTTAAATAATAATATAAGGATTTTGTAACATGATTTATATATTGTGTTCTAAGAAAATCCTACTTGCGAATTTTTTAAAAAATATCTGGCAGGTGGTTTCAGTAATAAACGTGTAGTGCGTGAGCAGCTTATTATAAAGTATTAGTAGCATTGGCCGAAAATGAAACCTTAAAAAAACATTTTGGTGGAATCATAATCTCATCCTTTCCTCAGAAGTCGATTATGAAGAGTAATTTAGCCAACTTACTATAAAACTCGTGGTTATCCTTGAGCGCAATTGCAGATCCTGGATTCGATTTCTAGGTCAGGCAAAGTATTATTGGGTTTTTCCATTCGGAAATTTTCAGTAGCAGCCACGGAGTTTGGATTTGTGCCCAGTTAATGCCAATAAACAACAAAAATAGGGGGCCCTATAACATAGTACTTAAACATAACTGGCGAAATTCGGGTGCACTTTTACTCCAGGCGTGATGTTATATTTACTAATATTATATAGAAGTAAACTTTGTAAGTCAAGTAGTGGGGGGAAACATCGGAATTACTGATCCGATTTCGAAAATTCTACTACCTTGTAATGTAAACCTGTAGCATAAGACACAAAGCTGTGCGAAAAGAACAATCATTCTACAAAGACTGACGAAAATTGTTATTTAGTAAGAAACAAGAATGTTAAGTAAAAAAAATTGCTGAGGAAATTGTAGCTTTCGTAGAAGTTTGCTTTTAACGTAACGTAGTATCTTCTTTGCTCGCATTGTGAAAGCAAATAATAATAAATATTCATTTACTTCTCTCTCTATTCTTTAATATATGAGGCATCTTTTTTTTGTTAGTTCCTAATATCAAGGGATGGCTAAGATTCCACATTGATCGTACATTTTCAGTAAGTTCGGGTATTAATAATTTCGTGATTATTTTTAGAGAACAATCTCCAAAATCATGAATTCGTGATATTAGTTTTTGCCCGCGGCTTTGTCGACTTATACCAGGATATAAAGTATTATATCTCCTAACTCAGGTCTTTGTCTATGAGAACCTCACGTCCCGGCCGCCGCGGGAGACGCCCCGGGCATCGGGGGCCACGTGGTGGCCCAGCCACCGCAGGCGCGGGCCTGTGGACGGTGGGCTATGGCCTAGCTCTCCGTCCGTCCGTCTCATGACGACAGGCCGACGGCGCGTTCGTGTTACACGCGCGCCTTTTTTTTTTTTTTTTTCGGATGGGAAATCATCAGATGACTTCTCCCGCTCTGGGCGGAGCAGGAGTCAGAACAGTCTCGCAGCCCCGGCAGGCATCGGCCCTTGCGGACCCTTTTGCTGACTCTCTTTGAGGCGCGCGTGGAACCGGGGTTGCGGGACTGATCGAAAGAGATACCGTGGCCCCGGAGAACAAAGGGCGATGAAGGAACATGGATGGGTTTTAGTCAGTAAAAGTCTGACACTCCCTCCTGCTCCGCCCAGAGCGGGAGGAGTCATTTGATGATTTCCTTTCCGGAAGAAAAAACAAAAGGTCTTTGTCTGTCTAAAGGGTGTAAAACACCTTTTAACGAAGCTGAAAGGCACTTGTTCTCCTCGACATTGCGATATTTTTTTTTGTTCTACACCATACCTTCTAGTTACGGTGATATTGGGGGTCAGGGTTTCAACTTTATGATAAGTTATTTTTTAAATACAAGTTTTTAATGTAAGATTTTTACTATAGACACCTCCACGACCCCCGTACTATTCAATCCATCCATCAGCACAATGTTTTGAGTGTGTTACATTGAGTTAAATACGTGGGCTACTGCCGGAGGACTCAAAAAAAAAACCGAATTTATTACAAACTAATTTATTTTAATAAAAAGAAATTACAATTATTAGGAAAGCAAATTGACTCGATCGATGGTGGATACGAAGTGCGCGGGCTCGGTCACGTAGACGTTGTCCTCGGGCCTCGTGTTCTGTGTCAGCAGTTTCCCCTCGTAGCAACTGGGTTGATGATGCGCACGCGTTGTGCCTCGTGCCAGCAGTGTCAGCGCTTTACTTAATAGTGATGCGCGTAACACCTCCCCCCTCAGATCGACGACTATTTCAGATTTTGAGATGAAATATCGTCGAGAGTTTAGATTGATCTTGGGATGCCGGCTGGTTCCGGCGGGTTTCAGATGTTTCAGGCTCGGTGTACATAGCTTCATCTGGGGTTGTCGTCTGCTTCTTTCGGCGGGAGTGGACTCGGTATGATAGTATTGCTCCCAGTACAAATAAGGCCAGCAATGTACCATAAAATGGGATTGTTGTATGGTAAATGGTTGAGATTGGTTCAATGTGGATTGGCCTCTGTGAGTCTATTCTATCTTGAATATCGTGCAGCTTCTTTAGGTTAATAGCACTGATTTGAAGAGGTGGCATGGTTGATCCTTCGATGTCATCTGGCACGCTGCTTATCTTCATAGGTTGTCCACTAATGTGGTCGTTGATGTTGACGATGGTGAACTCGTCTGTTCGTAGCTTGCAATTATGTGGAATAGTGGCTAGGAAGATTCCGGCTAGGGTTATGGATTCTTCCTGTTCGCAGATTAACTGGACTTGTGTTGGTTTCGGGAACACGAGAGCGTAGCGGCGATCATCTAACTTTTCCATTGCGGGCTTCGTCAGGCTAATAGTAATCGTGTTGCATGATTTGTGCGGTATTTGACTTCCGATGATATCGCATATGCAGTCTGGATGGGTTCTCATTTGGTGGTTGAGTTTTTCTTCGCAGAGATACTCTGAAGCTACCTTCGGGCATTCTGCCTCTATGTACGCGTGAATGTTTCCAGTGATTGCTAGGAATGGGTAGGACGGGATGATGGCTTGCTTATTTTTATTTGGTACAATGACTAACTTATACAACAGGAATTTTAGTGGAGACGTTATGGGAAATTTAAATGCAAAAACTATTTGGCTTCCACGATAATAAGCTAATGGTTTAATGATGTCATAATATTCTCTAATATCTAATTCTATTAGTTGGTCTTTATTATAAAGCGCGCTTAGTTTGCGTATCATATTGCTTAATATTTCTGTACCTAACATGGAATGATGAGTATGCATTTGACCGGAAAGTGCTATTGCGTTCTCTAACCTACTTAATTCGCTTAATAGACTATCTACGTTATTACTAATTATTTGCAGTGTTTGCGAGAACTTTGCAAACTTGATGAGGTTGTGTTGTTTATACTTATCGGCGTCAAGTAAAATATGCAGACTATCATTTAATTGTACTTGGTTTTCTACTAATTTTGTAATAATTTTTGTATGTTCATTCATCAAACCTTTGCTAAGGCTTATATGATGATTTTGCTCAATAGCAATCTGTTGCTGGTTATCATTGAGGGCTTTAAGGGCGTTATCGTACTTGATGGCATCTGTATGATCCAGGTTTCCTGTAATGCTCTTTATTACGGATCCGAGACCATCTATTAAACTTCTCTTGGATCGATTGGGCTTTAGGCTTTGTAGATGAGATGAGGCTTTATTTAGTTTCGCGTTCAAACTATCTATCTGGAGCTCGTATAAAGTGCGAGTGTAATTGTCTAGTCTATCTGTGGCTTTAATAAGTTGGATTCGTATTTCGTTAATGTTGTTGTCTATGTCTGTTAGTTCAATGTTCTGCAGGAATGTATGATAATGAGTAATGAGTTTCATGGGCCCTAGTTTGAAGGGCAGTAGTCCAGGTCCGTTCTCTAGTCGTTCTAGATTGATCTTGCGCCCATGTTAGGCTAAGTGACAGCATCAGGGGTATCCTGTAACAATTTCGCGGTTTTAGGGACGCGCTTTAATCTAGATTTAGCTATAGGTCCCTTTTTCTTGGAAGTATAAATATGGATGGGTAAATTAGCTAGGACGGTGTCTTGGTTGTATCTGGGTGCGAGTTTAGATCTACTAGCGGAGGGATTACTGATGAATATTTGTTGGTCGGGTTCATAATCGTCCTCATCCTCACGTGTTTTATTACGACTCTCTATAAGCGCCGTTCGATTAGCGAGAGACGTCTCATTGATTAGCTCGTATACTTTTTGCATACGTTCCCTATGTGTTTCTGTATATTGTTGCAGTAGGTGTCCGGTCAGATCTATGTCAGTCGGGTCTCAAGGGTCGGTGTGTCCCAATATAAGGTCATATGGTTTACATCGTGCGAAAGAATGGATTGAACTATTGTATGCTATGATAGCATACGGCATCAGATGTACGACTGGCTCATCTTTGTGTTTTAGTTTCAAAATACGAAGATGTTCCAGTATGGTGGAGTGAAAACGTTCAATGTTACCGTTAGCGTTAGGTGAGTATGCGAGTGTTTGGTGATGAATTATTTTATGAACCTTGCAGGACTCGGAGAACATCTGGTTGGTGAATTCGGTCCCTTGATCTGTAATAATGGTTAATGGTAAGCCATGATGCGTGCTGAAAGTTAGTAAAGCTTGTATGATGCTAACTGCAGTCCCATCTCGAAGGAGGTAAGCTTGACCGTACTTTGAAAAGGCGTCTATGAATGTTACGTATTTTTCATTCTGTGCTGAGAAGCTATCCATATGTATTATTTCGAACGGTCTGGTGGCCGGGGGCGCTATATTGAACTTCTGCTTTATGGGGTTCCTATCATACTTTGCTTGCCCACATATTGTGCAGTCATTTATGAATTTGGTTATGTGTTCTCGCATCTTGGGCCAATAATATTTAGCAGATAAGGCAAGGGAGCACTCGTTAATGCCACGGTGGTTGGTCTTGCCTTCGTGGTAGTGACGAATAATTTCTTGCTGCCTCAGGTATTCTTTTACGTTTACAAGTTCCTTTTTTGCCAATACCAACTTCATAGATGAACTCTTAAAATATTTTTGTAACAGAGGGATTATGTTGTACATTGCAAGGGGTGGATTTATTAAGAGGGCAGTTTTGATTTTAGGGTTGACGTATTCCTTAATGGCGTTAATCAGATCTTCTTCCAGGTTGGATTCAGATAGCTGAACAGATGTTCGAGTGTGGGTGTCAAATGTCTTAGTTGCAGTAGTCCGTTTTTTAAAGTCGCCTACAACGGTTAAGCATAACTGTCGGTGGAATTTATTTAGTGGTTCGTCGGTGATGGGTATTTCAAGTATGGGGTTTTCCTCAGAGGTATGTGCTGTCAAGGTGTTGGAGTTAGCTAGAGATGGTGGTCTGTCAGTTGCGTTTGCAATCATTGAACTAACCTCCTCGTTATGGATCTCGACGCGAGAAAGGGCGTCGGCATTGGTGTTGTGTTTGCCTTTTTATAGATGACGGTAAAATCATATTCGCTTAACTTTAACCGCCACCTTGTTAATCGTGAATTTGGTTCCTTGAGGCTCATGACCCACTGTAGTGGTTTGTGGTCCGTTACTATTTTGAACTTGCGTCCAAAGAGGTAAGGCCGAAAGTATTTTGTTGCCCATACAATGGCTAGTAGTTCTTTTTCTATTGTACTGTAATTTACTTCGCTTTCATTAAGAGTCCGTGACGCATACGCTACGGGTTTATCTGAGCCAATAGAACCTTGTGAGAGTATCGCGCCGATGGCAAAATTAGAAGCATCTGTGGTTAAAACGAATTCTTTGTCAAAGTCGGGATATCTAAGGATAGGGTCGTTGGTCAACAGAGTCTTACATTTCTCGAAACAGTTAATATAGTCTGAGTCTAAAGTTACCTTTTTCCCTTTCTTTAAACATTGTGTCATTGGTTTGGTAATACGAGAGAAGTCTGGAATGAATTTTCGGTAATAACCGAGGAGTCCGAGAAACTGTTTAATTTCTTTAGGTGTTTTAGGTATGGGGTAATTTTGAATAGCTGTGATCTTGTCTGGGTTAGGCTTTATTCCTTCGGTACTGATGACATGACCTAGGTATGCGGTTTCGAGTTTTAAGAACTCTGATTTATCTAACTGGATTTTAAAGTTAGATTCTCTTAATCTCTGGAACACCTTCTCAAGGTTGTTCATGTGTTCCTGGAGAGAAGTACTGAATACAATTATATCGTCAAGATAAACGAGACATATTACATTTTGTAGTCCTTTGAGTACGTTATCCATCACTCGTTGGAATGTGGAAGGGGAGTTTTTTAGTCCCATGGGCATTCTCAAAAATTCAAAATGCCCATGTTCGACATTAAAGGCGGTCTTGGGAATGTCACTGGGATTCATTTCCGCCTGGTGAAACCCTGACGCTAGGTCAAGAGTAGTGAAATATTGGCACTTGCCTAGTTTGTCCAGTACGTCTGTAATATTCGGGATAGGGTATTTGTCATCGATCGTTTTTTCATTTAGCTTCCGAAAGTCAATAACTATGCGCCATTTCTTTTTTCCAGAGGCATCACTTTTCTTTGGGACGACCCAAATTGGTGAGCTCCATGCGGATTCAGACGACCTAATGATTCCCTGATCTAACATTTTTGTTATTTGATCCCTAACTTCTTGGCGGTGTATAAACGGGTACCTGTAACTTTTAGTATAAATTGGAATTTCATCTGTAGTTTTGATGCTGTGCTTTACTTTGTTGGTAAAAGTTAATGCCTCGCCTTCAATATAAAAGACGTCGGCATACTTTGAACACAGTGCCAATAAGTTTGCCTTTTCCTCCTCGTTTAGGTGATCGATGCGTAACCGGGATGTAACATCTTTAGCGCGAGGTGATAATTGCTCGGTACATTCAACATTTAATATCGTTGCCTGAGTGGCATGGTCCAGTGAAAATATTATATCGTTGTGGGTTGGGTTGGTCACTTCGACTATACCGCGGCTATTAGAAACGGTGGTCAGGCATTCAGTTATAATACAATTGCAAATTATCTGTTCCTCTACAAAAACCTCACCACCCGGTGCATTAATGGGTAACCGTATTAATTTAGAGCTCCCTGCTGGTATGATTTCTTCATAGAGGTTTAAATTTCGAGAATTATAAATTTGGATGGGATTAATTGCGAACTTAGTTTTAAATGTAAGATCTTTCAAATCTAATTTAGCCTCCCATCTAGTGAGTAAATCCATTCCTATCAAACCGTCAAAACGATCGTGGAATCTGTATACGAACAGTTTAATTGATTCCGTGTCACCGAATTCGGGAAAGCAGGGTAAGTTAATAGAATAATCGCTCCTGCTTGTGGCATGGACGTTGGTAACCTCGAATGGATCATAGTTAAGAGGTATGTGAGAGAAATAAGTCTGAACTGCTTCTGGACTGATGAATGATTGGTTTGCACCGGTGTCTATTAGAAAGTTAAGTGGAGGGTTATGGATACGAACAAACGGTAATTGCCTTTGGGTTTGCAAGTTTAATTCTATCCTGAGCTGTTTGACTTCGGAACTTTCTGAAAATCCTGACTGGTTGAAGGCTGCTGTTGATCGGCGGTAACTGTCTTGTCTTTGTCGTTAATTCCGTCGGTCTGTTCCAATATGTCATGGTCATATGTATAGTCGTCAAAATAAAAGTAGTCCTGGTTGTAGGGATCAATGTAAAGGTAGTCGGATGGGTCAGGGTAATAGTAGATCTCTCCATAATTTGAACATTCGTTCACATTAACATCGCGAGTTTTAACATAGTTGGAAGGTGGTGGATTGCCCTGTAGTGCCCAATTCCAACTGTTGGTAGCAGGCAGAGGCCTGGGTACAAAGTGGCTTACGCCGCTCATCGGCCTGGGACCATTATTCGGCAAATATTGGTTTCTTGGGGGCATTCTAAATCCAGAACCACCCTGATTATTAGTAGGCGGTGGTGCGCTGAATACTTGTTGCGTACGGGTCGGGCCACGTGGTTGCATGTTACTTGGATTGAACGGTCTTTCGAATTGGTGCTGAGATGGCCAGGGCCGTGACATAAATTGCGGTCCTTGCGGTCTAAACGGACCGGGCATGTTGAAAGGACTTGGCCTAAACGGAACAAGCATTTTACTTGGATGGACCGGCATTTTATGATTAATTTCGTTCTGTTGATTAAGTGGCATTCGCGCTAAGGGTTTTTTATCCGACAAGTTATCTTTTCTGCTCTGCAAGTACATAGTGTTAGTCTCCTCATGCACAAACTCTAGAGCCTTCTCAATAGTCTCTGGTCTCATACATCTTATACGCGAGCCTAAAGGATCTTTCAAACCGCGGAGGTAGGCCTGCAAAGTTAGTTTGCGATATAAATCGCGTTTGGCCGCAATAGTTGAGTCTAGGGTATCGTGCAATGAAACGTATGTCATGACGGTGCTGAAAAGTCCCTGGCAACGCTCATAAAATTCCTGCGGCGTGCCGGAACCCTGTGTAAGTAAAGCCAAATCGTTGTAGAGAGCGGTCTCGTCTCGCTGGTCGGCAAAATTATTAACAAGAGCACTACGTATGCCTGCCCAATCATTTGGTATACCGTTCGCGTTAATCAGACGGGCGGCGGGCCCCGTAACTTTGCTCAATATGCCATTTAGAAGCGCTATGTTATTTAACGGTTGCCCCTCTCGGATGAATTCAGCTACTAACTGGTCACACAATTTGATGAACCTGGTAAGTACGTTCGGATTCCCATCAAAATCGGGAACTAAGCGGAGGGCTTTAAATATGCTGTCTAAATCGGCCATCTCGGGTTCAATTTCAGGACTAATATCGCGCCTAGAATCTACACTTCTATTCCTACTACTAACTAACCTACGTGTACTAGATCTACGTGGATAAAAAATGTTGGATAAGGTATATGGAATCTACACACAAAAAGGAAGCAAGCAACCACTAAGAAAATTCAGCGGACTTACATGAACATTCTGGTCTTCGTTGAGCTGTATCGATATCTGGATCTCCGGCGTAGTCTCGTTGTTGATGTTCAGGATCTCCCGGTGCGACGTTGAAAGTCTATCGTAGCGAACGCGGTGCGATATACCGGTAATCGCAATTACGACCCGGGAATCCTACCGGCTGCGCCAAATACGTGGGCTACTGCCGGAGGACTCAAAAAAAAACCGAATTTATTACAAACTAATTTATTTTAATAAAAAGAAATTACAATTATTAGGAAAGCAAATTGACTCGATCGATGGTGGATACGAAGTGCGCGGGCTCGGTCACGTAGACGTTGTCCTCGGGCCTCGTGTTCTGTGTCAGCAGTTTCCCCTCGTAGCAACTGGGTCGATGATGCGCACGCGTTGTGCCTCGTGTCAGCAGTGTCAGCGCTTTACTTAATAGTGATGCGCGTAACAAGTTCTTGGTAGAACTAAACACAACATGAACAAAAACAACAAAACATGATTCGTCACCCCAAAAAAAAAAAGTCGTTTCCCAGCAATAATTTTTGCGTAAAGTTACTTAGTTTGATGTACAGAATGCTTGGTTAAATAGTTATTTGCCCGTTTTCCGTTAGAATGCAGTGCCCGATTGTTACAGACTAATTGTAATTCCGGTAATTGTATAGTTGTAAATTAATATCACGAATATCATAATCATTGAACAGACAAATAATATTTTATTGTTGATACAGGTTACCGAAAAATTGATCATTTACTTGTTCGCTCATTCGTACCATAACGCTAACGAGTAATATTATTTGTAAATTGGATCCATGTTTTGCAGATACGGAGGTAGTAAAAATTGATAGCTAATGCGAATATTATACTGAAAACCGGTGAGCGTGCCAACAGTACGTAATGAAAATGTACCTACGTACAATGTACATATTACAAAATAACGCATTTTCCCAAGAAGAAATTCAATTGGTTATTTTTGCCAAATTCGGTATTTTGATTTTATCTGCAAATGTGTAGGTCTAACCGTTGGTATACAAAATATTTGTTGCTAGGTTTCGCTAGCGGCTTCGCCTACGCCGAGGATCAAAATTATCCCACGCAGATGTACTACTAGGATGAAACGTATCCTAATGAAATTCGTGCCAAATAAACCAATAAACCCAAATGGCGATAAGAGGGTTCATTTTATAACACCCATTTGACTCTGACATAACATATAGACTTCATTATTATCTGCATCAAAGGTTGAATTTTTTTCTATATACTAGACCCGTATAAGTCCACGTGCCAATTATAGAGTCCAGTATTGAACGTATTTTATATGACGATAACAAACGTATACTATTCAAACGCCGTCAAGGGGTGCATCGGAGTAAAGGGTATCGGGAAACTGTTTTGTTTATCAAGGCTTGTTTCCCTTTACATTTTTCCTAATTTGCAAGCTTTTTGTCTTTTTTGTTCTCGCTCCTTCTTACAGAGAGGAGACCTGTGACCAAGTCGTGGGAACTTTATAGGCTTAATTATATTCATGCCTTTTGAAAATGTAATCATTACACGCCATTTATATTTTTGCATATGGTGTCAATGTTCCTGTGGCCTCAAACTTACAAGACTTAAAGAAATACTAAATACGATTGCCCTTTCAAATCTTTTCCATTAAATGCAACCAAATTTAATTCGACTTAAAAGTTTAACCAGCCAAAATTTTACGTCTGAAGTATTAAACGTTTGAGAAAATTTTGTTCGGCAATTATTTGCGTAATTTAACTGGCGAAGTGGAATGAGTTTTCTCTCTCCTATAAATCAGGGAATAGGTAAGGTTTCTCTGTAATGGCTCCGGTGCTCCGGGCTGTCATCTGGATTAGCAGGGTGAAGTGACGGAAGACGGAAGTGAGCGTTCTTAAACGGCTTGTTCTGTCTGCTTGCTTGTAACACGTTTGTGGAGAAAATCGGATTTATATTGAATGTTTGAGTTTTATACTGACAAAGAGAAACATAAAATTAATTCATGACAAGAATTTTTGTGGGATACTGCATCTAAAAATTGGTAAAATAAAAAACTTAACCTAACCTAACCCACAAAAAAAAAAATCATAAATTATTTTTTTATTGTACCTAGAAATTATTAGGAAAAGGACCAACCATCATATCATCAACATAGTCAAGAAGAAAAAATACGTATAAAGGGAGCTAACTCTTAAACTACTCAAGTAAAGTTAATAAAATTTATATAGACCCCCCGTAGGCTTCCTCTACTAATACCAAAAAGAATCAAGTAAATTGGTATTACGCCAGTAATCTCGGAGAAATTGGTGTACCTACACACTTGAAAATAAAATGCAACACCGCTGTCAGGTTCGAATTGAGTCAAAAATATGAATGAATGAATGATTAACTTAACGCTAGGTATATTGCCCCACAAAACTGATTAAGCAATTTAACTGCGAGATCGTTGAGTCTCTTTTACAGTACACTTAATATCAGGTACATCTATAACCTCTATTAAACCTATATCTTCTATATTATCTTCTTGTCTGATAAGCCGATGTCAGGGTTTAGGCAAAGTGTTCAATATATAGGGAACGCGTTTTTTTAAAGTTCTGTCGCCATAGAAATTACTAACTCTGAGTACATCATATTTACCTGCTGTCATCGACCTGTAGGGCTATTACGTATCTCTGTTGACATCAACTGAGTGTCCATCAACCAATTGTCAAAAGGTTAGTTTCATTTATTATGTATGACCAGTCGCGATCAAATATCACGTCATTGGTTGTCATCGTTTCTGATAGTCACCGGAACTCATTTTGACAGACGCTTTCGTATCGATACATAGATTATTTCGATTATATAAGCATAGTGGACAACAAATTGATGACAACTGAGTTTGAAGTGGCTTTCGTGAAAGACGTTACACCGTACCCGGGCTGTTAGTCACCGTAAAGTGACATCCACTCAGTGCGATACGTAATACCAATATTATGACATTCTCGGTTGTCATCAAAGATCGGTGTACAACCGAAGCTTGATAGTCACTGGATATCAGAAAGATACGGAATAGGCCTACGGGTAGCATTCTTGTTAGAAACTAGTGAGTCACTATCCCGACTGCCATGGTTATTAACTAATAATAGGTATTTTGGAACGCTTTTGGAAAAGGTGTTCAGGCTGAAAGTAAAGTTATTTTAAGCTGTTGCTTTTAAGCCAATCAAATCACTGAATATAATATCTGACACAGGGTTATTGGAAAATGGGGAGCAACAAAAATATAATTATAAAATTAAGCTCCAATGTATCCTGGTACCTACCTAATTGGGATTGAAAGGTTGCTATATGAAAATACAGGGAAGCTCTGTAGAAAAGGATTAGTGTCAAACTTGTGACTGGGCACCTACATCATATGAAAGGCCAAATTGTATAAGTATATTATGTTCAGCAATGTTAAACATATTGTGATATTATTTCGAAGGGTTTGTTGATATTAGTAATATAATATGTTTTAGGGTCGAATGATCACGACGGCGGCGATATTGGGTAAACGGTTGAGTTACATATTCACAAATAACAAATTGTATAGCACAAAGAATTTTACGCCATTCCCTTGAAAAGTTTCCTAAATTCTCAAATTGCGATAAAATTACAACGCACAGAGGTCAAATGCACAAACTAGATTCCAGGTCATTGAGCACCATTCGGATTTGGATAAAAGAGAACTGAATTCGTATTTAGAATTACAGTTTTACGATACATTTAACTTTAGTTTTCTAGAGTGCTATAAAAAGAACTTTTGCGCAGTTTATACTTGCTTTGTTGAGTTCGAAGTACATTGAATCTCTGACGTAAAATAAACAAACTTTATGTTTCATTTTATATCACGGTTGCGTTGCAGCGTTGATGAAACCCTTGATTAGGACAATTTGTTTTAAAATTAAAGACAAACTCAATCACTCAAGTACCCGCTGTTCAGGCAATTTCTTAACTTGCTCCTGAAGCTATCTCAAGTTACAGGTACCGTAACCGTAAGATCTTCGACGGAACTAGTTACAGTTTGTGAAAAATCGAGAGTTGAAGTTCCTCAACATAAGTTTGTCTTATTTTTACACAATGGAAATGTACTTGACATGGTGTGTATTATGACGTAACATGACTATTGTTCGTGTATTTTTTTAACTGTGTTGTTGAATTTATTGTTACTACAACCGACCAGTTACTGGAATAAATATTTTTGCGTAATAATAAAACAGCCCAGGGTTAGAACGATTTTAATTTTAATCAAGTACATTTTTTCTATCTTCATTCTATCTATTTGCGTCAATAGAATAAAAAAATGGATGTTGACACATCACAGAAAATCATGCATTAAGTTTTTGTGTAGGCACACGTAAAACTTATGGTATTCCCAACTATTTTAAACAAAGAAATTTAATATCTCTTTGAGTCTACACAGATCTTATTTGCCTTGCCCCGAGCACTTGTATGTATTAAAGACCCTCCTCGGCTTGCCCTGAAGAACAGATTTATGCTTGATATGTATTGTTTGTGTTTATATGAATATTTGCGGTTATCAACCATAGGATGACAAACATAAATCAAAGGTTGTAGGTACACAAAGGACGTAAGTTTCGAACGTAGATATTGTTTCCGGCTAAGCCCAATTTCCACTCGTGAATACTACGAAAGATGATACAGATATTGATTGTGTTACTTTCATGAGTTGCCTTTGCCTTCCCTCTGAAAGCTTAACAAGAATATATCATTACGGATAAATCAAATGCTGTATGTATTAGATGATAAAAACTAATTTATTGAAAATAAATGAGAGCATAGGTACTCTCTTTCTTCTCCTAAATTTTTTTGTCCAAAAATCATTATCCATAACACGTTTGCCATAAACTTCAGTAACCATAATATTTGAAATCCCGAAATTTTGGTTTACATATTTATCTTTACTTCTAAAACTATTCTGTCATAATATCGAATACTATAATGGGGAGGAAACTGTGGAACAAATGGCGCTAGCTAGCTGGTTCCCAACATCGTCATTGGTTGAAAATGTGGTAATGTCATTTTATATTTCAAAATAGCTAACCTCATTGGTCAGATTGAGACCAGCTATGGTGGCGCCATCTTAGATTATCTTTGCCTGTGTCTCTCCATTGGATCTCCTAATTTTACATGATATAAAGTTATAATAATGTCCTATTATATTGTTATTGTAACATATAATGTGTATTATTCCGAATTTTCATTTATAAATTGTTAGTCCTAAAACATTTGCTAAAACTTAGGTTTTACTGACAGAAACGAATCGCTGTAAATCCGACTCCACGCAGTCTGCCCGACCTCTAGAGTGTAATTTAAAATCGCGTAGGCGCGGAGGGGCGAGGCGGGCCGCGAGTTGAGGAGCAGGTGGTTGTAACACGGTTGTAAGCCGGCCAGCAAGCCGAAGCTGCGGCGGTGAGCGTCTGCGATGATAAGCTCGCGTGGGACCGCTGGAGCCCCGCAGCGCCGGAGCCGTGACAGAAACCATACCTGCTGCATTTTGCTAGCTTGCTGGCATGCTGCATGCTTGTTTGCATATTGTATGCGTGCTTGATGTATGCTTGCTGCATGCATAGTGTCTGTTTGTTTGCATGCTTTTTACAGGGAAATAAAATCCACAATATGTTCTCACTCAACTGTTTTATAATGATTGACGCTTTGATAGATTGATTTTCTGCCTTTTAGTGACTATCGATATGAAATGTATGCCTATGAAGATTCTAACTGTGAACTTTCTGCGATATGATGGTTCTACTTTTTAATTCTTACAAATTTTATTATAGCAATATTATATAAAAATGTGTTGTGTTGAGAGAAGTTCATAGCAAAGGCTTAGTAATACTGTTTTAAAAATATTATTAGGATCAAAACATTAAATAATTTGAATTTAGGATTTATAAATATTATTGAAAACGGTTTTAAGTATTTTGTATATTATTGATTGTAATATTTATGAAAAACGGGTTTAGGACATATTGTATTTAAGGATTTCAATATTATGGCATGTGATATTATGTGATATAAGGTTCGGGTAAGTTATCATTCAGACAAATGATGATGAGGACAAAAAAAATATGGCAGTTTAGATTATGGATAAAAAAGTTAGGTAACACGATAGAGAATCGAGAGCCATTATATGCTCATTTAAAATGTATTCAAAGGAAGAACAGGAATAAAACAAAAAAAAAAGAAAAGTTAAACTACAACAGACAATGAAGCGGCCGGTAATTTATATATCAAATAGTTTGAGTTGAACACGGATTGAGCATGCATTTAATCGATTTGCTTACTTTAGATTTTTAATAATGATGGACTTAATCAATCAATAGCTCTTGCCTCTTACAGCCATTTTCAATAACTTAGTGACAGGTATATCAGTAGGTTGCTATCTCTGTCTGTTTGACATTTAACTTACGGACCGATAGAAACAAAACGTCACAGAAAAGCTTTCTTTGATTTTTCTATGAATCAAGTGACAGGTAGATGATGCGGATAGGATATTTCAAGATAACTTTGTTTATAGAAACAGCGATAGCTACGGACGTAGACATATTACCTAAGTGACAGTTATTGAGTTATAGAAAACGGCCTTTAATCACATGGCAGTTTGTACTTCATTTGTTTTTAACCGTACCGACAGGGATAATGACGTGTCAAGAATATCGTTGTGTGGGCCGTTCACACAACGCATGGTAACAATCAATGTACCAAAACTAGTATTTACGCAAATGTTTGGGTCTAAATATTCAGAATTATTCAATTATGACACATTCCGTAAAGTTTTGAGATATGTTAATGTAAAATGTTCCACATGGAGGTGCCGGAAGGAAGTTGTTCTAGCGTTCCTGTCTAACAGACAAGAACAAGATTTTGTTGGGAGTTTGTAAAGTTTTAAGTTTGTATACTTAGTTTTAAGTTTTAAATATTGAAACTTTGAACTAATATAAGAACGTTTTTTTTTTTTTTTTTTTTTTAATTCAAAATCTGTATAACAATAACATTTAAAAAGTCTGCCAAACTGCAAAACAGTTTGTCGGCAGTTGTTCTCGTTTCACAATAATCATTATAACAAATTTCAATTTTTATTATGAAGTAACATAATATAATCTTATTTATAAAAGGGAAGTGAGTTTACAGAAAGAAATACATTTTACACCTATGAAAAATAATGCTATTGTTCATAGATACAAAATTAGCTATGGACATAATGAGAGATAATGTTTTTTAAGAACATTTTTAAGCTGTTTTTTAGATTTAACATACGATATCAGGTGTAGCTCATTCACTAACGACGGCATGGGCGTGCGCTACGAAGAGGCAATTAGACAAAGCCTACCCTACCAACTGGGGCAATTATTATAATTAATAATATTATATTTTTCTTCATGGGTGTCATTTTCGTGGTTTTTGTGGCCGCTGATGATGAAAATGAGGTCAAAATAAAAATCCAAAATGGCGCCGGTTTTTTCTTCATGGGTGTCGTTTTCGAAAATCAGGATGGCGCAGACGAAATTTTTTTTTTGCTATCATTATTTCGTGGCCTACCCTTCGTGGAATACCACTGCACGCCACTGAACGACGACGGTACCACATATTTTCTTGTGCGCTTACCAAAGTATTTTGAGACTTTAGGAACAGCAAGTGTCTTCTTTTTAGATAAACGAGTTGGGTACAAATGCTTACGTTCCTCCTTATAATATTCATTATTAAATTGTTCAGTCAAGATATTAAGTTTACTTTTGAGATGGACCGGAAGTATTTTACAATTTTTTTACAGTTTTTCATAGTTTTTATTTAAGCTCTTTTTCGTTTTTTTTTTATCTACAAGTAATTTAAGTTACCGTGTCTGCAAGATTTTGATTTTATTTAAATGTGTAGGGAACGTAAGGCCATATCCACCCAACCCATACTCAATAACTAGGAATACTATTGAAGTTAAAAGGTGCCGCAGTACAGCTTTTCTTAAAAACTTATAACGTACTTAAATTACAAATGTCTGAAAACGTTGATGGAAGTCAATGGATAGCTCAGATTATGATTTTAAGAAAAAATATTGTAAAAACAAAGAAAGATTAGATACTGTGTGTAATAATATAACAAATGTTGGTTAAATCTAGTACATAATGATGTGATAAAAAAATATCAAAGAAGAAATAAAATGTACCATTAATAACTTGGAAGTATGACGAAATAGAAAACATTATGAAAATGTTAATGGCCGTAAACATAGACATTTGTCACTTGTAATATAGGTAGTTTGTAGAAAATGTAGAGACAATTCAGACTCTAATAATCGTAGTACTTAATCTTAAGTGTTGCTGAAATATGTAGGTACAGTCTGTAGTTAGTCAATGTTTCTGCTTTACTTGTTAGCCCCTACTGAAAGGGATAGTTGGCATAAGTTGAGAAACAGTTAAAACCTCTGTTTTAACTTTCTCTAATCGAAAACTAAACTACTAAAGTCAAAGGGTTAAACTTAATAACTTTCTCAATGAGACCAACATAATAACAAATGATGAATTTCACCATACAAAATTTCAATATGAAACATGTGTTAAGGGGAACCCAGCAATTAAATGAGTTCAATTGTTACTTTTTTCAGAAAAAATCTGTTATAAATTATACATAAGCCATGAAAACGAAATCAATGGCGAAACCTAGTATATTTTTAATCATTTATCAATTTTATCACATTCTCCCACGAATAAACATATTACATTCTACCAGTACATTCTATTTTAATTTTCTTAATATAACTCAAGGCGATAACTATTATTCATACATACGAGTAACTGTAAGCAAAAATAAATCAGGCAACATAAATATAAATCGGTCTGAAGGCGTGCTTATTCACAGTACCCGGTGTTTGCACAATAACTGTATTAGATAATATGCTAATACATCAATATTGTTATGTATATTAGTATTCAGGTATCTACATAATAGGGTAATTGAATGCATGTATTAATTTTGTGTGACTAGAGAGCTGAATATAGATAGTAGGCTCATAGGATAGGCGTGGGCTTTCGAACTGTAAACAGTTTGGGGCTTATGTGGTGCCTATAAGGGTATTTTGACAAAAGGATGCGATTCCACTCGGCCCCTTTATTCAGCTACACTACTAATCAGCTTTATAACGACGAGCAGTGTTTATGAAATTTCAAGTTAATAGAAGACCTGTATTTAATTACACTTTAACGAGCTGACAGAATAAGCGTACGCTCAGACCATTTTTTTTTCGTTTGGGAAATCATCAAATGACCCCTCCCGCTCTGGGCGGAGCGGAAAGGAGTGTCAGACTTTTTTACTGACTAAAACCCATCCATGTTCCTTCTTAGCCCTTTGTGTTCCAGGGCCGCGGTATCACTTTCGAACAGTCCCGCAGCCCACCGTACGCTTAGACTACAAGTCTAGACTCAATCACATGAGACTTAATCGCTTGAGCATCCTCATATTCGTTCTGACGTAACTGAGCGGTCGCCGAAATTCAATCGATAGAAATGGATAAACCCGCACGGTATGCAACTGGGTCCCGTATCTGAACGAGCCCTTAGGATCATTTTATTCATGTTCCTTTTCCCTCGACAATAATATACGCGTAACTTTATCTCTGGCTTCGCATGACGTGTTAGATTCAATTGTGTTTGCCAATTTCTGGTATAACAGAATCTCTCGCCGAGTTTTGTTTGCGTTCATTAATGAGAGTAAACACACGTTTTGGCATTGTTATTGTATTTACGATAACAATGTGATAAAGTGGATTTTTCTTAAAAAGTGAATGAGAGCATCGATGGAATTAATAAAAGCATTCTTGTTCTAGACGTCTAGAATCTATTAATATTTTCATTAGACGAAGAGCGACCGAGTTTTCATCTATGGGTTAAATTAATATCTGCATAATATGTTTTTGGTGATTTTAGTAACAAAAGAAACAGTGTTCAAGGAGCGTGTTGTTTTGTCCACAATTAAATATTTTGGTCGTAAGTTTTATATATTTTTAATTATTTTAATGACTCGCTATTTGAAAAGCTGAAAAACAGCTGTCAACTCCGCATGTTGTGTGTAATGTGGTATGTAATTGACCGAACTGAGCCATGCGCAAGGACTTTCACAGGACGAGGGCAGGAGGTAACACCCTCGATCAAAAAGGACGATGTGCCATTTTAAAATGGCCGGTGTACCGATATCAGACACTTTTCCGTTAGCGACCGCTCTATGCTGGTCTCCCCCCTACTTCATAATTTATTCGCTTGACCTTTCCCTTTATAAACTCGATATTGCATTGCTTTCCAAGTTCAACACGTTTCCAAGTTTCACACTTTGCCAGGTACAATCGAACATTGTTTATGTGGTTAGTTTCTAATAAACTCTGTGTTTCACAAATATAGCAATCAAGTTAAATTATGGCCGGAAGAAAATTTTCAATTTTCTCTGAAACAACTCCGTCATCTACTCTATCAATTTCTCCAACATTATTTTTGAAGACGTTTTGTCTGTAAACATTAATAAAATAAATTAGTTTCTGCCTCCTAAAGTTCTATATTTACTGTACCTATTTAGTATGTTGTTTTATGAATAACTAGCTGATGCCCGCGGCTTTGCCCGCATACAAATTATATACTAAAACCTTCCTCAAGAACCACTCTGTCCATTGGTGAAAACAGCATGAAAATCGGTGCAGTACTTTTTGAGTTTATCGCGAACAGACAGAGAGACAGACGCGGTGGAGGACTTTGTTTTATAATATGTAGTAACTAGCATTTCGCCCGCAACTTAGTCCGCAAAAGTTGTGATAGCTCGGCTAACATGCATGATATAAATATAATTTAAGGCTGTAGCACCCACGAGTAACGTAGCTTTCTGCCAGAGAAAGAATTTTTAGAATTGGAGTTCGCGAAAAGATTACCCCGACATACAAAATTACACTCTTACAGACCACTTTTACCTCTTTGTAATATTAGTTCGATTTACAAAGATTATTAAAAAAATCTTAGAAGTATTTTTATTTTCACGTAGCACTAAAGTGTTATTATTAAACCATTTATTTTCAGACAACATGGCCCATATAGTGTTAGTAAAAACAAATCCTTAAAACTATGTTAGTACACACGATTATAATTGCAATATTAAAACATTACCATTATTTTTGGTAAGTTTATCAAGCCCCATGCATGACATGTAGCTTGACAAATCTACCAATTGTCGGCCCATCCAGCCTTTCTGCAAGTACCTTTAGGATGCCGTTCGTGCTCTCCCCTATTCTACGTATGACTGAGGCTACTTTTTTTCGCATTATCACAAAATAGTCATCAGCGAACATACCTGATGCACTGCAGTAAGGTGGAAGCCTCAACAACATCCTGAAGGTATTGTTATATTGGATGCGTAAGGCATTGTCCGATTTTTGGGTATGATGAGCCCAAAGGCTGCTGGTGTAGAATGTTTGGCAGTATGCTTTGAAAAGTTTAATTTTCCAAAGCATACTGCCAAACATTCTACACCAGCAGCCTTTGGTTATACTTAAAAAGTTAGAAATACGTTGTTGTACAGACTTTACCTATTAGAAGTAGAACGTGTACTAGTAGCAACAAAGAAAGATTAGAATTATGTTTTTTTTTCGCTGTATTTCGTTAACTAACTTATTTTCCCCTTTTTATTTGTTTGCTATAGTAAAATGTTCTTTATTGCAACGAAGATACAACAGAAAACATATCAACGATCAAGTTTCGAATCGCTTCCGTTTGTTGTCAGTCGAATCAATTTGCATAGTTGAAGTATGGGTGAAGTGTTAAGAGTTAAGACAATTCGGGTTGAATTGACTACCCGAAATATCAAGTATAATTGTACCCTCGCGAGGGCACTTAGACGAGCGATAGGCCCGCTTGAAAATATAACCTTAAATATTTTATTAGATTTAAAAAGTTCTCAAGAGACTTTTTGAAGTGATTGACTATTTAAAGAAAAGCGTCTCTTTTACACATGCGACGACATTCTATGTGTACCTTAGGGACTACTTAAACAGCATGCATTGGAAATGGTGTGGTCGTTAAAGACCAATGCCCCGTTGGTCTAGTGGTGGCAAAGCGCGACTGCTGAGCATGCGGTCCTGGGTTCGATTCCCAAGTCGTGTAAAGTGGTATTAGGTTTATCCATGAAAAAATTCTCAGTAGTAACCACGGAGTCTAGCTTTGTTTTCGGTTGATAGCAATAGGCTCGCCCCCTATTACATAGGAAAGTACTAATACTCTACTATTAATTACTACTATTCTACACTGTTCTTCTTCTTTTTTTCTTCTTTTTTCTAACTACATTTTTTTCATTACTAGTTTTTTCTGGTACTAATTGGTACAGCTTTGCCTAATCCTTCGGGGATTACAGGCGTGATGTTATGTTATTAAATACCATCAAACTGATCAATTTTCTCCGTGAGATCAACATAGTAAAAATAATCACCTGTTCCGAACATTAGGTCGAGGAAAGTTTTGTAAAGAACAGTTGATTATTTTTACATATTTAAATATGTTCACACCTTTATGATACATAACTAGTCAAAGCTAGCAAATGGTTCATTCCATGTGCCAGTGCGCGCACCCACTTCAATCAGCTTCACTTCAATCAGATTGACTATTTTATTCTATACCATTGTATTCTGTCAATAAAAGTAAGGTTGAATAGTGACTTAGGTTTTTCTGATCACTGCTGTCTTCCCTTTTATCACCCTTATTTGTGAAAGTCACAATTCTATTGTACAATTCTTTTGTAAAGAGCGGTAGCAGCTGGAGTGACGGGACTACAGTCTTCTTCTTTGCGTGTCGATGGTCTCAAATAATACCCGACCTGTATTTAGCCACCTGCACAGCTCTTTCATTGACTGTTTTTAAATCCTGGTAGATGCAGGTGTCTGTGCAGGATAGGCAAGAACGGAGCAGGGGATAACACAAGGATTCTAACGATACCACGTACATCGAAATCAGTTTAGGCGTTTAGAAATTATAGTGGGATAAAGAAACTCACAAACGTACATAAATATATACATACATACATACATTGAACTCTGAAAACATAACACTCCTTTTTTTGGTCAGTCGTGTAATAAACTCACAAACATAAATACATACATAAACATACATACATGAACTCTGATGAAAACATAACACTCCTCTTTTGGGCAGTCGTGTAATAAAAAGTGAAGCATTCTTTGAACTTCTCAAGATTCGAAATTGGAATGCAAGGCGTTTAATGTCTAGCACAATACAAAATTCTCCTTGACTTTATAAATATTAATAGCTACTACACTTTCGCTCGGTTCTGCTAACGTTAATATTCCATTTCTGCGAAGTCCCCTATAAATATTTCACGGCCGGGTTGCCAAACTCCCCTCAAAATTGGTATGACAGTTTAGGTATGAATAGATAAAGAAAAGGTTACATTAATTATGTGGTTGTCTATCCACCGAAAATGAAAGTGTTGGGAACTTGTTTGTGTAATAATTTTTATTCTCCTGTTGATATCAAACGCCTACATATTCATTTGTAACTGTTTGTGTCTGCATACATCAAGTAAATGCGACTACACTTGTATAATAAAGTAATACCTTCCAATTTAATGGCTTTAGTAGTCAAAACAGTGTTTTGTAAAAAACAACTTTGAAATATTACATAATCAATCAAGATAATTAGTTCATAAAAATCTTTTGTCTGTAAAAATATTAAAAATCGTAAAACTTGATTACGTATATATTTGAAGCTACAGACATGCACCTATTAAGAACAAACTAAAATAATAAAAGTGCACTAATGAAACCTGACCACCGAGTATTCTTAAAAAGGGTGTATTTTATTTATTTGTGTCTTTGTACTCTGTATAATAGCGGTCATTAAACGTTTACTTAGAATAGTTACTCGTACCAACAAAGTAGAGAATTTAAATTGTTTCTGCTTTGTTCAAACTTTTGCTAGAATAGGGCGATAAAAGAGAGATATGTTTCGACGACCCGAATGGCGTAGCTGTGGCTGCCTTACGTTCTTAGGGTCCTGGGTTCGAGTCCCGGTTGGCTCATCACACATGTTTGTGAATATCGCTGGACATGAGTCCAGCGATATTTATTTTTTTATTTTTAGATGGACACTAATTTTTAAGCTATTATTTCACTTGCACACACCTTTTATCCTTTTATCTTTTACACACCATTGGTTTTAGTGACGATATATTTTTATGACTTGATCTTGCATTCAGGATCGCCCCCCCCCCCCTCACGAGAGAATTTCGCAACGGTTATTGTATTGTATTCTATAGCGCGCTGGTGTCCGCAACTCCACGTCAAAGCGCGTATTTTGCGTACGGGTGGGAAATTTATTCGATCCACCCTAACTCCCCGAGAAAGGCCAGCAGCGCCTTGGTGTTGCTGACAATCTCGCGGAGAGTACCTGGGTTACCGAAGTACTTTGCCCTGTATGTTGCAACCTCTGGGCAGTGCAGAAGCACGTGGGCTGCTGTCTCGTCTTCCTCCATGCAGGCACGGCACAGGGGGCTGTCCGTGACTCCTACGTAACGGTTAATAGCACGGACACGAGACTTTGCTTGCCTTCAGTTTTGATAGATGAACCCTTATTATTTTCATTTCATTTCTTTTGCAAATCTCGCAATCGAAGTAAGGTTTGCTGTAGGAAAATCCAATAAGGACAAAAAAATTATGGTTTGCTGAAAGCTCGCCGTTATATATTTAGCTATATATAATATTGTAATTTTGTGTGTATATCTTTTAATTTTGTGTGCAATGTTTATGTCACCGGAAGGCAACAAGAGGCAGGCTGGGTTGTTAGGCAGTCGCTCCATGTAAAATAATGGTATTGCGCATTGGCATCCGGTAAAACTGGAAGCCGACCCCAACATAGTTGCGAAAAGGCTAGGCAGATGATGATGTTTATGTTACCGGAAATGTACAAATCTAGTAATTGTACACAACTCCTAGGTATGCAATTCCGAGCCTACTTAGAAAATGTGTAAAATAATGTTTCAAAGTTTCTTTAATACACACGTTTCCTGGGAGATGTATGCATTTCCTAGGAATTGTATGCAATTCTGAGATGATACTAGAAAATGTATAAAAACGAATGCTCTTTGTGAATAAAATAAATAAAACACGAACAAAATCAACATCATCTGCCTAGCCATTTACCAGCTATTTACATCAAGTTAATTATTAAAATGTAGTAACAAGGCGTAGTCGACGTAGCCCCACCACGCGGGGCTCCTATGTCTGTCTGCAGGGCTTAAAGTAACCTAACACTATCCGGAGTCGGGGTGCCCCAAGTCCCGAGCTCGCTTCGCTAGCTCTTGCATACTAAGTTTTGCTTGCTTGTTTTGCTTATATGTTGGTGCGGTGTGTAGTGCATTAAAAAATGTCCTCTCGACTGTACGTAGTCGCCCTTCAGACCACTATCCCCGCCGTACTTAAGAACATCAAGAATGTAATACATTTCCGATCTTTTTCGATTACTTAGGAAATGTATAGATTTCATAGGAAGAGTGTATATTACAAAGGAGATCATAGATTTCCTTTCTATTTTAGGAATTGTACACATTTCCTAGGAATTGTATACAATGACGGATTACATACTTTTCCGTTAACATAATTATACAAATAAATAAAATTTAAGTGTCTGTTTGTACTTAATATCAAAATAACAGCTTTTTACTGAATGCATATCAGGCAGGTCGCGGGCAACAGCTAGTATAGAATTATTCTCTAAGTAAGAGTAAGCTACTAGTAAGAGATAAAATTATTTAATTATACTTTATGATTCCAACACAAGTTAAATTTTTCAGATTTATTTATCAGATAAGGAGGAGCTCGTGGCTAAATAATAGCCACTTGGGTCGATCTTTAGGCTAAGCCGTGCTTGCCAAGGTTGGTCTGTGGATGGGTGACCACCCTTATATACAGGTAGACAGTGGCCCAAAAAGTCTGACAACCAGTCTTACCAACGGGTATCGTATTACCCAGTATTAACTAGGTTGTGGAGGTGTAAAATACTGGTATTCAGCTGCATCCGGTTAGACAGGAAGCCGACCCCAACGTAATTGGGAAAAAGATAGGTTATGAGGTGATGATTTATCAGATAATTATACTGGCTGATTTAAAACTTCTCTTATTTATGTTAGCGCACTCGAATTCAGTCCAAACAGAATGTATGTTTTTCGAAATTTCCGTAAGTATGACTCTAGTCATTCACTGAAAAAGTAAAAAAAAAACAAACAACACTTTATTAAAAATTCTGTTTGGTGAAACACATTATTGTTATATTATGATTTTTTCTATTATAAAAATTAATTTATTATGATATTAATTATTATCAACGTATAATTAGCAAGATATTATCAATGGTATATTATCACATCGAACCCTGAGTTTAATAATAATTAAAAATAGAAAAATTACAAGTACCTACGTGTCACACAATCCCTTTTTTTATGGGAAATCATCAAATGACTTCTCCCGCTCTGGGCGGAGCAGGATCCCGAGTGTCAGACTTTTACTGACTAAAACCCATCCATGTTCTTTCATCGTCCTTTGTGTTCCGGGGCCACGGTATCTCTTTCGAACAGTCCCGCAACCCCGGCAGGAATCGGTGCTTGCGGACCCCTTCCTATTGCTGACTCTCTTTGAGGCGCGCGTGGAACACGAACGCGCCGTCGACACGGTCTGTCGTCATGAGACGGACGGACGGCGAGCTAGCCCATAGCCCGCCGTCCACAGGCCCGCGCCTACGGTGGCCGGGGGCCACGTGGTGGCCCCCGACGCCCGGGGCGTCTGGGACGCTGTGAGGTTCTCTCCCTCTCTCACGTTCCGCCACCTCCTTCTCTAGCATTACTGCTTCGCAGAAGAAGGTGACGGCGTCCCATTCCGTCTCGCTCCGGACCATGGCTTGAACCAGGGCCGGACGCGAGAGGTCGCCACCGCCGATCGCCGCTACGAAGACACGGCGGTGCTCCACCCACGCGGGGCACACCTCCACCGTGTCCTCCGGTCGATCCTCGCAGTGGAAACACCCGGGCGTTTCCTCACGCCCGATTCGGTGCAGGAACCTCCCGAAACAACCGGGGTTGTGACAGTCGCTCTCTCCATGTCGCCATGAGATCACGCCGGAAGTCTGTCCGCTGCGCGACAATTTGCCGCGGCAGCGGAGTTTCCCCCCGGCGTAGCGCCTCCGCTCGCCAATCGTGCAAGCGCGCGAGGACTATCGCCTCCAGATCCCATGGCGGCAATCCGGCAAGGAGACACACCGCCTCGCGGGATCACACAATCCCCTTAAATTTGGTCAGCATCTTTTTTTGCTATTGTTTTATGTCACATGGACCATGATAGGTATAATTGAATGCATATCCTCGAGTATAACTATAGTGATATCATCAAAACTAGACTTTGAACACATTGGAGAGTAGTTTCTGATGGAATACTTCATCTTATAGAAGCTTACTACTTATAAACATCAAATCAGACAGAGAAATCGGACAGATTTATGACTTATTGTTTCAAACAGATTGCGACGTAGCAGTTGAAACCAAAAAAACATCAAAACGAAAGCCTACAACGGGGATTGCCGTATTCGCTTATCTGAAGCAATTACAAAAACTATATTGCAGCCAGTAAATTCCTTTACGTAGGTATAAAAGATATACTCCCGGAAAGAAATACTCCCGGTTGTATATCTTTCCGTTCCGTATATTAAACTTGGCCCGGAAAATTTATTGTGAGCGAATAAAACAAATTGTCCTTTTATTTCTTACATTGCAATGGCTTACCTACATTTCTTCCATATTAGTTGTTTTCGATGCAAGAAAGAGTTATCTTATCATACATCATACATTGAAAATATACATAGCCTACTACAAAATAAATCTTAGTCAGCTATTTTCGATGTTCGATCAAAAAAGATACAGCTTTTCCAGCATCATTCATATCAGAACGACAGTTATTCCTACCTAATTGTTATAATGGCTTGGTACTTCGAGGAAAAATTTGGTACATCTAAATAGGTTTCATACCACTTTTGAAAGCAAAGCGCGAAACGACGGAATTAAAGCAAAGGATTGCGAAATTATATTTTAGCTAAACGTAAAGGAAGGGAAGAACGCTCCCAAGAAGTAAGAGTTTGCTTTTGAGCTGAAATAGTTTCTTTACAAACTTAAGGGGGAAGCAAAGGCACCCCCGAAAATCAAATTATCGAAGGTGTTTTGCAAATATTCGCGACCGAACAATACAACCCTCGAGTTCATTATCGCATTTAATGACTATTTCAGGACAAAGCCATTCAAAGGGATTAAATTAACCTAAAGGGTTGTATTGAAGATTTCGATAATTATAAATTCGTAAAGTCATAGTTACTTTGTAACGGTCGCGAATCATATTTTAATCAACACAACCCGACACTGACCTCCAAATTGCCAGAAACGTAAAAAAAATCGAATTTTACAGGCTACCCTGGAACTTTCAGCTTAGCATAGATAGGTACATAATGAAGATACTTAGTGATCTTAGCAGGAGCCGGCATTGTTTTTGTTTAAGCACTTAAATATTAATTCCCCGCAAACACTCAATACCTTAAGTTGATACATTGCAGCACAAGCGAATGCATGCAATATTCATTTCGATCTATTTCATAATGTCAATGTAAACATTACCACAATACGTTGGCGCTTCTGGAAAGCTATTTTTGTGATAAATATTTGGCGAGTTCGGAATTGATCTCTCGATCACAGCTATATATCCTGGATTACTTACAGTCTAGTGGCAAACGATTTCTCCCAGACAAATATGTTTTACTCGTCTTTGTTCAGCTGGCCCCAATATATCTTCTTTGTTTGATTCCTATTCTATTAACGCCCCTGATTGTATATGCGCTTATCCACTCTAGGAATTTATTGCGGTTCAAGACATGCATGTATTACTTTTACAATTAAATGTATGCGTAGCGAAAATTCTGCTTAAGCAATGTGTTATTTTTCAATTACCATTGCAAACAAGGGATTTTCAATCACGTTCTTGTTACACTCAACTATTATAGATAACGATTTTCGTGAAAAATTCACAATTTACAAGGCTTTAAGTCCGCCTCTGTACAGATTTTTTTTGTTTTAATAGATCTTTAAAAAGTTTTAATAAATTAAGTCACAGTCGCTCCATTTAAAATACTGGTATTCAGCTACACCCGGTTAGACTGGAAGCCAACCCCGACATAGTTGGGAAAAGGCTACGCTGATGAAAGTTTTATTAAATTATTAAATTTGCGCGGTCCCGACAGATTTTTGCCTTTACAACGTTAAATTAAAAAATCCTCCGTTCTTTTCACGTACGATTTATTATCGTAGCGCGTCGAGAATGTATCGGATGTGGTGCACGCTGTCGACATCAGCGGTGTGTGGTGGATACCACTGCCAACATTCTGATGCACTGTTCATTAACGAACAGACACCTCACGTAGCTACGTCGTAAAACTGGACTGTGGGAAATGGTATTTCTGTATTTTCAGGAGTAGTAAAGGAACGTAAGTCTGATTTTATGTGTGTTTACTTTCAGTCAAATGTGTTAGTGCAACATATCTTCGTTACCTGCACTTTAAGTCGTATTTTATGTGAATTAAATACCTATAAAGGGTGTAAAACACCTCTTAACGAAGCCGAAAGGCACTTGTTCTCCCCGTCATTGCGATAATTTTTTTGTTCTACACCATTCCTGGGAACCTTCTAGTTACGGAGATATTAGGGGTCAAACTTCCAACTTTTTGACAAGTTTTTTTTAATACAAGTTTTTAATGTAAGATTTTTACTTTAAACACCTCCACTACCCCCGTACTATTCAATCCATCCATCAGCACAATGTTTTGAGTGCGTTACATTGAGTTCTACCACAAAACATGATTTTTAACCCAAAAAAAAAGTCGTTCCCAGCAATAATTTTTGCGTAAAGTTACTTATTTTGATGTACAGATTGCTTGGTTGACGGCTTCGTGATGAGGTCATTGACTGACTGACATTGAAGGACAATATGTCGTCAAGATATCATTATACCTATTCCTCATTGTGTAGCTAACTGTACACCAGGCGCGTAGGCATCTAAGAAGCCGATTCCTGCCGGCTTACTTTCGAGAAAATGTCCACCAAGTTATTTCATTGTTTCGTATCATCAGTGCAAGTACGTAGCACTCGATTCGATACGATTCGATAAATCTGACAGTTATTCTCGATAAAATGAGTTTTTAACCAATCGAAAAGTCGGAATTATCGAATCGTATCGATTCGATCGTTATCGATTGCTACGTACTTGCAGTGCATGTTCGAAAAAATCGTTTGTTTAACTACACACATTTTGCATTAATATGATTGAAGTAGCAAATGAATGGGATCGGATATGTCTGTACGTGTATCGTGTACGCATTTACATCGCAAAACTAGTAGTGATCAGCAAAAACTTTCCCGCAGCAAATCAATGCCAATGTAGAATTCAAATCTCATTGCTTTTGTATGAAAAGAGATAAGTACCCTTCAATTCTATTCCATTTACAAGGCTGGTAATCACATTGAAGGTTTTATCCTGTAATTACAAAGATAATCAATTTGTTTTTTTAGTTGGGCACAATAGAAAGCAAAACAATTTAAATATGAAAGAAAACTTTTTAGCTAACAAGATCGGAGTTTCGGTACAAGTTTAATTGTGTTATGAAGTTGTCGTGATTATTTTATTAATGTAATCAAGCTAATTTTATTGTTTGATAAGAAAATGCAGAAAACCACAACATACAGGGAGGTTCCTTGACCTCCGTGGTGTTGTGGTTTTCTGCATTTTCTTGGCATAAATAACATCACGCCTGTAATCTCCAAAGGGTTAGACAGAGGTGTACTCATTTATACACCTACATTTTGCCACTTATGTTTAAGTCCCATGTAATTGAGGGCGAGATTATTGCCGTCAACCGGGCACAAATCCAGACTCCGTGGCTGCTACTGAGACATTCCTGATGGAAAAACCCAATAACACTTTGCCCGACCTGGGAATCGAACCCAGGACATCATGCTCAGTAGTCGCACTTGCGACCACTACACCAACGACGCAGTCTTGGCGTTTAAACAAAAATAGTAACCCAATAAAATAAAATAAACCGGTCAAATGCGAGTTGAAATCGCGTGGAGAGGGTTTCGTACAATGCCAAAGTCTTTAATTGAGTTAGTTATTTTCAATTGATAGAATTCTTATGGGTTTTTCTGTAATCTACAAGCAATGAATTATATTTCGTATTTTTTTTTAAATTTTAGATTCAGTAGGTTCGGAGATCAGTGATGGGGGGAATAGTCAGTTTTCGTCTTGTTTCATGAATCAAATCAAAACTATTTATTTTATAATAATAACAAAAGTATATTAAATTTTGTGAACCTCATAGAGTATTTGGGCCATAGGATTACACCATCCTACTAAATTTCACCTGATTTGGTCCAGTAGATTTGGAGCAAATTGGCTGTGACAGACGGACGGACAGACAGACAGAAAGTGGGACGAACGAAGAATAAACCACGAGTAATCCTATAAGGGTTCCGTTTTTTTCAGTTTTTGAACGGAACCCTATTAAAAGATAAAATGTTGACAGTGGAAATGAAATAAACGTCTTCTGAAGCTAAAGCCCTTGACCCTTCAGGCCTTTACGGTTTTTATGGTACCTAACTTAGTATTTATTTGTTCTTATATCTTCTACAATACACAATGATTCTATTTGACCCAGTGATGTACAAAACCCTTTCACAAAACCTTTGTACACGGATCATAGCAAATAACGTTCGGTATTTGTTTGTCAAAAGACACAATTGGGTCTTTTTCGTAAAAGTCGTTTCATATATTATGATAGCTTAGATATTATTTATACTTACTGTTACCCACAGTTTTTATGGAAACTATCCCATGTACTTGGATAAAAAGTGTCCTACAATGTTAAAAGTGGTCCTAGTTTACCATATGTCACATTTAATCTAAATCCACACAGCTGTTCAAGATTGACTGAGTAACAAACTTAAAAACTTTAGCATAAAAGTAGGATTTTTGTAAAACATAACATAAACATAACTTGGTTAGGCAGAAGTGTACCTAATAGTGAGTACAACAAGTACACATTTCGCAAGTTATGTTACAGTCTTATGTACCATCAACCGGGCCGAATCCTGATTCCGTGGCTGCTACTGAAAAATTCCTGATGGAAAAACCCAATGGCACTTTGCCCGAATCAGGAATCGAACCTAGTACCTAATGCTCAGTAGTCGCGCTTGTAACCACTCGACCAACGAGGCAGTTTGGGGCAATAAGTTTTTCAATTAAAAACGAGCTGTTTTATACGTTCATACATTGCTGCTTATTTCACGCAATGTGCATACAAGTTTCTCCGACGTTTCTCGTCGTTTATAGCTTAATAAATCCCTCTTTGTTGAACTTCTGAAATTTCAACTCCTAAAACTTACTGAGGAAATGAAGAAAGTCGGTTTTAAATATAGTGTTTTGGAAATGAGATGTACCTAGTTATATAAAGTTATTCGGCAGTTTCTTTTTTTTTAGGGTTCTGTACCCGAAGGGTAAAAACGGGACCCTATTACTAAGACTCTACTGTCCGTCTGTCCGTCTTTATGTCACCAGGCTGTATCTCAGGAACCGTGATAGCTAGACAGTTGAAATTTTCACAGATGATGTATTTCTGTTGCCGCTATAACAAAAATAAATATTTAAGGGGGGCTCTCATACGACAAACGTGATTTTTTTGCCGCTCCTTGCTCGATATTAATAACGACAACAGGTAGGCGCTTGAAATATTCACAGAATATTTAGTTGTAAATTCAGTTTAAAATCAAATAATTAAATTAAAATAAAATAAATATATAAGGGGGACTCCCATACAACAAACGTGATTTTTTTGCCGTTTTGTTTAATGTCGTATAGATAATGGTACGGAACCCTTCGTGCGCGAGTCCGACTCGAACTTGGCCGGTTTTTTTTTAACTTCTTCTCGTAACGCTGGCGGTTTGTTAGCACAGAACTTTGCCACTTCGACCGCGTCGTCGGTGGCAGTGCAAAAGTCACTTCGGCTGCATGTGTTTGGGCTAAGAGAACAGGAAAGGAGGTGGAGCATAGTTGGTGACGCAGCTCCACAACCACACCCCGACACTATTTCATTGAAGTAACTTAAAGAGGTTGGAGTTACATTTTCCCACTTGAGTCCGGAGACCGTTTAAATACGTCCAGGTGGCCCACAGAAGGTTAGACCCTGCAGGAAGACGTTCACTTGGTGGCACTTGGTGGTATGTAGTGAGTAGTAGGGGGACAGGTATTTTCCCACAGCTTTCAGTTTTTTAAACTGATCAATAACCACAACAATCCTCATCTCTCATAACCAAAAATTGGTCGATATTTTCAGTAAACATTGTAAATCCAACCCTTCCCCGATCAAACACTTAATAAAATCAATGAATATTGTTTAATTAATTAGTGTCGAAAGCCACTAGACGACAGGTTGACTGTGCGGCCGATTTCAATCTTGAATTAACCACGCCGCTTATCGGGTTAGCGCACTTTCGTTAACGTTGGGTTTTTATTATCCAAAAACATATTTTTGCCAACTGTCCCAACCATACCGGCTGCTTCATATAAGTAAGGGTCATATAACAAAAAAACTGACACGGATAAATTATTTAGATTAGAGTTTGCCAGCTCGTGGCTAAATAATAACAGCCGCTCGGGTCGATATTTAGGTTAAACCGTGCTTGTCTAGGTTGGTCTTTGGATGGGTGACACCCCTTACATACCGAGTTTCCTCCGTGCCTCGGAAAGTACGTTAAGCTGTTGGTTCCGGCTGTCATTTGTAGATCTTTGGCAGTCGTTACAGGTAGTCAGTGGCCCAAAAAAGTCTGACAACCAGTTAAGACTGGTTGTCAGACTATTTTGGGCCACTGTCTTTTTTTGGGCCTTTTTTGGCCCTTGGTAAGCCAAGGGGTATCGTATTACCCAGATCAGATAGGCAGTCGCTCCATGTAAAATACTGGTATTCAGCTACATCCGGTTAGACTGGAAGCCGACCCCAACATAGTTGGGAAAAGGCTAGACAGATGATGAGAGTTTGCCAGGTACGGTCGAACAAGCTATTTGGTATACAGTTTAACCAACAAATTATATTGTAAAATGTATACCAAATAGCTTGTTCGACCGTACCTTATCCTTGTCTGTAATAATGAAAATGTTCTGTTAGAATAGCTAATGTACGCACCTAACTTTTATAACGTTATAAATCTTTATCAGTGTAGTAATGGCCACATCTCTGAACATCGACCACGCATTAGACGTAAAAGCCCTAAAAATATTTCCTGTAAAATATTTTATATCCTTCTAAACGTTTATAAACTGTAAGTACTTACATTTTCAGGCGCTGAAAAAGCCTTGCGTAAGTAAAACTTAATGCTGTATTTTATAGTGAAATTGTGGTCAGACGACAATTATTTTCTTTGGATAAAATGACTTCTCATTTCGCGGTACTTAAAATACCTGTTGTATTGCCGACCCTCCTTACAGAGGTCAATAGAATTGATTTGACCAATGACATTTTTTGATGCTTAATCCGTTTCTTTTAATGTAACGATGTAGAAAGACATTTTTGTTAAGTTAGGTGATCAGGATGATCAAAATAGAAAAGAGGTAAATCAAAATAATAACTTTTGAATTGTGCATGCATACTACTTGAATTGCGTTAATATGGTAAAAAGATGAATTTGAATCAAATCAAATCAAATAATTTATTACTTTGCAAACATACGAGTATGTTATAAGTACATAGATGTTCTAGTATAAAAAGGTTCCCCACAAAAAAAAAAAAGTGTATAATAATAAAAATAATATATAAATGATAATAAATAATAATAATATATAATTAATTAAAAATAATTGAATATTTAGTCATCCGAATTCTACGAACATAAAATATGTAACTATCATCGCACTGGTAGGGATAGAGTGGACCAGAACGGCCCAAGATAGATGTACTCGTAGATGGAAACGGATGGAGGAGGCCTTCATCCAGAGATCCAGAAGATTGTATGTTTTAGAGAAATAAAGGCTATTTAATTTAATTTAATATAAATAAGTTTCCGGTCAAACAATGTTGTGAGCGGCTCGTAGTGATTGACTATTTTCTTAGTAAACGCCCGTGATCATAAATACAAGTTTTGGTTTTTAAACTGACTTCAAAAAATAATTTTGCGTTGTTAGTATAAATTATTCCCTGCACGAATAACTTACGGTACCTATATGAAGCTTTTCCAGTAACAATTTCCGATAGATTCTACTCAACATTCGGTCTGCCCTCATCTATCAAGGCTAGGCGTGCGCCATGACAACGTATATCACTGTCCCAGATGTAAAGTACAATGACAGGGCAGCGAAAAAATCAAGGTATCAATGTGAAAATAATGAAGAAATAAAAATAGTAGAATTTCAGTCTGATCCTAATAATTCAATATGCTTCCACAGCGTTCCGGCGTTCCGTGTGTACGTACGCGCTCTTGTTGTTTACAATAATGTAAATTAGGTCGTGATTTATAAACGTAACTTAGCACTCGCTGTTTCTAAGCGATATTCCTGTCATTGTAGCAAAGCTGTCAAATTGCAAGCTCAAGGTAGAGACAGGAACATGTCTAAGTCTAAGCAAGAGCTTAGTATGGAACATAGGTCTAGGCCTGATTGTACGCGCGGCCGCCACTCGCTCTCTGAACGCTTCCAAAGTGCTCCAGCTGAACTTTCAGGCGTCGCGCGTGTCCTGACATGTCGGCCGGCGCACGTTGAACAGTGAACAATATTATACAAGACATTATTGTCAATGGACATCGAAACGGAGGAGGTTCTCAATTCGACAAATTTTTTTTAATTTTTTTTTTTGTTTGTTCTTTCAGATCTTTCAATGAACCGATTTTGATGATTCTTTTTTGTTTGAAAGCTGGTGCTTCTCGTGTGGTCCAATTTCAATTTGGTGTTGATCTGATGCTGATCTTCGGAGATATACAATGGAACTCTTCAAAAGTAGACGGCAAATCTGCAGGGATTGCTGGAATCGCTTGGATGTTTATTGTTTATACAACATCATGACGTAACATCACGCCTGTATGCTCTGAGGGGGTACGCAGATTTGTACATACACCCAGATTTCGACAGTTAGGTATGTTTAGTTCCATTAATTAGGGTTAAGCCTATTACCATGACATGTATTGTTAACAATGTAAAATTTAATTAAAATTTTGATTTATTCATGGTAAATATTTGATTGGGAACAACTAAAAATGTATTAAAAAAAAACTTTTTTGCAAAAAATAAAACAGACTTCAAAAAACACAAAAAAGAGAAAAATAACTTTAGTTTCAGAAGTCGGTGACTTATTTGTTTGATTCAGTTTTATTTGCCACCGACTTCTTTGTGTTTTTTGAAGTCGGTTTTATTTTTTTAAACTTCAAGGCATTCTTTACCAGTCAACCTTACTGTAAAAACAATAAAATTATTTCGTTTCAAACCAAACCGTCAAAAGACGAATCTAATGATGGTTTTGTCAGTCAGTTTTCATCAAATTAAGTTATAACATTTTTCGTGTACACACATATCACAACAATATAATGTGTAAAGGGAAGAGTTTATGTTTTCCTTTTTGATTAATATTAAGTACTTGGTTCTCATAAAAAAGCGTGATACTAAAGAATGTAACATCTTCAATCAAAATTAATGAGGTTACCTCGTAGGTACTCGATTACAATCTTTGACAAAATCTCGGTCTACGAGATAAAAAAGAAATCAAGCCCGGCTTAATAAAATTACAGCTATGACTGACTGGAATCGTCTTGTTTCAGAAATTATATTGATCGCGTCTTAAGGTTCAATTTACATTGCTGCGAAATGGAATTAAAGCGACTCCAAGGAATGCGCAAAAACTTCTCCGGAAGACTTGTTTTTTGGATCGTATTTGGTCTGTACCTTCCACAATTTCCATAAAGTTCATTATGTTTGGATTTCATTAAGAAAATTTGTTTCCATTCCACAGCGTGGCAATGTAAATTGAGCCTAAGGAACCGTCGCGGGCCTGTGGACGGCGGGCTATGGGACGGCGCGTTCGTGTTCCACGCGCGCCTCAAAGAGAGTCAGCAATAGGAAGGGGTCAAGGCAAGGACCGATGCCTGCTGGGGTTGCGGGACTGTTCGAAAGAGATACCGTGGCCCCGAAACACAAAGGGCGATGAAGGAACATGGATGGGTTTAAGTCAGTAAAAGACTGACACTCCCTCCTGCTCCGCCCAGAGCGGGAGAAATCATTTGATGATTCCCCATCCGAAAAATAAAAAAAGCCTAAGGAACTGTAGGTAATGAAAAAAGAAACGAACGAAGGGTACATGTCTGTATAAGTTTACAAACTAAGGTACTTCTGAACTAGCTAACTACCAGTAATTAATTTGGAACGAGATACTCAGCTTTTATGTACTCTTTGTGTTGTAGAGCGTAACGAATGCGCCAAGCAGGATGTATCCGTGTGGCCATGGTTGTTGTTAAGATAATAATATCGAGTTACTTAACTACTCGTGACTTTATGTCAGTTAGGAAAATTAATTGTCTATCAAAACATCAAGGAAACTGTCGAATTAAAAAAACCGACGAGTGAGGGAAACTAGTTACGCGGACTCTACGGTAGGACTCAATGTAACGCTTTCAAAACATGGAGCTGATGGATAGTACGGAGACCGAGGACGTATTTATAGTAAACTTATAACATTAAAAACTTGTGTAAAAAGAAAACTTGTGAAAATGTTGGAACTTTGACCTCCAATCTCTTGTGGCCTAGGGTGGATAGCACGCTTGCCTCGAAGAACGGTATTCACTCGACCTTCGAAGAGAACTTTTATTCTTGGTGTATTTACAGACGTCGAGCTGTCTTTCACAAACTAAAAAAGATAAATACTTAATGTTATTCAAATTACTTGTTAGCTAAATTCAACTTTGTTTACTTTTAATTTTACTGTGGGTAAGGGTGAGTACAGAAGGGGTGTGAACGTACATAGTATGGTTGTGTACAGAACGTATATATTATGGTGTTAAAGTAATCTAATGTATGTAATAGTAGTGTGTACTGAAAAATTTATTTCAGTAACTTGTGCTAAAATGTACTGCTAAAAAAACGATGAAAGGTTTATATGTTTTAAAAGTGGAATCAGCTCATCAAAGTGAAATTTTTAATACTATTTGGAGTGTGACTTCAGCCTTCAATGTATGAAGATAAAAATAGTTACGAAATGGGACTTTTGTGATGCTATTTTGTTTAATGGTCGAAATGGGAAAGTTACGAAATAGGCCGGAGCCTTTTTGTTCGCTGTGCAGTAAAACAAAAAGTAACAAACCATTTTTTTTTGTCGTGAATGACGCCTGGTGGATTTTAGTTAAATCCTCATTATTATTTATTATTCTAGCCTGTATTGTCCCACTGCTGGGCAAAGATAAAAGAGATTTAAATCCTTATTTAATTAAAATATTAATAATATTTTTTAACATTTGTCCCTCTTTTCATGAATAGTTTGTAAAAGTCTAGATGTTTGATTTTCATGAATGAACTAGATGAATTCTACTAATGTTTGTAATACTTAGCATATTTGATGGTCTTCACTAGATGTTTTACACAGTTTACCTATTAAAATCAACAAAGCGTTATTGTTTTAGTCCATTTTACATCAAACTAGTGTTACCGTTTGAGTAACCCAAAAAGGTAATGGCGAGAACAAAGTCAAAGTTTAGGTTAATTTTATTGTAAAGTTAAGAGAATTTTTCATTAGGCAACACTGATTAACCAGATCAAACTTGTGAAATAAAACCTTGATTACTTAAATAGGATAAATCTAATTAGTTAATTAATTAGGCCTGAATTTTTGTCGCGCTGACGGTCGGTCGCGTACGGTCGGTCGTGACGTCAGCGAGAACAAAATACGGCAGTCGATCGCCGCAGTATGGTGCTATATAGAAGACAATGTTTACTCGTACGCGACCAACCGTGCGCGACCAACCGTCAGCTCGACAAGAATTCAGGCCTTACTCTGCGCAAACGGTGCGCGTCAATGCTGAGATAACGGGCTAGTCGCAACAGCGTTTTAAGTATGATAGCCAATATATTTGACTGTCTGTACATGAGTCGATGTATTAATGCTCACATGAGTAGTGTTACCTCGATTTATGGGTCTGGCAGGGGGCGAGTAGAGTAGGTAACGTTGTATTACTAACACTAGTTAAGTATAAGTTATTATACTGCTAACAAATTGGATCCTAGTTATCTTAAACAAACGATTATTTAATTTTAACTCAGGGGGTTATTGTGTAAATAAGTTTACCTAATATTAATTAATGCTGAGCTGAAATGAGATTTTCAAGTAAATCATTTCGATAATTTCAAAGAAAAATTAATATTCATATCTGACTCAGATGGTACTTAATTAGTTTTGTGACGTACGCGATTTGAATCCCGATATTTTGAGCAAGCTTTGGTTATAATTAAAACTTGTATCACCACCCAAATCGACTCATTCCATGGGTCTGTACAATGGTCCAACGGATGTTTTTCTGTATGATGTGATGTCACTATTGTGTTGAAATCATCATCATCATATTAATGTTCCCACTGCTGGGACGCAGGCCTCCTCTCTATGAGAGGGAATCCACCACGCGGGCCCAGTGCGGATTGGTAGATGTCACATGTCTTCGATTTTTTGGTTCTAGGACATGCCGGTTTCCTCACGATGTTTTCCTTCACCGTTTTGAGAGCAGTGGTGATGAAATAAATTACACAAAGTAATGCGCCTGGCTGGGTTCGAACCCACGACTTACTGTTCGTAAGTGGGGGTCGCCACCACTGGGTCAACACTGCTCTCAATGTGTGTTGAAATAAAAACAACCAAACACATCATAGGTAGATACTAAGTTTATTTTAGCTTTGTAAACATGTCAAATCAGGTTCACTAAATTCAAACATTACTAAATAGGGTACCTACGTATTCGCTCGTCATTAATTTTGTCTCGCTCTGCCTATGAATGCGCGCTTTATATTCACAAATTAATTCCATGCCTCGTTTAACGATACTTACCTATATAGTATTTACTCGTCTACAATCTGCGAGCGAGTTAAGTGAATCAACTGAAAGCTTATTGCTTTCAGACATTATAGCGACGATGGATAGATATTTATTTAAGCTAGGCAAGAATTATCTTCTGTTGTTGTTTGAGTTTTTCTTTGTACAACTTTCCCAAAAGCAACATTAAAATGATTAGGAAAACAGAGCGTTTACAAAGTGTGTTTACTATTAGTTGTACAAGGTTTATTAGTAAGCAAGTAGGTACAAGTCGGGAACTTGACACGTTTTGTTTATGTTTTTCTGTGACTAAGTACATATTTAACATTAAATTACTAAGGTAAAGGTATTACCTTCCCCGTTTTGTAAAATATGTACAGGTATTGTAGACACATTACATTATGAATTATTATAACCTAAGTATATCATTTCAACATTCATTTTCATTTCTCGGGCTTTGATGCGCGATTGTTGGTTGAAAATAATTACCTAAATCATACTTATGCTTTTTTTTAAAGGCCCTCTTACTTTTTACTGTTACGATAATTGCACAATTTACATAAAAAGACATAACGAAAAAGTATTCTATTATTATGAAAGTATAAGATATTTGTGAGATGAAAAAAATGTTGATTGTCTATATATTAAATGTAATCTACAAATTAGAGGTCCCAAATCATCAAATCAGATTTCAGTGAGTTTTTGCCTAAACATGCATTGGAAATAAGTGATCTAAAATTCGTTCTATTTTTATTGAAGTAGAGAAAACGAACTATTTATAACTAGTAATTGTTATTTCGGATTATTCCAGAAATCCCCAACGACATATCCCTACCAGTGGGAATCGTTACTTTTTTCAGCCTAGTGGGGATTTTTGGAAAAATAAACAACAATCGCCACCAGATCAAGCAATGAATGAAAAACATATAATTTCAACGAGTAAAACTTGCAGTTTCGCGTTTTTTTTTGTAATAAGTCTCATAGTAAGCTTTTTTAGCTTCTGTTAAGAGGAGTATTACAAAAAAAAAAAACGCAAATTTGCGAGGAGGAATGCATAATGAAAGTATACACGGTACTCATATATTTTTTGTCTTTGTCTGTCTGTTTATTTTGGCTAATCTCCCAAACGGCTGGACCAATTTCGACGGGCAGATAGCCATGTTATGATACTGATGTTATGTTAAGGAGTAACTCAGGCTATTTTTATTTCAGTGAAAAAATAGGGTTACACAAAAATAATAAAACCCATAAACTTGTTAACAAAATCAGGATTCGCGAACAAAGTTTACGGGCAACAGCTTGTGACAAATTAATCGAGAACGATTCCGTAAGGACGCAATATAACCTGTCAGTTCGGCAGCTCTTCTCTGCAACTATTCACTCCAGAGTATTAAGTTTTATTTGCGCGGTCCCGTATGAATGCGGCTTTTATATTTGCTTTTATTGAAAGGTCAAAGATTTCTATTTCATGTTTTCAGTTTTCACAGCCCGGTTGCGAGTGTGTTATGGAACACTACAAAGTGAATTTTTGGGCACTATCACATGAATTTCCAATAGCGTGACAGGAATAGCAACACCTGGCACCTGCCACTGTTTTATCGGACTCTTTGATTTCAAACAAGAATTTGTGTGGTATACTACCACTAAAAACCCGACTACTGAATAAAATGTAGCCTATGTTACCCGGGCCATAATAACGAATCGATTGACACCTTGCTCATCAAAATCGGATGAATAGTTTAGGCGCTACGGTGGAACATACGTAAATACAAACATACATACATAGCTGCTAAAATCATAACCCTTCCTTTTGGCTTCGCCGTAGTCGGGTAATAAAAACGATAGTTCAGTACGTTTTCAGCGACCGCTTTAGCCATTTTAGACATTTGAAAATAGTAAAAGGAAAATAGTACATTTTGATATAAGTAGGGAAACTTAACGAAACTGGCAAATTATGGAAACTGTCGAATTGACGCAACTGTCGAATTCACAAAACTGTCCAATCAGCGAAAGTGACCAATCAACGAAAGTGTCGAATTAAATAAAATGACGAGTGAGGGAAACTGACCAGTGTTACGCGGACTCTATTTTTGTCATGAATTATTATGAAACTATAATTTTTTTTTTTTTTCCGTCTTTGCATTCGCCAGGAGAAGCAAAAGTATGAAGTCGCCTAATTATATTTTTTTATTTAGAATACAAATAAATGTTAATTTGTGTATAGATCACTCACTGACTCATTGACATAATTGTTCTCCCAGATAATGGATGAGGAGAGGGGTATATTTTGACAGATTCGTAAACAAGTAACTCTCACGAGTAGGGGAAAAGTGCCAACCTCCCCTTTTGGCCCCCCTTTTTCCCCCTTTCTATCGTATCTCGGAAACTAAGAGACTCGTATATTGGTTTTTTTACGGATTCGTATAGAGGAGGCTCGGAAAAGTAAAAACTAGTTTTTAAAATTTCCTCCGCTTGCCCCCCTTCAACCCCCTATTGGCGGATCTCGGAAGTGAATAGACTTGGAACATATTTTTTTTCAGATTCATATAAACGGGCAATGCATTAGTCATAATCATTTTTCAAAATGTCCCCCTCTCCCCCCCTCACCCCCCTCTGCACCCCTTTTTTACAACTGAAAAATCTATTGATTCTTAACTAAAACTTTTGAGAGGCGTTGAAATTTGTATACCCTGCCCTCCCCTCCCCAACCTCCCCTAAAATTGAAAGGGCTGTAACTTCATAGGTAAGTAGTAGGTAGGTAGGGAATAGGTAGGGAGTACGTAGGTAGTAGGTAGGGAGTAGGTAGGGAGTACGTAGGTAGTAGGTAGGGAGTAGGTAGGGAGTAGGTAGGTAGTAGGTAGGTAGTACCGTGAGCTGCGCGCAGCTCGCACACAACTCAAATACTAGTTTGTGAATAAAAGTAAATATTAGTTTGAAATAATCATGTTTATCTATGATATTCTATTTATAAACAAATTAAAATATTGAAAAAATATTTACGCCTTAAAGACGCATATCTCTTTGCCGAAATTAAAAAAAAACATTCACCTCCGACTCTAGGCATTGAACCGATTTAAACTTCTTCTAAGTATAGTTATCTGAATTTTTATTTCCGCAAAAAAAAACATCGCACGCCTAGGAAATACATTGCATGTTGAACCTAATAGTAGTGCGATAAGAACCCGTTTTCAAAGGAAGTGTATTGTAAAAGCATTTTGTGCCTGTCGGGTTTTTTATATATAGCTGGCACACAACGGAATCCACAAGTATAAATATAATTGTGCAAGCTCTGTAACCCTACGTTCTGGTTATAAAATCTATCTTATGCTTCAGTGTAATACAATACAGCTATGTCTCATAAAAATATAAACTAGGACCTTGACAGGGATAATGATTACAAGTCCTTTTATAGGGCACAACCTCTGGCGAAAAGGCGGTTGAAGGATTATCCCGAAAAAAATAAACATCAAAAGACCAGATTTAATGAGATTACAAAAATAGACTCGAACAGCCAAAGGTTAGTTTTATCGCTATATTTTAAATCTCTTTCAAAAAGTCTTATTATGTAAACAAACACCATATTAAATTTAAGCACTCTTGTGCTTAATTAAAAAATAAACAAATGGAAAAGTAACCTAAACATACGGGGTGTGTCCTAAACATAAGAGTGAAAAGTAAACATTACCTACCAACCTTTCTTTTAGTTAAGTCTTAATAGCCGTAATAGCTACCAAATTGGAGTGGATAAGATAGGGCACGTTTTACTTCTGCGTCCATGTGTAAACAGGGAGGAAGGTACAAAAGTAATAAAAAGATAAATAAGTACCTACCTACTACTGTAAATGCGGGCAGACCATGACCTTGTAAGCCTCTTTAGACACATTCAGACTGTAGGGTATCTGAGGCCCTAGCACGATCGTTTGCAACAAGCACAATCAGTTTCACCCAGACATATGAATAAATTCTTAAAATTAAGAAATATTATATGTTAAATGAGTTTTTTTTAAATTGACGTACATATTTATGTTACGTAGGTACATCGCGCGCCCGGATCATCATCATCATTTCAGCCGAAAGACGTCCACTGCTGGACATAGGCCTTCCCCAAGTGTCGCTACATTGACCGGTCCTGTGCGACTAGCATCCAACGGATTCCCGCAACCTTCACCAGGTCATCGTAAACATGTCCCGGATACACTGGTAGAATCGTGTGAGAAAGCTTTTAGACTCTTGGCCATAATTGCCGAAAGGACGCGACGGCAGCGCGAACTTTCCGGAAACCTGGACGTGTGGAAAAAAGCTAAGGTCTTGTGTCGTTTAGTAGCCAAGATAAGTGCGAGAGTACGCGCAACTGGTGGGCTAATATATTTTTATATTCAAATATATAAAAATATACAATGTATTAATTGATATCATTAAAGGAAGATAGTTGATAACGTAAACTTACTCCTAGACACATTTAACTATAACTGCGATATTTATTACAAACTCTAATAAGCCCGGAGTTCCACAAATTGAATATCTCTATCTTCCCACTTTTATCCCATGTTACTTGGGGTCGAGAAAGGGTGTAAAAACCTCTAACGAAGCCGAAAGAAACTTGTTGTCCCCGTCATGGCGATCATTTTTTTGTTCTACACCATACCTGGGAACCTTCTAGTTACGGAAATATTGGGGGTCAAAGTTCCAACTTTTTGACAAGTTTTGTTTTTAAATACAAGTTTTAGTTGTAAGATTTTTACTCAAACACCTTCACGACCCCCGTACTATTCAATCCATCCATCAGCACAATTTGCAAACATGATTTTTCACCCCAAAAAAAAAGTCGTTGTCAGCAATAATTTTTGCGTAAAGTTACTTCGTTTGATGTATAGAATGCTTGGTTGACAGCTTCGTGATGAGGTTGTTTACAACCTGTATTTACTCCATCCACCTTTCCTTTGGTCTTCCTCTCCCTCTCCATACATACCTAAAAATCATCACTCTTTAAGTCACATGCGTCTTAGTCCGACACTAATTAACATTTTTGTGACGGGAATAAAAGGCTTAGACTCTCATGAAGTCTCAGACCTGTCAGAAATCCCCGTCTTATAGTTGCCAGTCTTTAACATTCGTAAAACGGGGTGGAATAGAGGTTCCAGGGGAAATCGAGACAAAACTTTGAAAGGAATTCATATCATTTGTTATGATCGTTTATTTATTTTGATCCCTTGCATTGTAGGCCAGAAAACAATTCAAAATGGGGTCATCCCTAATCAGGCTCATTATAAAGGTTCTACAGGCAAATAAACAACCCAAAGTCTCTTAATTGCTTGGCTTCAATAAACAACCTTGTTGACAAAACTTTGATAACTTTCGAGATATAAAAAAATTACGGTAGACAGGATAACACCTACTAAGTAAAAGTAAAGGAGAAAGTACTTAGAGGTATAAACTCAAAATAAACTGCTAACTTTGAGCAACTTTGAAATTAACTTACTACGGCTATCAGAATAAATGAACAAATTTTTAATACACTTCCTCGAAAACCGACTCTAACAAAACCTAATTTTAGTTTACTGCAGTTTTCAGCACCATAACACTCTCGCCTGCGGTTCAGGCGTGAAATCCGCCTGGGCTGCAATAAAAAAGTTTCCCCACTTGTATTAAACATTTGAAATATGTTATTCTTAGTTCAAATGTAGGTTGTCGTAACTATCTAACATTTGTAAATGTTAGTGTTGGTGATAAAATAAAAATACAGTTCTTAAATTACGCTAGGCTGATAAAATTTTCGTTTTTATTGGAATTAGTGTTTTGGTGGTTATGGGAACGTTACGCTTGCGCTTAAGAAATTATCTATTAATTGGTTACGTTACTCTATTTGATTCCAAAATACTAGATGCCGACGTTACGCAACAGCAAAAGATTTCATGTTACAGCATGGAACCGTTTCACGTCTGTTGTACGTGTACTGTTAGACTTAAGTGCATAGTCCTACTAAGGACTCTGCTACGAACTCTAACAGATCACGTTTCCTAAGCACTATCTACATGTATTTCCCAATCCTAAAGCAATGGCCTTAGATTAGGAAAGATATGTAGATAGTGCTTAGGGAACGTGACGTGCCGTGGTTTAAAAACGAATATTTCATCAGCCTAGGGTAATTTACGAACAGTCATATGTATAACTGGCTTGGTTATTTCATCAGAGCATTTTTCAAGTGAACTTTTAGTTACTACCGAGTGAAGTGTGAAATTAACTGTTGCATTGTGGCGATCAGATCCCTCCATGTAAAATATTAATATTCAACTGCACCCAGTGGGACCGGAAGCCAATACAGTTGGGAAAAGGCTAGAGGAAGCTGATGTCAACAATGAAGATGAATAATGCCATCGTGAGTAGGTAAGACGGAAAATCCAAAACTTCCAAGCCATGTGATCATCAATCAGTCCCACTTGGTGACTCGGCCCACTTAATGGATAATGGGCCTTTCTCTCTTATAGAGACTAGTGTCACCAATAGAATACCAAATGGCCAATGATGTTAATGAAGTTCAATTATTTCGGCTGGATGCGTAAGATTGTCATTGTCATTGAATTGTTTAAGAATGCCGACTGTTGACGCCTTGCATGTGTGCGTTCATCAATGGCTCACGCACAACACAACAACAGTTTAAGCTCTCGAAAAAGCTTAAAAATCGGGTCACACTAAAATATTTGCTTTTCTTACAGACAGCGTAAGTGAAATTGTAACTAATTCTCTAGTTAAACTTCCCTACATTTCAGATAATGGGTGGCTATTTATATGGCAAGAACTTTCCAAAAACACTCGACTCTGTAACGTTGAGCAATAAACGTCTGATATAAGTATTCCTTCTTTCAGAGATTCCGAAATCACAGTAGAAACAACATTATCGGTAGTAAATATCTCCATTGTGTTCCAGCTGTAACTTTATTGCGGAGGGTCGGCTGTTTTAACGCTCGGGTTTATTTCCGAATATAAATCTTCATTAGAAAGCAAGAAAAATAGACTACATCAAAATACGCCTAGTCGTTCCTAAGATCAGCGCGATTCACGTGATTCGTAAACAAGACATCCGCATACATTAAACGAAGATCATTTGACCGTAAACACTTCTATTTGTAATCACACCAACGTTCACACGTAAATTCCAAGATTTTCTTGCAAATATTCTTCAGCAGCTTTTAGACTGACATGTCCGGCAATCATCTTGATATTTTCGGCTAAATCTCATTTGTAGCCCAATAATACTAGATCTGTGAGCCAATTTGTCTATTTATGTGCCAGTCTAAACATTTTTATTACTTCTTGTAATGCATCAGTTGAAAATACTTGAAAATGAAACGACGTTTATTTGTTTCAAATAAATAATATTTGGATATACCGACCGAAAAACGATACTTTAAAGTTTTTTCAATTTTCTATTGAGACAAAAATCACGATTTAATAATAAGAGAGCATTTTATTTATGATGTCTGATAATTTGGGAAGGTCTATCAATGTACCTACATTTAAGTAGAATAAGATACTGATCTTACACATGGACATAGATACCAAGGTGGTATCACACACACACTGATATAAACTTATTAAAAAAAAAAAGTTTTTTTTTTTATATTTATATTTTCTCATATAATGAATAACTTCGGTACTGCCAACGTTAACTTACATTGTCTGAGACTTTAAGAAGATAGTACTACTAGTTTCTAAAACTGTCAAAAGCAGGTGTACTGCAAAACTGTTCTAAATTAAATCTAAATCTTTTTATAGACTGCCAACAGAAAACTGTCTGTGAATATAATTCCTCTCGTATATTATTAAGGATCAATTTCCTACGTTGCATTTTTATGTTTTCCTGTAAAATATTTTACATACCAGTAAATAATGAAACTAATCAAAGTGTTATGTTAAGGGCAGCGCAGTGAGGACCGGCACGCCGCAGCGAAACACATTTAAAAAATACCCTTTTCGTAAATATTGTATGGTCCAACACACACCCATGGATCAACCGAGGTCCGAACCCAACAGGGGATACCCTTAGCGAGCGGTCAGTTAATTGTAAATCCTAGTTAGTAAGCACTGACTAGGGGCCTTAAATTCATTTAGGGTCACGTTTGAGGTCATTTCACAGGATAGTGCGATTGAGCAGTAATGCAACCTTATCTAGTTGAACTGCGAGTGGATCTAAACATAAAAAAACCGGATCAACGTTTTCGAGTATATCTATCACATTCTGGCATGTAAAGGCGTAATTTGGTGGAGAGAAAAGTCCCAGCACAAGCACCCGCATTCTTTCGCTTCAGCAGCACTGTAACGTGCGATTGAACCTCTTAATTTAAAGAATTGCAATCGCAATCTAAGCGACAAAAAGAGGAAAAGATGTGGAAAAATGCTGATCTGTGCGGGTAAATGTGATTGTACCCTTATGTTCTTCAATGCAATGCGACGCTGCCTGCCAAAACGTACGCGAGCCCATATCCAATGCGTTGAATGACAAATCATTGCATTCACTGAACACTCTGTTAATGAAGTTGTTGCGTTCCGTTGCATTCCCGACGTGACTACTCATGTGTTCTGGCGCAATTTTGTAAAGCGCGCGCTGCGTCCCGCCGCTTTTTTATTTACTGTGCGCTTAGCTTTAATGTATTTTTCGACTTTGTTTTGATTTTAACAGCTACTTGTTATAGGTATTAAAAAAGGGGTACTGGCTTTCTTTCGTGTATAACATTAGTAAACTAACTAACTCAATTAATTTACGGATGAACTAAAATATTTGAGGTCCGACGCGAAGCGGAGGGCCATGAACCACACGAGTTTAGTAATCTGTACTTACCCTCGAGTGATATATATTGCTTTACATTTAAGCACAAAGAAGTAAAAGACAAAATAGCTAAAAAAAAACAAAACGCGTTAGTAATGGATTACCACCCTTATTTTCAGGGCAGTAATGAAATTTCATACAACATAACTGCCTAGATTTTTGAGAAGGTTTAATGAACAGCTTTCAAGCCTTTTAGTGGGGTAGTATTGGTACACTTACTAAGCAAGTGTAGTATAAATACCATTTATAAGGTATTGGCTCAATAACCTTAGGTCGGTAATAAAATTTAAGAACGAAAACAAAACGAACGAAGGCAAAGGTTGTTGGAGTAGTCAGTTGGTAAAACCCGTTTAGTGTTTATAGTGATGCGGGGGTCGCGACCTGTCGGTGCTAGCCTATTAGTACTGTATCATGTAGAAAATGCTAAAAACTAAAAATTCTCAACTATGTTGGGGTTGGCTTCCAGTTTTACCGGAAGCAGCTGAATACCGGTATTTTACATGGAGCGACTGCCTATCTGACCTCCACAACCCAGTTAGTACCGGGTAATACGATACCCCTTGGTAAGACTGGTTGTCAGACTTTTTGGGCCTCTGACTACCTAACGACTGTCAAAGATCTACAAATGACAGCCGGGACCAACAGCTTATCGTGCTTTCCGAGGCACGGAGGAAACTCGGTATGTAGTGGGCGGTCACCCATCCACAGACCAACCTAGGCAAGCACGGCTTAACCTAACGGTTGACCCGAGCGGCTGTTATTATTTAGCCACAAGCTCCTCTTAAATAAACTCCTGTGACTAACTGCATAAATTCCATTGAATTTTTATATGCAGATTGGGAACGTCATAAGGTATAAGCAGTTTAATTTATTGTCGTCTCCTCCCTGTATAACCCTGAACTGAAGTAGTTTATTCAAAATAATATTTATCTCGCCACAAATAGCTATCGAGTTTAATTCCAATGTGAAGACCAGCCCAGACTAGATGGTGACATCTAGATTACAATCCTCTAACCCACTCAGAAAGTCACTTTTTTCCGCTCGTGTTAACTTGTTAACTTTTCCTTTCTCATTATTTCGTTACCCTGAAGGAATTCAGATTGACAGATGGCGGAAAAACCTTCCAAGTGGTCAGACCCCTTTATTTTTCGCTGTAGGTACTTTATTAAGGGGGAAAATATAATGGCCACCAAAAATAACTTTGTGACCACTAACATCTATCAAACATTCCAAAATACGCACTAAAAAAAGAGCAATACAAGACAATCTTAGCGCTACTTGGAAATAGATTTATATTAGGTGGAGACTTCAATGCCAAGAATACCTATTGGGGCTCCAGACTAACTACAACAAAAGACAGAAAGCTACTAAATGCCGTACAAGAAACCAAATCAGAGGTTCTATCAACTGGAAAACCGACATATTGGCCAACAGACTTAAGAAAAAATCCAGACTTAATTGACTTTTTTATATATAAAGGAATATCCCCTGACTTTATAAGTGCCGAAGAAGGATTTAATATGGACTCCGATCACTCACCAATAATTTTATATACTAGTAAACATGTCAAACCGAGAGAGGGCAATCCACTTCTCGTGAACAAGTTCAAAGACTGGGAATCCTTTAAAATAGACTTAGAAAATAAAATAGACTTAAATATATTCATACATGATAATCAAAAACTTAATTTAGAAATACGCAAATTTATTGTAGATGTCCAACAAACTGCATGGGCTACACCCGAGATAAAAAGAACTGTTAAAGTTAATACTTATCCAAAAGAAATAACAGATCTGATCAGAGAAAATAGAACCTTGAAAAAAAGTAATAGCGAAACAGGTTCCCCAAGATAAGACACTGTTAAATAGAATTACTAAACAAATTAGGAACGCAATGAAGAAAGTTCGGGACGAAAATTTAACTAGGCATCTTCTTCAACTGACTAATGATCGATCGACTGATTATTCACTATGGAAAGCCACAAGGAACTAAAAACAACCTATTGCTCACATACCGCCAATAAAAGAACTAAATACACAATGGGCAATAAGTAACGAACAAAAAGCATCAAGGTTTGCCCAACACTTAGAGGACACATTTACACAAACCGAGAGCGCTGACCAAGATATCCACTGGGTACAACTACAACAAATAGCCCAAGAGATAAAACTGTAACACCAAAAGAAGTATCTAAAGAAATCAGAGATCACATCAGCCCTTAAAAATCCCCTAGTGATGACCTTATCACAGGGGAAATCCTAAAGAATCTACCAAGAAAAGCCTTGGTAAAACTTACTAAGATACTCAATGCTTTTTTTAGGCTAAAGCATGTTCCAGACCTAAGGAAGGTTGCAGAAGTGATCATGATCCCCAAATCAGGGAAACCACCTCAAGATGCATCATCATACAGGCCTATCTCCTTGCTGCCAGTGATGTCAAAGCTTTTCGAGAAAGTACTTCTAAAACGGCTGAAACCTGTTATAGAAAATAGTAACATTATACCAGACTAAAAATTTGGATTCAGAGAAAAACATTCAACGATAGATCAGGTGCATAGAATTACAACAGTAATTGAAGCTAGGAAAGTATGTACCACTGATTTTTTTGATGTAGCCCAGGCTTTTGACAAAGTTTGGCACAAGGGATTGATTCATAAACTAAGAACTATGTTGCCAAAACAGTTCGCAGATATATTAGAATCGTATATAACTGGTTAAGTCTTTAGAGTAAGGCAAGAAAATGCCTATTCTGAACTTAAAGAAATAAAAGCTGGTGTACCGCAAGGAAGTGTTTTAGGCCCGGTCCTGTTCCTATTGTACACATGTGATATACCAGAACTAGAAAATGCACCTATTGCTACTTTTGCTGATGATACCGCAATAATGTCCACAGGATCTAGTGACAAGGAGCTGTGGTAAAAGTACAAACAGCGATAAATCAATTCTATGATTGGACCAAAAAGTGGAAGATCAAGTTGAATGAAACAAAATCCATTCACATTGACTTCACTAAGAAGAAACCAGAACGCAACCCTGTGTACATAAACAACAAAATTGTACCGTATGAAAACACTGCCAAATATCTTGGTGTGACCTTAGACGCAAAGCTTTGCTGGAAAGCCCATGTCAAAAAGAACTAGAAATTCGTTACAGAAGCATGAACTGGTTACTAGGAAGAAATTCCGCGTTGTCAGTTCCTAACAAAATGCTGCTCTACAAATCAGTCCTTATGCCAGTATGGAGCTATGGTATACAACTATGGGGTTGCGCCAAAGAAAGTAATGTAGAAATTATACAAAAATTCCAGAACAAAGCACTTAAGAACATCGTGAACTCGCCTTGGTATATAAGAATTGACGACATCCATAGGTAGATTTCGTAAACAGTATAATCCAAAAATATACAGAAGCTCATGAACATCGGCTGCATCATCATGTTAATTTCGAGGCCACCCAGCTCATCGATAACACGGACATAGTGAGAAGGCTCAAAAGGACTGAACCTTTTGAGTTGGTGTAGTGTAATATAATTGTGACTTTACTGCGAGTGTAATATATGTAGTACCTAGCTATTCATATGGACACAAGAACAAAGTGACTTCACCTTAATAGACGCTAAGTAAACGCAATAGACGTGCTCTTAGATATAATTTTACTTTTAGCAAATTAAGTTAGATTAAAATTGCTTATTAGCCTTATTAGGTTACATTGTAATATAAAAAAACTAACTTATATCACCTAAAATATCAATTATCACCAAATTTAGTCAAAAGAGCACCAAATTTTAATGAGGTGGTTGATGACAAACCAGTTTTGCCTAGGCCGACTTGGGGCACCGCGACACGGATTTTTTTATAAACCATTCGTTATTCGGAAGTAGTAGCCCCGCGGAGCGGGGCTCCGTTGACCGGGTCTCCCTCAACTCGGATGCAATAGCATAACAGTTAAATTTCTGGTGGTCTTTGAATAAAAAATAAAATTTTTGGTTCTAATTTCACGATAAAATGGGGATTAATTTTGGTGATCATTTATTAATTTTGGCAATCAAAAGTGATTTTTTTGCCGTTAAATTTTGCTAAATCTGGTGGTTCGTTAGTTGTATGCCCTTCATAAATTTCTAGTGAAGATTGACATTTTTATCTAAATAATTTATTTCAATTCAACATAATGTGCTTAGGAAAGTACAGGATTTCAAAGAATAGAGAATTTAATTGAATAATAACCTCACCCAAACCTTACCTTTTGGGAAGAGGTATTTTCTAAAAGGAAAAGTTTAGCTTTCAAACAAATTAAGCGGGATAGTATAATCAAGCTTGCATCTACATTGATTAATTGTAGGTAGGTTAATGCCAAGGCCCTGAGGGAACTTGTGGAACAGTCCCATCTGCTTCGATGCCTTTTCGATCACAGCTACTGCATTACATAATTATTAGTTTCATAGGAAAGTAGATCTAATAGAATAAGTTTTTAATGACATGAAAGAACCACAATCGTTTTAATAAAATATTAGGTACACACGAGTTTTGAGATGAAAGTCTATTTCCACTTAACAAAATATACATAATTATTTGTATGTATTTAGAAGCACTTTGCTCTTATTAAAAGTGTGGATGCTAACAATCTTGAAGATCAAATGAAGCATAGAATATCAAACGTCCAAAATTAATGTGTTGCATATTATTGTGGGCTCAATAGCCATCCTCATCCATTATAATACAATTATTATAATGGATGAGGATAAGGAGAGTGAAATTATTTGGAAAAAAACAGACCAATTGCGAGTCGCACTCGCGCACGAAGGTTTCCGTACCATTATCTATACAACATTAGACAAAATGGCAAAAAAAAATACGTTGTTGTATAGGAGGCCCCCCCTTTTTTTTTTTCGGATGGGAAATCATCAAATGACTTCTCCCGCTCTGGGCGGAGCAGGAGGGAGTGTCAGACTTTTACTGACTAAAACCCATCCATGTTCCTTCATCGCCCTTTGTGTTCCGGGGCCACGGTATCTCTTTCGAACAGTCCCGCAACCCCGGCAGGGTAGGAGGCCCCCCTTAAATATTAATTTTATTTTAATTTAAGTATTTATCTTTAAAGTGATTAGACAACTTAATATTCTGTGAATATTTCAAGCGTCTACCTGTTGCCGTTATTAATATCGAGCTAATATCCAGATATTTATTTTAATCTGTTTTTAGTATTTGTTGTTATAGCGGCAACCAAAGTACATCATCTGTGAAATTTTCAACTGTCTACCTATCACGGTTCATGAGATACAGCCTGGTGACAGACAGACGGGCAGACGGACAATGGAGTCTTAGTAATAGGGTCCCGTTTTTGCCCTTTTGTGTACGGAACCCTAAAAATGGAGAAGTTGCTTCAAACTAAGTAACGTCGTCTTAAACCGTAATTTCTCCACTGTTTTCACAATGGATCGTTTATCAAACAAACTCTGTCTCTTATCGCTGGTCTTTCGCCTCCTCCTATTGATCCTTTGAGAGATCAGAAAGATCATTCTTTAGTTTACCGTATGTTATTTGTTCCCAGAATTAAAAAAAAAGATTTTTCAAAAATCCAACGGTGCAGTTTTAGTTTTCATCAAAATCGGACCTGAGACTACTTTCTTTGCTATTCCTCATAGTTTGGATTTGGCCATCTATGCCCACTTGGCCATTCACTCAGTATATTGAAACCATACATACCTACCTACTTTAATAGATACTTCACTATTCATTAATATAACACATTAATTAAAAAATAAAGTATCAGTTGTACTTGACTTTTCAATTCAAAACTCACGCAAATCTTCCTTAACAAGTTTTAAAACTTTATTATTTCCAAATTTGTTTATGTATATCTTTAGACTACGAAAAAACATTAAAGTTTCTTCAATTTGCTCTAAAGTTCAGAGATTATTTTCTCTTCAGACCTAGGAGCCACGGCTTGATGGATTGCAGAGCGGTCCCTGGCATTTTGCCATTCAACTCGCAGCTTTGTAAGCAGAAGTACATTAGCTGTGTGTTTTTGCAGCAATTTAATAGTTTACCAAGTAGTTTAAAATATAATAATTATAACATAATATATTATAATAGAAAATCCATTGAAAGGAGAACGACGCGATGCGCGACGTCTTTTATCAAACGAGGCGCACATTCTTTGCACCGATTTCGCAGCATAGAAATTGCACCTGTGATTTATGATATATCCACTATTTTCACTCATAGTTTGTTTAACCGCAATCAACAATGGTCGTTCAACCGGATGTTCTGGTGTCAAAGGCAATTACCGCAGTAAGACCGCGGACTCTTACGGTTTTACGGTCTCAGTTGGTCGATTCACGGATAACCGCTGATTGAATAAATAGGTACATGCAGAAGGTCCACTCCATGCTATGAGTGAAGGTGCACACACAATGATACTCGTCACCTGCAACGGCTGCAACTGTTATTAGATTGAAATCGCCTTCATGGAATAGAATGAGGAACCAGGTGTAAAGTTCTTCAATATTCCATTGAAAAAGGAGGATATCCTCGGACGGGTCCTGGTAGGCTACTGTCGGGACAATCATTGCCCGGTTGTTATACGTTTTACTCGCGGATAATCATGATTGCGCGATGTAGGAATCTAATTTTAGTTCCTTATTTTTCGCCAGAGATGGCGGTATAGTACTTTTTGTACTCTGCCGCTACTGAAGTATCTGGTGCAGTTTTTCGTTTAGAAATCACCATACCTGTGTTGGGGTGGGCACATGAGTCTGTCAGACTCTTACTGACTAAAACTACCCGATGTACTTCAACTGCTTTGCTGCCTTTGGCCGGCCATGTCCAGTCTATTACTTTGGCTGATTAACCCACCGCCTTTAGGAGGCTAATAATCAGAGCAGATATAATAATTAATGCTAATCCTCTTGGCGTTAAGTTAATAGCCTCGTTAGGTATCGAGTACCTAACTACTAATTACATTACTTAATGACTCAGTGAATACCAATACTGGCTCAGGTGTTGTTATAGGTATATTCAACAATTTTAGTCTTTATTAATTGAGTTTTCAATACATAGGTAAACGTTAAGGCAATTTATTAGGTAGTTGGGTAAGTGGAATTTTTGTTAACGAGCTAAAAGATACGAGTGAAATATCAATTTATTCTCCACGTGTAGTAAATTAATTATTACTTACAAGGTTTCGCTTACGTAGATGTCGGAATAATTATGTTATCCCATGGGACAAATATTGTCCTAACCCAGGTTATGGTTTATCCCATATCACACATGTCCCATGTCACTTACCCCATCAAGGTTCATTGGAAGACCAGCGTGAGACAGCATCAGCTGTCTGGCATGAATGTTGTAATGGACCTTTTTGGCGCAGCCGTGAGGCACACAGCACATACTATGTTTTCCTCCTTATTTTGTGTATTTTTGATATTATTAAAAATTTTTCTTTCTTCTTTCATATGGTATACCCATTTGACGTTTAGTCGTTAAAGTGAGAAAAAGTAACATACAGAGCGAGAGAGAGAGACTTACTTTCGCATTTATAATATTAGTAAGGATTACAGAACAACAGGAGAATAACAGGAGAACAGAATGGAATAGGGATTGCTTAATCATCATCATCATCAGCCTATAATGTTCCCACTGCTGGGATACGGCCTCCTCTCAATGAGAGGGAATGGGCTATAATCCACCACGCGGGCCCAGTGCGGATTGGTAGATGTCACATGTCTTCGAAGTTTTGATTCTAGGACATGCCGGTTTCCTCCCGATGTTTTTCTTCACCGTTTTGTTAGCAGTGGTGATGAAATAAATTACACAAAGTAATGCGCCTGTCTGGGTTCGAAATCACGACTTACTGTTCGTTAGTCGGGGCCGCCACCAATGGGCCACCGCTGCTCTCATTGCTCAATAGAATAAAAAATAAATGCTCATTGAATTAAGCGGTTTTATTAAGCTAAAAATAATGTACAAATGTATGTGTTGTATTGTAGGATCTCATCTATCCAGCATTCATCATCAAATCAGTATCGTTTTTAATTTTAAAAATCAATCACTGAAGCAGTTTTCTTAAAATTCTCCAGGAGTAACTTACGTAAAATATCTATCCATACATATAAAATTCAAAGTCCTGACTGATATATCAACGCGCAGCCCAAACCGCTGGTCCTGGAGACATCAAACGAAGGTGTATCATAAAGAGTAGGTATCCATTCAGAAAGGGATTTTCGAAATTCTACCCATAAGAGGGTGAAATGGGTTTGAATTTTCTGTGAAACCTTATATTCTCTGTGTTTATATTCTCTTCAATTAAAATTATGAGACACGTGTATCACAGTTTTTCTAAAATAATCCCCCAACAGAGTCAAATAGTGCGCGATTTTCGCGTTGGCTCGTGATACGCCACATTGATATGGGTTTAAAGAAACTTTATTCTCAATAAAGACAAATTAAATGTCACTCACTTCATAACAATACCAAAAACATAAATATATAAAATATTACGTATTAATATCCTACTAATAGGAAACATAAATGCAAAAGTTTGTGAGGATTGATGGATGAATGGATGGATGTTTGTTACTCTTTCACGCAAAAAATACTGATCGGATTTAGATGAAATTTGGCACACAGGATACTTTTTACCCCGGTAGTATGATCCCATGGCACATTACAGAACTCCACGAACTGCCTAACCCTTCGGATATTGCAGTCGTGGTGTTATGATGATTATTTTATAAAACATTCGAATATTACTCAACACATTAAAAACAAAGATAAAATAGGCAAACTATAAAAAGAAATATGTTTTATACGACAAGCACTTATTGAATTGCATATACGCGAACAAGATTAAAGGAGGTGTGCTGCCAAAACTAATTGAAAAAAACAATTTTTATACGTTCTTAGAACGATATTATTTCATACATATTTTGGCGAATGTAGATATTAAATAGCAAACAAGAAGTGAAATCGGTATGTAAATAAATAAAACCCACGAATTTCAGGTTTTCTCATATTATTACAATCACAAGTTACGAAATGCTTAACGCTTGTCTGAAAGCTTTATGCTAGTGAAATGAAATCGAATCGACGTCTTTTGCGCTTTTAATGTTTTGACCTACACAAGCTGGCGTCGCGTTGCTGATCGATCACTCCTTGAATGGGAGTGAATGTACACATGCACAAATGGGAGGTTTGGCTGTTATTTTAGATGGCAATTTTGCCGAAACATCGTCCTAGAACCAAAAATTCGAAGCCATATGACATCTACCAACTCGGACTGGACCCGCGTGGTAGATTATAGCCCATTCCTTCTCATTGAGAGGAGGCCGTGTCCCAGCAGTGGGAACATTACAGGCTGATGATGATGATAATGATATTGCCGTGAATAAGAAACGATTTGCAGACATAATATCACGCTTTGTCATCCCCGAAGTGTTAGGCGGAGGTGTGCCTGAGAAGTACACACATTTCGCCAGTTATGTTATAGTCCTATAATAATAGAGGGCTTGCCTATTGCCATCAACCGGGCACAAATCCGGACTCCGTGACTGGTTGCGAGAAATTCCTGATGGAAAACCGTTTTATCGCTCATTCCATTAAGGAAAAATTCTATGTGGGGGGATTCGGAATGACATACTGAAACAGTATTCGTTTGTATAGGGTGTGGTTTAGTTTATAAAATTGATGATAACATGTCCATGACCATTACCGGCTTAACACAATCCCACTGGGATTGTGTTAAGCCGGTAATGGTAAGATGTTGTACAATTTGTTCCTATAATCGCGGTCGAGGGTGTTAAATTAGGTACTATTGCAACCCTCCTTTTCGTTGAAGTTATTACGTTTCATTCGTTTTTACCTTCTAATACTAGATTCTTATTTTTAATGTAGTTGATAAAAAAAATGTTCCACGTACAATTTCCGGAAAAAAAATAGTTTAATTATATAGTGCGTAGCTAAGAAGAAGAACGTTCACTTAAAGAAACCAAAAGCGAATTTAATTTACAAATGTTTTTTTGTTTCAAAATATTAACATTTGGTGAATTTTTAAGATACATGTTAGACATTTACAGATTTTGGAAAAAGTGTTCAGCTAGCGATAAAATGGGCAATTGCATTTACTGTCTCAAAAATCCACCATGTATAGCAATCGGACGTTATGGTAATATTTTCTATTCTTCTTTTTCTCCAATAAAAACGTTCATATTTTCCTTGATATTCGTGTTGAGAATGTAAAATAAGGTGCAAGGTCATGTGATCGTAAACTACACCGAGTTACGACTGCTGTGACTCGGCTATTTTACGTTCAAGACAACATTTGCGCCGCGAAAAACGTTTTATGTGTTTTTGCGTTCATAACATTTTGTTTGGTTATGTTTTGTGTTTTTCTGCCTACACAATCGCCCATATTATCTATGTATGATGTAATTTAATGGTTAGAAATTTTCCTGCATGGAAATTCTTGGAAGATCCTAGTATTTTGTTTTATACAACGAATAGTACATAAGTTTTTTAACTTATGTTATATCGTATAGTACACCTACTTGTATAAATAATGTACAGAAAATATAAGAAAATACAAAGCGGCTTTCTTTTTCAGGTATGCATCGGCGAACTTAAGGGCACAAACAATGTGGAGATAAAATACGAAGCTGGCGCATTATGTTAGATACCAATAACTTCGACTATGAAACGACTACTTTATACGACGCCCTCGAAGCGTACACCAGCAGAACTGAGAAGCAAAATGATAATGTAACGAACTCCACAAACACAACATGGCCAGGATACGATGTCTGCGATCCCGCATCTTATCCGGAAGACTTCCTTACATCTTCGCTGTTTCACAGCTGTATCTACCTGATGTATTCAATAGTTTTTCTAGTAGCTCTGGTCGGAAATGGATTAGTGTGTTTCGTGGTACAGACTTCCCCGCGAATGAAGACAGTGACGAACTACTTTATAGTGAACTTGGCAGTGGGAGACATCCTGATGACACTGTTCTGCGTGCCGTTTTCATTTGTGCCTATGTTGATACTCCGGTACTGGCCGTTCGGGTTTGTGATGTGCAAAGTAGTGAACTATACGCAAGCTGTGTCGGTGCTTGTGAGTGCGTACACGTTGTTAGCTATATCCATTGATAGGTATATGGCCATCATGCGGCCATTGAGACCCAGGCTGGGTAAGGCAGCGGCCAAGATGGTAGTGGCTGCAGTGTGGCTGGGCGCCTTCACAACGGCGGCTCCCATAGTAGTTGTTTCAAAACTGCAGAGGCCGACTCCGTGGCATCAGCTGTGTAAAGCGTAAGTAAAAGCAATATTGTAAAAGACCTGTGTAACAACTTTGGTGTACTGTAAGCTATATTCTATCTAGCTAATCTCTAAATAAAGCTGTCTTTTAACTTTAGTACTCATTATAACATTTTCTCGCAAGATCTTGTTCACAATCTTTCTGTAACAGTAAAGTAATTATTGTTTATAACATTAATTGGCATGAGAAAATACAAGCCGTAATTAATTAGAACGAATAATTAAATTGTAATGAACGCGGTAGTGTAAACGTTCAATAACAACGAAGCCTGAGAGCCTCACACGATGCAGTGCAGTTCTTGAGCGGTGCGCCCTGTTTTCCTTCAAATTAATCAAAGTACATGCTACCCGGTGCGTTGCGATTTCGCGCGGTATTATATCGCACAGACCGTCTATTACAGATTGTAACAAGGCTCAGATATACAGGACAGAAGAACAGCTAGGCAATCGGGAAAAATACAGGTATTGAGCTACATCCGATTAGACTGAAAACTGACCAACATATTTGGGGAAAAATCAAGACAGTTGATGTCACTAGATTTAATTTGCTGCAATAAATCGTGTGGCCTGGACCTTATTCTTCCTCCTTACGGCCTGTTTACAGAGACATTTGTCTAGAGGAGTGGGAGCACGTTGGCCAAAGTGGTCAGTACACATGCGCGCTACTGATCCTACAGTTCGCGCTGCCCCTGGGTGCGCTCGTGTGCACGTATGCACGCATTGCGCACGCCGTGTGGGGAGGCCGGCCCCCAGGGGAGGCGCAGGACGCGAGAGACTCAAGACTCCAACATTCTAAACGTAAGGTTAGTACTTCTAACGTAACTTAACATATGGTGTATAATAAGTAATGGGCTCACCCTACAGGTTGACCTTATTGACATAACACGTTATAGTCTTCCATAAACACCAATCCCCGGGTAAAACTTTGGATTCCAAGCTACCAACTGTGAAATACAATGAAAATACCTCTCAACTTTTTTCCCGTTTCTGAGGATTGGCTCAGGCAAAGTTACATTCTAGCTGCTATAACGATGACAGAAAAGTTAAAAATGAATCAGCTTGACATAAAGCTGCAAAAAAGCTTAAATCGATCCCGTTGGAAATAGTCGTAGAGCTACGAAACGAGTAAAAACGAGCGTCACTTTACACGATCAATGAGACAGCCCGTACAGTATTATAACTACATAACATAACATCACGCCTGTAATCCCCAAAGGGTTAGGCAGAGGTGTACCTAATAGTACATCCTCATTTCGCCAGTAACCATGGCTGCTACTGAGAAATTGCTTATGGGAAAACCCAATAACACTTTGCCCGGCTTGGGAATCGACCCCATGACCTAATTCTTAGCAGTCGCGCTTGCGACCACTAGGCCCACTAGGCAGTATTCTAATCATATGCAAAAGTGATCATAAGCTCAATTAACTCCAGGCACAGGTAAGGAAGCTTGGCCCTGACCTTATTAAACGCTCCCTCTTACACAGTGCGTGTCTACGCTCACTTAAATCTTGTCTCCAACGACGTAAGCAAACTGTTCAAGGTCCGATAATGAGATTCTGAATTCTTAGAGCCTTTAGACCTGCCCTTGAAGTGTGTTATTTTGTGTTTGGACTGCCTCGTTGGTGTAGTAGACTACAGAGCTTGAAGTACTGGGTTCGATTCCCAGGTCGGGCGACGTATTAGGTTTTTCCATCTGGAATTGCTCAGTAGTAATCACGGAGTCTGGATTTGTGCCCAGTTGCTAGCAATAGGCTCGCCCCATATTACATGAGACTTAAACATAACTGGCTAAATGTGGGTGTACTATTAGGTACAACTCTGCCTAACCCTTCGGGGACTACAGGCGTGATGTTATGTTTCGTAATTAATATTGTACCTAATCATGGAACGTACGTCGAGTGTTCGCCTATCACGAAAATGTCAATAAAATATAAACGTACTGCTAATGAGATAATTTTTAGCATTCATTTGGGTTACCTAATGGGCTAATGCATAGACCGCACTGGTAATGAGTTGACTAATCATTTATTATAGGAAGTAAGTTGTAAATACATGTGGCACTGCACGTGTTGCTCATTCAATAAATATACACCGTGTATCACACATAGAATGATTCAATTTCAATGCCTACTTAACTCAAATGTATGTGCAGCTGATTTTTTTTTTGCGACAGCGGTGTTTGATGACCTGGACTGCACCATGCTTTCCGCTTTCCTGATACATGCTTTATAACAAACTTCCGATCCTGGGCACCATCTACATACATATTAATAACAATAAAACTATTCGTTGATAATAATGTGAATAAAAAATGCCACCATTAAACGTATTTAATAAATAGCTTTTCCTTGAAGGCATAAGATAACAATATTTATAAACAAAGAATGTAAACTCTTACAAGATTTGACTGTTTTCTAGTTTATGTAGGTACAGGTGATAAAGTAAATATTATATAGAATGTTTTCAGAATACTTTATAGACGTTCAAACGCAATTCCGAACTGTTCGAGACAATCCTGACAAAATGCTCGTGTCACGATATATCTTTTCAAAATATAGAGATAAACGAAGCATCGACATCAAAATAACAATAAATTTTTCATGCAATAAATGTATGCTGTCAAAAATATTCATGAAACTCGAGGAGAACCGTTTTATTTTACAATTTTAGTTACACAATCTTGAACACGTGTCAGTACCACAAAATCGAGGTTATGTGCATCGGAATATGACAGGAATTATCTTGCTTGTGTGGTTCAGTAGCTGTTTGGGATCGTAGGTCCTTGAACAAACAATACTATCTAAAAATTCCTATTAAATATGATCTCATCACGACACGTTCGTATTTCCGAAGAAGCTGCGATGAAGACCGAAGCGCATACTTTATCTGAAAAACTGTACTTGAACTTAATTTGCAAAGTAAAAGTCCAACAGTTTCGAGTAGCATTTTTGACATTAACGTACGCTAGCGGTAAATTCAAGTTTATTGCTTTAAATATACGATGTTGCCTCGGCAGACTCTCGGTTTGGGTGTTAAATTCAACCAAGGACTGTAAGCCGGCTGGCATAGTTAATTATACGAATAAAAATAATACTGCTTTCTGTTTCGTAATATTTACTTAATACTCACTTAGAAAAATGATAAGGTTCTAGTTCAAAGGCAAAGCTTAAGCTTTTAGGCTAATAACTTTTTTAGGTAAATATTAATAGTACCTAATACTTTAAAACATAAAAGAACCCTAGTCGTTAGTTACGTATATTTAAAAACATATTAATACATTCACTCGTATCTAATTATTTTACATGGAAATGTAAACTGTTTCAATGAAATTTACTAAAAGCGAAACTTCTTTAAGCCTACCTACCAACAGGTCGCAGGTGGAGCACGCCTGCCTAAAATAAACCGATTTGCTCGAAGCTGGAAGAGATCTATATTATAATGGTCAGAGAGAGTAGGTTTCCGGGTAACAGATACTCTCTGACTATAGAGTTTCACGCGTCTGTTACAGAGGGGCTTTAATTCTCAATTCTAAGTGTGTGTTATTATTTCAGATGATCAAGATGATGGTGATCGTGGTGACAGTGTTCACGATGTGCTGGCTGCCCCTCAACATGTTTATTGCAAGTAGTCGCTTTTATTTACACTTATATTAGGCCGCGTCCTAACCGAAGAAAGGTCGCACGAATACACGATCGTCGCGTTAATTTTGTTTGGCGAACCCGAGCTCGTGGTCTCATCAAACCCGAAAGCGTGGTCGTATTGGCAGAGGTTCCAAACCCAAGAGTGATATATGTATGCATGGACTGCGTCATGTTCCTTTGGGCGCGTGGCCATAGTCGGAACTACCGCGTCACTGAGAGTTTTTTGCAATACAATTTCAACAGACTATAATTATGACAAATTAATATTTACCTACTGGGCACTCTCCTGGCAATGCCATTCTAAGAACCATGACGCATTATATGAATACTACGATCGCATATTCACACAACCTCTTTGTAGGAGCGGGGACACACTAATAGAATGTGAAATGCATCTAAATACACGAAATAGAGAGCCAGCATTGAGGAGCTCGTGGCTCAATAATTACAGCCGCTCGGGTCGATCGTTAGGTTAAGCCGTGCTTGCCTAGGTTGGTCTGTGGATGGGTGACCACCCACGCCGAGTTTCCTCCGTGCCTCGGAAAGCACGTTAAGCCGTTGGTCTCGGCTGTCATTTGTAGATCTTTGACAGTCGTTAGGTAGTCAGAGGCCTTTAAAAAGAAAGTCTGACAGCCAGTCTCACCAAGGGGTATCGTTTTACTCGGTACTAACTGGGTTGTGGAGGTCAGATAGGCAGTCGCTCCTTGTAAAAAAGTGGTATTCAGCTGCATCCGTTAGAATTGGAAGCCCACCCCAACATAGTTGGGAAAAGGCTAGGCAGATGAGAGCCAGCATTCAATGTCCAATACATTGAATGTTAGCTCGATCTGTATTTGGTAGATTTAGACGTTTTCCTTTACAGGCGTCTATAGATGCATGTCGTAATCTACAAACTGATCTGTTTAGCTTCCATTCTTGAAAGTAAAGCCATTTTCCGTAGTTCATCAATCCATCTTACTTTGCAAAGTAGACAATATCCATACATCATTGTATCCTGAACAAATAGGTTTCTTGTGTTTATAATACGATAATTATCATTTTAAACATCGACAATACCTTCAATTATAATTATTGTCTGGGTTATATTATAATGCATATCATACATTCACAATAATCTGAAATAAAGTTCTTAGTCAATGCTAACTGGCGTCTGTACATTTACCAGTTAAACGGCGACAAATTTCAATTTCAGTCATTCAGAATACGCTTTGTACACACAATTTCCAGATTCATTAAATTGGTTTACAAAATTCCGATAAACGGTGTGAACATGGTTCCGCTTCGGGAAACTTTAAGACCATCAGATTAAATCAGTTCTGCGTGGAAAACGATTGCGACTGCCTCGGCTTGATAATTTTCTAATTAACGGTGTCAATGAGATTACGCATCGGAGAACTTGAAAGACTGTTATATCGAAATGGCTTTGAAAATAGATCAGACATATTGTCTTTGCTTTACTATTGATACTCAGAAACACACACACATGAACTATTGAAAGGGTCAGTTATAAAAGGTGGGTTACGTAAAATTTTGGATAAAAGTTCTTGTTACAAGAATACCTGTAGAAGAAAACAATGACGAGCTTATAATAAAGCTCTTATTACACTTATTTATTTATTAATGAACACATAAAATATTTAACAGGACTATGTCCTGTTAAGTCAGTACATTACATATAGATGGAAGAGCATAAAGGTTCTGCTTATTTCATAAGAAATTTATTCCAGCAGACCTGCGAGAGGAAAGTTGGATTAGAAATGTAGAAAGACGACTGTCTTTGTTTTTTTCCTGTTTTGTCTTTTCTACAGACTTGTAGAAAAGACAAAACAGGAAAAAAACAATTAGAACTTAAAACAAAAGTATACCTAGATAATGATAGGCTCTTTAGTCAACTGATCCCACTCATTTGGGACCTGCGGGATGAGTTTACAAAATTATTATTTTTATGTTATTTTCTTTAGTCAATTGAGCTTGCCATTAAAAAAAAAATGTCGTCATATTTCAAATTTGAGTATAGATGTTAGGAGGAATAAAAATAATTAATTACACGTTCTCTTAGTTATGGGCAGTAACCTTAAGAAAAGCTAGCATGAGTCCAAGATGGTATTTAAATAATAGCATTCATTAATATTACACCAATTCACAAAATACATACCACCTTGCACTCATGCTAAACATACACACAAATATATACTATAAAAAATAAATACAATAAAATATGATTCTGAAAATAATAATTTCAGTTCTTCAAAGTTAAAATTAAATTATCGAAAGACTGCTAACGACTCATACCACATCGCAGATATAACTAAATTAGTCATGTTACAAGAAGAGATACTTGTAAGTTAAATACTTTAGAGGAATAAAATTCCAAGTAAAAATTACAGAGAGTTAGTTAAAAATTACAGTAGAAATAAAATATAATCGTCTTTAAAAGAAACTTTGTTATATTCAAAGGAAATATTAAACGCTTTGTGTCTATTTTATTTTAAAAAAATATAATATAATACCTCTTATTATTCTCGGTTAGACTCTAAATTCCTAGCCTTAAAAAATTAACTCAGAAAAACAAGCAAAACCTAATTTGTAAGTACGGTCGAACAAGCTATTTGGTGTACATTTTACAATGTAATTTGTGGGTTAAACTGTAAACCAAATAGCTTGTTCGACCGTACGTCACAAAAAAAGAATAGGTTTCTTTTTTATACAAATCACTAAACGAAAGTTTGACAATTCTTATTAAGAGGAGTAAACTAATATACCCCGCGAAAAAAAACCAAACGCATTATTCACCTTAATTTAACGCTAGTGCAATGTTAGTTTCATAATAATATCCATCTTTGACTTTCGTCCTCTTTGGGTCTGTACTGAAGTTCAGTTATTTTATTTTATTAAATTATCCAGAGTTACTTAATTTACCTCCACGTGCAAAGGCACGTTTTTTGCCCTCTACGCCGTAGCACTTTCGTAGCGTTCACTTTCGTAGCGTTAAGAGTTACGCGCTACGAAAGTGCTACGAAGTTAAACAAAATTATTTTTGCACAGGTTTTATGGACGATACATGAAGAGGATGAAAGATGGGCCACATGGCCTGGTATGCCATACATGTGGTTTGCTTGCCACTGGCTGGCGATGTCACACTCCTGCTACAACCCCATCATATACTGCTACATGAACAATCGGTATAGGAGAGGATTTAAACAGGTAATATCTAAGACTTGACTGTGTGTGAATTGGGTTTCTTTTAATAGCAGTGTCTTTCACATAGACTTTACAATCACTTATTTATCGACAATATCGTACAATTAACCTAACTTCACCATAAAATTAATTGTGAAGTTAATTATTTTTTTAATTTGAGTCTTTTTCTGTATTTTAAGTCGTATTATAATAATTGAGTTTCGAATTGAGTCTACAGCAGCATTTTATTACTGCCGTCGAGTGATCTAAGCTCTAATTTCTGATTCAATTTTCGGAAATATTGCTATACTTCTTATGCTTGTCAATTATGTTTCTCAAGTGAAGAACTCGCGTCTTCTGTCATTGAAAGTCAATCTCCAAGCCACTACAGTAAATAATGTCATCGGCAAAGTACTCAAGAATCCGGATCCGTAATACCGAGAATTTGAAGATATCCTTGTAGAAGTAATTAGGATTCTCAGAATGTTGAACGGTAAAATCTACTGGAACAAAATCTTATCAATTTATGGTTACTAGGTAATTTTAGATTGAAGGCTTCTATATCTTACTTATACCTACAAGTCATTTGTATAATAAAGCAATTAATTTCTATTCAATCTTTTTTACTGTCATGATCTAGACTCTAGACGCTCCTAATTTTTGACTAGATTCACTTATATTGCTCTCGTGAAATATTACTTTCTTACATTCCAAATTACGCTATCATAAAACAAGACTATTTAAGAAAGTATAATAAAATATATGTAGTTTGCCCTAAAAAAAATATTCTTAGCAGGGTTTACACAAACTTTATTTTCCAAAATGTTTGATGTCTTGAAATGCATATGTAATAAAGATAGAGCTGTGTGTGTCTTCCACTGAATTAACTAAATGTTTCTCATACAAAAACGGGCTCAAGATAAATCCTAAAGGTCCTAATGAATTTCTTGGTGGTCTCTTGGGATAAATTGTGTCGGTTAAATATAGCGGCGTTAAAAGAAACGCATTGCCCGTGGCTATGTGTTGGTAGGAGCTTGTAGCTTGATACGGGACAATCCAACTTCAAACTTTAGCTTGCCTCGGGTCAGTTTCAAATGGATGTTCATTCTTACCCTATCCTTGCTTAATACATTTTATTGAGTATGTTTGGATGTATGTTTGATTATGAGAGTCGAGGTCGAAGCTTTTACGAATATTACGTTTCTTGATTTTGAAAAGTTCAGACCTACATTCATTTCATTAAACGAAAAACGAAGGTCTCTGGACGTCTGCGGTTTAGAGACCTTCGTCCATCTATTTCAAACATCCCGATGTTAGCAATCCGTCCGGCGAGAATTGGCCTGTGTGTGGTAAAATGAAAGTTTGTTGTGGTTTTTGTGAAACCACGCATTTGAGGTAGCCGGTTAGTCTGCCTTTCTATCAGATATGTATTAGCCTATGTAGAGAAGCATGCTGAATCGATAAGATAGTTTGCTTGTCATAGATTAGCTCTGCTGGGAAGGGATCAACTAACGCTAGTCGCCCGGTTAAGGACAGCTGAACTAATCGTACTAACTGCAGCTGGTACGCGCTGGTATTTCGGTAATCCATGGGATATCAGAATTGCTCTGAGATTTTGCCGCTACTGACATAAACGTGATAACTTCGTATAAAACCCTGATATTTCGCCGGTAGTCTGATAATTCTAATTGGTTACTTAACACTACCAATCAATGAGGGATTTTCTTTTTCAACTCTTCTATAGTCGCTGGATAGATGGCGCTGAACTTGCTAAGTTACTGCAAGGAATGGAACGTCACATCATTTCACTTGGATGTAATGGTTATAAGCTTAATTAAGCAAACGAAAGTGTCAGTCAACGAGCGTATGTGACGTGACGCAATGTTTTTTTTTCCAGACGTTTTGGCTTTGGCACCTAGTAACGTAGTCAGTTTAACGCCATCTACAGAGTTCTTGGAAACTGTTTTTTTTTTATACTCAAAAAGAAAACCTCTCATTGACATACTTTTTATGATCTGTTAAGACCCGTTTCCCTCATTATTGTGTATGGCAATAGCAACCGGAAAGTGGAAGGAGGCTTTTGCCCAGGGGTGGGACAGAGAAGGCAAGGAAAAAGAATAGCAACCTGTGACATCACTTTTTTCCAACTTAATGACTAATTGATTCTAAAGCTCAACTAACAATTGATTTTAAAGCAACTGAAAATTTAATTTAAAAGTTAATTGAAAAGTAATCTGGTTTTCAGGCCTAAAAGAAATTATGTTTTAAAGAAATTGTGTCTTAGAATTAGTGGTTAATGGTGTCAAATACCCAAATAAGATAGGGCTAAACTAAACAAAGGATTTGTACTGGTAGCGATAGTTTTCACATTTCAAAAGAAGATGAATCACGTAGGCACAATAAAGTATGCTCTATATTTCTATTAGGTTCATTCAAAATAAAATATTTGAGGATTGATACAATAACCAAAAAAGATGCTACGTCATGAACTCAACATTCTTAGTTTTTATTTATTCTGTGGTCCACAATGTTACTGTCGGTTCAGCTGTTTCAGTTTTTAATTGGTTCATGTCTCTTTTTAGGCCTTTGGATGTGTATTTCGAATACGCCTGGACACGTCGTCGCGACATCGAACTAGCATGTGCGAAGGAGTACAAATGTCGGGTGAGTAACCATTTTGAACTTCTCATTAATTTTCAGGCCCATATTCATTCAGTGGCTCATAATTACGGTTCCATTATGAAGGAAAGGGGAAAAGATGATTGATTGCAATATCTTCTTTGTAGATCAGGGGGCCTAAAATGGCCGCTTCAGCTGAATCATAGAATAGTAATATTCTATATTCTTAAAATGGTCACAGACGCATTAATATTGAGAATTGTAACTTTGTGACTTTTTACAAATTGTAGCCTAATTTATATTGTTATCCAATCACGATTCTGCAAAATCGGCCATTTTAGGACCTACGAATTAACTCATTATAAGACCTCGTGCTTTCGATGTTATGCTTTACTTAAAAAAACACAGCATAATTTGTTATGCTAAAACGAGACTTGCTATTCAAATGAAGAATTCCCATAGGAAAAAAAATAAACTTCACGAAGATGAATGGGACTTTTCAAGTTTCCCCCCGACTGAAACCGATTTATGAAAAAAGCTTTCTATTTGTCGTCTCGGTTTACCATTCATCTTTCTGACATATTTATTATCAATCTGACCTGCCAGTAAAGCTTTGATAATAATAAAGTAGGTAGTTTATATAATCCGTACGTCAGTGATAACAAAACCAGTATAAACTGGCCTATAATTCTTTTGAAAATCCAGCTCAAGGTCGAAATGTGACCACTGATGATGTTGTCAAGCTGTCGAGTTCAAAATAGGCTTAGAAAAGGGACCAATTCCTGTTAAAGAACTGACGACGAAATTGATCACTGTTTTACGGAAATAGAATCACATCAATAACATATGAAGTACTTCTTAACAAAATTGAATTTGGCTGAGTTTCCCGCTTATCCGTTTTGTTACTAAGACACATTTAGAGCTTACAAGATTTACGAAGCGATGAATTGTATTGATTTAGCGCTAGGGTTATTCTACCAAGAAATTGCTTATCTTGACGTTCGTACCTTTTGAAACTGCATTCTTTGTTTAATATTTAAGAGTTAAAAGTAAAGCAGCCAGCACGATTTCTTGAGTGACATTTTACAAGGAAAATACAGCGCATCCAAAGTAAATATTTAAATGAGAAACTCCTTAGTTGGTGCCTGTGTTTCTTTATTAAAAGATTGTTTTGTTTTTCTCAAAGTGTTTTCTGAATACAGCTTGGCTCTAGAGCCAGTTGTGTGCATTTAATATGGATAAACTTGCATAAAAGTTAAGTTGAGAGTCAAGAGTCAGTTTTATTATTTATTTAAACTTCATGTATAATACTGATACATAGGTGGACTTTGTGCCACAGGGCCAAGCAATTTAGCTTTAAAGTTGTTATCCTAAGCTGTTAAATATTCAATTAAAGTATTACCAATAGTTTTAGCATTCTTTTACCTTATAATAATCCATTCTCTTTTTTGCGCAGCCGTGAGGCACAACACATACTGTGTTTTTCTCTTTTTTTTTTAATTCGTCATTTATTTTTTATTTTGTTTCTTTTTTTTATTCTGTGTCCCTAATGAACAGTCGTCAAATAAACATTATTGTCTCTTTCTTATCTCTTTTTGCATGATTAAAACACATGCATTACACAATTATAATTATCTGTACCTACACTAAACAAATTCTAATTCAAGTACGTACAATTGATGATCAGCTGATCAATTGATCGGCTCTCAACGAATCCACAAATTATTATGACGCGTGTCGCGACGGACGCCATATTAATAATTATTGTTATTAATGGATGCGACGAGTGCTCATCATGTTTTGACGACGTCATACTGCTTGACATAGGAGTAATGTATTTTGTTAGGAAATAAGTGGGGATGATGAACCTGCTACAATTAAGTCCATGGCTCGAATTTATTTAAGCAATTAGTGTTGCTGGACATTTAGATTTGAAGTTCCACACTTTAGTACTAGGTGTGACCTAACTATGACTTGGTCAAATAACATTGTAATAGAACATTTCCATTTTGGATTAAAAACTTTATATTCAAACTTCATCACGATGTAACGTTAAATTTGTAAGTACCAATTAAAACGACAAGGGTTCTGAAAAGGATTAACCGAAATACTTTTAATTGACAAACATTTTAAAAGTGGTTCCTTCAAATAAACGGCCTAGTTAACAAATTCTAATATTTTAACGACTTAAATGTTTACGTATTAACTTTCTTTAGAAAAACGATTTTAGTTTTCGAAAGTGCCTGAAAGCTCTTTTGAGCACCTAATTAAGAGACAACAGATAGTATAAAGAATATTTTGGAGTATTTACGAAAAAAAAATTTAAAGTTAACAACTTTTTGTAGCAAGAACTGATGCTGAACATAATTTGAACATCATGTCACATTTTTGTTTGGAAAAAATAACTATTTTCTATTTTAAGGAGGCAGTCTCAGCCCTAGACTGTTATGCTGTCTGAATCAGGCATCAGCCAAAAAAACACGTATCTATCATTCACTTTATTTAAGTCAATTTGTACCGGGGCACAGCTAGTAAATAATAAATCTATACAATACATACCTCTCACAAATATTCCTTATACGGCTACGCTTGTTTGTTTGTGTAGTTATACCGTAGAGTCGTTGAGATCTTCACAAAAATAGTATATTGCAAACTTCCTCGATGCTTAAAAAGGCATGCATACACAAGGACCTACCAACAAAGTCCTATCGGTCCTCACAATTTACAGATTTGTGCAGAGAGGAGTCTGTGCACAGAACGGCTCGACAACTCAATTTTAATTTCCCGGGAAACGGAATGTCAAAGGCACAATACAATGTCCTACAAAAAGAAGAAAAAAATCAGATCTTCTGACACACGCTCATAGATAAAATCTCTGAATTCGTTTGTCTAAGTTTTTTGTCCGATTGACACTGAGATTTTTTTTTATATCTAGAATCTTAGGAAAATTGACAATATCAAGGCTCTATTTGAGGTGCACTACAGTTCTTATTATTATAATTTTTTTTTCAGCCTTGCCACTGCTGGGCAAAAGCCTCCCCCCCATATCCTTCCAGGTACTCTTCTCTTGCGCCACCTCGAACCAGCCGTCGTGATGCACGTCTAAAGCTCATAGCCCACATAAACGACTCCGCTCCCACCCAGCAAAAAGTATATAATTCAAATATGGGCTTTATATATTGCTCTTTAGATATACTTTACATTGGCAACATAAATTTGCAGACAGCTCGCTGTCAGCGAGGTTACCGCCGTAAGACTGCTCGGTTGCTAATGTTAAGTATATCTAAAGAGCAATACATAAAGCCCATATTTGAATTATACTCTTTTTGCTGGGTGGGAGCGGAGTCGTTTATGTGGGCTATGAGTTTTAATCATTTCGCCACCTCTTTCTAGGCCGGCCTCGGCAGCTTCGTCCATCCTCAGGCACCCATCGTGTTGACACCTTTGCCCAGCGGTCGTCGTGCATGCGGCTCACGTGGCCCGCCCAATTTAATTAAGTAGTTTATCTAGAACTTCACTTTTATTCCTAACTAGTGCTTAGTTAGCAATAAATAGTGTGGAAAAATCAGTGGTATGACAAACGAGAAAAAAATCCTGTTTGTCATACTGGTGTGATAATCTGCCCGCTTAGCATGACCAAAGAAACGAAAGAGAATCGACAAATCTTTTGTTCATCTGTCATTTTGCTGTCATTGAATCGACAAAATGACAGATGAACAAAAGATTTTTCGATTCTCTTTCGTTTCTTCGGTGTTCATGCTAAGCGGGCTGGTGTGACTACGAGTCGGCAATGTCCTAAACCCATATTTACTTATAAAATACTGACTGCATAAATATGCATTTGTAATTATTGATTTCGATATGAGCAAAGTTCTACCCTTTAGTTTGGCAGCTGTTGTTTCAAATAAGTTAGAGTTTATGAACTATTCAGTTTTTCTCTTCAGTGTCTTGCGTGTTTTAAATAAATATGTATGTATGTACCAAAATTTAAAATGTGCAACTTCATAGTTACTTCATTTTGACATTATTTGTATGATTGAATGTAGTGAACTTACATATTTAACTACATTTTATCGTAATGATTCTTACCTTGATAAATAAGATTTATTTTATTTGTTTTTAAAATAAAAACAATAAAATACGTTAAGTGGATGCCATAAATATCTTAGCGCTTATAAATAGCCATCGACGCAACTGATGTGTTACTATTGAACAAACGGGTAACCACTCAAACTGTTTAAATATTAGCTGTGCCTTTATTTTATGTACGTAATAAAATTAGTAGCAGAGCACCATTTATTTCAAAATACTTTCAGATATAATTTGATATGTGCTTTCTTTAGGCCTGAATTCCTGTCACGCTGACGGTCGGTCGCGCACGGTCGGTCGCGTACTTTGGCGACAAAAGCAGTAGCAAATACGCGCCACTGACGTCAGCGTCGCAGTATGGTGCTATATAGAACACAATGTATACTCGTACGCGCGACCGACGCACGCGACCGACGTCAGCGCGACAGGAATTCAGGCCTAAGCCTAATAAGAAATAGTCGGTAAATTGTTAACTTTTATTAATCGTTAACGTTTTCAGGTACCTTTTATACAGAATGGATACACCGACGAGAAAATGGTTACCACGTACTGGTACCTACATTATTCTAAACCCCCTCATTTCGAAATTTTGTCGGTAGTTTTATAAAAAATTAGCCGTTCCATACATTTTGACCGTGTAGGTATTGTACTTTAGTAGGAAAAAGCTGTTTTTTAGGGTTCCGTACCCAAAGGGTAAAAACGGGACTCTGTTACTAAGACTCCACTGTCCGTCTGTCCGTCTGTCTCACCAGGCTGTATCTCATGAACCGTGATAGCTAGACAGTTGAAATTGATGAACAGATGATGTATTTCTGTTGCCATAACGACAAATACTAAAAACAGAATAAAAATAATATTTAAGGGGGGCTCCCATCGTGGAGGACGTGGTGAGCACTCTGTTCCCCACGCGGGGAGAACATCCCCCCCGCCTATGGCTCCGCCACCTGCGGTGCTGGAAGCGGACCACCAGGATGACGACGACGACACTCCGGAAGTGACTGGAATAGACCTGAGAGTGGCGGTACGCAGGCTCAGTGCCAAAAATACCGCCCCGGGACCCGACGGCTTGCCTGGCAAAGCCTGGGTCCTGGCCTCGGAGGATCTCGGGCTCCGACTGGAGGGGCTCCTAAGCGCATGCTTGGAGAGCGGCCAGTTTCCGCTTCGTTGGAAGACGGGGAAGCTGGCCCTCATTCGGAAGCCGGGGCGCCCTGCGGACTCTCCGTCCGCATACCGGCCCATAGTGTTGCTCGACGAGGTGGGCAAGCTCTTTGAAAGAGTAATTGCAAACCGCCTCGCCGAGCACCTTGCGGGGACGGGGCCGGATCTTGCGGAACACCAATTTGGTTTCCGCAAGGGGCGCTCTACGGTGGACGCCATCATGCGCGTGAGATCCCTCACGACGGGGGATGCGGTGTCCCGGGGTGGGGTTGTCTTGGCGGTGTCTCTTGACATCGCCAACGCCTTCAACTCCATGCCCTGGAGCTGCATTAGGGAGGCAGTCCGGTATCACCGGGTGCCGACCTACCCCTGTCGTGTGGTCGGGAATTACTTGACGGACAGAGCCGTCATCTACCCCGGTCGCAGCGGAGAATGGAAACGGCGAGAGATGTCGTGCGGTGTTCCACAGGGATCGGTTCTAGGGCCTTCCTTGTGGAACATCGGGTACGACTGGGTGCTGCGCGCCGACCTCCCTAGCGGCGTCAGCGTGGTGTGCTATGCAGACGACACGCTGGTGCTGGCACAAGGGGGGTCGCACGAGGCGGCGGCTGAAATAATGACACGCGGGGTTGCGATAGTCGTCGAGAGGATCCGAACTGGGTCTCGAGGTGGTATTGCACAAGTCCGAGGCCATGTGCTTTCATGGGCCTCGGAATGCGCCACCTCCGGGATCCTCACTGACGGTAGGAGAGGTATCCGTCGGCGTCGAATCGACGCTGAAGTACCTGGGACTCGTCCTCGACAACCGATGGAACTTCGCGGAGCATTTCCGACGTTTGGCCCCCAAACTGGAACGGACCGGGGCTGCCTTCAGGCGGCTTCTGCCCAACCTGGGGGGGCCAAACGCCTCCTGCCGGAAGCTCTATGCGGGAGTCGTGCGGTCCATGGCCCTTTACGGGGCCCCGGTGTGGGCGCGTTCATTGAGGCGGCGAGCCACCCACTACCTGAACGCGCCCCAAAAGGTGGTAGCCGTAAGGCTGGCCCGTGGGTACCGCACGATCTCCCTTGAGGCAGCGTGCCTCCTTGCCGGATTGTCGCCATGGGATCTGGAGGCAATTGTCCTCGCGCGCCTGCACGAATGGCGCGCGGAGGTGCTACGCCGGGGGGAAACTCCGCTGCTGCGGCAAATTGTCGCGCAGCGGACAGACTTCCGGCATGATCTCATGGCGACATGGAGAGAGCGACTGTCGCAACCCCGTGCAGGGCACGCCACAATAGTGGCGGTAAGTCCCCTCTTTGAGAAGTGGCTTGAGAGACGCCACGGCGTCCTCACCTTCCGCCTGACGCAGGTCCTCACCGGACACGGTTGTTTCGGGAGGTTCCTGCACCGAATCGGGCGGGAGGAAACGCCCGGGTGTTTCCATTGCGAGGATCGACCGGAGGACACGGTGGAGCACACGGTGGAGGCGTGTCCCGCGTGGGCGGAGCACCGCCGTGTCCTCGAAGCGGCGATTGGCGGCGGCGACTTCTCGCGTCCGGCCCTGGTGCAAGCCATGGTCCGGAGCGAGACGGAATGGGACACCGTCACCTCCTTCTGCGAAGCAGTAATGCTAGAGAAGGAGGTGGCGGAACGTGAGAGGGAGAGAACCTCACAGCGTCCCGGCCGCCGCGGGAGATGCCCCGGGCGTCGGGGGCCACCACGTGGCCCCCGGCCACCTTAGGCGCGGGCCTGTGGACGGTGGGCTATGGGCTAGCTCGCCGTCCGTCCGTCTCATGACGACAGGCCGTGTCGACGGCGCGTTCGTGTTCTACGCGCGCCTCAAAGAGAGTCAGCAAAAAGGAAGGGGTCCGCAAGGACCGATGCCTGCCGGGGTTGCGGGACTGTTCGAAAGAGATACCGTGGCCCCGGAACACAATGGGCGATGAAGGAACATGGATGGGTTTTAGTCAGTAAAAGTCTGACAAAGGGGGGCTCCCATACAACAAACGTGATTTTTTTCCGTTGTCTAATGTTGTATAGATAGGTAATGGTACGGAACCCTTTGTGCGCGAGGGCAACTCGAACTTGCCCGGCTTTTTTTTATTTCCTACGAATAATTTTCATGTGGCGGGGCTCAGAATGATGTGATGATGATGCCATCTAGCCGATTTCAGCCACAGCTGCATTCGATGGCTTTCTAAGGTGGTTGTCGAGAGCTTTGGTGTGCTGCTCTTTCATGTGCAATATAGTGGCTAGCTTAGCCATCTTTGGTGGAAAAACTCCGAGCACAAAGCGGACGTGTCCGACCTGTTTGGGTTTTTCAATCTATTTTTGTATACTTGCTGAAATGTCACTGAACATTAATTTTCCTTTGATATTTTATAATTTCATCTCTGCCACGCTTTAATGAACTGACGAATACTTAGCTGCTTACCTAAGTATTTTTTCCAGTGGATTAGGTACTTAAAAATTATATAACTTCTTCGCAATTTGTAGATAATTTATATTATCCAGCTGTATAAAAACCGTTTCAGAAGATTCTGAATAATACAAATATTTAGCATGTAGTCAAATTATAAAAATCTTGCTAAATATCCGTCCGTTAATTCGGTTCATTGAATTAAAGAGTACCTACCAACATATTTTATTTATTTTTATTTTAGTTATTTATAGAACCAACAGCGATACATAAAAATATTTTACAAAATATGCGTGTGACAGTTATTATGGCCAATTATAGGTTTCCCTGTATAACTGGGATTTATGTATAATACATGCAAACAACAAAACCAAAATAAAATTACAAGACAATACAAAATTACTTTTAAGTTAATTTTAGATTACAATTTTGAAAAAAATAAAACTAAAAGGTCTATTAATAAAAGATAGTACAAGAAGAAGAAGAAGATTGGTTGCTTGTCATTTATCTCCGTTTATAATTTTCCCTTTTCGTTTTTTTAAATTTCGGTTTATTACAGATAAATAAATCAACTTCAGAGAATTCCGAGTTATTAAAAACCGGCCAAGAGCGAGTCGGACTCGCGCACCGAGGGTTCCGTACAAACTTTTTAAAGAACAAACTTAACTTTGCTGTACAATCCCTAGAAACGGCTATTGCACCAACCGCAAATAATAAGTTTGTAATAGTAAAATTGTTTTTTTTATTTAACTACATATTTACGGTTTTCAGATTTTTCCCTTTCCATGTGCTCTAAGACATTGCTTCTCGCCAAATTTCGTGATTCTAAGTCAACGGGAACTACCTTATAGGTTTTCGACCCAAAACCTATGGGGTACTTCCGGTTGACCTAGAATTGACAATTTTGGTTAAAAGCAAGGTCTTACTGCACAAGTAAAGAAAAATTGCGAAAAATAATAAAGTTGAAAATTAAGGTACATTTTGGTACTTACAAGTTTTCGCGAATACTAAATTTGCCCATATCTTTTTATCGTGTTGACTCAGGGCCTTGATTTTTATACACATAATAGGTGCACTTCAGTATCTGTTATAAATTTCAACTTGCTAGGTCCAACCGTTCCTGAGAAAATCGGTGGTGACAGACGTACAGACGGACAAGGAAGTGATCTTATAAGGGTTCCTTTTTTATCTTTTGAGGTACGGAACCCTAATAGATTCGAGCAATGCGAGTCAGTACACAGTTCTTGGCATAGTTAGTAGAGTGCCTAGGAACGCCCAACATTGGCGTGTGACGAGTGCGCCGTAGGGGAGTGTTAAAAGTTATCTGTGCGACCAACTCCGGGCAATCAAGGATCCATTGGGAGTGTCATAGAGCAAACACATGTCCATCAATTTACGCCTTTCTTCGAGTGTTATCAGACCATAGGTTCGACAGCTATCTTCGTAAGACATTGGAGGTTTACGGAGGCGATAATTAAGATGGTTAATAAATTATCTTTGAATTCTTTATTACGTATTGCGTATTTGGTTCTTATAAAATTATGTATTGGGGGACCAGATTTGGCGCATGTTCCAAAACGCTGCGCACGTAAGCAAAATATACAGATTTAAGAGCTCCAATATTTTTAACACCTTACATGACCTAAGAACAAAACCTAGGTTCTCTTCAGTTCGGTTCGGTTATTGAATAGGGTCTATGTGATCTGAGGAAATTAATTAACTGTCAATCATAACTCATATAAATCAGGCCCTAACCATGTGGACTTTATTTATGACAATTCCATTAAAATTTTGTGAGTAAACAATATGATTTAAAACTGAACATGCAGCTATTCATACACAATCATGGATAAGGACGTATTTTAAAAAAAAGACTAATAAATATAAATTAAATTATAATTATATATATTTTATATTATATGTATATTAATTAATTAATTGACTAAATTAAGCAGAAACATAATACTGGATCTAAGGTATAGTGAGAGTATAATGTGTGTACACATAGTCGCCATACGAGATAACTTTGTTTGGAGTTGTATGTAATATTCTCAAAGACGAAGTCTAACAAAGTTGTTTGGCCTGGACCAGTTGGTTTGCTGAGGTTGTAAGACGACACCGTAAAATATGTTGCAAACTACATATTTTGTTACAGACGAGCTAGCTTTTATTAAATTCGTTCGTGCCCTTTTTTTCACGACCCAGGGACGAGTAGAGCCCATTCGTCAAATAAATTATAGCACTAAAACATATTTTTTTGGATGATAAAGTTTATTATTTTACTTTTTTTTAAGAAATAAGTTTTAATGAGACCATAAAAACGTGATAAATATATCCAAAGACTTTAATTATCTCCTGATAAAGCTATTTATTTTTAATCTTCAGGTTGAGTGAAAGCAATATGAACAATATAGACACTAACAAGCTCACATTAAATGAAAATAATCTATTTCCCTTGTACGCCTTGCTAAGCTGTGTATAGAAAATGATGTATTGTTTTCCTTTGATGGTGGCTTACACTAATGATTTCGCGAAGAATTGCTTTCTTAATTGAAATTGATTTTTGGTGCTGATGTTAGCCTGATTGAGGGTATAGGTGCATCATATGGCATCGTCATTCCTTAACATTTCCAAGGCGATTTGCCCCAGTGGATAGGGTCTATATATCGCGAATGAAGGCGCCAATCTCGTAGCCAGCCACAATTTACATTGTCATCGACTCACTAAAAAGGAGAAAGTATACAAACTATCACACAGATTACATTAGTCTCTGACTGACCAGTCGCCTTCCACTATAGCTAGCTAACAATAGTATATCAATATTTTTCTGAATAGATACATTTACCTATGCTTTGCTTGATATGGTGTGAGTTACCAGGCAGAGATGTATTAACAAAACACGTACAAACAAAACCTTTGTGGTAACAAAACACGTCTCGTTATTAAGACGTAATTTGACACGCACCCCTCCTACGCTGCTAAGGTCAACCACACCACACATTGTTTTGTTTTAATGCTACACAGATGAGGTGCGTTTTCGAGAGACTTACGACTTTTCCCTTATACAACACTAGCGGGCGTCACGCGGTTTCACCCGCATAGTTCCCGTTCCCGTGGGAGTACAGGGATGACTTCTCCGGCTCTGGGCGGAGCAGGAGGGAGTGTCAGACTTTTACTGACTAAAACCCATCCATGTTCCTTCATCGCCCATTGTGTTCCGGGGTCACGGTATCTCTTTCGAACAGTCCCGAAACCCCGGCAGGCATCGGTCCTTGCGGACCCCTTCCTATTGCTGAATCTCATCGAGGCGCGCGTGGAACACGAACGCGCCGTCGACACGGCCTGTCGTCATGAGACGGACGGACGGCGAGCCAGCCCATAGCCCACCGTCCACAGGCTAGCATCAACACAGCCCTCCAAGCTCATCTAATCCCATTCAATGACTATTTGAATTAAATCATTAAAGCCATATTTGTTACGGTCGCAACTCATATTTGAATCAACATACAACCTGAACAGTGTCTTGCAAATGATTGCAAAAAACGTAAGAAAAATTGTATTTCGCAAAAAAATCTCGACTACATTCGGCTGTAGCTTCGTGATTTCAGACTTGGTTCCAAAGTAAAAGTTTTTCATACAAGTCATTACGAAAAGGATATGTTACTCAGCGCGAGTGGGCTCACGTGCGTCGCGTCCCGACCTTGTCATTCTAAACGGAAACGCAGTCGGGGAAGTAACAAAACAAAGGCAGTCACTCATATTTTCAAATGTATCTAAATGTTACGGAAACGAACCCATTTCGGTAAAACTTACTTTACGGTTCTTTGTAAATATGATTTTGTTTGTCATTCTCATACAGCCATAATTAGTTTTGTTTTAATGTACATTTACGTAAAGTTACCTGAATATTAGCTTCGTATAATTGATATCAATTTTGTTTACTTCAGTCTGAATGGGGCTCCAGTGCGCTTCAATGCACTTATATGAACTCTGTCAAATAATGTGAATATACGGTTGAGATTGGGGTGTTTGTGAGTTCATTAACCCGTCTTGTTTGATACTTACATAAGTTGTGGGATGCGTGTACCTAATGAACTAGTGTAACAAAAAGTAATTCAATCTGTGAGATGCTAGACTGGTTTTTAGGGTACCTAATGTTACAAAAAATATAATCAGTGCAATGACTTGTTGGATGATCCCTTATTTATGGAACAAGCTTTTGATCACGGCTTCTCTCGCGTTATGTTCGTAAATTATTCCACGGGAACGTTCTGTTTTTTTTTTTAATGTAACCTGTGACATTCGGGTCTAATATAACTTCTCAATTTCTCTAAGGGAAAGAATTATTGGAATCGAATCAGTCGTTCCGAAGATAACCCCTACCCTACATCCAAACTAACGAACTTTACCTCTGTATCGTGTGTGTATAGTGGCTCTTTCTGCTAATATACACACATCAAAAGTATCTAGGGATCAACATATATTTTTGCAATAACTTTTCTCCTGATTGATATTAATTAAAATTTTCTTTAAGGATTCATCAAATAAAGTGTTTTCGTTTGTCACAGTAACGATAAACCAAGTCACCTTTGCATTAATAAAGAAATTTGCCATTTTCCTAATAAAGGGATTTTTGACATTTGAACCACTAACATTAAAGTTCGAAAAAAAGACTGAAATAACAGTTTTCTTTAAAATTTTATTGGGTAACTTAAACAATTAATAATCCGTGTTTCTACCGCGAACACTAACAACACAAGAACATCGGTTTGGCATACTCAAAATGAGTTCATCCAAATCACGCTGTGGAATGGCCGCCCATGTTCGTTGCAACAACAAAAAAAGGTCTTCTTGCGACTGGATACCCTCCATATTCGGCAGAGCTCTTCTCTGTAGCATATCCCATGCATGCTCAATCGGGTTCAAGTCTGGCGACTGAGCAGGCCAGGGCAGGACATTGATGTTAGCTGCGGCGAGAGTCCGTCTTACAACTCTTGCGGTGTGCGGTCGTGCATTATCATGCATTAACTGAAATAAGGGACCGATTTGCACTTGTAGAGGAACGATGACGTCTGATACAATCGTCTCAGCATAAATTTGAGCGTTGAGGTTGCCTCTGATCCAAATCAACTCAGTTCTTCCGCCGATCCAAATACCCGCCCATACCATGATGGTTCCACCACTATAAGGATGGACTTCCTGGCAGGATTTTAATCGCTGTTGGCGTCCAGGGGTTCTCCAGTGTCGTATACGTCTTGTATCCGGTCTCATACCAAAACGAGACTCATCAGAAAAGCACACGAAACGCCATTGTTCTTCTGCCCAATTTCTGTGTTCAAGAGCCCATTGATATCGAATCCTACGATTGTGCATTGCTATAGGTGGTACCCGTAGCGGTCTTCGGGAATGAAGGTTCACTTCATGCAAGCGGTTTCTGACTGTTTGGTCGCTAATTAAGTTCCCTGAAGAGTGATGAAGCCTCACGGCTAACATCATGGCGGTTATTGTTGGAGCTCTTCGAGTTAAGATTTGAATGTATCGGTCTTGTCTCCGTGTGGTGCAGCGATACCGTCCTCCATGGCGCTCAGCCACGGTACCAGTGCTTCGGTAACGTGTCCAAAGTCGACTGATAACACTCTGACTTGTATTCAGAGCTAAAGCTACAGTACGTTGCCGGGAACCAGCTTCTATCATTCCCACGGCTCTGAGCATTTCTTCCCTGCTTAAATGACGTCGCCGCTCCATAATAACGTTGGTTTTAATCAGTAGTAGGGAAACAGTAGCACTAATAATGTCTTCAATGCGTTGTATGTTTTTATAGGGAAAATATTGACAGCTTATTTTCATCTTTTACTCGAATTTGATTGAGAGTTCCTGATTCAAATTATGAAATGCACCAAAAAGGATCCATATAAATTTATAAAATCATAAATTTATTACAAAGCCACATCTCAATCTCAAGAAATCCGCATAAAAATGCTTGATCCCTAGACAGTTTTGATGTGTGTAGAAGTACTAGCTGTTGCCCGCGGCTTCGCCCGCGTAAAGTTCGGTAACCGTCCCACTGGATCATATTAAAGGGATAAATAGTGACCTACGTGTTAATCCAGGTTATGAACAAATCTATGTGCCAAATTTCATAATCATCACAATTATTATCATCACAACCACCATTATATCACAATCATTATCACAATCACCATCACTATCACAATCACCATCATTATCACAATCACCATCACTATCACAATCACCATCATCATGACTTTGACTATCACCATCACAATAACCATCACCATCACTATCACCGCCACTATCACAATCACCTTCACAATCACCATCACAATTACCATTATCGTTATCATAATCTTAACCTACGATGGTTAAGATTATGATAACGATAATGGTGATCATAATGATTATCATCGTAATCACAATCATCATCATCACAATCACCATCATCGTTATCACACTCATTATCATGATGGTCACAATCATTATCATCGTAATCACAATCATGATCATCATTATCACAATCACCATCACCATCACATTCACAATCACTATCACCATCACTATCACCATCACCATCGCTATCAGCAGCACTATCACCATCACAATCACAATATCCATCATCGTTAGCACAATCACTATCATCATTATCACAATCATTATCATCGTAATAACAACCATCATCATCACAATCACCGCCACTATCACAATCACCTTCACAATCACAATCACCATCACTATCACAATCACCATTATCGTTATCATAATCTTAATCATCGTAATAATAATGATTATCATCGTAATCACAATCATCATCATCACAATCACCATCATCGTTATCACACTTATTATCATGGTAATCACAATCATTATCATCGTAATCACAATCATGATCATCATTATCACAATCACCATCACAATCACAATTACCATCACTATCACAATCACCATCACAATCACCATCACTATCACAACCATCATCATTATCACAATCACCATCACTATCACAATAATCATCATTATCACAATCACCAAATCTATCACAACCAATATCATAAACACAATCATTATCACAATCACCATCACTATCACCATCACCATCACAATCACCATCACCATCACAATCACAATCACCATCACAATCACCATCATCATTATCATCGTGATCACAACCATTATCACTATCACTATCACAGTCACAATCACAATCACCATCACAATCACCGCCACTATCACAATCACCATCACAATCTAGTGATTGTGATAGTTCACAATCACCATCATCGTTATCACACTCATTAACATCGTAATCACAATCATTATCATCGCAATATCCATCCTCGTTATCAAAATCATAATTATCGTTATCACGCGCATCATCATCATTATTACAAACACCATCACTGTCACAATCGCCATCACAATAACCATCACCATTGCTATTACCATCATTATCACCGTCACTATCACCATCACAATAACCATCACCATTGCTATTACCATCATTATCACCGTCACTATCACAATCACAATCACCATCATCGTTATCAGAACCATCATCATCGTAATCACAATCTATATCATCGTAATCACAATCTATATCATCGTAATCACAATCATGATCATTGCAATCATCGTCATTATCACAATCATCATCATCACTATCACAATCATCATCATTATTATCACAATCACCATCACTGTCACAATCACAATCACCTTCACATTCACCATCACCATCACAATCACCTTCACAATCACCATCACCATCACAATCACCTTCACAATCACCATAACCATCGCTATCACCATCACTATCACCATCACAATCCCTATTACCATCATCGTTAGCGCAATCACTATCATAATTATCACAACCATTATCATCGTAATCACAACCATTATCATCACCATCACAATTACCATCACAATCACTTTTAAAAATCACCATTATCATCACCATCACAATTACCATCACAATCACTATCAAAACCACCATTATCTATCACTATCACAAAGACCATCGTTATCACAATCACTATCATCGTTATCACAATCACTATCATCATTATCACAATTATCATCATCGTAATCACAATCATCATAATCAGTATCATAATCATCATCATCACAATAATCACAATAAATCAACAATAACCCTGCATATCGAATCCGCCATCTTCTGGATCTCAAAATAAATGCCATTTTCGTAATCTGCACCCCTGATAATCTCGGTATCGACACCCATATTTATTTTTAGACTTCAACCAGATCGCACCCCAACAGGGGATGATGATGGTATTTAAGGTCCGCCACATTAAATCTTAAAATTGTTGTTTTTGTAACACACCCGACCCGATACACCATACAAAAAATACCGATGTTGATTTTCAGACTTTGTCACCCCATTTCCCCCTTTAGGGGTTGAATTCTGAAAAAAACCTGAAACACAAATGTTAACTCATTTATCGATAGGAGTACTCCTGTGAAGTTTCGAATAAAACAGTCTTACCTAATCTTGTTTCCCCATACAAACTTTCGACTCCCGTTTCATCCCCTTTAGGGGGTACATTTTGAAAAATCCTTTCTTATTGCACCCCTTAACCTCATAAGGAACGTATGTGCCAAATTTGGAATCTCTAGACTTAGCGGTTTAGGCTGTGCATTGATTTTTAGACTTTGTCACCCCATTTCCCCCTCTTAGGGGTTGAATTCTGAAAAACCCTGAAACTCGTTTCTACTCATTTATCAAAAAGAGCACGCCTGTGAAGTTTCGAATAAAATAGTCTAACTAATCTTATTTCCCCATACAAACTTTGGAGCCCCGTTTAACCCCCTTAGGGGGTGAATTTTGAAAAATCCTTTCTTAGTGCACCCCTACACCACATAAGGAACCTACTTGCCAAATTTGGAATCTGTAGACCCAGCGGTTTGGGCTGTGCGTTGATAGATGAGTCAGTCAGTCAGTCAGTCAGTTTCTTCTTTTATATATTTAGATTAAAGTAAACCATTTTGTTCCATCACAGACACAGGGACAAGGGTAGGAAGACGAGGACCATAAGCCCATAAACAAGATCTCTGGTCATGACTGTCAAAGACAACGCTCTTCAAACCCGAACTTTTTCTAAGCTCAGTGTGCTTGGAATTATTAACACTCGCATTCTGTGTATCAAGTTTCTGTTTCTTGATAGAAGCCCGTATAATTAGCTAAAACTTTACTTCTTCAGAATCTAATGAAGACTAATGAGTAGTTAATTAAAGCTACAAGAGAAACACTAGTTTGTAGATAATCCACTAAGCTCCTTATTCGTTTTCTCATAAGTTGAATAAACCTAAAGAATATATCTGAAAATCTGAAGCTAATTTTCGACGATGTGTCGAGTTAATGATCCTAATGCAATCTACTTATCTTTTTGGACACAAAAGAAACATCCATTAAATGCATCAGCTGTTGATTTCCCACCATTGTCGAGGTAAATCCCGCTCCTAATTATGTAGACACCTACCTAAGCTTACCGCTAGCAAAATCTGCGCTCTCGTTAATGGATATACTGTTTAAACCCGTGTTCATTACTCTTCGTTCAAGGAAGATGACGATACTTAACAATTAGTTGGTAATTAACGCTAATGTCTCCTATTGTCGCACTGCAGGGTCAAGGCATCATGCAATCATCACGTTTGTTCAAGGTGGATTGGCGATTTCAGACTTTTAGTAATATAGATATACTTGTGTAGCCAAAATACAGGCTGTGCCTAGTTCGGCTACAGATGTTAATCTCTTTGCCTTTGTAATTGAAATTGTTGCCACATTGCCATTGTAAAATTATACTAAGTTTTTGAAATAAACTATTAAACTACTATTCATAAATCTAGGTTTCACTTCACCGATGCTAGCGGTGTCGAAAATAATAAAGACTAGGTAAGTATTCGGATTAAAAAATCCACATTGGTATTTGTCGCGATTTGAACCCTCGTGCATGAGAGGCTTAACTACTGGTCAATCATGATGTAATGTGAATATCATATTAAGTATTTAGAAGTAGGTACAAACCATATTCCAGCAATAACGAGCGAAACAAGTACTTACAACAAATCAACATCAACAACACAAGTTGAGATATTATAACAAGTCCCAAAACATATTAGGTCGGGTATATCAACGTTGATTTTTGCCAAAGTTCAAGTTATACTTATCTAAGTTTGCTTTCCAAGTTATAAGTCCTTGACTACGTACGACTTTTGAAGTAACTTGATCTAATAAATGTAATTGATTCCAATATAAAATCCAGTAATCCAACAAAAATTTGTTATAAGCGTAAATAATTTTGCTATTGCTAGTCAGAATGTGGTCGGTTATGGTCGGAAAATTACTGTATACTACTAACAAACGTAACATCACGTCTTCTCCAAAGGGTTAAGCAGAGGTACACCTCTGCATCCACCGCTACTAGTACCTACACCCACATTTCGCCGGTTATGTTATATTATATAGGGGGCGAGCCTCATGGCATCAACCGGGCACAAATCTAGACTCCGTGGCTGCTGCTGAGAAATTCTTGATAGAAAAACCCAATAACACTTTGCCTGACTCGGGAATCGAACCCAGGACTGCAGTATAATAACTTAAGTACTATGATAACGTTAGACATAGGCGTACTGATAAGACTAATCCTGTGCCCAATTTTCACGACACTGTCTTAAAGACATGCTTAAATATAAGTGCACTGCTCAGCGTCGGAGACTTAAAATTCCAGCAGGGCAGTAACATTTAATAACAAGGCCTGACAAGGCAGACGGAGGCCTGTGTCCCAGCAGTGGGAACATTAATAGGCTGATGATGATGATGATGATGAGTAACATTTACACACTCATTTAAAGTGTGGCTTATTGTCTGCGAAAACGGGCACTGAACAATATACAAACAGACTCGACCACTGCCGCCATCTAGTGCGTTAGCTAGGAATTATTGTGCCGTATAAGAAAGGTATCAAGTAAAAGGCATTGCAAAATAATGAACAGCGGAATACAATCCGTAACCAGCAATTTGTTCAGTAGGTTACTTTGGTTAGAAGTCAGATACGTTCGTACTACACGTACGAACGTATCTGTGACATTAGTTATATTAAAGCCTCGAATAAAGCCTCGTTTATTTGACTGAATCTTAAGGACTACACTGAAGCGGAGACGAGACGAAAGTAAAGGAGATGAAACCACCAAAATATTTTCGTTATTAACAGTTCTCGTCTCCGCATAGTTTTAGTGTAAACAGTTGAGCAGAGAGAGTAAAGGAGATGTCTCGTACCTAATAGGGATAGATATCCAAAAAATTTTTTTTTTTTTCGCCTAATCAAAAACTAACGATACAGTGCGTCGAAAACTTGTGTGACGTCACATTAGAGTACATTTTACTCAAATGTGATGTTACAAGCCCCCACTCATGATCTTTTGACACGTTTTATGTCCTGGCGGCTTAGCGCACAGCGGAGACGAGAAGAGACTTGAGCGGCATCCTACTAGTGGCGCGCGGAAGCTGTGAGCGGCGTGCGGTGAGCAGTGTGTTGTGTGCGACCAGCGGTGTGCCTTGAGCAGTGTGCTGTGAGAGGCGTGCGGTGAGCAGTGTGTTGTGTGCGACCTGCGGTGTGCCGTGAGTGGGGTACTGTGAGCGGCGAATGATGCACATCTCCTCTCCTCTCCGCTTCGCACATCTCCGCTCATATTCACTTTGGTGCAGGAGTCCGGGCATAAACGAGTAGTTTTGTAAAACAACTGCAAGCTAATAGAAACCAACTAGATAAACAATGTTGCTATTTGTTGATCGAAGTAAACAATGGATGAAAAAACGAAAAAAGTCAATTCATTTAATGCCAGTAACAAGCTTTTGATGCATTTTAAATTGGCAAGCACTAACCAAGACTCGTTGGTCTGGACTCTGGAGATTAAGCTGCGACAGATAGAATAAAGATAAAAAAATGGGAGCGATTAAGAATTATTTTAAATTAGTTGTGCCATGCTCTTTTTTAAAGATTTTTTTTCCGGAACCTTCCCTGCAGAATGTAGAACAATTGTGCCAAATGTCATCAAAATCGGTCCAGGTTTAAGGATCTCTCTGTACATACATTCGAACAAAATTTGATTTTTATAAAAATAACAGATGTAAATAAAGAATCATAGTGTGAGACGAATTATCGAACACCTTACGAAAGTAAAAAAATACAAGGTGAGTAACAAAAAATCAATCTGTACTCTACAAAAAACACGAAATCGGACAAAATACCTGCAATAAATGCATAGTTGGTTTTCACCTAATTAAGTGGCGTTAATTGATCAATTATGGGCAGCCACTACCATTTTTCGAAACAACTTTATAATAAAAAAATAGTTGAACTATCAAACATAAAACATCACTGAAAATAAACTAGAGTGAACCACTGAACACATGGAAAATAAACACGATTCTGGACAAAATGGGTTTGATTTAAATTCTTATAGAGTGACGGATGATTTGAAACAGATATTTCTTAAGTAACTATTTCCGTGATTTACGGCTTTTTGTAAATGCCGTTAGTCACGATGACGATGACTCACAACGTTTTAATCTCGTGACCATGAAGTAAGTAACAACGATAAGTATTTATTTAACACCAGTAAGATTAGGAATTACAAGTAATTGGTAGTTTTGTGGATGAGCCGTTTCCCAAAGAATCATCATCAAGCCTTGCAAGCATTGATAGCGATGTGGACGAATTTTTGACGCCTTTAATTCTTATCCCCTTTTAATACTTGTACATATTTTAATTATTGTTTTAAATCTACTTGTAGTTTGTAAATAATGTACATACTGCATTCAAATAAATAGAACATCTAATTTCGATGGGTTTTGGGACCGGGACCGCGGTCGATAACTCAGATTTTGTCCGACCAGTAGTTGCGACCTGGACCGCTCTGTCGTTTGCCTCATTTAAGTCCTGAAGGGTGAAGTTAGTCGTTCATGACAGGCGAGGAGAGAACCGGGGTTGCGGGACTGTTCGAAAGAGATACCGTGATCCCGGAACACAAAGGGCGATGAAGGAACATGGATGGGTTTTAGTCAGTAAAAGTCTGACACTCCCTCCTGCTCCGCCCAGAGCGGGAGAAGTCATTTGATGATTTCCCATCCGAAAAAAATAAAAAGCGCGGAGATCAGGTGCGGCGTATCCTGTGTTGGGGTTCCACACTCGCTTTGTGTCTGAGATGGGTCGCCTATATTCCACCTATCCAAATTGGATCTGCAGCGGCCAACTCAAGTCTAGCATTGAAAATGGTGAATTAAAGCGATATTATGTTCGATGCTAAAATAAACATGACATTGTTTAAATTACTTATTAATTGAGTATAATTAACACCTCGTGGCAAATTAATAACAGCCCCTCGGGTCGATCTTAAGGTTAAGCCGTGCTTGCCTAGGTTGATCTGTGGATGGGTGACCACCCAGTACAAACCGAGTTCGCACCGTACCTCGGAAAACACGTTAAGCCTTTGGTCCCGGCTGTCATTTATAGATCACATGTAGACAGTTGTTACAGGTAGTCAGTGGCCCAAAAAGTCTGACAACCAGTCTTACCGATAGGTATCGTATTCTCCAGTAAAACTGGGTTGTGAAGGTCAGGTCAAATATATTCAGCTGCATCCCGTTAAACTGGAAGCCGACCCCAACATAGTTGGGAAAAGACTAGGCAGGTAATGATGAGTATAATTAACTGCAATTATTTACACACAAAACAAAATACAAAACTTTATTGGCGTCGAAAAACTCTAGCCTCAAGAGAAGTGCCACCAAACCGTTTTGATATATTTAACAGTATATTATGAGCACGGCTCAACAATAGAATTGAAATAATATTCGGAATCGGATCAGTAGTTCCAAATATTACACCCTACATCCGAACTCACAAGCTGGCCATCTGTTTAGTACCACTTTACACGGCACTTAGCATATTGTACCACTTCAACAGGTACTTTACTACATACAGCCCTCGTTTATATATGAGAAAATTCAGCCGCCTCAGCACTCTAAATGTCACGAATTTATTTGAACACGTTTTCTAACCTGGGTAAATAAAACCACACAACAAATCGTTGAGCGAAAGTAAACACTACCTATTGACAAAATTTTCATTGTTTTCTTTTCTTAGCATAGCATTTTACGGCGGTGCTTGTTCAGTGAAAAAAATATTCAGTAGATTTAACAATATGGCGAATCAATCCCTACCGCAGTAAGTTAAGTCATGACTCAAGAGTAACGAGTAGGTAAGTTACACATCCCTCTGTAAAATCGGCGGATAAAAAACTGGGTCGGTCTGTGATTTGTGTTTATTTGTGATTAGTTACACGTAGTAACTGGATTTCACAAAACTGTGTGGACAAGAGCTAAGTTATCCAGTTAAAACTGTTTTTTTTTCTGGCATTTTCTCGCCACATTTCTGTCAAAGAGTCAAAGGAAGACTATTTTACATTGCATGCGAATTGTTTTTTTTTAATTAACGTACCTTTTTTTTTTTTTTTTTTTTTTTTTCGGATGGGAAATCATCAAATGACTTCTCCCGCTCTGGGCGGAGCAGGAGGGAGTGTCAGACTTTTACTGACTAAAACCCATCCATGTTCCTTCATCGCCCTTTGTGTTCCGGGGTCACGGTATCTCTTTCGAACAGTCCCGCAACCCCGGCAGGCATCGGTCCTTGCGGACCCCTTCCTTTTGCTGACTCTCTTTGAGGCGCGCGTGGAACACGAACGCGCCGTCGACACGGCCTGTCGTCATGAGACGGACGGACGGCGAGCTAGCCCATAGCCCACCGTCCACAGGCCCGCGCCTACGGTGGCAGGGGGCCACGTGGTGGCCCCCGACGCCCGGGGCGTCTCCCGCGGCGGCCGGGACGCTGTGAGGTTCTCTCCCTCTCACGTTCCGCCACCTCCTTCTCTAGCATTACTGCTTCGCAGAAGGAGGTGACGGCGTCCCATTCCGTCTCGCTCCGGACCATGGCTTGCACCAGGGCCGGACGCGAGAGGTCGCCGCCGCCAATCGCCGCTTCGAGGACACGGCGGTGCTCCGCCCACGCGGGGCACACCTCCACCGTGTGCTCCACCGTGTCCTCCGGTCGATCCTCGCAATGGAAACACCCGGGCGTTTCCTCCCGCCCGATTCGGTGCAGGAACCTCCCAAAAACACCGTGTCCGGTGAGGACCTGCGTCAGGCGGAAGGTGAGGACGCCGTGGCGTTTCTCTAGCCACTCCTCAAAGAGGGGACTTATCGCCACTATCGTGGCGTGCCCTGCACGGGGTTGCGACAGTCGCTCTCTCCATGTCGCCATGAGATCCCGCCGAAAGTCTGTCCGCTGAGCGACAATTTGTCGCGGCAGCGGAGTTTTCCCCCGGCGAAGCGCCTCCGCGCGCCATTATGCAGGCGCGCGAGGACAATCGCCTCCAGATCCCATGGCGGCAATCCGGCAAGGAGGCACGCCGCCTCGCGGGCGATCGTGCGGTACCCACGGGCCAGCCTTTCGGCTACCACCTTTTGGGGCGCGTTCAGGTAGTGGGCTGCACGCAGCCTCAAGGAACGCGCCCACACCGGGGCCCCGTAAAGGGCCATGGACCGCACGACTCCCGCGTAGAGCCTCCGGCAGGAGGCGTTCGGCCCCCCCAGGTTGGGCAGGAGCCGCCTGAAGGCAGCCCCAGTCCGTTCCAGTTTGGGGGCCAAACGGCGGAAGTGCTCCACGAAGTTCCACCGGCTGTCGAGGACGAGTCCTAGGTACTTCAAAGTCGACTCGACACCGATGGATACCCCTCCTACCGTGAGTAAGGATCCCGGAGGTGGCGCATTCCGAGGCCCATGAAAGCACATGGCCTCGGACTTGTGCAATGCCACCTCGAGACCCAGTTGCCGGTAACTAGCGTACCTTATTTTCGGAATATGAAATTAGCAGAGATAGAAAATTATATAAAACGGTCTGGGATAAAAGCTTTTCACGTGTTCAATTACCGAATAAAAAGGCTAGTTATCCCAAAGCCCAAATCATTGCTGATGTTATTATTACCTGTACCTACCACAAAGGCGAACGGCAGGCTTCGTACAGCAGACTTTGTTTGTTGTTTTGGTATAGAATTTGTACCACTTATTAAGGCAAATAAGCATTTTAATTTTATGTAAGTGTACTATTTTTAGAACTTCGGATTGATTAATAATGTCAATAAAAAGATTTTAATAATTAAACGTAATGAAATCGTAAACTAAACGCAGCTGTGTTTTTCGATGTTGCCATAAGTAAAATAACACATAAATCGAAATGTTAATTCATTATTTAAACATAGAAATAACATGAAATATAATTATACACTTACATATTATACATAAGTAAGCACAATTGTTGCATACAATCATAATAGATAACGATTTAATAATAGGAATGATTTTCGTCATCAATATTTTTTTGTTCATGGCAATTATTTATTGACATGTAAAGAAAATCTGTTTTTCGTTTCACTTCAGTTCTTTGCTGTTGTTTTGGATTGTAGTTTGTGACTGCATCTGAGCAATTTTGCGAATTGTCTGGGCCTATTTACGTTGAGTCGAACTCCTGCTACAAAGATAGCGAAAACTATACTAGAACATTTATTTTATCACCAAAACAATGTTTAGGCAGCTCGTATCAATTTACATTGGTACGCTAGTGCATTTAACCTTGAAAAATAAGACTGGTTATAACTTTTACGTCCCAAGTTCTAAAAATCTAAGAATTAATAAAAGGCTTTTCTATTAGGTATATTAACTAACAAATAAAACAAATATCTCAAAACACGACATTTTACTAGCGGTACGATATTCCAATACAAGCCTGCCGTTCGCCTTTCAACAGAGCCTGCAGTAAATGAAATTTGCAAAACCTAAAACTAATAACCTGTATCTAAAAATAAAAATACCCTATATAAATACTTTTATTAATACGGGCCGATGTCTAAGAAAAAATGCACAGTCACTGCCATTTAATTAAAAGAATAAAATAAGAACTAAAATAAAATGCCAACACAACATATTTTAATAACGCACAGGCCATTTTTCAGAACGAAAAGAAACTGGACTTGAATTCAAGAAGGTTGCATTATTTTTGCTAACCTTTTTAGTATAATTTATTGTTTGTTTTATTTTTCAACAGCTAACCAATTCGGTAAATGCGCCTTAATGAATATTTAGCTTGGCTTGAATAATTGGCTAGATTGATTTTATAGTTATGCCCGCTATCCGCTGTTACTTACTAACAAAGTAAAGCTTCATCTAGTTATGTACTTAATTTACCTGTGCACGCTGTGTGCAGCTGTGGTCTACAACTACTATCCGAGTGCAATTAGACAAAATATACTTAAAAGGTAGAACGAAGTTTATAGTGATCGGATTTTCATTTTACTTTTTTTATTGTGTTCCTAGAGGAGTGGAGAAGATAGTTAAAAAAAAAAATTTGCCGCTCGCGAATTTTTTTTTTAGTTGCCTTTGGAATATTTTTTTTTCGCGTTTTTTATTTGCGTAACTTCAAATTCGACTAATTAATTTTGTAGTGTAATAGTGTGACTTGCGTGCATCCATTAAACGCTAATTTGGTCTGTTTCTTTGTTCATTGTTGTCGATGTTATGCATATTTCAAGTTTCTCTTGAAAATGTCCTATTTTCTGCAATTATTTCTAAAATATCGAATTTAAGACGGAAATATTTTGGAATTTATTCATTTTGGTACATACTGAATTCAAAAAATAAAATATTGTATTGGGATGAGCAATTGAGAAAACTATTTCAAAAATTTAAATCCCTTGCCATGCCGTCCCGGTCAGACTTCTAACTGTGAGGTTTAGACCTCACACTTAGAAGTCGTTCTTGCGACTTAAGCTAACGGCTCGCTTTAACTTTTTCGCTAGAACTTTTAGAAGGAAAATATTTTTTTCTCTAATAAACAAGTCACTCCAAGTTGCCAAAATTTTCCGGACTTATCTGACACTTAACGAAAAGTCATCATAGCGGAATAACCGAGTCTGACATCAATCGTTAATTCTGCCTAACAAGCGTACATGACGAGGCTTCACTTTCCTTGATTTATGTTCCCGAAAAAATGTCTCAATAAAACTACTTCGGTAGGTACTTGGAGCTTTTAATAGGAAAAAGCCCAACAATCTGTTACCATCCAAATGGAACCTCTTTATAAACTTGACTTTGATAATGGCTGAAAAACCGGCCAAGTTGGAATCGCGCATTAAGGGTTTTGTACCATCGTAGTAGGGATAAATATAGGGGGCTTCTATTTAGTTTATTTTTATTTTTTGTTGTTAAAGCGGCAACAGAAATACACAATCTTTGAAAATTTCAAGTGTCTACCGATTAAGGATCATAAGATACAGCCCGCTGACATACAGATAGACAGACGGACGGGTGGACGGACAGCGGAAGCTGAGTAATAAAGCCTCAGAGAACCGTAAAAAGATGTAGATCATTAAATAGGTAGCTTTATTTTTTCTAAAAAGGATTTCCGTCATAATTCTATCTGTACTTATTACTTACTTATTGTTCTGAAACTAGACTGATTAGTTAAATAAATCTGCATCTCAGTGCTTCACCAACTAAATTGTAGACCGTTGTATGGACGTTTCTTCCTCTTCCTACATTACAATAGGGTAGATGACAAAAAAAAATCGAATTAGTCCGTCAGACAGATTTCCAAAAAATATTGCACACATATTTTTTCTTTTTTCACGTAAACAAAAAATGAAGACGATACAGTGCGTCGAAAACTCGTATGACGTCACATATAAGTACATTGTTTACTCAAATGTGACGTCACAAGCCCCACTCATGATCTTTGACACGTTTTATCTTCGTCATTTTTTAATTAATTTGATAAAACAACAAAACACGGATCCAATATTTTTCGATAATCTAACTGACGGACTAAACAGAATCATATTTTTTTAGTCAGTCATCATCCCTATTTCTAAGCTAGCGTTAAAGTTAGCCGTACACATTGAAACTTGTCTACTTATTTTAGTTTCTCTTGCACACCAGACGACGTATTGAACTTTTGAACTATAACAAAGTAAGATACATTATTTTGCTACAATATCAAGGCTAAAGCCGCACGGGTATGTTTTTCATTAACTTACTATAAAAATAAAATTTAGCTTTGCTGTTGACTGTAAATTTACCTAATGAATGAGCGTTAAAAATATTGTTATTAATATTATATTCTTTGGTGCTAAGAAACCCTTTAAGCGCGAGTCCGATTCACACTTGGCTGGTTTTATTGCGTTTAATTTCCGCAGTTCATATTTTTTTCCGGCGAATTGATTCATAAATTTTTCGTTAACAATATCAAATCACATTTCGTAAATAAAAACTGTGACACACAAACAGTTTTTAGGGGTACGCACCTCAGTTAGGTAAAACGGAACCTTTAATCAAGACCCTTTTTTTTTAGGAATGAGGTATCAAGCTCGAATTATAAATCAAATACTCAAGTGTGCTTGGGGGGCTACCCCTTAAAGCAGTGAAACAATAAAACTTGTAAATCAACGCTATCAATAGCTATTTATTCACCAAGGGGAGTAAGGCACAGATTACTAATCGAGTGCGCATTGCCATACAAAAAATACCGATGTTGATTTTCAGACTGTGTTACCCCATTTCCCCTTTTAGGGGTTGAATTCTGAAAAAACCTGAAACACAAATGTTCACAATGTAATGTAAACTCATTTATCGATAGGAACACTCCTGTGAAGTTTAAAATAAAACAGTCGAACAAGGGTTGACAGTCGGAACAAGTTGCAATGACGGTTCCGCAGGTGTACTGAACGACTATTTTTAATACAGTTGCGAAAAAATGAAGCAATTTAATAAAATAATAAAAACACAATAAACTCAACTAACTAAGAAAATGGCGCCAACCGTAGAATATAAGCAGAGTTTTTTTTTTCTTCACCCATTTTGGTAGGCAAAGGGAACTATCCATACAGCTTAGTCTTCAGTAGATTTTTTTTATTGATATGAAATAAAAATGAAATTTAATGAGATGAAATGAAATGAAACCTAACCTAACTCATTCAATTAAATCATTAAATCTGATATTGAAATAAATTAGTAGCTTCTTTTTAGAAATATACGTATTTGTATGAATCACAAAAACTCTTTAATAAAAACTTCATGGTTGGTTTTTCTTTTTAATAGACATTATTTTGACAGTTGGGAAAGAGAACACACGAGTTCGGGAAAGGTAAAAAAAAAGCACTAGTATGTAATAGCCCACATCCCGAACGCTATACGTCCCTGTAATACACCACTTTTTGAGCAACTGTATTAAAATAGTAGATTTTACAACAAGTGCACAAAACGAACCATTTTTATCCGAGACTTTTAGCACTTTTAACCCGTGCCGAAGGCGAGGGATGATAGTAATGTCGAGGATAAAATGGTTTTGTGGACGAGTTATAAACTCTGCTTTTCACTTCGATTGCGAGGAAATAAAACAGTAGTACCTATAAATTGAAGAAATTAATAAACGCACGAAAAAACAAGAGCTGTTTCCCGCCGCTTTATCTTTTTGAAATCTTACGACATTGATATTTGGCTTGGGCTACAGACCTATAGATACAGCCTACTATTAAATAAATTTTGTAATATATATTTTTTAATTAATTAAATGACCTACCGTAGGTACTTGAATTAAAATTTTTATATCTTTTATGTCTTAAAAACACCTAAGGCAAATAAATTAAAGTAAATATTATAAAATAACAAATTCTATTCTATTAACTTCTTATTGCGTTTGGCTGTATGGCTCATTTTCTTTGCCTTAATATAGATATGTTAATGCCCTTGTGCACAAAATTCGATTTTGTGCAGCCTATATCCTGCACAAACAAGCACTTTTAGTGCATGAGGAGTGAAAAATATATTTATGACCTTATATGTCGCATATTTTGCGATTTCACAAGGTATTCAAAACGTATAGGGTACTTCCCGTTGACCTAGAATCGTGAAATTTGGCGAGAAGCAATGTCTTACATGTAAAGGAAAAAATCTGAAAACCGGAAATATGTAGTTAAATAACAAAATACCTACAAGTTTATACGGAACCCTTCGTGAGCGAGCCCAACTCGCTCTTGTTTTTTAAACAAACACAAAAACAGAGAACAGTTTTTTAAGTGTTTACTGGGGATGTTAAGTAAACAGCACTCGGCCCCTATCAAGACCAAGGTAAACTCAAACATTGTTTGACCTTTGACGAAAGAGAACTGTTTTCTTTCGATCACCTGGAGAAATAATTCTTGCATTCGGGGTTGTCTGATCAAATAAACCTTGGTTTTATCATTATTTTCCATTTTCTAAGTAAATGTTAGTTATATTGTTAAAATTTTTGTTTGACTAGTTTAATACCGGTCAAAAGTAGTAAGTAGTACTTTTGACCTTTTTAAGTTTTTACTTAGAAACTTATTAGGTTGTTGGTTTTTTTTGTGACTTTTTGAAAAACATCATGTATTTCCAGGACTAGGTAATGAGGAATTTTCGATTGACGTTTGTCACAACGCTTCAGTATATATCAATAGATGGCGCTGATCATCTTTGGGAATATTTTTTTAAGCGGCATTCTAGTAAAATTCAATGAAAAAATAATCTACTACGTATTATAGATCAATGGTAAAATCTTTTAGTAGGGCAAAAAAATACTAGACATATGTCAAACTCATTGTATATCTTATACAATGTATAGAATCATTCATCGTTACGGAATGAGATATAATATTTCGCTAAACGTTTTCATAGCGACTTTGGCACGATGGTTATCGTCTAAGGTCAGTAAATGAGAAGTCGTAAGTTCAAACCGCAGGTCCAAATTAAATACTCTTTTCTTTTTGTATTCATTATTTTGTTATAACATTACTTAAAAGTAGAATTTGTAACGATTCGATCCCGTTCGCGGATGAGTAATGAAGTTTGCAATGTTTGAGAAAACCACGGAACGGTTTAAAAAATAACTACCGACAATTTATAAATATTGTTTTCCAACACCTTCATTAAAAAATCTTAAGCGTTCTTATTTGTCATTGTCAATATAATGTAATACTCGTGTATTTGCATTACTGAGTTTATTGATTACTAGACTCATATTCGTGTGCGGATTTATTCTGTGGATCCAACCATGCAACATTTATCAATGTTCAAAAAGGCAGAAATCGTTGTTCTGCATGAGCAAATCGTGCATGAGAAATAAGTGAGATTGTGAGTGTAAATGTGGTGTTGTTCCACAAACGATGGGACACTTGATACCGTGTCCTGCCTGTCCTGTAGTTTGCGCATCACAGGAGCTGATGGATGCTACTGAAAGTGCTAAACTGGACGCCAAATTTGTCAATTTGAATTGTCATCGACACACTAAATAGAAGGGAAATTGCAAGGCGCTCATGATATCGGTGAGTTACAGTTAGATATTACGTTGATATTATACCTACATAATTAATGTAACATATGTGCCATGTTTGTTTTATTTTTATTATGGATCTATGGTCTGAAACTAAAGATATTATTTATTTATTTATTTAATAATATCTACCATAGATACAATAATATACTATCGTAAATGATAATAGTTTAATGGTCAGACCATTTTTGTCCAACTACGGCTACGGGCCTTTAGACAGATAAAAGAAAAGCCTTCGAATAACGTTAATAAAAATAGGTTAAATCTTTTGACAAGTTAGTGTGTCTTGTATACATATATATGTATTGTATATAAGTAATATCAATAAGGAATGCATAAGTATATTCTATACAATTTATTATTATTTATTTAGCTATTATTATAAGTGTTATACAAACTGTTTTTATCCACAGTGGAGAACCGTGCAGTTATGGGTCCGCCGATATGCGGATTCTGGAGACGTAGAACATCAAACAAAACAATAACAGCAAAGGAAAAGGAACATTCATTGGCTCGACACCATGACATCGTGGCAAGGCACAAAGCTGATCGTTTCTTGTCCACCTGCGTAACAGCAACAGCACACAATATGTGCTTACAAATTGTGAGAAATCCAAAAAATCCAATCCGATATTCTGCTGGTTTGCGTAGCCAGCGCGGAAGATTTTGCTGTCCACTGCGACAAAATCGACTACAGCTTGCTAGGTCATACATCAATTTTGATTGCGACAGCAATTTATGGTGATGTTTAGCGACGAAAAAAACTTTTATGTCGGATAAGGATGGGCGTAAAATATTATGGAAAAAAGGTGGAGACAGCTCATAGAAATAGCGGGTCGCAGTAACAGTCATGATTACTTGGAAATTTCGAAAAATGTCAAGTTGCCTACTGTGCGGGTTGCCTATTCGCACGAGCACATTTACTTTGTGCAAGACAATAATAATAACAAGTTCAGTGTATCGTGCACTTAAAAGTCCAATTAATTTTAATTAATAAACGATTATGAATCTTATTCATATGTAAATAATTTTCATATTTGTTAAGCGAATGTGAACAAATACAAACCTTAGCAATAATTATAGGTAGGATACATGTTGCCTTAACCCCTTTTTTTAAACCACAACTCGTATTATTAAAAGTCTGGTGAAGTGATGTTATTGTTAGGATTGATTATAAGTTGTCATAATTTCTAACTATCTAACATGTTAATTCATTTCACCTCTAATTTTATTTTGATTAATTTATATAACTACCCACTTTGACAAATTATTTACGTTACGCCAGTCCTTACCAACAAAAAACTTTGTCTTTATCAAAAAAACTGGTAAACAACAGTGTTTTACTCATTCGAACGTCTAGTATGGATAGTTATAGCCTATATGTTTAAAACCATTTTGCATTAAATAATAATACCGGCAACACAAGTTTTTTTTGCTAACATTCAGCCCACACCAAATTGAACCTTAAGACAAACACCTAGGAAGGAACATATTGGAAGAAATGAGACAGATTATTTGCTAATGACCCAAGCGATAAGCTCGTCATTACAATGTTTATCTAAAAAAAAATATTTTATTGGTTTTATTTAATTAACTTTCAACTTTATTTTGCTTAATTTAATAAAAAACCAAAAAGTATAAAACAGCAAAACAAAATTCCCCAGTGGGGATCGAACTCACGCCATCAAGGTTAGTTGAGTAACTATCGTAGGTGCTTACACCAATCAGCTACGATTACCATATAATATTACGTTAAAATGTTGGGCCTTGTTGCACACAAGAATAATGAACAGCTGAGAGAACATTGTTAGCCATACGCACACTAATAAAAGCAGAGCTCACCGCTCGTTTAATTTAGTGTTTGTGAACATAACGATGAGATCACGCACACATGTAAGATGTAAACCAAATAGGTGGTTCAACTGTACATAAAGTGAGAACTGTAAAGAACTTTTTTTTCTGTCAAACATTTTAACCTAAAAAGTCTACTGTTCTTTTGCATCACTGAACAAGTAAGTAAGTTTTGCTATTGTTCTTCTGAGTGTTTTTGCGGTACGTCGAGTCGAGCTTAGGTTCCTCCGTACTTCAGTAAGGGCTTTGTGGACATAAAAACGAGCCATTTTATTATTCCCAAGGTTGATCAGCGCCATCTAGTTCGTTCATAAAAAGCACTGGAAGATTCCCCACTACAACTGAGGCGTTCTAAAACGACATATTTTTGTGCAGAAAACGCATTTTAACTTCATTAGAATTTTGACCAACACCAGTCAAAAGTGGCTTTGACCGATTAACAGTTTTGACTGTGACATATACAGGGTGTTTGGCTTATTGACCGACACAATTTTTCCAGGGGTTTGGGAGGTCATTAGCTAGGTCTACCCATACATACTATGTCCCAAATGTCACGGTTGGTTACATGTGTTATTTTTTTTTTATTTGAAAAAAATACCCGAAATGTTTCCTTTAATTCGAAATAACTTTTTCGTTTGTGGGTGTAATGGCACAAAATAAATATTGGGTTAATTTGAATCAAATTTGAACAAGATTTATAACTTTAGTTTATAAAAACATAATAACCTTAATACGTCTTTTCTTAACCCTGACTCTCCTAACTAATATTTTGACTACTTAATTAATTGTTTTTTTTTAACTAAAGAACTTTTTAAAATAAAGCTAAGTTCAAAATGGCTTTTAGTTTTTTATAATAAATTTAGAAGTTGTAAAATTACATTCATTTAAAAAACAAAATAACTTTGGTAGCTCGTAAGAAATTTTCTTGAAACCAGTTCTATCATACAAAGATTTACTTAGATTTAAAAGACTTTGAAAAGTACAACAAAATTTATTTTGTGCAATTACACCCACAAACGAAAAAGTTATTTGGAATTAAAGGAACATTTTGGGTATTTATTTCATTAAAAAAAAAATAACATATGTAACCAACCGTGACATTTAGGACATAGGGTGTCTGGGTAGAACCTAGCTATTGACCTCCTGAATACCTGGAAAAATTGTGTCGGTCCATAAGCCAAACACCCTGTATAATGGACGACCCGAATGGCGCAGCGGTAGTGAGGCTGCTTTGATTGTACGGTCGAACAAGCTATTTGGTATACAGTTTAACCAACAAATTATATTGTAAAATGTATACCAAATAGCTTGTTCGACCGTACATATCATAGGGAAAATTTATAAAAAAATTGGTGAACTTTTGATAATAAATGGAATCAGGCGTTACTTTACGGAAATCCATAATATGCAAGATACAAGGAGGTCGCCAGATTTTGGTCAACAAAATGAACTACAACAAGACTTCCGGCGGGATCTCATGGCGGCATGAAGAGAGCGACTGCCGCAACCCCGTGCAGGGCACGCAAGGAGTGGCTTGAAAGACGCCAGGGCCTCCTCACCTTCCGCCTGACGCAGGTCCTCACCGGACACGGTTGTTTCGGGAGGTTCCTGCACCGAATCGGGCGGGAGGAAACGCCCGGGTGTTTCCACTGCGAGGATCGACCGGAGGACACGGTGGAGCACACGGTGGAGGTGTGTCCCGCGTGGGCGGAGCACCGCCGTGTCCTCGAAGCGGCGATTGGCGGCGGCGACCTCTCGCGTCCGGCCCTGGTTCAAGCCATGGTCCGGAGAGAGACGGAATAGGACGCCGTCACCTCCTTCTGCGAAGCAGTCATGCTAGAGAAGGAGGTGGTGGAACGTGAGAGGGAGAGAACCTCACGTCCCGGCCACCGTAGGCGCGGGCCTATGGACGGTGGGCTATGGGCGTGCTCGCCGTCCGTCCGTCTCATGACGACAGGCTGTGTCGACGGCGCGTTCGTGTTCCACGCGCGCCTCAAAGAGAGTCAGCAAAAAGGAAGGGGTCCGCAAGGACCGATGCCCGCCGGGGTTGCGGGGCTATTAGAAAGAGATACCGTGGCCCCGGAACACAAAGGGCGATGAAGGAACATGGATGGGTTTTAGTCAGTAAAAGTCTGACACTCCCTCTTGCTCCGCCCAGAGCGGGAGAAGTCATTTGATGATTAGAAAGAGGGAGCACTGTTAAAAGAAATAGTCAAGGAGACGAGTTATAAGAATTTATTATTAAGAAATAACCTAGGGCCTACCTATTATTAAAAAGGCGCCAATGCCTTCAACACCATGCCCTGGAGCTGCATTAGGGAGGCACTCCGGTATCACCGGGTGCCGACCTACCTTCGTCGTGTGGTCAGGGACTACCTGACGGATAGAGCCGTCATCTACCCCGGTCGCAGCGGAGAATGGAACCGGCGAGAGATGTCGTGCGGTGTTCCGCAGGGATCGGTCCTAGGGCCGTCCTTGTGAAACATCGGTTACGACTGGGTGCTGCGCGCCGAACGCCCTAGCGGCGTCAGCGTGGTTTACTATGCAGACGACACGCTGGTGCTGGCACAGGGGGGTCGCACGAGGCGGCGGCCGAAATCATGACACGCGGGGTTGCGATAGTCGTTGAGAGGATCCGGCAACTGGGTCTCGAGGTGGCATTGCACAAGTCCGAGGCCATGTGCTTTCATGGGCCTCGGAATGCGCCACCTCCGGGATCCTTACTCACGGTAGGAGGGGTATCCATCGGTGTCGAGTCGACTTTGAAGTACCTAGGACTCGTCCTCGACAGCCGGTGGAACTTCGTGGAGTACTTCCGACGTTTGGCCCCTAAACTGGAACGGACTGGGGCTGCCTTCAGGCGGCTACTGCCCAACCTGGGGGGGCCTCTACTGCCGGAGGCTCTACGCGGGAGTCGTGCGGTCCATGGCCCTTTACGGGGCCCCGGTGTGGGCGCGTTCCTTGAGGCTGCGTGCAGCCCACTACCTGAACGCGCCCCAAAAGGTGGTAGCCGTAAGGCTGGCCCGTGGGTACCGCAAGATCGCCCGCGAGGCGGCGTGCCTCCTTGCCGGATTGCCGCCATGGGATCTGGAGGCGATAGTCCTCGCGCTCCCCTCAAGACTGAAAGTTAGGTAGGTGAGTGCTCGGTGTGACCTTACAGATTTCTGGCTCCTACCAGGAAAATGAAACGTTACAGTATGTCAGTGTCTATGTCCGAAGCCAAGTCCGAAATTTGTTCATTCCGATTTGGGACCATCTTTTAGAACATATGTTTTTTAATTATCCAAAGAATGTTCAATATGTGGTCGCTCCCAATGGGCCTTATCAGAAGACTTAAAGTCACCCAAAGGGCAATGGAGAGACCTGAACGCGCCCCAAAAGGTGGTAGCCGTAAGGCTGGCCCGTGGGTACCGCACGATCTCCCGTGAGGCGGCGTGCCTCCTTGCCGGATTGCCGCCATGGGATCTGGAGGCTAGTCCTCGCGCGCCTGCCTGAATGGCACGTGGAAGTGCTACACCGGGGGGAAACTCCGCTGCCGCGGCAAATTGTCGCGCAGCGGACAGACATCCGGCGTGATCTCATGGCGACATGGAGAGAGCGACTGTCGCAACCCCGTGCAGGGCACGCCACAATAGTGGCGGTAAGTCCCCTTTTTGTGGAGTGGCTTGAGAGACGCCACGACGTCCCCACCTTCCGCCTGCCTCACCGGACACGGTTGTTTCGGGAGGTTCCTGCAACGAATCGGGCGGGAGGAAACGCCGGGGTGTTTCCATTGCGAGGATCGACCGGAGGACACGGTGGAGCACACGGTGGAGGTGTGCCCCGCGTGGTCGGAGCACCGCCGTGTCCTCGAAGCGGCGATTGGTGGCGGCGACCTCTCGCGTCCGGCCCTGGTGCAAGCCATGGTCCGGAGCGAGACGGAATGGGACGCCGTCACCTCCTTCTGCGAAGCAGCAATGCTAGAGAAGGAGGTGGCGGAACGTGAGAGGAAGAGAACCTCACAGCGTCCCGGCCGCCGCGGGAGACGCCCCGGGCGTCGGGGGCCACCACGTGACCCCCGGCTACTGTAGGCGCGGGCCTGTGGATGGTGGGCTATGGGCTAGCTCGCCGTCCGTCCGTCTCATGACGACAGGCCGTGTCGACGGCGCGTTCGTGTTCCACGCGAGCCTCAAAGAGAGTCAGCAAAAAGGAAGGGGTCCGCAAGGACCGATGCCTGCCGGGGTTGCGGGACTGTTCGAAAGAGATACCGTGGCCCCGGAACACAAAGGGCGATGAAGGAACATGGATGGGTTTTAGTCAGTAAAAGTCTGACACTCCCTCCTGCTCCGCCCAGAGCGGGAGAAGTCATTTGATGATTTCCCATACGAAAAAAAAGAAAAAAAAAAAAGGGCAATGGAGAGGGCTATGCTCGGAGTTTCCTTGCGCAAGAGAACCAAGGTCACCGACGTAGCCCAAAGAATTACTAAACTTAAGTGGCAGTGGGCAGAGCACATTGCTCGCAGAACGGATGGCCGATGGTGCTGAAAAGTTCTGGAGTGGCGACCGCGAACCGGAAAACGATGGACCAATGACGTTGCGTTAATCCGTTGGATGCGAGTCTCACGGGACCGGTCATTGTGGCAACACTTGGGGGAGGCCTATGTCCAGCAGTGGACATCTTTCGGCTGAAATGATGATGATTAAAGAATATTCTAGAATATTTTTACTTGCATTTCATACTTTGTAGTAACGCATAAAATAGCAACAAAATAACAGTCATACTTAATTAAGTCAGCCAGTGACCCTAAATTATTCAAATGATTTTGTTCATGATGATTTTATTCACGACATTCGAATAATATTCGTAAATATTCATAATGTAATCAAAATACACAAAGGCAATATAAGGTGAGTAATCAATCTCTATACATAGGTAAGCTTATGTATGAGTACCTTTACATTTATATGAGAGCCCTTTACATTTTTAAATTAGTAGGTATCTATCTAATGTCTGAGGACACACATATACTTTCGGGTAGGTTAAGCTCACCTGCATATTATATGCAGTTAGGAAAATAAGGCAGTTAACTGATGTAGCCTCAGCTAGGTTAGTATAGTAAGCTTATTTCCACAGCATTCTGTGGGGATCGGCAGCTGACGTTGATTCAATTTTCAAACTACAAAAGACAGCAGGACAGGAGCTGACTAAATTATAACAGCCGCTCGGATCGATCTTTAGGTTAAGCCGTGCTTGCCTAGGTTGGTCTGTGGATGGGTAACCACCCATTTATTTCTTCTTTCTTCTCAGTTGGTCCCGGCTATCATTTGCAGATCTTTGACAGTCGTTACAGGTAGTCAGTGGCCCAAAAAGTCAGACAACCAGTCTTAACAAGGGATATCGTAACCCAGCAGTACTAACTAGGTTGTGGAGGTCACATAAGCAGTCGCTCCATCTAAAATACTAGTATTCAGATGCATCCGGTACAACTGGAAGCCGACCCTAACATAGTTGGGAAAAGGCTAGGCAGATGATGAAAAGACAGCAAGGGTCTTAGCGAGTCTCTAGAAAAATAAATAAATATCGAAACTCTGCCTTTACTTTATATCTATAGTACTAGCTGATGCCCGCGGCTTCGCCCGATTGTCAAATTATATACTAAAACCTTTCTTTTGAATCACTATCTATTAAAAAAAAACCCACACCAAAATCCATTGCGTAGTTTTAAAGACCTAAGCATACATAAGGACAGACAGACGCGGCGGGGGACTTTGTTTTATAATATGTAGTGATAGTGATAATGTATTTTATATGTTCGCAAAAACCGAAGGCTTTTCAATATTAATATAAATACATGCAGTTAACACGAAATTGTACTCATAATACCGTTATTTCTTATAAACAGTATCTTTTATAACAAATTGCCAAAGTCACAGAACTGATCTATAAAGATACATCAAACGTGACCTTAAAAAAATAAAACATTCAGGCGAATTGATAAACTGCTCCTTTTGGAAGTCGGTTAAAAAGCATATAACTAAATTAAGGACTACGTTGAAGATAAAGAAGTTTGGCTGTAGATCCTTCTGCATGGGCAGGCGGCTTCTCTGGTAGCTCGTAAATGCCACAAATATGTGCATCAAACTTATTTTTTCTTTTAAATTTTGAAATCATAATTATATAGACTTTTTGTTTCAGAGTAGTTCCAACACAGATAACAACATTTGTGTCACTTATATTTTTCTTTGTAATTTCTTACCGATTGTTTATGAATGTGTGAACATTGTTGACCTTGTAGATTCCTTGATGGTTGTTAAGTTTTTCTATTCTTTTACGTTTGTGTGAAGTAAGCAACGACTTATCGTCGGGTCTACGTTTTGTAGAACCAGAGGGAGAGGGGTGACCTTTATTCTACTTGTCTAGCGTTTATTGGCAAGGCGGCGAAAAGTCGAGAACATAAGTTTGGAAGTACTAACAACACTAACTCGTATCTGATATTAAAAAACTTAAGCAATAAGAAGGCGGAAAAAAAATATTTTCGAAACTATACAGGGTCTAAATTAGCTAGTGAAACTCATAAACGTGATGGTTATCAATATCTAAACATAACAAAAATAAATAACAATTTGTTTGTTACACTTATAATAACAATTTTTTTTGAAACAAGCTTTTATGAAAGGGAAATGAAGAAAATTCATAGACATTAAATTTGCAATTAATTCGGAAGACCGCTGTAAGAAAGTACCAACTTCCAGTAATCCAAGATTTTTGGCCACCACGTTATGTCACCAAAGCTGTCAGTTATATGGTGAAGATTTCACCGCTTGTTAAATCTCTAGCTTTTACCGGATTACGTGTATTCTGAATATAGCTCGGACTGTAAGACTTCATGTTTTTTTTTTATTTTTTTTATTTATTCATATAATTCGCAATGCAATTCGCATTGTGTTTGAATTAGTTTGTACATTAATTAATATTTTATAGCTAAAACAGCAAATTATGAATATAAAAACAGTAAAATTCATTCAATTTAAAATCTATAATAACATATGATAAATATTGTAAATAGTAATTATATAAATTATTGTAAATATTATTATGTCAAATACTTATAAATCTATTCTCTAAAATACAAAAATCTAATAATGTCTTGAATAAATATTTAATGTCAAAAGGTAAATTACTAAATATAAAAACTATTCACCATCATTTGTCACCAATTCAGTTATAGAATATAAACATTTATTCAACAGGAACGCTTTAAGTTTGGCTTTGAATAGAGTACCTTTGTAAATCAATGATCCTACGTCTGTAGGCAACTTATTAAATAATTCTACTGCTTGGTATTTAGAGCAATGTTTAGTAATATTAAGTTTCGGTGCAATTTTATTTTTTATAACGTTTCTTCTAGTTTTATCTCTAAGTTCACGTTCTTCTTGTGATTCGTGCTCGTGTATGTATTTCGCAAAGTGGCTGAGTATTACTAAACATATAAACTTGGTACTGTCAAAATAGGTACCTAATTTTTTAAAATATTCTTTACATGACTCTTGTTGTGGGATTCTTACAATCGTTCTTAACGCACGTTTCTGTAGTATGAATGCTCTTTGGCAATTATACCCGTAACTGCTCCCCCTAAACATTATGCTGTATCGTAACCTGGATTCTACTAATGCATAATATACAGATTTTAGCTACTTTAAATCAATATCGTCCCTGAGGCTTCTTAGCGCGTAACAAGCTGAAGATATTGAGGAATCAATGGCGGTGAGCTCTTTTTTCCAATTTAATAGGGAGTCTATAATAACTCCTAAAAATTTAACTTCGTTCACCAGTTCAATGTTTTCCTTTTTGAGCTTGACATCTATGCTAACTTTGTTACGTGACGTTGTTTTAAACAACATAACATTGGTTTTATTTGGGTTTATTATTAAATTATTTGCTGTAAACCAAACAGAAAGATACTTTAAACACTTATTTACATTTTCTATCAACTCATTTAAATTTGACGACCCGATTATGGCGTTCGTATCATCTGCAAACATTATAAGTCCTGCGTCGGGTTGGGTATTATTCATACAATTTAGTAAATCATTTGTAAAAATTAATTATAATATTGGTCCTAAGATTGAGCCTTGAGGCACACCGCGGCTTATGTTGGTCATTTTTGACTTATATATTACTTCATTCACACACTATACGTCACAATTGTTTGAGTTAATGTCTTTTATTTCTACGTACATTCTACGGTTTTTTAAATAAAATGTCAAAAGTTGTAACGCTTTTCCTCTAATGCCATAATGCTCTAGTTTAGCCAGAAGTAGCGCGTGATCTATTGTATCAAACGCTGAACTTAAATCAATAAATAAGCCAGCTACCTTCATTTTATTATTTAATTTACTAATAATGTCATTTACAAGATTATCTATCGCATCTGAGGTGCCTATTGCCTATTTTGGCATCCAAATTGTCTATAGTTAATTATTCTATTTAAATGTAAGTGGGTCACTAATCTAGTTTTCATTATTTTCTCAATTTTTTTTGATAAAATTTGTAATAAGGATATTGGCCGGTAGTTTTTGGGATCCGTTCCTACTCCGTACCTTTTTATGTAGCGGAACCACCTTGGCCAATTTAAGTTGTTCAGGAAAAACAGACTCTTCAATACATTTATTAATGAACTCAGATAGAGGATACGCTAATATTTCTATATTATCCTTGATAACCGATATTGGCACGTCATCGTGTCCACAAGACGCTTTGTTTGTCATCTTACGTACAATTTTTGTTATTTCCTGTGATGTCGTCATATTGAATGTCATCTCACTTTCTACTCTCAATGTTGAGTTTCTTAGGAAGGACATCGCTTTTTCTTCTTCTGTTTTTAAAAGTGATGATTTATACACAAATATATCAACAAAAGTATCTGCTATTTCTTGCGGATCTGTAACCACCTTGTTGTCAATGTTTAGAACAAGTTTTCTTCGAACTTTGTTTTGCTTTCTCTTTGTCTGATCATTTACAATTTTCCATGTCTCCTTTAATATGTTTTTGGCTTTGTTGAGATGACATGATATGGCTAACTTTCGTGCGTGCTTTAAAACTCTTCTATAGATCCTTACGTAATTCATTTTATAATTATAAACACTGGTATTAATGGTGGTGCCCGAACATAATATTCTTTTCATTTTGCTCGACACCTTAATTCCCTTGGTAATCCACTTTATCTGATTATTGTTCCTCAGTTTTACTTTACTGGTTTTCTTTGGGTAACACGCACGAAATGTTTTATTAAAATAATTGAGAAATGTATTGATGCCTACGATATTATATTAGTATTTTGAAAGCACTTTTTAAATGCAACATTATTTTTTGTGTTGAATGTTCTTTTATTAATCAATATGGTATGTTCAGATTCATTTGTCTTTTTATCAATCTTATCAAGAATTATATTACAAAGAAGGCCGCCATGGCCATCTGCTAAACCATTATGATCTACCAAACACTGCTCTATATCATCGTCGGAAAGATTAGTCAATACATTATCAATGCAAGAGTATGATTTGTTTCGAATAAAAGTTGGAGTTTTTATAAGGTGTCTAAAATTGTACGACGTTAATATACTAATAAATTCTAAAGATTCTTTACTTTCCGCAAGTATGTCAACATTAAAATCGCCACATATAACGCACTTCCTGTCAATAAAATGTTCTAACAATTTTTCTAGGCTCCTTAAGAAACTGTCAAAATTTTTGGACTTCTGTAACAACAACAAATATTGAATCCTGTCTCAAGATCCTTTACACCACAAACCTCAAAACTTTCTGATCTATGTAACTTCTGTATTGCATCAATATTTTCACATTCTTTATTCATATACGCTAAAATAAGACTACCACCTCTTTTTTTGTTTGTCCTTGTGTTATAGGATACTAAGTTATAATTGCTTTATTGAAATAAACTAATAGATTTATCATTCAAAAAATGTTCTGTTATACAAACATAGTCCAAGTCTTTACAAAAAGTTTCAAAATAAGATTCAAGCTCATTTTTATTATTGATACCACATACGTTTTGGTGAAATAATTTTAAACAGATCGTCTCTGAAAGCAAGGGGTCTGAAAGATTTTTGTGGTTTCGTGATTCTACTTTATTCTCGAAAACAAACGATATCGCCAAAACTAGGGGAATTATTAATCTGTGTAGAAGTAGGAGAATCTATTAGTAATCGGGGTGTGTGTCAGTTATCGTCTAATTTCTCCTTGCCGTCAAAATTACAATCTGTTTGTATGCATGCGTCTCGTGATTGCATTTTTAATGTTTTTTTCTTATTATTGAGCACATTTTTCCTGTAATTTGAGTAGGTAATTGTATATCTCAAATGGAGTATTTCCCTATACATTAACTTGCATGCAATTTGCTTATTAAAAGTTGTTGCCATGTTGCCTAGTTGTATTCAAATCTATTCAGTAGGTTTGCATTACGTGGTAAGACTAACTGCCTACTTTTCCTTTCAAAAGAACAATGGCATAGCCATTTGAATATTGATAGAAAGTAGGTAGAGGTAAAATAATATATAGGGACTAATAAAGTTTGTTCAGTTTCCTACATGTAATGTAAATTTTAACGAACCTATTATGTAATTAAATTGTTAAGTTAGCGCTCACAAGTCTATCAAGATCCACTCGCTTAAAAACAAAAAGTTGTTAACGTTCAATATTACTTAGGTTAATTTTGTAAAGATAATTATCTCACCAAACCGGGATTTGTTATCAATTAAACTGATCGTAGCCCGTGGTGATTAATTAGTAGACTTTGAATAGGAGTACATGGGAACATACTTGTTCCTAGTTTAGTCATTTCCTAAGTTGTAAGCTCTTGTGTTCTAATAAGTTTTTGAAATTCATAATAAGTACCTATATTTTTTTTATTATACATGATTTTTATTCGTGCCATAAATAGAACATATTTAATTATTATACTGTTGGTTAATATTTGTGTATATTTTTGTGTGAAATGAATTGAAATCAAAAGATGGCGGGTTTCTTTCATTTCCGGGCGCGAGCCCAGAGATCTTTTGTACAACTACAAGGTGGCGTAAAATTAATCACCCTATCGGAAGATGTTATAATTTTTGCAAATGGCGTCGTACCTCAATCATATTTGACATTTGTGAACTAGACAGCTGCAGGATACAAACAGACAAGCAATGGAGCGCTATACTCCGCAAGAGCGTGGAATAATTGTGAAGGATGCGTTTCATGGTCGCGTAATCTCCCGTTTTGACGATTTGACTTGGCCAGCAAGATCGCCCGATTTATCAATCCCAGACTTCTTTCTTTGGGGCGATTTGAAGTCACGGGTATGCAAACAAGCATCACCGGAAATATTGCGAAAAGTCAGGAAAATGCGATAAACGTGTATTAACATTCAACACTGCACACTGGCGGCAGCCACTTGGCGGATATCATTCTATCACTTAACTGAAAAAAATCTAAAGGTCCAAATAAAGATCTCCATTACTTAAAAATCATTTATAATGTTTATAACAGTTATTCGAAAACAAAATTGGATGATTAATTTTGCGCCACCTGGTATATTTATGTGACTCTGCCATATAGACAGAGTCACATAAATATACTAGGTGATATTCCAGATGATATTCAGAGCATATAGCTCTGAATATCACCTTCACTTCTTTTTAGGCTTGCGTACCTCAGTCGGCAAAAACGGAACCTTTTCAGGATCACTTTGTTGTCCGTCTGCCCACCTGTCTGTCCGTCTGTCAAGACCCTTTTTTTTCAGCAATGCGTGGAAGTATCAAGCTGATTTTAAAAACAAATACTCAAGTCTACAACCCCTTGGAGCACTGAAAAAATAAAAAGTAAACACGATCAAAAAGTATGACCGTTTATGTCACATATTTTGCTATTTCACAAAGGAATCAAAATATGTACTTGCCGCTTACTATGATAAAATAAGGTTTTTTATGCTTTACGAAAACTGAAAACAAAATATTTATAAGAAATTCGGCTTTTGAATTCGATTTATACAGTACCTTGCCTTTATAAATACCTTAGATTTACTATGTTAATGTAAAGATGAATACATCAAGTACCTATTTAAATTGGTCCATATTGACTTGTTTTCAACATTGTTCAAATCGCTCTGCATTTATTTCTGAAACCTTAAAAGAAGCAAACTGACAGACACGGAACCGATGGTAAACCATGTCTATCATAGAAACTGTTTATCGTGTTATTGGTAGTATTTAGAAATAAACACCGAGGTGGTATTTCGGGAGATGCTGATTTCAATTGGTGATTGAGGGAGATGAATGAAACAGTTGTAGAATAAACTGTTACTGGTAACGTGGGTGAGATATGACTCACACGTGTTCTTGTTAACTCGTGGGGTTTGAACTCTCGACCTCTGGGATAAAGCTGTGCGTAAACTGTAGATAAAATCTGTAGGACTCGAACGCCACATGAAATCTATGGCGTTTGAACACTCCTAACCCAATGGGATTTCGAAATGTACTTACTGTAAAATCATAATTGTTTTGACAATAAACTGTTATGTCCATTTAATCATTATAGGTTAAGAAAGAAAGGTACACGTTCTATCAGAGTTTGTAATTATCGATTAGTTAACAGATAATTCTCAATCGTCTGATAATTATCATAGAAAATAATTACCTTGAAAATTACGAACGCTGCAGCTGATACAAAGTATATACACACTGCTTGTGAAAAATTTATCCGGAGAAGCAGAGAACAAAGCAAAACTTGTCCTTTTGGTCCCTTTTGTCAATACACTAAGTGCAGTTCTCGTTGCGCGAATGATGTCGCCGTCATGTCTGTCTAGTTCGGATAATTAATGGATGTGTATTTCTATATACATAGGTACATGGAAACCTCAATGAGACCGAATAACATGGCGCTACATAATTGGCTAGCCGTGTTATAGGTAAACAACTAAACAGGTATGTTCTATTTAAAAAGTTTCTGATAAGAGTGTAAACCAATTTTTTACAGGTGTAATCAAACCTCATAAACACTTTCATCTTCTTTAGAAGGTTTCAACTTTATATCTCAACATTTTTTTCAAACAATTCGAACAATAAGTTCGAATTACATTAATAAAACTGTGCTTGAAAAACGTCGACGAATAATATGAGGTTGACATTGACATTGCTTTAAAATTCGAATTTCGAGTCAAAATAATCAAATCAAAGCACTGATTGTATGAATATTGTCCTGTATATTATTTTGTGTGTACATAAATCAGCCGTGTGGTATCCGGCAGAGTAGAATAGAACCAACCTTTACACTCACGGGTGTCGTATAAGGCGACTAATGTCTGAGGCAGAACACCTTGCGCCTCCGTAGACCAGAGAATGGGCAGCAGCGTTTTCTGTTAGTCTTTCATCACTGCGATCTCCAATCCGCCTGCCAAGCGTGGAGATTACGGCAAATTCCTCCCATCATGGGAGAGGCTTATGTCCAGCAGTGGACGTTATGGGCTGTTGTAGTGTACATAAATAAATATACAAATAAATACCCTATTCGTCAGACACTCCTGGAACAGGTCATAATATTAATATGTTCATAATAAATTTTAGGGCTCAGTCGAGCTTTACATATTTGACGGTAGATATGTTCACAAACAACAGACTTCAACTATTCTGAATGTCTGATCTGCAGATTAATCTAACTTGTGTTGAACTGCAATCTGGAACTGAGTCCAATGTAATAGCACGAAAATCAAAACTGAATTAAGGGGAGCAACATTCCTCGTCTGGGACTCAATGAGTTTTACAGTAAATAAATACATATATCAAGTTTTAACAAGATTGAAGTCTCCAACACATCTAACAGTAAATATATCAAGATAACGGTAAAAGTTAAAGCTCTCTCGGGATGGATATGAGACCGTACGAAAGCTATAAAGACAGATGGGTAAAGTATAGACTGAATATTTTAGAAGTTAGGTATAAAATATGATTAGACAGAGGTGTGTTTACTGAAAGTTTATACTAGATCTCAATGCTATTTCACGAAGATTATCAAAATAAATGCCTTGTTGCTTTTATAGCAAGATAGAGTACGTATACTCAGTGGTACACTAATTAGATACTCAGTTTCTTCTTCGATTTACTAGGATACAAAGAAAGAAATTATTCATTGCATAGAAAACAAATAAATAGGCATAAATAGGAGAGAGCGGGCTCCGCACGAGCACAGCGCAGGTTATACAGGTATTGGTTCCAGGATATGTCGGTTTTCGTTCATGTAAATGTTGTGTGTTCATGTTAAAATACATATAATATAACTATCGGTTTTCAATTGTGAAACATAATGCAGCGGAAAAATTCCTTGAACTGTTTGGTAAGAGCTGTCAGCTAAACACATCGTTTTTATTTTGTGATCAGTTGCGAGAAATTGAAAAGGCCTTTGTTTGGCAAGGTTAAGGAACTACTGCTGCTGATGCTGCTTATCCAAATGGATTATTAGAAGCAATTCTTGATACGTAAATAAATAAAACATGTAATATTATCCTACAAAAGCTAGCCTTAAACTAGAGTTACCTAAGTAAGTAGACAGGTTCGTACTAAGTAGTCGCAGCTTTATTTGTACTTATGTATTCCATTGCTATACCTTTTGCCACTTATATTGATAATTGATCTTATTTACTACATTACGTCAAAACTAGATACACACTTTTGAATGATGTAAATGATAAGTGATGTTTATTTTGCAAACACTTTTCCGCGTATTTTTTTTTAACTTGATGAGGCTGGTGTTTTGTACCAGATTACTCTGAGAAGAAACAGCCGAAACAAACTCAGAGGTCATGGATAGTCTCTTTTTAAGGTTTAGCTAGACATAAATATAAATTTTTCGTATTTCATTATTACCTATCCGTTTCAAAACGTATCGATGACTTGCACGCTGTGAATCGGATATCAGTCCTTTTATTGTAATTTTACCTTTGATTTTGGATTACCTACAGCTCGCTTTCAGAGGTTAAATAAGTAAAGGGTGTAAATAGAGCCTTAACGAAGCCAAAAGGCACTAGTTTTCCGCGTCATTGCGATCATTTTTTTTTTTGTTTAGATCATACCTGGGAACATCCTATTTATGGAGATGTTGGGGCTCAAAGTCTCAATTTTCTCACAAGGTTTTTTTTAAAAAACTGGTTTTTAAGGTCATAACTTTACTTTAAATACCTCCTTAACCCGTTCACTATTAAATGCGTCCATCAGCACAATGTTTTTTTGAGTGCGTTAACATTGAGTTTTTCCGTAAAACGTTTTTCATCGCAAAAAAAAAATCGTTTCCCAGCAAAAATTTTGCGTAGTTATTTAGTTTGATGTACAGAATGCTTGGTTGACGGCTTCGTAAAGGGTCTGTTTACACCCTGTTTACATAATTATAATTATGAAGACTGTAGTTAAAAAAGTCGAACCATTGATGGTATTTCAACTTCGCGCTTGGAAGTAAATTCTAATGAAAAGTAAACAGACTGGTTTTTCTTTATTTACCATCGAAGACTTTATCTCTCACAGGAGCCTTATGCCTCCCAGCAGTAGAAACATTATTAGCAAATAATATTTATGGAACCTGCACAAATGATGTGGCTGTTGTAAGATTTTAGATTATTAAACCCTCAATGCGCTAAACAAGTCTCCACAATATAGTTGTTTTTAGCTTTCCAAACGTTATATTAAATCTACAAGTATTCACGTACCTACGAATCCGGAAATCGGAAGATAAATCAAGGCAGGGCAATAAAGCTAGTCATTCCCACGCGACCCTTTGGGGTCAACGTAATATAGATAAGGGTCACGAAGTAAACATTTAAATGGCTGCCTACTTTCAGAACCAGGGCGTAGGAAATCTCAGCGATTTAACACTTTATAGCTTTCTAGCCAATACTGATAATATGTTAGTTAGTTTCTTCTTGTTTTTTATGGCGTACCCAAGTAAGCTGCTGCAAACAATTTGACTTACAATAAATCCTGATTAAACGTTAACGTTCAATTTTACTTACGTTTTTTGCAATTTGTAGGCCAGTGCTAGGTTATCTGTTGATTAGAATAATATTCGCGGCTGTAAGACGTATGTAGTTACGGAATTATAATCATCAAAATTATAATACAACCCTCCAAGTTCATAAAGGTGCAGGAATGACTTTGACTTTGAAAAAAAATTTTTTCCACTTTAGGAACTTGAACCTTACATTTAATAGAATATTCTCTACATAAATACTACTACTAACCTAACCTAACTTAACCTAACCAAGACCCTCCGTGACCGAGTGGGCGTGGGCTCGGCCGCCACTAAACCCAGCTGGCGTCGAGTAGGTAAATCTGGTCACCTGCGTTAGGACCTGCGCAGTTGAGCGCCGCAAGCGGGGATGAAGGAGTCCTGGAGGGTTGAGCCGATCGGCGCTGGTGGTAATGCGTCTGTGAGGCAACACGCCCTCTTTGGTCTGGATTTCAAGCGAAACGGTGGCCCTACCCAATAGCCAAGGGTAGGGAAATGGCCACAGTGTCCCGTTAGAGGGCCACGGCGAGGGGTGGGAGGTCCGCGGAGGTCGTCCTCGGATGGCCGAAGCGGTTGGTGAAGGTGTAAGTGAAGGTTTGATTAGTCATCAACCCGATCAAGCGCCCGATGTCGCACTGTAAACCAGCCTCACGCCCCTATATCTCAAAGGTAATCCTAACGGTTGAGCTAGTTTGTAGCGAGACGTTCCCAGGTGCGGGCTCCATGGAGGGTGGGAAGCCGGAGAGATGAATTCTTTATACTTTACTATGGATACTCAAAGACCATACGACACCACACACACACACACACACCACAAACACACACAACAACCACACAAACTCACAAACTCCACACACATTCACACGCACATACTGCACAAACACACACCGGAGAGGAGGCAAAAGCCAAGGATTCTCCCAAGAGGGGCGCTTGCAGCACCTCTCTAGCCCCCGGATGCTCCGCTACTAACGTAGCGAGCTCCAGTGCGGGTACAGGTCCGGCAGTGGCGAGAACCGCTGCCAGGACCAAAACCAGGTCCCGTAATAAACGGAGGAGTACGGCGCTGCTCGGGACCAGTACCGCTCCTACCTATTTTTCAGGCGTGGAGCCCGCCACGACGGTTAATTCCTCTGGCCGGGCTCCCCTCATACATCTTCCTCCGCCTACTGCTCCCCCCTCGGTGGCCGTCACTGGCCAACCGGCGGAGACCAGCACCACAGGTGACGCGTTCGCGCTCGCCTGGCAGGTGCAGAGGAGCTGGCGTAAAGGCAGGAAGGAGGATTCCGGCAAACAACGAGGTAAACCGAGAAGGAAGAACAGGCCGTCCATGAGGTAGCGGCAGACACAGAGGACGGGTAAGTCCCCTCAACCTACACAGGCTAACGCACGCAAACACGGGCTGGGTTAAACCGACCCATGGCAATGTCAACTTCTCTGCAGGCAAGCGGTCGCAGGCCGAGGCCGGCACCAGCCGACCGGGACCCAGCCAACCAGCAGCCAGCGGCGCGAGTGGACCAGCCACACAGACGACACCGCAACCCGTTTGGATGGATCAGGCCGCGGCCAAGCGAGCCCTCAACGAGACTTTAACACCTCGAGGAGAGCGCAAGCGGCCGCGTCTTGATAAATCCAAACAGGACGCAAAGCGTAGCTACGCCCAAGCTGTAAGCTCCGACCTTGATGTCGCACAGTCACCTGCGGCCGTACGGGGCACATCAGCAAGGAGGTGTCAAACCAGGTTCTCGCGGCTATCCAGAAGAAGATACTCGTCGAGGCCTCTTCTCCCATACAGGATTCACCTGCACCGACCTTCAAAGCGAGGCCGGTGTTCAGCAGCGGGGTCCTCAGACTGTGGTGCGGGAACAACCACACCTTAGCATGGCTAAGGAAACTAATCTCCGAGTTGCCTCCCCCCACTAGCACCTCGCTAGTGGTCAGGAGGCAGGCGGACCTCAAGTGCCGGGTAAGATGCGGCATCTTCATTCCTGATGAGCAAGGGATCTTCGCGGAGCCGTCCGACATCGGGCGTGCTCTGTGCTACCAGAACTCTTGGGTTGGCATCAAGGAGTGGGTGTTGCTGGGCGCCAACAAACAGGCCGAAACGTGGTACGTGATGGTGAAGACCAAATTCCGACCCTGATGGAAGCCGAACGTCGTCTCTCATTTGGTGTAGGGACGGTGTACGTTAAGTTCTAGGGTCCGAACGGCAGATTTGTCGACGTCCCTCAGGGATATCCGGCCGCCGAAGCCAGCGCTGGGACACAGGTGGAGGAGACAACTCCCCCCCCAACAAACACCGCGGAAACACCCGCGGTTGAGCCTGCAGTAGCAGCGCCAGCCGCCCCTACTGTCGCTAGCGTGGGCGCCGTCCTCTCGGGGGAGGAGCTCGAGGACATCATCCTGTCCTCGGCCTCTGACCTGGAGAGGGACGGCTTCATCGCGGGCGACCTGTTTGCCGGGCTGCGGCTGGCAGGTGACGAGGAAGGAACGTCCAGCGATGGCGTCCCCTTCGTCGACCTGTAAGGTCCTGCAGGCCAACCTCCACCACAGTCAGACCGCGACGGCTCAGCTGCGGAAGTGGCTGGAGGCACAACATACGGCCATTGCCTTGATCCAAAAGCCATGGATTAGGGCGGGCCAAATACAAGGATTCTCGATAGCAACCGTGGTAGGGAGCGGATCTGGAACGTAAGCGCGGGAAGGTAAGGTCAGCCCTAAACAGAGCCATGAACACCTGTGCTGATGAGGATTGGGACACGTACTACGCGGCCAAAAAGTCCTATAAAAAATGCATCAGATTCAGGAGCTCCACTGGATGGCGCAAATACTGTGGCAACATCGAATCCTGCCAACAAGCAAACAGGGTAAGGAAAATATTGGCACAGCAGAACCCGACTGGGCCTGCTGTCCTCCGTAAACCCGACAACACACTTACCACCTCACCAGAAGAGACGACGCGCGTCCTTATTGAAACTCACTTCCTAGGCTGCGCTTTCACACAGGCTATCGACTGGACAGAGGTAACACAAACACCGTCAGAAAACGACTGGCGCTATGTACACAAAGTCATCACGCTGGAAAAACTCCAGTGGGCGATCCGGTGCTTCCATCCTTTCAAGGCGGCCGGTCCGGACGGGGTCTTTCCTGCCTTACTGCAATGGAGTGGGACTTCTGTCGCTAACAGACTGGTACCCATAATGAGAACGTGCCTGGCCTTCAGATACGTTCCAAAAGGATGGAGGGAAGTGAAAGTCATATTCATTCCTAAGCCAGGTAAGAGTGATTATACCAACGCCAAACACCACCGACCAATCAGCCTGACCTCCTTTCTCCTTAAAACTTTGGAGAGAATTTGCGAGAGAGAGCTGAGGGACGGCGTTTTGAAATCTATCCCACTCCACACTAACCAACACGCATACAGCTCGGGCAAGTCCACTGAATCCGCCCTCCATCTAGTGGTCGGCCGGATAGAAGAGAAGATTCACCAGAAGGGCATCTGCCTGGGCACCTTCATAGACATCGAAGGAGCCTTCGATAAAACTAACTTCTCCAGCATCAACACCGCGCTCTCCCGTCACGGAGTAGAACAGGTACTGACAGACTGGATCACCAATATGTTAAGCAAACGAGTGGTTCGACTTGAAGGGGAACAGCAGATTGCCTTGATAGCCAGAGGCTGCCCCCAAGGTGGAGTATATCTCATCACAAAACTCAACGCGAACCATTTCTACACAATAGGGCATGCCGACGACCTAGCTATCCTCATTTCAGGGAAAGTGACGGGGACAATCTGCAACCTCACTCAACAAGCACTACGCATCGTTGAGCGGTGGTGCAGCGAGTTCGATCTCTCAGTGAACCCCACGAAAACTGAACTAGTCATGTTTACCCAAAAACGAACCCTAGGCCCTTATCGCCTACCCAAACTTTTCGATACAGAACTCCAGTTAGCCGACGAGGTCAAATATCTGGGAGTCATCCTGGACAGTAAGTTAAATTGGAGTAGTCACTTAGATAATAAAATTAACAGGGCCTGCATCACCTTTTGGCAATGCAGGAGGATGATAGGTAAGAAGTGGGGCCTATCCCCTAAAATTATACTTTGGTTATACTGCGCGGTAATTCGACCTATGATCACTTACGGGGCAGTGGTCTGGTGGCCCCGCACCAAACTAACTACAGCCTCTATCAAACTGCAACGCATGCCAAGGCTTGCCTGCATGGCGATCACAGGCTGCATGAGGACTACCCCAACTGCAGCTCTCGAAGCCATGCTGAGGCTCCCACCGCTTCATCTGTTCATACAGCAGGAAGCGACGATGACAGCTGTACGCCTTAATACACTTCAACTCTGGGGTAAGAAAGAAACACAGCACACCGTGGTACTGGAGGGATTCCACAACGAGTTCCCCCTGGCGAAAGCAATAAACGATCGGATACCAAAACAATTCGTATTCGATAAGAAGTACAAAATCCAGCTCCACGAGGATCACCGCTGCGAGGGATTAAACCCCGGGGAACTACGAATCTTCACGGATGGATCTAAAACAGGTACTGGCACAGGTGCTGGAGTCTTCTCGGAGGATCTCAACATCCACATAGCCAAACCTCTGGGGGCCCACAACACGGTATTTCAGGCAGAATGCATGGGCATTTCCCTGGCGGCATCTGCTATCTTGGCCAGGAAGGTTGTGGACCACTCAATTCGTATACTCTCAGACAGCATGGCTGTACTGCTAGCACTAAACAACCACACAGTCAACTCTGGGTTAATACACGAGTGTCATCAACGCCTGAACCAGGTTGGTAATCTCAATAATATAACCATTCAGTGGATTAAGGGACACAGCGATTCCCGTGGCAATGATGCGGCGGACGAACTCGCTAGAAGGGGATCGAGCATGGCAGCGGTGGGACCCGAACCTATCGTACCACTCCCTTTCGGATACCTACGCACACTGGTAAGGAACCGAACTAGTGAACAACACCACAAGCTATGGCTAGACCACGGCGAGTGCAGGCAGGCCAAGGAAGCACTTCCTACTATCGACGGCCGCCTCACCAAACGCGTGCTTCGGTTGACCAAATCGCAGCTGCGCACAGTTACAGCCACCATTACTGGACACGGCTCTTTTAATAAATACCTCTTTGTCATAGGAGTGACGGACAGCCCCCTGTGCCGTGCCTGCATGGAGGAAGACGAGACAGCAGCCCACGTGCGTCTGCACTGCCCAGTGGTGTCAAAATACAGGGCAAAGTACTTCGGTAACCCAGGTACTCTCCGCGAGATTGTCAGCAACACCAAGGCGCTACTGGCCTTTCTCGGGGAGTTAGGGTGGATCGAATAAATTTCCCACCCGTTACGCAAAATACGCGCTTTGACGTGGAGTTGCGGACAATAATATACTACTACGAATCTCCCATACAGTAAACGTGATTTTTTTGCCGTTTTATCTAAATGTTGTTTAGAAATGGTACGGAACCCTTCGTGCGAATTATCGTTGTTTGGGCAATCGGCGAGCTTTCTTATTGAAACAACTTTTTAGATGATAAAAAATATAATGAAACTTTTAGTACATGACATGTTATCGTACGAACATGTTAGGAGAGTCTGCTTAAAACTAACTTACAAGCTACGCGGCCGGAGCAACGCCTACGTACACGCACACACTGACACATAAATGGCACTATTGACACACACTATAACATGCGCGAGTCCGACTCGCATTGGACCGGATTTTTTTTATTGCTGATGAAAAATCTATGTGGTTGGGTTCAGAATGATGCACTGAATATTTGGCAACCTTTGTAGCGTCGCTGTCCCTTCCTCGCCGTATATAGGTACGAATACCTATTTTATTTTTAAAACTTGTATGGCCCAGAAAGTGCTGGCGAGACGACCAGATCGCGTATGTGTCACGGGACAAAAGCTTATGGAAAATCTTGGAGGAGACCTTTACCCTGCCGTGGGACAGTATAGGTTATTCAAAAACCTAGCGTATTTAAGAATATTTACTTTACAAACAAACTAACTAAGTTGACAACGTTTTCAATCAACCTTGAAAATATGTCATAAGTGTAAACAATGCTCATAAATTCGACTTTCGTGATACTTACAGCTCTTTTGTGCCCTTCAAACCACCTAGGTGCGCCCTCTCCTATCACAGTTATGATGGAGTGATAAACCCAAATGTGATTTGCTCATAAATCCTTACAGTCTAATAAAATAGCCGTTTTTTAAAAGGGGCGATAATAAGCCCGCAAAAAGGTGGTCATAAAAAATGAAAGTGAACTGAGTATTGGTAAGTATAAGAATACTTACCAATACTCAGTTCACTTTCATTTTTTATGACCACCTTTTTGCGAGCTTTCAATGATATTCTTCGATTACTATAAAACTGGTTTCTTGTCTTAAATATGCTATAGTCTCCGCCAGATGAGTAAGAATTAATGGTCATTAACCCGCATACATTTATTCAAATATATAATTCCGAAAACAGAAATAATGACATAAACTTATCCCGAAACGGCTCCGGCCTATCTCGTAACTTTCCCATTTCGACAACTAAACAAAATAGCATCACAAAAGTCCTATTTCGTAACTATTTTGATCTTAATACATTGAATACCATTTCGTAACTATTTTGATCTTCATACATTGAATCCCATTTGGTAAACTTTTTGTTTGGCAAATTCTAAAGCAATGTATGTACATAAAAATAAACCTTCCTGCTAAAAAGTAAATAAACTTAGAACTAAGAAAACAAATAGTTCCAACAATACTTAATAGAACTAGACTTTGAAAAAAATAATTACATTGAAATGAAAAGTAACGAATTGTACAAATTATTTAAGGTGGTAATATACTAATATTTTAAATACTAAAACAATGAACACAAAAATAAACCTTCCTACTATGAGAAAAAGAAAAGTAATTAGTGAAATGACCTTTAATTCTTACTTATCTGGCGGAGACTATAGTAAGTATACTTCCCCAACCTCGACGTCAAGCGAATGAGTTTTTATTTATTTATTTATTTATTGGCCTATCTACAATTGTTACACTGTTTATCCTAAATAATACAAGCAATATGATACAAGCATAGTGTACAATATAATGCGATAGACACAGCATGCATAAAACAAAATTATATCAAAAAATGAAATTACAATAGTAGTGCAGAAATAACACTTTCAACAACAGTGGGTAGTTTTAGAAACACAGTAAATACAAAGATGACAAGAGAAAAGAGAAAAAAGTCATTATGGTGAGTAGTTTTGATGGACCTGGCGCTTGAATTTCTGAAGTGTTGTGGAAAAAATATCAATCACAGTTTTGCGGAATGGGGGACGTAATAGTTTTATAGGGTGATAGACGGATATTTGTGGGGTAGGTTAAAATTAAACTTACTTAACAACTGGGGGCAGTCTATTTTACTCTGAAGTATTTTAAAAAGAAAAATTAAATCTATATTATCTCGTCGTTTTTCAAGTGAGGTCATGCTAAATTTTTGAAGACGTTTTGCATAGCTCCGTATTTTTTTGCTTAATCCCGCAGAATAGGCAAGATGGTATAAAAATCTTTTCTGGATCCTCTCTAACCTAAGTTAAGTAAGTTGTATGGCGTCCCCACTATGCAACACATAGGTGTTGCATAGTGGGGACGCCATACAACTGCGCAGTATTCCAATACTGTACGAACGAGACTGTTAAAAAGATAAATCTTAGTTTTAGTCTTGCGAAAACATTTAGCATTACGTAACACAAAACCGAGTGTCTTTGAAGCTTTTTTAACAATGTTGTCCATGTGCGGAATAAAAGTTAATTTACGGTCCAGAAGGACTCCTAAATCTCTGATTACATCAACTTTACTGAGGTGCGTACCATTTATACTGTAATTAAAATCAATGAAGTTAGCCTTGCGAGTAAACGTAATTTGGGAACATTTTTCTATATTAAGTTGCATCTTATTATCATTACACCATTTTAAGAGTCTGTTCAAGTCATCCTGAAGTAATGTTGAATCGGCTAGAGAGTCGACAACGCGGACTATTTTCAAATCATCGGCGAATAAGAATGGCGTGGAGTTAAAGAAGTAATAAGGAAGGTCGTTTACAAAGATAATAAATATTACAGGGCCCAGGTGGGAACCCTGCGGAACACCCTGGTTATGATCATGGTTTCAGATTTATAGCCATTGGCCACGACATAAAAGGATCTATCCGTCAGGTAAGAGTGCAGCCACTTAAGAAGTGGACCAGCAAAGCCATACGCAGCAAGTTTTTGAATCAGCACTTCATGGGAAACTTTGTCAAAAGCCTTGCTGAAATCGGTGTATATGGCGTCGACTTGCTGGTTCGAGTCAAGTGAAGCCGCAATAACCTCAACGAAAGCTACTAGATTACTGCAGGTGGATCTTGCTGCAGTAAAGCCATGCTGGTGGTCTGACAGATATTTCCTGAAATAGTTTTGTATGTCGGGGCATACTATTGCTTCAAAAACTTTGGCAAATGTTGGAAGGATAGATATAGGACGATAGTTTTCTACCAAATCATCAGCGCCTGATGAATCGGTACCACTTTGGCCAGCTTCCATTGCTTAGGGAAAATACCAGTGCTGAGAGATTTATTAAAAATCAAGCATAGGGGTGTTGCTAGTTGGTCAGCGCAAGTTGCAACAAAGTTGGGAGGAATTTCATCGCTGCCTGAACCTTTGGATATGTCTAAGATTTTGAGATGTTTGGCTATTTTATCCTTTGGAATCTGTATCAAGGAAAAGCTGTCGGAGTTGCAGAGAAGGTTTTCAAAGAAAGGCGAAGTTTGAACTACATTGGAGGCATGGGTAGCTGGACTGTAGACGCAGGAAAAGTAGGTCCCGAACAATTTGCACATCTCATTGCCATTACAAGTTTTGCTGCCGCCATTTGACATTGAGGCTGGATATGCATTAGCAACACCCTGCTTAACCTTAATAAAGGACCAGAAAAACTTGGGATTCGTTGTAATTTTCTGTTCAATGCTATTTATGTACGAGTTGTAACATTCTCTTGCCATTCTGTCACAGAGCTTACTACACCAACGAAGGGATATCTTGTCCATAGGGTTTTTGTACGTACCATACCTTCTTCTTAAGTTATTCTTTTCACGCAGCAATCTTTCCAGCCTTTTTGTGTACCATGGTGGTCGCGAATTACTTGTCACTAAGGTCGATGGGACAAACCGCTTAATGATCTGATAAAGTACCGTATAGAACCGTTCCAACATTATATTAGGGTCGTCTGTATCCGAGAATAATGCATACCAGTCGGTATTTTCTAGTTCTGATTTAATAGCAGAGTAGTTGGCTTTTTTGAAGTTTAATCTAATGTTAGCTTCTGGTTTTAAACTATGATTTACTTTAAGGCGCAGGGAGATTTCAAGAGGAGGGTGATATGGATCAATCTTTGTTAGACTATTTAGGGCTTCTGAGTTTTAAAACAGGTGTCATTTATTGTTTCACGAGTCGACATAGTGGGCCTGCGGGAGTCTACATAGAGGGAACGATTCGTACCTACTTCACACCTAAAAAATAATGGCAATGAAATAAGGGCAGAAAACTGAACGAGTTGGGCAAAACCCGTGGTCTACATTAGACCTGGCTTGAAAGAACTCGAATTCAAACGGGAGCGGTCTTTGCCCAACAGTTGGATCGTGTAGGCCAACAGTAAGTTTAACAAGCATCCAGTCATGTAAAACATATTCAGTAGGTAACAGGAATATATCGATAATTTTCTTATTTTTGAAGTTAAAACTTCTTTAGGCGCGTTGAGCATTTTTGGGTGAACAAAAATCATGGAACTCGCGTCATCGTTCGTTTGCGCTCGCTAAAACTCGAGAATGGCTGGGCCGATTTAGCTGATTTTGGTTTTGAAATGTTTGTCGTAGTCCAGGGAAGGTTTAAACCGTGAGAGAGAAAAAAAACACTTCTTTACAAACCAAAAATAATTCAAAAATAATAATGTAGAGCAGTGGTGGCCCAGTGGCGGCGACCCCGACTTACGAACAGTAGTCGTGGGTTCGAACCCAGGCAGGCGTATTACTTTGTGTAATTTATTTCATCACCACTGCTCTCAAAACGGTGAAGAAAAACATCGTGAGGAAACCGGCATGTCCTAGAACCAAAAATTCGAAGACATGTGACATCTACCAATCCGCACTGGGCCCGCGTGGTGGATTAGAGCCCATTCCCTCTCATAGAGAGGAGGCCTGCGTCCCAGCAGTGGGAACATTAATAGGCTGATGATGATGAATCTAAGTAATAGCTCGACGATACAATTCACAAGTTACCTACTTAGTTTTCACTTCTATTGGCAGTTTTTTAAGTACTTAATTGTTAATTGGTACTCGTACTCGGTGGTTCTTGACTGCCTCGTCGGTCTAGTGGTCCTAATCGCTACGGATGAGCAAGAGGTCCTGGGTTCGATTCCCAGGTCGGGCAAAGTAATATTGGGTCAGCCACGGATTCTAGATTTGTGCCCGGCTGATGGCAATAGGCTGGCCCCCTATTAATGGGACTTAAACATAACTGGTTAAATGTGGATGTCTATTGGTACACCTCTGCCTAACCCTGCGGTTATTAATTATAGGCGTGATGTTATGTTTATGTTCTTAGTACGTACCTAATTGTTAAAGTAATATCTTACTACTAAGTGCTTGGCTTCAAGTCTCTCTGCTCCAATATGGATTGGACTTATAAAAGGTACAGAGCAAAATTAGTATGCATATCTTGAGCTACTTTGTAACTTAATTGTACCAACATATTACTTGAGAAAGCCTTTCAAGAAGACATACAAATACTTCTTACATTTCTATATATATATCTTACATTTTCCTGGAAAAATATAAAAAGAGGTACCTTACAAATGTAGGACTTTGATCTTCGATCATTTACAAGCAAATATGTTGGTGAGTAGATGAAAATATGTATTTACCACAAGAACATACAATACAGGCAAACCGTTTTACTTTCCTGTCTAATCAATAAATAAAAAATCTTCATGTTTAATTTATTTATTCCGATTTAAGGCTTCCATGGCAATATTTGATACCAAAATAAATTATATTTTTTTATTAAAAACATTTAAAAATCACTTTTAGGACTTTTCATAATATTAATTTGATATTTATTTCATATCAAATTAGTCCTAAAAGTGAAATTGTATTTCTAAAACAGTTCGATACTTACCTACGTTTAATCACTAGTAGTTGCTACGTGTAGGTATGCATTTTAGTGGCTGTGGCTGTAGGTATACGTATAATGAGCATTGATGACAATCAAAGAGGTGTAAGATAGATATGAAAATCAAAAATATACCTAATTATTATATTTTTGGTTTCTTGCGGTGTGGGTGGGTGGGTGCAAAACATAGTATTACCAGTTTGTCGGAGCACAGGCCAGCCGCGTGGCTCTGTGTGGGGACTCCGCTTTGTTTGTCTTACTGATGCATAAAATTAGCAAATTTTCAACCATTTTGTATTAATTGTATGCATCCATCATTTGGAAGATATTTTAATCAGCTATTTGGGATTCAAATGGCTGCAATGATTCATATACTGCAGGGAAAATATTATCCATAGCTATAATTCATCAACCCTTGTGAAAAAAAAAACGAATTCGTCCCGCCATCTTCTTTGGCTGGCCTGCCACGTAGCCATTTGCTGCTGTTTGGGTGCCATGATATGGTCCATCATCTAATAACGTTTTGTGTATATCTTTTGTTGGAGATCTTAAAATAAATAAATAAATGATGTGACTTTAGCTGACTTTAGGAGGTATTCCTAAGGCATGAACCGATGTGGGCAAGCCCAGTTCCATTTGAGCTTGGCAGCCGAGAGACCTAGATCGACAATTTTGAGTTTCGGAATGCAGTATCGAGTTCCTTAAACGATCAGTAAGTTCAACTCCAAGGATACTGCGCTCCATTGCTCGCTGACAGACCCCGAGTGTGAAGATAACAAACCGTTTTACTATCACAGAAGCCATGATCTAATAGAAATATAAATCCCATAAAATCGCGGCCACTGGTGTTGAACAACTAGCAAATATTCGGCAATGTGAGCAGAACAGAGTAAGTCGAAAATGAAGAAAAACGCACTGAATATTTCATAGGTACTCGTAGTGTAACATGTTTTGCATTTAGATTCAAATATTTCGTATTTATTATTTCATATTTCAGAGCGCCGCAAAAGAACTATGATAAAATTTTCTCCGAAAACCAATAAATGTAACATCTGTTTTTCTCCGAAGTAAGGCAGAGGTGTACGGTCCAACAAGATATTTGGTTTACAATTTAACCAACAAATTACATTATAAAATGTAAACCAAATAGTTTGTCCGACCGTACATATTCTAAAGTAGGCAGATATACCTAGTTCTCCAGTTATCTTTAAGACCCATGTACGTAATAGAGGACGAGCCTATTGATTATAAACGGACACACATTCTTCACCTAAGTTACTTCTGAGGAATAAGTAATCGGAAACCCAATAACATTTTGCGAGACCTAGGAATAGACCACTACAGTTATGAGGCAGTATATTCAACAAAAACCTTTGTAATATATTCGTTTAATAAACAGTGTTATGCCATTTTATCTCGCCGCATAAGATAGGAAAGTAAAGGCCTGGCCCGTCCATAAAAGAAGCTTTTATGTCGAGTTTTTATTGGTGTATCGTCATCCAAATGGATAAGCTATTACTTCCATTCAAATAAGATTACGTGGTGTCCTTTGTCGACAGACAAAATAAAAATAAGGTGTTACAACTATGATATCGGTAAGTCGGGCCATTTTCGGGGCTACATTTATTGTGTTTACCGTTTCTTAGAATATTTTTTTTTCTTAGAATATTCTTTTGCGTGTTTTTTCTATAAAATATTATGGCGGACAATTTTAGCCATTCGCCCGTCCTGTAAAATTTTTAGTAAGTTAAGTTATTTTACATCTAAATTCGTGATAGGTACTTAAAAGCAGGAATATTTTTCGCAACTTATCATCATCATGTGCCAGGGCTCCAGAAAGTAGCTATTTTGACCTACAGCTCATTGGGCACGCAGACGTGGCCAGTCCAGTCCCACTTCAGCTTAGCGGCTTTTTGAGCAACGTCAGTAATTTCTCATCCAGAAGGCGTCACAACAGACCCCAGCAGCGGGATGACGCAGGATAACGTCATCATAAGGTAAACAGGTAATGTCATTCGATATTAGATTATCAATGATAATTCATAATGTGGTAAGTAAATATATAAATGTGGATTGTCTTTATAAAAATGCACTTAATTATCTGAGAACACTTTCATGACTGCCCATTGTTTACAATTTCACACACGTTTACACTTTGGGGTTTACACCTTCCGTAGTCCTAACATATTATCTCGCCTGAAATACCTCGTGGCTTAGGCATAATCGTGTTTTCCACTCCGTATATATTTTGAAGACGATGGTGTAGAATCCTACGTGACAGGAGACGAACGTAGCGCTATTTATGTTCACAAACTTTGGGCAGCTACCTACTACCAAATAATTTATCAGCAAAGGTCCGGAAACAGTTTCTTCGAGCTAGGATACCGTATTTCGTGAAATTTCAAGATCGATCGTATTAAGAATATTTAGACAGAAGTTTTTAAGACTAGAATTCTCGGGTTAACATTGAATTGCTCAAAACTATTAATTATAATCACTTTAGAGACATTTCAACAATGTGACGGAATGCTCTATTCAAAGGTTTAACCGTGATAGAATAATCGTTTCAATAGAAAGTTACTTATTTATTCAAATACAGTGGGAATTCACCAGACCATGAAATTAATTAATGTAAGTAATGAAAACCTTATTCCATTGAGAAATACGATGGCTCGTACAATCGTTGTCCATTCATAAATCGAACTCACTATAATGAAGTTTAAAGGACACAGACAGGCTGTGTGTGTTTCGACGGCATATTGCATGAATAAGAAGTTAAAGAAAACGCAATTCTGGCTTAAGCTCGTTTTTGTACATAAGCTATATTATTGCAATTTAGTATTTGTTATTTTGTGTGCAATAAAGAATAAGAGATATTAAGATCATCATCTTCCTGCCTAAGGGCAGGAAGATGATGATCTAAAAAACATATTGCGCCGACCTCAAGTAACATGGGATAAGTCCCATGTTACTTGAGGTCGGCGCAATATGTTTTTTTCTTCCATTCTTCCCTGGCAACCGTCAAACAATCAATTACACCTTTTTCATTCATATCAATATAATAAGAGATATTAAGATAATATAATAAGCGATAATAATTTTGGTAATTTTTTAACAATTGTAGACATAAAATTATGACTAGCTGGAGCATTATATAAATATAAATCGTAAAGCTGTCGAGGGAAGCCCTTATTTGGAAAAACATAAGAAGTTTATGTAGAATATATATAAGCGATTAATGCAAATATTTCCAAGAAGTTAAATTGTTACCTACTTGAATCTATACTTACATTATAAAGCTGAAGGGTATGTGTTTTTGGTGAACGCGTTAATTTCAGGAACTGGTGGTTCGAGTTAAAAAAATCTTTTAGTGTTGGACAGCCCATTTATTGAGGAACGCTGTACGTTATAAAACATCACGCTACAACAAAAAGGAGCGGAGCATCAATAAAAAATGTTGCAAAAACGGGGAAAATTTATTCCTTTTGAGAACTTCCGTTGCGGGCGCTGCATTTATATAAACGGTTAAAGTTACACAGCAATATTCTATAAAAAGTCCGCGATAGCATATATGTCTATCTTTTAAGAACACGGGAATTGCGCCTCTAGTGCAAAGTGACAACGGGAACTTATCTTAGGGAACGCGGGCCCTTCATTAGAATGCTAATTCCGGATATTACGAAATCTTGGCGGACTTTTCTGCTTTTTCTGCTAGGTAGCTGACCAATCTGAATCTCCTCGTTTTCTTGTTCACCTATAGGTAGTTGATTGTGTTCAGTATTAAGTAATTTATAAGAGGTTTTAATGCTTTTATTTTGAAACACTTACTTATGCATTTAATACAATTTCAGTAATAACAGTATCAATCAAAATGTCTATTTCAATCCAAATCTGTTCATCGATTAAAAAGTTAGAATTTTCTTTTGCAAATTTGCCTGGAATTGTAAGTTTTAACTTTGATCGTCTAATAATAACATTCGTAACGATTTTAACTTAGTGTTAAAACTTTCTCTTTAAGTTTTAACACTAAGTTAAAATCGTAAAGATATTTTGTTGAAAATATTTTCTCTTTCTCTAATAGGCCCTTTAATAAAAGGGTACTTTAAAATGAGCTTTAATTGCCAGTGATAAGTATCTTGGTTACATCGTTCGTCTATTATATGTTTATTTTTCTTTCAGGAGTAATCGATAATACTACATTTGCGAATCTTCAATCCCTGCGTTGATCGCAAACACATTTTCTGCCTCCTTTATAATTTATAATGCATCATGTTCCAGAGTCTATAAATGTTTTTTTCACTGTTTCTTTCTTTGTCTTTTTTATTTTTATTAGGCAGTTCATTGCTAGAAGAAGACCTCTCTTCATTGTATGAATATTTTCCAGGATAATAATTTTGTACTTTTCCTAGTCTCATTTTTACCGGGTGGCCTTTGGGCAAAACGAAACGTTCGTTCTTAAGAGAATACTAATGTAACATTTCAATCAATCTCTTGCCAAAAACAACAAGAATTGCTTGCGCTACCTTTAAGGGGAAAGCGCCAGGGTAGCCCGCAAAATATTACATGGAAAAGTTATTCAATGGGATTAGCGATATGAACTTAGAGGGTTGGAGATTAAATTTCAATGACATAATTCTGTAAATATATGTGTATTACGGCCGCAAATCACACTCTGACACTGACCGGCAAGTTGCTATTTTATTTCTCGCTGACGCACGCGACCCACCGTAAGCGACCGAAATCAGCGTAGCAGTAAGTCAGGCCTAAATCTTTGTCTTTAAAATTCTTTTTCGAAAATCTGAATGTCACATGAAATTTAAACGTTCAATAACGTTAATAACATCCATTATACTCATTCTATTTTCAACAGTAGCATTTACTATGATCAATAAAATACCTATGCCTTATTTGGTTTCAAACACAAATTGGAAACATGCAAATATAACCAAAAAATATTATAACCCTTCTTCTTCTTAAACGTAGATCTACGCGAGATACAAGAGCTTTATAAATTATAGCTTACCAGCGACCCGCCCCGGCTTCACACAGGTGCAATTTTTTAATCACCACATACAAAAACAAAATCGCTTCCCGCTGTCAGTCTGTCCCTATGTATGCTTAGGTCTTTAGAACTACGCAACAGATTTTGATGCGGGTTTTTTTAATAGATTCAAGAGGCCTTCCTCTTTTATATCTACATTGCATCCGTGCGAAGCCGGGGCAAGTCGCTAGTGAAATATAAATTTCTGTCATACAAACTTAAAACTAGAATGATGAAACAGAAACAGCCCTAACAAAAATGATTCAACGGTAATTTAAAAAAAAAAAGCCTCACACGACTATCGAGCACATTGGAAATGAATCTACGTAATTCGAAAAAATATTGTCACTGAGCGACGAGAAAGTCGGGATAAGGAAAAGGATACAAAATAAAACTACGTTTTTGACTTTTTTCAAAAAGGTTAGGCTAAGGGCAAACGTCTTTGTTTTAGGCTAAAATTTTAGATGACTAAATTGTCCAGAGGTGTTTTTCTTAAATTTTTGTCATAATTCTTCGTTTTCAAACTATCGAGCGCCAAAATCAAAAATCCAAAAAAAATTTGTTTTTTTCACTGTTTCGGCCATTTTTTTTCGTTTTTGACTTTCTCGAATAATTCTTTTTGCACCTTCCAACTCTCGTAAATACGTGTCTTTTGAGCCTTTTTTGAATATCTTCACAACTCTTCGAGATGTAAGGGGAAAGCACTTTTTCGTGAAATCGGAGCTTACACTGGAGCGAACGAAAAGACATTTCCAATGTCAAAAACAGCTGTTTTCTACCTACACGGTCAAAATGTATGGAACTGTTGGTTTTTTACCGTTTTCACGTCCCTTCCACCCCGTATAATAAATTCTTTGATGCACCATACTCTGTTAGTTCATTGATTAACGATGCGATGATAAGCAAATTAATTAAAAACAAACATAACAGCAGAGGTCATGTTTACTTTTATGCTCACACACCATTTTGGCGAGCACGGTTGATTGATTTATTTTATATCAGGTAGTTTCACAGCTGACAGTAAATAAAAGTGACATTAACGCCAATTACGCAGTACACAGAAAAAATAATACTACAATTAATAGTAGAGAGTCACTCGAATCATTCGATATAGCGTGTGCGTGCGGTTTCTGTTAATGTGTGTGTTGATGTACACGACTATGTACAATTGGCACAACTGCCCTCCACACACGTCCCACATCGGTCTCCACTGGCGGTTTACAACAGTGCGTAACAGTGCGTGCTTTTGTAAAACGCCGGTGGAGACTGATGTGGAGGTGTGTGGAGGGCTTGTTTACAACAGTCTGGAACACGCTTTAGGATTACGATGATCTCTTTTTAAATAATGTTTCTGAATTGCAATACATGCCGTTTTCCTTAGCCATAAAGGCTCCGACAAAAGGAAATGAGAAACGTACTCAATATTGGCTAAAATTCTGGGGCAAAATCCATATTCATGCCTGAAAAAGTATAAAATTGAAAATTAATTGGTAATCAGTGCTTTAATCGGTAATTTCAAATGTCTAAAAGATCAATAATATTCAAACCAAAACAACAATTTAGCAAAATTGATGTTCCAAAGTCTGCAATCTGCGGTTGGTGATGCTGCTGTATAAGGCTTGAATTACTGTCACGCTGTCTGTCGGTCGCGTACGAGTATACATTGTTTTCTAAATAGCATCATATCATATCAGCGGCGACTGACAGCCGTATTTTGTTCCCGCTGACGTCACGACTGACCGTACGCGACCGACCGTCAGCGCGACAAGATTTCAGGCCTTAGAAAAGCATAACCCTTCCTTGGCAGTCGTATAAAAAAGGCAAAGATTATGCTTAGCTGTGGGTTGCATTTGGGAACTCTCAAAGGTGTTCAGCCGTTGACTTCTATGCTTCTATGGCTGACGCTGGGCATGATAAACATTCATTGTACTAACATCTGAGCAAAAAAGCCATTCACTATAAAAGGAAACTATAAAAGTCTGTTACTTTTAATGTTTAACAACATAATATAATACTTTATTTATCGTTGACATTTCGTAACTAATAAACGTAAAACTCACATCAATTTTTCGTAGTAATTTTTGATCCACATAACTACTCAAATATTTCTATTTTTATTATAATAATTATAATATAAATAAAAATAATTTATACATTTTTAATGTGTCAAAACCAACCCGTTCTTAGAAGAATTGTGAGCGCACTGAGGCGGCTCTGACGGGCGGAGTCGAGGAATTTCCGGAAGACCGAGGGGGTTGTTTCGACGTGCATATTGTGCAGGTGGTACTCTTGCTGCCGTTGGATACTCCAGCACTCCTGGACATCTGGCATCTGCACACGAAGAGGCCGCGGCGATGCGCTGCTCCAGTGCCGTTCACACCCACCAGTTCTAAGAATAACAAATATAATCATGAAGTTCAAATCACTCCATCAATATTTCCCGAAGGATTAGGCAGAGATGTAAGTATCTTCCTACCTGGAAGAAACCAATAACACTTTGCCCAACCAAAGAACCGAAACCAATTCCTCGCGCTTAACTAAATAAACATTTTTGATTTGATCGAAGGCAATAATCATGAACATTTATGTAGCAACATTACGTTTAGCACAAACTACGAGAAACAACAGCGTATTATCTTTCCATTTTCCCTACTCGCAATTGCTAGAAAATTATAATTTCCGAGAAATCTGACAATGATTCATTACAACAAACCTCATAATTGAAATTCCGTTGAGCTCTGTGGCCATGAATGTTAACTTAATTTACAATAAAAAGTACCATGTTCTATTAAAAAAGCGAAATAAAATAAATATAATTTCTACGGACGCGTCTGTTCCTTTTTGGGACTATTATCCTGTGATTTTACGTTCCTAACCAAAAGTCCCGTCGCAGAATGATCCAGATACTGCAATGGGACCACAGGTTCTATTTTTGCGAAAACTGTTTTTTTTCCGACGCAACGTTATCTGTGAGGTTAGCTTAGGTGGCTACACACGTTAGCATAAATAGATAGCCCGATATCCATTCGCGTGATGAAATTGTTAGTTGTATAACTATTAATAATACGGAGGTTTTAAAGTTACGACAAGTCAAGTTAAAATTAGCTGTACATCGATACGGGTATGGTACTAAATACTTGGATCACTAGATCTAATAAAACACATAAAATGGCACAGAACCGAGAATATAGCCGAGCAAAGATTTTATTATCAACGAAGACCTAGAAAGGTCATACCAAAGCGCTGGGCTTTTAGGGCTTTATCACACTGGCGAGTTGCGAGCGGATTCAAAGCGGAGCGGGCGCGCAGGGAATTCGTCGCGGGCGCGAAACGAATTCGCTGGATGCGCAACGAATTCACCGCGGGTGCGCAACGCATTCGCCGCGAATAGCAGCATGAAAGTGCACTCAATTTGCAACGTTAGGCTGCAAAGCCTAGCGTTGAAAATTGTGTTTGCGTTGCGAGGCGAATGCGCAGCGAATTCGTTTAGCGTTCGCGACGAATTCGCTGCGCGCCCGTTGCGCTTTAAATCCGCTCGCAACTCGCTAGTGCGCCACTAGGTAAGTACTTTTCCGAATGTAAAAGCCATTGGTATTTTTAGTGTGCCTTTTCAAGCTATAAAATTCGTCATAGGATTTAGATATTTAAATTACAATAATTTGTCATAAAGAGCTGGATACTAAACAATACCACCACAGACGTTTCCTTTTTGCTATCCATTCACTTAAATTAGTTGTTTAAAACCATTCATCATCATCATCATCATTTCAGACGAAAGACGTCCACTGCTGGACATAGGTCCTCCAAGTGTCGCCACATTGACCGGTCCCGTGCGACTCGCATCTAGCGGATCCCCGCAACCTTCACCAGGTCATCGGTTCACCTAGTGGTAGGTCTTCCAGCGCAACGTCTTCCGGTTCGCGGTCGCCACTTCAGAACTTTTCGGCCCCATCGTCAACCATTGCTTGAATAAAAACAAAAAGTTACAAAATGACAAGCGGTCGCTATTCTATACCTAATGTCAAACTAAAAACACGTCATTGACCCTTTAAAGTGGATTGTTAAACCGCTATGAACTCTTATTAGTTTTAACATTATTCTCGAAAGCAATTTAACTTTAATACCCCCTCGAGTGTCCAAAAGCAAATATAATGTCAGGCCATTTAAACGAATATTAGGGCAGGACCGTTGAAATTGTAGTTCATGTGGTTGTATAAGTTAAAAGCCAGCTTTATCGAGAGCCTAATTTCACAGAAGGCTGATAAGAGATTATATAAAAACTAGTTAATGCCCGTGGCTCCACTCACGTGGAATATCTTGTGCATAGAATATGTTTAACTACATAAGCTATGATGACGACATGGTGGTGCTGCTCCCATAGGCTTAGTTACATTGTTACTAACACAATCTAATTCTTATGTTAATAGATAATAAGGTACCTACTCTGCATTTACGATTTCCAAACACACATACAGAATCCATTACACAGTAATTTCATACTTTTCAAATTTAACTTTTTTAAATGTCACTTTAAATTTAAGTTACTAAATTCTTCAACTTTTAGTATGGTTTACAAATTTATTTTCTTTCTAAAACATTACATAATAATATACTTTTTCGAATAATATCAGCTTACCAGCTCTCAATTTCCATAAGGATATAGTATTCAAATGGCAGTGGATCACTGACTCCTAAGTCACAGGTTTTCCTAGTTTAGGAGTCGGGGTTTAGCTTTTGTACGCCTTAACTATTGTGAACTTTGCTATATATTAAGCATATTGTAAGGATTTGTATCACTAAAGTATTATTATTATATTCTTGAATAACAATATCAATATATTCAATCATGTCAGTCATTAGTATGAACAACAGGTTTTTTTTTTTTTTTTTTTTTAACTAAACAACAAAACACAATATAAACACAGAAACATCACAAAAACCTGTATAGGTATGTTGAGACACTTACCTATCAGCTATCTTAATACTAAAGCAAATAATCATTGGTAAGTCTATAGCAAATTGTGAGGTAGTTCGTAAGTAATAACAAAGAAAGATTAAGTACAAAATTATTGAAAAAAACGAATAGTGAACATTATAAACGGATATAAATGACAAGCAACCAATCTTCTTCTTCTTGTACTAATTCTTTTATTCAACCTTTTTGTTTTAAATTTTTCAAAATTGTAATCTAAATTTAACTTAAAACTCATTTTGTATTGTAATTTAATTTTTGGAAATATCTGGCATTAGTCCGTTCGCATGTGTTATACATATTTACCAGTTATACAGGGAAACCTATAATTGGCCATAATAACTGCAACAAGCATATTTTGTAAAATATTTTTATGTATCGCTGTCGCTTACCTAAATAAATAAATAAATACTGGAAAAACAAACAGGGCGCGGGTCGGTCGGACATCGCGTCGTGAAATTTAAAAAGCATGATGCCTTTCAAAGAGAGTTAAAGTTTTGTTTGTATTTATATTTATAATTAGGTACTATTTGTTATTTCCGATTGCATTTTTGTTGGAACGTCATTAATGAAAGTAGGTATTATTTAAGCGACGGTTCGTTGGAAAGTTCCTCAATGCTCCATAGAAATGGGAGGATCCTCCGACCGGACGGGTGTAATTGTTGTCAGATTTTTATAAAATAGTTTTAAATCGAGGATAACTCTAATAGCGCGACTTAGAATTTTGATGTAAGTTCTTCATTTGTGCCATAGATGGCGGTGTAGGACTTTTTGTACTATTTTGATGTAGCCATTTTGATTGGATCGGTCTGTACTGTCTGTAGGGAAACTGTTTTTTTTCGTCTGCTAAAATAAACACTTGTTTCATACATTCTAAAATCGTAGTAGGTACCTATTGCAGTTTTGCATTTAGATTTTTTAGAATAGTTTTTTTTAATAACATACGAAAAATTTATATGCTAACATGTACGCTACGCTAACGGCTAAAGTAAGTAGACATCATGTGATGAACGACTCCGGTATCAGATAATTTGTCGGAAATTGCGTCTTTATCACAAAGGGTTCGTAATCTTGTGAAAAGATTGGTCAACAGGTTCGAGATAGGGACAGTCCTACACCAAACTCGTTGTAATAAAAGTTGTAGTCCAATAATAAATCCGGCCTTTACTAACTGTAATTTGTGAGAAACTTCGAGGAAAAAGTTTTGAGTAAGATGTAAGAAGCCATGATCGATTGGTTCCAGAAAATATGTGACAGAAAAGAATTAGTGTGACTTCTGGGAATACAGCAAAGAAGATATAGGTTAATGTTAAGGAATAAACACAATTTGTGAAACCGAATTTTCACTTGAAAAGTCATACGAATTCACGTTGCATCTACTCCGCTAGTTTGTGCTAGACCTACTAAAAAAAGAAAACGAAAACTTATGTCTAGTTTTATAAAAACCAATCACTATAGAATAAAATATTACAATACTGTAAAATGAAAAATTGATTTCAATTCAAACCAATGCTGTTCTCAAAAGTCAAATATTTACATTTGTTCGGCCTGTATAAAAATCTAGTGTGCTTAAATGAGGGCGGAATGGAAATTGAATTTGATTCACAGTCCTGCAACAATAAAGCTCAATATTATTTAACACTCCATGGAAAATACTTGTATTCAGCTGCATCCGGTAATGTTTTTAACAAAAACAAGTTTGTAATTTGTAATTTTAATGACCACTTCAATATAAAATAACAACAAACAATGTAGGAAACACTCCGATTAATAATTGAATGATAATTTAGTTGACAATATTTGGAAAGGACTTGTAAAAGAAATGTCCGATGCTCCGCAAAATCGCAGTAACAAAGTTAAAAGTTAGCTTCCAATCTTCTTGAAGTAAAACTTGTCGGACCTTATTATAAAGCTGTTGTTCGTTAAAGCTTAGGAAAGAAAAGGGAATCGCATCCTTTTTGTCTTTCTTAAAGCTGATTTCGTAACTTGTGATAGAAAGTTGGCTAAACCTTGTTTGGGACCGTGACGTACTTTATTCTTTAAGATTTTTATGACAAAATCGTTATGCCTCTCAGCCTAGCCTTTTCTCAACTATGCATGAAAGAGACTGCTTTCAGTCTAACCGATTGCAGATAAATACCAATATTTTATTAATGGAGCGACTGCCTATCTGACCTCCATAACCCAGTTGTTGAATAATACGATACCCGTTGGTAAGACTCGCTGTATTATGACAAAATCATCAAGAGTGATGTGGTTTTTTGGTATTTTGCATTGGTTTGTTTTTCATATCATGTGGAGGAAGATAATAGGTACAACAATAAAATAAATAAATATCGCTGGACATTACACACAGCGCCATCCAGTGCCACACTAAGCAACGAGGCTTGTGTCGTGGACACCAGATAGTTGATATACTACATAGATACTTTTTGTTTGTAAATACATACTTATTATACATATAAACATCCATCCATGACTCGGAAACAAATGCCCATGCTCATCACACAAACATTTGCTCCGACCGGGATTCGATCCCGGGACCCTAAGAACGAACGGACAATAAAGTAAAACACTGGTATTACTAAGGCAGGAGTATTTAAACAATCAAATATCAAACATCACAATCTAAAAATCTAGTATTCAATTACGGCTCATTGAATACCTACTAGATATTTAGATTGTTTTTTTTTATGTCTATGTTTCATCCAACCAGTCAGCCAGCTAGAACGGTTAATTGGAAAGTATTTAGGTATTTGTGTACGTTTTTGTTTGGATATCGAGTTTGTCAGTTAGTTTTAGAAAGTTTTATTTACTGTCCACTCTTTTTATTTCGTTCACCTTCAAAGCACCTGTCCTTTTAGGCCTTCACCAAAAAGGTCAGAGGACCTATGTCCTTCAAGCTAGAACGATCGTGGGGTGATTCCACTGAAATACGCATTGTATGTTCCTTTTGTTACTTGTCAAAGAACCAATTCCGCTATAAAGTTTCTCACCAGATAAAGGTATGCCTTCACAAATACTTGAGCGCTGATAAAGTCTGCTGGAGTCATTCTTTTTCAAGCACAGCAGCCCACCGAGTATCTATCAAAATAAAAGTAAAAATTAACACAATTTCAGAAAATGAATACATCCCACAATATGTACGTCTGACGACAACTTGAATCAAAACTTGGAAGTCTTATATTGTTGACCATATTCATCAATGTTTCTTTAAAGTGTTTAAAAACTACTAGAAATATTAGACACAAGTTATGATATCTTGTTTACCTACGGTTTTCCCTTAAAACTCTTAAAAAGAAACGTAACATTGAATGACTTTCTATGAATGTAACATTCCTACGTAGTTTTCTTGTTTTTTCAATAATTAATTCTATGTATTTATTTTGAGCTAGTTTTTGTCGCAACAGAAGGATATGGACTAAAAAAACACAACCTTGTACGAATTACGTAATAGGACAAACAAATCGTCCCGTTGCACGAGAAAACACATCTGAAATTCAAATTAATTGGTATGGGTATCCTTAATGGTGCTGTATTTACGAATTGCTAGAAAAATTAATGACGTGTATATTTTTTTTCCCTGAACGCAAACATAGCGAGTGCTAGTCTCGTTTTAAAGACCACATAGAATTGATATTCTCATTTAGAAAGGAACCCAGAAATGTGTATACAGAGGAGCTCTTTTATCTACATAATTCCGGGAGTTGTTCTGAGCTCCAGGATGTTTGGATACTGTTGTTGTCAAAGCATTCATTGGAGCACTTAATAAGATCACTCAAAGTGAATAGGAGCTATATTTCAACATTCCTGATGGGACCACGGAGACAGGTTCTAATCACGATAAATGTGGACAATAAAGAGTGTAAAAAACCTCTTAACGAAGCCGAAAGGCACTTGTTCTCCCCGTCATTGCGATCATTTTTTTTTGTTCTACACTATACCTGGGAACCTTCTAGTTACGGCGATATTGGGGGTCAAAGTTCCAACTTTTTGACCAGTTTTTTTAAATACAAATTTTTAATGTAAGATTTTTACTTTAAACACCTCCACGACCCCCGATTCAATCCATCCATCAGCACAATGTTTTGAGTGCGTTACATTGAGTTCTAAAACAAAACATGATTTTTCACCCCAAAAAAAAAAGTCGTTTCCCATCAATAATTTTTGCGTAAAGTTACTTAGTTTGATGTACAGAATGCTTGGTTGACGGCTTCGTGATGAGGTCTTTTAAATCTTGTAAACAAAAGCTTTTGCCCGTGACAATTTCTACATTAATACCACTATATTAAATCGAATATACCAAAATATTTTACCTCTTTAAAACCTCGTCGATACCGCACGTTCATATAACAGTAGATCATGGGGTTGTAGCAGGAGTGCGACATGGCCAACCAATGGCAGGTGAACCACGTATGGCATGCCAGGCCACATGCTCCACTCCTCATCGTCTTCGTGGATCGTCCATAGTACCTGATGTCAAGGAGAAATATATCAACATTTCAAGAAAAGGAAAATCTTAGTTGAAACAACTTAATTTGTTAATTTTATTTTAAACATTGGTGCCGATTCTCTTGTCACAAATATCTCTAAACTAGACTAAAAATCACTAAAATTTAGTTTGTTCCTGTCAAACGACGTTTCCCATTCTGATTTTGATTAAAGTGACATAACTTAAACAGATTATAGTTTGACAGCACTAAGTTATTCAATTTGGTGAAAATGGCAATTTTGCTATTCTGAAATTGACGTTTTTCACCTAAAATTTAGATAGTCAAACTAAATCAGACTATTTTTAATCGCGATTAAAAAGGTGTGGAATAAAATTAGTTGTCATGAACTAAAATTTACAAAGCACATTTCTCTCGTATTTCTTATAAGTTTGGATGATTTTGAGTTCATTAAGGAAGCACATGTGATTGCAGCTGTTGTCGATTCGGCAGAAAGGTAAATTTAGTGTTATTTTATTATAATAGGATACAAACAAAATGCATTCATGAAAACTTATCAAAGGATTTTTGTACTGAACATGTATTGAATTTACTACATTATTAGTTGGAAAAGAAGTGGATAAATTCACTTCTCATACTCAAAGCCACTTCCAGGTTCTGTGTCTATTAAGAAATAACTATTTTTTTAGAAACTTTCAAGAAAGAATAAAAATATTTGAGGTTAGAATTTTTTTGTGTTCTTTGGCTATTTATCTTGTTTTAATTTATAGATTAGAAGCATATGATCGAAACCAGAACTTTGGTGCCGACTGCAACGGTCAAGACATCGTATACCTGTGTCCACCCTGTGATACATTCAGTGATATAAATGCGGATTCTCCACTTCCCATCACCAGACAGGCAATCCAAGAATATTTTCATAGGTACCTACATGAATACATTTGTTGGTCAAATTTTTAGAAAGCTCTCCATACTAACAGTGATTATAAATAAAATACTGTTTCATCTGATCACAGTATACTCTAAAAAGCTTCTGAATATATATTTTTGTTATTTGTTTTCAGCTGTAACACTCAGCATAAAGGACAGCATTTATATGAATATCGCCATCTTTTGACCGCCTGCTTTACCTCTGATGGCATTTACACCTATTTACGAGACCAGTGTAAAGAAAACAAGGACAGCTATATTGCTCCCGCAAACAATACTGTAATTTAGTCATTTACACTTTTAAGGAAAGAACATGAAGGTGAGATGATGCATATTTTATTGAAATGTTAACTCATTTAATTAACTTTTATGTACATTGTACATCATTTAGAACGTGCAATTCTAAATAAATACCTACATATATGTATAAGGACTATTTGAAAATAGTAAAAAGGCAGAATTAAAAGTATTCTTTTATTTAATATCCTCCATAATACACTCTCCAAAATTAGATATACCATTACACTTAGAGTTGAATAAACTAACTGAATTTTTTTATAGGATTCGAAACCTGTGTAAAACTTTATGGATTTATCATCCTCTTTGTATCTATTAGACCCGTAGACATAGTTGTGGTCAATTTGAATACTTTTAGATAAAAACTTAGGTGCACTGTACACATGCTTGTTCACTGTTGTTTAATGTGTTTACTTCTTCTTCGAGACCTATTTCTAATGCTTAATGTTTGCTGTTGTATACATGGAAGTAACACTACTGGTTGAAGGTTGCGGTTCTACTTCAAAACTCCTGAAATAGTTTTTTCTGCCCTTTTTCTCATAACGATGCTGTCGTTCGAGGGCGGCTAGATTTTCTGGTTTAGCTTCAGTGAAACAGAATACCCATGGTACAGTTGTCTTTTTATGGAACTTGGCTTCTGAAATAATAACAAAACCACATAAGTTAACGTTTTTGTTACTTACCAAGAATGACACGTAAGTAATGCATAAAAGTATGTGATGTTACTGTGTTATCTCACCTGTATACTATGAAATGCACTCCACAATCGTGCGGTAAACACTCCTTGATTTTTTTAATGCGTAAGACAGACTCCCATTGTTTTTTTGAGTTTGCTTTCCTTAGGAAACTAATGAACTGCCCTATTTTTACAATTTAACGAGCTACATTAAGGCATTATTACAATAATTGCGGCAATTAATAACGATAAACAAAAACGATTGAAGAAATCCATATTACGATTTGACCACAGATTACTAATATGATTTGACAGCTCTTATTTCAAAGCAGGGTATGGTCGTAGAACGTGCCCATGGCAGAGAAGTTTAGTTTTTTTTTTTTTTTTAAACTAATCGGTTGATTGATTCATTATTTATAAAGTTGGATTGATTTTTTGTTTGTTTGAGGTTTCAAGCAAACAAAAATTCAATCCAAAGGACATGGCCGAAAATAGTTTTTTCTATTAATCAAATATTCTAACCAGGAAAATATGTGTATAGACATCGCAAAAAAGAACTGTTCGTTCTTATTATAAAATACATATTTAGATAATAAAGCGAACACACCGGAAAAAAGTAAACCTATACTTGACAATGTCACTGTCAGATATTGACTGAAAGTGTCAGTCATTAGTGTCATTACTCGAGCTTTTTTTTTCAATTCAGATCATTTTCTTTCACTTTCATTCAGCTGTTGTCTATGGTCTAGTGCAACCTTAGTCTATGGTTTACTCAACTTGGTGACTGTCAAACTCGAATTTAAATGTGTCAAAACTTTATCTAAGTTTAGAGAATCGTGTTTTCAGAATAACTTAACAAAACCAAATAATTAAAAATAAGAAATTTTAGTTTTAGTTTAGGTTAGTTCGGTGTACAAGAGAATCGGCACCATTATCAAATTTTATACTTTTTGCTGTGCCCCACCGGGTTCGTAATAGGCATGACGACAGTATCAAAAAATTGCAAATCTATTTTGTCCGTTAGTTAGAGTATTGGAAGTTAATGGACACGTATTTTTTGTTTTTGTAAATCAATGAATATTGACAAAGATAAAACGCTTCAAAACTCGGGAGTGGGGGCTCGTGACGTCAGAACTAGCTAAAAATTATACCTAGGCGTGACGTATTGAGAATTTCAAAAGCGTCATATCTTCGTCGATTTCGATTTACGTAACAAAAGAAAAAACACGGGTCAAATATTTTCTGTTAATCTAACTGACGGACTAATTAGTTTTTTTTTGTCGTCTCGCCTATTGTGCCATTTTGTAAGGTTTTTAAACATTATGGAATGCCAATAGAGAAATGAATATGAAATACTTTTCACTGACTCAGTGTGGGTGTGATAGTATATTATCACTTGAAATAACGTTCATATGATATCATTTTCTTAAGCTATAAAAACAAATAAGCTAATTTCATGTGATTTAGTGTTACATTTTATATAAACTTCTATTGATCTAATAACATTTAGTATAACGTCCATTTCATATAATTTTCAATTTGTATAATGCTCTTTTTATAGAAAGTTTAGTTGACCTAATTTTCATTTGACCTCATTTTTATATTTACTCATTTTCAGCCAAAATTCTGTAATGAATAAGTAAATATCAGGAAACGTCATACTGTTATAACCTCATCTAACCCAAATGATTCACCAACAATAGAGAGGGTCGGGGGGGAGCACGAAAATGGCAGGCGTTTATAATCCAATCAGTTTTTGCATAAGTACATGTCGCAGCCAACTAGTTTAATTAGCCGTTCAATTACCCGCCTAGCTTCGTTACTTTAAAGGAACCTAACTCGGGGTGCCCTAACCTCAAAACACTTTATATTCGCCTAAAAAGTGTAGTCGACGGAGCCCCGCTACGTGGGGCTCCTATTTCTGTCTTGCAGGGTTTAAAGGAACCTAACTAACCTAACATCGGGGTGCCCCAAGTCCCGAACCTAAAGCTGTTTAGTGACGAGGCTAGGCGGTTGATTGAACGGCTAATTAAACTAGTTGGCTGCGACACATACAAAACAAAGTAGACGTTTCAAAATTATATTAAACGTTACTATAGATTTTTATGTTATACCAACTAAATATTATACTAACTAAATATTAGTTCAAATGTGCATTATACAAAATGTTAATTAAATCATATAAAATTCGGTAAACTGAACTTAAATCAATAATTCATTGTATCATTTCATCGTTATACTAAAAAAAATATACATTAAATGAAATTAGGTCATGTGATCGTTAGAACTTTTGTTATTATATCAAATGGTACGCACCCCTATTGTGTAATGGCTGTGAAAAAATATTAAAGATATGGTACAATGGACGAAGCCAAAGATCGTAGCAGGGGGGGGGGGGGCTTCAGAGTTTCTGCATACGTCCGTCGTTTAGCTTTAAATGTAATGCTCAAAATAGAAACTAATGTACGCAGTAATGCAACAAATTTATCTTTAATCTGGACCAAACAGAACACAAAAGATGTATTTGAAAGAAATGTGAAAGTCTAAAGTTGTTTTTAAACCACAACTATATCGTTTTTAAAATTCTCATGTAAAAAATATAGTATTGTTTTATTTGTTCAATGTCAACAAAAAAAAAGACATTTTAATATAATGTCAACCTGAATGTCATTGCCAACTAACTGGATTGTCCTTTCATCTGGTATTTAAGTCAGCTTCATGCTCCCGTTAATATTGTTAATGTCTACTAACATAGTTGTTGGGTTTTTATGTTACTAACATCTTTGTATTTACTTAAGTTATAATTATGGAATTTTATTCTCAAATAAAGAGATTATTATTATTATTTAATAACACTATTCAGACATTTTTCACTTAAAGTTAAAACTTGTCACAGAACTTAAAACTTTCCACGATTTCAGAATCCTGCAGTATTTCAAAATTGCTGCAAGAGAAAATTTGGACAGACAACTTATATCCAAAAAAAAACCATTCTCTACTGTGACGGAAACTTCTCGGATATTCACTTTTTAAATATTCGTCCGAAGTCGGCATTGATGGCATTTATTGCTGAGTGAAATCTTTTCGAGCCGCAATTACTTTGTACGAGGAATGCAGGTTACTGTAAATGTTAAAATTTATTGTTCTTAAACATTTTAAGCTATAAAATACGTAAATGATTTTACTTTTGTTTAATGTTACATCTTTAAGAGAAAGACGGTAAGAATTTGATGTTTTGGTTCAGAATAAGTTCTAGATATAAAAGCTCTAGAAAGTTTTCAACTGATAAACTAATTTTAAATGTAACAGATTACTTCAGCAAGTCTAAAGCCGAAGGCACCTTCGGCTTTATCAGTAACCAACTTCACATGACTTCGTGCGATGTCCTTGGAGATACCTGCTAGAAAATATGGCTTCATTCAATCAACTTACAATGAAAATGTTGAGCGGCAACCAACTCATCGTGAACACCGTGACCACTGTCAGCATCATTTTAATCATCTGGAAGAAAGATCAGATAAAAATATTATGCAAAAGGTAGAAGAAAGTGCGATACATAATACCAAAATTTTAAGGGCACATTCAGACTGATGTTACTTTTTGTAAAGGAACATTTTGCAGCATAATAAAATCAAGTTACTTTCCTGAACACAAAAAGTAACTTCGGTCAGTGTGGATGCACCTTTTTATTAATGTAAGCTTGTTAAAAAATACGGGTAAGTAAATACCAAGCACCTAAATGACCACCTCTGATAAATCGGGTCATTCCAATTCATAAATATCCATTGATAATGACAAATTGATTACACTTTTATGACTGAGCGGCGACGTGATCCGTCTGTCAAAATATCATCACGTATTCAAACGAAATAAGTATTTCGAGCCGGTGACAATCCGCAGATCAAAGTACACCGTCCCGTTTGGTCGATTTGCCTCGTTTTCAATTAAATCTGAATCAAACGATATGATAGGGCACCATCTGAGTATGTAGACTACATAGTTTCTTAAAAGTTGACTTAAAACAATGTCATGCTTTCTGAAAGGCCAACAGAAATGTATTATTTTTTTGACATCAAAACACAGACATTAAATATAAGACATTGTTAGATAGTGAAGATAGAAATATGTTGTTGAAACCCCTAGGGGTTGTAAAAAGAGACGCGGCACAAAAGAGAGTCTAACGAAGTCTTGTCCTTTGGGCATAGGCTTGAAACATAGAAAACTGAGCCAGTCATTTATCATACATGTTCTGTTACCAACCTTTCGCTTGGAGTGTTGCATACGCGTGTCTCGTGCATCTTGTGCCTCCCCAGGTGGGCGCCCGCCCCACACGGTCTGCGCTATTCGTGCATATGTGCACACTAGCGCACTCAACGGGAGCACAAACTGCAGGACCAACAGTGCGTAGGTGTACTGTCGGCTCTTGTCAGGACTGGACCATTTCTCACCACAAATGTCTCTAATTGCACAGAAAGCGAATAATTCTTAACTGAGCATAATACATTACTTATTTATTCATATAAAATATTTGCCTTGTAATGTTTAATCACATTATACTCATAGATCTCTGATTGTAACAACATTGGAAGAGACTAACGTCTAAGATACAGGCTTGGCCTAGTTTAGACGTTAGGGTTCATTTGGATCTGTTTAGTCACTTACTGTACTTGTGACAATATTGTGATATGTGTAAAAGTACTTCCTCTTTTTCAATAAAGATTTAATGTTTCAATTACAGATAAAATAAGAGGATTAAAGAACCACTTAATAATTTATAATCAATAAACAAAATTTTTAATTAGAATTAAAAAACAGTTTTTGTATAGGTACTAGAAGTAAAAACCGACGATGTAATGAATGAATAATAATGTAATTCAATAATATTGTCAATGTAATTTTGCTAGTAGGAAAATAAAACCATTACCAAACAAAATCAAAAGACTTCTAAAGGACTTCTCATAGATGAAAGATATTAGGCTCTAAATAAGACGAATCCTCTATACAAAAATGAAAATAGAAAAGTCAAACGCAATATTAGAAAAGAATAAAAAAATATATTTCGAGTCGCAAATCAGCCGAAATTACACGCCGCCTACAATGTAAATTACGCTTAAAGTAATTTTATAAACTGACTGAGCTTTCCATCACATATTTTCCACGGATGTGTCAGTATTTAGACTAACAAAACAACATTGTTCGTCATAAAAACTTCAGTAACTTTTCATTTGAGAAAATACAGCATAGAATCCGTAACATAATGAAGTACTTCGCGTGTATTTGACAAAGTTAATTAATGGGAACATTGGGAACACAGACAACGCATCAACAAATCCTAACAAGTTGAAGTACCTACTCTTAATTCGTGTCAAGTTCGTTTGTTTGACTGTCTGTACGCCATAGGACTTTGACCTCCAAATTCGTGGAAGTGAAGCAAAAATAGATGACATTATGTTCCCTTGTTGTATTCAAATATTGATCTTTTGTGGAATTTTTTAAAAGGTAATACAATAAATTGTTGATAAATACACTTCACACGCCTGGTGCCAGAGCGACGGCCTCTGCAGCGTAGACACGACAGGGATGGGCGCCGCTGTGATGAACGCCCCGGTCCACACAGCGAACACCACCAGTTTAGCAGCCGTCTTGCCCAGCCGCGGCTTCAGCGGGTGCATGATGATAATGTACCGGTCTATCGAAATAGCCAGGAGGGTGTAAGCGCTTACAAGCACCGACACCGATTGAGAAAAGTTCACCGCCTTACACATAAACGCACCAAACGGCCAGTACCGTAGCAACAATATAGAAACAAAAGAAAACGGCACACAGAATAGAGTCATCAGGATGTCTCCCACTGCCAAGTTCACTATAAAGTAGTTCGTCACTGTCTTCATTCGCGGCGTTGTGTGTACTACTGAACACACTAATCCATTACCTACCAACGCAGCTACGAAAACTGCAATATACATCACGTACACAAATAATTTAAAAATACCCGTTGTAATGTCTTCGTCGGTATGAAAAATACAAATGAGTTCGTCCGGATAAGTGTAATTTTGATTATAATACGACTCATTGTGGCAATTGATGCACGAATAGTTAAAATTAAAAGCATTTTCACTGTCGTAGATCATCTTCTGTCATTCATATGCTTAGTCGAAACTCTTCATGATTTTCTGAAACAAAACAAAAAAACATTTTGTGGTTCATACGTGCTTACACATTTTTTCAGTCAAGGATTATAATAGAATAAAAAAAAAACAAGTTGAAAAGAGTGTGAGGTAATAATATTAACGAAAAAAGGTGCGTGTCGAGACTACCAAACAGGTCCCATTACCTTTCGCACATTGTGCTGTCATAAAGCTTTAAGCTTGTGACACATTACATTACAAGCTGTGAGCCCGATGGATGGGATGAGTTTTCAAAAATCCTTGCTATCTTGCATAATACAAGGAATTCTTGAATACTCATTTTGCTAGCGACAAAAGGTAAATGTATTAACAAATAAATAAAGAGTACTCCTCTTTATTTCTTTATAAATACATTTAGAATTGGTTTTAATGTAAAAGTACATGCCACATAGCTTTTATTTGCAAGACAGGCAGAATCTCACGGAGACAATAGTCACTGCATTTCTTTTTAAAACTTATTCACATGTTGTATACGTGTAAAGACTCAAAGCAAGTATCATGAATTAAAAAGACGTAGCTCAAAGCATTACCAATTCGACTGAAATAAGTCCAAAATAAAAACCATTTATAAAAAGTAAAGAGGATTCATCAACTGTCCAAATACCAATTAAACTATGTAGGTGTAACGTTCGCAGCGATTATTAATTAACATATCTAGAAAAATCTGCAGAACCCGTTAACTTTTTTGAACAGAATAAACTTGAAATTCGTACTGCCGTCTTACATTTTTTGCTTTAAATGTGATTGTACTGGGAAAGGCTGGAAAATGTAAATGAAAACTGTTTGACTTAATGTCCCAAAGTCTACCTTTTGACCTAAGCATTAGCCAGCCAGTTTAAAAGCTACGGCGCTGTTTAGTCTTTACTAAACAGCGCCGTTTAACTAGCTTCCTGAATGATATTCAGCCGTAGCGTTTGTTACAACATTTATTAAACTGTCTGGCTAATGCTTAGGCCATTCGTACGAAAGGCTAGGCGGTTAATTGAACGGCTAATTTAACCATTTGGCTGCGACATATTCACTGCGGGACCGGTTAATGTGGCGACACTTGGGGGAGGCCTATGTCCAGCAGTTCACGTCTTTCGGCTGAAATGATGATATTATACACTAGCTGTGCCCCGGCGGCATGCGTTGCAAATGTTGCAATGCACTTTTCCTACCTACTTTTTATTGCTCTACCCTACCTTGGGTACCCTACCTACCTATGAACCTTCTCCTGACAATAACAAACACAACAAAAAAATAATTAGCGAAATCGGTACAGCCGTTCAGCCGTGATGCCTGACCAAGGGAAATAGGGATTCATTTATGTATACATACAGGGTGGAATTTTTGCATGCCACCTGGAGGGAAAGTACTCTAAATACCGGAGATAGTAAATTTTACTCAAAGAAAACATTTCTTTATATTTAAAAAGAAATTAATCTGCATTCAAAGATTTTGAAAATTCGCGTGCCACACTCGGGAATCGAAACGGCTAAATTCCAAAAAAATTACATCTAGTACTTTTATGGCTCCAATCGATAGGGTCAATCATAATGATCAAATCCCTCTAGCAAACATGATAAATTAAAAAGTACAGGGTGTTATTTTTTTGGAATTTAGCCGGTTCGATTCCCAAGTGTGGCAAGCGAATTTACAAAATCTGTGAATGCAGATTAATTTCTTATTAAAAATAAAGGAATGTTTCCTTTGAGTAAAATTTGCTATCTCCGGTATTTAGAGTACTTTCCCTCCAGGTGGGATGCAAAAATTCCACTCTGTATATATATAAAGAAGAATTGCTCGTTAAAGGTACTAAATAGATAACTTTGTTGTTATAATATTGCTTGTTATTTTCCAACCGACGACCAAAAATAATTAATCTGGAATTTGTCAGTAAAGGCCGTAGTCTGGATTTGTGCTCGGTCGATGACCCGCTATTACATGAGACTTCAACATAATTAGCAAAATACTGGCGTTTTATAGGTTAACTTTTCCTCAGCCTCAATCTATATTACTATACTCTATGCTCAGCCTTCGGGGAACACATAGTCCCACTCCCAGGTAATCAACCTGTAGGTAGGCAACAATTCTTGCAAAGTTATCTAAGACGAAACCGAAAACGAGTTACTACTACGTATAGAGAAGACAGCGCGAACAAAGTGCGGGGCGCGCGGGGGGCGGCTACCCTGTACCCGACGACGACCCGAATGGCGTAGCGGTAGTAAGTACGGGTTCGAATCCTGGTAGGAGCAAATGTTTGTGTGATGAGCATGGACATTAGTTTCAGAGTCATGGATGTTTATATGTATAATAAGTATGTATTTACAAACAAAAAGTATCTATGTAGTATATAAACTATCTGGTGTCCACGACACAAGCCTCGTTGCTTAGTGTAGCGCTAGATGGCGCTGTGTGTAATTTCCAGCGATATTTATTATATATAGATGTTCTGTAGCGAGCAAGCGACTGAGTGAACTGCGGCCGGCCGACCGCAGTTGAACGGAGCACAGATTTTGTTTGCGCTGTCTTCTCTATACGTAGTAGTAATAGCTTAATAGACGAAACCAAAAAATAATTTAGCTTAGTGATCATGACTTATAATAATTTAAAATTGGTTCGAAGCAATTTATTATAAATCCTACTAAGGTAAGTGCTTACCAGTCTTTCGGTTTGAATGTTACCTATTGTTGGTATTAACTTCATTATTTGGCTTTCAGTTTTAATCAGCCATACTTAGTACCACTTACATTATTTTGAGACTGTTTTTAGTGACAAAGTTTACTTTGTCTTTAAAAAAAGTTGAGGTAAGAAGTAGTATAAAAGTGAAAAGATTTGTCTTATTGAATTTATCCGTTCCTAAAGTAAATTTTATCTGAAAAAATACTAGTCGAATTGAGAACCTCCGCCTTTTTGAAGTCGGTTAAAAATGAGTTTCGTCGACCACAACTTACAAAAGTTCTACAACCAACTTTCACACCGCCTTATTTATAAAATTTGTTTAACTTCCTTCAAAACTATTAACTGTTTTACTCGAAGGTTTAGAAGACAGAGGGTATAGTTCGGAATATAGGTATAGGTTCCTACACCTATTCCGCCAAAAATAATAAACAGATAAAAAAAAACTATTTTATATTCGTTTAATTGCAATAATATCTTGATGAATTACGTTCCACACACACAACACCTTAGCCAAGTTGACAATCTACAATCGTTAACGCTAGTAGAGAACTAATCGAATGTATGGGAATGACACGTTCTCAACGTTAAATCACGTGATCAACACAAACGATTAGAAAATTCATAGACAAGTTTACATCGTTCCAAATGATAGAATAGAATGTTATCGATTATCTACAATGTTGATCGCTATACTCTTTCGTAGGAACGCTCACCACAGAATAAAGTGTAGGTTTTTTATACAGACATTAGAGAATGAGCGATCGACTCAGTCGTGTTAACTTGGCTACCAATTTAGCGCTTTATACAATCGCTTACGCCGAGGCGTTTACGATTCTAGAAAGAGAATCGATACGAAACGTTTGTAACTTGGCTAGGCCTGCAGATTTATTTTATGATTTAATAACTGTGGTAAACGGAATGTAAGAGTGAGCGAAAGGGATGAATATATCTGGAGTGAGAGAGTGATATGTTAAAAAAGATGGCGTAAGACTAAAAAACGACAAAGACGTGTACTAGACTTATAATTTAAAATAAATTCAGTTTATTCAAAAATCAACCTGTTTTACTCTGAGGCCATATTCCCACTTACCTTTTTTTTTTTTCAAATTAAAAGAAAAAGACACTCTAGGCAAAAGTTAGTGTACTGTATTGTCGTCTCCACCTTGTATACAGTGGCCTCCAAAAGTTACTTGAAATTTTTCTTTTCAGATGTTTCGTCGCATTGTCACCTTAAATCATAATTTTGATTGTTTGAACAATACACCCAGGCTTGTCACTTTGTCTAATCCAACTATTATTACCATAAGGTATTTGAAATCCAGGTTTTAGTCGCTTACATAGCCTACATACATATCAATACATGAATACCAGCCACCAATTTGATAACGATAAAGAAAAGCGGGATACTTTGATTTCTTAAATAACCATTTGACGACTAATTTAAGTGGCGACGTACGCCAGAAAAAGTTAAGTGATGCACACTTCGTGATGTCAATTCTTAAGGACTAAGATCCTTAAGAAGTGCAGATTTGTTTTTACACCGATTTATTATTATTTAACCGACTTAATATCTTTATTAAGTCGGTTAAATAATAATAAATCAGTCTCTTAATACTGGTTTTTTTCTTCAATAAAACCCTGTCTGTGATTAACACTCCGATGATGAAATAGATCGGAGTGTTAAGCACCCAATTAACACTGGGAGGATGAAATGGCGGCCGGCCACGGGATCAATCTGCGACCCCTCATCTGCCTAGCCTTTTCCCAAATATGTTGGGGTCGGCTTTCAGTCTAACCAGATGCAGCTGAATACCAGTATTTTACATGAAGCGACTGCCTGTCTGACCTCCCCAACCCAATTAGGTCTGGGTAATACGATACCCCATGATAAGACGGTTGTCAGACTTTTTGGGACACTGACTACCTGTAACGACTGTCAAAGATCTACAAATGACAGCCGGGACCAACTGCTTAACGTGCTTTCCAAGGCACGGAAGAAAATCGGTATGTAATGGGTGATCGCCCATCCACAGACCGACCTAGGCAAGCACGGCTTAACCTAAAGATCAACCCGAGCGGCTGTTATTATTTATTTTCGAGCTCCTCAACAATCTGCAGTTTAATGGGTAATGTAGGGGACATTACCCATTAAACTAAAAGGGTAGATTTATAAAACAATGGTAAGACCTGCGGTTTTGTATAGATCGGAATGTTGGGCTACAAAAGGGATGAATGAAAGGCATTCGCTTGTGGCTGATATGAGAATGCTAAGGCGGATGTGTGGTGTAACGTGAATTTAAGGAATAAGTACATAAGAGGAAGTCTGAAAGTGGCGCCGGTGACTGAAAAGTTATGTATTAATCGGTTCTCGTGGTATGGGCATGGGATGCGGAGGAATGAGGGAAATTTTGTGAGGAAAGTTTTGAGCATGAATGTGGATGAGAGTAAGAGGAGAGGAAGAACGAACGATGGATGGACTGTGTGTATGATCAGTATCGGCCAGCAGTCTATAACGGAGAGTTTATGTTAAAAATGTGAAATAAAATGTTAGCTTTAAATGTTGTTTCCCTTTTCAGGTAAGATTTGTATCTAGTTTTAAGTTCATAAGTATGATGTTAAATGTTTAAGGCATAGTGATTAATTAAATGAGTCTCGGTCACGACGCGAGCGCGCGCGCACGGTTATCTGAGATATTTTGTAATTATGGCATCGAATGTCGTAAAATGTATCAGTTGCAATATAGTGATAAATGAACTGTTTTCTTTCATCCAAAATAAGATGGACGTTATGGATACAGTGAGCTTGATTCGGATTTGTAATAGTGGATTCTCTGAAGAGGACATTGTAACGACTAAAAATCTCCTTTTTGAATCCGTTAAAACGGCGAAACGGAAGATTCAAAGGAAAAAGGAGGGAAAATCACAACGGGACTTAGAAGATATAGTGGGATTAATTAGACAGTTAGATACAGAGGAACTCCCTATTTTTGTGGCACGAAATCTATACAAACTTCCTCCTGTAACTTTTGATCATGTTGATGTCACAAGATTACTCAAAGACATAGTAATTCTACAACAGGAGATGTCAGATATAAAACAAAACTATGCTAGAAAAGAGGATTTATGCACTTTGAAAACCGATTTGGTCAATTTCAAAATCAACAAAGACAACAAAAATGAATCCGAAGGTAGTGTAACATTTATGGACGCTCGCGATAGTGAATGTGCACTTTTAAATACGGTGGATGACGTGGTGGTTACTAAGAGTGGTGCTAAGTCACTTAGCATTAACCAAAATGCAAGTGCATCAATATCATTGACCGGAAATGCATTTAGACAAAGTGAGAATGTGATGAATGAACCACTTATTGAAGGTAGTTCTAAAAGTAATTCTCAAATTAACGTTGACACGCCGAAGACAGCTGCGGCGCAGGTGCGAGCTACGTCTTCTAACAGTGGAGGGGATCACATCAACAACGTAATAGAAATAAATTTATTAGTGTCAGAGGAGAGGCAAGCCTACACCCAGAGGACAAATTCAAGGCGGCGGACATTAAAGTTCCGTTGTTTATCAATAATGTTGCTAAAGACGCGTCACCAGAAGATATTTCTAGCTATATTCGGCAGAAAACTGGTGTACAGACTGATCTCCTTAGAGAGGATAAATATCAGGCGACAAAGAGATTATGACGCGTATAAAGTGTTTGTTCCTAGACTAAAGTTTAATATCTTCATGGATGCAAAACTATGGCCCGATGGAATTTCATTCCGTCGCTTTGTAAACATTGCAAATAAAAGGATCAGCGATAACGAAACTACGACATGAGTACAATGCAAAACCAACAGAGTGTCATGGTTAGTTTTAACTGTAAATCGGTCAAACGATCTATAGATAGCGTGAGGATATTATGTGGATCAGCAGATATCATAGCGCTGCAGGAAACTTGGCTTATGCCTCATGACCTGAATTGTCTTGGTGGAATTGATGCTGGCTTTAGTTACACCGGAACATCGGTAGTGGACACGTCAGTGGGCTTGCTACATGGCAGGCCTTACGGAGGGGTCGCACTGCTGTGGAAGAAAAGCGCGTTTTCGAACGTTTCTGTGATTGACTGTGAGTCAGTGCGTATAACAGCGATTAAAATAGTTTTATTTGATAGATCAATCTTGGTGTTCAGTGTTTATATGCCGACATATTTCACAGACTGTCTAAGTAGGATTCATGCAATTATTGAGGAACAGCAGGTAGGATCTGCATATATTCTAGGCGATTTTAATTCCCATCCCAATGAACTTTTTGGCAACGAGTTACGCAGTTTTTGCGTCGAACAGAAGTGGATGTGTGCGGACATAAATATGTTAGGTATTAACTCTGGTGCGTACACTTTTATTAGCGAGGCTCATGGGTGTCAAAGATGGCTCGACCATTGTGTGGTGACGGAGTCAGCCTATCAGTCAGTTACTAGTGTCAATGTAAAATATGATGTGACCTGGTCTGACCACTTTCCCTTATTTATAAATTGTAATTTTAATTTTATTAATCCAATTTTAAAATCTATAAATAATAATAGCAACAGTAAAATAAATAAAATATTATGGGGTAATAGACATTTGCAACAGTTGACTTTCTATAATGAACTATGTAATAATGATTTAAAATTTATTGATTTTCCTGATGACTTTCGTAATTGTTTTGACATTAATTGTAATATATTAGAACATCGTTTAGTTATTGACAAAATATATAATAATTTAGTAATGATTCTGACCAATGCTGCAGTTGCTTCTTTTGATGGGCCGCATTGTAAAAGAAAAGGAAGTTATATTAAAGGTTGGAATCGGCATGTTAGCGTGGCTCATCGGGAGGCCAGACTAAATTTTCTGGTATGGGTGTCAGCGGGTAAACCCTCAAGCGGTGAATTATACATGGTTACGCCAACATGGTGTTTGCGTGTAACCTACGTATAAATAACTATAATGCTTGACGTTGGACATTTGAACTGACTGGGTACGAAAACGGGTTGGCTCGCCTAGTTGAAAGTGTCCAGCAGTCACTTCATGGGCTTTGTTCCTGCCGCGGCTAAAGGAGCTCAACCAGTGTGAAGTTCCACTGGCCGCATTGCATTTCGTGACTATCTTCACGTAATAAAAAAAAGTCAAGATGGCGTCTGCGCATAATCGCCGCTCGGTGTGCTGTCCGTTGACCATCCAAAAACTAAAAGGATCCATCTCTGGTATCATCTCAAATTATAGCTGAGATTGTCCAGGTTTCACTATAAATAAAACCCGCGGGTCCATCGGCCCATCGCATGTGCAATAACATTTTCAAACTATGAACTTCGGTGTGTGAAGTGGGCTTCGGCTTTGAGTGCAGTTGAGCAGTCCCTCTGGAGCTGATCGCAGACGTGGCCAGCAAGGTAAGCCTCCCAAGTACCTACCTAGGGGTGTTTTCTAACTGTTCACCGTCAGGCTGTTCAATTTCTAGAATATTACTTATTTCGAATCAGCGACCCTCCATTTGTGAGGTTACCGCAGCGTATGGTTTTTTATATCAACATTTTCATATTTTTAGAATCTAACGTAAAACTATACGCACCAATACAATAATATGGTTAAAGCTAGAAAGATGTTTAAAGCTAAAATTAAATGGTGCCAAGACAACCAGGATCAAATAGTTATGGATCAGATGGCCTCACTTTACGACAAAAATAACTTTCGGGATTTTTGGAAATGCACTAAAAACATGAATTATGCACCTGTCCTCCCGGTGAGTGTCGATGGACTCTCTGACGCCACTGATATTTCTAACTTTTTTAAAGATGTTTTTGTTATTGATCCACCGCTGGGACCCTCGCCGCCGTCGGGTGACGTTGAATTTAGTACTGCGTCGTCCCAACTGACAAATCTTACCACAAGATTTACAGCTAAAGAGGTAAGAAATGCTATTAGTCAGATAAAACGTGGTAAGTCACCCGGTCACGACGGGCTCAGTGTTGAACATTTAAGACACGCTGGTAAGCATCTGCCCCGAGTCTTGGCATTGCTGTATAATTGTTGTATCGCACATTCGTATCTGCCCAGTGAAATGATGAAAACGGTAGTGGTGCCGATTATTAAAAATAAAACTGGTGACATGTCGGATAAGTCAAACTACAGACCGATCTCCCTGGCGACGATTATCGCAAAGGTTTTTGACAGTCTCATAAACACCTTTCTACGGAAGAACATTAAGTCACATGATGCTCAGCACGGCTTTCGCCAGGGACTGTCAACAGAGACTGCCATCATGTGTCTAAAAAAGACAGTGAGGTATTACGTAGATAATCAGAGTCCTGTCTTTTCTTGCTTCCTTGATATGTCGAAGGCCTTTGATATGATTAATTATGATATACTGTGGGGTAAATTACGCAAAGCAAATATGCCATTAGAGCTCATAAATATATTAAAGTACTGGTATGGGCACCAAGTGAACTGTGTGCTTTGGGCGGATGCTAGTTCTGATGAGTATAAGTTGCAATGCGGGGTCAGACAGGGTGGTTTGACTTCTCCGATTTTGTTCAACTAGTACATAGACGGTCTCATTAGTGAGCTCAGTAGCTTGCAGGCCGGTTGTTATTTAGATGGAGTGGCTTTTAATAACATCAGTTACGCCGATGATATGGCTCTCTTGAGCCCTTCAATATCAGGCTTGAGAGAGCTGTTGGATGTTTGTGAGAGGTATGTTGAGGAGCACGGTTTAAGATATATAGGTTAGGTTAGGTATAAGGTTTCTTTCTGTAAAGCTAGCGGGTAGTGTCTTGAATCGTGTTCAACAATTTAAATACCTTGGCCATATTGTTACCGCAGACATCAAAGATGACCTGGATGTAGAAAGGGAGCGAAGAGCATTGGCGGTTCGATGCAACATCATTGTCCGTAGGTTTGCTCGCTGTACGTGTAAAGTAAAAGTGACGCTTCTTAAAGCATATTGTCAGACACTGTATACGTGTAGCCTCTGGACAAGCTGTACGTAGAGAGCCATCAAAGCTCTTCGAGTTCAGTATAACAATGCATTCAGGATGCTGCTGGGGCTGCCACGCTTCTGTAGTGCGTCCGGAATGTTTGCTGATGCGCACACTGATGGCTTCATAGCTATCAGACGTAAGCGTGCTGCGTCGCTACTGCAGAGGGTCCGGAGCAGCTCAAACAGTCTTCTGAATGTCATTGTGGGGAAATTTGATTGCCCGTTTATGCATTTCATGTCAAACCTACATGTTTTACTAACATAGTTTTTAAAGGTCATGTTTACTAACAATTTATATGGATGTAAAATAATTTATCTGAAATAAAATGATTATTATTATATTATTAATAAAAAAACTCATTTTAAAGCAACTCAATTGGTTTTTGTTTCCAAGTCCTGAAATGTTTGTAAAATCATATTATAAGACATAAAATAATTTTTACCTATTTGTTTTTTACCTAAAATAAAATTTTTGCTAAAAAATTACTTGAAACAGTTGCCACACGTGTAAGTAAAGTCCCACGGACCTGTGGGAAATATAAACTTGAGAAGTTAGCCACACGGTTACTTACAATGTTAATGTTCTTGTGACAAGATAAAACAAGGAAGAGTTATTTACTTACATAGATTACATTCCTCTCCAAGGGACTCATGTCGTAAATTACACGAAACTAGATGAGTTGCCTAACACTGCAAAGGACTATACTGTTTCACATGTGATGAATTCTTGGATTTCATAAATACAATGTAATTTAACTGTAATATTTGCACCCATATTTGGTGGATTATAGCCCATTCCCTCTCATAGAGAGGGGGCCTGTGTCCCAGCAGTGGGAACATTAATAGGCTGATGATGATGGTGATTTGCACCCATATGGAAAAGCACCAAGAAATATACTAGAAATTCGTTTCGTGCTAGAAGTTTAGTACATCACGATAACTCGTGATGTACGAAACTTCTTAGAAATTGTTGTCTTTTGACGTTGAGTGGTGCTTCACGGAATGTCTCTAATAGGCTTATGACACGTTGATATCAATGTTCCAAACGCTTATGACTTCACAATTAGTAGCAGCTTATGTTTGTTAGTATAAAGGGTGTAAAACACCTCTTAACGAAGCCGAAAGGCACTTTTTCTCCCCATCATTGCGATCATTTTTTTGTTCTACACCATACCTGGAAACCTTCTAGTTACGCAGATATTGGGGGTCAAAGTTCCAACCTTTTGACAAGATTTTTTTTAAATGCAAGTTTTTAAAATAAGATTTTTACTTTAAACACCTCCACGACCCCCGTACTATTCAATCCATTCATCAGCACAATGTTTTGAGTCCGTTACATTGAATTCTACTACCCCAAAAAAAAAGTTGTTTCCCAACAATAATTTTTGCGTAAAGTTACTGAGTTTGATGTACAGAATGTTTGGTTGACGGCTTCGTGATGAGGTCTTTTACACCCTGTATTAACGTCACTATAACCTTATTTCACAACAAGTTTTTGGCTGCGTCCTGCCGGCCTACCTTTGCGCGTGATAGGCGAGAAGGTAGACAAAAGGAAAGGTAGGCTAGACAGACAACGGTTTTGCCATTTATTACATTAGTGCGGGTTAACTCAAATTTTAGCTTAATTTAGAGACATATCAACAGTTTAATACTGACTGCCAGGACTTAGGAGTTAGACTGAATTCTAGTTACTAATTGTTTCCGTCCTAAGGTAATGGAAACTTAACTTAACAATCCTAGTTCTGGTTAGTCTCACAAGTAAACGGAACAATAAGTTAAATGTCATTAAAAGTTTTTAACTGTGTTGGTCGTCAACGCTAAGACTATATAAACAGTGGCACACTTTCATAGAAGAGAGGTCAACTTCTATTGGCACAAACGAATACATAAGACGTTTTAGGAAGGAGTTTATGAAGGATCTAGTGGCTTAATAATAACAGCCGGTCGGATCAAGCTTCAAGTTAAGCTGCACTAACCTAGGTTGCCAATGTATGCTGAGTTTTTACCGTTCCTCGAAAAGCACGTTTAGCCGTTGGTCCCGGCTGTCATTTGTAGATCTTTGACAGTCGTTAAAGTTGGTCAGTGACCCGACAGTCTGACAACCAGTCTTCCCAAGGGGTATCGTATGGCCCAGTACTAATTGGGTTGTTAAGGTCAGATAGATAGTCGCTTCATGTAAAATACTAGTATTCAGCAGCATAAGGTTAAACTTGAAGCCGAAGCCTACCCGAACCGAAACCCGAATCTACTTTTGCGGCGCGTTCCTTTCCGCTGCGCCACTTGGTCACGTTAACAATCTGTTCTGAGAGCAATGCTCAAGCACACTTGCGCCCACTACAAAGCGTCCAAGTTCGAGTTCCGCAACTTGCCAAAGTCTCCGGTACGAGGACGGTGATATAAGTACTATTCATACAGGTTTGGCTCGATGTCAGCCCACCACCTCCAGTAAGTGATAACTTAATAGCCTATATTGGAGATAAATACTACAAAATATGAGACAATAAGTACACGTACACTGACAGGCAGGTTCTTGATGAAATAAGTAGTTCTATTCCTAGAAGTACTCACCAAATATAAAATAACAAGTTTTTTATTGCGAAAGTTAATACTAAGATCCTTTGGAGACTTCCAAAGTCTCTTACAGTACCTACTAAACAATAGAGTCACTCGTAAACGATGGCACTTGAACCTAAGAACCTCCCGGATATTCGATTATTGGGACCATCGACTATAAGATTGATGATCACGGATCAGTATCAATTTGCGACCGTTTTCACATAAATCTTACGTATAAAGTGCTTAGTAATTATTATTCTTACTTATATTGGTCGGGCTTATTTTCAAACGTATTAAAAAAAAAATAAGTAGATAATAAGCTTCCTTATTTCGACAGCATTAGACCTACTAATCTGTAACCATCCTAAAAAAAACTTAAAAATGAAATATAAATTGTGTCTTTTTCTAAAACCTGACGTGCCATCTTTTCAGCCATACTGTTCCCTTACAAAACACTGTTTTTGGATTTATTTCCGTTAATAGACAGGCCTGCCCCGTTTTTGGACTGCCTCCTCGGTCGAGTGGTCGCAAGCGCGACTGCTGAGCATCAGGTCATGGGTTTGATTCCCGGGTCGGGCAAAGTGTTATTGGGTTATTCCATCAAAAAATTGTCAGTAGTAGCCACAAAGTCTAGATTCGTGCCCGCTTGATGGCAATAAGCTTGCCCCCTATTACATGGTACTTAAAAACATAACTGGCGAAATATGGGTGTACTTATTAGGTAGACCTCGGCCTAACCCTTCGGGGATTACAGGCGTGATGTTATGTAAAATGGACGGGTTCATATATTAATAATATTAATATATCATTTAATTCAGGTAACAAAAGACCCATATCATATACTACTCTGTCAAGAAAGTACCGGGAAAAGATCAATAATACACAAAATGTCTGTTATTCATCAAAATTTATTTTATCACCTTCAAAGTATGCTCCTTTAGAAACGATACACTTGCGCCAACGAATAATCCATTCATCAAAACATTTTTTAAACGCTCCTTCCGGAATTGAGTTCAGTTCTCGCCGCGAATTCTCTTTTATGTCTTCTATCGATTGAAAACGGGTGCCACGAAGTGGTAATTTGAGTTTAGGAAAAAGAAAAAAGTCAGCAGGAGCCATATCTGGTGAATATGGTGGTTGCTGGATGGTATTTGTTGAGTGTTTGGTCAAAAATTCGTTCACAATGATAGCCTTGTGCGAAGGCGCATTGTCGTGGTGCAAAATCCAAGAATTTTTTTCCCACAAATCTGGCCTTTTTCGTCGAATTTGCTCTCTTAAACGCCGCATAACGCTCAAATAATATTCTTTATTTACCGTTAGATCTTCCGGTAAGAATTCAGAGTGCACAACACCGCGATAGTCAAAGAAAACAGTCAACATGACTTTGACTTTTGATCGACTTTGGCGTGGTTTTTTCGGTTTCGGTTCAGTTGGAAGGCGCCACTCCGAAGCTTGTTGACTAGTTTGCATGTCAAACTCGTAAACCCACGTCTCGTCACCAGTAACAATGCGTATCATGAATGTTGGGTCCGAACTGACTCGTTCTAGCATGTCCTCAGCGACTTTCATGCGATTGAGTTTTTGGAGAAAATTCAGATCTTTTGGGACTAGCCGAGCAGCAACATGTTTCATACCCAAATGATTAGTTAAAATGGTACGGATCGACTCGTGAGATACAGAAAGTTCGGCGGCTATCTCTCTCAGAGTTGAATGGGGATTTTCAGTCACTATTTTCTTCACTTTTGCGATGTTAACTTCAGTTGCAGACGTTGACGGCCTACCAGAGCGAGGCAAATCTTCCATCACATCTCGACCGCTTTTGAACGCTTTGAACCACTCATAAGGACGAGTTTTTGATAAAGTCGATTCACCGTAAGCCTTCTGTAACATTTTCAGTGACTCCGAACACGAAATTCCATTGGCGATGCAAAATTTAAGACAAACTCTTTGTTCGATATTTTTGTCCATTATGAAATTCGCAATACACACTATATATGATATTACTAAAACCAGCACTGTATTTAATATAAATAACAGATGCAACTCAAACTCCGCGCCAAAATGGAAAACAGTTGTGCCAATCTAACAACTACAAAAAAACAAAAATTTGAATTTGGAACCATAAACAAATCATCCATTCCCGATACTTTTTTGACTGAATGTATTCCTTCCAGACTAACATACATATTTATAAAAACCACAAAAACCAAATTAATCTATTGAACATGAAGAGACGGCGTCATGTTGCGCTGCGTGGTGTCGCGTAGCCTTCCGCGGAATCGGCAATACATGACACCCTTCGGCCAAAACTCTTCCTTGAGGCAGGTCTCAATATGATGAGTCGGAACTCGCACCACGAACGACTTAAAATTCGTGTTGTGGCGCGACTCCAACTTCTAGACCCTCAAGGTCCAGCTGGTCTTCGCTCGGACATACTCCACGATCTCCTCAACCTTCGTGGTGTGATGTAGCCGGGACACATAGAGCTGGGTCGATGGTATAGCCATATTGGGTCCTGCCCGCGCGGTCCCGCACTGGTTCCGACTAGGAGGCTTCTTCCTCTTCATCCTCTCCACCTTCACGAAGCCATCCTTGTCACTAGTGGCCGTTGCTGGGCCATGCTGTTTCGAACCTTTGTACCGATACTTAACACTTTGTCGTGGGTCGGGATAGGTGACGCCGGCACTCTGGCAGACAAGTTATTCATCCACGCCTGCACACAACTTAATTGTTCGACCACATATTATAAGCAACAAAATATTATAGTAATGTCTTCAGCGAATCTCTTGTTACGGGGAAAACTGAGTTATGGAAGTGTCCTGCGTATATTGTATTCTCATTCAATAAGCTATATTTATACCAAGACAGCCACTTAAAAGTTGCAACTTATTCATTTATTAATTAATGTAATCCAGCTCAGTGTATGTCTGAATAAAAATATTTGGATACACCAAAAAAGTTACCCAATCTGCTTAGCGTACGAGACGCCACATAAATAAACGTTTTTTTATTTGGGTTTGTGAATTTTACTACGTACCTTACTTATACCATGCAACTCATTATGCTGCGCATAAGACGTTTCAAGGGTATCTAATACCACCTATCCATTATTTTTTACATGACCAAAGACAAACTAGATTTTTTCTCATTGGTAAAGTGCAATCTTGACATAGCTCTTTCGGTGCTGTGACCATGACAATTTTTAGGGACAGGAAGACTATATGATGATAATACATAATTTAATAAGAATGCATGCTTTGTTTTTCTTACAAATATAAGCAAATGGCTACAAGAGATCACAATTCTGAGCTTGTAAACATTTTGTCATAATGCCAGAATTGTACTATATACACACAAAATCAGTCATGGTTCAGAATATCTACTAGTAATTTAATATTATAATAATCACAAAGAAAACTTGCTACGGCGTAGCACAGTCTGAAATACGCGAAGCGCTACGGATTAAAAGACACGAACATATCCGCTACGGGCGTAGCTCAAGGTCCGCCTTCGTAAGGATTCTAAGAAATAAATCGTTTGGATTTTATTAATTACTAGATTCTGCCAGCGGCTTCGCCCGCGTGAAGTTTGAAAATTATGGATCTCTCTAACGATATAAAAATTATCTTATGTGTTCTATCTGTGTGCAAAATTTCTTCGAAATCCGTTCAGCAGTTTTTGCGTGAAAGAGTAACAAACATCCATACATCCATACTCACAAACTTTCGCATTTATAATAATAAGTAGGATTCACTTTATACCAACAACCGTAAGCAGGTTACCAGAAAACTTATAAAACTGAAGCGGTGAACTAGGGCAATTAAACTAAAGTTTACAATATTATGAAGCACGTCATTACGCGCGTCGCATTATCTCGTCTCAAGTATAGCGGGCGGAGTTCGAATTTAGTCGAAGTGTTTTTGTCGCTACAAAGCATAGAAGAAGTTGAATACATCCTATAGCACCAGTCAACTACGAATTTATAATTATGATGCACCTCTGATGGACACTTAGGGGAAAACAGTCTTTACACCAGACCCGTTGGCACTTGAGAAGCCCATTCCTGTCGGCTTCCCATTGGAAAAAAGGCAGTCTATTACACTATGTTGATGTCTATTACACTTATGTATTCATACGTCCGGTGCCCAAGTTTGCAGTAATAAAACTTTATCTTCATTCGGAATTTAACTACTAAATCCGTATTATATCTAACATTATACGGATTTAGTAATTCAGTTTCGTAATCTTTTTTTCACACCACCTGCTCGACAATGTCAAATTATATGTCCTGCAAACCTAACCTAAAGTAAGTCATGTACGACCTGAGGTCTAGCAGGGCATTAATATTGTACTGAATTTCATTATGACCCGCTGGTCAGTAATTTGATTTGAATTTGGAACATAAATCGCATACGAATATTTACGATAGATACCTAGTAGGTACATACTAATTCCATGCATTATGATAAAATATTGTAATATAATAATATTTAATTAATATAATTATAATAATATTATAACAGAAATATATTATTATTAGAAATAAGGAGTGCTTTGGAGGGTGTGACCACGCATACCTCGTTTGCCCATGCATAGCAAAAATAGGGCGCTGGTGGCTGTTCTGGATTCGCAGTTATCAAACTATTTTGATCACTGCGGAGACTTCACCGATGTTCACTCAATCCTGAATTGTGCGGCTGTAGCGGCATGTCGTGTAGCTCATCTCCAATTTTCTTATGACAGAGCTACATGACCAAAACCAGCCGTACCGGCATGGCAGTACAGGATTGAGCGACGTATTGGTGGGGCCAGAGCACTCATCGGCAAACTGGTCTGCTTCAGGGACGGCAATACAGGGCACGCCACAATAGTGGCGGTAAGTCCCCTCTTTGAGGAGTGGCTTGAGAGACGCCACGGCGTCCTCACCTTCCGCCTGACGCAGGTCCTCACCGGACGCGGTGTTTTCGGGAGGTTCCTGCACCGAATCAGGCGGGAGGAAACGCCCGGGTGTTTCCACTGCGAGGATCGACCGGAGGACACGGTGGAGGTGTGCCCCGCGTGGGCGGAGCACCGCCGTGTCCTCGAAGCGGCGATTGGCAGCGGCGAGCTCTCGCGTCCGGCCTTGGTGCAAGCCATGGTCCGGAGCGAGACGGAATGGGACGCCGTCACCTCCTTCTGCGAAGCAGTAATGCTAGAGAAGGAGGTGGCGAAACGTGAGAGGGAGAGAACCTAACAGCGTCCCGGCCGCCGCGGGAGACGCCCCGGGCGTCGGGGGCCACCACCTGCCGGATGATGATTCAATGTGTTCGTTCTGGCGCAGCATCTGGTCGGTGCCTGTCAGCCATGCCGAGGGTGAATGGACTTGGGTGATTGAGCGGGCGTGCGATCCAGTATCAGAAATGGGGGCAATTACTATCAGCCCCCAAGACGTAGCTCGTGCAGTCCGTCCGTTGCCTAACTGGAAATCTCCAGGGCCGGATGGGCTGCACAATTTCTGGATAAAATGGTTCACAAGGTCGCACGCTCGCCTGGTGACCCTATTCCAGTCAGCCTTAGAGTCTGGGTCGCTGCCAGAGTTCCTGACAACAGGTATAACCCACCTGCTCCATAAATCGGGTGGTACTGCGGAACCCAAAAATTATAGACCGATCACCTGTCTCCCGACAGTCTATAAAGTTCTTACATCCATTTTGAGAACTAAAATTAGCAAACATATAGATGACAATTCTGTCATGTCCGCTTCTCAGAATGGATGTAGGAACGGGTCCCGTGGTACTAAGAATCTACTCCTCATTGATATGGCCATTAGTCACCATGTTCACCGTTCCCGAAAGGATTTGTCGACATGTTGGATAGACTATAAGAAGGCCCATGACTCGGTGCCACATACATGGCTCATGAGGGTGCTAGAGTTGTATAAAGTTGATGCAACTCTGCGCACCTTCCTGATGTCGTGTATGGGGCAATGGAGGACAGTCCTTCGCTATCCAGGATGTCGGCAAATTCAGAGGATTAGCGAGCCGACCTAAAACTATTTGCCCCCAACGATTTGCGACTGATGGAGTTACTGAAGGTAACTGAAACTTTCAGTAGCGCCATCAGGATGGAATTTGGTGTGGACAAATGTGCGGTCATGCATGTAAAACGAGGGGAGATTGTGGAATCTGTGGGAACCCAGCTCTCGGATTCCATAACTCTTCGATCCCTCTCAGCAACCGAAACGCCAACCAATTGTATTTGAGTATGTCGGAAGCGCTGGGCGTCAATGTTGCTGACATGAAGCAATCATTGAAGGAGCGCTTCTTTGGCCGACTGAAAAAAGTATTTAATAGTCTTTGATCAGGTGGCAATAAGGTGCGTGCCTTCAACGGTTGGGTCATGCCGGTTTTGATGTACTCATTCGGCATACTCAAAAGAACTCAAACAGAACTAGACGCCTTGGATACGAAGGTCCGTAAATTGTTGACGGCGTATCGGATGCATCACCCACTTTCTTCGGTTATGAGACTGTATATCCCGCGGAAGTGTGGGGGTCGAGGCTTTTTAAATGCTAAGACTCTCCACAATCGCGAGATATGCAGCCTCAGGGAATATTTCCTAGAAGCCGATGTGGGAATGCATCGAGATGTGGTTGCGATGGACAAGGGCCTCACCCCGCTCTCCTTGGCTAAAGAGAACTGGCGCAAACCTTCAGTGCTTGACACTAACGACCGCAGGGAGGTATGGCAGAGTAAGGAGCTTCACGGACGCTTTTTCCGGGCCCTCCATGGGCCTGATGTAGACCTTTCAGCATCCGTAGCCTGGCTACGTTCCGGGGACCTATTCGGAGAAACCGAAGGTTTTGTCTGTGCAATAATAGATGAAGTTATAATGACGAATAACTACAGGAGATTTATTGTGAAGGATGGCACGGTTGACATATGTCGGGCATGCCACCGTCCAGGCGAATCAATCCGTCACATTATCTCCGGGTGTTCTCGTCTAGCTAACGGAAAGTACCTGCATAGACACAACCTTGTAGCCAGGTTTATCCATCAGCAACTTGCTCTAAAATACAAACTTGTGAAATCGGAAGTGCCTTACTATAGGTATGTGCCCGACCCAGTTCTCGATTATGGCAGTATCACATTGTACTGGGATCAATCCATCATCACTGACAGGACTATTGTAACCAATAAGCCTGTTATAGTGGTGGTGGATCGATCAGAGCGGCGCGCAATGATTGTTGACATAACGATCCCGCATGATGAGAACCTCGTGAAAGCCGAAAAAGATAAACAAATCAAGTATCTTGACTTGGCTCGCGAGGTTGTTGACATGTGAGAAGTGGACTCAGCGATCATTGTGCCGATAGTCGTATCAGCCCATGACTTAATTGCCAATAGCCTCGATCAATACCTGAGGAGGCTCTCGTTTAGGCAGCTGGATCAAGGGCTTGATTCAGAAGGCGGTACTCCTGGACACGGCTCGTATTGTTAGGAGGTTCCTCTCTCTGGAGCCCTGACCCTCTTGGACCCTATTCCTGATACCGGTGGGCTGCAATTTTTTATATTTTTAAATGTTTTTTTTTTATATTTTTTTAAATGAATATTTAAAAATGTATCAAATTTGTTTATGGATGAATAAAGGAATATAATTATCAAAAAATAATAATAATAAGTAAATAACAATATAAAATAATTCATATAATAAAATTTATAATATATAAAATTATTATTATAATTATATTATTTTCTTTATATTATTGTTTATTATTATTATATCAATTTTATTATTATATACAATGTGGGGAGGACAATATGATCATAAATGAAACTTCGTATAAGTCATGATATTCCCAACCGTCACACAAAAAATCAAATGAATATATCCAGTAGTTTAGCGACAGGACATTATTTTTTATTTTAAGTATTTTCTACATGATGTATTGTAAACAGGAGAGCACGCGACAGGTTAACGACACACGTTGCCAGCTCGCTACTTTAAAAACCTACGCCTTTTCTTTCAAATTTATTTTCTCAATGCAAATTATACTTTATGCCCGAGCCATAAGATTCATAAAGCGTGTCATCACAGCTAGATAAGAAAAAATGCATGCGAAAGTTATTACTTTCCTGTTACGCAATCATGTCAATCGCAAAATATGTATGTGCGAAAGAGATAGGTAAGTTTGCTTGTTTCTACTTTGCTTACTTGTCGACGTGTCTAGGTTACGCGGTCAGTGTGTCACCGGACCTCATTCCTGCCTGTGACGCGTTTGTTTTTCTCTGGAATTTCGGATGAATTATCGTATCTTTGTTGTAGTGTTGTGTTGTGTTGTGCGAAATTTGACGCTTTGTTTTAATAATGACAGGACACATAAACGTATTATAGGTACTTAGTTAAATAGCTGCGTTGCCATTCTTATCGCAGGTCAGTGTACCAATTTTATAAAGGGTGTTTTTATTTTGTTTGCAGTTTTAAGCTATTTAGTTTGTTAGATTTTTTTTTTTTTTTTAATTCGATGTTCGGATTTATTTGATAGTTTACAAATGTTTCTATAAACCAGTATTGCCAGTGTTTTCATTTAAAGTCATATTGTCATCTCCACATTGTATATTATTATAATAAGTATATTATTATTAATATTATTTTTTATATGATAATATTTTATTTAATATTGTTATTTCCTTTATTTATTTAACATCTTATTATTTACATTTTTAAATATTTCTTAAAAAAAACATTATAAAAACATTGTCATATTGTTATTATTATTATTTATTTTTAAATAAAATTGTTGTGGTTTAATTTGTTGTTATATTAATAAATACTTTGATTCTAGTACTACTGCTTTTGTTGTCTCGTAGATGGTGTGAAAAGTAGAGTATTCGGGGATAAAGTTGCCTTCGTCTTGAGCGACCTTGATTTGGGAATCAAGGTCGCTCAAGACGAAGGCAAGCGTGGGCGCTGCACTCAGGATTCTTGCTCTAACTCTAAACTCCCTCTTTCCGCTCGGGAGTTAACACTAAAATCCTTCGTTTTGCTCGGGATTCAATACGGCGCCCGCTATATAGGACACTACTTTATTCCCTTGGTGCATAATCTACTATAATAGCCACCAGCAACAATCCATAAAATGTCGCTATAACTGACAGAAAATATTTTCCATTTTTCTCTATTTAACAATTTCTATCTTTAAAACCACACGATCAAACCAGAATTATATGTACCTATTACCTATAGAAGAAACAAAGTCATGACGTTTTAATCAAAACTTCTATTTACGACTGTGAGTTAGGTTTCAGCTCTAATTTAGTTTCATGATTAAAATCCACGGTCCTCACAACTGAAACTCATTAATTAACAAACAATATCGCAGCAATAAAATCTTTTGTGAGCTCTGAAATATATAATGCCAATACTAAACCATTATGAGATATGAATGGAGTACAATTTCCTAATGATAGTCTAAGCAAAGATATGCACTTACGTAATGCATATTGAGTTTCTGATAAGTCGAGTAATCTTAAAACAGGTAGAGTAATATACTGAGTACTAGGCAGGTAATAGACTCATATTGGATTGGCACCCTGTACGGAGAGTACAGGGTGCCAATCCAATATGAGTCTATTACAATGCATGTTCAATTTAGGTACTGTTACCAATTCCGTATGTTCCTGACAGAGAGAGACCGACATAATTATGGTATAGCTCGCTTGTAGTACCGGTCCTGATTGACGACACAGTTAGCACACTGGTTGAGTGATCATCTGCCGCGCTGCATTTCGCGGGTTCAATTCCCGCACGAAACCAATATTTTTATGGCCTACAGGTTCCGGGTCTGGCTGTTTGTGTGTGTATGTGAGTTTAAATGTTTGTAAACGCACCCGAGTTACAGGAGAAATTAATAGTGTGGAGAACCTTCTTTAAACGTTCTACAAACCATGTTTTTTTCTAGAATTATCCTCGTCTTATTTTCTAAATTTGAGAGAGGCACAGAATTTTTACGGGTTATCGGGATGTCTAAAATAAAGTGTTTTTGGAACCTCGGTGTCAAAGTGTGTCGGGTGTCTATTGAAGAGCTTTCAATAGACACCCGACACACTTATGTATATAAGTTGAATTATTTTATTCAACCTTCAGTTACATGTAGCTATAGAGGGCCACCCCTATTTTTTCTCTCGTGATTCGACATCACTTTTGACACTTGCTCTCCAAATTTCATATTCATGGTACCAACAGCCTCGGAGTAAAACGCCTGTGACATACAGACGGACGGACAGACAGACAAACAAACAGACGGACAGGACTAATCTATAAGGGTTTCATCAACTTCCGTTTGGCTTTCGATATTCCAAAAAAAACACATTGGTTTAATCTTTAAAACGGAAGTCCATAAACTTTATTTTGCATAACCTTGGTAACCTAGCTAGTTATCGTTAGATGTTGCAAATGGCAGTTACAAACGGGTCCATATTGGCTCACCTAAAGTTCTTTACCCGAAATTGTTCTTCCTAATGATTTGTAATCCGAATGATCACTCTTCCTAAAGTTTTCATTCATAATATTTGTAGTGCTACCGGCGATGTTCATAACACTGGTGTTTCCGAAAATTGTAATTAATAATATCATTAATGTAAATATATTTAAACTCCTACTGTTTTTTATCATAACACTTTGAAGCGTGGGAATATGGAACCCTAATGGGTTAAAACAAAACTCACCAACACTTTTAATAAAAATTTAATTTACGTCGTGGAATTACAAAAAAAACCGTCATAAATTTTCTGTCTATGGAGGTAGGCGCGTCAAGTACTGCCCTGGCTTGCGCGTAGCTGAATGGACGCTGGAGCCGAGAAGCAGGATGCAGGACCTGCAGGGTAGGCGATAGTGGTGCCGGATGCCCGATGCCCGTAGTGGCGTCGTCGGATGCCGGATGCCGTGGCGTGAAGGCGACTCGTCGGTTGCGAGTGTCGCCACCAGGTGACGCGGCAACGGCACACACGGGTTAAACCCGGTCAAAGAAAACCCGAACTTTGGTCCTTGGAATCCACGTCCAGAATATATATAAATGGGGTCCTCTGCTTATCCTCTCCTGATGGTGACCACAGCACCGTAAGCGTAAGCGTAGAGATGGGTACTATTGCGCTTAGGGCGAATGTAGAGGTCACCTTCAGAAGCGGAGTTTACAGAGATAAAATGTAAAGAGAAAATGGGTGTGAAGCACTTTTAAATTAATATTTACGTATATAAACATTAATGTAGCAAGGTTTGAGTACAATGCTTGAAAGAATAGCTAAAATGATGTACAAGAAAAAGATAACGAAATAATTTGCAGATCATTGACCTTGACATGACATTTAGAAATAAGCACTGCGTGAATTTGTCAACACTTAGCCACTTACCCGTTAAGGGGAATTAAAACACTAAAGTTAACGTTCCTTAATTGAACTTTAAATAAAAAAAATTATCAAGAAAAGTTTTGGAAGTTACTAGAAGTCCAAAAGTCTAATAGTGAGGCTGCGCGTATGTCGTCTAGTATGTGTGAAGATTCCTCGAGCGCAGACTTCGACTGACCTCTGCAGGTATGCGAGTCGGTCGCCGCTCGCGGCGCGCGAAGACGGGATGGAGTGGGAAAAAACTGGTTTTAAGAATGTGAGCGAGTGAGACAAATGTACAGGCGTGATCAGGTGATTTGGTCGGCCGGAAACGATATTAAAATGACTCTTTTTTTTTATTTGTTTACCTTTTATCAAATTATTAATTAACAACGTTACAGCTTTTATCCCTAAACATAAATTCAGGTAAGAGTGTCGTCTTGGGGCACTTTGAAAAAAATACTTAGAAAAATTTCGCGACCAATTCGAGGTAACGCTCGCCGGCCGCTGCCGCGGCATCGCTCGCTTCGGTCGCTCGGCTCGCGCCTAGTTGGTCACAGTTCTAACCTAACCTAACCTATAGATATCTTTGCAGGTATACACCGCTATAAATAAAATTAAAGAAGACGCTTTAATTAATAAAAACAAAAAACCAATGTAATTTGTGAGTGCGAAGCAAGCACTTCCTCAAGTATACGTGCTAATATGCCAACAAACTTGAACTTGATACAAGTAATATATTGTCAAAGAAACAAAAAATAAAAAATTACAGAACCTGATAATATTTATTAACTTTGAAATAAATCATAATATTCTTCAATTGGACAAAAGTCAAGACGATATGATCTTAATTGGTGAAAAATGGCATGAAAAAAAGAGAATAGTATTATATACAACTAAACAATTTTTTACTTTTTTATATGCTCCCACTTATTTAATATGACTTTGAATAATAGTGTAAAAGATGGTTGTGTTGAGAAAATATAGGAAAACAAATAAAAGTATAATAGATGTTTATTGCTACTGACATTATGAAGGTGAATGCTTCGAAATTATGAACATTAGATGCAGAGTAGTTAGGAATTGTGATTGTTAGGATGAAAAATGTTAGGAAGAACATTTTCGGATTTCCAATTATCGGAGTTGAAAATTTAGGTGAACTGTGGCACACCCGTTACAAACACAAGATTGGATGTGCTACACACTGTTACGCAACTTTGCACCAACTTTGCTAAATGCGCAAGTTTTTAAACGTACAATAAAAGTAGTTTATATTAAAGAAAATACTGACATGATTTTCAAATATGTTAAATAATGAGATCTGCTATGATCTATCTAAACTAATATTATTTAGGGTTTTAAAGATTTTAATAATTCGTTTTATATTTGAGAAATGACAACACTGCCTAACCGCCAATGTTGTAGCAGGAAGAGGTAGTTTATAAAGCATGGCACTCGGCCGAGAGGAAGAAATTGTGGTGTTAAGACTAATAGTCGAATCTATGTCCGATAACTGATAAGTGTTGTAATTATTGCGTAATACCAAATAATTTGAAAAGAGTAACCATGGAGTTTCTTGCCAGTTCTTCTCCATGGAGGCGACCAACCCGAACCGTGTACCCTTGTCGACGTTCGTAAGTGCCCATCCAGGCCTATGTGGAATAAAATACTTCAATTTGAATATACTCAAGAGTTGATTGGAGCTACAGTGGTTTTATTACAATTATTTGTTTTAATAAAAAATGATGCCAGGATCAGACGCGAGTACTTTATTAAACGTGGATGTTTTCCATCATGTTTCCAGGAAGCACGATTGCTATAGGTACGCATCACTTACCCGCTTCAGAGGATTTATATTGCTAACGCACGATGAAACTCAGCTGTGGAATGCTCTAGCGCTGAAACGTTATAAATTGTTTGATATAAAACCTGTAAAATGGCTGCAACTTCCAAATTTTAGATCGTAGGATCAAACTCAGGCAGGCACTTTACTTCATGCAAATTATTTTATAGCCACTGCTATACAAACAGCGCGTGGCGTAGGAAACCGTTGTGAAATTACTTGTCCAAGACCAAAACTTTCCAAAAAAAAATCCCAGTATTGGGAACATTATAAGCTGGTAATACTAAATTTATGCTATGTGCCAAAAACGGGTTCATAAAAATATTGGGTGTTTATTGAATTGTACGTTTTACTTTAGCTAGCTGCAACTGACTTCATACTATAGTACCTACTGTGTGTACTGTACTTTTTTTTTTTTTTTCGGATCGGAAATCATCAAATGACTTCTCCCGCTCTGGGCGGAGCAGGAGGGAGTGTCAGACTTTTACTGACTAAAACCCATCCATGTTCCTTCATCGCCCTTTTTGTTCCGGGGCCACAATATCTCTTTCGAACAGTCCCGCAACCCCGGCAGGCATCGGTCCTTGCGGACCCCTTCCTTTTGTTGACTCTCTTTGAGGCGCGCGTGGAACACGAACGCGCCGTCGACACGGCCTGTCGTCATGAGACGGACGGACGGCGAGCTAGCCCATAGCCCACCGTCCACAGGCCCGCGCCTACGGTGGCTGGGACGCTGTGAGGTTCTCTCCCTCTCACGTTCCGCCACCTCCTTCTCTAGCTTTACTGCTTCGCAGAAGGAGGTGACGGCGTCCCATTCCGTCTCGCTCCGGACCATGGCTTGCACCAGGGCCGGACGCGAGAGGTCGCCGCCGCCAATTGCAGCTTCGAGGACACGGCGGTGCTCCGCCCACGCGGGGCACACCTCCACCGTGTGCTCCACCGTGTCCTCCGGTCAATCCTCGCAGTGGAAACACCCGGGCGTTTCCTCCCGCCCGATTCGGTGCAGGAACCTCCCGAAAACACCGTGTCCGGTGAGGACCTGCGTCAGGCGGAAGGTGAGGACGCCGTGGCGTCTCTCAAGCCACTCCTCAAAGAGGGGACTTACCGCCACTATTGTGGCGTGCCCGGCACGGGGTTGCGACAGTCGCTCTCTCCATGTCGCCATTAGATCATGACGGAAGTCTGTCCGCTGCGCGACAATTTGCCGCGGCAGCGGAGTTTCCCCCCGGCGTAGCACCTCCGCGCGCCATTCGTGCAGGCGCGCGAGGACTATTGCCTCCAGATCCCATGGCGGCAATCCGGCAAGGAGGCGCGCCGCCTCACGGGAGATCGTGCGGTACCCACGGGCCAGCCTTACGGCTACCACCTTTTGGGGCGCGTTCAGGTAGTGGGCGGGTCGCCGCCTCAATGAACGCGCCCATACTGGGGCCCCGTAAAGGGCCATGAACCGCACGACTCCCGCGTAGTGCTTCCGGCAGGAGGCGTTTGGCCCCCCCAGGTTGAGCAGGAGCCGCCTGAAGGCAGCCCCGTTCCGTTCCAGTTTGGGGGCCAAGCGTCGGAAATGCTCCACGAAGTTCCATCGGCTGTCGAGGACGAGTCCCAGGTACTTCAGCGTCGACTCGACGCCGATGGATACCTACCGTCAGTGAGGATCCCGGAGGTGGCGCATTCCGAGGCCCATGAAAGCACATGGCCTCGGACTTGTGCAATGCCACCTCGAGACCCAGTTGCCAGATCCTCTCGGCGACTATCGCAACCCCGCGTGACATTATTTCAGCCGCCGCCTCGTGCGACCCACCCTGTGCCAGCACTAACGTGTCGTCTCGCACAGCAGACCACGCTGACGCCGCTAGGGAGGTCGGCGCGCAGCACCCAGTCGTACCCGATGTTCCACAAGGAAGGCCCAAGAACCGATCCCTGTGGAACACCGCACGACATCTCTCGCCATTTCCATTCTCCGCTGCGACCGGGGTAGATGACGGCTCTGTCCGTCAAGTAACCCCCGACCACACGACGGAGGTAGGTCGGCACCCGGTGATACCGGAGTGCCTCCCTAATGCAGCTCCAGGGCATGGAGTTGAAGGCGTTGGCCATGTCAAGAGACACCGCCAAGACAACCCCACCCCGGGACACCGCATCCCCCGTCGTGAGGGCTCTCACGCGCATGATGGCATCCACCGTAGAGCGCCCCTTGCGGAAACCAAATTGGTGTTCCGCAAGATCCGGCCCCGACCCCGCAAGTGTGTACTGTACTGTCGTTTAAATTGAAAGTATTTTATAAAATACTAGCTTACGCCCTCGGCTTCGCCTGTGTATTTTTGCCTATAACCTTCGCGCAAAAGCAAGGAATAAGTTGTAATTTTTTTATCGCAATCGGATGGACGTGCGGAAAACATGAACTAACAAAATATTTCTCATTTGGTTTTATTTAATGACAATAGTGGGGCAAAGCAATGTTAATGTAACTGCCTAATTTTTTTTGCGTAAGTTTTGGTCAACATAAAACAAATAGGTACTTGGTAAAGTTTCCTCCCAACAAATTGGTGAGGCATAAATCTTATCTCACACACTATTCTTAACTGCTCGAGTCCCTTCTTGACTTTATCGACATAACGTCAGCCCCAGCCGTCCTATTTTATTTCCCCAAAGACCGATTGATAAGGGTTGTGCTATTCTTAATTTGCAGATACCAATAATTTGATTAACATGAACTTCCATCTCGAAAGGAAATAACATAAGACTTTGCATAAACTTTTAAGCTTAGATCTTTACTTGCAACTGTTTTGCATAGGACAATAATACGGGTCGGTATAATTTTGCCAAAATCCTGAATATGTCATGTTTATCTTAATATTTTACCTTGTAGATATTATCCTTGTAACACTTGCAAACATGTTATATAGCACCTTGAGCATAATATAGTTTACAAACAAATGAGATGGGTATTACATAACATTAGCTTTCGTGAACTTAAGCGGGTATTATTAGGAGAAACCGTGTCCGCAATTAAATAATTATATCTGCTTCGATCAAGTGAATTAACCCGAAAGATGATTTGTCATGTACATATTATTATAACACGGCCTCTGTTTGTGTATCAAATCCGTGTAATCAATCTTTCAGTCCAGTTACCAGGGAAACGGGAACAGGCTTAAATTAATTGCATAAACACACAATACTACTAGTTAAACATAGCAATAATATTAATTCCGCAAAGCTTCGTGCTGACGTTTTAGAATTAAGCTCAACGCACACGTCTAGGCACTGGACGGGATCAGCCTCCTCAACTCGAGCTGTTTGAGAATCTCTCTATGATGCTGTCAGCATCGTATCGGCATCGCCTAGGCTCGGGATCAGAAGTCTCTGAGCTTGTTTTGGACCCCACTGGTGGCAAACTGTCGCTCCACTTAAAGCGGGACGACCACTCACTTTCGGTGAGCTTACGGCCTTGCCTCTGTTACGTGTCGTCCCCAAAACCCTGGCTGGCTGTCAGCAATGGTTACAACAGAAAATTCAAGATTCTTTATTTGCATGAAATAGAGTACATTATGGTCTTACAAATAAAAAGGTTTCACATATGTATTTCGCCGACTTGATTAAGCATGCATACTTTAAGTTAAAATACCTAACACAATGTACACGTAATTTATAACAATAAAAGTCCAAACGTAATAGTGAAATGTTCAAAAATAAAGCAGTTGATAGCACAAAAATATCACGACATGTATCGGCAACGAAAGTAAAAATAAAAGAAAAAGTCATAAACGCCAGGTCCAGAGATAATGTAACCGGGTTGTAGTTATACATTTTACAAAACATTTAAGAAAAATAAAATATTATCTTTTCTTTAGTATCGTGTATCTATATTTAGTGTGGTGGTAAAACCGAAAGGCATTTGTTTTCCCCGTCATTGCGGTCATTTTCACGGAGATATCGGGGGTCAAAGTTACAACTTTTGCACAAGTTTTTTGGGACAAACGGTCCAGTTAGGTAGGTCTAACTTTGAAAAAGAGGTCAATCGTCGAATCCGACTCGGCTGGGCAGCGTTCGGGAAGCTGCGCGGTATCTTCTCGACCAACTTACCACAGTGTCTCAAGACGAAAGTCTATGACCAGTGTGTGTTTGTTGCCAGTGATTACATACGGGACCGAAACGTGGTCGCTCACAATGGCCCTCATCAGAAGGCTTAAAGTCACCCAAAGGGCAATGGAGAGGGCTATGCACGGAGTTTCCTTGCGCGATCCAAGAGAACCAAGGTTACCGACGTGGCCCGGAGAATTTCCAAACTTAAGTGGCAGTGGGCAGGTCACATTGCTCGCAGAACGGATGGCCGATGGGGCCGAAAAGTTCTGGAGTGGCGACCGCGAACCGGAAGACGTTGCGTTGGAAGGCCTCCCACTAGGTGGACCGATGACCTGGTGAAGGTTGCGGGAATCCGCTGGATGCGAGTCGCACGGGACCGGTCAATCTGGCGACACTTGGGGGAGGCCTATGTCCAGCAGTGGACATCTTTCGGCTGAAATGATGATCATGATGGTGCTCACGAAAAATTTTCTGGTACCATCTCCACTCACATGCGTGACTCGTGACATGACTGCGGCTTCGAAGTCGAAGTGTTTGTGAGGCAAGTGAAGTATTATACTACGTATAGATAAACGTTAGGTTTCCTTCCTACACATAATGCTGGAAAACTACGGGCAACAAAATGTAATGTTGACGTACCATATCGTACGTGACGAATTGCAAATGTAAGTTAAGTACATTCTAGGTTTATTGTTTTATGCAAAATGCCCAGTTTGCTACATGAAAGACTCATCATCAGTCTGGCCTTTTCCAACTATGTTGGAGTCTAACTGGATTCAGCTGATACTTACCAGTATTTTCATGGAGCAATTGCTTATCTGACCCCCACAACGATACCCCTTGGGATAACTGATTTGCAAGAGCTCATTGTAGTCATGTTTGTTGAAAATCTCTCTACTCTCTATTAGTAAGAGCCCTGCTGACACTATGCTTCTACCTACTCCCAAGAAACAAGATACCTAAAACATAAAGACAAATTAAACGGTTTACTGTTAAAGATTTGCTCGTAAGTGCGCCTTGTTGACAAACAACGATTCTAACAAGCCTGTAGTTGAATAACCCTTTGAACTTTAAATTGAAGCTTAAAGGATTTAAATTAGCATGACATGAAGTTTCTCCACAACATCACTTATATTGAATATCTTCTTGATTAAAACCTACTGCGTACCCTTTATGCACAATAAGTCTAAATCGTTTCCAATGCTGTGACAACCATGTGTGTGTGTGTGCGAGAGAGAGTATGTGTGTGTGTGTGTGTAATTTTGAGTGCTGTGTGTGTGTGTTCTACTTCGAAGAATGGCCTGTAAATCTCCATGCACGCAGGCCCAGTGTGGTGGATGACGCGAGTCTTCTATTATTTTATTCAAAGACAAGCCAGTCTTCACTTCACTCTTTCAAATAAAAAAATAATTTTGTGAATCGTTCCACAAATGGGAGAGAAATCAGGTAACATACATAAAAAAAAATACATACACACGAACATATCACCTCCTCCTTTTTTAAAGTCTGTTAAAAAGTGGGTTGTGATTAATCCATTCCAGATATTAAAATTCTAGCCGTGCGACTAAATTACTAAGCGACTAGAAATACAGAGAGGGCAAATTCAATTTTAAGATAGAGAGACGATTTTTTCCTAAAAAAAAAAAAAATCCTTTAATGGTGGCATCGGCATGGGCACCGGGCCGTAGGCCAACGAAGGAGGCCGGCGGAGGCCCGGCAATTCGGGAACAGAAGTCAAAGAGTGTTATTTAATATGCGAGCGAAGCGAGCGCGGGTTTACGAACCTTTGTCTTTGACGCTACGTTTTCTATTTTAGAACATGACTACTCAAACACTGCATTTAAGATAAAATGCCGCTGAGTATAAATAAATCATTCGCCAAATAATGAAAAAAATGCAGGACGTAACGTTGACACTCAAACAAATAGTAGGTCGCTCAAATATTATGAAGCTACTCATTTTGTATTTTAAGTAACTCAACTCTCACACTCCTTGCGGACCCCTTCCTATTGCTGACTCTCTTTGAGGCGCGCGTGGAACACGAACGCGCAGTCGGGGGTTGCGGGACTGTTCGAAAGAGATACCGTGGCCCCGGAACACAAAGGGCGATGAAGGAACATGGATGGGTTTTAGTCAGTAAAAGTCTGACACTCCCTCCTGCTCCGCCCAGAGCGGGAGAAGCCATTTGATGATTTCCCAACCGAAAAAAAAAAAAAAAAAAAAGTAGTCAATGGGTTAAAATGCATGACAATAGAGACTCCAGTTTCTATTATCATATAGAGACTCCAGTTGCTATTATCATATAGAGACTCCAGTTTCTATTATCATATAGAGACTCCAGTTTCTATTATCATATAGAGACTCCAGTTTCTATTATCATATAGAGACTCCAGTTTCTATTGTCATGCATTTTAACCCATTTACTACTTTAAAAGATCCATCTTTTGAGAATAAACTTATTTCTTATGGTCCAACGAGGGATAAAGTCCGTATGTAAGCGAATTCGTGGCCGATAAAGAATTTCATATAAACAGACACTCCCAACACTTACTTATAAAGTTACTGATTAGTGAAGCGTTTCGACCGTCGACTAGTTTATTTGGTCACCTTTACTAGGATTAACTAAAAATTCGTTACCACAAACTTATGCATCATCATCATCATTCTCATTCTCACTTATCCCAATTCATTTGTGGTCGGCGAAGCATGTCTTCTTCTTCCATACTTCTCTATTACTTGTCATCTCATCCTCAGACACTTCTTTTCTTGCCATATCATTCTTAACACAGTTCATCCATCGTTTCTTTGGTCTTCCTCTACTCTTATACCCATCCACATTCATACTCAAAACTTTCCTCACGACATTTTCCTCATCCCTCCGCATCCCATGCACACGACAACCGATTACCACACAACATTTCAGCCACCAGCGTCACTTTCAGACTTCCTCTTAGGTACTCATTTCTTACTTTATCCATTCGCGTAACACCACACATCCCCCTTAGTATTCTCATCACCGCGACACACAAATGCTTTTCATTCATCCCTTTTGTGGCCCAACATTCTGATCCATACAAGACAGCAGGTTTAACCATTGTTTTATAGACCCTTAAGTTTAATAATATCCCGGGGAATGCGGGAGTCGTAGATTGTTCCCGTGACCTGCCGCCATTTCATCCAGCCATTGTTAATTTTGGCTTCACACTACGATCTATTTCACCATCGCTTTGCACGAGTGAACCGAGATACAGAAAGTCGGAACAGACAGGAAGAGACGCGCCCTCTAGCGCTATGGCTCCAGAACTTGAGAGCCCGCCGAAATCGCATTCATTCGCAAACATCCTCCAGTTTCTGTTGCTATTTCTGCAATCTGCTCTGGATCTCAGCTTCATCTTCACTGACAAGAACAGTGTAAATATATAATGTGAATATTTTACAGTAATGTCAGAATACTATTATTATTTAGTAGGAACTGAGTAAAGCGGGCATTAAAAAAATATTCTATGCAAAAACTGACGCACATCTAACAAAACCGGACAAGTGCGAGTCGGACTCGCGCACGAAAGGTTCCGTACCATTATCTATGCAATTAATTTTTAAAGTGAAGAAGAAGAAAAAAAGAAGCGCCTACCTAAGCGCAAAAAAATCACGTTTGTGAACCTGTTTTTTGTTGGAAACCCCCTTAAATATTTATTTTATTCTGTTTTTAGTATGTTGCTGATGCTGATCCTGTTGTTGTTAGCGGCAACAGAAATACATCATCTGTGAAAATTTCAACTGTCTAGCTATCACGGTTCATGAGATACAGCCTGGTGACAAACAGACGGACAGACAGATGGACAGACGGACAGTGGAGTCTGGGTCTAGATTCTCAGAAGGGCCTTCATCATTTGTTGAGACAAGTTCTGCTGTCCCTTTTTCCAATGTACCTGTATGTTCAGAATAGGGTCCCGTGTTTACCCTTTGGGTAGGGAACCCTAAAAAAGTAAATACTGTATGTTTCTAAAGAAACTTCAAGCAGCCAATGAGTTAGTAAGAATAACCGAATGAATAATATTGTGTAAAAGTTTTCTCATATTCATTTATGCTGTATGAAATTTCGTTCAGCACGCTGCGATTTAAAGAAACTAACTTAATGTGTGAGAACCAGGTTTTAAATCGATATCAGAGTCACGTCTTATGACAATGCGAGTTATGTCTTATGACAATGCAAAAAGTATTCTATGAAATACTTCTACGTAAATATTAAGATTACACTTTAGTATTAATTTAATACTCACCAAAACCCACGGTTTTAAACACACCCAAAAAAACATTTGAACCTCTTTATCAGCTGTTAATTTTCCACACTAACATTTCATTTGACACGGTTATAGTATGTATTAAAACAAAACTTGACTTTAACTTCACAACACGTAGATACACTTTACCGCAAAACTTGAAAAGTCCTCGAACTCATTTTACCAAATATTTACTGGTCACAAGGGTAAGCTTATTTTAATATTTACTATACGTTTGAAGTTGCTAGTTTTCAGGTGGAAAGCGGTGGGAACGCGCGCTACGGTCCGTGGGTGCGATCTGTATGAGAAGAAACCAGCAGACCTACGAATCGGGAGCGCATGCCCGCTTCCAAAACTCATCACTTTTATGATATATCATAATTTAATACTAGAATTACAATATCTCACATATTCATACTGAAGGGTCCGCTTTTACTATTAGTAAACATACATAGAAGGCGAACAAAGGTATGACCCGTCTGCCACCCCTTTTCGACTCGATTCACAGTCAATTCAATGTTTAAGGGTATAAACCCTACTGTATCCCAAGGGTCCAGCGACAAAACTTTTCAAATTCAAAATTGTTTGTCTGTTTTTGTGAATGTTTGTCACAAGAAGTATGGATAAGATAGAAAAAGCCGTTTTAAAAATTGTTGCTCCCGTTTTGGTGCCTGAATTTTCAGCTGGTTGATTTAACGCAGCTTTGCAACCTATCAGTGTGTAGTGCAGTGGTATACACTGCACTTCATCCAGTGAAGGCTTCCACATACACCCGTTGTCCATACCACCGAACTGTATGTTAACACTACAACAACTCATCGGCAAAATCGCGCTAGTCGCCGACATTGTAATTGTAGTTTGTACTGATAACCAACCAATTTGATTGATTACACACACCGCCAGCGATATAATCACCAAATAACCTAATTAGTGCGTCAAAAAACCATAAGACGATTAGATCAGAAACAACATCGATCTGTGAACCTACTACAGCACCTACTTTTTTTCCAGCCATCTATTTACTTAGCAGTTCTTAATCTATCTGTATTTGTAGATAGATTAAAAACAAAACGCTTAAAAGTAGTTTGTTTGAACTCGCTAATCTATAGAATTACCAGTCCTATCAAAAACAAATCTTTTTGCATTTGATTGCCCAATTCATGAAGAATTTTTAAGGATATTAGGTTATGCCCGCGGCTTCGCCCGCGTGAAGTTCGATAACTGTCCCACGGGATCATACTACCGGGATAAAAAGTAACCTCTATGTTAGTCCAGGTTATACTATCAATGTACCAAATTTTAACCGTTCTGTAGATATCGCGTGAAAGAGAATAAACAGCCATCCATCCATCAATGCTCACAAACTTGCGCATTAATAATCATCATCATCTGCCTAGCCTTTTCCCAACTATGTTGGGGTCAGCTTCCAGTCTTACCGGATGCAGCTGAATACCACTATTTTACATGGAGCGACTGCCTATCTGACCTCCACAACCCAGTTAGTACCGGGTAATACGATACCAAGGTGGTAAGACTGGTTGTGAGACTTGCGCATTTATAATATTAATAAGATAAGATTTTATGTCATGCTAAGAACCCGGAGCCGAGCAAAAAGAGAAACGGCGTGCAAAATCGCGGGTGAAACCGCGAGGCACTGCTATAGTTGAATATACAATCCAATCAGCTATCTGCAGTAGTGCTCACACATATTGGCTCACATGTCGAATAAATCTATTATACTACGAACAATGACCGTTTTGTCGAGATACATATTATGTTATACCGTGCACCTTTTCTCGACGTAAAAGTGCGAATGTGGGTCTATGCGAAATTAAATATTTTGATTTTCATGATTTTATTTTTGGTGACCAAAGAGACAAATACACTTGCACTAAGAAAACTGTCCTTACGGCCACGTTTTTTCCAAATTGACACCAGTTTTGCCCCGGTTGACTGTACTACAAAGAAAAGCTTGAGATAATGAGTAGAACCTAACTACTCTAGAGACACCCACACACCTTGCAAATGACGGCATTAAATCCTACGTAAAATACTTTTAGAAATATTCCCTTCAATGATAATAACTTGACATTTATAAACGTTCTCTAGCAGACTAGACGCCTGTAAGACTATTATAAATAAGGAGATTAGTTTTGTAAGAAAAAGAACTAACTATTTCATCTTGCCTAATTTCTCTATTCTACGTAGTTTTTGTTTTTATTATATCTAAACACATAGAAGTCATAGAACGATGCCTCCATATTTTCCATATTTTTTTAAGCCAGTTTAATAATGATTTGTTCCATGGGGGTAGGCAAAAACCATAAAACGCCACCTGCTACGAATCCTTACATCCATTGCCTTACATACAATGCCTTGTTCCTACATCTGGTCATACACGCACGCCGCCAGTTGCGAGTACTACGCACTGACCTTTCTAAACCCCTCCTCTGTTTGACCTTTCTTACAAGTTTAAAGTATCTCTAACATGACTGTGCCATAAAAGACTTCATATCAATTTTAATAAATGGTCAGTGTTCGGAATCGTCACTAAAACCAACGGACATTTCAATCAGAAAAGGTTTTTTGAACGATAGCAAGAACAGCGGACTGAACATTCCGAACTCGACCGATGTTAATGTCTTTTAAGGTACAAATCGTCCCAAAAACCCTGTTGTTAGAGTGATCGAGGATTCGAGGATAACCTATTTGGGGACAGAAGGATAATTTATCGGTCAATGACATGCCATCTCCGTGGTCCAAATTCAGGTTTTCTATTTACTATCTCCATCGATACAGTGCGGGTTCGTTTATGTTATGGTGGGACAGTCCAGAGGGTTTTGCAGCAAGCTTAATACAATTTACACCCAACTTTAAACCTTTTATATGAGGAGGAGCTCGTGGCTAAATAATAACAACGACTCGGGTCAATCATCACGTTATCGTGGGTGGTTGGTCCGTGGGGTGCCCACCCATTACATAGGTACCGAGTTTCCTCTATGCCTCGGAAAGCATGTTGACCCGTTGGTCCCGGTTGCCATTTGTAAATCTTTGACAGTCGTTACAGTTAGTCAGTGGCCCGAAAGTCTGGCATACCAGTTTTACGAAGGGGTATCGTATTACCCAGTACTAACTGGGTTGTGGAGGTCAGAAAGGCAGCCGCTCCATGGTAAATACTGGTATTCACCTGCATCCGGTGAGATTGGAAGCCTAGGCTTGGCTAGCCAGATGATTAAACCTTTAATATGTTCGTCAGATTTGCCAGTTTATGTAGTTTTGATCCAGGCCCCAAACGACGAGAAAATTTCTACGACTGTGAACATGTTTTTGCCGTTATTTTTGTCCTTTTTGGAAATCTAAAATTGAAGACAGATATTACGTAAATCGGCACATGAAAAAAAAAGATCCGTGCCAAACTATCCTCGCCTTTTTTAGAAGTTAAAAAAACCCCACCAAATTTTTCAAGTAGCGTATTTACGCGTACAAATGTTGCATTTTAAAAACTCGATGACCCTAGTAGTGTGTTTAGAAGCTCATAATGCTCGTGCACCCGCATAACTAGCAAAACCACAACAACCACATGTGACGTGGTTGCTGAACACGTAATTTAATTCTAAAATAATATTCTTTTGCCCTTGGCATTAATGATGTAAAAGATCATACGAAATGATGATTAATGCCAAGGGCAAAATTTGCAAAAGTTTTTGAGTTTGGATTTAATATAGGTACACCAAATCCAAATTTTTGCAAGCATGATGATCATGAACATGCCTTTAAAAATAATATAACAAAATAAGGATCTATAAATCTCTTTCTTTTAAAACACATTTGAGCAACATATTGCTACAAAACTTGTAAAGGCGTTGCTGTAATAACTCCTCAACTTAGCGCCGTAATATGTTGTCTGTAGCCCGTGGCAGAACTATTTATTTTTACGAAAAACAGAGTTTAACAAGTTTTTTTCATTTTAGAACTGAGTATAAATAAGAATAAGAGAGTCGAATCCGTCTCGACAAGGGTAGGTATGTACTTACTAGAGTGCTTTATTATTCTTAAAGGGCTTGGAAGATTTTTGTATGAAGCCTGAACGGCCTAACATTCGCCATTTTTTTTTTAATTTTAAATTTTAAAATTGTGCTGAAGATGCCATCAGTGAATTGACTGTGATAGCCCATATCTCGGAACGTTTAGAACAATGCCTCATACAAAACTTGTTTGTATTGATTAATATATTATAGGTGTTATGCGAATTGGGGGAGGCCTTTTCCCAGCAGTTGGACAAGGTAGGCTAAATAAAAAAATGCTAATTTTAAGCAAAAAACGGTAAAGTAAATGTTAAAAATAACTTTTAAATCCCGATTTATATTCATGAAAATATCCTCCCTTTTGTATTTTTGTGTGTTTTCATTTAAAAGTGCCGTAACGGTATAATTGAAATAAATGCTTTGAGTTTGAGTTCACTAAACACCCTAAGCACTTTTCACACGACACAGGTGTCGTTATTGATATGACAAGACGTACTGATACGAGTAAATTATCAAATTAATTTCGTATTTTTCCTTAACGGAGGATCATGCTAAGACATTTGAGGTAGTATACTACCTCAAATGGCTTAGCATGATCCTCCGTTACGCCTAAAATACTGCAGCATTAATTTTGAAATAAATATATGGTAAAGTTGAGGATTAATGTTAAGTCCTATATTTGGCGAAAACACTATTCCATAAAATTTTCTCGATAGAAAAAAATCCCAAAGTGACCTCTAAACCGCTGGCAATCATAAAATACTTCAAATTAGATCATGAAACTTTTTATACTAACTATAAAGCAGGTCTTATATTATTTATTTTTTTAGTCCAATCAATAGATTTTTTGTAAATCGCAAAAGACCACTAATTTCGCACTATTCGGCCCGCAGTGACTGACGTAACAAAAACTTTGTAGTGCAAGCTGATTAGAACTTTATTCAAACAGTATTTCAAACGAAGTTTGAACTACCAAATATAGAGTTGCTAATTTGAGGTAGTATAGGCTTTAAGACTGTTCTTTGGACCCGCCGATCTTCCCACTTAAACTTTTATTTAAAAACATTCTACATTAATTTACTTAGTCACTACTTAAATAATTAAAAAAAAATACAAATATATATTTAAAAAAAAAACTTTAGGTACTTACGTACCTACGTTTTTAACATACTTGATATTATGAAATTGCACAACATTTCGTAAATGGTATTAAATATTATGCAGTGGTCTTGTTAGATAAAAAATTTGGGTTCCGTGCTTTAAAATGAAGTTTATAGAACTTTTTATTTATTTTTAACTCCGACATCTTAACACCATAAGTAGATAGTATTACCTGCTTTCTGTTTAGTTTTCTTTTGACTGTTTGCTTATCTGTGTGTCATATTAAATTTCAAGAAATTTTGAAATTGATGAAAAAAAAAATTATATATTTTAAAGTCATTAAGTTGAAATAAGGTACTCAACAGTCCTGTAAAATCCAAAGTTAAACAAGTGCGAGTCGGACTCACGCATCATGAAGGGTTCCGTACCATCATAGTACCCCGCCCCCATTAATTTTTAATTTATTTTTATTATTTGTTGTTATAGCGGCAAAAGAAATTCACGTAAAACACATTCGTTTTACGTGAAAATTTCAACTGTCTACCTATTACGGATCATGAGATCGTAGACAGTCAGACGGACAGATGGACAGCGGAGGCTTAGTAATAGGCTCTCATTGGTTATACTTCGGGTACGGAACCCTAGAAAAATGAGATAAACTATCAATGGCAATGTTTTGCTAAGAACTGAGTTATCACCGTGACTTGTCGAATATTGTTATTATTTTATACTAGCACTTCGCCCGCCACTTTTTCCGCAAAAATTGTGGTAGCTCGGCTAATTTGCATGGTATAAATATAATTTATAGCCTATGTTACTTCCTAATAATTTAGCTTTCCATTGATGAAAAAACATTTTAAATCGGTCCAGTAGTTTCGGAGCTTATTCAGTAAAAACAAACAAACAAATAAAAATCTTTCCTTTTATAATGTTACTAATATAAGTAGATAAGCGTGTTTTGGTCGAGCCACCGGCTACATTCCGAAGCGTCGCGCGAGTGCGAGTGCTGTGATTGTGCCCCTAAATATTGTTTTGTGGAAAAATAATAAAATAAAATGGCACCTGAAATTAAATACACTAAGGTTTGTGTTTCTCATAATTTTAGTACCTAGATCCTTTCCGGTAGGTTAAGGTTAAAAATAATTAATTTGAAAAATATTATAACGTTTAACTTTATTAGTAATCATACCGTTATTCTTGGCGTTTATTTAATTGATTATCTCCAGTAGTTATTTGTGTAAAGTTTAATAAAAATCTTGTAATAATACAAACAGAAGTTTTTATTATTTATTTTTTTCCTTCATGTAATTAAAGAAACTACATAGAAGTAAAAATAAATCAATTCAACTACTGTTGCCGTTATTATTTTTAACAACAAAACTTCTAATATTTAAGTTTATTTTTACTATGAATTATACTTTTAATTACAGTTGTTTATTGACAATGAGTGGGTGGACGCCAAGAGCGGCAAGACCTTCAAGACTTACTATCCTCATGATGGATCCGTCATCGCCAAAGTCGCCGAAGGTGACAAGGTATGTACTACGAGACCTAACTGAAATTTGAATGAGTACTGAAAAGAAATTGTTAGAACGAAGGTTTCGAATAACTGTGACTGTTGAGAGCTCCCTACGACAGAGATTTATGCTGGACGATTGGTCAATGGTGATGTATTGTATTGTAAGTGCTCTCTGAAAAAACTAACCCAAAGTTATGTTTAATAATGAATGTAAAAAGTGAAGCCGAAAGCCACTAGTTCACGCCGTCGCCATTGTGATATGCCCATCGCTATGGTAGCGTTCAGAGCTAGTCAAATCCTACTAATATTTTACTAATATTAGGGATGTATTTAATAGCACTTTAATAATAATGTTTCACACTTTATAAGTAATGTTTAGCTTTTAAATAATATAAGGAACTATAAAAATAATGGTTTGGACTATAACTGTATCGAAAACCAACTCCGAAACCAGTTATTTGATAAAAAATAACTTCAAAACACTTATAGTCGCCTAAAAAGCGCATCGCTCCATAACACACGCACGCTCGCGCGTATCTCCTGCATCGCTTTTATCGGTTTATATACATATTTTTTTTATCAAGGCGAAAAAACGACGGTGGACATGTACCTATCTTTAATTACTATAAATTTTTCCTTGAAAACCGGAGTCCACATTCTTTCTTTTGTTAAATGCCACGTTCCACCTAGAGTAAACGAGAAGTCCTTCATGAATGTTTTCAGGCTGACATTGACTTGGCAGTAGCCGCAGCGAAGCGTGCCTTCCACCGCAACTCGGAATGGCGCCAGCTCGATGCCTCTCAACGTGGAGAGATTATCCGCAAGTTCAGTGACCTCCTAGAGAGAGACACAAAATACATCGCTGAGCTGGAATCTTACAACAACGGCATGGTTCTCTCCAACGCAACGGTATTCATGGGAGGCGCTGTTAGGGCTGCCCGGTATCTTGCCGCTTGTGCGGACAAAATCAAGGGTGATACCGTCCCTGCTGGTAAGAAAGTATACACAGCCATGAATGAGATGCAAGATTCTCTGGCTCCTATCTCAATCTCTACAAGTTTGGTTTGTTGTCAACAGATGGTGAAGTTTTCTCATACACCCTGAGACAACCCGTCGGCGTGTGCGCACTTATCCTACCATGGAATGGTCCCGTCTATATCTTCGTCAACAAAGTTTGCACAGCATTAGCTGCAGGTAAGTTATAGTTTATAAAGTCAATACAGCCTAGCATTTGCTGTCGTAATATTTTTTTTTTAATAAATAAAACAGGAATTAAATTATTAATGTTAAGATAAATATCAAAATGTAATAAGGCGTAGTCGACATAGCCTCGCCACGCAGGGCTCCTATTTCCGTCTGCAGGGTTTAAAGTAACCTAAGACGAAAAGGAAACGAAAAGGTGTTAGTTCGCTCGCTTCGTTCGCTCTCAATACGCCGCTGTCCCCTTCGAACCTTACCGCTTCGCTCGCTCTTGCATTAAAGTTATAGAGTTTTAGAAAACAATTATTTTAGCAGAATATGATTTGGGACACTTATATATTTTTTTCGGAAGTTAAGTATTTTTTTTGGAAACTTAGTTTATTATTCTTCGTAGAATTGTTATTCGAATAAGCTCTTGACCATTTTTTTTCGAAACTTTTATTATTTTCCATTGCTAGTTTGCAAATTTTACATAAATATCGTTAACACTAGATGAAAGACAAGACAGCCGATTTTGATAGTCGGCTTGGTCCACATCCGCTAAACGAAGCTAACAAACATTGTGAGAATTCAACTTCCGCACGGAACAAATACTTACATATTTATGAGGAACTGGTAACTGGTAGTTTTTAGCATATTTTCTATTCAGGTTGTACCGTTGTGGTTAAGCCAGCAGAACAAACTCCGTTAACCGCGCTGGTACTGGCAGCTCTTCTAGCCGAGGCTGGTGTCCCTAAGGGTGTGGTGAACGTTGTCAACGGTTTCGGACCTGGCGCCGGAACTGCTCTTACTCACCACATAGACGTTGCCAAGGTTTCCTTCACCGGATCCGTTGAGGTAAGTCCACAGAAAATAACCAAGGCCAAGCAATTTTTTATACCATAATAGTAATTATATATATAAATTAGCTCGTGTAAACCTTTGCATACTCGACACTTTATTGCTTACAGGTCGGCAAATTAATTCAACAAGCAGCTGGAGTCAACAATTTGAAGAGGATCACACTCGAACTCGGCGGCAAGAGCCCTCTGGTCATCATGAATGATGCTGATTGTAAGCTATTTAATAATTTACGTACATCTACATACATCTAAAAATACACTGTACAAAGGCGAACTTAATACCTTGGGCATCTCCTCTACCGCTTAAGGACTTTGTGACAGAGTGTATTGAAAGCATTATAAAAATCTATCACCACTATAAACAGAAACGTTAGTGTCTTCCATTGGGGCCTTACATCGTCAGTCACTTTAAGGACAGCTGAAACGGTACTGTGGCCGGCCCTGAACCCGCATTGGAGTGGACCAAAGAGAGAGTTTTAATGAATGAATTGACAGAATTCATTATGGACACAGGCCTCGAGTACTTTACTTAAAAAGGGAAATATAGAAAATGGTCGAAAGTGACTGGGATTAGGAATTCTAGGTAGTGGTCGGACATGGGCTTTCCGATATAACGAAGGGAAGAAATAGGGAAGGGAGTCAAAGGAAGAAGTTTACAACATGTGAGATTGCAGGAAGGAGCTGATCAAGAGCCGTCACCATCATCTGGCCCACCACATGTACTAACTAGCTTGTTTTTCGGATTTTAGTCAGCACAGCCGTTACGTTCGCTGCAACTGGAGCATTCTTCCATCAAGGACAGATCTGCACAGCAGCTTCTCGATTGTTCGTTCAATCTAGTATCTATGACAAGTTTGTGGAAGCAGCTGTCAAACACGCAAAGAGCATCAAGGTTGGAAGCCCTACGGACCCCACCACACAGCACGGCCCGCAGGTAAATTGAAGATTATACTCTAATAGAACTATTCATTGTTCTAATAGAGAATTAGAAAGACGTAACCATAGTCAAAATTAAAACCTTAGCCGCATGTTATTCCTTGTTTCTGTTGTTTATTTAAGAAATTCTGTAAATGATTTCTTTAGAAAAAAGCAACACTTTCCTTTGTACCATTCTTCTTTTCTGTAATTAGTGTGTAAATAAATTACCTAAATCGATCATCTCTGTAGATTGATAAAGAAATGATGAACAAAGTCTTGGACTACATCAAAAAAGGCAAAAAGGAAGGTGCGAAGTTGATGTGCGGAGGCAACAAAATCTGCAGAAACGGTTACTACATCGAGCCCACAGTCTTCGCTAACGTCACCGATGACATGACTATCGCAAAGGAAGAGGTAAATCAATTAACACAAAGTTATCCTAACTCACAGAACATTTTGGTTTTTCTCAAACATTAAGCATAGTCAAACATAATTTTACAAATCTCTAAAGAAAACTTCATCTTAACCATGTTCATACATTTAGGCAATTAGGAAATGCCTACCTCATAAGATCCAATCAAACTATCTTTAACTATTACTATAAATATGTATATCCGTCATTATCATCACCCATCATCTATACCAATAAATAAAATTTAAGTGTCTGTTTGTAATATCAAAATAACAGCTTTATGCTAGATGCAAATGTGAAATAAATACGGCACATAACAAAAACTCTTTTAGAGTTTCGTGCAAAAAATAAAACACATGAATTTGTTAGCACAAGGTTTGACTCTGAATTCTCTTCTTGCAGATTTTTGGCCCAGTGCAGAGCATTTTGAAGTTTGACACTTTAGAAGAAGTCATTGACAGAGCTAACAACACAAACTACGGCTTGGCGGCTGGAATCTTCACAAAAAATATGAACAATGCCCTACAGTTCATCAAATACGTTGAGGCTGGCACAGTTTGGTAAGTCAGAATTCATTAACGGGCCTCATCATAAATAAAGGGGCATCTTGTTTTGAGCTGGGTCTCTTTCTTTTTCCTGCTCTTGTCCCATTCTACGTGGGATCGGCGCAACACGTTTTATTTCTTCATTCTCCCATGTCAGACGTCACGGCATCATTTAATCCTTTCTCTTTCGTATCTGTCCTCACACAATCTATTCATCTTTTCTTTGATCTTCCTCTCCCTCTTCATCCATCAACATTCATGTCCATCACTCTTTTAGTCACATGCGTTTCATCCCTCCAATACCAACATGCCCATTAGAAGCCTTCAACAACACAAGAAGACAACCTTTCAACTTTTCTGTAACCGGCGCCACTTTCAAACTTTCTCTAATATACTCATTCCTTACTTCATCCATTCTGATACGAGCTGGGTATGAGAAAAGTTAAAACACCATTAGTAAAACACCAATTATTTTTATTAATTAATAAACACCTATTGTAATGATTACACTATTCACCGCTACACACTACAATACACTATCACTTACTATTCACTATCACTATTCACACTATTACTATAACTACTTCACGTTTACTATTATTATTATTAATTTATTCACATAGCACTTGTGGTTCACTTTTAGTTGTATCGCCAAAATCAGTCTGACTGCTGCCGCAAACCCGACGGCTATTTATATAACCGGTCGGCCTAGTGGAACTTACTCGAACCTTCTACACAGTTCAATAGTCTAATACCTTTAAACGAGCAATTCTTGTATTTATCAAATCTGAATCTCGGAAACAGCTCCAACGATTTTCATGAAATTTAATAGGAATGCAGGAGTTTCGGGGGCGATAAATCGAACTGTATGAGTCAGGTACCTACTTGCATTTCATAGTTAGACAGGGTCCAATTTTGGGGCCTCTATTATTTTTACTCCTGGTTAATGATCAAGTTCAACGTCGTGCAAGATATCTGGTAAATGCCGTTGACCTGAAATTGTACATTGAAATAAACTCTGAACGTGTCTGTTTGGAATTGCAGTAAGCGTAGATGCGATATTACAAGTGGAGTTTCGAAAATAAGATAGAGTTTAATTTTTCTAAATCCTTTGCATTCGGACCATGACATTCGGTTCATTCAATTTTGAATACAATGTAAACAAGGTTCAATAATTGAAACAACGACCGTGAAAGATTTTGAGAGTCAAGTGGAGAAAGTAGTTCAGTTTTGTAGTCTGAATCGTACCCCGAAAGGAGACAAGTTTTTTTTTGGCCCTCTTCTATATTGCATAAATATTATTCATATTACACCAAAAAAAGTAACCATTTTATTATAATAATAAACGAAAGTAGATAGAAACGAAACCGGAATCTTAAAACCATAATAAATAAGTTATATTATGATGTTTCAAATCATTCCTGTTGTGGTCAATGTCATTTGACAGAAAATACGTAAATCAAATCAAATCAAATCAAATCATTTATTCGCATAGAATGTAGGTATTTGTACAATAAAGTTGTTAGAAAATATAGTGAGCCGGGTACATTCTGCCTGAGTTTTGGCATGCAAAATTTAACAAATAATTCCAGTATCAATAAATTATCAAGCACAAAGTATCAAATAATGTCAGTATCAATAAATTATTAAGCACAAAGTATCAAATAATGTCAGTATCAATAAATTATCAAGCACAAAGTATCAAATAATGTCAGTATCAATAAATTATCAAGCACAAAGTATCAAATAATGTCAGTATCAATAAATTATCAAGCACAAAGTATCAAATAATGTCAGTATCAATAAATTATTAAGCACAAAGTATCAAATAATGTCAGTATCAATAAATTATTAAGCACAAAGTATCAAATAATGTCAAAAAAAAAATATTAGTTTGCTGGAATGTCAAACACAGGATCAAAATAGAAAAATAAAACAAATAATCACATAACCAATAATAGAATTCTGCATCAAAAAATTATTAAAAGAATAATATGAGTATTATGAAATAGAAAATGATTACAACAGTTACAAATAAATTAATTTAACAAAGTATCAGTAATGTAAAAAACTATAGGGTTATTGAACTGTCACACATAGGGTTATTCAAAAAATCACTTATTGAATAATAACATTTCTCTAACAAAAACGCTTTGAGTTTATTTTTAAATTGTTGAAGAGTGTCATTTTTTATGCCGTCTGGTAGTTTATTAAATATTATTGGACCCATGCAGAAAACACTCTTCCTCAGTAGTGCTGTTTTAAAACCACCGGTAATTAAGAGGTTTTTGTATTGACTTCTCACGGGACCTTTCTTGGCATCCGAGAACTTAGCAAATAAAGCTTTATTTTTTTTTTTAAAGAAAAATTGCCATTTCTAGAATATACAACGACGGAAAAGTAAGAATTTTCAAAGACTTAAACAGAGGTTCACAGCTATCTCTAGGTTTAAGACTACACATAGCTCTAACACAACGTTTCTGGGCTTTAAATATGTTATCTCTTAAGCTGCAATTACCTCAAAAAAATATTCCAAACCTCAAGACCGATGCGACTAAACCATGGTATGCTACTAAAGCAGTCTTTATGTCAACTTTTTTCGTCAGGTTAAAAAGAACATATGCCGCAGTGCTTATCTTTTTTCACACCTCCTCTGCTTGCGGTTTCCAGGTTAATTGATCGTCGATATGAATTTCTAAAAATTTCGCGACCTGTGTTTGATTAATAACTTGTCCATTGTACTGTACATTGACGTTCGGTGGAATTGTACGTTGGTGAAAATGCATCACATTAGTCTTAGGTATGTTTATTACCAGGTTGTTTTTGTCAAGCCAATCAATAATATTTCTAAGGTTAGTATTAATATCCTGTTCATAATCGTCAATATTTGTACATTTTATCAGTGCTGTGCTGTCATCGGCAAATAGAACCATTGGATTTGGTATCTGACGAGGCAGATCATTTATATATAGCAAAAATAGCGGGGGACCCAATACACTACCTTGCGGTACACCGAATTTAACAATTTTGCCTTCAGATTTATGTTTTTGTTCACGTTTAGATTTAAAACAAATTCTGGAAATCTCCGTATATTGGGTGCGGTTACTGAGGTAGGATTCTATGAGATTCAGCACATTTCCCCTTAGACCGTAGCTATTAAGCTTGTTTAATAAAATCTCGTGATTGACACAGTCAAAAGGTTTCGTCATGTCTGTGAAAATAGCACAAATAGGTGTTTTATTATCAACATTTATCATTATTTCGTGTAAAAAATCATAAATTGCTGTATTAATATTCTTATTTTTTCTAAAGCCTGCTTGTTCATTACATATTATGTTGTATTTTGTCAGAAAGTTATTGATTAATTCATATATAATCTTTTCTATCACCTTGGAAAACAGGAATTAATGCAACCGGTCTATAGTTGGCTATATCCTCCTTGCAATTCTTTTTGTGAAGCGATTTGACTATGACTGTTTTTAAACCGTCAGGAAATACACCGGTGCTGATGGCCAAGTTAATGATATGGCTTATATGTACGATTATGTTATTTGACACAAATTTTATAACTTTCGTTGCTATTTCATCATATCCTACGCTATTTTTATTTTATTTTTTATGAGTTTTTAGTCTGGTCAATGAAGTAGCTGTTGAATGCGTCTGCAATTTCTTTGGGATTATTAATAATTGTATTATTTATTTTTATCTTAGAAATGGGTTCATAATTAAATATTTTATTGTTGATAACTTGCCATGACGCTTTTGATTTATTAATTGAATTATTGATCAAATAATTGTTTTGAGCCTTTTGAGTTAATTTTACAATTTTCTTAAATCGCTGGGAGTAATTTTTAAATTTATGTTTGTTTTCATTTGATGGTCTAAGTCTGTGCTCCCATAGTAGGTGACGCTGCTTTCTACTACATAATCGTATTCCCCTAGAAATCCATTTATTTTTTTATAAGGTTTTATTTTAACTAACTTGAAAGGAAAACGTACGTGGGCGTTTTTTCCGTTTACAAAAAAAATACGGTATCCGGTTGATAATAATATCTGCTTTAATTATAATAGAAACAGAATATAATATAAAAAGAAATAATATTAAATTATATTTTTAATGCTATTTTCAAAGGTTTTCGCTAAAATATTTTAGATGGTTTAGAAAATCATCATGGCACGGAACGTTGTAATTCCGTCTTTTTGGTGGTTGACAGAAAACTTCATTTGACATCTCTTTCCGTTTATTTCGATTTTCGTGAAAGTGTTTCTAATAATAAAAACTATTTTATGAAAATGGCATCTGCTGTTCGTTGTGTCAATTGTGCAGTAAGATTTCAACGCAATGTGCGGTCCTTCAGAGACTGCTACAGACGTGCAGCAACTTGTATGTGTGTGGATTCATTTTCGAATTTCTCATCATTCCGGCTATACATGACTTAGCTAATATTACCACTGTAATCTAAAGATTATAAGGAAGAAATCTATATACGTTTCATCAATATCTGCTACAATTTATGTGGGAGACCTGTTCTCCAAACAAAAAAAATTGTCTCCAGACCACACATTTCTGGTACACGCTGTATATTAATTTTCCTTACTTCATGTCATTGTCTTATTCTTACTTATAATGTATTAAACAAGACTGACTGACTCACCTCATATAAAATTCAGTGTTTATCATTAACTCTATTAATTAAATTATTTTTACTTTTTAGCGTCAACAGATATTTTTCAACTGGCCCGCAATCACCATTCGGAGGATTCAAAGACTCCGGAATTGGTCGTGAAAAGTAAGTTATCACCTATTCCTGAATTGTGTGATGTCCTTTATGAATCACCTTATTTCTAATCTAGTCATCAAAAACGATTTAGTCGTGAATTAAGTACATAATTACATCTTCATAATAACATGTTTTTTTTTTCTTTTTCAGTGGCACGGACGCTGTCTTAGCTTACACCGAAGTAAAGAATGTCGTCATTTCCTTACCCAAGAAAGTCTGAAATTGAAACTAGATGATCGACTATAAAGTTTTCCTAAATAATAATTAAACTTTAACTAAGTATTCCGTTAAGTAAAAGAATCAGGCGTTACTTTGCGGAAATCCTTCGAAACATCTAATGTTAATTCCGCAAAAAAGATCTACACTGGCCAAATATTTTACATAACATGTTAGTTATCTAATAGATGAGAATTATATTACTATTTTTTTTTTAAGTTTTTTTTACCAAAAATATGTTATTTTTAATATGCGGAAACACGCGCAAACACACTTTTGCCGAAATAAAAGTTGATCGTATTCGCATTACAGCGTTTTTATTCAACCGAAATGCGGCTGGCTTGTAACTAAAAGGATATTGTCTAGATAACCAAACCTAAATAAGCTTTGAATTATAATCCAGTACATTCTGAAAAAAAACTATGTAAGAACTGAAGCACGTCAAACAAAAAGTTGATACCTACTGTTTATTTCTATGGAAATTTCAGCCAGCTGATTAGGTTACTGATGTTTAGTAACAATAAATGAATTAATAATATTAAGTAAAAGTTTTCTCATATTCATTTATGCTCTTTGAAGTTTCTTTTAGATTGTTGTGAATGAGTGGAAACTTACATATGGTACAATTTTTTTTTATTTTTATAATTATTATACGCTCCCTATTACATGATGTATGGAACTTATAAAATAACATTAGGAATATATATTAAAGGTACACCTCAGTGTGGGAGTACTTCTTCGGGGAAATATGTGAAGTGTTATGTAACATTGTACTCGTATTACCCACCCTTTTACTTAAATTAAATATTGCAACTACACACATCAAAAATGTCTAGGGATCAAGCATTTTTATGCGGATTTCTTGAGATTGAGATGTGGCTTTGTAATAAATTTATGATTTTATAAATTTATATGGATCCTTTTTGGTGCATTTCATAATTTGAATCAGGAACTCTCAATCAAATTCGAGTAAAAGATGAAAATAAGCTGTCAATATTTTCCCTATAAAAACATACAACGCATTGAAGACATTATTAGTGCTACTGTTTCCCTACTACTGATTAAAACCAACGTTATTATGGAGCGGCGACGTCATTTAAGCAGGGAAGAAATGCTCAGAGCCGTGGGAATGATAGAAGCTGGTTCCCGGCAACGTACTGTAGCTTTAGCTCTGAATACAAGTCAGAGTGTTATCAGTCGACTTTGGACACGTTACCGAAGCACTGGTACCGTGGCTGAGCGCCATGGAGGACGGTATCGCTGCACCACACGGAGACAAGACCGATACATTCAAATCTTAACTCGAAGAGCTCCAACAATAACCGCCATGATGTTAGCCGTGAGGCTTCATCACTCTTCAGGGAACTTAATTAGCGACCAAACAGTCAGAAACCGCTTGCATGAAGTGAACCTTCATTCCCGAAGACCGCTACGGGTACCACCTATAGCAATGCACAATCGTAGGATTCGATATCAATGGGCTCTTGAACACAGAAATTGGGCAGAAGAACAATGGCGTTTCGTGTGCTTTTCTGATGAGTCTCGTTTTGGTATGAGACCGGATACAAGACGTATACGACACTGGAGAACCCCTGGACGCCAACAGCGATTAAAATCCTGCCAGGAAGTCCATCCTTATAGTGGTGGAACCATCATGGTATGGGCGGGTATTTGGATCGGCGGAAGAACTGAGTTGATTTGGATCAGAGGCAACCTCAACGCTCAAATTTATGCTGAGACGATTGTATCAGACGTCATCGTTCCTCTACAAGTGCAAATCGGTCCCTTATTTCAGTTAATGCATGATAATGCACGACCGCACACCGCAAGAGTTGTAAGACAGACTCTCGCCGCAGCTAACATCAATGTCCTGCCCTGGCCTGCTCAGTCGCCAGACTTGAACCCGATTGAGCATGCATGGGATATGCTACAGAGAAGAGCTCTGCCGAATATGGAGGGTATCCAGTAGCAAGAAGACCTTTTTTTGTTGTTGCAACGAACATGGGCGGCCATTCCACAGCGTGATTTGGATGAACTCATTTTGAGTATGCCAAACCGATGTTCTTGTGTTGTTAGTGTTCGCGGTAGAAACACGGATTATTAATTGTTTAAGTTACCCAATAAAATTTTAAAGAAAACTGTTATTTCAGTCTTTTTTTCGAACTTTAATGTTAGTGGTTCAAATGTCAAAAATCCCTTTATTAGGAAAATGGCAAATTTCTTTATTAATGCAAAGGTGACTTGGTTTATCGTTACTGTGACAAACGAAAACACTTTATTTGATGAATCCTTAAAGAAAATTTTAATTAATATCAATCAGGAGAAAAGTTATTGCAAAAATATATGTTGATCCCTAGATACTTTTGATGTGTGTATTTGCAACCGTGTGTACATTTTATTACAAAGTTCATTAAGTGAACCCTATGGAATGACGTTGAACAAATTAAGATTGTTTATTTATATTTGTTTAAGGAGTTTGTGTAACGTGTTTTATAATGCAAAAAAGCATATGATTCACTGCAATAAACAAAACCAGAAAAATATATGATATTCTTCAGGATATATGCTAGTACGATAGTGTTTTGAAACCTTATTACAACTAGTTTTACTCGATAAAAAAATCACGAACTTATCTCTAAAAATTTCTTTTAACGAGTAAAAACCATACTAAAATACATGCGATCATTCTGATTTTTTAGCAAATAATTCTACAAGCAACATATTAGCATCATAGTGTTTTATTTATTTAGTCCAATCAATAGATTTTTTGTAAATCGCAAAAAACCACTCATTTTGCACTATTCGGCCAGTTCACAGTGATTGACGTAACAACCACTTTGAAGTGCAAGCTGATTAGAACTTTATTCTAATAGGATTCAAACGAAGTTTGAACCACCACAAATAGAGTTGCTAATTTAGCTCCTGTAGTCACCTTAAGGCTGTGATATCTTTGTACACAGTAAAATCCTTTATTAAATGTTTATTCCACTCTGAAGACAATACGAGAACACTTTTGTTTTATTTCATAATTAAATTACCTGTTGAATTAGGGAATATGCACCTCTTTTTATTTATGAAAAATGCCTGTATTGGCGCCTACAAACATTGTGGTGGTACACTTATTTTACAATTTACTGTTTTATGTAGCATGTTTTTGGTGAAACGAGCACCCTCTCAAAACGCATCGTCCTCGATAACGGCGGTATTGAAGTCAAAGTTCATTGTGTCAAAAAAACACTTTTATTTGAAAAGTGCTTAAAGTTTTACTAAAATTTTATTATAATATTGCAAGTTTTACTTAAATAAGCACATACAATTAGTAAAATTATTTTATGTAAACAAGGCAAATTGTGGATAATGACGTCACATCATGGCCGCGACAGCTACGGACGTTTGAACTGTCGTAGAAAATTGCCGGAGTTTAATATTATTTTTGTGCGACAAGTGGTAGTTGAACTTAACTTTTAATACTTTTCTTGGGTTGATAGTACTGTATTTTATTGATTTAAGAGAAGAAATAATTACGTGCATATTCCCTATTGTCAGGGTCCATTCTCAAATACTGTTATCCAAGAAATAGAAATAGACAGGAGCAGCAAAAGATTCCGTGTTAAACTGCTGAATTGACGAATTAATGTTTCCATTCCATTTGCAAAACGATAGAAATAATTTTGATATGCAAGTGTTTTTGAAATCCATAATCATAAACAAAACACCACTACTGTAATCCCCGATGGGTTAGACAAATGTGTAAGTATATAGGGTGATTGTTAATTAGTGACCGATACTTAAACACGTGATTGTACTCATGATAACAAACAACTTTTACTATGGGACCAAACCAGAAATCGCGAAAAAATAATCTGCTTTTCAGTACATTTTGACCAGTTAAGCAAACATAAATTACTAAACAGCAGATTTGTTTCGCGATTTCAGGTTTGGTCCCATGAGTATCATGAGTATCATGAGTACCATCACTTGTTTAGGTCATCATCATCATCATCAGCCAATAATGTTCCCACTGCTAGGACACGGCCTCCTCTCAATGAGAGGGAATGGACTATAATCCACCACGCAGGCCCAGTGCGGATTGGTAGATGTCACATGTCTTCGAATTTTTGGCTCTAGGACATGCCGGTTTCCTCACGATGCTTTCCTTCACCGTTTTGAGAGCAGTGGTGATGAAATAAATTATACAAAGTAATGCGCCTGTCTGGGTCCGAACCCACGATTTACTGTTGGTAAGTCGGGGCCGCCACCACTGGGCCACCACTTGTTTAGGTATCGTTCACTAAACCAGCCAGCCAGCCACAATATATAAAGTACACTCACATTTCTCCAGATGTGTTTAAGTGCCATGGCGACGTGAGTCTAATAACTGCCATCAAACAGACACAAATCCAGACAGCTACTAAGTTTCTGATCGAAAAACCCAGTATCATTTTGTCCGATGGCCGACCTTTGAACCGAACCCAAAACCTCAAGCAGATACAGCAGATAAATCTTGATCTGCTAGTTTGCTAAGTTGTAGTGTGGTTTTAGCATTACTAAGTCAAGACGCTTGACCGCAGTTCGTAGTTTTCGTAGCTACCAAACTTGAGATTATTCGCACCAGCCTGAAATTCTGAACACAAGTTCTATCCAGTCTTAGCACGGGGGGCCTAAAATGGCCGCTTTAGCAGAATCTTAATAAGAATCACGTTAAAAAATTTAAATTCTTAAAATGGACTTATAAACTATTAACATAAAGTCCATTATAAGAATTTAAAATTTTTAACGTGATTCTTATTAAGATTCTGCTAAAGCGGCCATTTTAGGCCGAACGCAGTACCTATTGTAGAACATACATAATTATACTTATTCATCTGGGTCAGTCACTGCCAGGAGGTCTAAAATCGCCGCTTTAACAGAATCATATCACGAATCCGGACGGACACGAGGACGGACCACGAGATGCTGATTTCCAGGGCATACATCAAACGGAAAGCACGAATCACGTTAAAAAAATCTTAAAATGGACTTTATGATCATAAACATTGAGTCCATTTTAAGAATTTACAATTTTTAAAGTGTTTCGTATTATGATTCTGTTAAAGCGGCCATCTTAGGCCCGCAGAACATACGATTAAATAAAACAGCCTTAAAATAACAGCTATTAAAACTAAATACCTTACATAAAAACATGGATATGCCAGTCACATCGAAGCTTTTAACCGGCTCGGTTGAAACCCGCCATAGAATGCCATCATCAATCTTACTGCTACGCCAGAAGAAAAAGGACATCCTGTATACTGTAAAGTAATTTATTTCTTACAGAAAAAGAGAAATGCAGATTCGACTTTCCAATAACGAAACCGAACACCACAGTAAGCAAACATAGCATTTTTATTAATTAATTAATTTGAATGTAGGTAATTTATATTCCTGGGAAACTCAACGATTGAAATTGAATTAGTTGAAACGATCTTTGATAGGTATTTGATTGAAATAATATCCAAAGAGCGATCATATTAATATCCAATTTAAATTGATGTTATACGAAGGTAATTAGCTAAGGGAGTTTCCAGACTTGTGTTTTGTTGTACATAACGTGTGCCTGCGTCGTGTTGTTCCAAAATGTCAAGGTGGTTTATTTAATGTCAATTTAACTACCTACCATGAACAACTATTGATTACCTAAACAAGGGTGAATCAAGGGGGTTCATGAGGGTCATGAACTCCCTCCCCCATGGGTTGGGTCTAGAACGATTTGTGAAAATCTCAACACAACCGCGAACGACACCCATAATGGGCATGACGACAGTATCAAGAAATTGCATATCTATTTAGTCCGTCAGTTAGAGTATTGGAAATTAATGGACACGTATTTTCTGTGTTTGTAAATCAATGAATAATGACAAAGACAAAACGCATCAAAACTCGGGAGTGGGGGCTCGTGACGTCAGAACTAGCTAAAAATTATACCAAGGAGTAACGTATTGAGAATTTTAAAAGCGTCATATCTTCGTCAATTCTGGTTTACGTAACAAAAGCAAAAAACACGGGTCAAATATTTTTTGATAATCTAACTGACGGACTAATTAGTTTTTTTTTTTGTCTTCTCGCCTTTTCGACTATGAGCTGTTATGATAAATTATATGCAGTGGTGTATTAACGCGAAGGGCCAGGCTGGTAGATTGGCATAGAAGGGCGATTTGCGTGTGTTTATTTTCCATTCTGCCGCCTCATTTACTTGATACAAGCACTTTTTACGCCTGCAGCACCGTAGATACCATATTTATTCTGTATTTATGTTATGGTATGGGAGTGGAGGGACGCCTTTGCCCAGGTGTGAGAACAAGCCAACATAAAAAAAAAACATTATTTGGGCATAAAATACTATTATTTGTAATTAATTATTTCTATCGAACTCGACTGGACTTCGACTTCCTGTCTGCTGACTCGAAGGCTGGACCCGCCCTTGTACCTACATTAGGTTCCTTAATACAGGTTAGTATGAAGATAAAGAATGAAGAGATACAGTATACAGAAATTCAATCACACTTCTCATGTTGTCTGTGTCAATAACAACGGTAGACAACAATGGTTCAAAAAAATTGATGTTTCTATTCGATTTCAGCAAGGTTTCCGCCTGCTACAAGCGTTGCTTCTAATTATCTGTCCAACACTTATTTAGTAAAGTGGAGAAACCTTGGTGAAGCGGTGAAGGCTGCGGATGTAAAATTTCATTACAGACTTTCTTTTTAATATTAAATGGGCCTGCTCTTGACCTCAATCTTGTCCTGAGGATAGAGATGAGGTCGACAATGGAATGAGCTAAACAAACAGAAGCCTATTAACTCGCTACTGAAATAACATCTATTTCAGTAGCGAGTTTATCGGCTTCTGTTTCTTCTTGTTGTAGATTCGGGTTATATGAACTCGGGAACACTGACGCAGGCAGGGAATTTTACTCCTTGGCTGTGCGCATAATAAAAGATGTAGCAAAACAAATGAATGAATGTGTGAAATATCGACTCCCGATGGAAGACGGGAGATTGTGGAATTAGTTCGAGGAGCTCTTGGCTAAAACTACACCCCACCTTATTTTTTGCCCACAACCCGCAGTCAAAGTGACTTCTGCGCTGACACCGATGGTGCACATAAAGTGGCGAACGAAGTATTGGGATAAAATAGAATAGTACCATCGAGATCAGCCTAACATTATAAAGAGGATAAGGCCTCTTCTGGCCCTCGCCTTGGCAAGAGTTCGTTCATTCTACTCATCACCTCATCTTAGCTGTTTAATCTTTATGGAACAAACTCGCGAACTTTGCGTAACATAACATAACATCACGCCTTGTAATCTCCAAAGGGTTAAGAATAGGTGTACCAAACAAGTACCACCCACATAATTTGTGAAGGTATATACTTTTCGGAAGTAGCTCACTACAATAACCGTCAACTTCAGTCTACTTATATATTTATTTCACGCCCCGTATATTACATTTATCCAAAATTGAATTGGATATTCCTATGTCAAGTGTCTCCTGTATACAGGGTTGCTATCCTAAGTACGGAATTTCAGCTCAGTGTCCGGAATACGGAGGGCATCAAATAAAATAAATGTAAGAATCAATAGAACCTATAACTTGCTTAGGTGAATAATTTAAGTAGCGTTTAAATGCATATAAGTACAGTATTCTGCGTTGTGTTGGAAGGCCTCCCACTAGGTGGACCGATGACCTGGTGAAGGTTGCGGGAATCCGCTGGATGCGAGTCGCACGGGACCGGTCCGGACCGGTGTGGCGACACTTGGGGGAGGCCTATGTCCAGAAGTGGACGTCTTTCGGCTGAAATGATGATGATGATGATGATGATGATTCTGCAGCAAATCTTACTCTATAATTATAACTTTTAAAAAATCGGTTTAAAATTATGCGTACCGACTTCATGATTCCAAAGAAAGAAAAGTGTCCGTAAATTTTCATATTGATCTGATTTTATATTGAACCCGAATTGATTGTAAAATTCTAAATTAACTTTTGGTTATACCTGTGACTAAGTTTTTTGCTTTAAATAACAAAACTGGCAACCTCTTTATATTCTAGTTATTTATTGCACGTACGGCCCACAAGCAGTCTCGGCAGGTTACATTAAATTTTACTCATAACCTAAAAGGTTATAGAGATTCGGAGAATTTTGAGTCTGCCAAATTAAAAAATCTATAAATTATTATGAAAACCGCATAAATACTGAAGATCCATTGTGTATCTACGTTGTATACCAGAGTACTTGAAAATCTCAGATATAATCTATCTACAGTAATCTGATTATGGTTATAAATAGATTGTGATGTGTCTATTCTGTTACTAAACTGACCAAGTAATACCTAAGTAAATCTGACAACTTGATCTTCATGGTAATGCTGCAAACTAATATACTTAGTTTAGTTTAGTTTATTGATTAATAATTGGTAAGAATTACAGGTCAGATTAGAACAAAATGTAAAATAAAAAGTAAAAACACAAATCACTATATGTAAGTACATTATAAACAGCATCAATAAAATTAAAATAAATAAAGGTTAAATTCTAAATAAAAATCCTAATAATCCTAAATCTTACCTCACTATTTCAACTCTACCAAATACCTACTTACATATATACGTGGTGAGAAGGGCACAAATAAGACAAAATAGGGCAACAAGCTTTCATTATACAGAATGACTTTTTTATCACTTTCCAAAAAAAAGGGGAAAAAGGGGAAGGGGAAAATTGGTGAACGAAGTAGAAGCAAATGGCATACTTAGTTTTTTTTTTAAAGGAAATTATCCTATAAATTGAAAAAATATATTAACGATTTACAATTTAGCGCAAAAATTCTACGATTAAAAAAAAAACCTATCCAAGGACACTTGGGTTTTTAAGACAAATATAACGATACCTTAATTGTCGAAATCTATCTAGCCGTTTGGAAGAGACAAGGTTATAAAGAAATTCACAAACATACAAGATACGCGCGAAAAACATAACCCTTCCTTAACAGTCGGGTAAAAAGTAGCGAAAAAACTTCTCACGATGAATGTGAAAGACAACCGTTTTATCATGCAGAACATACAGCGAATAAAAACGTATCGCAGACATCGCCCATTCTGCCCGAATTAGCGAACACTTGCTGTCAAGGCCATAGGGATCATAACATTAAGCGCACACTGTCACACGTTCGTTCGTAGACTATGTAAACAGTTACAAGCAAAAAATGTACACATTGCCAAATTCAAAAGCAAATGAATGGTTTGTGTTGAATTTGGATTAATGTTTAACATTTTTGTACTCTGAATCTGGAATTATGAAGTGGTATGATTGTGTGAAGCAGACAGAATCCTTGAATTCAACGCAAACCATTTTAGTTCCATAGTAGAATTTAATTAGGTACATGTCAAGTGAATTTTACAAAGTTTGTACATAATTTTGCTCACAACAGTCACAACTGTAGTCAGGGTATACGATATCAGTCGATATGGTGCTATTAGACGTATTTATGTAAACATTACGCACCTGGTTATCTTGCCATATCCATTGAGATTCCATTTAAAACTAACTATTCAACCTTGTTTGTAATACTTGATACTGCTTATTAGTGCTTTTGAGTACGTTCATCGGCATTACATATTTTAATTATGTGGTTAAAACGTGTAACGCTCCAGTAATAATATTGATGCCTCCCTTATTATTATTATACTCTTTGATTGATGCTCTGTGGTAGCGCCACGCCATGGTCGCCATGTGTACACGGTACAGCCATGTATAGCCATGCCAAGCCAAGCCAAGCCATCGCCATTTGAAGCCAGTTGTCAAAGCGAGCCAATGACAGTGAATGGCGGGAAAACGACATTCAGCGGTAAAATTGAAAAAAAGTTAAGAACTCTGTCGAAGTTTTTATGCAATTGCATTACCTACTTTTTAATAAATAATTATTGTCAAAAAACGAGAAAAAAAGAGTGTTATTGCTTTCCGTTTCATTCAGAATTGGGCGAAGCGAGTGAAGCGTAATCACCCACCCTACTACATCTGTTGGCCGTAGAGTCCGTCCGCCTGGCTGGAGTGAAGAAAAACAAGGCCATAATAGTGAAGATGAAGAATTCCCGCCACCACCAGCTAGAAAATTGCTCAAAAGAATGCTGGAAAAAGAAGTAGGTGTAGGGCGATACACGAACTTAATGACGAAACCTTGCCACTTATCCCGGAATTTGACCCCATCGTGCGGCGTCTCTTATCCCGGAATTTGACCCCGAAGGAGAAGATTGCAGTGTCGGTATGGTTAAAGAAAATTGACCAGTTAGGAGATATACATGGCTGGAGCGACCAAGTGAAATCATTTCACCTTCAAGATAAACTCCGTGGTAAATAAATCTTAAATGGTACAATAGACTTGATGAATATAACTATTCCTGGGACGAATGGAAATGCATGCTTCCATGCCTTTATAAGACGAAATTATGAACAGGATGAAGTTACCCAACGAAACAATGACTAAATATTACCACGATAAAATTACTATGTGCTTTCGTTGTAACATGTATGACGATGCTAGTGTTTCGTGTATAATCAGAGGGTTATCGCCTTCATTACAACCAAACGCACGGGCTTTCCAATGCAAGCGCCCAGATGAACTGTACGAGGCATTTCTCTGTGCCATCGATGATTATCGTGTACCGACGTTCGAAGTACGTGACAAGCCGAACAAGGATGCTAGACAACTGCCGAATCCGGACAAGAAAGTAAACCCTGAGACAGACCCCTGTCCGCGTTGCAAGAAGACTGGCCACATTTTGCGGAATTGCTCATTACCTGATCAACGTATTTGTTTCAAGTGCGGTGAGCAAGGTCATATTGCCACGCGCTACCCTGGCTCTTCAACTGCAAGCATGTCAAGTCGTCTGCCGAAACGAACAGCAACGTCAAGGAAATTAAGCTAGTGCAAAATTACAATGAGATTTACAAAAGGGTTGTGAAGGTAAATGGTTTTTTTTTTAATCTTACATTGAGACAGGAAGCCAGGTAAATGTTATAAATGCACATATTGTTGGTCTTTTGGGCCTCAAAGTTAAATCTACGAGCACCATCCTAAAGGGCTTTTCTGGTGGTTTACTTACAAGCCGCGGAGAAGTAGAATTTGATCTAGAAATTGATGAAATTCACGTGAGATGTACTGCACATGTAACAGAGGCAGATATGCAAGACATTCATTTACTGATTGGTCAGCCAGTTATCAACGCTGATCGTGTGTCGCTTGAGGTGACTAAAAGAACTAAAAGAACGTTAAGATTGGATTCTGACCCTTTTGCTGAACTTCAAGTAGTCCAAGATATTCAGAAATTCAACGTAGTGACATCGAGCAAAGAATCCTTGCCTCCTAGTGTCTCTATCATCAAAGTTCGCGTGCTGGGCAATGACAGGGAAGATGATGTCTGCACAGCGCCGCGTCACTATGAACTGCAGGGAGTTTCCTACTCGTTACCAGCCACGTTACTTCGAGGTGGAGGTGGCTTCATGAAGGTCATCAACACCGGCACCAAAGACATCGAGTGGGAAGCCGGGCAGAACACTCGCACGAGCCGATAGCTGCGACGAATCAGCAATCCAACCAAGCCAAGTCAAGCGCGTGAGTTCGGCCAAGCCATTACTATCTTTCTTGCCAGATATTTTGCCAAATAAGCCAAATTATTTAGTCACTAATTCTTCTAATCCATGTGACCTTACAGTCCCGTATGCTTCGGTTTTAACAACTACTAAAATCACTGATGATAGTATAGGCGGGGTACCTATATCTGAAATCAGTATGGGGAGTGTAAATAAAAACGAACGTGATAGTTTAATACATTTATTATTACAATATAAACACACCTTTGCAATTAACACAAAAGATCTTGGTTGTACCAATTTGTTACAAATGAAAATAAAACTTAACACGCAGCAGCCAATATATCGTCAACCTTATAGGTTATCGTACAATGAACAACAAATAGTTAATTCTAAAGTTTGTGAGTTAATAGGTATTATTAAGGAATCAGAATATGCCTCTCCAGTTATCTTGGTAAAAAAAAGAACGGTGATAGACGGTTATGTGTTGATTATCGTGCCCTTAACTTGATTACTATAAAAGATAGATATCCGTTACCAAACATCGACGATCAGGTTTCAAAGTTAGCCGGTAAGAAATACTTTACGAGCCTCGATATGGCTCAAGGTTATTACCAGCTGCGAGTTGCACCCGAAGACACTCATAAAACTGCGTTTATAACACCTCAGGGCCATTAAGAGTACATGCGCGTTCCGTTTGGTTTAAGAAAATGCACCCTCAGTTTTCATGCGAATGATCAGTAAAATTGTTGATTCAATTCGTTCTCAAACGTCACAAACTCACAGTCAACTGGTGAAATTATTGCATTCTTAGATGCATGCAAATTAGGAATAGCAGGAATTTTATTACAAAAGCAGTCTGACTGTACTTTGCGCCCCGTTATGTATTCAAGCCGAGTGACGTCTAGGGAGGAAACTATGTACCATAGCTACGAGTTAGAAACATTAGCACTAGTGGAATCGTTGCGTAAATTTCGTGTGTACATAATAGGTTAACACGTGAAGGTAGTCACCGACTGTACCGCCGTCCCAGCCACTCCACGGTAATATTATCATACAGTAGTGTAACTCGGCCGCATGATAGAAATAAATGTCTGGTACGTAAACATGCGTTAGGGCTGCCCGTCTCCAGCATTTTAATTACATTTGCCTACTTTCTGTTTCTATTTAGTTTTGTGATTGTAAATATCCTTTTTATATAAATAAATGAAATACTTTGTATTTTGAATAGGAAGTGTTCAATAAAAATGCCTGTTGTTTTTTGATTGGTAGATTTAATTAAAAAAACATGTTACTCTATTCGCTTTATTTATTAATCCAAACACCTTTTTTTGTGAGATAAAAGGAAATACTTATCCATTAAAAAGACACACATTATGTACCTACCTACTAGTAAGTAAAATTATTTTATAGTCTTACCTTTCAGAGTTTCCAGGTAATTTAAAAAAACTTATGTCTGGATGCGTTATTGACGAATTCATACAACCAAAAACAGCACAATATTTCCTACTCGTCATATTAACTGATTTTTAGAGAAAAAATCGCGCGGTTATTGTTAAAAAAAACAACACACCGTCCGTTCGACACTGCGGTACAGCCGTGACTGTCTGCGCCCCGAGCGCACCCCGAGATCGCGGCGCGGCGCGGCGCGTACTGTATTATAATATTACCGTGGCCACTCTCACTAAACGCGATATTATACCGCGTATTGCGAGATGGTGGCTGTTAATTCAGGAATACGAAATTAGTGTAGAATATAGGCCTGGTGAACGAATGAAACATGTCGATGCGTTAAGTAGGAATCCAATCGACGCTGTAAATATTAATCGTTTGGAAGTCACTGATTGGTTTTATACAGTTCAATCTCAAGATGATAAATTAAAAAATATTATTGACCAATTAAACGCCGGGTCGACTGAACGCGATATAATAAACAATTACGTGCTAAAAGAGGATAGATTGTATAGGAAAACGCTTAGTGGTAATCGACTTGTAGTGCCCGGGGCAGCTAGGTGGAAAATTCTTCAAATGCACCACGACGAAATAATGTGGGATTAAAACGATGTACAGACTTGATTAAAAGTGATTTTTGGTTCCCTAAAATGACACGGTTCATTCGTAAATATGTAACCTCTTGTTTATGTTGCGCCTATGGAAATCCCGAGATCATGGCAGAAAGGAAGGCAAGTTACACCCGATTTCTAAGCCAAATGAACCGTTTAGAAAGATACATGTTGACCTTTTAGGCCCGTTTTGTAGGACAAAGAAAGGTTATGAATATATGTTAGTTATTACTGACGCGTTTTCAAAATTTGTTATTGCAGAGTGCAGTCGATCAGTTAATTCAGTAGAAACTATTAGAATACTCAAAAGAATGTTTTCATTATTTGGCTATCCGGATAGAGTAGTAACTGACCATGGCAAGGTCACTAGTAGATATTTTAAGAAATTTGCGTCAGATAAGCAATTTAGACATACGTTGATTGCAAACGCGTGCCCGCGTGCCAATGGGCAAGTTGAGCGCACTAATCGCACCATACTCAATGCCCTTCACGCAACTGACCCTAGTGAGGCCGCTAATAGCTGGTCTAACCATCTACCCGATGTAATTTGGGGAATAAATAATACTTTAAATGAGACTACCGGGTTTAAACCTTATGATTTAATGTTTGCGCGTAGTGGTAGGCCATTGTGTGATGTAACCATCCCAGGCCGAATAACTGAACCAACCCAGGCCAAGAGTAGCAAGGCCAGTGCACGTATCAACAAAGCTAGCGCTAGAATGAAACATAATTTTGATAAGCGTCGCAAAAATTGTCATGTTTATAAGAAAGGAGACTTGATTCTATGGAGGCAGGCGCCTACTTGTAGTGCTGCTAAAGTCAACACAAAGCTAGATGACTTGTATTCAGGCCCCTTTATAATAACTAAAGTTGTTGGCAATGACAGATACAGGATCAGGAGCATTAAGGGTTTAAGGGGTTACAAAAACTTTACGGGGCTTGTTTCAGCAGACTCTCTGCGACCTTATCGTAGCATAGCTCCTGTATCTGACAGTGCCAGTAGTCCTGATGACCAGCTGGAGACGGAAGACTTGGTTGATCTATTAGAAAGCTAATGAAAATCGTGTGCTCCATTGCGGGAGCAATTGTTACAGGATGGCCGACTGTAACGCTCCAGTAATAATATTGATGCTCTGTGGTAGCGCCACGCCATGGTCGCCATGTATAGCCATGCCAAGCCAAGCCAAGCCATCGCCATTTGAAGCCAGTTGTCAAAGCGAGCCAATGACAGTGAATGGCGGGAAAACGACATTCAGCGGTAAAATTGAAAAAAAGTTAAGAACTCTGTCGAAGTTTTTATGCAATTGCATTACCTACTTTTTAATAAATAATTATTGTCAAAAAACGAGAAAAAAAGAGTGTTATTGCTTTCCGTTTCAAACGTTTCAATAATCAATATTCCAATTTCCACTTACACACAACCTCACCGATACAGTCCAATATTGTGCCAAATATTAGATTATTTTACTTGAGTTTTTTCCAAAGCATTCTTTATCCTCTAATAAAGCCATCGACTAACATTAAGAGAGAAAGAATATTCAACACTGTGCAAACATTCGCCAACTCTTAGATCTCGGACACGAAGACAGGGGAAGCGGTGCGCCAAAAAAAAATTGCATTCCATCTTTGATATTTGTTAGGTTAGGTCTGACAAACTTATACAGAAAAGCTTACCAATCGGGAAAATGTAGGATTCAAGAGCAAGCGTAGCGAGCTTGTAAATTATAGCATTCATTTAAAATTTGATGGGTTTTCTTTTGTCGATGAATATTTAAATAGAATTGAATTCATTGTGCCAATTTATAAAATGAAAACTTGTGAACGTAAGTAAAGAACGTACGAGCGAACGAAGCGAGCTCTATAATTTTTGCCTAGTGTAGGATATATTTTCTTCTGATCCTTTATACAGAACTAGCGGTTGCCCGCGACTTCGTTCGCGGATGTGTGAGGCTGCCTCGGTGGTCGAGTGGTTGCAAGCGTGACTATTAAGCATGAGGTCCTAGGATTGATTTGTCTGGTGGAAGCGAAATGTGGGTTTACGATTAGGTACACCTTCAGGGGTTACAGGTTTGATGTTATGTTATGTGTGAGAACTGACTACCTGATCAAAATGCCTGATTAGACAAAATGATTATGTACTATCGAGGACACTACCGCCTGACCACCACTAAGCAAATTTTTGCTTGCACTTACAACATAGAAACGCTCTCTAGCCCCGCCCCGTTGACTTTGTATAGAAATAATGAATGAAAAGAGACCGATCGGCCGAGCGCACTGACGACGCACGCCAAACGAGAGTTATTGTTATTTTGCGAGCAAAAGTTGACGCTTTCCTAGTAGGCCTAAACTTTAAAGGGGCGTGGCTCGGCGCCTCCGCATGATTTAAGCGAAAAAATTTTTACTGATCAGGCGGAAAGACCACGACTGTACACCTCTGCCTAAACTTGCAGGGGTTACAGGTTTGATGTTATGTTATGTGTGAGAACTGACTGCCTGGGGGCCTAGACTGCTATTACAGTAGTGTCACAATGATCTATCATTGATTTCATAATTGTTGATTTTGACAAGTTTGGTAATCTACTATGTAGTGTCGTCATTATGAGTTTCCAATTATCAACCACTGACACTCCATTGAAAGAAATAGCATAGAATGGTAATCTCGTACACAATGACAAATGAATGACTGGCTGACGCGGTAATCTGCAAACATTTTGACAGTTCCAGCCGAAATTTGCTCAATTAGCACTATTTTGTAAGAACAATTTATTAAAAAAAAAAAAAAAGTATTACAAAAATGTACATTTAGGTGCAGTAGTATTATTTCTGAACCATATAATTAGTGCATAAAAGTAAACTATAACTAAAATATATTTAACAATTGCAAGAAACGATAATGTGGAATTCAAATGTTTGTTAGCGGCCTGCCCGATCTAGGTTTATTTAAACCTGTGTTTCAGGCCATCACTTTACATAGCACTAATTAACGAGGCCAGTCAATGTTATAAAAATAAAAGAAATCTATTTACAACTATAAGAATAATCAAATTGGTACAACTTAATTAAGTAAATGGGTCATTCCGTGGTTTTGTGCAAAAAGCAATTCCATACGAATTTACCCATGAATTTATTAGAAAAGTGAACTGATTTTTGCTTAGAGAATAAAGACATAATAACTTTACAAGTAGTATCGCTAATATTATTATTTTTTTATTAAATATTTAAAAAAAAATGTAAAACTGTCTGAAAAATCATTCCTGTCCGTTTCCAACTTGGGACTTCTGTAGATCTTTCGATGTTATTTTTTCTACATTCGTGATTATGACTTTAACTAATACGCAATATTAAAGCTAAAGGCTTGAACTACAATTTATGTATTTTAATTTTCAATTTATTGCAATCTATGTATATAAAAAGCTTCTTTTTTGAATTGTCACAAAAAAAACTTCATTACCATCCGCACACAGAAACTTCTTAATTTAAGAGAATACGAGACGGTCTCCGATACTATGCCCGTCAAAACGGGTTTATACTGGTCAGTCGGCCCTGGTAACAGCGACGTGTGGACGTGCGCGTATTGTGGATAAAATTATTTACGATCTTCGAATTATAACCAGTGTTTCGTCCATAAATCAGCTCATCTTCCTTCGATTTCACAAGGTACCGTATTAAGTAAATTATTATAAATACGTAATATATATCTCTCTTAAAGCAATATTCGTCCTGTTTTAAAATCAAATTTTAAATGTATTCTACAACGAAGTTATCAATATAAATTATGAAATTTTTCATTCATCTCCTCTGCATTACCATCCGTTCCATCCATTTTTTTGCGGGAAGGTAATGAACAATTTTGGAAGGAAATGAAAAATTCTTATTTTTGGAGTGCTCAATTGAATGCCTGTCACTTGTATGGTTTGGCCCTGGGATTTGTTGATCGTCATTGTAAAAGTCAATTTAAGGGAAATTGTAACCTCTTAAATTGAAATGGCAAGTTATTTGGAATAAAGGATATGCGGGGAATTAAAAAGAAAAAGCAAAAGCAGCAGCTCCGTTTTGTAATGCTACTGCCCAGCTCTGTGATACGAAGCGTGTTGCCGTTGCACAGTTTGGGTGCATCGGAGTTTTGCATCAGCAGAACTAGAATGCCAACTTCAAGCTTTAGCTGACGGGACGGCACGCCCGTTAACTCCAGGGAGTTGTGAAATTCAACGGGGTGGGCAGTACCATCGTCATTAGCCATCACAGTGTCCATGGATGTGTAATACTTTTGAATCGCCGACAACACCTAGCAGCGGCAGCTTATTCGCAAAGAGACCAGGGGCCCTGCTCTCTAAAGCTTCGTCCGTATATTCGGATCTATCCGTCTCTCTCGCGCACGTCTGCAAATGAGTGTGAGTGAGAGTGACGGATAGATCCGAATATACGGACGAAACGTTAGAGAGTAAGGGCTCTGCTAAGTGATCGTTGTACAGTTGGGCGCGCGTGTTGTACAAATCAAATCAAATCATTTATTCTTTGCAAACATGGGTAATAGGTACATAGATGTTCATTTATGATAAAGTTCTTCACATTTTGCCGTCACATGGGCATGCAAATAATTAGTTTACAATAAAATAATAAATTTAACATTAAGTGGCATGTCATTGGAATTAAGTACTGACATATAATAAAAAATGTCAACATGGTAATAATTGGTTTACAATAAAATAATAAATTTAACATTAAGTGGCATGTCATTGGAATTAGGCACATATAATTAAAAAAAAAAAAATGTCAACATGGTCAAAGTAATAAAACATTAAAAAATGTCAACATGCTCAAAGTAATAAATTAAAAATATTAATAATGTCACACGGAATATTAATAACATCATGCCAACTTGAATAACAATAATATGTCAATAAGAGTAACAGTAGGTATGTAATTATAAATCAGTCAATAACAGTAGGTGTATAGCGTAACAGTAAGTATATCAATCAGTCAATGAATCATCATTTAGAAAATCGACAATTGAATAATAACTTTTCATAATTAAAATTTCGTTTAACGCCCTTTTGAATTTTAAAAAAGTCAAGTTTTTTATAACATTAGGTACCTACTTTATTATATATGCGTGGGGCAATACCAAAAATACTTTTTTGCATTAGTGCGGTTTTACATTTCACTTGACATAATTTATTGACGTATTGAGTGCGTATTGGATTTTTCCTGACCTCTGATAATTTTTTAAATAGATGTGGATTGCATTTCACAAATAAAAACGTTTCTAATATGAACAAAGAAGGTAAAGTTAAAATTTTTAATGATTTAAAATAGGGCTTGCAACTATCAGTTGTTTTAAGACCGCACATTGACCTGATGCATCGCTCCTGCAATCTAAATACCAGCTCCCTATCAGTGGACTGACCCCAGAAAACAATGCCATACCACAACACAGACGCAACCAGTCTATGGTACGCAGCTAACGTTGTACGTAATATGGATCATTTCAATCCAGGCGGTTTTCCCAGTGGCGACGCCATGAGACATGCGTTTATTTCATCCGCTGGTGTGCCCCTCGCTATTACTGGCAGTGTCTGTCTAAAGGCGCTTGCGAGCAAAACGATGACGACCACCCAACAGCGCCTAGTTGCCGCGGATGTCCTGTAAGCTGCGGTTAAACGCCTCTAATGCATGCTTGTGCGACATTGTGCACTTGTCCCATACTATTAACTACCACTGCTGCAAAAGGACTCTCCCGTTTTTGGTGATGTTGCATGTTGAGGTATCTTCGCTTGCAAGATTCAGCGGAAATTTGGAAAACGGAATGTGCAGTCCGGCCACCCTTAAGGAAAGTTGCCCGAGGAAGCCACAATCACAGCTATATGACGGTACGGTTGGCGCAGTGGCTTTGCAATTGACTGTGGCGCTGCATGTCGCGGGTTCAATTCCCAATTTACAACGTTGTGGATTTCAACAAATTTTAATTTTGTTTTTATTTTTAAACTTTTTTGAGGTTTTTTTCGTACTGTATAAATTGGTCAAGTTTAATTCATTAATTACTGATTACCTGTCTTTTGAATGGGTTAAAAAAAACTAAAAATTAATCTATTTTGTAATGATTTGAAAATCATAAAGTATATTTTTTTTAATGATTTTAAAATCATTAAAAAAAACATTGTAATACAAGGGGCTAAAATGACCCATTATATACAAGGTAGTTTTACTACCGAGCTTTAGCGAGGTAGTAAATAGGAACCGAGTTATAATGGGATTTGAGCGCCGTGTGTTAGACTGTACTTTTCACTTTGAGTGTGAGAAAATAGTCAACAATACAACAATATCAGCCCATAACGTCCACTGCTGGACATAAGCCTCTCCCATGATGGGAAGAATTTGCCGTAATCTCCACGCTTGGCAGGCGGATTGGAGATCGCAGTAATGAAAGACTAACAGAAAACGCTGCTGCCCGTTCTCAGGTCTACGGAGGCGCAAGGTGTTCTGCCTCAGACATTAGTCGCCTTATACGACACCCGTGAGTGTAATGGGAGAAAATAGTCAATTTAGTACAAAAACATTTATTAAATATTACTTAATAAAATAAAAATCACGTCAGATTTTCTTACTTGAAGCTAAATGTGCGCATCACGCACCAGCAGGTCGCGGCAGCCGGGGGAGAGCACGTCGAGGTACTCGTGGCTCAACAAGTCCTAAAAGGGCCACTTTAGGCCCGCTTCGTAGGGCTATATTGGCGTACTTTAAGAGCATGAGAAGTGAAAAGTATGTTAAAATAAAACAAAATACACCCAGTTTTCACTTTTTGTAAGTTCTAGAACTTACAAAAAGTGAAAACTGGGTGGGGATCTTTCGCGCACGTAAGTCGGTTAACTAATAAGTGTCGACGGTATGGGAATCGCAAAATAAGTACTTGATTTGCTTAGTGATGGAGTAAGTTTATTAAAATAAATTACAAAGAGCAAGAATGCCGACCGACCGAACCCGGAGACGAAAAGTTACTGACTGAATTCCACATTTGAACAATTATCTAAAACTTGGGATACGGTCGGAGCGGCACGTTACAAACTAAAAACTGTACAAAGGTTTCTATAGCTAGCTAACACAATAAAAATAGTTAAATAATAAACACATTACAAACAGAACCGTCGGCATCTCAAAAAAAATATCAAAGGCTATTACTCTAAATTCTTAAAGCTAATATGAACAATAAGCAAAATAGACAAGGCCCTACCATAAACTATTGTTACCCTTACATAGCCAAAGAACAAAACCACCCGCAATAAAACATCTGCGGGCTTGCCGTGAGAACCTAAAGCTAATGGTACGTAACAGTTAACTTAAAATACTTACATACTAATTTCACACTAATTTCACTAAAGTAATACCTATAATATTTATATACATAATCAATGAAGACGCTACAGATCGAACTCGCGAACCATGTTCTTTTTTTTAAATATAACAGCATTAAAAAAAAAACACAAAAAGGTGATTCCGGCTGCGATTCGAACATGCGAACCCTGGTTCACAGGCAGGCCACTGAACCATTAGCCGTTCTATTCTAAGGCATGTTAAGACAGTTGTCAGTTGTCAAACATTTTGAAGAATGTTGTTGAATTAATAAACATAATGCAATATTGCTCATCCCCCTAAAGTTAGTAGCGCGATAATATATAGCCTTTGTGTTATTTTAGACTAAATGAACACTGAATTTAGTCGTCTTAATTCAGTCGTTACTGAATTTAGTCAAGTATAATCGCATTCAGCAAGCTATTTTACTTGATTATACTTGACTAAATTTAGTAACGACTGAATTAAGACGACTAAATTCAGTAAAGTGTAATAAGCGCTCTAGGCAGATACTTTGGATACTTTACTTTGATTTGAAATTCAGATAAGTTTTCATAAACAAGAGAATGCAAGAGTGAGCGAAGCGAGTTCGAAAATTTTGGCAACCCTCTTCGGATAAATTAGGTTCATTCAGAAATGAGAATCTGAGTCAATCTGTGAACTTTTATTGAATAAAGCAAGTATGGGATGTAGTAACGAGCGCAGTGAGCTCGAAAATTGTAGTATTCCGCCTGGGATAGATGGGTTTGTCCACAGTTGACTGAAATTCCGGTGGAAAACCCCCCGGTTTTAAGTTGAATAAAATTGGGCTTGGCTGTACAAAACTGCCCCAATACTTCATTAAAAAAATAAATAATACCGGTAATAATACGGGTAACGAGTGGTATTTCTTATCCTTTGTGGCATTTCATACTACTAAACTGACTAACTATTGTACTCATAGCCTTGTTAAAAGTATTCAAACACGTATACAGTACGTGAGATTTAACGCGGTTATGTTTGTTTGTCAATAATTGAGTACTTACAAAATAGGTAGGTACTTGAAAAGTTGTCCAAACCATGGGTAAAAAGTTTGTTAGGCAAAGCCACATAGTTTTAGTACTGTACATAGTACGTGGCCTACCAGATTATCTCTCAAGACAATTTTAGCATGTAACCATGATCCAGCAGTTTTCGCAAAATAAAAACATTGCGTAATATTGCACAACGATTTCTGTATCAGCTCGAAATAGCCCTGGCTAAACTCGGACAAAACTAATAAAAATATTTTTGCTTGAGAAAATCCATGTGATGTTTCTCTTACCAACTAAAGCCATACATTAGCTGTCTTCATTGATAAAGGAATCTCTGGTTTCTGAAGGGTCACACACCCACACACCAAAGATTTGAACCAAGAAATATTGTATAGGTATGCCTACCGAAAATCACATGTTTATGAAATTTAATATCACTGTATTATGAAATTGTATTATTTATTAAACGGTATCAAATATTATGAATGGTCATGTTGAATAACAAATTAGGGTTCCGCATTAAAAAAATAAGCATCAGAAACCTTTTCTATTTTATATTTTATTTTATCTTTAGCCAAGGCTCGTACCTACCTACCACCATAAATTAAAGTTAGTATTACTTTTTTTATTTTGTCTGTCTGTTTACCTGTATGACAAGTTTATTTTCAAGGATTTTGTAATTAACGCAAAAAAAATGTGTGTGTATAAAAGGCGTTAAATTGAAACACACACAGTCTCTTATAATAACACGCAATATGGAATGTTCTATTACGATGTTATATTCACCTAGGATAAAAAGAAAATATTAGTAATTTGTTCTCCCCAAATCAATGCTCAAACAAATAAGATAAACAATCAATAATTAACTGTTGCTATGAACTGAATTATCATCGTGACTCGTCAAATATTGTTTTATTATTCAATATTTAAGCGTGTTTGAAGCCACCGGCCACCCACATTCCAAAGCGTCGCGTGAGTACGACGGACGTGCTGTGGTTGTGTATAGTGTATTTGTGAAAAATAATACAATAAAATAAAATGGCACCTGAAATTAAATACACTAAGGTTTGTACTTCTCGTAATTTTAGTAGGTGATGTCCGGGAGGTTTAGAAATAAAAATAATTAATTTAAAAAAATATCGAGTGCTTTTAATTTTCTGAGTAATTTTACAGTTATTCTTAGCGTTAATTCTTTTTTTGTTGAGTAGTTATTTGTGTAAAGTTTAATAAAAATCTTTTAATAACACAAATTTCTAAATATTTATTTTTAAATAATTGTGTGCATTTTATTCAATCAATTTTCCTACATTTATGTGAAAATAAATCAATTCAACCATTGTTGCCGTTATTATTTTGAACAACAAAACGTCTAATATTCAAATCTGTATAGCTCTGAATTGAATGAACGAATAAATAGTAGAATTCTTTTCGGTTCTAGCCGTTTTGCAAGTTACAAAAATACTTTTCAGTCAAGTACATGCGTTTACTAAAATGATTTTCAGCGTATTTTAAAATAAAACTCATTCTAAAACTGCTCAGTAACAGAGTTGTTGCATTAAATCTATCAATTACTGAAGAATACAGAATCTGTTGTCATTGAGACATATGACCTTGATCTTTGTTGAACATACAATAGAACTCACATTCCGAATAATGGCATCCTTTACCGCGCCAACATCACAATCGTTTTGTTGATAACATGATAATGGTGTGATGTCATGATGTCATAACACTCATAATTATAGGAATATAAACTTAGAAAAAACTAGCCATAAAGGGATAAAATTAGGAAGGTTGGTACTAAAAAAATGCTATGAAAATGCGAAATTCACGTAGACGAAGTAGAAACAAATGGATTCGTACTTTAAAAATGATAATATTTTATATTTTTATTGCACTTTTTCAGTTGTTCATCGACAACGAGTGGGTGGACGCCAAGAGCCGTAAGACCTTCGACGCTTTCTCTCCTCATGATGGATCCGTCATCGCCAAAGTCGCTGAAGGTGACAAGGTATGTACTACGAAACCTTACAGAAGTTTGCAGAAAAATTACTATAGGTACTAAAAACGCCGCTCAATTTGCCAAAATTGGTATTGGTAAATTTGCTCTCAGTGTAAATAAAATTTCGTATAATCGGGAAGTTGTTTTCGTGTATTTTTTGGCTTATAGTTAATATTTTTCACTATCCTTGATCTACCTACAGACAAACTAAGTATTTTCAGATCACAATTTAATTAAAAGTGATGTGTGGAAATAAATTTTAAAAGTGTTTTCGTTCGCATCGACTAAAATAGAAAATAGTGAAATATGGACGTCGTTCTACTTTTGTTTTATTTCTATTTAACAGTGTTTTTTAACTTTGTATTTTTGAGATACAACTACTTTTATATTATTCAACTAGAAAGGTAGATTTTAATCAAATATATTTATTCAAATCTCTCTTCTCTCACTCTTATAAATATTTTAAATACTGAAACTTCATGACGTTTCTGTTGCTGCTGGTGCTGACTGACCATACCTCATTTATGTCTTTAAGGAAAAATTTGCGTGTTAAAGCCGTTTTTAGGGTTCCGTAGTCCTGGCAAAGTACCCTTATAGTTTCGTCATGTCCGTCTGTCTGTCTGTCTGTCCGAGGTTTTGCTAAGAGACCGTTAGTACTAGAAAGCGGCAATTTTGTAGAGGTATGTATATTAATAACGCCGACAAAGTGGTAAAATAAAATTTTGGAAAATATTGTTTTTTAGGGTAGCTACCCTACATGTCAAGTGGGGATATTTTTTTTTTCGTCGTCTACCCCATCCTGTGGGGTATCGTTAAATAGGTATTTTATGACTTAAATGAGTTAATGAGTTTAATGAGTTGCTAGTACTACTTTTCGATTTAATGCTCCATTGACGAAATATTAAACTTTAAAGTGCAAATTTTTGTTCCAGTAAGTTCCAGTCCTCTCTAAAAGCTAAACTGCTGGTTTGAAAAATCTGGAAAAATTCACGCATTCAATGATAGCGCATTTTATGAACTTTAAAGGAAAACTACAGCGGTTAAGATAACTTTATTAGTTTAGCAGTAATAGTCGTTGAACTTGGATGTTGGATAATTTTGTACCAAATAAGTACAAAATCCTTAGAATAAATCCTATAAAATCACTAAGATGAAGTAGTTGCTTGTTAATAACGGGTAAAGACTTGCACTGAAAAACAATCTATACTAAAAAAACTTAATAAATTATCATAAGTTTCACAAAGCTGCCGCTAGATGGCGCTGTACCAACGGCTTCGTTCTATATTATGATAGCGGGCTTCTACGGAACCCTACACTGCGCGTATGCTACGCGTGGCCAGACACGCACTTTGCCGATTTTTTTTTTGTGTCTCTGTTTGTAAGTTATCACTATGCATCAGTTTTGCTCTTATTATTCTTTAACTAAATAAGGAATTCTACAACATAGAATCTATATTCTTTTCAAAGAGATTTAAAGAAAAAAAACTCTGTAATAATAAACTCACCCTGTATACAGACTGACTTTTAATACAGATACCCTACACCTGACAGCTTTGCTAGAAAACTAATCATAAGTAGAACGATTTCTTAGAACAAAAGCTTAGAATAACTGTGACTGTTTATTTCAGAGTTGGTTAACCTGTCATTGGCGACTGTGTAAACTGTAAAACTTACCTTAATGCTATATACACAGAAGCTGTTGGTGAACCTATATTAAAAAATAAATAAATAGATGATAAATTCCACCACAAGAACTGTTACATTTTTTAGTAAACCAATAAAAGCGATGCAGTAGGTATAGATGTATATTTAATTCCTCTAAATATTACCTTCACAACCTTAATCAACAATCTTCCTTTTGTCAAATTAATACTTACCATCCACAGTAAACGATAATGCCTTCATGAACATTTTTAGGCCGACATTGACTTGGCAGTGGCCGCAGCAAAACGTGCCTTCCACCGAAACTCGGAATGGCGCCAGCTAGATGCCTCCCAACGTGGAGAGATTATCCGCAAGTTCGGTGATCTCCTAGAGAGAGACACGAAGTACATCGCTGAGCTGGAATCGTACAACAACGGCATGGTTCTCTCCAACGCAACGGTATTCACTGGAACAGCTGTCAACTTTGCTCGGTATTTTGCCTCTTGTGCGGACAAAATTAAGGGCGATACCCTCCCAGCTGGTAAGAACGAAGTATTCATGGCTATGAATGAGATGCAAGATTCTCTCGCTCTTATCTCTGTCTCTACAAGTTTATTTCGTTGTCAACAGATGGTGAAGTTTTCTCATACACCCTGAGGCAACCTATCGGCGTTTCCGGTATTATTCTGCCCTGGAATGCTCCCGTTGTCTTATTCGTCAACAAAGTTTGCACTGCATTGGCTGCAGGTGAGTTATCTATACTAATATTATAAAGAGGTAAAGTTTGTAAGGTTGAATGTAAGGGGTAGTCTTCGGAACTACTGATCAGATTCCGAAAATCCGAGTCAGTTTTAAAATTTGTATTTAAAACGTTCCCGTGAAATAATTTCCGACTAAGATGCGGAAAAAGCTAGTTGAAACCGTAACTACGTTTGTATCGGGCTTATGTATAGTTTCAAAGACGTTTGTTGTAAGAAAATACTTTCAAAGGGTCGCCTTTACCGAAATCGGTTAGGAGGAATTTAGACACAATATATCTATAGTTTAAAAGTTAATTTTATGTGAGATCATGGTTCAAACGACAAACAACTTCCAAAATAGTAGTGGGTTCAAATTTACAGAAAACCACCGATGCCAATTTCTGTGGTCATAATATCAAACATTTTACATCCATGAACCGACTACGGAAGTCTTATGAATGAAACAAAAAATTTGATCTAATTTCCACGAAAGTTTCCGCTGGTAACAAATACATATTAAATGGACCGGCAGACTATTAAAAACTATTCCTATCTATCCAGGTTGTACCGTGGTGGTCAAACCAGCAGAACAGACTCCGTTAACCGCGCTGGTACTGGCAGCACTTCTAGCCGAGGCTGGTGTGCCTAAGGGTGTGGTGAACATTGTCAACGGTTTCGGACCTGGCGCCGGAACTGCTCTTACTCACCACGTCGACGTTGCCAAGGTTTCCTTCACCGGATCCGTTGAGGTAAGTCGCACAAGGAGTTAGATCCAAGGCTTGCCTTTCTCTAAAAGGAGTTAGTGAATTCTAAACAAGATATACATTAGCTCGTGTGAACTCAACATTTTGTTGCTTACAGGTCGGCAAATTAATTCAACAAGCAGCTGGAGTCAACAATTTGAAGAGGATCACACTCGAACTCGGCGGCAAGAGCCCTCTGGTCATCATGAATGATGCTGATTGTAAGCTATTCAACCATTTGTAAAGAGTAATAATCCATACACTCTAGCATGTTCTAACTAGCTTGCTTATCCGATTTTAGTAAACATTGCCGTTCCTTACGCTGCGCATGGAGTATTCTTCCATCAAGGACAGATCTGCATAGCAGCTTCTCGATTGTTCGTTCAATCTGGTATCTATGACAAGTTTGTGGAAGCAGCTGTCAAACACGCAAAGGGCATCAAGGTTGGAAACCCTACGGACCCCACTACACAGAACGGCCCCCAGGTAAATTTGAGACCAACCTTTTAATTGTTCTAAAAGCGTAACTTAAAAGCCAAAATCAAAACCTTAACTATCCTGATAAGATTAACGCTACTTACAGTTAATTAGCGACTATGCAACCATACATTTTTTGACATTTAAACATCTCTTAACTTTAACTAGTGTTTATGAATAAGCCCCATATGTATACCTAATCCTTTAATTCAATTAATGTAACTGATAATCCTTGTAGATTGATGGAGAAATGATGAACAAAGTCCTGGGATACATCGAAAAGGGCAAAAAGGAAGGCGCGAAGTTGCTGTGTGGAGGCAACAGAATCGGCAAAAGCGGTTACTACATCGAGCCGACAGTCTTCGCTGACGTCACCGATGACATGACTATCGCAAAGGAAGAGGTAAATCAAAGCTATCGTAGTTCTTCTGAAGTTTTTGTTCTTGATTTAACATTAAGCAGAGTCAACCAAAGATCTTCATTTATCTCTGGAGTAAACTTCATTCTAACTGAAGGTGTACTAACTCTGAATTCCCGTCTTGTAGATTTTCGGACCCGTGCAGAGCATTCTGAAGTTTGACACTTTGGAAGAAGTCATTGACAGAGCTAACAACACGACCTATGGCTTGGCGGCTGGAATCTTCACAACAAGTGTCAACACTGCCCTACAGTACTCTAAATACGTTGAGGCTGGTACAGTTTGGTAAGTTATCAGAATTCATAAGAATGTAGATTCACTGTCTCTCGGTTAATTTATAAAACTAAAACTGTGGTCGAAATACTTACAATGCAGCAATGTTACCAAGACTAAATATCGTTGGTCTAAGTACTGCTCCTAACCGTATCTAAACTTTTTTACTTAAAGATTATTTTTACACTACTGTTTACTTTACAGGGTCAACACATATCTGGAATTTACCCCACAATCACCATTCGGAGGTTTCAAAGACTCTGGAATTGGCCGTGAAAAGTAAGTTATCCCAGTAAATTATTTTCTTCGCTAGTTTTATAAAGACTTCATTCCTACATTGTGAGGTCTCCCTTTTGAGTTGCGTTAAGAAATGATCATGCTGGTCCATTCGATAACTTTACCTCGTTTAGGATGCAGTAATCATAGACGATTATCACGTACCTAAACGTAATTATTTTGTCGCGTGTATTCATAATGTATTTTTTCCTATTTCAGTGGTATGGACGCCCTCTTAGCTTACACCGAAGTGAAGAATGTTGTCATTGCCTTACCCAAGAAAGTCTGAAGTTGAAACTAAATATTACGACCATAACCTTTTCCAAAATAATATTAAAGCTATAAATAAGTTTTCTGTGTAAATTGATTTTATAGTTAAGACCAATTATATTACCTTTCTTTTTCGGATGGGAAATCATCAAATGACTTCTCCCGCTCTGGTCGGAGCAGGAGGGTGTGTCAGACTTTTACTGACTAAAACCCATCCATGTTCCTTCATCGCCCTTTGTGTTCCGGGGCCACGGTATCTCTTTCGAACAGTCCCGCAACCCCGGCAGGCATCGGTCCTTGCGGACCCTTTCCTTTTTCTGACTCTCTTTGAGGCGCGCGTGGAACACGAACGCCGTCGACACGGCCTGTCGTCATGAGACGGACGGACGGCGAGCTAGCCCATAGCCCACCGTCCACAGGCCCGCGCCTACGGTGGCCGGGGGCCACGTGGTGGCCCCCGACGCCCGGGGCGTCTCCCGCGGCGGCCGGGACGCTGTTAGGTTCTCTCCCTCTCACGTTACGCCACCTCCTTCGTACCAATTATATTACCTTATGTTTATTTTTTATAATGCGTGTTTTTGTTTACACAGTATTATAAAAAAATGTTGATAAACATTATTATAGCATTCTTATTTCATACTCGTAATTCCATAAGCAACCTATCTATTATGTATATCTAGTTAACATTTTTTTAAATTTAAGCACTAACATTATCGGCCCTAACTAAGAGCCTTGCGGTAGGTAGGTACTCTTGACGTTGGAACCAGTTGGATAGACTGACCCGTTAGGCACGTTTGAGGTTTGCTCCTAAAGACATACATTCAGTCAAAAAAGTATCGGGAATGGATGATTTGTTTATGGTTCCAAATTCAAATTTTTGTTTTTTTGTAGTTGTTAGATTGGCACAACTGTTTTCCATTTTGGCGCGGAGTTTGAGTTGCATCTGTTATTTATATTAAATACAGTGCTGGTTTTAGTAATATCATGTATAGTGTGTATTGCGAATTTCATAATAGACAAAAATATCGAACAAAGAGTTTGTCTTAAATTTTGCATCGCCAATGGAATTTCGTGTTCGGAGTCACTGAAAATGTTACAGAAGGCTTACGGTGAATCGACTTTATCAAAAATCAATGCGCCTTCGCACAAGGCTATCATTGTGAACGAATTTTTGACCAAACACTCAACAAATACCATCCAGCAACCACCATATTCACCAGATATGGCTCCTGCTGACTTTTTTCTTTTTCCTAAACTCAAATTACCACTTCGTGGCACCCGTTTTCAATCGATAGAAGACATAAAGGAGAATTCGCGGCGAGAACTGAACTCAATTCCGGAAGCAGCGTTTAAAAAATGTTTTGATGAATTTTTACTCGTTGGCGCAAGTGTATCGTTTCTAAAGGAGCATACTTTGAAGGTGATAAAATAAATTTGGATGAATAACAGACATTTTGTGTATTATTGATCTTTTCCCGGTACTTTCTTGACAGAGTAGTATAGTTAGCCGAGTAGGTTGAGTAGGTACATCTAAAAAATAAGTAGATTATAATGGTCAACTGTAAGTATGATATCTTGTTCCTGCGTCACATCGGACCACACCCGTCGTGGAATAAATAATATGTGCCGTCGTGGCACAATATAATCTATATTTTTGTGCACTCTGCGCGCCACTCTCTCACCGACGCCCTCGTCATGCCCTCGTTTGACGTTCGCGCAACGCCATCTATAACCACCTATATCAGAAATACATGGCAGCACTCTTCAATAGTCAAGACCACCAGCAACACAACTGGAGCTTGATACTCAACATATCTTTCTTGGCATTTGATGTCAAAGGTACCTACATACATTACATAACTTAATGTAGAAACAACCAATTTTGTGAAACAACAAAATTATGGAAGTTTTAGGTGATGATCCTAAAATACTAGATAAAACGATGATCCTGTATGGGTTCCGTTTTTTCGTTTTGAGATACGGAACCCTAAAAACAGTTTAAAATGATGTGCACCAACTGCATGATTCCAAGGAAAGAAGAGGACGAAAGACACTCTTTATCCTACAAACTACGAGTATATTTTCGGTGACGTGGACGTTTTAGCAGCAGGGACAACAGAAGTTTACGAATGAGTAAATATAGATACTAATATTATAAATGCGAAACTAAGTTTGATGTTACCCTTTCACGCTTAGACCACTGAACCGATCGTCCTGAAATTTTGCATATACATTGTTCATCCCGAAAAATGTATAACTGTTCTCTAAGAAAACAACACTCTGAACAGATCATGGGATAACGTTCTTATGATAATAGTTGGCGCTACGTGTATTTCGAAAAATTATTACAAGCAGAAAACCTTAATTGATTGTAAAATTCTAAAATAACTATTTGTTACTTATACCAGTGACTAAGTATTTTGTTTTAAATTTGAAAACTGGCATCCTATAGTTCATTTTTTCCTACGAAACAGTACGTTTTTTGTTAACAATAACAACGTTTAATCATCAAGAATTATCCGAACCTAAAAGGTTATAGAGATTCGGAGAATAATGAGCCTTCCAGATTTTAAAATTCTCTAAATTATTATGAAAACCGCACAAAATATTGAAGATCCATTGTGTATCTACGTTGTTTACCAGAGTACTTCAAAATCACAGATAGAATCTATCTACCGTAATCTGATTATGGTTTTATGAATAGATTGTGTTGCTGCATGATAAATTGATAACTGTCATGTAATCAACCCTAATTGTTAGAGTAGTGCAGTGTTATCAACTTATCAAATCCTTATCTCTGTTATTATGCTGAAGTTTTACCTTGAATCTGAAAATATAACTATAACTACTGTATGACTGAGCTACTACAACAAGCAAAGCAATGCACGCTCCTGCTTCTAAACTATTCAAATATCTGCTTACTCCGATTCGAAAATTTTGGTATACTCCTCAGGGAAGAAGATATACACAGAAGAACTTAAAAAGTGTTAGTATACTTAGGCAAAACGTTAAAACAAAACGTACGACGAGTTAACAAACAACATGAGAACACTGGCATGTCCTGGAACCGCAATTTGGTAGACATGTGGCTTCCACCAACCCGCATTGTACCCCCAGGAGTCAAAGCGAGGCCACGGTCAGTATAACAATGGGAACGTCGCACACTGATTATTTAGCTACAACCCGTTTGGCTTTCCCGATTCGCCAACTAAACAAAATACCATCACAAAAGTGCGGTTTTCTATCTATTTTGATCTTCGTACATTGAGGCTCGTTTCGTTAACTGTTGAGTAAGCGTGTATTCATACCCGTTGGTAAACTTTTTGTTCGGCAATTACAGTATGGTCAACTTGGTTTATTCCTCAATCAAAATCAGTAGGTACAGGCTGCAATAACAATGAATGCAGATGCTGACAGATTGATTGTCAAGTCAGGTTTTGACTCTTGTTTGAACTTCTTCTTAGCGTGTCGATGGCAATCTAAATTGTGTCGGCCCAGAACTGAGCTACTAGTTAAACAACAGGAGTTTGATAACAAAAACCAATATCATTTTCAAACACTATTTCTTGATATTTAATGAGTTAAGTTATCTTTGAAGATGATAAGGTACGTTTAAGACATGTATTAATTACCTATTGAGGTACCTAAATAATGAGTTAAGTATTATGTATTCTTATATATGATCTAATATAACTGTAAGATTCGGTCTGATCAAGACATAAATATTGTTTATTTCAGTGACATTTGTATTTTTTATTGTAAAATGACACACCATAATTCAATTCACTTATTTACGTTTATTACCTATTCATTATTATTGTTATTATTTTATTCCACTCAATCTAACTTATATTTATGTTAGCAGTAATAAACACTTTAGGTACAATAATACACATAAGGGTATTATTGTATAGTGTTTATTACTGCTAACTGGACACGACTATAGACATATTTTTAAATGAAATGTAATCTATTGTGTTTTTTTTTTATTTTTTAAATAAGTTTTGACTCAATTTATTTATGTGACCCTAGGGCTGGCTTTTACCTTGGCCAAAGGCTTAGCATTGGCATACAGCGCGGTAACGCCGCCAGTCTCTTGGGGACATTACCAGTTGACAGTGTGAGGAGGAGTTTTTTGACGCCATTTTTTAAGTTTTTAGTTAAGTTAGTTAGTTTAGTTTATTTTAATCAATTTGTAAATTTCTTTAATATTACAGTAGTTTATTAAAGTGAAAAAAAAATTAAAAAAAAAAATATTATATTAATGTAAAACTCAACAGCAAACCAGCATTGTGCTTTGCAGTGCCCTGACAGGGTGGGTACATGGACAAAAACCGACAGTAATATTGTAAAATGTGTGTGTGCATAAAAGCAAATAAATAAATAGATATAGTGCTATTATTATGATTAGATGTATTTATGTAAATATTATGCACCTGGTTATGTACTATCTTGCCTTATCAATTGATTCCATTAATAACTTACTATTCAACCTTGTTTGTAATGCTTGAAACTGCTCATTAGTGCTTTTGAATATGTTCATCAGCATCACATATTATAATTATGTGGTATTAAGTATTCAAACATCTACGTTTGAATACTAAATATTCCACATACACCCAACCTATGCCGATAGCCGCAGGGTATGTGATACGGTGCTATTAGATGTAGTTATGTAAATATTGCTCCTGGTTATGGTCGAACAAGCTATTTGGTTTACAGTTTAAGGGCTATATATCCCTCAAATGGCTTAGCATGATCCTCCGTAACTCCTAAAATACTGCAGCATTAATTTTTAAATAAATATATGGTAAAGTTGAGGATTAATGCTAAGTCCTATGTGTGACGAAAACACGATTCCATAAACTATTCGGCCGCAGTGACTGACGTAACAACCGCTTTGTAGTGCAAGCTGATTAGAACTTTATTCTAACAGTATTTCAAACGAAATTTGCACCACCACAAATAGAGTTGCTAATTTTAGGGTTAGAAGGGCCTTAACCAACAAATTACATAGTAAAATGTTAACCAAATAGCTTGTTTGATACTAACTTGCCTTATCAATTGAGATTCCATTTATAACTAACTATTCAACCTTATTCATTTGTAATGCTATTGATACTGTTCATTAGTGCTTTTGAGTACGTATGTCACGTTCATCAGCATCACATATTATAATTATATGGTTTAGATATTCCACATACACACAACCTCACCGATACAGTCCATCCAATATTGTGCCAAATATTTGGTTATATTACTTAAGCTTTTTCAAAGCATTCTTTGTCCTCTATTAAAGCCATCGAACAACAATAAGAGAGAACGAATATTCAACATTGTGCAAACATTCGCCAAATCTTAGGCCTCCGGACACGAAGTCAGCGAGAGCGGCGCGCGGCGGCGGCGGCGCGGCGGCGTAGGCGCGGCCAGCGGCGGCGGCGCAGCGACTCTGTACCCGGTTTCGAAGTCAGCGGGCAGATCGCGCGGCGCTAGAGCGGCGTAGTGTTGTGTTACGAGAAATTAGTATCTTTGTTCGCGAACGAATTGTCTAAACAGCGTCGACAAAATCTTTTTGATACTAATTCCTTCCTAAAGTTTGATTTATTGTGGGCAAAAGAAGATGTAAATTCCTACGTTCAGCCATGCAGTTCTATATAAATGTATGCATTGGAACGCGCCGCTGCCCGCGCCACCGCCCCGCTCCCGCTGATTTCGTGTCCGAGGTGTCTTACAAACTCTTTTTCCATATTTTCACTTTTCAGTTGATATTCTAGGTACTGAAAATAATTGCAGGCCATAATGATCAGGCATATGATACCGCCTATAGTAATTTACAAACGGTTTCAATGTCCATCATTATTGCGACCCCTACGCACACGCCTCAAGCATGTATGTAGTAACAATGTTTCATTGTGATGCTCACTATCATAAAGGTAATAACAACAAATAATGAGTAAAGTGACTACTTCCTTGTTGATTGAGATGAATTCGTTTTGACGGACAACGCCTTCGTCTATTCAAGTGCACTACGTGAGGTCGACAAACTGATGTGCGATTAACGCTTGATGACAAATGTTTGTGCCAGACGATCCCTTACGCCGCGCGCCGGGCCTCTAACAAGGAACTGCCATCCGCTATTTTAAGTTCAAAGAAGGGATGTTTATCAATGATTCATACCTATGGCATTAAATATAGAACTGAACAGAGCATAACTATATCGGATCTGCTTTTTGGCGGATCAAGTAAAACTGTATCGATATGGAAATGTGTGTACAATGCCTTTCAGGTTTACAATTACCAGGGAAACATATAACAGGCAGTAATTCCTTTTACGAGACCATGAACTCGTTCCTACAACGATACTGAGACAAAACAATCCTCTACCATTTAATTAATCCTTTGCTCAGTTAGGTTAGGAGATCGCTGTTTGGTAGGACTTTAGAACACGAAGAAACAGTGTATCTCTAGAGGCTAAACAGATAATATTGTGTGGGTTATATAACTAAGCCTATGCATTATTATTTGTACGTTTTAGTTTAGATCACGCCACCTATGGTAACCATGGTGTTGCTATATTCAGTTATCAGTTGTAGATCTTGGTAAAAGAGTTGGTCCACAGAGGTTTTATCCCGTTCTTCTTCTACATTATGTTTTGGAATTAGTTATAGTTTTAATGTTGTTTTTGACTGTCAGAGTCCTTGACAATAAAAAACTGTCTGTGATTAGTTGATTTGAGATATATGTAATGTTTGACATACATAAAGAATATAGTTGCAGAAATAGTATTAGGTAACCACAGACGTGTTAGATAGTTAGCACTTAAACTGAACTGCCAGTATACGGCAGATAGTTTGCGCTTAAATTAATCAATAGCACTTTAAAACTATACTTTCTAATTTATATTCGTGTAGCCAATGATATCATACCACCTATAATTAGAAAGAAGTCAAAACTAAGATTTACGGATTAACCCCGACCAAGAAGTAGCAATGGCGGATTAGGTATATTTTTATGTATCTGGCAGGGCTGTAGCCAGGAATTTGGCAAAGCCGCGGGCAACAGCTAGTCTAAATATATAAAAGAAGAAACTAACTGACTGACTCATCTATCAACGCACAGCCTAAACCGCTGGATCTACAGATTCCAAATTTGGCAAGTAGGTTCCTTATGTGGTCTAGGGGTGCAAAGAAAGGTTTTTTCAAAATTCACCCCCTAAGGGGGTTAAACGGGGCTCCAAAGTTTGTATGGGGAAACAAGATTAGTTAGACTATTTTATTCCAAACTTCACAGAAGTGCTCCTTTTGATAAATGAGTAGAAACGGGTTTCAGGGTTTTTCAGAATTCAACCCGTAAAAGGGGGAAATGGGGTGACAAAGTCTAAAAATCAATGCACAGCCCAAACCGCTGCGTCTAGAGATTCCAAATTTGGCACATACGTTCCTTATGAGGTTATGGGGTGCACTAAGAAAGGATTCTTCAAAATGTACCCCCCTCAGGGGATGAAACACACAAACAACACAAACTTTCGACTCCCGAGTCGAAAGTTTGTATGGAGAAACAAGATTAGGTAAGACTGTTTTATTCGAAACTACACAGGAGTACTCCTATTGATAAATGATTAGAAATGAGTTTCAGGTTTTTTCAGAATTCAACCCCTAAAGGGGGAAATGGGGTAACAAAGTCTTAAAAATAAAACATCGGTATTGTTTGTATGGTCGGATGTGTCACAAAAACAACGATTTTAAGATTTAATGTGGCGGACCTGAAATACCATCATCATCCCCTGTTGGGGTGCGATGGAGTTAAAATGTCTAAAAATCAGTGGCCTGTCTGTGAACCAGGGTTCGCATGTTCGAATCGCAGCCGAAATCACCTTTTTGTGTTATTTTTTTTAATATTTCAAAAATAAATATGGTTTGATCACCACCCAGTTTTCACTTTTTGTAAGTTCTAGGTATTTTGTTTTATTTTAATATACTTTATGATTTTCAAATCATTACAAAATAGATTATTTTTAGTTTTTTTTTAACCCATTCAAAAGACAGGTAATCAGTAATTAATGAATTAAACTTGACCAATTTATACAGTGCGAAAAACTCCTCAAAAAAGTTTAAAAATGAAAACAAAATTAAAATTTGATGAAATCCACGACGTTGTAAATTGGGAATTGAACCCGCGACACGCAGCGCCGCAGTGAATTGCTCAGGCACTGCGCCAACCGTGCCGTCATATAGCTGTGACTGTGGCTTCCTCGGGCAACTTTCCTTAAGGGTGGCCGGACTGCACATTCCGTTTTCAAATTTCTGCTGAATCTTGCAAGCGATGATACCTCAACATGCAACATCACCAAAAACGAGAGAGTCCTTTTGCAGCAGTGGCAGTTAATATTTAGTATGGGACGAGTGCACAATGTCGCACAAGCATGCATTAGAGGCGTTTAACCGCAGCTTACAGGACATCCGCGGCAACTAGGCGCTGTTGGGTGGCGTCGTCGTTTTGCTCGCAAGCGTCTTAAGACAGACACTGCCAGTAATAGCGAAGGGCACACCAGCGGATGAAATAAACGCATGTCTCATGGCGTCGCCACTGGGAAAACCACCTTGATTGAAATGATCCATATTACGTACAACACGCGCGCCCAACTGTACAACGATCACGAAGCAGAGCCCTTACTCTCTAACGTTTCGTCCGTATATTCGGATCTATCCGTCTCTCTCACTCACACTCATTTGCAGACGTGCGCGAGAGAGACGGATAGATCCGGATATACGGACGCAGCTTTAGAGAGCAGGGCCCCTGGTCTCTTTGCGAATAAGCTGCCGCTGCTGGGTGTTATCGCCGATTCAAAAATATACACATTAATTATGACGATGGTACTGCCCACCCCGTTGAATTTCTCAACTCCCTGGAGTTAACGGGCGTGCCGTCCTATCAGCAGAAGCTTAAAGTTGGCGTTCCAGTTCTGCTGATGCAAAACTCTGATGCACCCAGACTGTGCAACGGCAACAGGCTTCGTATCACAGAGCTAGGCAGTAGCATTATAAAAACGGAGCTGCTAAAGGAGAGAGTGTTTTAATTCCCCGCATATCCATTATTCCAAATAACTTGCCATTTCAATTTAAGAGGTCACAGTTTCCCATAAATTGACTTTTACAATGACGATCAACAGATCCCAAGGCCAAACCATACAAGTGACAGGCATTCAATTGAGCACTCCATGCTTTCACACGGTCAATGATGTTGGTTGTTCAGTGCCCAAAACTTTCACACATGTGCACGTGCTTGCGGCATCGTCACCTCAACGCCCTTTAATTTTTTTACGGACCTCTTCCGCCCAGAATTACAGCACCCAAAAGGAGGCCGTTAGATAGTCTTTATCCACATTATCACATTGTGATCAGGTAGTCAGTTCTCACACAACATAACATCAAACCTGTAACCCCTGAAGGTTTAGGCAGAGGTGTACCTAATTGTAAACCCACATTTCGCCAACACCGGGCACAAATCTAGATTCCGTGGCTGCTACTGAGAAATTCCTGATAGAATAACCCAATAACACTATTTATAGTATTTTTTTCAATTGCATACATTGCTTAATGATAAGAAGAACACAAGCATCTCCTTGTGACCAGCAAATCATTGGCGTTATAACTTTATGTAATTGAAATACTTAAACATTTTTAACACTGCTTAACCCGGAAATCAATCCTAAGACCTCATGCTTAGTAGTCACGCTTGCGACCACTCGACCACCGAGGCAGAGGCGAGCAGAGAAAGTTTTGGGCACTGAACAACCAACATCATTGACCGTGTGAAAGCATGGAGTGCTCAATTGAATGCCTGTCACTTGTATGGTTTGGCCTTGGGATCTGTTGATCGTCATTGTAAAAGTCAATTTATGGGAAACTGTGACCTCTTAAATTTAAATGGCAAGTTATTTGGAATAATGGATATGCGGGGAATTAAAACACTCTCTCCTTTAGCAGCTCCGTTTTTATAATGCTACTGCCTAGCTCTGTGATACGAAGCCTGTTGCCGTTGCACAGTCTGGGTGCATCAGAGTTTTGCATCAGCAGAACTGGAACGCCAACTTTAAGCTCCTGCTGATGGGACGGCACGCCCGTTAACTCCAGGGAGTTGAGAAATTCAACGGGGTGGGCAGTACCATCGTCATAATTAATGTGTATATTTTTGAATCGGCGATAACACCCAGCAGTGGCAGCTTATTCGCAAAGAGACCAGGGGCCCTGCTCTCTAAAGCTTCGTCCGTATATCCGGATCTATCCGTCTCTCTCGCGCACGTCTGCAAATGAGTGTGAGTGAGAGAGACGGATAGATCCGAATATACGGACGAAACGTTAGAGAGTAAGGGCTCAGCTTCGTGATCGTTGTACAGTTGGGCGCGCGTGTTGTACGTAATATGGATCATTTCAATCAAGGTGGTTTTCCCAGTGGCGACGCCATGAGACATGCGTTTATTTCATCCGCTGGTGTGCCCCTCGCTATTACTGGCAGTGTCTGTCTTAAGACGCTTGCGAGCAAAACGACGACGCCACCCAACAGCGCCTAGTTGCCGCGGATGTCCTGTAAGCTGCGGTTAAACGCCTCTAATGCATGCTTGTGCGACATTGTGCACTCGTCCCATACTACATATTAACTGCCACTGCTGCAAAAGGACTCTCTCGTTTTTGGTGATGTTGCATGTTGAGGTATCATCGCTTGCAAGATTCCGCGGAAATTTGAAAATTCCGTTTTCAAATTTCCGCTGAATCTTGCAAGCGATGATACCTCAGCAGAAATTTGAGACCGGAATGTGCAGTCCGGCCACCCTTAAGGAAAGTTGCCCGAGGAAGCCACAGTCACAGCTATATGACGGCACGGTTGGCGCAGTGGCTGAGCAATTCACTGCGGCGCTGCGTGTCGCGGGTTCAATTCCCAATTTACAACGTCGTGGATTTCATCAAATTTTAATTTTGTTTTTATTTTTAAACTTTTTTGAGGTTTTTTTCGCACTGTATAAATTGGTCAAGTTTAATTCATTAATTACTGATTACCTGTCTTTTGAATGGGTTAAAAAAAACTAAAAATAATCTATTTTGTAATGATTTGAAAATCATAAAGTATATTAAAATAAAACAAAATACCTAGAACTTACAAAAAGTGAAAACTGGGTGGTGATCAAACCATGTTTATTTTTGAAATATTAAAAAAAATAACACAAAAAGGTGATTCCGGCTGCGATTCGAACATGCGAACCCTGGTTCACAGGCAGGCCACTGAACCATTAGCCGTTCTATTCTAAGGCATGTTAAGACAGTTGTCAGTTGTCAAACATTTTGAAGAATGTTGTTGAATTAATAAACATAATTCAATATTGCTCATCCCCCTAAAGTTAGTAGCGCGATAACATATAGCCTTTGTGTTATTTTAGACTAAATGAACACTGAATTTAGTCGTCTTAATTCAGTCGTTACTGAATTTAGTCAAGTATAATCGCATTCAGCAAGCTATTTTACTTGACTATACTTGACAAAATTTAGTAACGACTGAATTAAGACGACTAAATTCAGTGAAGAGTAATAAGCGCTCTAGGCAGATACTTTACTTTGATTTGAAATTCAGATAAGTTTTCATAAACAAGAGAATGCCAGAGTGAACGAAGCGAGTTCGAAAATGTTGGCAACCCTCTTCGGATAAATTAGGTTCATTCATTCAGAAATGAGAATCTGAGTAAATCTGTGAACTTTTATTGAATAAAGCAAGTATGGGGTGTATGTAGTAGCGAGCGAAGTGAGCTCGAAAATTGTAGTATTCCGCCTGGGATAGATGGGTTTGTTCATAGTTGTCTGAAATTCCGGTGGAAAACACCCCGGTTTTAAGTTGAATAAAATTGTGCTTGGCTGTACAAAACTGCCCCAATACTTTATAAAAAAAAAAAATAATACCGGTAATAATACGGGTAACGAGTGGTATTTCTTATCCTTTGTGGCATTTCATACTACTAAACTGACTAACTATTGTACTCATAGCCCTGTTAAAAGTATTCAAACACGTATACAGTATGTGAGATTTAACGCGGTTATGTTTGTTTGTCAATAATTGAGTACTTACAAAATAGGTAGGTATTTGAAAAGTCGTCCAAACCATGGGAAAAAAGTAAGTTCGGCAAAGCCACATAGTGTTAGTACTTGTACATAGTACGTGGCCTACCAAATTATCTCTCAAGACAATTTTAGCATGTAACCATGATTCAGTAGTTTTCGCAAAATAAAAACATTGCATAATATTGCACAATGATTTCTCTATGAGCTCGAAATAGCCCTGGCTAAACTCGGACATGACTATTAAAAAGATTATTATTTGAGAAAATCCATGTGATGTTTCTCTTAAAAATTAAAACCATACGTTAGCTGTCTTCATTAATAAAGAAATCTCTGGTTTCTGAAGGGTCACACACCCACACACCAAAGATTTGAACCAAGCAATATTATATTGTATAGGTATACCTAATGAAAATCACATGTTTATGAAATTGGATTGCACTGTAATATGAAATTGTATTATTTACTAGCTGTTGCCCGCGGCTTCGCCCGCGTGAAGTTCGGTAACCATCTCACTGGATCATACTAAAGAGATAAATAGTGTCCTACGTGTTAATCCAGGTTATGAACTACCTATGTGCCAAATTTCATAATCATCACAGTTATTATCATCACAACCACCATTATTATCACAATCACCATCACTATCACAATAACCATCATTATCACAATCACCATCACTATCACAACCACCTTCATTATCACAATAAATATCACAATCACCATCACTATCACAACCACCTTCATTATCACTATCACCATCATCATTATCATCACAATAACCATTACCATCACCATCACAATCACAATCACTATCACCATCATCATTATCATCACAATAACCATCACCATCGCTATCACCATCACAATCACCGCCACTATCACAATCACCATCACAATCACTATCACAATCACCATCATCGTTATCACACTCATTATCATCGTAATGACTATCATTATCATCGTAATCACAATCATGATCATCATCATCACAATCACCATCATTGTCACAATCACAATCACCATCACATTCACCATCACCATCACAATCACCATCACCATCACAATCACCATCACCACCACAATCACCATCACCATCGCTATCACCATCACAATCACAATCACCATCATCGTTAGCGCAATCACTATCATCATTATCACAATCATTATCATCGTAATCACAACCATAATCATCACAATCACAATTACCATGACAATCACTATCACAATCACTATCACAATCACCATCACAATCACAATCACCATCACAATCTCAATCACCATCATCGTTATCACAATCACTATCATCATTATCACAATCATTATCATCGTAATCACAACCATTTTCATCGTAATCACAATCATTACCATCACAATGTCCATCCTCGTTATCAAAATCTTTATTATCGTTATCACGCGCATCATCATCCTTATAACAAACACCATCACTGTCACAATCACCATCGCTATCACAGTCACAATCATTTTCACCATCACAATAACCATCACCATCGCTATTAGCATCACAATCACCGTCACTATCACAATCACCATCACCACTATCACTATCACAATCATCATCATCGCGATCAAAACCATTATCATAGTAATCACAATCATCATCATCATCACAATCTCCATCCTCGTTATCAAAATCATCATTATCGTTATTACAATCATCATTATCGTTATCACAATCATCATCATCATCATTATCACAACCACCATCACTGTCACAATCACCATCACAATCACAATCACAATCACCATCACTATCACAGTCACAATCACTATCAGCATCACAATAACCATCACCATCGCTATCACCCTCACAATCACCGCCACTATCACAATCACCACCACAATCACAATAACCATCACAATCACCATCATCGTTATCACACTCATTATCATCGTAATCACAATCATTATCATCGTAATCACAATCATGATCATCATCATCACAATCACCATCACTATCACAATCACCATCATCGATAGTGCAATCACTATCATCATTATCACAATCATTATCATCGTAATCACAACCATTATCATCGTAATCACAATCACTATCATCACAATATCCATCCTCGTTATCAAAATCAACATTATCGTTATCACAAACACCATCACTGTCACAATCACCATCACAATCACAACTACAATCACAATTACTATCACAATCACCATCACTATCACAGTCACAATCACTATCACCATCACAATAACCATCACCATCGCTATTACCATCATTATCACCTTCACTATCACAATCACCATCACAATCACTATCACAATCACCATCATCGTTATCACAATTATCATCATCGTAATCACAATCTATATCATCGCAATCACAATCATGATCATCGCAATCATCATCATCATTATCACAATCATCATCATCATTATCACAATCATCATCTTCATCATTATCACAATCACCATCACTGTCACAATCACCATCACAATCACAATCACTATCATAGTCACTATCACCATTACCATCACAATCACCATCATCGTTAGCACAATCACTATCATCATTATCACAATCATCGTTATCACAATCATCGTTATCACAATCATCGTTATCACAATCATCATCATCGTAATCACAATCATCATAATCAGTATCATAATCATCATCATCGTTATCACAATCATCACAATAAATCAACAATAACCCTGTATAGAAGTCGAATCCGCCATCTTCTGGATCTCAAAATAAATGCCATTTTCGTAATCTGCACCCCTGATAATCTCGGTATCGACACCCATATTGATTTTTAGACTTCAACCCCATCGCAACCGAACAGGGGATGATGATGGTATTTCAGGTCCGCCACATTAAATCTTGAAATCGTTGTTTTTGTAACACACCCGACCCGATATACCATACAAAAAATACCGATGTTGATTTTCAGACTTTGTTACCCCATTTCCCCCTTTAGGGGTTGAATTCTGAAAAAACCTGAAACACAAATGTTAACTCATTTATCGATAGGAGTACTCCTGTGTTTCGAATAAAACAGTCTTACCTAATCTTGTTTCCCCATACAAACTTTCGACTCCCGTTTCATCCCCTTAGGGGGTACATTTTGAAAAATCCTTTCGTATTGCACAGCTTAACCTCATAAGGAACTTATGTGCCAAAAATTTGGAATCTCTAGACTCAGCGGTTTGGGCTGTGCATTGGATTTTACAATTTGTCACCCCATTTCCCCCTCTTGGGGGTTGAATTCTGAAAAAACCTGAAACTCATTTCTACTCATTTATCAATAGGAGTACTCCTGTGAAGTTTTTAATTAAATAGTCTAATTAATCTTATTTCCCCATACAAACTTTAGAGGCCCGTTTCACCCCCTTAGGGAGTGACTTTTGAAAAATCCTTTCTTAGTGCACCCTTAGACCACATAAGGAACCTACTTGCCAAATTTGGAATCTGTAGACCCAGCGGTTTGGGCTGTGCGTTGATAGATGAGTCAGTCAGTCAGTCAGTCAGTCAGTCAGTCAGTTTCTTCTTTTATATATTTAGATTAAACGGTATCAAATATTATGAATGGTCATGTTGGATTACAAATTAGGGTTACGTATTAAAAAAATAAGCAACAGAAACCTTTTTTATTTTTTTATTTTATTGTGGTGTCCGACATAATGAATAGCACTATCCCATATCTTCTCGTGGGTGTCGTAAGAGGCGACTAAGGGACTTACCAGAGAATGGGCAGAAGAGCTCTCTGTGTAAGAACCGCTCTCGATGCGATCGCCAATTCGCCTGCCAAGCGTGGCGATTATGGCAAACCCCCCATATGAATAGCGCATCAAAGAAATGGCCCCTAGTGCCCGGCAGCCCGTCTACCCTCGACTACGGCAGCGGTCGAGGCTACGGTGTGGCAAGGGGTGCAAAGAATCTCCAAAAGGGATCCGGCTGCCAATACCAACGACTAGGCCTGGCAACATACAACACGCGCACACTCCGGACCGACGAGAAGACAACGGAACTCGAAGAGGAATTGAGCAGGCTGCGATGGAGTAATGTGGGATTATCCGAAATCCGAAGATAATCCTAATGAGATAATCCTGAAATCCGGCAACCTGCTCTATTTCCGTGAGGGTGACCGGCAGTCTCAGGGTGATGTTGGGTTTATCATCCAGAAGTCCCTTGTGAACAACGTGGTGAAGATCGAGAGTGTGTCGACCAGGGTGGCGTACCTTATACTCAGAATATCCTCAAGATATTCGCTGAAGGTCATACAGGTCTACGCCCCGACCTCGGCACACCCCGACGACGAAGTGGAGACCATGTATAACGATATTTCTAAAGCCATGTATGGTTCCAAAACTCACTTCACCGTTGTCATGGGGGACTTCAACGCGAAACTGGGCAAACGAGACGGGGATGAGCAGCAGGTGGGGCAATTTGGAGTTGGACGTTGGAATCGCCGGGGTCACCAACTGGCTAGTTTTATGGAGAAGGAGGGCCTCTATATGATGAACTCCTTCTTCAGAAAGCGTGAGCACAGGAAGTGGACCTGGCAGAGCCCCGATGGTGCAACTAGAAATGAGATTGACTTCATCATGTCAACCATGAAGCAAATGTTCAATGTCTCGGTGATCAATTCGGTGAAAACCGGGAGCGATCACCGCATGATAAGAGGCACATTAAACATCAATATCAAGCTTGAAAGGTATCGACTGATGAAGTCTACGCTCCGTCAAGAACAGATCCAAATCCAAAACCCCGAGAGCTTTCAGCTCCAGAACCGTTTCGAGTGCCTAGGAAGCTCAGTGGACGAATACAACGATGGTTTCGTGGAAACTGTCCATACGACCGGGTCTAAGTTCTTCAAGGCACGTCGTACAGATCAGAACAAGAGACTCTCCGATCACACTCTCAAGCTCATGAAGGAGCGGCGTGAAATGATCCTGCAGTCTTCAGACGAGGCGTGTAAATACCGGCAGCTCAACAGATGGATCTCTAAATCCTTGAAGAGCGACCTCTGCCGCTTTAATACCGATCGTATTAAAGACGCGATTGAACAGAATAAAGGCTCCAAGGTATTTATTTGCAAGAGATCTGGCTATTGGGCAGAGCCAGCTCACGAAACTGAAGACCGACGATGATAGGATCTTATCCGCCAAACCGGAGCTTCTGAAGGAAATCGAGAGGTTCTATGGACAGTTGTACACGTCAACCAGTAAACGCGTCGTAGATCTAGCAAACGACCCAAGAGCTAGACTGACCCGACACTATACATCCCTGACGTCAGTCTGTATGAGATTAGGATGGCTCTGAAGCAGCTCAAAAACAACAAGGCACCGGTTGATGACGGAATTACGGCCGAACTGCTGAAGGCGGGTGGAAAACCAGTACTTAAGGCCCTTCAGAAGCTGTTTAATTCCGTCATACTTAAGGGAAAAACGCCACAGGCATGGTGCACGGGTGTGGTGGTACTCTTCTTCAAGAAGGGCGACAATGCCCATCACACTTCTAAGCCATGTCTACAAGTTGTTTTCAAGAGTCATCACAAATCGTCTCGCGCGCAGGTTTGACGATTTCCAGCCTCTCGAACAAACCGGTTTTCGAAAAGGCTTTAGCACCGTGGACCACATACATACACTGCGGCAGGTTATACAGAAAACCGAAGAGAAAACCTGCCCCTCTGTTTAGCGTTTTGTGGACTACGAGAAAGCCTTCGATTCGATCGAGACCTGGGCTGTACTGCAGTCTCTTCAACGGTGCCAAATCGACTATCGGTACATCGAAGTGTTGAAGTGTTTGTTTACCTGTATGACACGTTTATTTTCAAGGATTTTGTAATTAACGCAAAAAAAAATGTGTGTGTTTAAAAGGCATTAAATTGAAACACACAAACTCTCTTAAAATAACACGCAATATGGAATGTTCTATTAACAAAGGGTAAAAAGAAAATATTAGACATTCTTTCTCCCCAAATTAAAGTTCCAACAAATAAGATAAACATCAACAGTATCAACTATTGCTATGAATTGGATTATCATAGTGACACGTCAAATATTGTTTTATTATTCAATATAAGCGTGTTTTGGTGTTCCGGCCACATTCCGAAGCGTCGCGTGAGTGCGACAGACGTGCTGTGGTTGTGTATAGAGTGTATTTGTGAAAAATAGTACAATAAAATAAAATGGCACCTGAAATTAAATACACTAAGGTTTGTACTTCTCGTAATTTTAGTAGGTGATGTCCGGTGTGTTTAGGTATAAAAATAATTAATTAAAAAAATAATAGAATATGATTAATTTTCTGAGTAATTAAACAGTTATTCTTAGCGTAATTTTTTTTTTGGAGTTGACATTTGTGTAAAGTTTAATAAAAATCTTTTAATAAAACAAATTTCTAAATAATTGTAATTTTCCTACATTTATGTAAAAATAAATCAATTCAACCACTGTGCCGTTAATATTTTGAACAAAAAAACGTCTAATATTCAAATTTGTATAGCACTGAATTGAATGAACAAATAAATCATAGAATTGTTTTCGGTTCTAGCCGTTTTACAATTTAAAAAATACAATTTTCAGTCAAGTAAGTACATGTGTTTACTGAAATAGTTTTCAGCGCTCTATTTTTAAAATAAAACTCATTCTAAAACTGCTTAGTAACAGAGTTGTTGCATTAAATCTATCAATCAATGTAGAATACAGAATCGGTTGAGTCCTTGAGACATATGATATGACCTTGATCTTTGTTGAACATACAATAGAACTCACATTCCGAATAATAGCATCCTTTACCGCTCCAACATCACAATCGTTTTGTTGATAACATGATATGGTGTGATGTCATAACGCTCATAACAGAGGATTATATGCTATCTCAGGTATCTGTTAATTACTGTACGTTACAATGATTACGGGTGGGCGAAAATATTTACACGAAAAGTTGTGGAACTAACATTATTATGAATACCGATATGACTTTTGCGGTTTTATGACTAAATCGAAGAACGCCTTTGGTGAAATTTGATTAGGTAAGCTTTAATACTGGGAAATATAAACTTGGACAAAACTTCTAAATAATAATCTCTTTATAGGGATAAAATTGGGTAGGTAGGTACTGAAGAAATGCTATGAAAATGCGAAATTCTTGCAGACGAAGTAAAAACAAAAAGGCTCGTTCTTTCAAAATGATAATACTACATGTTTTTATTGTTGATTTTTCAGTTGTTCATCGACAACGAGTGGGTGGACGCCAAGAGCGGTAAGACGTTCGACGCTTTCTCTCCCCATGATGGATCCGTCATCGCCAAAGTCGCTGAAGGTGACAAGGTATGTACTACGAGACTTAACTAAAGTTGGGAAGAAAATTACTTTAGAAAACACCGCTCAATTTTCCAAAATCGATGTTGGTGCCTGCCAGTGTAAATAAAATTTTGAAAAATCAGTAAGTTGTTTTCGTGTATTTATTTTGTAAAAATATAAAAAACAGGATTAATTAAATTAGTTTTTTTATAGTAAATAATTTTCTCTATACTTGGCCGGTTAGTAGGTAGGTGGTACGAAAACACTTTTAGCAAACATATTGAATTAGACTTAAATATTCCGCTTAACAGGAAAATACGTTTGTAAATAAAGCATTTTGTCACGAATCCACCATACTGCCTAAGTGTTGTAATAAACATAAGGCAGAAAAAGTCTGCTCTGAAACACTAGGGATAAATTCATGTTTTTAACCATACTCTTCTTTTTAGTTTTAGTTTTCTTTTTGGTACAACATCTGTAAATAAGTTTTCGAGTTTATCTTTGACAAACATGGGAAGTGAAGTGGGAGTAGGCTACTCAAGAATGTCTTGATTATTCTTGAGTAGCCTACTTAGACTTCACAACAGAAAAAAAAAAAAAAAAATGAAATCCTCCGTTGCATAACTAGTCTTTAATGACACAATTAATGATACCTACTACTTACTTTTGCAAAAACAAAGAACCTAATTGCCTATATAGGCATGACAAGATGTACCTACCTAGAACACAGTCAGCATACAAACTAAGTATCTTCAGATCACAATTTATTCAAAAGTGTTGTGTGAAAATACATTTTATAAGTGTTTTCGTTCGCATTGACTAAACCAGAAAACAGTGAAATATGGTCCTCGTTCTACTTTCGTTTTATTTCTATATAACATTGTTTTTTAACTTTGTATTTTTGAGATACAACTAGTTTTATATTGTTCAAATAGAGAGATAGATTTTAATCAGATATATTTTAATCAAATCTCTGTTCTCTCTCTTATAAATATTTTAAAGACAGAAACTTCATGTCGTTAATGTTGCTGCTGGTGCTGGCTGACCATACCTCATTATAACTTTAAGGAAAAATTGTCGTGTTTGCGTGTTATAGCCGTTTTTGTTTCCCCGTTTGTAAGTTATTATTATGCATCAGTTTTGCTCATAATCTTCTTTAGTTAAAAAAGGAATTCTTCGTCTTAGAATCCATATTATTTTCATAATATAATGAAAAAATCCTCTGTAATAATAAACTGTGTGTTAACAGGCTGACTTTTAATACAGATACCCTAGACCTGACAGCTTTGCTGGAAGAATGAACATAAGTAAAACGATTTGTTAGAACAAAGGTTTCGAATAACTGTGACTGTTAAGAAACTCCCTAAGATAAGGATTTATACTGGAGGATTGGTAAATGGTGATGTATTGCATTTGCATCACAAATTGTCAAATTGTCCAATCAGCGCGCTGCGTATATAATGATAGAATTTTACCAACCCAAATGACGAGAACCTCGTGAAAGCAGAGAAAGAGAAAAAAATAAAATATCTCCACTCGGCACACGAGTTTGTCGACATGTAATGTGAGCTAATGGCTTGATGGCCAAGAGCCTTTTTTCGGATGAGAAATCATCAAATGACTTCTCCCGCTCTGGGCGGAGCAGGAGGGAGTGTCAGACTTTTACTGACTAAAACCCAACCATGTTCTTTCATCGCCCTTTGTGTTCCGGGGTCACGGTATCTCTTTCGAACAGTCCCGCAACCCCGACAAGACCATGGTCTTGCCGGGGTTGCGGGACTGAGCCTCAAGAGATGTTTGTTGAGGCTCAACAAACATCTCTTGAGGCTCTCGCGAGGTTGGATCAAGGGCCTAATTCAGAAGGCAGTATTCCTCGATACGGCTCGCATTGTCAGGAGGTTACTGTCGCTGTTGCCCAAACCACCCGGTAACTTGGACCCTCACTTGGACCACCACTGCTTTCTGAAGAGACCAACCCAAAATATATAAATATATAGTCAATGTCTCGTCGCTATGGCGTTTTATTTCAGAATTAGTCAAATAGATGATAAATTCCACCACTAGCACCGTAACATTTTTTAGCAACCCAATAAAAGCGATTCATCTTTAATTCCCAAGAGAGAGGTAGAGGTGTATCTTCAATTCCTCTAGATGTTTACTTCAAAACCTAAATCCACAATCTTCCTTTTGTCAAATTAATAATTATGAAGATGTACTTCCATCCACAGTAAACGATAATGCCTTCATGAACATTTTCAGGCCGACATTGACTTGGCAGTGGCCGCAGCAAAGCGTGCCTTCCACCGCAACTCGGAATGGCGCCAGCTCGATGCCTCCCAACGTGGAGAGGTTATCCGCAAGTTCAGTGACCTCCTAGAGAGAGATGCGAAGTACATCGCTGAGCTGGAATCCTACAACAACGGCATGGTTCTCAACAACGCAACGGTATTCGTGGGGGGAGCTGTCGGCCATGCTCGGTATATTGCCTCTTGTGCGGACAAAATTAAGGGCGATACCCTCCCAGCTGGTAAGAACGAAATATACACGGCGATTAATGAGATGAAAGATTCTCTCGCTCCTATTTCGATCTCTACAAGTTTGGTTTGTTGTCAACAGATGGTGAAGTGTTCTCATACACCCTGAGGCAACCCATCGGTGTGGCCGGTATTATTCTGCCATGGAATGGTCCCGTCTTCCTATTCGTCAACAAAGTTTGCACTGCATTGGCTGCAGGTGAGTTATCTATACTAATAAGAGGTAAAGTGCACAAGGTTGAATTTAAGGGGCATATTCGGAACGGAACGTTCCGTGGAATAATTTCCGACGAAGCCGCGGTAAAAAGCTAGTTGAAACAGTAACTACATTTGTATCGGGCATATCTATAGTTTAAAAGTTAATCTTATGTGAGGTCGTGGTTCAAAAGACAAACAGAACTTCCACAATAGTGGGTTACAGAAAACCGCCGATACCAATTTCTGTGGTAATAAAATCAAACATTTTACATCCATGATCTTATTGTATGAGACAAAAAATCTACTGAGATCTAATTTCCCCGAAAATTTCCGCTTGTAACAAATACATTTAAGTGGACTGGCAGGGCAGATTAATAAAAACTATTCCTATCCAGGTTGTACCGTGGTGGTCAAGCCAGCAGAACAGACTCCGTTAACCGCACTTGTACTGGCAGCACTTCTGGCCGAAGCTGGTGTCCCTAAGGGTGTGGTAAACATTGTCAATGGATTCGGACCTGGCGCTGGAACTTCTCTTACTCACCACGTCGACGTTGCCAAGGTTTCCTTCACCGGATCCGTTGAGGTAAGTCGCACAAGGAATTAGATCCAAGACTGGCCTTTCTCTAAAAGGAGATACTCGTAGTAAATTCTAAACATGATATACATTAGCTCGTGTGAACTCAACATTTTGTTGCTTACAGGTCGGCAAATTAATTCAACAAGCAGCTGGAGTCAACAATTTGAAGAGGATCACACTCGAACTCGGCGGCAAGAGCCCTCTGGTCATCATGAATGATGCTGATTGTAAGCTATTTAACCATTTATAAAGAGTAATAATCCGTACACTCAAGCATGTTCTAACTAGCTTGCTTATTCGATTTTAGTAAACATTGCCGTTCCTTACGCTGCGCATGGAGTATTCTTTCATCAAGGACAGATCTGCATAGCAGCTTCTCGATTGTTCGTTCAATCTGGTATCTATGACAAGTTTGTGGAAGCAGCTGTCAAACACGCAAAGGGCATTAAGGTTGGAAACCCTACGGACCCCACTACACAGAACGGCCCCCAGGTAAATTAGAGACCAACCTTTTCATTGTTCTAAAAGCGTAACTTAAAAGCCAAAATGAAAACCTTAACTATCCTGATAAGGTTCATTCATTAACGCTACTTACAGTTAATTAGCGACTGTGTAACCATACATTTTTTGACGTTTAAACGTCTAACTAGTGTTTATGAATAAGCCCATTTTATTTTCTTTTTTTTTCGGATGGGAAATCATCAAATGAATTCTCCCGCTCTGGACGGAGCAGGAGGGATTGTCAGACTTTTACTGACTAAAACCCATCCATGTTCCTTCATCGCCCTTTTTGTTCCGGGGCCACGGTATCTCTTTCGAACAGTCCCGCAACCCCGGCAGGCATCGGTCCTTGCGGACCCCTTCCTTTTGCTGACTCTCTTTGAGGCGCGCGTGGAACACGAACGCGCCGTCGACACGGCCTGTCGTCATGAGACGGACGGACGGCGAGCTAGCCCATAGCCCACCGTCCACAGGCCCGCAGAAGGAGGTGACGGCGTCCCATTCCGTCTCGCTCCGGACCATAGCTTGAACCAAGGCAGGACGCGAGAGGTCGCCGCCGCCGATCGCCGCTACGAGGACACGGCGGTGCTCCGCCCACGCGGGGCACACCTCCACCGTGTCCTCCGGTCGATCCTCGCAGTGGAAACACCCGGGCGTTTCCTCCCGCCCGATTCGGTGCAGGAACCTCCCGAAACAACCGTATCCGGTGAGGACCTGCGTCAGGCGGAAGGTGAGGACGCCGTGGCGTCTCTCAAACCACTATTGTGGCGTGCCCTATGAATAAGCCACTTACGTATACCTAATCCTTTAAATTAATGCAATTAATAATCCTTGTAGATTGATGGAGAAATGATGAACAAAGTCCTGGGATACATCGAAAAGGGCAAAAAGGAAGGCGCGAAGTTGCTGTGTGGAGGCAACAGAATCGGCAAAAGCGGTTACTACATCGAGCCGACAGTCTTCGCTGACGTCACCGATGACATGACTATCGCAAAGGAAGAGGTAAATCAAAGCTATCGTAGTTTTTCTGAAGTTTTTGTTCTTGATTTAACAATATGCAGAGTCAGACAAAGATCTTCATTTATCTCTGGAGTAAACTTCATTCTAACTGAAGGTGTACTAACTCTGAATTCCCGTCTTGTAGATTTTCGGACCCGTGCAGAGCATTCTGAAGTTTGACACTTTGGAAGAAGTCATTGACAGAGCTAACAAGACGACCTATGGCTTGGCGGCTGGAATCTTCACAACAAGTGTCAACACTGCCCTACAGTACTCCAAATACGTTGAGGCTGGTACAGTTTGGTAAGTTATCAGAATTCATAAGAACGTAGATTCACTGTCTCTCAGTTAATTTATAAAACTAAAACTGTGTTCAAAATACTAACAATGCAGCAATGTTACCAAGACTAAATATCGTTGGTCTAAGGACTGCTTCTAACCGTACCTACGTAAATTTTAAAACTTTAAGATTATTTTTACAATACTATTTACTTTACAGGGTCAACACATATCTGGCACTTAACCCACAATCACCATTCGGAGGCTTCAAAGACTCTGGAATTGGCCGTGAAAAGTAAGTTATGCCAGTAGTAATTATTATCACTAGTTTTATAAAGACCTCATTCCTACATTTTTGTGAGGTCTCCCTTTTGAGTTTTCTTGTTAACCTCATTTCGGATGCAGTAATCATTGACGATTTTTACGTACCTAAACGTTATTATTTTGTCGTGTGTATTCATAAAGTATTTTTTCTTATTTCAGTGGCATGGACGCCCTCTTAGCTTACACCGAAGTGAAGAATGTTGTCATTGCCTTACCCAAGAAATTCTGAAATTGAAACAAGATGTTAGGTACTACGGCCATAACCTTTCCAAAAATCATAATTAAGCTATTAATAAGTACCTATTCTGTGTAAATTGAAAGAAGTTATTTATTAGTTATGACCAAAAACAAAACCTAATGTTATTTTTACTAAGCGTGATTCTGTTGACAGTTTCATAAATAAATGTTGATTAGCATTATTATAGCGTTCTTATTTCGTACTGTAATTGAAATGTAACAAAATGGAACGAAAACAACCTATCTAGTTTCTAGTATAATTTTCCAGTTTACAATTTTTAAATAAAAGCACTAACATTATCGACCCTAAATAAGAGCCTTGCTGTACTCTTGACGTTAGAACCAATTGGATAGATAGACTGACCAGCATTAAGCATCATGACTGACATGTAGTTACCCGACTACTTTGAGTAGGTACCTACATCTAAGAAAATAAGTAGAATAAAATGGTCAACTGTAAGTATGATCTTTCTTGGCATTTAATAATAATGGTACCTACATACATTTCGAGCCACCAACGTGGCTTACTTGATACAACCAATTTAGAGGCCTGCAATAACACAAAGATAAGATGGCACAAATCATACGACGAAGTAACGACGGTCCAAAAGAATTAATTACACTGGGAAATGAGTGTCGACGCCGACGTCAATGCTGTCGACGCTTGCAGTTGTGGCGTCGGCGGCTGCCACCGGCGCGTCGACGGCAGCCGTCGACACACATTTACGGGACATGCTACAACTGCAAGCGTCAGGTACAGGTGTGGGCGTACAGGTGGCGACGGCTGCAGTTTATCTGCCGTTGGCAACGTGCTGCTCGTCTGTAAGAACCCTAAAGTACTAGATAAAATAATGGGTATGCCCATTTCCCAGTGTAATTAATTCTTTTGGACCGTGATTTATAAGCAAAAAGAGTCAATCTCTTTCGAATAGGTAGATAATAATGTTGTCTACAGTCACTACCACACCTAGGTAGGTACCTACTTCGTCGTATGATTTGTGCCATCTTATCTTTGTGTTATTGAAAACAAATAAACGAATTTGATAACTTATCGTGTATTTGCTACGTGCTTATCGTAACACTTTATAACATAGTTTGAATACTTTAATTGTTTACTGTAAATTAGATATTTATAAAATTGCCCTAAATTCAAGAGTATAGCATTTTTAAACCTATTATGGGACGCGACGGCCATTAAAGGCCACAAAGTACATTATACTTACATTAAAGCATTGAGCTATTACTACTTACTTAGAGAGAAGACAGCGCAAACAAAATCTGTGCGTAGTGCGGGGCGCACGAGGGCCGGCTAACTCCGTATATATAATGCTGTTGCGAGCAAGCGACTGAGTGAATTGCAGCCAGCTGACAGCATTTGAACGGAGCACAGATTTTGTTTGCGGTGTCTTCTCTATACGTAGTAGTATTATCTCAAAGCATTAAAAGCCTAGGAAGCGTTCTGAGCAATACGTGTGGAGGCCCGTGCGTACAAGCCGAGATCTAAAATCATACCTACCATAAACATGTTACTATCTCTGTCTAGAACTTGTAATTTGACAGCAATGCGACAGTGACAGGAATATCACTTAGCAAGATTATAGTCTTAAATTACCTACGTTTCTAAATCTCGGCCTCATTTTCAAAATTGCTAACACAAAGAGCGCGCTAGTGCACAAATGTAGGTAACGCTGTAAAAGGATGTTACGACCAGCCTATAGGGCACGCGGCCGGCGCGCGGCGGGCAGTGGCAGCGCCGACTTCGCTCTGAAATAGGCCAAGTACCTATACGTAACCATATTCCTATTTTCGGGACACACGCTGTGACAGGGTTCCTTTTTGTGAATGCTAGTGGGGCCCAGTACTGGTTAATGGATGTCACGTGGCCTTTGAATTTCCATTAAGTACGGTGTGGTCCTGAAACAAATGATACAAAATAACGTACCTTGATTTGAACCCACACGCAAGTTAGGCCGTAACTCATTGGCCAGGACAGCTTATTGCTCAATAGGTTTATTGTTAAATCACCATTTTAGTCGATGTTTCGCTTTCAGTGGGAAATTCAACAATTTATTAAACTATTAATAAACGGGGAGTTAAGTTCGATCCAGCATTATCTTTAAATTATTCATATATTTTTCAATGTTCAAATAAGATCACAATAGTTTAAAAGCTACGTTCTTTCTATTATTTAATCGTTGTCAATTTTTTCTCATAATCGAACTCAACTCGACTAAATAAACTTTTAACTCGTTGTTTGCCGCCATATCTGTCATTAAAACGTCAACGTCAAATTGCTGTCTAAACACCAAGGTAAACAAAGCCACAAACAAGTTGTTTTTATTTTAATTAGTACTATAATCTAGAGAGGTTTGAGTGCTAAATAAGGTTTCTTTGTTTTTGCAAAAATTAAATTTATATTAGCAATCGAAGAATCAATCTTGTGTATAGGAAAATGGAAGCAAACCACGTGAATAACACCGCTTTATATTTCGAAAAGGGTCAAGTAAGTATTTTATTTATCAATTAAATTTCGCCAGAGTTATCACTGCTAAAATAGAAAAACTGATATTATGTACCTACCTATTTTCACCAGTTTATTTAAATAGAGTTTGATAGGCTTACAGACTTATTCTATTATAGTAAAGACTTGAAGTACGTACCTAAGTGATAAGTTTTAAAAGATCTTTGAAGGCAGTTTATTTGTTGGCTGGCCTCTGCAAATGCTCGCGTTGTTTGCATCACCTTTATTTTGTCTCATTATAAGAGTGCCGAGTTAATCTAGGAATCTCCTTTAAGTGTTCTATTATTTTTTGTGTTAAAGTATTTAGAATAAACAACTTAAAAACTTAAACCGTGAAAGCATAAAACAGTGTTTGAATAGACAACTTGTTTTTACCAACCAGAAACAACTACAATAAATCTCTCTACTTTAGATTTATTGTAGTTGTTTCTGGTTTTCATTTCAATTTAATTTATTTACTTTATCAAGATACTGTTTCCCCTGTTACATTAAAAAGCAACCTTGGTGTTATATTATAGCACCCTGTATGTAGGTTATGTGTTTATACTTAGGGCTTATACGGCTTCCATATTTATAATAATTACAGTTACCTATTAATATTCCTGATAACAGAACCACCAGTGGGGACCACCCCTTTTTTTACTCTACATAAATGATCTTCCGAGGCAAATAAAGCACCCCATGGTACTATTCGCCGATGATAGTACCGTAATCATAAAATGTGATGATCCCAATACTTATGAAAATGAAATAAACATGACATTGAATAGAATTATAACATGGTTTGACAACAATAATCTAATTATAAACTTAGAAAAGACTAAAATTATGCATTTTTATCAGAGAATACCAAATACAATCCATGACATTAGCTATTTAGGGACAAAAATAGAATCAACTACTGCTACTAAATTTCTTGGAATTAATATAGACAACAATTTGACTTGGAGACCCCAGACAGACGAAATATGTAAAAAACTTAATAAATTTACCTATGCTCTCTATAAACTATCAAAAATAGTGAGCCTAGAATCCGTACTAACAGCCTACCACGGCTATGTTGCATCAACACTCAGATATGGAGTAATATACTGGGGGAATTCAGTTGATAGAGAACGCGTATTTAGAGCCCAAAAAAGATGTGTCAGAGCTATGTGTGGCCTTAAAAGCACAGACAGTTGTCAACCATTCTTTATACGTCTAAAAATACTTACCTTGCCATCGCTGTACATATACGAAACAAATGTGTTCGTCAAATCTAACATTTTACTATATAAAATAGCTACTAAAAGTTACTACAGAAAGTTGCGCGATAGAAATAAGTTGGAACTCGAAGTGACTTATGGCAAAACTGCGCTAATGAATAAAAGTACCTTCTGTATGGCCAAAAAAATATTTAACAAACTACCTGAAAAAATAAAAACGTTAAATCTGGACAATTTCAAAACACAATTATTAAGAATATTGATAAATAAATGCTATTACTCACTACAGGAATATTTGGACGATAATTCTATAATTTCTGCTTCAGAAAATTGTACATCACCTCACCTATTTTGACGATTTAGAATCTTATTGACATTAGCATTAATATTAAGACATGTAACCTAATATATTTGACATTTATTGAAATCGATTATATTCTCCATTTATACTGATTAATCTATTTGACATTTTTATTGAAATTGATTATATTCTCTATTTATATTGAAATATGCATGTACCTACCTATTAATTGATTTTATTACCAATGTGAAATTTTATGATAATTATTTTAAAAGTTAAATTGTTGTTCTAAATAAAGACAATGTAATTAAATATATTTGTGCGCCTCTGGGCAAAACATAGAGGACCTACCTATCTGTAACACCACTATTGTAATCTGACCTATGTTTACAAATAAAGCATTCTGATTCTGATTCTGATTCTGATTCTAGAATAACATAAAATATTTAAATCAATGTCAACCAGAATAAACGTGAACACAATAAATTTACATACCCATCAATAAGAAAAGTATAATTATTAACAAAGATGGATAAAGATTAATGAAATAAAATTATTTTTAATAGCAATTAATTCGAAACTATCTTTACAATAATTAATATATCTGTAAGCCGTTGATAGTACGACATAGCATTCATTTGATTATCACATAACAAACAAACAATAACATGCTTTTTGTTTACTTCTGATCTATAATAAAGAGAATAAATGTTAAATATTGCACCATATAATAATTATTATTGTGTTATTTAATGTTTTGCTGAGCACAAATATTAATTTAGGTAAGTGTGTGTTATCTTTATTTGTTTATTCCTAATTAATTTGTAATCTAAATAGATTGTGAAAAGTACATACAAATAAAACAGTACCTATTTGAAAGTCACATTTGCACACTAATGTAGGCAGCTGTACGTAACAATAATGTAACATCTGTAACTGTAATGTAAGCTGAGAATGATAGAAGGACTTACTCAGTGCGTAAACACAGAAATAGTACATTTTGATACAAGTGGAGAAAGTTTGTTATTGCGTACGAGGCGGAATTAACTCCCGAGCCGGAGGCGAGGGTGTTTTTTAGCCGAGAACTGCAATAACAAATGTCCACGTGTATCAAACGACGTTTTTCAATACAGTTTTGAAGAAATAAATTATAAGAACGAAAAATATTTTTGTCATAAATTAATAGAAAACAATGATTTTAATTTTCTTTTTTTCCGCGCTTTACTTTCGCCAGGTGAAGGAGAAGCAAAGGTATGAAGCCGCTAAACAGCCTAATATAAAAAAAAGTTAATTTGTGTATAAAAGTAAATACTTATTAGTTTTTAATAATCATTATTATTTATATATATTGTATAAATAAATATATATTTATATTTATTTATGATATTCTATATAAAAACACAATTTGAATATTCAAAAAATATTTATGCCGTATGACGCTTAGTGCTTTGCCGAAATTAAAAAAAAGCATTCACCTCAGACATTCACACCTCAGGCATTGAACCAATTTGGACTAAGTAGATATGTGGCAATTTTCATTCCTGCTCACGTGCGGGAAAATGGAAGAAAACACACACGTGTGAAATACATTGCATGTTGTACATAATCGTAGTGCGTTATGGACCAGTTTTCGAGGAAGTGTATTGAAAAATAATTAATAGGTGACTGCTGCGTTTCCCGTCACACAAAAAAGTGCAACTGCTACTGCAACTAGTGGTCACACCTGGTAGCCGATACGCTATGACTCGTGACTATCACATTCATAAAAACTGCAAGTAGAATATGAATATTTAGTAAGAAGCAGATTTCAAAAAATTCTATACTCCAGCCATTTTGCTCCTGCATTTTATGACCATGACTACCACAAACGTTTGCGTAATATCATTTTGTCAGACGATCCATCAATTTTGCAATAAAAGGTGCCGAACACTATTGAGCTCGACAACTGTTGCTTGAAGTTTGGCTGCACTATGAACAGTTTTGACCGTCGCAGAAAAAGATCTTTAAACTAAATTCGCACGTAAACCCGTAGTTTCGGCCGAGGTTATGGGCGTTGCTTACTCCGTACCGTGGCATAATATTGTTCGGGGCCCGAACCGATTGGACAGTTATCTCTAAGACTCTAACCCCGATGTATTTTAAAAGCTAAAAGCGAAAGTAATAGGGAGTAGGAGGGAGAGGAAGTTTCTAGCTACTTTCGGACGGGCCCATATCTTCGTTGACAGACTTAGAAGTCAGACAGCGACTCGGCACAGCAGTGACTGCCTATCCTATTACCCTAGGCATAAGCTACGAACTTAGCCCACAAACTTGACACACTTCAGGAGTTCAGGTGGAATCATGTCTAGAAATATCTTCTTGCATAAGTACGTTACATAGAGTGCAGTAATTAAATTATGCATGAGTGATGCCATAAATAGGATAGCACGAAGAAACTGCACCGCATTACTTTTCTAATCTTTCACAAACTTGTTTACTAGTTTTACTACAAGTGTTATTGTTATCTTTGAACATAGTTATGTTAAAGTACAAGTGACTTTTCAGATATAATTAATAATCATTTAATCAGCTTATCTAGGCAGTGGAGGGCGTGATTTTACAAATAGTGTACTTACCAAACGGAAGCAAATTTTCATCATTATTTGAAGAGAGAGATAGCATCGTGCCTTGCTCGAAACCTTCACTAATCTAATACGCTTAACAGTGAAAGAAGCAAATATGTAGTGAAAATAAATACGTAGTGGTTTCCAAAATGCTGTCTTGCATTGACACCGTATCTAGGAAACTGTCGGAAAATTTCGGAAATGTTCTCAATGTTGGCATTGTACTCTTTACATACTTCGAATCGTATTTATTTCCTTTAGGCATCTACAAGTTGTTGGTATTGATAACCAAGTATGGGGGTGTAGTTGCTCGTTTGAGAAAACCTGAAGATTCTAATAAAGTGAAATCGCACTTTACGTATAGGTTAGAGCTGCTAACTATTGAAAACTTCGTACTTCCTGACTATAGAAGAGTGGAACACATCTCCCATGTCAGTATTTCAATCGAGAAGGAAGAAATTCAGGTAAGAACACCGCCATTATCCTTTCAAATATTTAAATGATGATATTCATACTTCCGATGACCGTTGTTCTTGAGTGAACACCGCGATTCGGCAAGCATAAGGTGGGATGCCCTCAGGCTGGGTGGAGCTACTGGACGAGAGTTGTCAAGGAGAGGAATCGAGTTAAGTGGCGTGCGATTGAAGAGGCTTACATATGTATGTCCAGCAATGAACTATTGTAGGCTGATAATGATGAAGCATTAGTACATTGCTGCAGCGGCCAGCAACAGATGCCAGCAACAGAGGCATTGATGGATGAACGTGTAAATGTGGGCTGAGGCACACATACGTAAGTCCATCAATGACTGGTTGTGGCCAAGGCTTTTCTCAAATAATGCGAGGAAATTAAAACTATGAACTATATGCACACAAACAATATTTTTTCTCGCGTTGAAGTGTTCATTTGTTTTTTTTTTTTTCAATAAACCGCTTTCTATTTGCAAGCCAATTCGAAATTTAAATAAAACCTTTGATAAGTTACCTCCTTGATTGCCATGTTTTAGAGTAAAAGATCATTCCATTTTTAAATAACACGACAGATATGAGTTTACTATGTAATTTATTTGGCCGCTAAACACGACAGTAATGGATTTTCATACAATTTCGATTTATCTCGAAGAAGGTTGTCAAAATAATGCTCTAATTTCCAAACATGTTTGAGAACACTTCCATACTGATATTAATCATGCGAAAGTAACTCTGTTTGTCGGGTCTGTAAACTTTCACACACAACTGAACGAATTGCAATGAACTGCTCTCAGGTTGACCTTGACCTAGGTTAGGAGGACACCAGAGAAGGCTCTCTCTGTCTTGATAGTACCTTTGCACAATGGATTATCGTCTATTTATAGCCAATGCCCCACAGAATTGGATTAGCGGGATCAAGGTTTTACAATCGACTATTTACTATGTTTGATGTCTGTATGTAATAACATCTAGCTACCTTGTAAATGATCTGAGTATCCGAAAACCTTGTTACCTACTGAAATATATTTTCTGAAACTTCGTCCCTCCATCACCTCCGTCTCCTCCATCCTCTGTCCCTATCATCATCATTGCCTAGTCTTTTCCCAACTATATTGGGCTCGGCTTCCAGTCTAACCGGATGCAGCTGAATACCAGTATTTTACATGGAGCGACTGCCTATCTGACCTCCACAACCCAATTAATACTGGGTAATACGATACCCCTTGGTAAGACTGGTTTTCAGAAAAAATTTTTTGGGCCACTGACTACCTAAAAGAGCGTCCATTAAGAATATTATTTTTTTAATTAGAAAATTACTTCTCTGTTTGGAAACAGGGCCAGAGGTACGGCAAGGGCAAGCATACGAATAGATCATAATATACCTATTAAATAATTATAATGTTACATCAATAAAAATAAAAAATAAAACCAATACCTACCGTTCTCTGCCCTATCAATCAATACTAAATTAACCATTAACTCTTCAGTTTTATCAGTGAACGGTCAGCTTGTTTTTTCCTTGATACACCCACTTGCAGTTGCAAGTATGTAACACTTATGTAGCAGGTGTTGTACGTAGGTACCTACGTAGCTACACAACTTGAACATTGATCTTGTATCAAAGTTTCCAAAGCACACATCTCAATGATGACCTCACCTTGATATGAAATAAGAACGATAACCGACCGACGATACTTCTCGGCACAGCTAACCGGTTTGACTGCATTATTATTTAATTTATACAAGAAAAGGCCCAAAAAGAAAACAAAGATAAACCACGGTATTTTTGATTTCACAAAAATAACTTGGCCGCCGAAACTTTTAAAGGTGGTTACTTATCTAGTTAAGCTTCAAAAGTCATAAAAAAATGGCTTAATTCTACATCTGCGTCGGAAAGTATGTTTACAACCAGAATCTAATTTCAATAAAAAAATATATGTAATAGGGTAACCTACCGAAGAACAGATAAATCTGGACATTACTTGATCTGAATGGTCATAATATTATACCTAAGTATAACGGTAATTTAATAGGTAGGTACACTTCTATACGTGATAGTGCACACATCTGTAACATCGTTGGCAGTAAATAGGTTGTTATGAAGCTAATAAAATGACCCACACCCCTGCAGTAAAGATAAAGCAAGCACAATACGCAAAAGTATAAAACCAGTAAGTGACACGACCGTAAAATTGTACCAGAATAAATGTAACTTTACCTTCCTGAGCGCAGGATGTAAATTTTTTGTAACATAGTTCTTCGAGATTTTAGTAGGTTATTATGACAACCTACTTACGAACTGTTTTTCTTTTCTATGTTTATGAAACAGGTTTCATGGCTGATTATTAATATTACAGCTTTTGTGTACGGGTTCGCCCGTCGAAAATTATCCAACGGGATAAAAAATATCCTATATCCTAACCCAGGTCATGGACTATCAGCCGCTAATACGTGAAAAGGTAACAGGCAAATAGGCCGACAGAGTGACAATCGCATTTGTAATAGACCTACTCTTTTATGTTTCAACTTAGACTCTCAAAAATACTCGTCTGGTTTTTTTTTGTGAATTTTCGACCTCTTGTGTCATGCACGCACGCAGTAATCACAGCAAAGTTAACATAAGGCCTCTAAAGCTCCGAATTTAGACACGAGACCGAACCTGTTTTCAAAATCGATTAGGTGTGCCATTGCCGTCATGTCATGTGCGAGGCCGGTTCCTCAGGCATACGATAATTATACCCATTAGCTAATCAGCAATTGATTTAAAGAAAATCTCATAGAAGTTTGATAATACTTTATAGGTGGGTGGCAATCTATTACATACCGAGGTTCCTCCGTGCCTTTGGTCCCGACTGTCATTAGATGTCATGTAGATCTTTGACAGTCGTTACTGGTAATAGTTAGTGACCCGAAAGTGTGGCAACCAATGTCGTACTACCCAGTACTAACTGGGTTGTGGAGGTCAGATAGACAGTCGTTCCATGTAAAATACTGATATTCGCCGACCCCACCATAGTTGCGAAAAGGCAAGGCAGATGATGAATGGCTTCTACGTCAAGAATTCCGTAACGAAGTTTATTCTTCAATGCTATTAGGACTGCACAGAGTTTCCACTTTTCCTTTGATAGTTACACAATTATTTTCCTGTTCAATCACTAGGAATGTTAATGGAATGTACATAGGATTATATTATTGAAAATGCGCGATTCTTTTCTTGAGTATTACAAATTCTTATCATTGTTGAAAACAAACAGGCTGTAATTGATATAAGATAAATAAACCTTCTTTTTCTATACAAATCCTTTGTTTTTGCGTAATGCTGGAAATTTTTTAATCAGTCAGATATTGTAAAGCGCATCATGAATTTTCTCCTGAAAACGAATCGGTCATCAGAACGAATCAATCAGTCGTACGTAAATTTTTGTCACCTTCGTCACTGACAGCGTGACAGCCTTATTTAGTATTTATTCATTTATAAATCTTGTGCCTACACAAATAAGTTAATGAATAAGCAAACTTGTGTGATCAATGAATATAAGATTATTTTAAAACATTTGTCAATAGAAACTGTTGTGTCCTTTTTCTATTATCAACTTCCTCATGTAAAACTTTTGATACATTTATTCGTCTATAATAGCATGTCAATCAGAGGAAGTGGACATTATGTTTGTGTGATGATTAATAGGTTTTTAATTTGTTTTAGTTGAGCTACTGCGGACAAGATTGCAGAAGGATACCCCCAGCGTTGCAGAAAATGTATGGAGCTAAAGTTAGATGCTTAGATTTAAGGTACCTATGTGTTATGATATCATTCATTTATTTTTGAGAGAGATAAGTAGGTACCTATTGTAAATGCAGCAGTTGGTAGGTACCTATTTTATTGCATAGACCATTTTATTGGCTGAAGTCAATTAATTTTGAAAAAAAACTGGCCAAGTGCGAGTCGGTCTCGCGCACGAAGTGTTCCGTACCATTATCTATACAACATTAGAAAAACCGCCAAAAAAATCACGTTTTTTGTATGGGAGCCCCCCTTAAATATTTATTTTATTCTGTTTTTTGTATTTGTTGTTATAGCGGCAACAGAAATACATCATCTGTGAAAATTTTAACTGTCTAGCTATCATGGTTCATGAGATGCAGCCTGGTGACAGACAGACGGACAGTGCAGTCTTAGTAATAGGGTCTCTTTTTTACCCTTTGGGTACGGAACCCTATAAACAAAACTAGCAAGACATTACAAAATTATACTAAAAAATCTAAATTTTCTTGTGTTCTTACAAGAAAATTTAGATGTTTTAGTATAATTTTAATAATATTTCTGACTGTTTGTAACCTACCTACTTAGCGAAACCGAGTTATAAATTGGTTTTATTTTTACTAATTTTAATTTAAGAATATTTTAAACAGGTTTTTAATCCGTTTGGCCGAGTTTCTAAATTCTTTAGCTCTTGCTTATCGCTACTAAACTGTCCTATATTCGTTATCTTAACTTGCAAATTGCTACAGCAATTAAAATCTTCATTAAAATAAAATAAACATTCATTATAGAATGTAACTATAATTAAACGTTTATCTTAAGCATTCATACTTTTTGTAGATAAGTTGAATAAAACAAGATAAGTAGATAGAATATTCGTTTTTTTTATTATGTACTCCATACAAATTTCAATTCATATAAAAGAAAACATTTCACATAGGGTGACACAATGGGCGGTCTTATCGCTAAAAGCAATCTTTTCAAGACAACCTTTGAAACGAATAAAGGAAAAGGGAAAAAACAATACTGCAGGTAGTCTGTGGTGACGAGATTTTCCGCTTTTCGTTGATTGTATATTTTCACGTTCACTTTCATTGTTTTTAGGTAGATTTCGTCAGAAAAAATCTACCTATTGGTCTTGCACCTAAAGTCGAGTTTTCCGAATATTTCCATAGTTATGACCGCTAGAGCCCAAAACAACCGCCTGTATACGTATGTATGTATGTTGGTATGTGGGGCGCCAAACAAAATTTAGACACACTCTACAGGTCGCAATTATGCACCGATTGCTTTCAAACTTGGCCCAAAAATCGAAAGGATCAAAACTTAGGTTAAGTTCGTGAATGGGTGGAATTCGGCCATGGGGGGCGACGGGGGGCGGTTTTTCTGAAATCAGTTTTAACTTTTTTCCTTTGGAAAATTTTTGAACCGTTTAACATTTTATCATACCGAGTAAGAATACGGACAACTTTTAAATTTAAACTTTTTTGATGCAACCCGTAACTTGGGCAGGGGATTGAAATTTCCAAAATTTTTGGAAAAAATTTATATCTCCGAAACGGTAAATATTTTAACCGTCGCAAATATTTTTTTGAAAGCAAATTGTTTACTCTACAATTTTTACTTTAAAAGTTTAGCGATAAAACTTATAGTTTTCGAATTAAAGATATATAACTGAAAAATTAAGGGTGTTTACATACTAAACTCCTAAGGGAGGATTTAGACGTTTAATTGTCAAACGTCAACAAAGTCGTTGCCATGACGACCCAGTTTTTTGGCAACAGAAGTATTCATAAAGGATCTACTTCTAAATAGTTACAATAGTATTTAGAGGCAGTCACGTGACAGGCCTCATTGGAGGCCTGGACGGGTGGGACCTTCTTCAAAATGTACCTCCTCCTGCTGCTTGCCGAAGGGATTTTTTTTTGTATTACAACTGGAGATAGTACCTACGTCTATTAGCAGAATCCATCAGTAGATTTCAAACTTGCGACCAAATAAAAACAATTATGGCATTTACTCCGACGAACTTTTCTCATCGAGTAATATCCGTGAGGTTTTATTAGGAAAAGGTACATACTTCTAAATTCTGTCTGCTTTTAGTTACAACAGTATCGAGACGTTAAAAGGACTGGAGCAGTTTGGCCGACTGGAGGAACTTATATTGGACAACAATAAACTGGGCGATGCCATATCCTTTCCATACTTGTCCAATTTGAGAACACTTTCGCTCAACAATAATGAGGTAGGACTAGAGTTTATTGTGGATCTGATTCAGCTGGCTTCTGAAAAAGAACACAATTTTTTTTTAATAGCTAATTTGTTTTTTGTAGTTGTAGAAAAACTATCTTTTATGACCCATAGTTTTTCCTTTTCCTCTCATTGAGAGGAGGCCGTATCCCAGCAGTGGAAACTTTATAGGCTGATGATGATGATGATGATAAGTTTTTCCTTTTGCGTCCTTATATGGGTTACGCTTCAATTGTACTGCGTGTCAGTCAGTCACTTCAGTTTCTCTGAATATCGACACTTTAATCTTATACTTGAACACATTACTGCGACTATTTTAAGCTCTTTGTGGCGGTATTGATAAAATTGATAGTTCTTAACACGTTTTTAATTAACGCTTTATTTGTTAGCATTCCGGCTGATGCAAATAAATAAGTATAAGTACACAGTATGAAGGAACCCACATGGTGATCAATGTTTTAATCAACTATTGCGGCCGGTGCACAGGTGTATCTGATTTTACCGTTACAAATTTTATATTACAGATATTGTTGGTCTCATCTTCTCCTTACTTCTCTATGAACCACCATCCCAGCTTACTTTTCTGTAGCGGCCCTTTCACCTGTCACGTTGTATGGTTCCATCATTTATTTTGTCTTTCCCTGCTCTTATTATAACCATTCTCATTATGATACCTTATCTACATACTCAAAAACTTCCTCACGACATGTAAGTAGGTAGCCAAAGTAAAAGTAATTCTTATTTAACACAACTCATTCGAAACAGACACAATTAAATGGAAAACTCACACAAACATGACTTCTGTTAATGTTAGAGGTACGTACGCTAAAACAAGACATGTTTCAAACATATAACCATGATCACATTCATTACAACTCATGTCGAACATGTAATATAAAGTTTCGCTTGAGTTGCGACCCCAATGAAATTGACTTGTAGGCTATTAACAAAGTTAACGTTAGCTACGTTCTGGTTTACGTCTGTTGCTGTCTGAAATAATTTTGCATTTGGATATGAAGCAAGCAAAAAATCATTCAGAAAAAGCTGATTTACGTTTGCATTAGTCTAGTAGCGAGTTAAGTTCCTTGACATCTATTTGTGACTCTTCATATTTTGACACAATAAAATTATTTCTACATAAACTAAACTCAGAATTAGGCAATAAAAATAAAATGAAATAAAAACTATTAATTTCAGATTTACGAAATCCATAGAATACAAAGCTATACAGCTGTTAGACTTTGGACAATGTAATTTTCGCCACTGAATGTTATTCTATTGAAAACCGTGGTGCCGTATGTCGCCGCTGTACGGCTTGTTTAGTAACTTTAAACAGAAAAAGTCACCTGCAATGTCATTTAAAATCCTGCTATCTATTAATGCTGTGATCACCCATCCTATCTCTTCACAACGGTGGACGTTATAGAAAGCTTATTGAATGGTTCTTTATTATTGTTGTAATTCCAGATAATCAACCTAGACGAACTGGTGAGCAAAATAAGCAAACACTTCCCTGCACTGTCATACTTGAGTCTACTGAGCAACAAGGCGTGCCCCAACCAACTGTCAGACATTGATAAGGATGATTCGGACTACCAAAGATACAGGTACTTAATTAAAATATTAGAAGAAAACTAGCTGACCCGACAGACGTTGTCCTGTCTTAACGATTAATATGTATTACCTATCCTACCTACCCAGATTCAGCAATGAACCTGGTGGGAATAACTAATCGAGTGGTAACTGACCAGTTATCGACCGCCTAAAGTAAAATATTATTAAAGTACTTATTAGTACTTTAATATTTTAGAATGGTGGTTTTGGTGGTAGGATAGTGAAAATTTAGGGGTGTATGTATTTTTTAATGCCGAATCATAAAAGTTAAAAAATGTCAAAAACATATATATACAGTGTTTTAAAGTAGTCGCGTGCCATAGCTTAGGGGCGAGTTCAGTATCGATGAAGGAACCCAAAGGTAAAAAATAAAAAATAAATATTTCCAAAAAAAAAATTTAAACAAAAAAAAATTGCAAGGTCAACCTAATTTAGTACCTACTAACTTCAAATAGCAATATTAAATAATTTTAATTCTAAACGATTGCTATTATATAAAATAATTTTAATTCTAAACGATTGCTATTTTAAGTTAGTGGTCGGCTATTAGTGCTATTGCTGAGTACTTATGAGAATTGAGATCTTGGTTTCGATTCGAAGGATGGACAGTGGTATTTGTTTTTTTTCATATAAGGAATTTCTTATTAGGAGCCCGGATCTGTGCCCGGTTGACGGCAAAAGACTCGCCCTCTTTTGGTACACCTCACCTAACCCTTCTGGATTAAGCACTTTTATTTCATATTTAGTGATATTTAGTTTGTGCGTTGTGAAATAGTACTAAACTTACTCATTATTTACAAATACTAACTTAATTAAAAACTTGTAACTTGGACTATACATAACTCAGTTTTTTTTACTAGTGGCATTCAATTTTATTTTATTTGAGTGTTGACATAGTAGGAGATATAAATCAGGCAATTTGAATATTTAATTAAGGCGCCCGAATGTTTTGTAATTATTCTTTTGCATAGCAGACCGATTAAAATATTTATTCTAAGACAGTTTGGCATTAATTACCCACAAAATTAATGTAGGTAATGCTCGATACAATTTGTATTAATCCCATTAAAAAAAACTATAAAAAATCTTTAAAAATAATAATTGTAACCCCTCTAGTGTTGGGAACAGGTCTAATCTAGACCATTTATATTTAATGTGGTTTTTTTTACTCTAGATATTTTGTAATATACATGCTCCCGAAGCTACGGTTTCTGGACTCTCGGCGCGTGTCTTCAGCGGAGAGAAAAGAAGCGGCGACGCGGGGCGAGTTCATGCGCGTGCGCCGGCCGCCCATTGATGAATATGATGCACCGCTCACACCGTCACTACAACCTAAAGGACCACAAGTCCGGCCCCTGCCCCTGGACTTAGGCGCGTTAGGCAAACATAGAGGTATACACTGCATAATCATCAGTCGTTCTCACGATCCCACTGCTGGGACACAGGCCTCCTCTTTGTGAGAGGGAGTGGGCCATATCCACCACGTGAGCCCAGTGCTCATTGTAGGTATGGAATATGTCTTAAAATTTTTGGTTCTAGAAGATGCTGGTTTCCTCAAGATGCTGCTTAAACTAAATGACCTCATTAGTAGTAGGTACGACGAATCAGATGAATTGCGATCGGTGAAAAAATGGAGGGACAGCTTTGCCCAGAAGTGGGGCAGAATAGGTTAGCATAATAAAACTGTGTGTACGAGACACAAGTACCTACTCGGGCCTCGGCTGACATTGGCTAATATAAACAGGCCATGGAATAGATTCCGTGGAACATATAGACAGATGTTGCACAATATTGTTATATTTTAATTACCTATGTACGACTGCGGCCGTATGTGTTTTCGGTATTTATTGTAATTTATAATAATTCAGTTTAGCATGTCTAATATAACTTGACATTTTAAAATCCGTGCTGTAACTCCCAATTTTATGGTAATGAAGGCGTGTCTGTCAGACATTTTATTAGTTAAGTAGGTTATTTTTTTTTAAGTAGCAACATTTCTAACATGTGTGCTTGTTTCAGGTGCCTACGGCAAATGCAATTACAAGTATACCGGCAAACATTCTGAGGGCAACAGATTTATTTTGAATAGCGATTTATGACCGCATTTGTTTATATCATTCATTCAAAACTGCTAATAGAATTAAGTATTTGTTTATATCATTCATTCAAAAGTGCTAATAGAATTAAGTATGTAAAGACTACATTATAGCGCATGAAAAAGTACGTAGGTAGTTTATAAAGGAAGAAAACGTCTCTATGAAATTAAATCGTGTGAAAGATTTTATAATAGGCATGACGACAGTATCAAAAAATTGCAAATCTATTTAGTCCGTCAGTTGGAGTATTAGAAATTAATGGACACGTATTTTTTGTTTTTGTAAATTAATGAATATTGACAAAGGTAAAACGCATCAAAACTCGGGAGTGGGGGCTCGTGACGTCAGAACTAGGTAAAAATTATACCTAGGCGTGACGTATTGAGAATTTTAAAAGCGTCATATCTTCGTCAATTTTGGTTTATGTAACAAAAGAAAAAACACGGGTCAAATATTTTTTGATAATCTAACTGACGGACTAATTAGTTTTTTTTTGTCGTCTCGCCTATTACCTGTGTAGAGGTTACATACAAAAGATTGTAAACCACTCATTGAATATCATATTGGTACAAGCTGTTTCAAGTAGGAATCGAATAGATGTTGTCATCCCATTCTTATGTGGGTATATCCAATTAGGAATGATATGACAAGACCATTTAGTTAGTTTACCCCTGACAGCAGCGACTCATTAGCAACCTTATTTCTTCTTCTTCTTCTTTGTTCTCGCCTTGTCCCGTTACTCGGGGTCGACTTTCCTGATCATTCGGCGCCATCTATCTCTCTGGTAGGCATCTTGGTCTGTTATTAGTATTAGCAACCTTATTTGAACTAAATTAAAGATCAATATGATTTTGTCAGACCTGTTAGTGGCAGCAAGGTTATTGCATTGCATTGAAGAAAAGATCTCTGTGATTTGTCAGTAATTCAAAAACAGATTTAGCACGGAGTTTGTAAATAATGAAGCCATCTATAAATTACTCTACTATTTAAAAATAAGATAGGTATAATAAATGTTACACACGCCATACATGAATAAAATTTACTGATGTAAATATTAATATTAAACATTTGTGGCAAATCAAAGAATTCGCTTTTATTTTATGTATCTACATTACCATTCCAAAAACATTCCATTATCTCAAGTCACAAGGTTTGATTTCTACTGACGTAAGTAAATGCTGTAAAAATTAATTCGTTGGATCTATATTACAAGGCTTTCGGGTGTGTATATCTTAGATGAACTAAACAAATCTATAATAAGACTGTCACGGGTTCGCCGCACTGCAAAGCCCATAATATCATGGCAAACAAAAGTTCCACAACATTGTTGCTGCAACATGATGTTGTGTTCAACTGACTGTAACATGTCACTATTTTCAATGCGTCGACAAACAACCCGTGAAGTGTTATACAAGGGGATAATGGTGTCGATTCTGTTGTGCACAAACTAAACTTAATTTAGGCTATTGCTATCTTTTTCTCTGTAATAAAACGAGAAAGAGACGGACGCAAATTAGAGCTGTCACATTTAGTTGGAACTAATATTTCTATACAAATGAAGGGTTCACGTAAAAACATATCGACTAAAAACACGGTGAAGCGCAAGGCATGCGCAAGGCACAGGATTTTTTTTTTTTTTTTTTTTAATCTTTATTTTTAGAAAAAGGCTTTAATCGCGAAGCGATTATGTCAGCCTCGTTGTCGATTCTGTTGTGCACAAACTAAACTTAATTTAGGCTATTGCTATCTTTTACTAAAAGGCAGTGCGAGAAAAGGACCGCTATAGCTATGAATGAACTAAGTTAGACATGTGAAACTAGTTTATGCCTTGCGCTTCACCGTGTTTTTAGTAGACATGTTTTTACGTGCACCTTTCATTTGTATGGAAATATTAGTTCCAACTAAATTTGACAGCTCTAAATTACGTCGTCTCTTTCTCGTTTTATTAGAGAGAGAAAAGATAGCAATATCCTAAATTAAGTTTAGTTTGTGCACAACAGAATCGACACCATAAACTAGTTTGACATCTCTAACTTAGTTCATAGCTACAGCCGTCCTTTTCCGTCCTTTTAGTAAAAGATAGCAATAGCCTAAAATAACTTAAGTTTGTGCACAACAGAATCGACACCAATGTACACTATTTAGGACGTCTACTTTTTGATATACAAGGTGTAAAAGACCTCATCACGAAGCCGTCAACCAAGCATTCTGTACATCAAACTAAGTAACTTTACGCAAAAATGTTTGCTGGGAAACAACTTTTGTTTTTGGGGTGAAAAATCATGTTTTGTGGTAGAACTCAATGTAACGCACTCAAAACATTGTGCTGATGGATGGATTGAATAGTACGGGGGTCGTGGAGATGTTTAAAGTAAAAATATTACACTAAAAACTTGTATTTAAAAAAAAACTTGTCAAAAAGTTGGAACTTTGACCCCCAATATCTCCGTAACTAAAAGGTTCCCAGGTATGGTGTAGAACAAAAAAATGATCGCAATGACGGGGAGAACAAGTGCCTTTCGGCTTCGTTAAGAGGTGTTTTACACCCTTTATAGGCTCATTTGTAGGGTGTAAAAAGACAACGAACCCGAGAGGCACTTGATCTCTGCATCATTACGATTTTTTTTTTGTTCTGGACCATACCTGGAATCTAGTTACGGAGATAATGGGGGTCAAAGTTCCAACTTAATCACAAGCTTTGTTTTAAAATACATGTTTTTAATGTCAAAACTTTACTTTAAACACATCCACGACCCCCACACTATTCAATCCATCCATCAGCACAATGTTTGGAGTGCGTTACATTGAGTTCTACCACAAAACGTGATTTTTCACGCCAAAAAAAAAGTAATTCTATATTTTTGCATAGGGTTACTTAATTTGATGTAGGTACACATTATTGCTTGGATAACGGTTACGTGAAGTCTGTTTACACCCTATATGTAAAAATGTGTTTTATGGGAAAATCATTCTACTTAAAACAGTAGCTATTTTAAGCAACGGTCATCCAACAATATGAGACAAAAGTCACTCTAGCTAGGGTCAATTTGGGGTCGTCTCTTAATCCGTAGACATACATCCCAGTGGGTGTTAAGGCGCATACCCACCGCGGCGCACGGATAGGCCACGCACGTGTATTAAGCTTCGCTTTGCAAGAAAATCTTTGTGATTGTGTCCACTGCAAACAACGGACACGCTATGCATCAATTGACGTCATTAGTACATGCGTGGCTTGCTCGAATAAGGCGCTCACATAGCTTAATGCTATCAACGCCATGCACGCTGTGCATGCAGTACACACTATACACGAATATTATCCCACGCTACTCTATGCCGCGGTGGGCCTCGCACGCCACAGTTGTACATAGTCGTGGGCGTGTAGTGTGTACTGCAGTGGAAACGTAGACCCACGTTGTCAAACAAATGAATCCACAAAGCTAAAATGCGCCGCGTGCCCGTGCTCAGCATGCGCCGCGATGGGTTTGCGCCTTTATAGGGTGTTTTTTTTTCTATTTTTGACATCTTTATGAAGTCTAGTTTTTTAAATAATTGTCGAAAACTCAGTAAGGGATTAGGACTTGGTTAAATAGGCGCCTAAGAGAATTCACATTTCATGTTAATATAATCAGATCCTTATTATTTTAAGTGTAAGGCTGGCTGTGATACTCGTATGGGATTCATACTTGACACAGTCAAGTCAAAATCCGGTGTTAATTTTGGGGTTCGCAAGTTATTGTGAATAAAACCTCGCCTGCAGTGCAGTAATGCAGAAATGGATTCCTATATGCGGCGTCGTTTCATATTGCTGCTCAAGTATTAAATTAGTATTTAATTGTTTTTTCATAATAGGCGGCGCCATGCCAAAGACAATGAGACTGGTTTTAAGTGATATTAAATAGTCGTAATGTTTCGTCAATGCATTCTAAAGGGTATAATGAGAAAAACAAAATAACTGGTTTATCCATAAACATATTTTATTATTTAATTTTATTAATCATATGAATATTTTGAATTGTTTAAATCGTAGGAATGCATCGTCGGAAGTATAGCATACATAAAAATAAATTAAGTACTAAAAATTACATCAAAAATTGTCCTATATCATACAATGTTACCTAGGGTTTATCATATAAACCTTTATAATATTATTGTTATGTACTTTTCACCAAGCTTTTATGTACAACATTTTAAAAATAACTAGTTATGTTTTTATATTTATTTACATATTGGATTAAATGCAATTGCAATTGGCTCTGAAACTGCTGCTAACAAAAGATAATATTAGCTTGGTGAGTTATGAGAAGCAACAACGAGTAGGTTAGCGACATTCATATACTTCCAAATAATTCGTTATTTGATGTTTTTCTCCACATACTTAAGACATTGTACGAAAAAGTCAACTTTCTCTTTGCAATCTTATTACATTCATAAGTACACCTCTCCGACCTTTTTGCCAAGGCCCAATTTACAAGCTGAATAGTGATTATCTGCTACGAACAAAAAGACATCAAGTTCCAATCTTTATTTAATAAAACGACTTTATTTATCAATGATTGAATGTTGAACTTAAATAAGTTTTAGAAATGCAACTTGTGTACATAAAAATGCAACAATACCCACCCAAATACGTACCTTCTTGCGTCAATGCTCAATGACGCGAAGCTTTACAAAATGTCACGTTTGAATTGAATACCTGATCATTATTAACGTAAGTTTATCAATATACATCTGCAGTCTATAAAAATCTCAGGTACAACCCCGTAAAAAATAATACAACACGAATCTCACGTTTCATATACAAAGCTGTCCGTGAACGACTATAATCATTCTAGCTACTTATTAAAAATACGTTGTATTAATTTCAAAGTTACAATTACATTAACATCGCAGTGTTCTTGAACTAAAGGAGAGAAAGATAGCATGGTTTCAACATTTCAGCTTCACTTATAATATGAATTAGAAACAAAAATGCCTTGGTTTGTCTGGTTTATTTGACTGAATAAAGTTTTAAGGTCCAAATCAAATCCCATGTAATAAAAATTCTAAAAAAAATGTTTGTGTGACTCAATTTGTGCATGATTAAAGCCATTGGAACGTTTTACAAAGTTAGTTTAAAACATACCGTTAGTTAGGCATCGTCTATCACATAGTAGCCTAAAAACTACAACCTCTAGAATAATACTAAGCATTTACTTATTAATTTACAACTATATTTATCAGTTGCCATGCTTTAATGGCGAATTTTCCAGTGCTTTTTATGAACGTACTAGATGGCAGTGATCAACTTTTGGGAATAATAAAATGGCTCGTTTTTATGTCCACAAAGCCTTAACTGAATTACGGAGGAACCTAAGCTCGACTCGACGCACCAGGAGTTTAGACGTAACGCAAAAACACTCAGAAGAACAATAGCAAAAACCATGCAAAAACTTGTAGTTCAGTTCAGTGATGCAAAAGAACAGTAGACTTTTTATGTTAAAAATGTTTGACAGAATGACAGAAAAAAGGTTCTTTACAGTTCTCACTTTTAGCAATGAATAATAAAGAAATTTTACTATCCAATAAGTTTGACATGTGCCTAGGAGATTTTGTTTTGCCCTGCTAAAAGATTTTACCATTGACCTTTATATACGTAGTAAATTCTTTTTTTATTGGATTTTACTAGAACGCCGCTTAAAAAAATATTCTCAAAGCTGATCAGCGCCATCCATTGATATATACTGAAGCTTTGTGACAAACGTCAGTGGAAAATTCCTCATTGTTATATAATTTATCTATTATCGAATAATTTAATTGCCAACACGTGGTATGCAATGGATGGCCAAACACAACCTGGGTTTTAATTTCACAAATTATAATTATACTTGAATTAGCATTACTCGTTTCCAATACAATAATACTCCGAAATCGATATTTAATTAATTCAGAAATTAATATGTATCGAGATATGTCTTACAAAAAGGTACACTCGGTGTCTAAACAAAACGTAAACAATCTCTGTACAAGTACAAAAATATATTAACTGTTACATAAAAATATTGATCTCGATAAAATATAATGTGTCAATATTCCATTGTGTTAATGCCGTTCCAAATAAAGCTTTGGTTAATACAATGCGCTCAAAAGCAGATCGGATCGATATTACGTACATACTACACTATACAAGTCAAAATGGAATGTGTTAATCACAAAATATTAGGCTGACGTAATCTACTTGCATCACATGTTACTTAATTTTGTATTACACATAAAAATACGCTTTCAGTTATAACATTATCATGTGCATCGATCAAATAAAATGGCACAAAATTTTGTTAACGTACACGACGCTACTATAATCTACGCTCACTTGACGAAAGCACTTATTACTGAAAATAACAAAAAAAATACTATAAATGACGCATTTACTTATACTTCTATAACTTGAAAACGATACATCAGTGAAAACAACAAAATAGGCAATAAATAATAGAGCCTACTTTAGCATTGATAAAGAATATACAAATATTGAACAATTTAGGTACAAGTAGTTACCCTCTGGTCTTGATATACACGATATAAAAGTTATTCTTAAGACACTACGGTTATTAGTGACGGTTAAAAAATGACAAATACAACAAGACTGACTAAGTAAGTACCTCGATCACTAAGCGAGCTACGTAGCATCGCCGAAGTCAATGATAAAAATCATTGAAAGTATTATACACCATCATGAATATTGTAAAAGCTTACAAGTATTGACTTACAAAAAATAAATCGCTATCTGAAGATAAAGCAGCCTACTCAACAGGCAGTCTCGCAAAACTGTAGAACCGGCCGCGAAACCATAAGTGAGCGCACCCGCGAACTAGCACTTGTCGAATAAGCAGAAGTCTTTTACGTTTGGGCCTAACTAGAAACACTGCCCCGAACACCATGAACGCGGTTTCGAAATAAACTGTAACAAATTCACTTGAAACTTTGAATAAAATTCAGCAACAACTAAAACGATCTAAAGAGTATTATGGTGATTAATTTACAGCACGATCATGTTTTTCAAGAATCGTCCGTTTTGTTCCAAACCCGCGTTCACCGGCACACACGGCACTTAAAGTTTGGGTCTAACTAGAAGTGAACGTAGCTAGAGTATTCCCTTGAGTTGGCCCGTCCACCTGCGCAGGCGCTGTGCCCGAGTGGAGGCCGCAGCGGAGGCTACACTTGCGTCACACAGTGCGCCAGCTTGTCTAGCTCGGCTTGCAACGCTTGCCGCTTCTCGCTCTCTTGATTCAACTTATATTTTAAGTCCTCGATGGCCGTATTGAAAACTGTGTTTTGTACTTCCATGAGCTTCTCCAAATTCATTACCTGTAAATTAAATGTTGGAATTATGTTTTGTTTGATATTTCTATCCGGCTCGAAGGACCATGAAACAGTTGACAACTTACCCTATTATTGAGCTGCGCAATCAACGCGTCGTTGGATTCTACTTTTTCCGTTTTGGAATGCATTCGCCTCTCCAACGTGCTTGCGCTAGGTTTATCTCCGCTCACAGCATTCGTTGATACTTTCTCTAGTGACTTTTCTATTCTCTCGATGGTGCTTGTTTTGCTCGTTTGTCTGGTGAGTGCACTGACTTCGGGGATGACTGGGGATTTGTCAGGTTTGGCGTTGGTGGATTTGTCGGGGATGATGTGGGAGGAAAGGATGGCTGCGGACTTGTCGGGGATGATGTGGGAGGAGAGGATGGCTGCGGACTTGTCGGGGATGATGTGGGAGGAGAGGTTGGCTGCGGACTTGTCAGGAATCATGTGAGAGGAGACGATGTGTGCGGACATCAGGGTGGCGGAGTGCGGGATGGGGGACGTCGGGACTGCGGGCGGCGCCGAGGTGGGCGGAGCGGATGGCGGGGCAGTAGTGGGAGCGGAGGGCGGGGCAGTAGTGGGGGCGGAGGGCGGGGTCGCGGCGGTGGGAGGGGCGGGGGGCGCGCTGGTGGGCGGAGGGGGCGCCTGCGGCTTCTTAATCTCGTCCAACATCGACATGATCGTACGACCTGCCGACCGATAACATTTTAGTCAATTTCGTGACACAAGTAATATTATTCTTTTACTATTTTGGAAGTTAATACTCATACGAATACAATAAGGTTCAACATCTATACTAATATTATAGAGAGGAAAGATTTGTATTTTTGTATGTAACGAATAAACTTGAAAACTACTGGACCGATTTAAAAAATTCTTTCAGCAATGGATAGCTACATTATCAGCGAGTAACATAGGCTATATTTTATCCCCGTACTCCCACGGAAACGAGAACTACGCGGGTGAAACCGCGTGACGTCCGCTAGTTATGTATATTAAAGTATACCTGCAGCGGTGGGTGATTGTACTGGCTTGACAGCGTGAATCTCGGTGTCGCGTGGTGCAGGCGTAGCTTCCTTCCTTGAATCCATCAAATGACGAACTTTTGTCTATAAACAAATAACTAATTATAGTAATGTTCACAAATCATTACATTAAAATAATGCTAAAACTTAACTTTATATAACATTACCTCCTCAAAGCTCTCCATTAATGACATTCGACTGCTAATCGATGACGTGCTTTTAGACATTTCCATAGAATGAGTTGATCTTTTTTCTTCTAGACCAACGTCTAGAATTCTGAAAGGAAAAAATAAATAAAGTTGAACCTGAAGTTAATAAACAAACTGTCTGAGATGATTTTGTAGGTAGGCTTGGCAATACAAGATAGAACCAGATAGAAAATACAAATAAATTAATGTCAAATCTGAAGACTCGGCAAAGCTTCTAAAGGCGCTTTCTCAGCGGAGAATTCGCCTGTACTGTAACAATCCAAGATTCGATTTTTGAACATTACGTTACAAGTGGTTGTTACAAATTGTATCGTTACAGGTACGCACTGTAACGATACAATTTGTCACAAAAACTTGTTTCTGTACAAAATCAGCAAAATCCGGCAGGCTGGGAGCGCCTTAAGGTGACACTAGACGACATTTTTTCATAGACATTTCGGAAGAGTATTACTCCACTGTTATACCACTGTACATCCCAAGTTAAACATGACAACGTTTTGTCTTATTATTAATTATGTCTGTGCGGAAACAGAATAGTTAACTAAAAATCCATGAAAAAGTTACGAGCTATCAAAGATTCGTTTTAATTGCCAATTTTAATGCAAATTTGGGCGTAAATTAGTAATAAAAGAAGTGTCAAATTTTCAAAACAAAGTCGGTACCGAAAAAACACAACTATCGAATAAGTCAATAAATTTTATTTGTAATTGATTTATGCAGTGGTTTTTTCATTAAACTCGATTTTCCAAAGGCCTTTTCGTATTTTTTTACGCGCGCCTTTTACTATGAATTATCGTGCATCTCACTGAACTCACTCTGTCGGGCACGATGCCAGATGAGACAGGGTGCTTTTTGGTCACGCCCACCAATGAGTTCGAGCCCGCGACTATAGTCTGCGCCAGATAAGTAGGAATTAAAGGTCATTGCCCTTTCCTTTATTTCTCTGCGTAGGTACCCCGACAATACATTATGAATCGTTTTATATTACTAGAAAAAGTCAAGGATCACGATAAAGGTCGTTTCGGGACAAGTTTATGTCTGTTTTCGGAATTATGTATTTGAATAAATGTATGCGGGTTAATGACCTTTAATTCCTACTTATCTGGCGCAAACTATAGTGTCACCTTAACTTTGTTTTTTATCATGAATCGACTCTACCCTAGTACAAAAATACTAATTTACCTGTCCGTACTACCGCTGCCCTTGCTAGCCACGCCGGTCTGGTCCGAGAGGCGCGACTTGCCGTCCGCGATGAAGCTGGTCTTCTTAGCCTGGTTCAGCTTCAGTTCCGCCATCCACGGCGCCTTATGTTTCTCCCATTCGCGAGTCCGAGGCTTAATTTCTTCCGCCGCTTCCGGATACTCCGTGCGTGCTGCTTTTTCTGGTGGTTTTTCGGCTGTAAGTAATTTTTTTTTAGTTTTTTCTTTGGTTAATAACTCAGATGGATTTTTTTCATTCTATTAAGTCTGTAAGCTAACTTATAGGTAAGAATTGTACGAATAACGAAAATTAATGAGGTTTGGTATTTTCAAAGTCAGTGTCTACTCGTAACTCGCTTCGTTTCTCATATTTTATTTCTTAGCACGTATTTATTATTGTAGAAATAATTTAGATACAAATATATAAAATCAGTGGAGCCTCTAGCACTTTTCTCTAGATATCTGTTTTAAATGTTTATTTAAACAGCCTATAATTTCATAACTGATATTACGATTTTAATTGAGTGTGGATCGTATGATAACAATGGGACTTAGTTGTTCCCACTATGTCGTGACGATTAATATATCGTTGGTTTTTAGTTGGCAAAACTCGTGGACGACAGTAATCGTGTCGTCCTATATGTGAATACCTCCATTTATATACACAAGCATCAACACTTAAAACTACAGGATTATCTGTTGTCACAACATAGTGGGAACAGGGCCTTACTGTTATTTTTCAGTTTTAGTTATTCAAAACCAAAGGTAAAAAGTTCTTTTACCTAAAATGGATAGACATAATATTCGACCATAAGTGTTCCTAAATTATATACGTCACATTGCTACTTGACCTACTTTCTAAGTTTAACTTGGACATGACTGACATCGGTGAAGGAAAACGTCGTGAGGAAACCTGGACTTACACGTGAAAACTTTCAGAGGGGCAGTAAGGGGAACGAAAGATCTTAAACGCTGTAGCTGCACGAAAATAGTTTTAAGAGCCATTTCACATTTTCGCGCAAATTTCTAAGACTTTAGTCGCCTAATTATACTATCTTAGATTAACACCCTGGCATTTTTGAATACATGTTAAAAATAGACTAGTCTTTCTTATTCACACTTCATGTAACACATTTACAAAAACTTATTTGTTTAGTAAGTAGTGATTAATCTCCCACAACTAGTTTACTGAAAAATCATCGCAAAATCAATTTCAGACTCCTATATCTATCGTAAATATTTATAAATTTCACTGAAAAAAATTCGTAAAGCATCAGACATATACTTTTGTCGACACATAATGTACTAGAATATCGATAAATAGTAACATTAATTAGTAAAAAAACAAAGTCTTAGGTCAATTTTTACGTTTTATATCGCTATTTTATCGTGATTTTTTGGTTTGAATAAAGCGTAATTACATTAAACAAATTATGTAAAAATAAACTATGATCTTTTACTAAACTAATTCCAAAGTTTTATTAAAATCAATTCATTTAATCAGGCATAATATAATTTTTAACATCACTCTAAATTACAATAAATTACGACGCATAAGCGAGCACCGATTAGTACGGCCCGAGCGCCCGTCGTCGAAGGACCTGTGCCATTTTTTTTCCGCGTCCCGATTTTCGAGCGTATCTATCGTAAACGCATTGTTATACTACGACTACAACATTTTGAAACGCTTTGTATTTTTTTTCATTGGGTTAGAATTTCGTTTATTATCAAGTAAAGTACTATTTTAGTAGTTTGTAGAATATTTGTTATATTTCTGTTTTATTAGTTTTAGCAATGGAGCGTAAGGGTTGTATTCTCATTGTGTCAATAAAAGGAAAGAATAAAAATTCTGCAAAAGCTGAAAGCAAAAGAAGCGAGATGGATATTATTTTTATTTGCAATTCATATACACAGTTATCGATCACGTTAGTTGAATGCTCCAAAAATGACTTTTTCAAGATCAAAGTAATTCCTGCACCTTTATGAACTTGGAGGGTTGTATTGATAATTTTGATGATTATAATTCTGTAACTACATACGTCTTACAGCCGCGAATAATATTCTAATCAACATACAACCTAGCACTGGCCTGCAAATTGCAAAAAACGTAAGAAAATTTGAATTTGAAAATTTGATTTTGCGGGCTACCCTGGAGCATTAGCCTTAACATAATTATATCGACATGGAATATAGAACCGTAATTACAATTTGAAAGGTTTCCCTTGGGTTTTCCTTTAAAACTATTTCGGTGTCGAAATTTGATAGCTATTTTTTTGTTTTCATTTTAGAATGAGAAATCGCGTGAATCAAGTACAGGAGGATAGTACTTTTAGAAGAGCCGCCATGCTGGGTACTGGTGGAAAGTCTGCTTCGACAACAGAAATTGTATGTTTTAGTTACACTTTTATGTTTAATACAGCAGTCTATTCAGTATCAAAATCAAAGCATTTATTTCAAGTAGGCCAGTTACAGGCACTTTTGAACTGTCGAAACAAAGATGAAAATTAAATGTAGCTACAGTCCCAGTCACAAGACATAAACTGTGAAAGTACTGTAGTATTTATATTCAGTATCATAGGTACCTACTATAATAAAAAGTATATTCATACTTTAATAATATCATAAAGAGGAAAGATTTGATTTTTTGTTTGTTTGTGTGTTTGTTACGATTTAATTGAAAAACTACGCGACCGATTTAAAAAATTTCTTTCAGCAATGGATTATCATCATCAGCTACATTATCAGCGAATAACATAGGCTATATTTTATCCTCATACTCCCACGGGAACGGAAACTATGTAGGTGAAACCGTGCGACGTCAGCTAGTCATACAGGGTGGAATTTTTCAATGCTACCTGGAGGGAAAGTACTCTAAATACTGGAGATAGCAAATTTTACTCAAAGGAAACATTCCTAAATTTTTAAAAAGAAAATAATCTTTATTCACAGATTTTCGGAAATTCGCTTGCCACAATCGGGCATAGCAGCGGTGGCCCAGTGGTGGCGGCCCCGAACACGTCGTGTCGTGGTTCGAACCCAGACAGGCGCATTACTTTGTGTAATTTATTTCATCACCACTGCTCTCAAAACGGTGAAGGAAAACATCGTGAGGAAACCGGCATGTCCTAGAACCAAAAAATTTGGAGACATGTGACATCTACCAATCCGCACTGGGCCCGTGTGGTGGATTATAGCCCATTCCCTCTCATAGAGAGGAGGCCTGTGTCCCAGCAGTGGGAACATTAATAGGCTGATGATGATGAGTCTAGAAGGCTTTAATAGAATAAAGACTGAATAAATAAATTATCTTTTTGCATAAATCTCAAACCAAGGTGCATTACGATTATAACGGCCCAAGATTGTTTAGTCTGTCTCGACACTCGCGCTGGACTGTTTGCGTTGTGTATGTGTGGATTGCTACGCACACATACACAAAGCTGCGTTCGTTTAGCTAAACTCGAGCGTTGTAATTTTGTGAAATGGCAAGAGACTATAATTTTTCGTGAAATTTTGATAATAATAATAATTTTGATTCACAAATTTTCAAAAAAAGAAAGCAGCAAGAAAATGGCCATTTTACACATTTTTTATATTTATGTCAATTGATCCTGCTTCTAATACTAATCAAAATTTTCTTTGGGACCAACCCAAACCCAAAAAATGGAGTATTAAAAAAGTCAAAAATTGCTAAAAACTTCTGTGAATGGGTATTAATATTTCACGAAAAAATATAGTCTCTTATAACCATTTTCGTGTAGATACAACGGTTTAGGTAGTTCCTCTTACTGCCGCTGTAAGTTTCCACCCTGTATACATAATATAAAACACGTGATTGTACTCATGATAACAAACTAGTTCGAGATTCGCGATTTCAGGTTTGGTCCCATAGTAATATGGGAACAAACCTGAAATCGCGAAAAAAAATCTGACGTTCAGTACATCTACACTAATATTATAAAGAGGAAATATTTGTATGTTTGTATGATTGTTATGAATAAACTCAAAAACTACCGCTCTGATTTCAAAAATTCTTTCACCATTAGAAAGCTACATTCACCCTAAGTAACATAGGCTATATTATATCCCCGTACTCCCACGGGAACGGGAAGTACGCGGGTGAAACCGCGTGACGTCCGGTAGTTCATAATATATTGATAGTACCTACTCGTATTTTGCCTTTCAGTTTTACTAAGTTTAACACTATATTTTATGAGGCTTTGTGTCTCCACTCGTACATAATGGCCATTCTATGTGCATTATTGAGTTCGCATTGTATTGGACAAGGCCAAGGCTAGCAGAGACAATCAATTACTAAGATGGCTGCCTATCGGAGCGGAGTCAAGCGGAAAACTATATTACCATTGCGGACGAAAACAAAAACAATGCGCACGCGTAATCTTTAACGTATTCTTAGAAGTTGTTTCAGCTTGATCTACCTGTTTTCTGGTTATTTTTTTCACTAGATTTAAAATATGATCATCGGTCAAAACGACTTTATGTTGACTTTATTGAGTTTAAGGGGACTACAGGAGCTAAACGCGAGTTTTATTATGCAAAAAAGCATATGATTCACTGCAATAAACAAAACCAGAAAATATATGATATTCTTCAGGATATAATGCTAGTATGACAGTGTTTTGAAAACATAATACAACTAATTTTACTCGATTAAAAAAATCACGAACTTATCTCTAAAAATTTCTTTTAACGAGTAAAAACCATACTAAAATACATGCGATCATTCTGATTTTTTGGCAAATAATTCTACAAGCAACATATTAGCATGATAGTGTTTTATTTTTTTAGTCCAATCAATAGACTTTTTGTAAATCGCAAAAAAACACTCATTTCGCACTATTCGGCCCGCAGTGACTGACGTAACAACCACTTTGTAGTGCAAGCTGATTAGAACTTTATTCTTACTACCTGTAACGACTGTCAAAGGTCTACAATTGACAGCCGGGACCAACGGCTTAACGTGCTTTCCGAGGCACGGAGGAAACTCGGTATGTAATGGGTGGTCACCCATACATGGACCAACCCAGGCAAGCACGGCTTAACCTGAAGATCGACCCGAGCGGCTGTCATTATTTAGCCACATCGGTGTTAATTATAAAATAGCAATAAAAAAGAACTTTGTCTACTAAGGCAAGCTACTGCCTTACTATGCTGAGCACTAAGGCATCACAAGGGCATTGAAAACCCGTGCTCAGTCCGATACACCGACTAACTGTAAAGCTGCGTCTACGCAAGGCGAGCCGAACACGAGCTGACCATAAGCGTAGCACAAATTCCCTTGACGTGAGCTTCTACGCTAAGTGGATTCGTGCTCCGATCGTGATCGGCTCGCGTTGCGTTGATGCAGCTTTAGGTTTTATGATAATTTGAATAGGTTACCTTCGTGTCCGTTGCTTAATCCTATTAGTTGTGGAGTATCATCGCGGAGTGCTTGACTAGGCGGCCTGCGCCGAGGTGCTTTTACTCTGAAACATTAAACAAAACTATAATGTGAAACATCTATAAGCGCGGGTAAAACCAAAAAATGACGCGTCGCCAACTGACAAGTTGTCAACCCGGCCCTAACAATCCCGAACTTTACCGACCTGTTGAAGCAGCATAAGATCTACATATTCGACACGGTTTACAACAAGCCAGCTGGTCTCGGAGCACAGCGCTGGGTTACAATCTCGTGACTTCTAGTTCGATCCCAGCCTAAGGATTTTCAAAGTCTAGTCCCAAAGAGGAATTTTCCATGCTTGGCAATCAGTATTGTATCTGCATTTTGTAATTAGTCTGGGTACTGTGATATCTACATATACTAATATTATACAGAGGTAAAATTGTGTGTATGAAACGCAAAAACGCGCCTGTGTATGGGAGCCATACATAAGACCTTATTACTGTAGCTTTGTATTCTTACCTGCCAGCTCTGGGGTCGTTGAGTAAGGAGTTCCGTTCGATATGGTCGAAGGTGTTGGCGTTGTTGGTATTACTGTTGGCGTTGGCTATCGGCGTGGTCTTGCTGGGAGCAGCGCCGTCGGGTCGGTCCCACTCGCCGCCGCTACTGCTACCACTCGATACTGTTGTTGACGACGATTTCTCTCTGGAAATACGACAACGATTACGATATTAGTTACAGCTTGTTTAAGTTAGCCTCCAATGAACACACAGATGTGTTGTTGGGGAGTTCGTTCCGACAGTTTTTCTACCCAGTTAAAATACGAGGAAGTTGTAAAGAGCAGGCGTTATGTTATTTTGAACCTAATTGGTATTAATGACTTTTGATTTGAACACTGAGCCCAACTGTAATGCCCTAACACGGAAATGTGTAGATAAATCTTTTCAGTCTAACTTTTAGTAGACCTGAAAAATCTGCTTGCTCAAGTCTACTGATTCATTTTATCCAGCTACAGAGATGAATGTTACAAAACGATCTCAAATTAAAATCGGGAAGCTTGGGATCTATTTTTTGTAGCAACAAAACTCTTTGAATAAAGTTCATTAGGATTTACAGAGTGAAACTCACTTGTCTATAGACGATAACATTTTATTCTTGAGCCCGCTGAACAAACCGCCCACCCCTGACGTGGGCGTGGGACTCTTCTTCAATGGCACTGGAGGTTTCTTCACCTGAAACACATAAATAAAAAAAATATTAGTTAGGATCAATACGATCGCCCCGCATTGAGACTAAACTTAAACATAAGTGGCGAAATGTGATTGTACTATAGACCGAAATGAGAATGTAGACCGAAATGTGGTTGTACTATAAACCGAAATGAGGGTGTACTTTAGACCGAAATGTGGTTGCACTATAGACCGAAATGAGGGTGTACTATAAACCGCAATGTGGGTGTGCTATAGCTTGAAATGAGGGTGTACTATAAACCGAAATGTGGTTGTACTATAGACCGAAATAAGAGTGTACTATAGAACTCTGCCCAACCCTTCGGGAAAAAACAGGTTTGATGTTATGCTAAACATTACTTCTTGTAAGTTAGCAGATTCTAACAATCGGTCGGACACTACAAGTCGTCCCATTTTCACGTTATCTTTAAGTACACAAATGCAAGCACTCGTAAATGATCAGATTACTTAAATACCAGTACAAGTTAGATTAGTATTGGGAGCTAATAATTGCATTGTTGCGTATATCGATAAAGATTTAGCTATTCAAGGACGGCGCAACACGACTATGAATAATTTAATGAATGTTTATATCTGGTTGTAGAATCATCATCTTGAAATATTTCAACCTTCTCATCAACATTGGAAAAGTTTTTATAAAGGCCTCTTTTGGGGGTGACTGTCATTAGAAGCCTAATGCTTCCTTGATGTGAGAATAAATATGAAAGTATTCACCGAGATCGTGTCCGTCTACTTTCCCAATGCAATCAAGTAATCTTAGGATGCAAATACGATGCATTTGCAACCGATTTACGTATGCAAATAAATGCAATAACCTCACCTGATCCAAAGATCCATCGCTGACCGCCTCACTATGTATAATCTTCTCCGACTCACTCTTATTTGTTACTGTGACTGTACTTTGTGTATCCTTACTGATTGCGTTCTCCTTGTGCACGCTGAAAACATAAAAATAGTCATAAAAGAGACGACATGAAAACACACCTAAAGCGACGAGTTTTACGATGAATTCCTTAAGAGAATATATTGGCAAACCCGTTAGCTTCGGCCCACTTTAGATGCCTGTTTTCGAAATCATAGAATGATTCAAGTTTGTTTTATTTTTATTGTTGTGCATTAGCATATTTATTTTTAACCCATCTTTATTAGATACAATATTTGCGAAATTTTAAAATTCAAATGATGCATTTAGATAGCACAATACTACACACTACACACACAGAATAATACACTAACCATCAAACTGACACTGTACTAAACACACATCTAAAGGGTGTTCCCACTTCCAACAATTAAATTTATTTCGGCTGTCCATACGAATGATCTAATACTTTACCAGAGTGCGTTTACTATCAAAATCTTAGTAGGTCACCACCGTTAACTCTAATCTCTGGCAAGATAAGAACAAGTTAAAAGTATAAAATACCTTATTTTAGACGTGGTCAGTTCCTTGACGGATGCTGTTTTCTCAGAGTACTTGTTTGTGAGTGAGGGGTAGATAGAGTTCGAAGTTTTGACTGGAGGGCGGTCTGGCTTCTTCTCATCGAGTTCTGACGATACTGTAAGTAAATATGTAAGACACGTTAGTATTGCTGGCAAGTGACGAAGTTGTCGCTAGTAGTGAATACTGGCGGCAAATGAGTATATATTTTTTTACCTTAAAGTACTATCTGGCCTTCAAAAGTTTATTTTATGGATGTCTCCATAATCTATCGATATGATAGTCATTTATTTTCTAACTATACTTAATGTATATTGAAAGTGACGACGTATTGGTATTATTAAATTACTCGTAATATGCTATTAATTCAGCAACACCCCCTCAAAATAATTAATGCACACTTACACATTTTGGAAAACAAATTTTGTTCACTTGAAAACATTTTTCTAAACTGCAACATTATAATTATAACAACAAAAAATACTTCTTTTTAAATGACATTTAATAAAACATGAATATTATACTCTTGGTATAAAATAAACACTTAATTATTCCGTTATCAATTCCTCAGAAACGATCACACAAACCACAAAAATGTCTCACAAAGTTTCACATACACAGATAAAACTTTAAACAAATCCGACTCACTTTCAAAAACCATTTTAGAGAATCACATATCGAGGAAATCAGTGGAGCAACGTGCAACATTAGTGTTACACCAACGCGGTTAGTGAGGCAACTAGTTATAAAAAGACAGTGTCGAGACACAGCGTGCTGAGGCAAGTTACGCAAAATCACGACTCGGTCCGCAACCTTCATGAGAAATGTCAATAGCAGAACATCGAATACTAGAGTGGGCGGTGTTTACCAACAGGCTGTGCGTGTTAGCGCGATCACGACTCAAGTACTTCACGCGCGATGTAATGGTACAATGTTATTGTTTAGCTATACGTAAACTTGATGCGATCGGAGTTAATATTACGAATGTCCGAAGATTTCAAGGCTGCGCCTCCATGTGCTACTTACGTTATCTTGTTCGCTTCGCTTGACTAGTGAACCAAATGGACAAAATTCTGTTATCGTACTTTCAGGAAATTATAAATTATCGGGACTCACACAAGATTTCACAAAAAACCGTCTTAAATTTCTATAAAGTCCAAATAAAACATTACACAAATCAAGAAGGTCAATCGACAATGTTAGAGATGTTGTCTCCTAATAGCCATAAACTGAAATAACAAAGTAGGTCTACTAATAACAAAATGGACCAAAGTTTTTTTTCATCTGCATACGTCAATGGCTGCACGCTAGTTTCGATACGCATAAATTAGTAATATTGCGTGTCTTGCAACCAACCGATTGCATTCGGCCAGTGTTACAAAGTTTACGTCATCTTAGATTATACTATCATACTGTATAAATGTGAGTTTGTTACCGGACTTATTGGTGTAACCTTGTAATATATTAGAGAGCGTATGATACATTAAAAACGTGCAAAATTCGTCAGTGTTAATTAGAAAGTCAATTTGATCGCATAAGTAGTCTCTTTTTTGTGTGTATTCAAATATTATGATATTTTCAAGATAAAACTACTTCTATAAGACTATATTTATCAGAACTTAGTCAACTACACTTCATAATTTTACATTTTGTAAGCAAAGATAGGAAGAGCGGAATAATCCATCCGCCGCCTTTTAATTTTTTTTTTATTATAAATTTAGAATCACAAAGACTAACCTTGCAAACAAATCCAGAGTTAATAAACAGCTAAACTTAAAACACTCTTATGCTCAACCTCCAAGTTTTAGCACACAATGTTCCTTTAGAATCTAACATCACTTATTGAGTGATCATTATTACAAAACGAGTTTTAGTTAAGTATCAACATATAAGTTGTTTAGGAGACAAAGTACGGTCGAACAAGCTATTTGGTTTACATTTTACCATGTAATTTGTTGGTTAAACTGTAAACCAAATAGCTTGTTCGAGCGTACATCACACTATAAATAAATTCAAGGTGTGTGTGGGGATTACATCAGTTATCTGTCATTGTACTGATGATACATAACGGAATTTATCTATTAGCCAGACACTACCGTACTCTCTCTATTGATAAAACCTTCTATTGATTGTCTAAAGAATGTGTGGCATAATTCTGATAGACAGACGCACTATGTAAAATACTGGTATTCAGCTGCACCCAGTAAGACTGGAAGCCAACCCCAACATAATTGTAAACATCGTAATTTAATCTGTAATCAGCCCATTTATTTTTTATTGTAATTGTGCAATCTACAACGATTGATGCGTTTAAGAAACGAGCGACAGTTAATTGAAAAGGCGATAAAGTGCAATCTGCGTAATGGGTGACACAACACAATGTCATCATTTAGTTAATTGATTTGAGCACCACAGCCGGTATTATCTTTTACATGCTTTGTTTTTTATCTGTAAGGGATTTTTTAATGCGAGCTTTAATTTAAATAAGCATGCGTTGTTGATAGATTGCAAATTAGGTTAAAGATCAGAGCTTATATCAGAATCAAGTAACGTTACTTTTTTTATTTTTGTCCCACTCCTGGGCAAAGGTGTCTCTTTTTCCTTTTTGTGTGATCTCTAGCCCTGTTTGCCCCAAAAACAATAAGATCTCTCGCCTTGTTTTCACCAAAAACCTGATTAAATTATCACACCACCGTCTCTGTGATCTACCTCGACGTCGAAAATTACAACATTCACTAAACGTAAAACTGTTTAACATTGCTAGTCCCAAAGGGTGTTGCAATGAAACCGGGCTCACGCATCTTAGTCATCGTCACCACGCTTAGCCAACAGTGTAGTAATTTGCAGTTTTCATGCATAGATAGATGCTTTCCAATTCCGATCTTCGTGACGTAAGCCCTTTGTATTAAATGACGCCCGCGCAAGAAGGCGCGGCAAACGGGGCTTTACTTCGCAGATTAATCAGACTTGCAAGTAGTGATGTAGCTACAAGCCTCTACATAACCTTGAATACTGTCAATACGTTATAAGAGAACCATTTTGTTGTTTATTTTATAGTCATTAATATGTGGATTTGTCAGCACTATCAAAACGATAACAATCAATATATTTTATTTTATTGACTTACCGCTATACGATCCATTGATCATATTCTATTCATAGCGCTTCCATACATACATAGGTAAATGTAATCTATGATATAATAAGACGACTCCTCGTTTAGATGCCTGCATGAATCAGGTACCCATCGCGCATACAAATGCAAAAGAAAAAGGGTATAAGTAACCATTTTATGCAATCTTCTGTACATCATATTAAAGTATGTTGACAACTTACTTATTTTATTTTACCTCCGTGTTTAAATGTGATTTGTTTGTATATACATACGAGTAACCTTTCAATACCGTTCATATCCTGGAACAACTATATTTAAACCTCAACTACGTTGAAATCTAGTACTATTTATATCCATACTCCATAAGTAAGTACTAAGGGGAACAATACCATAACAGTAATGCGCAGATTCGTATTCAAGACGCTATGTATAGATGATGCAATCAACTATTTTTGTAGGTACTAGAGAACGGAAACAATGAAGAGCAGAGAAAATCCATAACTAATTTATGGCATGTAACTTTCTTTCATAGTTACTTTGGAGATGCGATTTTGAGTTAAAAAAAGTAGGGTGCGCTATTTATCGTGCGCTTTTTTTTAATCTACAGTACATCAAAGGAATTTGTTTAAGTACTAAATTACTTTAGCCCTGTAATAAATTTAAAAAAAAAAACGCCTCTGAAGAAGCAGCCATCGTGGCCACTCCCATGTTGATTACTGCTTCAGAAGCGTTCTTTTTTTATTTTTCCAGTTAGATTCATTTAAATTGTAAGAAATGTGCCCAAAATATGCATGATATGCCGATTTTAGCTAAAATATGCAATATCTTCAAAAAACAGCTATTCCTAATAAATGCAAATGCGCATGCAAATATGCATGTTATCCGGTCTCTACTCATGGCACTCCAACAAGTGGGACATCGTCTGGTCTTAAGCTCTTGCACTAAGTGGCGAACTAGGCCTACAACTCCCACAATCATAATATATCCCTTTATCATCAGCACATTATTTTTCTTGTAAATTTGGACAAGAACGGGACTACTATCGGTATCTATCGGCAAGGAATTTGGGCCAGCCGCTTGACACTCTTATATTTACGCGACCTCGAATAATTAAGAAATTCATTTCATCAGAGAGATGCAAAAGCTCCTCCTAACCTAACCTAACACCCTAGCCTGTACTGACAGGCTCTCGTCAATAGTGCAACGGAAATCGGAAATGGGTCAACATTTATGACATTTCATCGGACTTGACCCCGTTTTTGACACGGTCAAGGCCACAACCCACCGAGTACTATTTGTTGACGTATCACAAAATGTGTACTCGCCCTTTAGAGATGGGCCATTGTTTCCCCTCATACATATTTGATGTTACTAATGTTTTGATGATGCAATTTGTGGCAATTACAGCTACACCTGTCACCACCTGATTTCATCGATCCCGGAACTCCTCCTCCTGGGAACCCATAGAACGTGATCTACGAGTATATGGAAAGGTCTCATACAATTGGGCAGCCGAGTACTTATACCCAACAATTTGAAAATATTGGGATTAAAGATCCTTCCTGCAGTCAGTGTGCATGTGGTGCTTCCAACCAGACCATGGCCCACTTGCTGGAGTGTCCAAAATCTCCCTGAATTTGCACTCTATAGAACATGATAGACCAGTAGTTGTACGACGATATTAAAAAAAGAAGACTGATTTTAACATACCTTGTGCAGGCAATGCTTGTACGAAGTTATCGGGGAACAGTCCAACTCGGCCGTGAAGCTCGCCGCGCCACCAGCCACGGTCAGGCGCGTCCTTCGATAAGATGGTCACGATGTCGCCTTCCGATAGCGTCAGCTCGTCTTCATTCACAGCCGAGTACGGGAATAGCACGCGACACAGCTCCTTTACTGTGTAACAATAGAGCTCGTTATTGCTTGGAACTAAGTGAGGATATTTCCAAGGACTTAAAAGAAGTTGGATGGAGATAAGGAGGTAGGCTAAGAACAATATTGTCTTGCTTGTCACACAATGGACATTTGTTCACATTTTTATGTCTCTATTTTTAATTTTAACGCACTGTTATCATTTTGTGATTAACAAGACAACAATAAGGGCTTTGTATGAATCAAGAAACACTGTTATCTTTAAAAACAATAACAACATTGTCAAGTTCCGAAAACTTGCTCAGTTGTTCAGAAACGACCACAAAAAAACTTACATCAAACAGTCAACAACAACATTGTTAATAAAAATAAAAAAAATTAAACAATTTACACACACATTTTTTCACATGCAAATTTAAAAACATCCGGAATTGTCAGCGGAAGATGCAATCATCAAAATGATAAGCCGTGCGGCCCCTTCGAAACGTTGTCATCGCTTCAATTAATGTAACGTAAGTATAGCAACAATATATGAACAAGACTGGGTGACGAACCAGCTTCGTAAGGTATTAAAAGGTGACCATGAGTCAGACCCTATGATAAAAATATTAACTTGTATTAGAGCGTGAATACCATAAATAACTTCATTGTACCTATGCATAGTCTAGCTACGAGATTGTAAGGATAAATAAAGACTTTTTGCTTGCGTTTTTTGTTCATATTTGCAAAGATATTAACAAGGTACTTATTCGTTTTTGTACATCGTCTTATTTACTACAGGCATTGACCAACTGTTTACAACTAAGTAGTGCTCTTATAGTAAAGTTGGCTAATGCGGTTTGCGCTGCAAATGCCAGCCGAATATTTTGCTGTCTTTAGTAGGATTTGTGAGAATAGGTAAAGTGGACTATAGTAAGGAGTCTAGTACTAAATTCGTTCATCTGAGCAATATAGACAGCAAAAATAATGTTGTTTAAGGCGGTTCCCCGAGCAAAATTAGCAACTCTATTTGTGGTGGTTCGAACTTCGTTTGAAATACTGTTAGAATAAAGTTCTATTCAGCTTGCACTACAAAGTAATTGTTACGTCAGTCACTGCAGGCCGAATAGTGCGAAATGAGTGGTTTTTATTCTTTATAAAATCAAATTTACGTCTTTTGGAAAAAATAAAACGTCAATTATGTTCATTATTAAATTGTCTATCCATTAGTATAAGTAGCAAATCAAAGTAAGGGTTACTTTACGAGGAGTAGCATTTTATAAATCAGTATTTCTCATTTCTGTGGTTTCGTTGAGGGTATTTATTAAACATTAAGCTCCTTAAAAAAAAAAACAAGTAAGTGTAGTAATTTAATGTATTTTTTATTAGTTGGTATTTCTTTTGGATAAAGAGTAGGCTCCAAAAAAACTGCTCGTTCAAGGTCATTTGCTCGGGGAGGCGCCTTAAGGCTGATGCTCCAGAGTAGCCCGCGAAATTCAAGTTTGCTTACGTTTTTTGCAATTTGCAGGCCAGTGCTAGATTGTATGTTGATTAAAATATTATTCGCGATTGTAAGACATATGTGGTTACAGAATTATAATCATCATAATCATCAATATAACCCACCAAGTTCATAAAGGTCGAGGAACGATTTTTTCACGGTCAAAGTAATGACTTAGACCTGAATGGCTAGACCTTTATGAACTTGGAGGGTTGTATTGATGATTTTGATGATTATAATTCTGTTCTACATACGTCTTACAATCGCGAACAATATTTTAATCAACATACAACCTAGCACTGGCCTGCAAATTGCAAAAAACGTAAGAAAATTTGAATTGCGCGGGCTGGTCGGAGCATTCACCTTAAAAAAAAATGCTGTTTCCGGCAAAAGTGCCTGCACGGTCAAAATGTAAGGAACAGCCGTTTTTTTTTTATTACCGCTAAATAATTTCATTCAGGATGATGATTAATGAATGAAAATGTCTCTTCCACCCTGTATACAAAGAGAAGTCCAGTCAACAACTCACCAGGTTTAGGCGGAAGCGCAGGCGCCGGCTCGAAGGGCGGCGCAGGCGTCTGCGGGTCCAGCATCACGACGAAGTTCGAGGGGAACACCCCCACGCGGCCTTGCCGGCGACCCTGCCACCACCCCTCCTCTACCTGAACGGTCACACGGGGTCAATAATAGTACGACACAACACAACACACGCGTTTGCCGGAAAATATAAGGCGAAGATAGCAAAAGTATTTGTGTTCACTTTGATTTCTCACTTCAAACTAAGTTATCGTCATCGAAGAATTTATATGTCCAATTATGATTAGATACAAAAAATTTAGCAAAACACTAATGAAATCATTTAATTTTTTTTTTTTAAATTGCACTGCAGAACCACTAACGCGTACGGCCACTAACGGATTGCAATCTTCGAAGAAACCCACAATAACTTTGTCGTGTAGCGAAATTTCTTTTTCTTCTACATATTCGGTCGCTGTCTAGTCTGTGACGCTACCAAAAAGAGACTAATTTAAAACACCTACTGGGAAGTGATATCTACAAATTAGAAAACGATTACCAGTTATGAGAGTGAGTCATTAGTTCGTAATTGTTCTAATAACGTACTAATTTGCTTTTTGTATTATAGTTTTCTAGCTTCAAAATAATACCTTAAAATCAATGATGATCCAATTACAATCTTAATGTAGTTGTAACCTAATGCACTTTAAGTTTTTCATGACAACTATCGCAAACTGAGAAAAACGCAGCCACACCTTAGCTGTGGCTGCGTTTTTCTCAGTTGCACGTCGCACGGTGGCGGTATTGCACAGATGACGTGCTATACAAACAAGAAGAATAATTAAAACAAGTTCAGTTACCTCTCCTAGGACCTCGAGGACGTCACCGACGCTCAGAGGAAGCTCGTCCGGGTTCACTGGCTGGTAGCTGAACACCGCTCGACATCGGCCCTGCACGCCCGGCGGCCTAAATCGAACAAAACGTGACGTTTTACTTAACTACCCAACACGTTTAAACTACATATTAAAAAAAACATACAATTTATTCGTTGCCGACAGCAGATTTCATGTTTGCGTGCTAAATGTACTGCGTTGGCTGAACATGTGAAATTGACGCCAATTAACAGAAGCTCTAAAAGAACCCAGTTTGATATGTAAATTTTGTAATTGATTTACTAGTCTGATTTCTTTGATATTTATATTTATTCACAGAAACACAGAAGTCGAAGAAACGAGGGCAGATTTCTTTAGTGATCTGACAGATGATGTAAACGACTGCGACAATTTGCACAATAATGTTGCATGTTTCATTCAAATTCATTTCAACTATAGAATAAAATAAGAAAGAGGATCTAAAAGTATAACATTAATTCGTATTCAAATATTTCGTTTGAATAAAGAAATGCTATTATTAAACCTGCCTAAATAATTTGCAACATTCCCATGCGAGAGCTAGGCTGGGCAGTCCCCAGAAATAATAACAGTTGCATTTAGTCTGCTTATAGGCGATTATTGAGATAGCAGAGTTTTATCAACATAATTATGTAGGTATACCACGGTTTGTCATTAGCATTACCATTCCGACTACTCATTACACCTCTTGGACATGCTGACACAACAACGTTTATCATTTTTATACGTGGACTACGTCTCCACAATAAAGTCAGGATGTATGAAGCATCAAAATAAACGTCGATGAATCACCTACCTTTCCAATTTCTCCCGATTATTGGCAATGTTGTTATAATAATAGACAGGTACTACAAAAACAACTTAAGACAGAAAAAAATATATCACTAAGGGCCACACAACAAACACTGACTAGCGGACCGCGCTTCTTATCGCGCTATCCGAACTGATTAGATAGTACGTACAGTCATTATTATTCTACTAATCGAAAACATAATTTAAAAGCCATATCCAATTATTGTACAATAAACGATTGCGGTGGTTGAGCGACTTTCCCCCGAAGTGACCGCCAAAGTAACCGGATGTCGTCCGATATCAAAAACATCAACAAAATTACAGTTTTTAATGAGTGCCTCTCCGAAGCTTTAAAACCATACTGCAAAGCAAACACTTTGTAATATAATCATTCCATAAGAAAATGACATCACTGATTGTGTTAGCAAGTGTATGACTAAAACGGAATAACTTTGTATGTGTGGAACTCAGCATAGAAAATGTCTTTGTCAACAATACAAGTATTTAGTTTTTTTTTTTATAGACAATTGATTAGTGAGCGTTTAAATGATATAGTATTCTGTTTCATATTGTCACGTTTCTGTTTTGTTCAACGGTATAATTTCTAGGTAGCCGAATCTATTAAATATTGTATGGTTCGGAAGACCTTGTCGGTAAAAGAAAATTATGGGTTTCATTTTTCAATTCAGTTCAATATTCGATGTTTCTATTGATACGGAAAATGATAGGACTACGATACCATTAAATTATTGTCTGTTTACTTAAAATAAGCCAAATTTAATTCGCGCTGAAAAAAATGACTCTACTTTAAAAGACGTGAATATTCTGAGTAATAACAGCAAACCTGTCAGTACTATTGATCTAAATCAGAGATATACAACAATAACATTATAAAACGAGTATAATAATTAAAATGTAAATGAAAATATGTATGTCAGTGAACTAGACATCAGACACACATGGTAATTTTATATCGGTACACAAACCAGTTTGTTAAGAACCGTGTACAGTCACTAACATAAACTAACATTAATATGTGTACACTTAGTGAAATTCGGATTTCGCGAAATTACGGTTTTTACTTTCAGATAAGACCTAAATAGCAATAGTATTGGGTCGAAAATACTACGTTCGTGGAATGTAAAACGTTATGGGGATGTCAACACCAAAATGCGCGCATTTGTATCGGAGTAAACGAGAGCGAGAGAGTTACTGGGCGGCCAGGTTTAAAAAAAGAAAATAATGAATAAATACTGAAATAAAAAAGTGTAGATTATTTGTGAAATATGACTCGTTAGCGGTTTAGGTATTAATAATTATGTTGATTTCATGTTTTTAATTGCAGACACATACGTCAAAAAAATAAAAACAGAACCGTTTAATGATGATTTCAAGACCACTCTTTGCAATTATTTTTTATCGAGCCGATTTCGTCCAATTATGTATCGAGTCCGGCCACGGTCTTTGAAATATGATGAATATTAACATATATTTTATTTGATGTGCTAGAACAAATAGTTTTTCTTAAAAAACTGGTTAAACATCAATTAGGTGTTGTCAGCCCCCTAATCAATACAATAAGAGAAAATCACGTTCAAAAGTTGCTTCGTGTAAACATTATTAATACTCATGACTGTACCTGGGCTCAGTCGCTGCAGGATACCAGGCGGTGCAGCGGTGTTCAAGCTAACTGTAAACTGGTGACCTTAGCATCAATCTCTGCCGTTGGTATTGAACTTTGACATGGACATTGTTTTCTTTGCTCCAGTAAGTTTTTAGATCAATGTTTGTGATAGCCAATTTCTCGCGACAGATGTAATATTTTAAGATGCGTTGAAATAGACAGGAATAGTGCGATACTACATGAATTTATAAATAACGTCAGTTTCAGCCAGATAGTAAAATTGTTTTATGCTTAATATTGTATTGATCATAAAGAACTAGGATTTCTTATGATTTGATTAGGAAATAATTTTCGATAATATAAGGTTCTCTATAACCTTGGATATACCGAAATGATTATCCTCATATCTTGACACTAATTGTCATTTTTAGGGTTCCGTTGCCAATTGGCAAAAACAGAACGTAAGAAGAAATTTCAACAAAAATTGGTTTGAATAAGATTTGTTAGCTTTTGAGATATGGGACTTTATCCTGATACTCAGCAGTAACTTTGTTTTTCATTAACATACTATGAAAAACAAATTATTTTGCTGATGAATGTAAATTTATCTATGAATGAGTGTTAAAAATATTGTTATTATATTGGTTGGGTTGGTGCTACGGAACTTTGTGTGCGAGTCTGACTCGCCCACGGCCGGTTCTTTTTTAATAAGTATTGTTTTATTTAATCTCAAAAAACCAAAACAATTATGACAAGAACATTTCAATAAAAAGGTCATCATCATCATTTCAGCCGAAAGTCGTCCACTGCTGGACATAGGCCTCCCCCAAGTGTCGCCACATAGACCGGTCCCGTGCGACTCGCATCCAACGGATTCCCGCAACCTTCACCAGGTCATCGGTCCACCTAGTGGGAGGTCTTCCAACGCATCGTCTTCCGATTGCGGTCGCCACTCCAGAACTTTTTGGCCCCGTCGGCCATCCGTTCTGCGAGCACTTAAGGTTGGCAATTCTTCGGGCTACGTCAGTGACCTTGGTTTTCTTGAGGATGTCTTCATTTCTGATTCGATCACGCAAGGAAACTCCGTGCATAGCCCTCTCCATTGCCCTTTGGGTGACTTTAAGCCTTCTGATAAGGCCCATTGTGAGCGACCACGTTTCGATCCCGTATGTAATCACTGGCATGGCAACACCCACTGGTCATAAGACTTTCGTCTTGAGACACTGCGGTAAGTTGGACGAAAAGATACCGCGCACCTTTCGCGAATGCTGCCCAGCCGAGTCGGATTCGACGATAAAAAGGTCATACGAAGATATTTGATAGATGCTACTGTTTCATTATAAAAAAAACTGGTTTCTCAAATTTTCCAATTTGAGAAACCTGTTTTTTTTTTAGTTAGGAATAGGGTAGGAATTTATGGTGGAAGGCGAAAACGGACAAAACAATTTTATCGTTTTAGTCTGTTGGTGAGGCAACACGCGATAGACTGAATCTAATTCGTTCGAGGTAAACATCTATTACCTGAAAATCGAATTTATTCTTCAGAGAAATTGTGGTTTTATGAGAATTTCGTTCGGATTTGTAAAACCTAAATAAGTTAGATCAGTACTTCGACGAAGATTAACCGATTGGTGGTAAGTACAGTCATTTTACTGTTTTGTCCTGACTAAATAAAACTATACTGTGGTATACGGTCCCACCGAGACACGCGTCGTGCGAGCGCGACGCCGCGCCGCGACCGACAGGACAAATATTTGTACGACCACTAGATGTTTGTACTCAGAATGGAATACTGATGGGTACATCAGATGTATGTGTATATGGTACTGGCACCCATAATCTTTTGTCTTACTCTGTTAGCGAAGTAGACACAACAGTCAAACAATGGCGTCAGACCATTTCGGTCGGGCTTCACCGACGAAGGGTCACCATTAATATTTTGAGCCACAATGTAGCTGGAAACCATTTAATTTGGTTATCAAAATATTAGCATAACGGAAGCATAACCAGCCTAAACTGTGGTTGTCTCTTTGTGAGAGAGTGGGTTGTAAATGTTGCTATCCACAAAGCAGGCCCAGAGCAGATTGGTAGATGTCATATCTGTCTTCTTCAATTTTTTCTACGACATGCCGGTTTTCCCACGATTTTTTCCTTCGCCGTATTGAGAGCAGTGGTGATGACATTGCATTTGTAATGCCCTGCTTGGGTTCGGAGTTACTACAGCTCTAAACGGAAATATAATCCTAAAGCAGTTTTTTATGACACTGGATAAAGGACTGTATCTATATTACTCTTAAGTATAATATTGGGCACTCGAGCACGCGCAAGGAGACGCTTTGTCCGCGTTAGTCAATAGGTACCACACAAAAATCCTGAACCGGGATTGAATAGCCGTGGAAGTGGAAGAGCCTGCACCAACAAGGAAGCATCCTCACCTTGAACTAGTCTGTTCGGTGACCGACACAAAGTTGTCAGGGAACATGCCGCGGCGGCCGCGCAGCTCTCCTCGCCACCAGCCGCCAGGCAGCCTCTCCACATCACGGATGACGTCACCGGGCCGCATCGTCAGCTCGTCCGCCTCCGACGCGTCGTACGCGAAGTTCACCAGACATGATACTGCGATCAAACAAATGACATTGTTAAACCCCACCTTGAATATCTAATGAGGCACACATGATATGGTTCACAAATTATCTTTTTCCTTGTTGTGGTACCTAGTTCTTTATGGCTATCATCTGTACTGTCAATGGTGGATTTTTTTTTATCAAGCACAATCTTATGGTGCCGTGCAGTTGTAATAAGGAGCGACTGAAGATCAAATGCAGTCTAACAGCCAGTAAAATTGTTGAAGTTCACTCTCGTAAGTCATGGATTTATTTGACCTTTTCTTAACAGGAAATAAGAGAAGCATAACAGTTGAAGAATGGGTTTTTAATTAATCTATTGCTGTCACAGTCAAACATAACCATCTACAGCGCAAGGTCGAGTGAAGCTTAGACTGATAAAACAACATCATCTTTTGTTCGACTATTTCACAAATTATTATTTTATCAAGGACATAAAGGAGGAACCCTATCCTCAGCTAAGGGTGGAATAAGGCTGCTGATGATGATCTAGTAAGAGAAGGATTATGGCTATTAAGGTGAATGCTCCAACCAGCCCGTTACAGAATTATAATCATCAAAATCATCAATACAACCCTCCAAGTTTATAAAGGTCGAGAAACGATTTTTTTCAAGGTCAAAGTCATTGCTAGACCTTTATGAACTTGGAGGGTTGTATTGATGATTATAATTCTGTAACTACATACGTCTAACAATCGCGAACAATATTTTCATCATAATACAACCTAGCACTGGCCTGCAAATTGCAAAAAAACGTAAGAAAATTTGAATTTCGCGGGCTACCCTCTGGATCATGTCAGATTATAACTTAAGGCTAGACAATTTTAGTAATATTTTATGGAAAACTAGCTGACCGCGCGAACTTCGTACCGCCTAACAGTCGTTTTTTTTTTCAGTCAATGTTTTAAATTTTTCTCTCCGTAAGAACCTTCCTCGTACTTCCAGGAAAATTATAAAAAAGAATTAGCGAAATCGGTTCAGTTGCTCTCGAGATTTGCGCTTCGCAACACATTCAGCGATTCATTTTTATATTATAGAAGAACAACTCATAAATCAAATCAGTTTATTGAAAACATGTTGTGGTTGAAGATTAATTAAAAGTTTGAAATTTTTTATTCTTAATTGTAATGTACTTAATTTATTTGTTTTGCGGTGCCTCTACACTACAAAACAGTGTATATTCATTATCAGTATGTAATATAATTAGTAGTAGTATATAATATAAATACTACTACTAATTATTATTATTATTAAAAAATTATATTAAAAAAATAGTATTTATTAGTAATTTATTATGAGTATTAAAAAATTATGATAATTATGTCAAATCAAAATAAATAATAATAATAAATTAAATATGTAAGTACCTGTTTGTTTTGTTCACAAAATATAATGGTGAGCTATTTATTCTATATTTTCTTATATATTTTCTGAAGCACTTCTGGTTCAAATAAGTGACAAGTTTGTTTTAAATAAATTGTTTCTTTTAAAATATTTTGGGATTTTATTATAAATGGATGGTTTTGTAACAGGTAATGCTAGATCGTGGCTGGGTGTAATGATTTTTATTTATGGGAAAACGAATAAGTGATATATTATTTCCGGATCAACAGACATAATTCCATGACACACAGAAACATGACTGTAAGGGTATTCTGTTCTATAAAATGTGGTCTACAGCTGCTACTGTCCATACCTCCTATAATTGTTAATATTCATATGCATCTCTTTTGTAGCTGGAATAGCTTATTGGCCTTCATACTATTACCCCAAAGTATTATACCGTAATGGAGCTAAGAGTGTGTGTTCAAATATGTATTCATAAACATACCATGTGGTAAAAATATACAGTAATCATAATCATTCTTTCAGGAAGAGAACAAAAGAATATTTTATATAGACTCAATATTGCCTGCATTTCCATAATGTTATAATTATATAGCTCTAGTTAAAAAAAGTGAAACATCTGTTAACCTTGCATCCTTTTATAAGCCAACCAACCAACCGAGCTTAGAACAACTTTGAAACTCCTAATACCTACTCATAAACCTCAATCAAATATTATAAATAAATAAAAATTGTTTACATGTAAATGTACCCATCAAATTAACAGCATTTGTTTTAAAAAAGTTTACCATACTGTTTTTATGCACTAAAGATACTAAACAATTAATAAGCCATTTTGTATTTAAATAGAACCTAAAAGTTAAGGGTTCAATGAAATGTGTTGGTACTTGTAAATAAAGCTTTCAAAACATCATTCCCGTGGAATAAAATTATCATATAGAAACCTATTAAATGTTTTCAAGCTACAAGCAGTGAGCCCAATGAAGTTTCCCGTGAGCAAACTTTTATCCCTATATTGTTTCACGCAATATTAGGATGAATATATAAAAATTCCTTCCTTAGAACTCACATTTGTATGGAACTCTGGAGCTGATAACATTGTTTCTAGACCTACTGACCCAGTGAGTCAGACTGTTCTTTGTTTGTGAGTGAATGACCAGATCACTGATCAGAATGAATGACTAGATTTTTTTGTACTTCATGTTGATTCCTTTCATTTATTATTCTTATAAAATATTGAATTGGTTTAAGTTATCTTTATCAGTTCAATCATACTTATGACAAATAAGATAACAGATAAGTACAGTAACAAGTGGCAAGAGAAATAACAAAATTTACAAGTTATTAATGAACTACTTAATTTAAAAGTAAACACAATGCATGCTAGCATAATTAAACATTGAGTTTTGGACAATTTGTTATGATAATCTTTTAGTAGTCTTGAGATTGACCAGTTGAAAGTCGAGTAGGTATAAAGAAAGTAATATTGTTATCATAACATAACCTCACACCAATTTAATTAAATAAATCTACACTACACCCTTCAGAAGGGGTTGCAAAGGAAGTAAAAAATTTAAACAATAATGAAAGTATCTAACCCAACATATCCGAAGGTTCAGGCACGTCGCGGTTGGCTTATTAATATTTAACATGCACACGACATCACAATGCCAACAAAGTGACTCATACTCAAGCTCAGGAACACTCAAGGAGAAGAGCAACAGTTGTATTTATCAAGAATACTAGCAAATTTGAATGTTTCAATCTTTCTTCACGGTGAATTTCAAGCGATAAGAAAGACATCAAAAGCATGATAAGCTCATTTTCGTCGTATGACGCCCGAAACAGCAACATAATCTCAATCCAACTAGACAACACTTAAACGCAAAATAATTGGGGACGCAATGAAAATATGCGTATAGGGCAACATACGTCAGACAAATTCATGTCGCAAGACTTGCAAGTTACAGTTATTCATACACAAACAAGACTAGACCTTTCGGAGTGAGTGGCGATGTACTCACCCTTTTGATTTGCAGTTGTATCCATTTCTAACACTACACGTTTCATCACACTCACTAGAACACTGTTAATTTAAGAGGCCATTGCACATTTTTTGTGCAAATTTCAACAAATTGCATTTATTATTTTACAAAAATTAGAACAAACAAGCGTGTAGGAGAAATTTATTTCACTGTTTTTGATATACGTCAAACTTTTTTTTCTTCACCTTGTTAAGTTTGATAAATCGAAATACGTGGCTTTTTGGAATACGTTTGTAGAATGGTCTTTTAACTTTATGTTTTCGAGCATTCGTTGTTCCAGTTCAAAATCAACTTAAAACTGTGGCTCTCGAAGTCATGGTTAAGAAGTCTGAGTTGGACCAAAATTAAAAGTGAATTTTTATATTCACATTTCTCACGTGCCATTGCTGTCAATGATGAAATCAAACGCACTTATGTCTTTGTAGAACTGTAAAATCTCAAACCTATTGTTTTGGCTAGGATCGGCTAGGATTGATTGGTAGTGTAAGATTGACCGTCTAATAAGGTTTCCCAGACATACTGGTAGAAATTCCAAAAAAGCGTCAGGGTAGCCCGGGAAATTCAAATGTTCTTACGTTTTTTGCAATTTGCAGGCCAGTGCTAGGTTGTACGTTGATTAAAATATTGTTCGCGACTGTAAAACGTCTATTAACAGAATGTTATTCATCAAAATCAATACAACCCTCCAAGTTCATAAAGGTCGACTTATGACGTTTACAATAACAAAATAGAAGATTATGGATAGGTAATAATAACTATCGCTCATTAAATAAAAGGCAGTCTTACATTCAAACAATTTCTTTCTTCATATCTTTGTAGCAAGCTAGTAGCTTTTTGGTGGCTTTGCAGTTAAAATAGTGAAAAAGCCATCTCGAAACAATCGTAGACAAAACGATTACTGAACTGACGGCGTACGGCGCATATATTCGATCACAGATACGATAGCTCCGCCCGCCATCGCCAGTCCGCCCTTCTTCTTTTAAACGTGCTGCAGCCGCTGCAGCTGTATATACCATTTCACTGGAATCTTCGCCTATATGATCCTCAGATCTTCTCTTTTTCTGTTGATCTTCGAATGGTTTTCGGGACCTTTTTGTCATTGTTCGAACGGGCGATGATTTCGACGGTTCTTGAGAGACTGAGGGAGCTCTTTGTATCTCTTCAATACCTAGTTGGTTCTTGATTAACTAGAGTCTGCCCACAACTCGGCCAATCAATATTTACTTTCAACCAATTTGCGTACAGTCTTCTGAAATTATCAAAGAATCGGTTGGGTTTCTGCCACTTAAGTAAAGCGGCTCGAGTCCGCGTAACAGTGGTCAGTTTCCCTCACTCGCCATTTTTTTTAATTCGACAGTTTCGTTGATTCGTCACTTTCGCTGATTGGACAGTTGGACAGTTGTGTGAATTCGACAGTTGCGTCAACTCGACAGTTTCCATAATTTGCCAGTTTCGTTGACTCGTCACTTACGTACACTCGAGGAAAAAATATAATAAACAGTTAATGTGGATATTTTAAAATAGTAAGTCTCTTTTGAAATAAATAAAGACTAAGTCAGTTTGACACATGAGGTTATATTATATTTCATATCCATTGTTAGAAAAGATTTGTTGTCAAATAGACCAACTTAAATCCCATCGTTAGAGATCCTGCTATTTATTACTCTTATTCTTCTTTCCATGCTGTAAGGTTGGGAAACTCACTTCCACTTACAAAACTTCCACAAACAACTTAGCAAAAAACATTACATCCATAGATTACGTCACACGTTATGGGGGAACAGGGGGTCGACGAAGTGTGACGTGTGACAAGGGGGTGAGAGGGGTCCTAAACTAAATTTCGTGACGTCACATTTCAAAATCTTTAGAAGTCCGACTGAATCTTTAATAAAAATAATTAATCGTTCTAAGTTTTGTATATTTTTTTAAATGTTTCATTTGACGTTAATTTTATTTAAAAAAAAAAAAAAAACGAAATAAAACTAATTTGGAACTGTAAAGTAAGTATGTGACGTCACACAGCACTAGGGCAGGGGGGGGGGATCTCACAAATATGACCGCTGTGGCAAGGACTTGGGTTCAAAAAACTATGAAATTCGTGTGACGTAATTATATGGATGAAATCAAAATATTTTATTTCACATAGTCCTAAGTAGATGGGCACTTATAAAACGTCGAAAAAGGTGCACGGTTCGCGTTGGTCGTTTGCATGGAGAAGAACCGGCAAGAAACACCATGGTTACTCTTTTCAAATGGCCCCCTATAGCTACTAACAAACCAAACCCTAGACCAGGGGTTCCCAAACTTATTTTGTCTACTTACTGCCTACTTTGAGAATAAATTATTTTTTAGTGCCCCAATTTTTTTCACCTACATAAAAACCACTAACTTCAAATTAAATTAATGATTGTGAGCTATATTAGCGGAGTTTCAAGTTAACTCTTACGGGCTACACCTGCCAATGATAATGATCACTGAAACGCAACTTTATAGTATTCAGATAGAGTATCTTTTATTCAAAATAAAACAAACAATCGATTCTTCTCTTGATCTCTTAATTAATATTAGTTGATGTTCACAAGTTGTAGTCGAGAGCTCAGTCGGTGTCTAAGAGTCCTCCTAGATGTCCCCATTTTTTTTTTCTGGGTCTATTACTGTCCCCCTTAGGCTTGCAGTGCCCACAAGGGGGCGTTATCGCCCACTTTGGGAAAGGCTGCCCTAGACTAAAATAATAAGCAAAGTAATGAAGACTTTTTATAATTCTAAAGGAAACCACATAAGTAGAATACAGGCCTACAGACATTCATAATTTTTTATTAAACATCAACATAAATAAGTATCTACAATTCCAATGTAGCTTGTGCTATTACTTCAGTGATCCCTCAGAGTCAGGTGGGATTCCGAGTTCCTCATCAGTGTAGGTTTTAGGATTGATATATTTAAATTCACCCTGAAAAATAAAGCATAATATTGTTAACCTTTCAATAAATAAACATTCAGTATTCGCATTGTAAATGATATTTATTTTGGTTTTAAAAATACTTTTACTTGACAATTTGTTTTAAAACTATCTGAGAATGGACTAACTATACTATTGGAATACCAATAAAAAAAGACAGATTTAGGTTTCATGTAGAACTTAGTGCTTAGATTATATACTTTTTATTTTCTGATATTCAAAGATCTACTACTAAATTTGCACCTTGTGATTTTATAATCATTTTAATTGTTTAATTACTTTTCCAGAATGTTTTAATAATGCTTCATACTCAGGAGAAATAATAAGAGTAAAAGCCACAAAAATTTGCAAATCTTAAGGTTCCGGGTGTGAGTTTGGTTTAGCAACATCATTTCAGAAAATATTTTCATTAGTCATATGCCAAGCCTTTGTTAGAAAGATTTTATGAAGGGAAAATAAATAATGCACTTGTTTTCAAAAGAGTAAATTGTATCTTACTACTTATGCGCTGTATAGCACTGGACAGCAGATTTCATTTGCACTGTCACCGAATTATCTTGTTTCATAGATAAAAAAAAATCCACTTACAAAGATGTGATCAGGTTCAGTGAAACAATGCCAGAAGATCCACCACCAGGCAATTGCTCCCAAAACCTCAGCTAAGTATTGGCTCTTTTTCGAGGGCATTGGTGGTGGTATGCGGTATGACCAGGTTCTAAAACATTAAATAATGTTGGAATTTTTATTAATGTACAGACTATTAAGTCATCATACTCATCATCATTCTCCTGCCCTTATTCCAATTTATTTGGGGTAGGAGCAGCAAGTGTTCTTCCATATTTTTCTATTAATCAACATCTTAGCAGTCATCTCCTTTCTAGCCATATTATCCTAACAGTCTATTAGGATTAATTTAAAATAGTATTCATGTTTTAAGTGGCATTTCTATAGATAGACATTGTTATAGAGGCCTATTTAACCCTTTTAATAAAGACAAAAATTGTTATGGTCGTTTTTTTATATGAAATAGTCGTCGTGTTCTACACTCTAGTAGCCGTCTAGACAAAAACCAATGACATAACAAACGACATACCCATGGCCTGCGTTTCTTATTGGTTGCTTTACGTTAACAGCAGCATTTTTTAGGCTTCGTAGAAGAACAGCCCTTGATACTAATGTTCTAGTGAACATTGTACTATAGAGGTATTGGGTTCTTGATTAAAAATCCAATAAAATATAATAATATGCAAAGCCCACGACCTGGCTAGCTAGCTGGGACTCTAGCGAGATTTCGAGAAGACGAGAACTGTCAAAGTGTCAACTGTCAAGTGTCAGTGTCAGACAATTGTCAAACTACACTACAGATAAAAAAGTATAGGTAATATGTATCCTTATTTTATATTTTGGTAAAGTGAATGCTCCAGAGTAACCCGCGAAATTCAAATTTTCTCACGTTTTTTGCAATTTGCAGGCCAAGGTTGTATGTTGATTAAAATATGATTCACGGCCCCTGGCCACCGTAGGCGCGGGCCTGTGAACGGTGAGCTATGGGCTAGCTCGCCGTCCGTCCGTCTTATCACGACAGGCCGTGTCGATGGCGCGTTCGTGTTCCACACGCGCCTTAAAGAGATGTCAGCAGAAAGAAAGGGGTCCGCAAGAACCGACGCCTGCCGGGGCTGCGGGACTGTTCGAAAGAGATGCCATGGCACCAGAACATCAAGGGCGAAGAAGGAACATGGATAGGTTTTAGTCTGACACTCCGTCCCGTTCCGTCCAGAGCGGGAGGAGTCATTTGATGATTTCCCATTTGAAAATAGGGGTTCTATACCATCGTAATAGGAGAGCCCTCTTTAGTTTAAAAAATATTTTTAATATTTGGTATAATCGGCAACAGAAATACACATTGTTTTTGAACAGTTCTTATTATATAGAGTAGTTAAAATATTCATGTTTTCATGAGAAACAGCCCGCTGACAGACAGACTGACTGACAGGGATAGCGGAGGTACCCTTAGTTACCCCCCACTAGGGCCTAGTGGCCCCGAATTTGTTTCAGCTTTGTCAAATTTTGTCCATGGGAAACAAGCTACAGAAAAAGGACGCTTGAACGCTCAAGCGTCCTTTTTCATATTACGGACCGCGCACGTTGCGTGTTGGTAAAAAAAATTACGGTAAGCTTGCCGAGCTCATGATTTTTCTGTGAAGGCTGGAAAAGATGAAAGTGATAAAACTTGCAAAATCTCGAGCCTCTCGCTCGTGCCAGGCAGGGGGAGCTGCACCCTCTGGCGACGCCCATGCAAATTACAGTATCATTTTGTAGCTGCTTGCTTCAAGGAAAAATACACATACAATTTGCTATAAATTATTTATTTACAAATAAAAACACAAAGTATCTAACAAAAAAAAGTACTTCCTATAAGATCCAAGGCAGCTACTCTTGGTTTTAACATAATAAACAGTGTTACAAAAACTAAGCAACATAAGAAAAAGCTATGCTTATTCACCAAAAAACTGTTAACTAATACATTTGTGTGTCTGCCTACATCTAAGCTATAATTAGTAATTTCTGCCTATTATGTAACATCACAGTGACTATTTATTCTGAGTTTTGTCTTGACAACATGGCCTGTTGGCAGTTGTTCCATCATCTAATACTGCATTGTCATCAAATGGGATATTTTCAAACTTCACAGTGTCGTCAGTAATTCTGGCCTCTGAAAACACAAGAGCGAAAAGGTAAAATCTATAAAAGGGTTAGTATCTTCTGATAGTATAATAACTGTATTTTTATATTTATTGTACCAAATACACCAGGCTTGACTTCTCGAGCTTGGATAACTTGTGTTCGGAGTTCAGTGTCCACATCCTCACCAAGTTTAATCATCTGTAATAATACAGATTTTTAGCGAGTTTCCTTAACCTTTTGACCACCATAGTTACATACGAGTATACATGACAAGCAAGCACGTGCCCTGCGCACACCAAACTCTGTGACCAAATGGTAGGTCAATTGTGACTTGGTGTGGAAGGCATGCGCATGACTTTATGCTCTGGCGGTCAAAAGGTTAAAATGATGGTAGTGATAGTTGTTTGACTGCAGTCAGAAAACTGTTCATACAGCCTTTATGGAGTCCTCATTGGTTACATGTTTATTTTTACGGAACCCCTCATTTATTTTTATTCTACCAGCGACCAGTGCTCTGTCATCTCCTGCAAATACTTTCATTCTAGTTCTGTGTAACCTCTTGAAGGTCTGTAGGACCTGTAAGATAAGTCATTCAGTCAAAATCTTAAGAAAGCTCAGTATTCTGCTCTCATGCTAAAACTTTCTTGTTTGTAAGGTAATTTAGTTTTGCCGTAATTTTTTAACAACCCCTAAGACGACCCACTGACCAAAGTACTGAACGTTTCAACGTTCTAGCCGACTTGGCTGCTTCCAGCACCAATCAATTAGAAAAAAGCTTAAATTACACATTACAAAGGTTTCATAATTGTACACAAAATTGTAGAGCATTATTTTGTTCGTTTGGTACTTACTAAAGACCGTGTAGAGTTCATTGTGTGATAACTGTTTTATTCACAATAACATTAATTTTGTGTTGAATTTACATTTCCTAACCTTGCCTTTTCATTTTCAAAATATTTTTATCAGCTGTCAGTGTCAACTGTGACAACTTTTTTTTTTTTTTGGAATTTTATGACCTGGTAGCTGGACCTTTTGGTCAAATCTTATTTTATTATCGAACACTGTAATTTTAAATTGTTACTTCATAGCTATTCACAACGCTTCGATTCGTTATTTGATTCGGAAAGTCTTATGTCTATCTCGCTCGATTTTGTAATGTCAAAAAAAGATAGACACAACGCCGACATTTGACGAGGGCGGAGATGTTACGAGCTGTGGGAATGCTGGAAGCTGGATCTGTTCAGCGTAATGTTGCTGAGGCCATAGGGACCCATCAAAATGTAATTTCAAGATTGTGGACACGCTATCGTGCCACAGGTGAAGTAGCGGAGAGGCACCGGGGGCCAAGTCGCATCACTACCCCCAGACAAGACTGATTTTTGCAAATTACTGCGCGAGCACAACCAAATGCAACGGCGACTCAATTGGTCCAAAGGCTGCGAGTGGAACACCAAGTGCTTGTGAGTGACCAAACTGTAAGAAGGCGACTGCATGAAAGCAATCTACGCTCTCGTAGACCACTCCGGGTCCCACCTTTACGGAGAGGCAATCGTGGACGACGATTAGAATGGGTTCGGAACCACGTGGACTGGGGCCGTGACCAATGGTCCAACGTGCTGTTCACGGATGAATCCAGGTTCGGCTTCCATCGAGATTCACGAAGGACGCGTGTTTGGCGAGTTCCTAGACGATGGAGCCGTCTCCAGAACCCTCAGGAAGTTCACCCATACCAAGGAGGAACAATTATGGTTTGGGCAGGAATTCGTCTTGGAGGACGGACGGATCTCGTTTGGGTGCGGGGCAATATGACGGCAGAACGATACGTCCAACAGGTGCTGGGGCCCGTAATCTTGCCCCACAGAACACAAATGGGGCAAGATTTCCTGCTCATGCACGACAATGCCCGGGCACACACGGCGAGAACGGTAGCAGCTTGGTTACATACACATAATGTTAGGGCCTTAGACTGGCCTGCTCAATCGCCAGATCTAAATCCCATTGAGCATGCGTGGGATATGCTGCAAAGAAGAGCTCTGAAGGAAGTTCCTGAAAATCTGGCTACAGAAGATCAACTTTTTGCGCACCTCAGAAGGACATGGGACAATATTCCGCAGCAAGACATTGACAACCTTGTTCTGAGCATGCCGAATCGTTGCCGATGTGTTATGAACATCATGGGCGCTTTCTCAGACTACTAACTTCAAGTTTATAAACACAAATTAAATGATTTTTCTATTTTTTTCTGTTTTTACTCACAAATTTAAAGTTCATTCATATACGGTTTCCGTCTATGCTTCATTTTTTTTCCATAAAATCCTGAAATTTTAATCTATACCTAAACCATTATTAAAAAATGGTAGAATATTATATAACGTATCTTTTAAATATATACATGTCATATAAATAATTAACACATTGATAGTAATTCGCTTTTTTTAAAATATCCCTAGACCGTGTTGATGTGTGTAGTATTCTATAACGTGTATGTTTAAAATAATACGGTCGATAAAATTATTATAATTATCCGCCATTTGTGTCCCACTGCAGGGCAAAGGCCTTCCTTCCCTCCTTCCACTTATCGCTATCCAGTGCGCCAATCCTTGTGATATATATATTGGCCGATGATTTATAGCTAAAAAATGGGTGTAATAGGTTTGATAGTGAATAGAATAAATTGCACATATGATGGTGATGGTTGAAATAAACTAAAGTTATAAATTTAAGACAATGATCTACAGGAATTCAAATATTTTTTCAAGTTGTTTCTTAGTTGATTAGTATAATGACAAATATCCATACATTGCACCAATTCCTCAATCTACATCACTAAACGTAACCCTTATCGGGTATCAGTCACTGTCAATGTCAAATGTCACTGTCAGTCTGTCACCGCCACCGCTAAGGCACATCACGTTCACTCTAATGATAACGCGAGAAATACCTAATATAAGTTATTAATTCCTACGCAAGTATATTATGTAGTGTTTTAACTCCTAGTTTAAAATTTTTAAATCAAAATGTCATTCGCAATTTATCTGCTGCAAGCTGTGGCTTTCTTAGTCGGTATTAAAAATAAATGCCACATATTGATTGTTTTTTTTAGAAGTCCAAGAATTCAACGTGTTTATACAAATTTATTTCATATCCTTCCAGGACCTTTTAGCGGTTGGTCTCATTGTCCCACTAGTAGCTGGTCATGTGCGAGAGATGGGTGGTAACCATTTGTATGTAGGATTACTTGGATCCATTTATGCCGGATTCCAGCTTGGGTCTGGACCCTTTATCGTAAGTTCTTCTTCCACAATGACATTAGTTTTTACACATTTTGAATTTTTATAACACTTAAATAAAATAAAAACATTTTTCAGGGCAGCTTGAGTGACCTCAAGGGGCGGAAAACTATTTTGACATTGACACTGCTTATGTGTGGCATAGCATACACTGTGCTTGGACTCACGAGTTCAATATTCGTTATATTGATGGTTAGAGCAGTGTTAGGTACATACAAGAACCTGTTCATTTACATTCATACATGAGTTATTTGTAGCATACTCTACTCCCATCAAGGTAGTTTGAACAACAAACTTTTTACTTTTCTGCATTACTATGAAATATAACCTAGGTTCATTTAAACAATATTTTGGTATTGTTTATTTAGACTATCTAACTTCTGAAATATGTATTATGACAAAAAATACCTTTGTTTGCCAAAATAAAATAACAACCTTGCATGGTTCAGTAAGTTACAAAAATAAACGGTATAGGTCGCGTCACGTAAAAAGAACGCTGAGTGACAGTGCAAAGGATGTGTTTGCGTATGGATATTGTCTAAAGTACTAAGCTAATATTGTATTATTTAAAATGTAATTGTTTTATTGTAGAATCATAATTATTGGTACTTTACTAGCTACGTAGTATGTTGGAAACTTGGAACAGACTGGAATAAAAAAAATATATAATGTTGTTTTGATTGGTCAGCATTCTTTTGACGTGATGGGACCAATTGTTACAATTTTTCTTTGTATGTGTTGTAACTTATTGTGTTGTTACTACAGACCTGATTCACTCTGTTCCCCATACCAGTACACATAGACTGTATTATGGTGGAACAGTTTCCTCGTAATAAAATTGGTTCTGACTATTAATGTTTTGTAAATAAATTCATAATGTAAATTCTACAAGTAATTAAGTTTGTCAGTTCATAAATTCCTTTTTAAATGCCATATGCATATTAGTGGACGAATTCATCAAAATTTCACTTGGTTGTGGCCATAAGTTGTCACCCTCAAAGATCAAAAATGCCCATTAAGTCCAAAAATATTAACATAAATAACAATGTTTCAGGGCTGTTTAAACAAACGCAGATGTTGACAAAGGCTTTAGTGCCTGATTATGAGAAGAATGAACAGAAGCAAGCTGAAATATATGGCAAAATGGCAGCCATATCAGGTGCTGGTATCACTCTAGGTCCTGTGATTGGAGGCCATATGGCTGAGGATAATCCAGAAAATGGATTTATGTTGGTTGCCATTATCGTTGGGATATGCTTTGCCATTAATTCTGGTAAGGAACTTATTAATCAAAATATATTGTTTTTTTTTTATTTGAAAGAAACCTGGTTTTTATACATGTTTTTCTTTTACAGGTTTAGTGTACTTCCTACCAAAGTTAGATAAGATGCCACCAAGTAAAAAAGCAGAGAAAAAAGATGTACAAACAAGTTTAGTAAACATATTATATTCTAGTGTCTGCCAATCATTTGTGGAGTTATTCAAAATAGACTGGATTAAGTATTGGGACATTTTCATGTTCAAAGCTCTAATAGGATTTGCAATGGGTGTTTATTACTCAAATTATTCTCTTTATTTAAAAACAGAATATGGTTTATCACCAAAATATGTAGGTTATGTAATATCATTCCAAGGTGTTATAGGTTCCATATCCAGTTTTTTCATAGGATACATAAATAGTTTTTACATTCACGACAAAGACTATAGTATAAGAAACTTACATGTATTTTTAGTAACAAGCATTTCTTTATTAGGACTAGCATTATCATTTAATGTTATTGTTTATGCTTTTTGGTTGATACCACTAGCTATAGGTAATGCAATTGGTAGGTTAGTTACTTTAGAAATGGTTTTAAAGAGGAGTGATGGAGACCACAGAGGAACTCTAATAGGTGCTTCAAACAGTGTGCGGTCACTGACTGGTGTAGTTGCTCCTTTGGTCTCAGGACTAATAGGCGAGTTCTACGGAGTTTCTTATGTAATCTACGCTTCATTGTGTTCAACTATGTTGGGAGTTGTATTGAGTTATCGACATAAAAATAAAATAGTTAAGGTAGATTAAGTTTTCTATAAAGTATATTGGTATTTATATCTAATAAAATATTTGTTATTTCATGTATTTCTTTTTTAAATTTTACATACTTTTATCGCTGCATGTGTTGTGATCACTCACAAGGCGACTCAACTTCAAAGTTATCAATAATAACGTCAGAACTGAATTATTTGACAAACAGCAAAGTCACTAGTCTATAAAATGCGCCACATATGTACAACTTTCTGCAACAGCGTCGTTGGTCGTTGCTCAGGTAGCAACCATTTATTCCTTGTCCATTGCTTCCATTTGCTTTTTCCTCATATCTTTGATCAGTTGCTGAATAGCTTCCCTGTCTGCTACGTTCTCCGGTGGAAAGATTTGACGCTTGGTATTTGTGACCCATTCTTCGAAATAAGTTGGTTGGTTGAAGAAGAAAAAGAGGCCCACGGGGAAAGATGTGTACATAGCCATTCTGCCGACTTCTAGTTTCCAATTGCCCATTTTTAGGTTGGGATTTTAAACCAAACTCAGAAAGGTATCAAATCTTTCGAGGTTGTTTTGAAATGTCACACGGATTGTCGGTCTGACGGATAGATAGCAGTGTTGCCAACTCAACTACTTTAAAATATGCTAGATTGGTGCAAAAAATATGCTAACCTTCTGTAGAAAGTTAAAAAAAAAATCCAACATAAATAACTGTCAGTATTTATTATGAAATTAAATCAGGGAAATAGAAAATCAATGTCTTGATTTTCATCAACATCAGCTGATGTGGATAGTTGAGAGCTAGAGTCGTAACTCTCTTCTTTTGATACAGAGTAGTACATAGTCCGGAACAGTATAAGAATAACAGCACTTTCCTGCTCTTTTTAGGCCGAATCTGACGTACAAAATGGCACTCAGGGTTCTCACGGCCAAACGGTTTTGGAGTCGAATATCGATTTCAATTTTTATTTCAAGAAAAATTGTGATTTACATTATTTTCATGTTTTACGAAATATGTTAAAAAATTTGCTAAAAGCTAAAAAAATTTGCTTAACAAGAACAAAATATGCCAAATTTAGCATATAATATGCTAAATTGGCAACGCTGATAGACAGGACGACAAGATGACAGTTGAAAATAGGAATGCTGACATGATTAGTGATGTAGCCGAAACGTAATGTGAAGAAATCAAAATCGTGAGCATTATGTACCTAGTAATAGTTGAAAGTTTATCTTATTTTTTGTAAATAAGTAAAATAAACTAAAGTAGGCTATGGAATATCAAGAAATGTATGGGTAATATACTGAATTAAAGTTATTTATGTTAATAAGCGGGTAATTTGTTGACTTTTTGCGCCAAACTAAATGAACCAAATGGCAGTAACTTAAGGTGGATGCTCCAGGGTAACCCGCGAAATTCAAAGTTTCTTACGTGTTTTGCAATTTCCGGGCCAGCAGTGCTAGGTTGTATGTTTTGACTTTTTCAAGGTCAAAGTCATTCCTAGACCTTTAAGAACTTGGAGGGTTGTATTGATGATTATAATTCTGTACCTACATACGTCTTACAGTCGCGAAAAATATTTTCATCAACATAAAACCTAGCACTGGCCTGCAAATTGCAAAAAACGTAAGAAAATTTGAATTTCGCGGGCTACCTTGGAGCATCCACCTTAATGTTAAAATATTCTGTCTATAGCTTCCGCTTCTGCTTAGCGTTTTGATGGCAAACTAATTGAATCGACAACACGAAGGTCAACTTCACAATTTTTATTTTTTTCTTTTTTTAGGAAAACCAACAAACGCCGGTAGATTGGCCGTAAAAATACATGCTGCGAGTCGGCAAGCGTACGCGTAGGTGAGACTCCTTCGCTCCATGGAGCGACGATTTTCGCAGGGTGGCTAGTAGCAACTGTATGAGAGTTGCTGAAAATCGAGTTTAGTGGCTTGCGATTGAAAAGGCAGCAGTTGACAGCTGTTGTAGGCTGACTTTGTGTCGGTTCGATTTCCTGCTTTTTACTGATATTGTAAGGACTGTTGTAAACATTTGTAAAATAATGTCTCTGGAAATTAAATAACATCTTCATCATCATCTCATTATGCCAGTAGACTCGAAGGGTTAGACAGAAGTGTACCTTATTTTAGTACACATTTGGCCATAGAATAGAGCGATCAACTCGGAGCACTATCATAGGAACAGTAGTTAAAAATATACCGATGAAATATTTCTTTGTGGGGCTGGGGGTTCTGAATGATGTACTGAAAACGTCGTAACCGTTTTTCCAACCTACCTTACTCTAGGTTGGATTATTTAACCGACAGGTAAGTACCTCTACCTACCTGCTTGTAGGATTCCTATGCCTGTTTTCTCTAACACAAAGTGGCACTTAAATGAATGCTTAAAAAGTATATCTTTTCGAGTTGAGCTAAGCTTTGAAAATTATTTTATTACAACAGGCTAATTTTCACCATCAACAAATTGTAAATCTATTTAGTCCGTCAGGTAGCGTATTGGAAAATAATGGACCCGTATTTTTTGTTTTTGTAAATCAATGAATATTGACAAAGATAAAAAGCATCAAAACTCGAGAGTGGGGGCTCGTGACGTCACAACGCACTAAAAATTATAGCACGGCGTGACGTATTGAGAATTTTAAAACCGTCTTAGCTTCGTCAATGGTGCCGATTCCCTTGTTTACAAACTAAACCAAATTTAAGTTCAGTGTGTAGATCTATATCTGTGGTTCAGTGCATCTTTTTCTTTCTATTTCATTAAGAAAAGGACAGAAGATAAATTTTAGTTACGTTCTGTCAAATTAATCAGCGCCATACAACTTTTAGACGCGATTAAAAAGTTGACTACTAAAATTACATCAAATTACGTCAGGTGCTGACTAATTTGACAGGATTAAACTAATTTTATCTTCTGTCCTTTTCATAATGAAATAGAAAGAAAAAGATGCATTCAACTTAAATTTAGTTTAGTTTGTGAACAAGGGAATCGGCACCAATGTTAGTTTAAGTAACAAAAAAAAAAAACGTAGGTACGAAATACGTGTCAAATATTTTTTGATAATCTAACAGATGGACTAATTCGATTTTTTCAGGACACAAGCCTATTACCTTATAATAAGGCATAGGTACATTTATTTATGTATCGCATACTTATTGTTAAACGTGCTTTGGTATGTAATAAAAAGTTAGCATACCATAGTGATGATTCGTCGTCTCGTCGGGAGTCATCGGGCAGCGACCGAGCCATGATAAATTGCAACGCTATTACAGGAATTTACGCCGTGTAATGGGCTCTATTACGATCCTTTCTTATCATATCGCTATGCAGCAAGAACAACTCTGCCAGGACTAGAAAATAATGCAACAATCACTGCAAAGCCTCAAATCAGTTGTGAATATTATTTGCCTGCATGGGTCTGTACCTTTGCGGTTGCATTTGGATGAGATGAGATACGTCTGGGAAGAATAATTGAAATTGTGTGGCAAATTACATTGTTATTTAGCTATGTGATTTTGTATTATAAAGCACCTACGTTAACTTTGCATTCCACTTTAAAGACCCTGCGAAGCCTCTTAAATAAAACTTGATCATCAGATTTTGACCTGGTTTTAACTTAAGTATCTACATAAAATTTCGTGTGAATTGCAAAGTTGATTAGGAATGGTACGTAGATACTGCATACTTCACTATTTTACTAAACGACATCAATGTACTAGTAGTAGTAAGTAGACCACCCAAGTTTATTACGGTCGTAGTTAATTTATTACAAGCAAGTGCTTCGACGTTCGACATCGCTCGCATTACAGCAGTTGAAGAAATTGCTGTTCATTGTAATAAGCTTCGACGTACTCCGAGCCTATTATGTGAGCTACCATCTAATGCATTACGGCTGTAAATCATTTAGGAAATTTCTTGATTGGAACATAACATTTATATTTGTGAGAGCGAGTCCTTCCTTGTTTCTTTGTTAGGTGTAGGGTCTTTCTTAGACAAGGACTTACAGGCGGTGAGATGTTCTACGGACATAAAATGTAAATTGGTTGTTACGTGGTCGGTATGCTCATAAATTATATCAGCACCTTAATCAATGTTCAAGGGCGTCTCACCACATTTTAGACGTTAATTACTTAATTATCTGCATAATCTCCAGTGGACACAATTTCGAAACCGTTAATATCATGTTGACACACGAGTCGAGGACTCCTAGGCTTATTGCAAAGAACCGTTAAAAGTCTGCGCGGCGCGGCGGACACATAAAGATGTCCTTACTAGGAGTAGAATTAATTGATCCCTGGTCGGCTAGGTCCACCGGCTTTGCAGACACGAGACATGAGCCGCGTTAGCTACGCTCGTAAATTGTCATATTAAGTGGCGCTTAATTTATGTACAAATCGGCTTACAACTGTTGGTTTTGCATTAAGACATTATGGGCTATGAAATTGAGCTATACATTATGTTTGCTTAAAGTTTGTAGGTATTTTATTTCCTCGATTTTGTTCTGTTTATGTTGCGAATTAGCGTTCAAGATTACATAAACGTGGTTAAACAATGTTTGTACTAGCATCAGTGGCATCAGTGCTTCCGTCTCACGCAATACTCGTTTCAAGGAATCGGGCGGTCCATATCGGATGGTGTAGGGCGAGGTTCGCGATTACTCTGCATGATATGAGCTGTCTACGCGGCAGAAACAGCATGGCAACTGTAATAACATTTGAAATAGTGTACCAGGGAGCGCATTACGGCTGGTGTATTACCTATCAGATGCCGTGCGGTCCGGAACGTGCGGCGTGCTAATGTGGACCCGGCACGATTCTGATTTGTTATCTGCCGTATTGAAACCGAAATGTTTCTTTGGTAGAAGTGCTTTTATGTAATTTGTATTGAGATTAACTGCTTGATTAGTAGAGTTGACACTGGTGTATTTAAATGCTTTGATCCCATAAATGCTTTTTGATTTTAACTTAAACTCAGCTGCTCCTTTAAGTCGTTGACCTTTCATCAAAGGGCCCTTCGTTTTCATACAATACCCAAACACAACTTAATGGCCAAATATCAGGTCGGTAAGTAGGTACCTAACTTAATTAAAACTTATCTGAAAGGAAATATTGTCCTTTCCTTCCTCTTACTTTCACGGGAATCATAATCAGAAACATTATATAACTGAAACACAACGCCGCTAATCGGCTCATAAACAATTATGGAATTTCTATTATAAAACACTTCTAAAGATAAAATCGAACATGGTTTTTATTTGGACTGTACTTTCATTACGCCACTTGACCCCACTTGATCCTCCTTGCATTAGCCCGTAGCCGGATCACGGAGTTCTTTGTCATCATTGGTATCAATGTCATTGTCAATGCGGTATCGATTGTGGGTGAAGTGAAGGCACGCTCATCGGCATCAATTCACATTTAACGTAATGGCTTTTACATGAATGTATAGCTTCACCAGGCTACCAGCTAATTAAAATATGTGGACTAGAGGTAGAGGTGATTGAATGGAGAATCCTTAGGGGCTTAAGCGGGAAGCGTCGTTTAGTTAAAAATATTTCGTTTTAAGCGTTGCTAATTTAAAACGTCTTTCAGCTGGTTCTTGGTCTGCGCTAGAATTTCCTACGATTCAGTTTAAGGAATATTAAACCGTTGCTAGTAAAAGATTTAGATATTATATAATTTAACCGTATCTCGGCAAGATCAATCTGACTTCATATCTGGGAACTCTGAATGTTTTAACCGAGTCTCTATAAACATGTTTCTAACTTTTCTTGTATTCACACAAACTGCGAATCATTCCGTTACGGAAAAGTTTAATGCTAGCCTTATCAGTAGTTAGTATCGTTTTCTATTGATATCTATCGATCGTTCTTGAGACGCTGGATGACTATCATATTTTAAGCTGATAAATGAGCACCTACTTAGGTACTTAATTTCATTGTATTACATCAGCACGATAAAACTAAGTATTTACGTAAATATTTAGTACCTACCAAATACGACGTGTTCCTATATATTTATTTCATTTTGGATCAGTCGTCCTCGTAAGGAAAAATTAAGTCATTTCATACATTCATTCTCCTTATCATCTCCGAAATTTCCATGTTTTCTCGTCTCCGCGAAGACTAGGTATAATGTCTATTACTAAGTACCTACTTATTTATATCCTGATTCGTCACAGCTTTCGACCAACTATTTAATCGATCATGGATCGATGGCAGCTTTTTAAATAAATGACAATATGGATGCAAATGCATCCATATTGTCATTTTCAACTCCTCGCTTAGGTACCTACAAAATAAATAAAAAAAAGGTCTGGGATTTATGTTCGCTGTTAGGTACTGTCGTGAATTCTCTATCTACTTGTCATTTACATTTTGAAATACTTTTACGACTCACTTATTCCATGCGTGTTATATGCATGTATGTTCTTCGTGTTACGAAATGTATCAACCAATATTCGAGCTACAATAAAATATTTCTACGTTTTTATTGCAGGGCAGAACCGCGAGGTGCCCAGCGGGGGTCTGTGTTTATTCAAAACGATTTCAATTTGTTCCATTGCATAATTTTGGGAAACTAAATATAATTCATGTTACATTTGAATGACGACCACGAACATTGGAGATGTTAGATAAAAGTACCCAAATATTGCGCAACTTCTCTGAACGACCTTGTACCTACTGCTGTTTGCAATCAATGTTTTGGTGTTGGGAACGCTCTGCTTTATCGTTAACGAATCACCTACGACCTTATGTTACGGCACGACTTCTTTAAGTCTATTAGAATTTGACTGAACTTCAACCTCAATTGTGCAGAGGTGACCTTCTGTTTGGGTGAGGCCATTGCAAATTCTATGGCAGATTTTTGTTTGGAGTTTATTGCTGACCAGCGTCAGACAGTACAGTAGGTACATAGACAGTTCATTTGCGGTTCTTAGAAGCCTCCTGGATTGGGTTAAAACGGAAACCCAAAACATACTCAAATAACTGGCATAGGTAGGGATCTATTATGAAACGATATTAAAGTAGGTAATAAATACGGAAACAAGAGATCAGATGAAGCAATAAAACAAACAAACAGCAACGCTTATAGAAATCTCTAGGAAATGATCACTTCAGTGCCCGGCTTTGTTTCCTTTCCTTTCACTGCTCAGCTCGCGGCCGTTTTCATTTTAACACCTGACTCTTTATTTAAGCAATTATTATATACAACCTATGCCGCAATAATTGCTCCAGTTTACCTACAGATTCTAATCTAGGAGGAAGGAATGTTGAAGGATGACTTGAAAATAGGATATCTTTTTATTGCCCCAAAATCTGTATTCTCACAGGTTTCACGCTACATCCTGATCATGTTTTTACTAAACAAGTTGTAATAAGTATCATGTGGTTGAATTAGTAAAGTGGGCATGCAGCTCAAAAATCTGCCGTCTTGGGAAAAGTAAATTAACAACAATAATTTTACGCATTCCGGGTACATACTAAACCGCAGCTTGCGAACAAAAACAGGAAGCTGGTCTTGTATAATTTGACCAGACCTGTGTTTGAGGACTCATAATGTAATGAGGCATGATGTGGTGCGCGTAACGACTGGGAACTTTTAATTCGCAACCATTCCGAGCTCCATTTGCCTCGCAAATAATTTCCAAGTTACTGTATTTTTTTAAATGAAGTACAGAGGCGTTAAGGTAAGGCTTTCGATGAGGTCTCAGTTTCTTCCAGGCTAGTACTTGTTAAGTAAGGACAGGTACAATGAACTAAGAAATACCTGTTAAAATCTCGGATAATTTACTTATTTACTCAGGTTTATGACATGAAGGTAATGCTTGGAAGTTTTATGTCTTGTTTTAACCGCTGTCGATGCATGAATTAATTGTCACCGTATCAACTTTTTCAGCGGGGTCAATTGCTTGTAATGTTATTATTTACCTTCGTTATAATGCGTTTCCTTTGCTTGTTGTTGTCGTTAATATTTATTCCTGTATCATTTCATGAGAATTAAAACGTTTCCAATGTACTTAATAACAATTTGTTGAGCTTGAAATACAGGTTGTTTTAATATCACGTTATTTACTTTCTTTGCTCAATTAAAAATGTCATTCATCATTGCAAACAACTTTTACATGAAAATGCGCCGGTCACTTTCCAAATGCCAAAAAATAACGCTTTAAAAAAAAATATTATTACGACTTTTTTTCCATAAGTAAACATCCTGTATGAATAATATGTAAATCGCTTTTTATGGCGGAACAATTTCGATTTTATCGATCTGTTAAGAATGGAGTATTTATTGAAAGTCATCATATTATTGGAGTATTTGATAGGAGTTTAATCTAACGCGTGAAGGGAGCGTTTTGATATTTAAATTGGTCCGGAGATCGGGCGCGTCATCTCGCACGATAATGAGGCGTGGAATGACAAACTACCCCCTTTCATCACCGCCCACTAATGGTCAATTTTGAACACTGGGAACATTAACGTCCAACTTAAGATAAATGTCGATGCCAGCAAACTTCGACTATAATATTGTTTCGAATAGTTTTTTGCGCTCAAGGATTGAAATTTCACACGCTTGAACATATTTTGAAATGACTATTGTATCATTGATCGAAGGATTTAGACAGCTAGGCTAACCAATTCGTGCAATGACCGTTCGATTTATCATCAAAAAATTAAATGGAGCTTGAATTATATTTAGATATGCCTAACAAATATTCAAATTTAGTGCAAATGCACTTGGCACTTGCTGAGTTACTACCAAGTAAATAAGATAGGGGTAGGTAGATATTGGTGTCGATTCTGTTGTGCACAAACTAAACTTAGTTTAGGCTAATACTATCTTTTACTAAAAGGCAGTGCAAAAAAAGGACGGCTATAGCTATGAACTAAGTTAGATACTTATGTCAAACTGATACTGACTTATGAGTTTATGCCTTTCGCGTCACCGTGTTTTTAGTCGACATGTTTTTACGTGCACTCTTCATTTGTATAGAAATACTAGTTCCAACTAAATTTGACAGCCCTAAATTACGCCCGTCTCTTTCTCGTTTTATCAGAGAGAAAAAAATAGCAATAACCTAAATTAAGTTTAGTTTGTGCACAACAGAATCGACACCATTATTTCTATTATAAGATGAAAATTAATGTCTATTTATTTTAAAAAATGTAAGAAACTTTCGCCATGTTCACCGAAAAAATAACGGTCCGATTATCTAAAAACAGCTGTTTTATGGGTTTGGAAAAACTTGCCTACAATCAAAAATTTAAAGATTTTATAAACAGCTCTATTGTACCATAGAGGGCACTATGACCATTTTGACTGCTGGACAGCTGGATCTCCTCAGTAATCTTCCGGATTGATCCTGTACCTACCCAAAAAAAAAATATAAGTGGATAAATTAAGTATGTGGGTAGGTGTATCTCGAGTCATAGCTGATACGCTGTTCCGTTGCCATAATCTTCATCCCGTTATGTTCTACCGCATCAATGACATGTGTGTGATTGATGAGCCTTTTAGTGTTGCTCCTTAAATTATGTAAAAATAAATCTTCTGAGATTACAGCTATTTAACATTACCTAATTTATTCATCATCATCATCATCATCATCAGCCTATAATGTTCCCACTGCTGGGCCACGGCCTCCTCTCAATGAGAGGTAATGGACTATAATCCACAACGCGGGCCCAGTGCGGATTGGTAGATGTCACATGTCTTCGAACTTTTCGCTCTATGACATGCCGGTTTCCTCACGAAGTTTCCTTCACCGTTTTGAGAGCAGTGGTGATGAAATAAATTACACAAAGTAATGCGCCTGTCTGGGTTCGAACCCACGACTTACTGTTCGTAAGTCGTATTTATTATAAGTACGTATTTCTTGGCATTTAAAGAAGTTACCTAAAATAATTTAGTGCGAATCTATGAGAAATCACTCGATGGGTGGCGTTTTTTTTGTAAAATTTTCTTGTAATGTGCAAAAGATTCGAGCAATAAAAATGCAAAAAAAATAATCTCCAAAACCCTTGTGTAGCCAATTAAGGATCTACTAGTTTCTTACAATGGTTCGAAAGGGGGATACTCAGTGCCTACATCGTTCTGAACCCCCCCCCCCCCCCCCCCACAACAGATTTTTCATCAGTATTTTTTTAGAACATGTTTTCTACAAAAGTGCAATTCCTCGGCCGACGATATTTTCTAAAATTACCTACCTAATATTGTATAATAAGTAGGTACCTACAATAATTAATTGTGATTCATCTTTGTAAACAGTGAAACATTTGTTACGGGTATCTACTTACCTATTTTATTTGAAAGTATGACATGGAGTCAGCGTTCCGATCTTTGGTCCGATATAGAAGTAGGCATGGGCAAAAAATATCGATATTTTTCCATACAATTATCGCGATAGTATTCGATATTCGATTTTTATTTTAAAGTATCGAATTCGTATCAATTTCGTTTTTTTTTATTATAATTTATGTTGATTTTATATATTTTTTTATCTGTTTAATTGTTTCAAAGTTGATTGAAATAAATAAATTAATAAGAAATACTGTTTTCTTCATGTCTATTCTTTTTCTACGAATTTTGAATGCTTTGGGAATATCTATGAATAATCATACGAAAATAGACGAAGTATCTAAATGGGTGGGGCTCATAAAATTTGTCCCATAACGCACTAGAAATTGTAACACACAAGTTCGTATGCAACACACGGGAAATATTGTAACACGCTGGAACTCTTTACAGGCAGGATTACAGTACCAAAATTGACTAAAAATAATCTTACCACATTTACGAGTAATGATGACCATGTGTGGGATATCAAAATAAAGGACTTGAGGAGACAGTTACAAAATATAAGTCAGTGTTAGATTTTTAAACCAAGCAAGCTTTTGCACTACTTTTTTTTGTTTGTTTTTGTTTTGTTCCTACTCAAATGGAAATAAATCTCACTTAAATTGAAATAATTATTATGTTTATAATTAAAATTAAAGAGGAGGTTGCTTTTCTTAACGTTAGAAATATTATTACAATCAATAACAAATATTAAAATTATCTAAACGGCCACGCCATTAACCTAGCCCGCGAAAATAAAACTTTCCAAAGTTGCAAATTGCAGCTCTGTCGGTCTTTTGCCGATCATTTTTCTCTCCATTGTTTTCTTAGTTCTATGTGCTCTTCGGGGTCAAAATTTGAGATTCTTATACTCGTTTATGCACACAGCAAGCAAAAATTATATCCCCTTTTAGGACTCCACCGCAGTCGGTTAAAGACAATGTAAACCAAGCTTAATGCTATACAGTGTGTTACGTAACACACCATAACACAATGGAGCGAACACACGAGAACATTTTATTGTTTATTTGATTATAGCAGCCGCAAATTCAAAGAAATTTAGGAAATAAATCCATAATATACGCAATACAAAGGTATTTATTTAGTATCTGTAATTCATTATAGTGATAAATAAACACTTCTCTTGAAAATGCTGTGTTTAGTATCCAATAATTTCGATGATCATAGACACCCCAACCAGTCACCTCAATTTTGTGGGTAGACTAAAATGGTTGACATTAAACTGACATTTGATAGCTGTTGCTAAATGGTGCTGCCACCCTACAAAACAAGTTCTGGCGGGATTATGACTAAAATACGCAAGTTACCGTGCAACACATAACTTGTAACACACTAGAAGATTTTAACGGACATTTTTTAAATTTGTTGTATTTTAAATAATTGTAATATTTTGCGAGATTTTCTGTCAAAGTACTTTATATAAACTCCCTTAGTAACAATAAAGACAAAAAGAAATAACATTAACGACGGAATAAAAAAATAAAAAATCAATCATTGTTGGAGGACGGTGCTGGGACATGTAGGTTTTGTATGGAGCAAAAAAAAAAATCAAAAGTTTGATGAACTATAATTTTGTGTGTATTGACGATTTGTGTATTTTATTTACACCCATCCCTTTGTCATGGTTTAAATTTAATGAAACAAATAAAATTATCTAAAAAAAACATTAAAAACATACTAAAATTTAGGGGCAAACAGATGACCGCGAATTTTTTTCAAGAGGTACATCTTTTTTGAGCCCCACCCAAATATCGATATTTATCGACACTTAACGATACTTTAAAAAAATGTCGATACGATAAATATCGATATATTTTTTCACTTGCCCATCCCTATACAGAAGTGCAGCCACTGATGCTATCTTCGAATTTCAGGGATGGCCAACATGTCAAGAGGCGCACATGAAGTTTTTGACTAATGTTCTTGTTGACTAACACTAACCGACAGCTTATTGAATAACAGAACTGAATAGGTGCACTTTCAGGATTATTTCTGATCCGATCCGAACATTCAATTAAATAACTGAACCGATTCAACAACATCCTACAGCAAACCTACAGCTTATTTATTTTAGGCATTCATTTAAGTATCGCTTAGTCACAGTAAACTGTGGCTTAGTATCAGTGAAAAGGGGCAAAGCTCTAGGTTCCTGCGGACTCCTGAATGGCACACTATTACAGCTTGGCAAAAACGAGTAGAAAATCCGGGGGCCGCCACTGTGCTGTTCATATGGCAACCCGCTGTGACCGTATAGCGTACCAACCTATCGTCTTGATACTTTTGTTACTATTTTTTTATACATATAATTTATTTATTATAATCAGTATCATTTAATTGAATTCTTGTTCAATTATTCTCCTCATGTAACTGCCTAAAAATAAATATATGCTAGTAATACTGTGTTTTTTAAATTTTCTGGGATTAAAAAAAGACGTAGCTAGAATGATATTGTAATTTAATCTGATATATTTTCATCCAAATATTCCACCCCATCTATGTCATCCGAATCTTGGCTAGAGTTAGCCACATATTCGTCTGAATCGTTCTCCGATTCAGAGGAACTACTATCGTCTTCGAGGTTTATCACTATTCGCTCCATGTCTTCGTACATAGTTAGTTCCCGCTCGTAATAATCTTTTTCAATTTTAATTACATGTTGGCATGAATTATTCCAAACCTCCTCCGTAATTTATTGGAATGCGCGCTCAGCTGTTTCCTATAAAGACGAAACATTTGATTAAACCTCTATCAATATTAAAAGTAAAACATCAATATAACCTCTCAACTGTACCTTTATGTTGATCGAGCCTACATTTTGGGCTGCATTATATGTAGAAATCGAATTTTAATTTACATAATTATTGCAAAGTACGCTACTCAAGTATCAACATTAATCTAGCGCGCTATACCAAAGTAATGTCAGACAAAATGTAAACATAACGTATGTGCTCGATGATTATTGTTAAAAATTCCAGTTATTTCGTATGCAAGCAATTCAAAACAGAATGGGGTTCATCAATTAACACTTAATTCATCTAAAAACAAGAAACAAACGGTTACCTAACCATATATCAGCGGTTCTTTGGTAAACATCGTTGAGATCGGTGTAAGAATGGTTTTGGCCTCTTTTTCTGCCAAATATCGCCCATGAACCTTTTAAATAATCTCTCTGCCAGCACTTCGGATGGTTTTATTAATTTTTTATCACTTTACGTTAGTTTAATCGCGCTTTTAGGGCACAATTATAAATTTTATAAACTTGTGAACTTTGTTTACATCAAACGTCATATGTTTAAAATGTTTCCAGCAAACAAAAAAATTAGTTCCGTTTCTAGACTGAACTTTAACCATTCGGTGAAATTAACACAAAAGTGTTTCTCTAAGATTCTTATGTTTAGAATTGCAACATGACTTGAATAAATGGCTCTGGAACGCTGCTACGTAAACATTTTTGCGGTAGCATAACTTTATCCACAACAAAACAACAAAACTCTTACCTTTAAGAGTCTAATCAATTTCATGCAAAACATAAAACTTTTTTTTTTTAGCCAAACAAGTGTCATGGAATTATTCACTTATTTTGCAAAATCGGCATCAGGTACTTAAACCCAAACGTATTATTGCTGCGTGCTGCTGTCAAAATATTTAATGTCAATTTGACTTTTTTAGTTTGTTACATTTTTTAGTACCAGTGCCATTGGAATTATTATTTTCTTAAAACTATTATTGATTTAATTGCGATTTACAACAAAAACAACTATGAAAATGTATACAAATGACACTTTAATTAAAGTACCAGTTCTTGTCTAGAAACCATTAAATACCGCATATCGATGTCTAACCTCAATGAAAATTTAATTGAAAATATAGTTCAAAACTGTTTGCATAAATACAGGAGATTACCGAAAAATGGGAAGCCCATCGATAAAGAGTGGACAGTTTTAACATGTATAGTAGAATATGACAAAACTTCTGAGAATATTGAAGTTGTATCGCTAGGTACCGGCTCAAAATGTATTGGGGCTACGAAAATGATGCCTAATGGAAGTTTACTGAACGATAGTCATTCGGAAGTATTCGCTCGACGCGGATTTTTACTGTACCTATACGAAAACATTAATAAAACTTTAAAGAATAAACTGTCAATATTCAATCAAGAGAATGGACAGTTTAAACTCAAAGAAAATGTAGAATATATTTTTTATTCATCTCAGTTACCGTGTGGAGACGCGTCTATTATACCCCAACTTGGAGATGCAGAGCATTATGGTCATATACTAGAGCCAGCGAAGCGAGAGGCAGATGAGGATGTTTGTGAGATAGAAGTTAAGAAGCAAAAAGTTGAAGAGTATGTTAACAAAACGGGAGCTAAATGTCTACCTCAGTGTGAGCAAGACTTAAAGGAACCAGGAACAGATATTCAGCTGCTCCTCGGTCAAGTGAGAACAAAACCAGGAAGAGGAGACAGAACATTGTCAGTCTCTTGCAGTGATAAGATTGCAAAATGGATACATTTAGGTGTTCAAGGCAGCTTAATAAGTATGTTGTGTGAACCAATATACATCAAACATTTTATATTTGGTGCTGGAGTTCCTTATTCTGAAGAATCTTTAAAAAGAGCCCTTTTGAATAGGTCAGACTGTTTGTCAGTTAAGTTGGATGTAGTGCCTCAATTTTATCAAACAAAGTTAGTGTTCTCAAATCTTCACTCCAATGTCAATAATAAACCAGCTCCCGGAAGCATAGTATGGGTAAAATTAATTAGTCGGTGAGTACTTTTACCAAATTAGTTTTTATGATAAAACTAGCTTATATGCCCATGGCTTTGCTTGAGTGGAGTTCCGTAATTGCCCCATGGGATCATACTGCCGGGCTAAAAAGCACCCTATGTATTAATAGAGGTTATAAACTATCGGTTTGTGCAAGTTCATTTATATCCATTCAGAAGATTTTGCATGAAAGAGTAACAAACATACATCCATTCACCATCTAACCTCACAAACTTTTGCATTTATAATAACAGTAAGAAATATAAGATAAGGTTACATTCACTACATCTTTTATTTGAGGCTGCTGTATCTGAGTGGACCACCATACCCATTTTTGGATTAGTGATCGAACTTTTTTGCTATCTCTTACCTCATTTTATTTTAATTTTAAATAGACGTAGTTTAAAAAAGTAACAAATCAATAAAAAACTGATCTTACCAAATAACTAATAAAAATGATTTTATTCAATCAATTTGTTTCAGGCCACTAGAAGTAGCTGTTCAAGGCAGAAAGCTAGGTGTCACGGCGAAGAAAGCATTATCACCAGCCTGTAGCGTATGCATAAGTAAATACAATCTATACAAAACATTCCTACATATAATAAATATTAATGAAGAACTCAAAATAAAAATATGTGGTGAAGATAAAATTGAGAACATAGCATATAATAAAATGAAGCAAAAATCTACAAAATATTTTGAGAAATGGTTAGAGGTTAAGGAAAAGTTTTTTAAGACATGGACTGTAAAACCTGATATGTGGGACTTTTGTGTAAATATTAACTAAATATATTGTTATCATCTATATTCTATACTAATATTATAAAGAGGAAAACTTTGTTTGTTTGTTTGTAATGAATAATCTCAAAAACTACTGCGCCGATTTCAAAAATTCTTTCACTATTAGAAAGCTACATTCACCCTGAGTAACATAGGCTATATTTTATCCCCGTACTCCCACGGGAACGGGAACTACGCGGGTGAAACCGCTGGACGTCCGCTAGTACATAATAAAATAATGTAGGTATTAATATGAACTTTGAGAGTAATGGTTTGTGAATGTGATGTCAATATTATCCCTTGAAAAATCATTTTTTATTTCAATCACTTCCAATTTTTTTTTTAAATATCTTGGGGTTGACTAAAGTGTGCACGTGGGTAGTAAATAATTAGAAAAGCGTAGAAATCGATCTATCCTCTTTCTAAAGTTTTTTTTGAAGTGAAAACTTCTTTAGGTGCGTTGAGCACTTTTTGGGTGAAGGAAAAACATTGAATTCATCGTCACGTAACGTGCGTTCACTCTTCGTAGCACTAGTAACTCGTAGGCGATCCGCTACGGCGTAGCACCACATGGCATTCGCGGGCAACCAGTGCTACGACTGGGGCAGGGACGAAGGGAGAGGGGAATGATAACGGATATTTCGCTATTAAAATATTAACTTGATGAAAAACTCGGTAAGTTTGGCGCCGACGAAAATTTTCGGTTTTTTCTTCATGCGTGTCGTTTTCGTGGTTTTTGGGGTCGCTGATAATGAAAATGAAGTCAAATTGAAAATCCACGATAGCGCCGATACTTATAATACTACTCTATCAAGAAAGTACCGGGAAAAGATCAATAATACACAAAATGTCTGTTATTCATCCAAATTTATTTTATCACCTTCAAAGTATGCTCCTTTAGAAACGATACACTTGCGCCAACGAATAATTTATCAAAACATTTTTTAAACGCTGCTTCCGGAATTGAGTTCAGTTCTCGCCGCGAATTCTCCTTTATGTCTTCTATCGATTGAAAACGGGTGCCACGAAGTGGTAATTTGAGTTTAGGAAAAAGAAAAAAGTCAGCAGGAGCCATATCTGGTGAATATGGTGGTTGCTGGATGGTATTTGTTGAGTGTTTGGTCAAAAATTCGTTCACAATGATAGCCTTGTGCGAAGGCGCATTGTCGTGGTGCAAAATCCAAGAATTTTCTTTCCACAAATCTGGCCTTTTTCGTCGAATTTGCTCTCTTAAACGCCGCATAACGCTCAAATAATATTCTTTATTTACCGTTAGACCTTCCGGTAAGAATTCAGAGTGCACAACACCGCGATAGTCAAAGAAAACAGTCAACATGACTTTGACTTTTGATCGACTTTGGCGTGGTTTTTTCGGTTTCGGTTCAGTTGGAAGGCGCCACTCCGAAGCTTGTTGACTAGTTTGCATGTCAAACTCGTAAACCCACGTCTCGTCACCAGTAACAATGCGTTTCATGAATCGACTTTCATGCGATTGAGTTTTTGGAGAAAATTCAGATCTTTTGGGACTAGCCGAGCAGCAACATGTTTCATACCCAAATGATTAGTTAAAATGGTACGGATCGACTCGTGAGATACAGAAAGTTCGGCGGCTATCTCTCTCAGAGTTGAATGGGGATTTTCAGTCACTATTTTCTTCACTTTTGCGATGTTAACTTCAGTTGCAGACGTTGACGGCCTACCAGAGCGAGGCAAATCTTCCATCACATCTCGACCGCTTTTGAACGCTTTGAACCACTCATAAGCACGAGTTTTTGATAAAGTCGATTCACCGTAAGCCTTCTGTAACATTTTCAGTGACTCCGAACACGAAATTCCATTGGCGATGCAAAATTTAAGACAAACTCTTTGTTCGATATTTTTGTCCATTATGAAATTCGCAATACACACTATATATGATATTACTAAAACCAGCACTGTATTTAATATAAATAACAGATGCAACTCAAACTCCGCGCCAAAATGGAAAACAGTTGTGCCAATCTAACAACTACAAAAAAACAAAAATTTGAATTTGGAACCATAAACAAATCATCCATTCCCGATACTTTTTTGACTGAATGTATAATCGTATTATTATTAATAATAATATAAACGTAATTTTTTTACTTAGTTTTTGGAACATAATTATACAAACACTTTGTTGGGTGTTATTAAGATAAAAATGGTGCGCAAGCGACGGCAGACATTTTTCTTGTGACATCAAATGTCAACGTCAAAATTACAAATAATACGGCGTGCTGTCGTTAGTGTTGTCATAAATATGTATTTTCCCCTTTTGTTTTTGTTTTGTGTAATAATCAACTAAATATGATATGTTTTCTAACAAACATTTTCTGGCATCAGAATAATAGCAAAGGGTAATTTTAAGGGAAGTTTACTTTAAAAATCAATTAATAAGCTCATTATTTTGGAGAGTATGAAATAGTATTTTTGGTGGCAACATTATGTAATTCATCTCTTTTACTCTGATGCTGTTGTGTCTTTCTTGTTTTCTAGCCCACCTACATCTTGTTCGTAGAACAAAGTTGCCAGACCCCTCGGAAAGCACGTTAAGCAGTTGGTCCCGGCTGTCATTTGTAGATCTTTGACAGTCGTTACAGGTAGTCAGTGGCCGAAAGTCTGACAACCAGTCTTACTAGGGGTAGCGTAATACCCAGTGCTAACTGGGTTGTGGAGGTCAGATAGGCAGTCGCTCCATGTAAAATTCAGCTGCATCCGGTTAGACTTGAAGCCGACCCCAACATAGTTGGGAAAAGGCTAGACAGATGATGATGATGATGTTTTAGTAACAACACATTTATACATTTCACATAAACCCACACGCACGCTCACACACATAGCTCGACGATACAATCGGCAGTCCCCAGACTGCCCCGCATGTTTTTTTTCTAGGCGTTCTACACTGGATCTCGATCGAAATTCGTGACAAAATGCACTTACGGTATATAACTAAGCTCTTCAATATTTTGAACTGACTTAAAAAAAAGCGGAGATTACGTATTTCGTGAGTATTTTTTAACACGATAAATTGGTGAGAAAGTTATAAATGGTTTAAAAACACCCCAAACGAAATCGAAAGGCACTTGTTCTTCCTGTCATTACGATTTTTTTTTGTCTTGGACCATACCTGGGAACCTTCTAGTTATAGAGTTATTGAAGGTCAAAGTTCCGATTTTAATACCTACACGTTTTTTAATACCATATCTTTAAATACCTCCATGACTCCAGTGCCATTCAATGCATCCATCAGCACAAAGTTTTGAGTGCGTTACATTGAGCGCTACTATAAATAGTGATTATTCACCAAAAAAATAACTGGATTCCCAACAATAATTTTGTGCAGTGTTAGGTACTTAGTTTGATGTAGGTACAGAATGCTTAGCGGCTTCGTGCAGCGGGTTACTGCACCTTGTATAGTAGGTAGAACAAAAATGTCGACAATAGTGATTGGCTGGCTGAAATAACGGCACCCGTTCAAATCACTTCACACGAGATTGATGTTAAGGGGGAATCACCAGGGGGAAATTCCTTTGTAAAACCCGACACTGACCTGCAAATTGCAAAAAAACGTTAAGAAATTTGAATTTCGCGTTATTGATAAGTCTTAGCGCCTTTTAGTATTCGGGTGTCAGTATCGAATTCTTGGCACTTGTCCATTTGAAACTGATTCTAACACAAATATTACCGAATACCTATATGCAGCTACAATCGAAGTTACTAATTTACATTTAAATTAACAGCCATAATTAATGTGGACAGTTCGAGATAAGTTTAGCGTTACAAAATAATACAGATTACAGCTACTGCTACGTAATATAGATATTGCGTTACGAATAGTAAGCGTTTTGACAGACCGACTATGAGACAACATTTAGGATTATCGGTCTCCGTAATCGTAATGCTATCGATCTGGATCGGTGTATTGTGTGACTTCGAAATAAGCGGTTCAGTTACAGCGATCAAACTAGACAGGTGAAAAGCTCATATCATATCTATAGGTATCCACTACGAAGCCAGCGTCGTAACGAAGCAGGGGTACATACAAATGACAGAAACAGTTGGGTACTGTGTATTGCCAGCTCAAAGGCTAGACGTAAGCTGGCACAGTACCCAACTGTTTCTGTTTAGCTTTAACACAGGTCCTTTGGTTTCATTTTTTTGCGGACGGAAAGGTATGAGTTGCTCATAAACACCAATTTGGGTATCGGACCCCTAAGATTTATCAATGGAACATAATTTCGGCAGTGACCTAAAAAGTTTACCTATACCTAAAGCTAATACAGAAGGTAGATCAGATATAGTTGATGAGGTCAAGGTGTCCATTACGAATACCAAAAGCCAGAACCACAACTATTCGCATAAGAATTGGTGTATAACAATACAATTATCCGGCGAGCGCACCTTGTTTGACTGCGGTCTACGAAGCTTCACTATCTTTGAATAGGTAGTTGACGTTTATTAATTACCCTATGTTTTCAAAATATTTTGAGTGATGACGAAATTCAAGTGCTCACCTACATAAACAAGCTACTGTGGTGCCTTCTGTATTGTTATTTATTAATAAATCTGATGCTTATGATATTTAAACTTAATGCATTAATGTGGCGTTAGATGAGTGCAAATCTCAAGTAATTATAGCCTGAACTTTAATTATTTTGTGTAATAAAGGTTAATGACCTAAAAGTCAAAAACATAGAATAGGTGGTTATAGCTCATCTTGTTAACAAGATGATTTATGAAGTAAAATTATTAGGTGTTGCACTAATGTTGCCCTCTGTTTTGAGGATTATTGAGCCATTAGACTTCTTATAAAACTTAGACAGGCAACAAAGCTTTATCATCATATTGGTAAAGCCAGAAATCCTTCGCTCTAAAGTTCTAAGTCTAGTACCTATATTTTTTCCAATATCTTACTTACAGGCTTACAGTGACCTAAATCCTTGTGGTGTTCTTATAAAACTATCTTACGAGCACATTATATACGACCTTCAGGTCAATTTAATGTATAACCACCCACATACTAAACGCAGATAAAAATCCCGGAAAGGATCACCGTTAAACAATCACCCGAAGTTGGGCCGCCCGTGAGTGGATGCGCTTGCGCCGCCACCGATGCATAAGAGCATTAACGTTTAAGTAAAACAAATGGGGGCATGTCAGGTACCGCCCACATACGCGGAACAGATTATTAGTTATTGATTGTGGATTATTACAGAGACGAATGACTCGGTTTAGTATTTCGGGCCGTATGAAGTAACATGTGCACGTTAAAACCATGTTTTGTAATAACTTTACACGTTTTCCTTTAAGTGTGTGAAGGTGTTAAATGCTTTAGAGTCTGACAGACTTAATTATCTTTGATTTAGTTGATGTAGTATGCCCATTCAACTTTCCATGCATGTTTACTTACTAACTCGAACCTAGTGTATAAGTAGGAAGATCGAGGAATAAGGAAGAGCTGATTGCCTGCCTACGAAATTGCCCAACCAAATATATTTTCCTTTTTATTTAAAGGAACAAGCCACAATGCCTACTGAGAGAACGGTAGCTTAATCACCGAGGTAACTTTTTTTAAATGCCCAGAGTTTTACGACCGTAAAAGCCAGTAGGAATTAACGTAAATCTGCCAGTTGCAGGCTCCCAGTTGTCAGGAGCCCGGTGAGAATCCGACACCGGTCGTCGTCGCCGCTTTGTCATTATTTCGACAAGAATCAAACTGATTCGCCCAGCCCGTTCCGTGTTCAGGTTCACCCACTTTCTACCGGAAGGCAATTAAAAATAATTTGCATTTCTCTTTACTCGTACTACGTCATTATTTTTGTGCGAATTTGTTGCTGGTTAAAAGGAGATCACTTGTTCTAGGCATAATGTCTGTGAAGCTACCCTCTATTCGCATAGATGTGAAGAAGCGCTAGGATTATGTTCAGTCTCGTATACGTAATTATGTAGCAGTTGATAAAAGGAAGTTTATTCGCTAGTAAAAGATAAGCATAAATAAGTTATAACTGCCATTTTCAGACGAAAGGACAGTTTAACTTTTGCAGTAGGCTTCCTTTGAAGTCATAGCCAGACACAAACAGTTAATCATGGTGTGTGTAGAAGTCCTAAGCATAGAGCCAGCTTTGAGTAGGTAAATAAATTGAGCGATCAGTTATTACGTGAGCTTAAGGATTATATCTACAAGTTAGGTACCGTTATGTGATCACCAACATGATCTGGCTTTTTATCTACACTAATAATATTATAAAGAGGAAAGATTTGTATTTTTGTGTGTGTGTATGTATGTTTGTAATGAATAAACTCAAAAACTACTGCGCCGATTTCAAAAATTCTTTCACCATTTGAAAGCTAAATTCACCCTGAGTAACATAGGCTATTTATTGATATGGGTAGAGTATTTTATCCCCGTACTCCAACGGAAACGGGAACTACGCGGGTGAAACCGCAGGACGTCCGCTAGTTGCAGTATAAAAACGAGCGTTTATAGGATATATGTATGTATTTACTTAGGGATACTATGTAAGTAGATACCGACCTCATACAAACGTTCACATGCTAAATTGTTGATGTTGCTTCATTTAAAAGACAAAGACATTAAAGGAGTAGAATATTATAGAAACTACAACAATAGTCCACATTTTAAACTGTTCAGGCTTAAATTCATATTATTTCGAAGACATAGTATTTCGTATTATTTCGAAACATTGGATTTGCGTTATCATAAACATTTCAAGCTATCATAGCAAATACTGTCGGTCCTAATAAAGATATAAGATCCAGATAAATAAATAAATAATTGTGTGCACATGTAGAGTGGTAGTGTTTCGTTCATAAGACATTTGAGGTTAGATAGTTCATAAGTTTCCGCTAGCCGGCCGCGACAGGACAATGGCGGGCCTAGCGCATAAATCACGGCAGGTGAGCGTGTACTGATCGTCCTCAGGCCTTACAGGTGCTTTATATTGTTTGTTTGTGCTTATACACTTTGTTGTCACCGATTTTCTTTCCTCTAAACGCATATTTTTAGTCGAACTTGAGATTAGGTTTTATAGAGGATCAGTTAAAGCGTACGTTTCAGTAAATTATCTGTCGGACTTCAGTGTCTATAATCGCTTCAGCAATTTGTCCTCATTCATTTGACTGAAAGCAGTACCGACAAATAAAGTTCATAAACAATGCATGTCAAGTCAAGTCAAGTCAAACACCAACTGTTATTGTCAAGACTACCGCCATTTTGCGGCCGCCATTTTTGATAGTAACAATTTCCTGAGGCGCCGGAGTGCCGAACCTTTAGAAGTTGTTTCAACGCCTGCATTTGTACGAAACAAATACCGTACACGGACGGTTGTTGCAACTAGCGGTGTCAAGGTTATCAATGTTTGACTTTGAGTCACAATAGTTGTAATTAGATTAGGGCGTTGATTAATTAAAACTTCTTACTAAATAGTGTTGCAAAATGGTTGCACAACTGTAGGTACAGGGTTAAAGATATCGAATGACTGCTTTTAGTTTCGCCACATGAGAAAAACGTATTTTTTGTTACTTTTGTTCACAGCAGTGGGTTGATGGTCGACGTCGAATGTTGTAAACTTCCGAATAGGTATTGTAAAGATCACAGTTAGGTTATAAATTGGATACCTACTCGTCGCGGATCCCGCTATCGGGAGGCGGAGGGAGTGACTCCTCACGACTTATTGTTTATCCACAACAAATTGTTACGGACATATTCTAAGGAAAGCTGCCATCAAACTAATAATTTCAATAGCTAGGAATCAAAATGTTAGATCGATGTTGGGTTCGTATTGTGAAACTTCGTTCCTAGAAACTAAATTGTATACCCTCTTATTATAAAACGTGGTCTTAAAAAAAGTACCGGCTTTATTACTAGGTTTAAACCATGAACTTGTATAAACGTTATTACAAAACGAAGTTTATCGCTAGTCCTAGAACTATCTATGATACCAAAGTTAGACCATCGTGACCCCTAGTTTAACTATGGTACTAAATTGTCAACTCGTTTTTTAACATTTTGGTTTTCGTCGACTTATCTTCAAGTATTTTAGCCGACTCGGCAATAAGTTGACGCAGTATAAATCCTAGAATGAAATTTGTATTAATGTAAGTAATGTGGCATAGGTACATAGTTTAGCTTATTGTATCCTTTACTGTGTGTAGTTGTGTACGAAATCTAACTTGTTAGTTATCACTAACCTTTTCTTCTGAACTCCAATTTTCACCTCTTTTTTTTTCTTTGTTTGTTCCATTTTTAATTTTTTTAATTTGAATGCACACACGATCTTACCACAAAGAATACTGTGCCCAAAGAACTGTGCCTTTACTTGTATTATTACTCTTGAAATGAAACCGGACATTTAGTTTACTTTAAGATGTAACTTATACACTTCGATAACATTACACGAATTACGCTCGCCGCCTAGTTCACTCCATTATACGCACTAGCTCGTTAGTTGTTCCAACACAGAACAATTGGATGCATTCAAAAAAATACAAGTCGGAATATTTAAATACCTTTAAATTACCAAACTTTATATTTTACCACTACAAATAACAATTTATAAAATATTTTTTCTTTAAATTACGTAATAACATTTTGTAAAAAGGAACGGTGCAGAGAGTTTGTTGCTTATAATCTGTGGATAATGTTTAGACCAGGGACTATCTTTGGTACTAAGTAGTCCTTTGTTGGTCTACGATTTGTAATACGAATGAAAGAACTAACGTTAGTACCGTAACAAACCTAGACCTTTTAGTCCTGGTTTAAACCTGGTACTTATTGGAAGTTTTATAATAAGACGGAAGTTTATGTTATGGATATTCAATAACGCAAATATTTTTTTTAAGGAAAGAAAGGCTGTAATTCCTGTCTAACGTTAGGTAACACTATTCATATCCCCAGGAGGTAGGTACCTACATAACATAGAGGCTCTGAGGACGGGAGATGTTCACTATATTCTTGGTGAGCTCTACTACCATGGCAAAATGCAAGAACTGACAACTGAATTTTCCGCTGTTGCAGTAGGACATTCAAAACCAAAGCATAATTATACTATCTTGGTTTGAGCTAACCGTCGTTGAACAACAGATCAAAGACCTCCTTCATTATGGTCATAGACAACGTTATGTCGTCATCATAATCCTCTGTTAAAATACACTTATATTCTGCTACTTTTATTAACCATGAAGAACACTTACGGTACAGATCCCAGTAAAGAGCCATGTAAAAAGTAACACTCATTTAATAGACTTGTAAGGAAGGATGCAATCGCTTTCTGTCCATCTTAAGATAAACAGTTACAATGCTGTTGTCGTGTACGCCGGAGACTTCTATAGCTTTAAACGGTTCATTGGCTAGTGAAATTGTTAAAGAGCAGGACAGGACAATATATCCACGGGCCATCAGTTTGCGGGCTGTTCCGTGCCCACGATGACGGTTTTAGGTTAAAGGTATTTATTTACCTAACAAGATAAAGCACCAGATAGCCTTTTCCCCAACTTAATGTATCACCTATAAAGAACCATTTCACATTAACCTCTCGGTAATCCATTTATCTGAGTTTGAAGACGTCAGGATTTATTAAAGCGTAAATAATGTTTTATCATTGAAAATACTCGTAAGTTTTTACATCGTCAAAAGGCATTACGTTAACTGTTAATCGCATTTCAATACGTTATCTTTATGAATTGCCGTCGTCGTCTGCAATGTGGAGAAAACTCGTACTGAAGTCCGGGCTTCGTTTATTTTTATTATTTGTGTTCCAAATATGATGACGAGGTTTCTTCGCATTTAATGTACTTACCGTTTCGTTGGTACAGCACACAAATCATGTAACAACTCTCCTTTGACCTACTTTTACCTGCATATGTTATCCCGTGTTTGAACTTGGCTGTACCTTTACCTACATGTTATGTACTCACCTGTCGCAATTGACCTGTTCAAGGTAAGGTTCCTTGAAAAGGCATTTGTTGAAATAGCCTCTCAGCCAATACCAAAAAAAGAGTCCGAATCCCAAAAGGGGAATGATTGCGTGGGGCGTTTGTTTTAGGCTCTACAATTTCAAAATTAAAATTAAGTCAAATATATACGGTTTAGAACAACGCTAGTTACCGTTGGTAGCTCCTCAGGACATAAGATGACAGTAACTACACGACCTACCATAAACTTGTAATTAATAACGTTACCTCACGCCTGTAATCCTCGAAAGGTTTAGGCAGAGCCTACACCCACATTTCGCCAGTTATAAAACTCATAATATCTACTCGTATTCTGATATAATCCTTGAATGTACAGTGAGGCAGAAAAAATCAATTTCAGAGCTGGGACTTCACAAGGATATAGGTATAGGTAGGTATACTTACAAACTATAAGGTACTATAGTTAAGGGGCTCCCCCATGGCACACTAGCGCCACTTTAGTAAAAAAATCAGAACTCGTTAAATACACAATTCAAATCTGATTGACAAAATCAATATTTTAGAGTTCTAGATTATTGACGTCTATTTAATTCATTAAAATATACTTCACTGTAGTTACAGTTAGAAATATTGCTTAAAACGGCCGTTTTTTTCCATTTTGTATCAGCACTGCAAGTACGTAGCAATCGATAACGATCGAATCGATACGATTAGATAAATCCGACTTTTCGATTGGTTAAAAACTCATTTTATCGAGAATAACTGTCAGATTTATCGAATCGTATCGAATCGAGTGCTACGTACGGTCGAACAAGCTATTTGGTTTACAGTTTAACCAACAAATTACATTGAAAAATGTAAACCAAATAGCTTGTTCGACCGTACTTGCACTGCTGTAACGACAGCGAGCTATGTTTCAATGAGTTAAGCAGACGTAAATAATTTAGAAGACCAAATGATTGATTTTGTCAATCAGATTTTATATTAATTGTGTATTTAACGAGTTCTGATTTTTTTACTAAAGTGGCGCTAGTGTGCATGGGGGAGCCCCTTAAAGAATTTATTAATGGCAAAAATCTCGTAGAATTTTAACATAGTATCAGTTCTCTATTTCAATCAAGAGTAATTGCAGTCTAAATTATACGTAATAAACGGGCTTGAATTGAACACTGTAATCATTTTGATAATAGACGAACATACTTGTTTTTGTGAGGAGGATTTAATCAGATCAGACGGGTTGGCGTCAATCTTGTCAAATTGCTAGATTTTATGGCTTGTAATGTTAGGGCATTTAACTCTGTAAGTCATTTAGCTAGGGATAAAATAAATAAAATATATTATATAAATAAATATCGCTGGACATTAACACACAGCGCCATCTAGTGCCACACTAAGCAACGAGGCTTGTGTCGTGGACACCAGATAGTTAAATGATAAATGATAAATGATAAATGATGTTTATTTTGCAAGTAGGTTTTTACAAACACTTTTACACGTCACTTTTTAAAACTAGATGGGGCCGGTGTTTCGTACCTGACTACTCTGAGAAGAAACAGCCGAAACAAACTCAGAGGTCATAGTCTCTTTTGAAGTCCAGACATAATCTTGCTCAATTCACATGAGGACTATGCAGATTAGTAGTTGATATACTACATAGATACTTATTATACATATAAACATCCATGACTCGGAAACAAATGTCCATGCTCATCACACAAACATTTGTTCCAACCGGGATTCGAACCCGGGACCCTAAGAATGTAAGGCAGCCTCACTACCGCTGCGCCATTCGGGTCGTCAGATAAAAAAATACAAAATCATTTTAACCGCCTTCAAAAAGCAGGAGGTTCTCAATTCGTCGAAACCTTTTTATGTATGTACCCCGATTACTCGATGATGGCTGGATCGATTTGGATTTTTTTTTTCGTTTTAAAGGGAAGGTATACTTCCCATGAGGTCCCATGATCATCAAATCAGGATGGGATCCTGGAGAAATAGAGAACTCTTAAAATTTTATACACTTGAAGCTATTTGGGTGGTTTTTGGAAGAGTACTTTCTCGGAGTCCCATTTCAATTTGGTGAAGATCTGATGAGAGCTTCAGAGATAGGCAACAGAACTCCTCAATAAATGATATCAAATGGACTGGGATTGCTGAAATCTCATGTCTGTCTATTGTTTACACCAGTTCATAACATAACATCACGCCGGTACGCTGTGAAAGGGTAAGCACATGTGAACCACTAAAAAGTGAAAAATCAAAACATTTTTGCAAAAAATAAAACAGACTTCAAAAACACAAAAAAGTGAAAAATAACTTAAGCTTCAGAAGTTTTTTTGTTTGATTGATTTCGTTTTTTTGTCACCGACTTCTGAAGCTAAAGTATTTTTTTTTTTTTTGTGTTTTTTGAAGAAAAAAGTTTTAGAATTCAGCTTTGAATCTGACGAAATTATTTTAAACGAACTAATTAACATTTGCAAATTGAAGACAAGCAGCGAATTAATGAAAGAAAAAAAGAAAAAGAAAATGCATCAGTCAGTTTTTTGTGGGAGCATAGCCCAAATTAGTTTGTTTTTATTACGCCATTCATGCTAGGTGAACGTTGAATCGTTCAAATTTTCTTTGTTGAAATGTTTCGCGAACGATTGCACGCGTTTTATAGGTTCATTTATTTGGATCGGCTATTTATTGCAACGAGTAACATTTATTACGGCAATCCTTGCTTTCTCCGTTGTCTGGACATCACCGCCTGGTTGCACCTTCACGAACCATTGCATCGTATAAAACGATCGAGTAGACGTAAATAGCACAGCTACACTGTTAATTGATCTCTTCTGAGCTTCTGTATTCGTTCGCTGGTTAACTGTTATGTTTCTATAGTAGGCTGATGGTATTTCGAATACGGGTCATGGGGATTGATTTTGCAATGCTCCAGTTGTCTTTGTTGATGTCATTAGTGAAAAATTCTATTGTACTCGCAGGAATGCAGAATTTAATCTCATCGTAAAATACCACACTGATTACTCTGTGTATTCTATACGACACAACGTTATTCTCGTAACTCTCGCGAATTGCGTAGGAATTTTATCTTAGACGCGAGACAGCGGATTATTTATTAATGACATACTTATTTCTTTGTGTCCGATAATGTGTGGAGCAACCGATGTTACTTTAATATTTATTATTATATTGACAATATTATTACATAACGGTCGAGCTTGGACGGTGAAATCCGCGAGGTGTGGACGTGTGGACTGTGGACGAGTCGCGCCGCGCTGCGCACACGTGGCTGGCGGCGCTACGAGGTGTCGACTTCACCAAGTTTTTTAAATGTCTTTATCGAGAAACAAACGAACATAACAATAAAACCATCCATATCATTACATTCCATACATTAACAGTTTATATAACTGCTTATGTCGATAACGAAATTGAGTGAATTTTGGCGAATTCGGTCGATAGCCGTCGTTAACTCGAGAAAATGACGGTTTCAAAACTCAGGGGGCGATAATTATGTTGTTAATCGTAGTCTTTATTATTCCTGCTCGGTATGATATGATAACAAGTACCTATTCGGCGCCATGTAGAAACTATTAATAAAATTAATTGGATCGTTCACGCAAGCTTCATTAGTACGCTAATAAGAGGATCTTTGTAAACCGAAAGCGAACGAATAAATTTCATAAACAATGTTTTTGGTCCTTCTGTTGTGAATTATGAGCTCATGGCCGCAGGATTGTTGACAGTAATTTTAGTGTTGTTTGCTGGCATGTCATGATCATCCTACACTTAAACGTAATTAGTTTAAAAATGTATATGGTGCGACCAAGGTCGAGTTTAAAAATAACTCCTTGCTTTTCTTTATTTAATGATTCGCGCAAGAGTTCATGCGCTTCATTTTACAATCGTAAAATGAAGGGCCAGGGTTTTTTATTAAACCAATAATTGCTTTAAATTGGCTTTTTCTCAAAATTGGGCTGTTTATTGTGCAATTATTAGAAATAGAGCATGTTGATAATAATATCAACATGCTCTATTTCTAATAATTGCACAATAAACAGCCCCATATAAGAATCGAAAAAATGAAAGGAAAGGATTTGCCAATATTGAAGAGTAAATATTTTTTAATTAGTGGTTCAGGAGGGCCGAAATACAAAATACTGGCAATCGGGTGACCCCATCTGAGGCTGTTGGTACATATTGGGTTTTATTTAATGGCTGTGTTGGGGCCGTTGGGTGCCTGAGTCGTCTCTCCGTCTGGCTGTATGAAGTTTGTATTATCAACTTTTTGATACATACCAAAGGACCTTTTTAACGGTCCCAAAGGTGTCCAGACGCGTTTTCGCTTGTTGTGATTGTAATCAATATCGTTTATCAATGTTTCTTTGTTTCTGCGGACAACCTACTTACTCTTCTTTGTAAGAAGAAGAAAATGGTTTTATTTATACGGTAGCTGTCCTTTACCGTTGATGGTGCCTAGGTTAACATTGGGTTAACGTTATTAGTTCATCTATGTGGCGATGGTTAATTTTACGAGTTTTCTGTCGTATTGTTCTGCAAATGCAACATCATAATGCCTCCAAAGTCCAAGTTTATGTTCTAAATCATTCATGAATGTTCTACACATTGAAATACTCCAGATACAATAGTCTCTGGAGTGATTGATGATACCTTCTCGAACTATTAACCTGTGTGAATCTCACACCTCGTCACACAAGAATTACTATAAGTATGCAGTGTTAGATAATATTACATTAAAGTCAATTATACCCCCCTTTCGGTATGGTTTGGCAATCCTGAGAAATATGCCGTTGGATTTTTCATCGCCGCCAGCAAGAAAACCCTGTAATTGTTTTGTAACTTCGCACACAGCTATAGAGAGGTTAAAAGATGTAGAGATATGAATCGTTTAATAGGCAAGTGTGAACAGAACAGTGTTGCCATTGTTGGGCCCATTAACAAACTAGTTTTGACACGCGAGTCGCCTTGCGAAATGTCCAGCTCACGACTAAATAAATAAATGCTTATTTACATCGTTACCCAAGCAGTTGATAAGTAATTTAATTAGAACGCGCTTAATTGAATATTGGAAATAATATCGAGAGTCGCGTGTTGCAGCGTGGCGATACTGTTGTAACAAATTAATCAAAATTATGATCCGCTTGTGCGTCCGCCCCGCTTTGTTGCGACTTGCGGTTCAGCCGACCAATTTGTTATTATTGTAAAACGCATTTAGTATGTTAACAAAGGCAATAATTTTCATACAAATGTGGTAATCTCAATGTACAGGAGTAATCGATTTACGATGTTCTGGATCCTTAAATATGCTTAAAACATTAATCTTGTGCTCCATTCTAAGCTATGTAGGTATGCGCCTCCATAAATAATATTATGGTCGGGTGCTAAACTGCGTGTTTATGATGCTATCTTAGTATCTAAATTAAAGAGTGTCTATTAGCGGCTTGACGCCGATTGCATAAATACGGTAAGGTGGCATGTTTGAGGAAGTTGTTCTCGGGTAACGATCAATTTGCGTTGAGTCGACACGGTCCGCGTTTTTTTTTCTACGTCACAACCTTCCTTAATGAGTAGAGAAATCCACGGAGCGAACTAACTTCTATGCAAATGCATTTTCTTCTATTTTCGAAAGTATCTTACATATTGTGAGATCGCTAATGAAGACTGACAAGTAATTCGTTTCGTTTTACTTTTAGTATGCGTGTGGAATTAAATCTATTAACGATACCAACTGTTCATAGGAGCAGCGAGGCATAGGCGAGACGACAAAAAAAGCTAATTAGTCCGTCAGTTAGATAATCAAAAAATATTTGACCCGTCGGGTGTATTTTCTTTTGTTACGTAAACCAAAATTGACGAAGATATGACGCTATTAAAATTCTCAATACGTCACGCCTAGGTATAATTTTTAGCTAGTTCTGACGTCACGAGCCCCCACTCCCGAGTTTTGATGCGATTTATCTTTGCCAATGTTCATTGATTTACAAAAACAAAAAATACGTGTTCATTAATTTCCAATACTCTAACTGAGGGACTAAATAGATTTGCAATTTTTTGATACTGTCGTCATGCCTCGTCCATGGACGTCTACTTGTTAGTTGGAGCCTATATATCAGCTCGAAGAAATAAAACTAACTTGACTCTACCAATCAGGTTGTAGGTAGGTGGTTACTGAGTAATAGTTCTATAAAATTGATCTGAATTTGGTTGTCATTCAAAGTTAATGTGCTAGATAGAGAACATTTAGTATGTTGACACACTGAGCTTTGCATAGAAATCATAAAAATAGTTCAATGGATGGTTTTCACCTTCCATTGGTATTTGATCTACTTTTGGCACATAGCCTGATTAAACACTAATAATAGTACGTTTAGATCATAACGTGCTATTGAAGTATTTAGTATTTGTTACCTCGAAATAAGGAAATCTTCTACCCATTGAGATCAGTCATGTGAGAGTGAAAATCATCAATCAAGATTTGCTCCACTTTCCTTCTGAATTTATTTTAATAAAGTTGTTTCTTAATTATGTTTCTAACTTGCAAAGTGGAGTAGCTATGTGGCATAAAGGAAGCAGGGTAGCTGGCCGTGGGCGGGGCGGATCCAATTATGTCTCAGCACGAACGAATTTATTGCACTAAACGTCTGCATTGCTCTCACCTTGACATGTCGCAGACGTGCGTACTCTGGTTAGAGCTGATCGATTTTCTTCCAATTTTCCTTATTCAGAAATAGGAATTTTCGTTTGAGTTTTTCCTTGCCTACAATTCCAATATTCTGAAAATATTTATTTTATTTCATCTCCGATATCCGAAACATCGATAATATTGGCGTCGGTCCAACGTTATGAATATTTGATCAGGTAGGATGTATGAACGAAGTACAAATTCCAACGTATGCATACTCGACTAGTTCGGAGGTTGGAACGGAGGCTGCGCAAGCGCTTTTGATCCAAGCACCGGCTAGATACGCCGGCAGTCGCGCGGGAAACTTCGCGGCACTCGGTCGAGCTTGCGGCCGTGAGCAACTCTGTGAAATCTATCTCTCGATCATATTTACGATAACTCACATTGATTGGTGCGATATCGAGTACCGTGTTAAAAATATAAACTGTGATCATAAACTTATGTGGTTGCTGGACACTGCTGCCATCATGTCCGTTTAAAACTATTTTCTTGGAATAAAAGTGAAAAAATAAACTCTGCCCAAATGAAGATGACTGTGAATCGTATAAGGGTGGTGGTGCTAGGGAGCCCGCGGAGCGGCAAGTCTGGTTAGTAGAGCATGCACATTGCACATCCGTTACTTATGATTACCATATTTTTTTATTGGCAATTAGTTTACAATTTTGAAGTATCGTTGAAATCGCATTTTGCTGCTTGTTGATATTGTTTTAAACAAGTCTAGATTTTTTACCCAACTGCCAAGGAAAGGTTATGTTTTTTTAACTACCCTGCAGCTTAATTAAATTGAATGAAAATGATAAAATATGTTTTTATAAGTTAAATCAAGTGATAAAATTGTCATTGCGTTGACAAGTATTGCGCATAATAACGTTTAAAATTCAAGGAGGTCACTTAAAAAGCCTTTTAATTATCTTACTGCTTTTCGAATTTGGGGCCATTTCATAAACTACGAGTGTCCATTTTATAAAATGAAAAGTTTTATCTGATGCAGTTAATATTTGTTATTATCATCAGTAATAAAATAAGGGATACGTTATTAAATTCAACTGACTGCGAATTGAGGCGCATACCCTGTAATTTCAGACTGACAAAATGAGTTTTTTGTGTGGTTATTACATCAGAGGAATGTATAACGGGACAGGAAAATTACAGTCATAATCGTAGCGTTATCATAAAACGATGTTTTAAAAAATCATTTTATTTACAACAGTTATTAACAGTCGATTTTATAAATAAGGAAATATTTCCTATTATAATAGGTATTGTGAAGTTAATTAAACATTACAATACCTATTTATAATTCTCCTGATGTCTAAAACATAATAACAATAATGATGAGTTCATCTGATTTCGTCAAAATAAAGATACCTACGAGTATTTACAATTCATATTTATTTGTCCTGCTAGATAGACAAAGCATTTTATGCATGAAGGACAACGTATATACGAGTACATTGTTCATAATAATTACGCTCCTGCCTTCTTGTTTACATTGCAAATTGTATCAGATATGCTAAGCCATGATTGCCAGTTTACATTTAATTGCCCGCCTCTTATCACGACAAACTATTCAATGGCATGGCATACCTCTGTGTCAATGTTTTAAAGCGATAACACCACATATTTGACTAATGCATTGTTTCATCTTCATCTAGAGTAGGTACAGGCTCGTTTGATTGTATTTGCTTGATGCTTAGGCTACAATCTATCTGACGATGTTAAAGCGCCCTGTAAACATTGAACAATTACCTACAGCATTATCGAGAATCTAGATAAATGGTCTATTTATCTAATCGATCTGTTTAAAGTATTTTTTCCGCAAATTGATAGATTTGCTTTATGATTTTCCAGTTAGGTAATTTTCCAAATAGGTAGTAGGTACTGTCGTTTCAGAATTTAAGTTTAGCCGGTACCAGAATTTGTGAATGTTTTACAAAAAACTTCAACATCTTTCATGGACAATAACATTTATTTAGCATTAGACAAAAGTGGACCGGAACATCCAACCTCAATAATCTATAAGAGTTATGTTTATATTAGTATTATGTTCAAGTTATGTTTCAGCTCATTCTGATTGACTGCTAATATAAGTTTTTAACTGGAAAAGGACATGCAGTTGCTTTATTTGTCTAATGTGATAAAAATGAATTCTTCTCTCATATAATTATGTAGCTGACATGAGCCAACTTCCTTGGTAGATTGGATTATCTACAAATTCTCTGAGAGGCCAAAGTCCACGATCTTTTAAATATTTGTTTAGCCTCAATATCGCAAAAAACAACGTTGACAACGTTGTCGGGTGCATACGTTATCAAAGGTTTACCAAAATATGATATGCGAAAAGTCGGGAATTGAGTAGCAGTAGCGTATACGCGGGAGTCTCGACAACATAGTCTGTTTGTGTTTGGCTTGACTCAATTTGTCGGTGATTCACGAACGATCATGGCTGATTAATTCTGCTTTACAAACATGGGTATTGGCGTGTGATATACATGTGTAGAGCAACGACCTCGACGGCAACGTTAATGGTTGATCGGACGTTTAAGAGTTACACAACGTCGTCTGGTGGCGCCAGGCGTCGCAGTTGTCGGGAAATCGCGCCGCTGACCCACCGGCCGACTCGCCGCCGACTGGTTGTAATTGCACCGCCCTAATTGTCGGCCGGCCGACGGCTGACGGACCGGCTGCGACCGCTCCGAGACGCATGCGTTTGCAATTCATTACAGACGGGAGCGAGCCGGCCCGACATGCGAAATTGTTTCAATGTAGATCCTGTCCACGGACGGCCCATGGGAGTGGCGCTTGTCTGTCACGGATACGCAGTTCACGTCGTCGTTAAATGCCCTCGGGAGCATTACCTACTCATTCAACCTTTTATAGTACTGACGTTATTCACGAAACTCATTCTTCATGAGCCCATTTATTTTCGCATATAGTGGATTCCGTTACCGCGAAGTCGCGGCGGTGGCCTGCACTTAATATCGTTCCAGACTATCTGGGTCACGTTAATACTTCGTTTAAAAATATGATAAGTATCTTCGCACCCTGTGGTTAACCGACTGTTAAAATGGAAGCACTAAAAATTTTAATTATGTTGAGTCAATAAAATATTTCAATTAACGCGTCCAGCGCAGAGTGCTACATGTCAACGTGCGTCCGTTTTTTTTTGTCTGAAATGAATTGTGTTCGGAGAGCAACGAACTTTAATTTGGAAAGGAGCCACAGGTTTTTGATGGTATATGAAAGATTACTTTTTGTAAAAGGTCTGCGTGTATGTACTTTTTGTCGCCAAGGTGCCAAAATGGGATGATAACAATCACTGGTATGAGCTTTAATAGTGTAGTCGAATATGTCGTACGGCGCGGCGCAGCGCTGTCGCGGGCGCAGTGCTCCGTGCGCCGAGCGACGACCTTCTCACGGCATGATGAATGAGTGCAGCGTGAAGGTTTTGAAGCATCGTCGACATCCTTACCTCGCGGATTCTGACATATTCACTTGTAATGTGTCCATTTGATTGAGATTTTACATAATTTATTTGACATGAGTTTGAAGACATCATTTTAAAAGATTTTGGTAAACTTTAGGATAACAACGAAGAGAGATTTGAATAAACCCCTTTTGTGCAAGCAATAGCAATAGCTATGACTCTTTTCCACCGTTCATAGAAAGTTGTAGGCAATCAATTAATAGTACCTAATGGCGATACCATAGGTGACAAAAGTCGGAGACAAGTAAAGTTCTAAAGACTCAAGATTTACATATTGGCATACCTATATTTTTTTAATGAACACTCGATAAGAATGGTGCTCACGGATAAAAACACATAAGTAATATGCATTGCCTTGACAAATGAAAATTTGTATCACAAGACATTAATAATGTAAACGAAGAAAAATTCAATGTAGATTCCTTAGAATTTTTTACAGTGCGAAGCAGACTCAGCTTTTAACGACCTAATCTGGTCTGCCAGACTTGAAACATCACTGATTCTTGACATCAATCAATTAGCTAGAGCTTCTAGAGCTCTCCCAAGTTGCGCCACAACATCTGGCATTGATGTCACAATTATTGTCATGACTGCCCAATAAGTTGGACCGGTATCAAAAGAAACCAAGTCAAAGTAATAATGGTTGCTATTGGAGTCCATGATGGTCAGTTCGACACATGATCGATGTGTTCAGTAATCTATTAATTACCCTAAAGATTCCTGTCGATAGCTACATCCATTGTTCTTGAAGATAACGTTCGATCTATCAACCCACGTGGTACCGTGTTGTTTGATCACAGTAATTTGTCTTATATGCCTCGATGATTATAATTTGATGTAATTTTTTATTGGAACCTCGTCAGAGAAGATTCGTTAATCATTTTTTGATCCTCCACAATAAGCGAGGTTAATTTATTACAGGTAAATTGATGGTAAATCGTTTCGAAATCATGTATATATAAATTTTGTGTGTTACTATTTTTTGGTGCTGTACGTGCGGTCATTACCATATTGGACAGATGTGCTTTTACAAACAATTTTGTGATGACTGCGTTTTTCTAAACTTGGGTGATTGGGTAGAAACAATGAAATCATAATGGTACTGAAGTAACAGTTATTTAGTCCGATTAAATTTCTATATTAAATAAGTCGTAAAATCCAGAAGAACGTAAATTGCTCTGGTAGCATGCCAAAGGTTCTACAAGTCTAACATAAAAATAATATAGAACCGATTATAAAACTGCATTTTAGTTGAATTCCGCATATTTCAGTTAAAAGTGGATCGATGAAACTTTATCACTTGACGATTATGTACGTAATCGGATCGCAGAGAAAGTAATGCATTTAATACTCAAAGCACACGAGGAAAAAAAATCGAAAGGAAAAATGAGAGTGAGGAATTTCGATCGTGTTTCATAAACTACGATATAATGTGGTGTGTTGTAATTTTTATCAACAACGCTGGAAAAGGTTTTATTGCACGCTGGTTTATTGACGTGACGATGTTTTATCTGCTGCCGGTCGTCAATCAAATATCGGAGATATCGATCTTCTTTCTCAATTATTAATGTCATCATATACGGACGCTGTGTGAGCGTAACTTTATTATGAACCCGTGTATTTTTTTCCTTTTCTTGAGCTTCAAAAGTTTTCTTGAACTTCTTCTTCTTCTTCTTTCTGGTTTGGTTATTTAAAAAGATATTCCAGATTACCAATTTTGCATAAACTCAAAAAGATTTGTAAGAAATTCCATGAAAATCGAAAATTAATTGAATCAGAGATGACTACACAGTGCTTTCCTTTTAAAGTAAGAGAGCACAAGCGTTTCCTTATAGTTACGTCGTACGCCGGGGACGGCATAGTATTGTAAGGTAATAGATTTCCTATCCTAGCCTTAACCGTCTGCGCCAGAATGCGTACGGAATGCATTCCAAGTCCATTGTCATGCGACAACGTGCTGCAGTTGCATAAAAGCATTGTGGACTCTTGTGTAACTGGCTTGGGTCAAGATTCTGACACAAATCGTAACGGCGATAACTCATTCGGGAGTACTATCCAAACGGTGATGTTGTAAACGATTCTTGTAATGGAATGTTAATTAGCATTTGTTACGAAAACAGATGACTATCTAGAATTAAATATATGGCTTTTGTGTTGTGCTTATGTCTAGTGTATTTTGATTTGATGTTGTTTGATCACTTTGTGGCTATATCTTAAAATCAGATGACATTGTATAAATGTGTTTGCATTTTCGTTTGCATTTCTACTCATTTACTATTAAGACATGAGTGCATTAATACCTGATTAGTGCCCGACCATGAAACAATGCATTTACATTGATTACATTGACTACCTACATATTTTACGACCACTACACAATGAGAACTAGGTAGGTAATATGTCATGTTTTGTACATTTCTGCGTGTCACCTAAAGTTACGTATTCAGAATTTAAATTACTTGTTTTCATCATCCAAATGATAGAAACTGCTATAACGATTACACTTCAAAGGGTGAAGTACGAACGTAATCTCACGTCCGAGGCGGCCGGACAAGCAATCAGCTTGTTGAATAGCGCCACTAGTTCCTTTTGATGGACTGCAGGATTCTCCACACTTCATTTCGTCGGTAGCTTACGACCGACGGACCGACTCTATTCACGCAATTTGCCTTGTCATTGTTGTTGATAACTGTTTGTATTGTGTACAACCCTTTGATGGAAATTCCAGGAGTGAAAGGACTAATCAGTGTTTGATCCACTCGCTTCTAGAAAGTTGGGAGTGACGACCTCTTAATTGTTCGCCTATTTACAATATGTCTTCGATGAAGGCGTGCTTCTAACAATGTTATTCATTTGGTTCTCTTTTTGTGTTGCAGCGGTGGTCGTGCGTTATCTAACAAAGCGGTACATCGGAGAATATAGCTCGACAGGAGGTTAGTAAAGTTCACTCGATGAATCATTCATTACTATCATAAAAAAAAATGTTTATCGCTTTCTGATCGTTGTATTTAAAATAATTATGAAGGTGTATGTACCATGATATTGGTAAATTCAATAAACTATCGAACTGCCATTTAAGTGACGTCAATTCTTGGTTAATTTACAAAAACTTCAATCATGTCTGTCATTTATTATAGTAGTGGAAAGTATTATGTATTTAAATTAAAATGTCTGCTTCCTTCCGACCTTAAATATGACGTGTTTGCTGTCAGCTGGGTCCGCCGTCTTTCTCAGGACGTGAATTTATAAAATGTTAAGGAAACTGCTTACAGTACCCGTTGTCATAGTAAATGCTGTCGTTATCGAGTGACGACAACAATATCAGCACAAAAGCGATCGTTACGCACATTTCTATACCGTACTCTCTTGTTTCAGATTTCCTTTATCAGCACAGAGTGGCTTTCGACGGTGCCGTTTCAGAAGTTGAAATACTAGATACATCTAATTGCGCGGTGAGTAACGAGTCTGAACAATGTTGCTTTTAGCGTTAACACTAAAATATCAGTCACTGCGAACAAAAGGCTCGACGTCGTCGATAAGATTAAAACTCGAAGCTCGAATAGTAAACGTAGAGATAGACGGTCAAACTTAATTTACCATTAAACAATGGAGATGTTAATCTACTGTGGGCTGTGCTGGTAGCGGACTAGCGGCTGATGGCCGCAGTACAATTTAATTAGACGAAGTTTATGTGGCTTGTATCGGCTTATCAGATGCGATCGTTGCCGTTGCTGCATCGGTGTGGCTGCGGGCGAAATCCTACGTACGGACTACACTACGATAGAATACACGGGGGAATTCGTGTTACATAATTGTTCTGCTTTTATTGTTGTTGAATAGGCGCGCAGTGATTCTTAAACCAGTTTTGTTTCCTAAACAACGATGATGTTTATTAAACGCATCGATAACAGAACTAAAAGAACAGAATAGATTGGATGCTTCGTATTATTGCGCAACCGGTGATTTTATTCGGTGCAGCGAGTGGCTCCGATACTAGGTTCCGAGTACCAGTTGTGGCTCGCGACTTTATTTACAATTATAAATTACAGTTCACTGACTTTATTTACAATTTTAGCTATTCCAGATTCTCGGTCTCGAGGTGAACATTATTTTGCGTTGAGATTTATCGAGTGCAATAGGGTTTTAAATACCATGTGTTATTCTTGGAACTATGCTTTTATACTCAGATAAGCTAGAAACACTTTTTGAAATTACTTACCTATAATATTATAGTTGTGTCTGAACAAGGTTTTCGCAACTTTAAATTTATTTTGCACCTTTTCGTTTCTTTAGTACTATATACTAGGACAGGAAATTAATTAGTATAGATACGACATAGGTGCATGCTTGCTTATGCAACGCAGAACCGTTTCGCATCTGTTACCTAGCCTAGCCTATTGAACCCACTTGTAATCATCGTGTATCTTTCGATGCTACGATTTGAGATCTTGCGTTTACTACTAACAGCCTAGCATTAAATGTACGAAACAAAATTAGGATATAATCTCCAAAACTGCATGACTGAGTAGGTTACCGCAGAGCCTCGTACCCCAGTTACATCCGCATGCAAGTTATACATTAAGTTTACATCTGGCTGTACCCCTTTCAAATATCCATCTGTCGCATCTGCATCGGTGTACACGGATCCTGGATTACCACAATCTTCATTCTGCAGTACTTAGGGTTCCGCCAGTTTCTAATAGACATGTTTCTTCGTAGATCCGTGGATGCCTAGCAGAGCACGTCCGATGGGGGGACGCGTTCGCCGTGGTCTACTCAGTGTGCGAACGTCGCTCGTTTCTCGCTGCTGCCGAACTCCTGTCCTTATTGGAACGCACCCGGCTGCCAGGCTGTGCCGCCGTCACCCTCTTGGGGAACAAACGTGACCTCGAACACGCCAGGTATGAATTTAACTGTTTTAATTTTTGGTTACATATCACTGTCTACTGGGATTATTGCGGTCTACGTGCTGCCAATTGACACCTTAGCGGTGAATTAAATCCGTGACTCTGATAACTGATATCTATCACATACCAATTTTCATACAGTCGGCAATTAATCACTGTCAATTCTGGCAGGTGTCATTGGCACTTGAGCAAACCGAATTTAAAGTCGCACACACTTACAAACATTTATTTTATTAATTAGGGAGGTCCATGCAGAGGAGGGTCAAGAACTGTCGCTGAGATTCGGCTGTCAGTTCTACGAGGTTTCGGCGGCGGAGTCGTGCGCGGGCGCCGCGCTCGCCTTCCACGCGCTTCTGCGGGAGGCGCGCGCGCTCGCGCTCTTGTTGCCCGCGCCCAGGCGCAAGCTCGCTGCCTACTCCGTATCTAAGGTGACTTTCTTGAAGGTTATTCTGTTATTACCCAACCTATAATGCCTTCTCATATGGATAATTCTGTCAATGCATACGGCATAAGACAAAGGCTAAGAGTGGGGATGGTCTTGATGCCTTTGAATGTTCCTAAAGACAACCTGAAGGGTCTCCTTTGCATTACTGGTCTTCTCGGTTATTTTAATGCGACATCAGCAAATTTTTAATTAGATTCACTCATAATCGAACTAAAGTTCTAAACTCCATTTTAACAACTATTTTTATTTTCAGGTAATTGGCACAATATTCGGGAAAAACAGCAAAAGTGTCAGAAAGAAACGCCCATCGCTCAGCATTTAAATTATTAATAAATTGTTTTTAAGACGTACCTTATAAATCCCCCAGACTGGTTTGTATATAATTAAATATAGTTTAGTTTTATCGTACTTGTAAGGCAATCATGTTATTTCTAGGTTGGTGTAGGTATCCTACACAATACGAGTATCTCCAATTGGGAATATGGAGACGGAAGTTGTTATTAAATATAGACGATGAATATCGAAATGAATATCAGCCATAAATGAAATCGGAAATGATTTATGTAAATACACCTGATTGTATATGTAAATAAAAGGAACGGTAATACACCTCGCATTAGAATTACGACGAACTTTAAGCATAAACATTGTAAATAAATAATGAATGAACATGGATGGATAAAAGTTTGTGTGCCTCTGTAAAGGTCTACAGTTATCTCATTATAATACATTTTTATACGATATTTACTTTGTTTAAATGATACCGTCCTATCACCCCGCCCTTCATCATCATCACCATCCACAGCCTGAATTTACTCACTGCGTTATAGGTACGCCTTTCTTGCGCCAGTCTCATCCAGGTTTTTAGTTTACCCGATGGCAACAATGTTATTTGCCGATCGCGCCCCCGCCGGACGCTCAACATTTCTTTTTCCAGACCTTAGATGCCACTCGGTCATAGCTTAACTCCACCTGTCATCACCCCGCCTACTACTTAAGTGAAATGCAGAAGATACGAAAACGAAGTATCCAACAACAGAAAAAAGTAGTGTTCATAAGCTTTGACAGAGCTTTTACACATTTTACACAGAGTATCTATAAAATTTTGAATTTACTGTAACGTAAATTTGGAATACACACACTTATAGAAACGATTGGAACACGAATGGAACGACACGCACATCTTGGAAAGCTGCTGGTGCAACACATATATATTTCACCTGCTGTTCCATTGCCGGAACAGCATACCAGGCTGTGTCGTAAAATCGATCCCGATTGTCTTAATATATTCTTTAGCGTTGGAAAGCGAATGAGTACAGTACAAACGTCGGACGCTTTCTTAGATCATAATGCTGCGATAGTGTCAAATCGATCGCAATGTGTTGCACCTCGTATACATGTCGTTAAAAGCTCTAATGAGTTTCTGTTTTCACTGGCGAAGTGTCCGGGTGTCACATCGGTCTGCGTCAGACAAGACTCGCCCCGTCCAACTTATATTGATCGGACAGGGTAGTCAATGGCCAGAGAGAGTTTCGCCACGACTCGACCTTGCATGTCGAAGCACTCCTGCACCACGTCTGATCTACCGATAAAACCTATCGCAAAGACGAATGTGACGTTACAAGTCCGCTACATGTGAAAGCAACAAGTACAATTTCAAGGTCTCGGAGAAATTACGCATTGGAATCCACTACAGACGTTACACAAACTATATCCGACAGACCGCTACTGAGCCGGCAGAGCTGAAAATAATCGGACAGATCTACAACTACTGATAACGCGATCAAGTTCAAGAGCACGTCAATAAATAAATACGTTAAAATTTACTAAGTCAACGGTTTAGAAACGAATGGTTACCCAAGTGACTAGTAATAGGTAAACATGGTGGTGACGCAATAGGCAATAAAATGTTCCCTTAGTTGTTCCGCTGTGCCATTAAATCGGGCACGTACAGGTGTATCGGCCGATGCAGAGATATGACTAATAAATCGGATCCCTTGATCACATTAGTGGCGCCAACGTTCCGCTTGCCACAGCGGAGCGGCCGAGTCGAGGGTAGCGATCGCTATCTGTTCCGTCGTAGATTCCTATGCAGCGATGTGCGCCTGTGCACCGTGCAGGTGTAGCGGAACCACGTTTAATGCCATTGCTACGAGAAATTCTCGTCTGGTATTTATAAAACAGTCCGTCTTCATCTACTTTAACAATATTGACTCACGAGTGGTTAGTAGAATTAATAAAGAAAATAAAATTTGAAATGAAAGAATAATCAATGAATGAATGGCACACAAATAACATCTATTCAATAACCACTCGACAAAGAAAGTATTAAATCCACAATAGTTATAAAAGCATTGTCATAGAAGTGAGGTCAAGAACGAATGACCCCTCGCAATTATCGCGATATTTAACGTCAATTAAAGAATTTAATGAATCAGCAATCGACGACGCGGGTGAAAGCTTTAGATGTAATCGGACAGGATACTGTGTAAAATTGCGATGATGTACGCGATGCTATGATAGCACGCCCCGAGCGGACAGCCAGTGACGTACGGACCACTGCAGATAACCTGTTCTATAAAGCTGATCTATTAATATTTACCGTACATGTTCATCATTCTAACCTAATCGGAGTACCCGAAGCGTATTTAATTGAGCGTAATGATGAAATGAAATAAGTACAGAAACGATATCATTCACGACGTACTAAGATGCGGCATCTCAGTGACAAGAATATGACATGTAGCAGGTAAGTCGGAGTGTCCGTGCATCGGGATTCTTGATCCAGTAGATATACTATCAGCTACTTTCATCTCTCGCTTTAGATTAAACGATTACAAGTTTCGTCTAATTGCTCGTGTTTGTCTCGGATGGAATCGGTCATTGAGATTTATGCATGACTGAGGATCGAACTGGTACGTGATTCGGATTTAATGATAGATAGCCCTGCCAACGAGATGATCTCTGATTTACTTTACTGAATAAGGCTAAAGAGCAGCTGAACATAAAACGTGGACATCATACGTTATAGAAATCTCAATCGACAATAGGAAATGAAACAATGATATGAATGACGGTCTCGGCGGTGTAATTAGAATGACATACGCTCTTTTGTCTGGTGATGTTCTTGTCAAATAAAATATTATCTCAACGCATTTAGTATTGTCTGTTGCATTCATGTCTCTTTCAATGTGCTTAAATATTTTGTTTCTCGGCGAGATTCTTTCTGAGGAAGTTATTTTTCGAATGTGAGAGCCTTGATTGAAGAGAGTCGGTTTACAATGTTATGTGTATGTAGCCGCGATAACAGCGAGTTGTCCTTGTAAACTGTTTGTGTTTGCGCGTTCGACTTGTTATGCACTTGATTTACTGCAAAATACCCAGAACGGATTATTAACATGTAGTATTTAATTAACGCATGAGTACTTACGATAAATTCAAGGTTATTTCCACAATGCGATTGTGGCAATTATCCTGCAGAAATGTTAAAATACAGTCCTTATATCACGTAAATAATTATAATATGGCTATTAATATAATTATCTTCATGCTGAGTATAAGGGAAAGTATTAGGCAAAATATAAATGATTAAAATAAATCGTTTTAAAGAATTTCTTCTAAAAATCAGGTAATGGTTCGCAAAGATGGAAGATCTGATGAAGAAATTGACGCTGATGATGCAAAATTGCAATTATTTTGTGATGTACTTAAGAAAGATACGATTAATAGGCAGGAGGTAATCATACGTCTTTATAGCCACCAGCCACGCTTAGTTTACCAGTACCTACCATCCCATAAATGTTCGTGTCACCGGAAATCTAAGACTTGAAAATATTGGTAGCTATTGTCCAACTTAATCCACAACAAGTTCCCATGCACATAATAACAAACGCAACATTAATAAATATTGCACAAGTGTCGTAACTCGTAAAAAAAAGTCGTGAGATTAAATTGAATAATTGTACAACATAGAACCGGTAAGCGAATGGTATCGAGTTAAACACTTAATGGAGTCTAATGCTGATAATCAATGAGGCACCTGTCCAACAGTTGACGAATGAGAAGTCGTCGTTAGAGGACCTATCGGATTCATCGGAGAAAGTGAAATAATTTCCAAAGAGTCATAGAGACTGGAAATGTTAAGAGCGTGACTTATATGAACCTCACCCGCGCATTGTAATCTGATGTACCTGAGATAAGAAAATGGCCTTTATAGCTCTATCGTTTGTGAGTATGAAATCCCAACTCATCTGTTAGCTTTGCATGAAGACTATACATCAACGCCCAGTTCAAATAAAACACGCAATAAAAGGATTAATTATATTCCTTTGCGTATTATTATTTCTGGACACGTATTTATAAACACACATCTTGGCGAAGCAATTTGTTCTCACTTTCCTAATTTATTTTTTATGGTGATCTTTTTATTAATTGTCAGAGTTTAAGTCTCGTATCGTTTCTAGGCAAGTTTTATGAGTACAAATAAATACGGCACATCGGCTGCTCGAAGCGGGTTTGCAGATAACACTAAACGGCTAATTTGTAAAGCACATATTGCGTAAATCAAGCTGCGTGGTCGTGGTTAATGACGCTGATCCGCTACTGTACATCTGACAGCACAGTTATGTTATGACTACTAGTGATATGAAAGTGAGATTCATAATACAAACATGTTATTTTCGTGCGTGTAATGTATTGATAGAGGCGCTAGATACGGTACGTGTTTGCATTTTCTCCTGGCGGAAGCTTTGCTATTATGCAGATAGATTTTATATGATTTGAGACACCATAATGCAACTTCCACCAAGTGACTAGGTTTGATTTTGTTTATCTGTGATGTAGGTATTTTACTTTAACTTCAATGAGAGTCACCTCATGTCACTTGACATTTACCATCTATCGTTCTGTTGCACCCTACCAGGGGCCTTAGTCTGCTATTACAATAGTGTCACAGTAATCTATCATTGATTTCATAATTGTTGATTATGACAAGTTTGGTAATCTACTATTTATTGGCGTCACTATGACTTTCCAATGATCAACCACTGACACTCCTTTAAAAGAAATAGCCTAAAATGGTAATCTCATACACAATGACAAATGAATGACTGACTTACGCGGTAATCTGCTAAAATTTTGACAGTTCCAGCCGAAATTTGCTCAATTAGCACCATATTGTATTGCAATAAATATAAGCTTCTTTACTATAGATAATTTTAAACACATAAATGAAAATAAATCAAAACACCAGCCGCTAGAAATAAAAACAGATAAAACGTCAGTAAGCAGTAACATTTGACTTTGACAGCTAAACAGATAAGAATATATAAGAATCACTTGCAACTGTACGAGGCCACCCATTATCAGCTTTATCCTATTTTTTTGCATGCCCAGCAGCATGTCTTCTTCTTCCTGTTAATTAGCCATCATATCAGTAGTTACCTCCTTTCAAGCCATAAAATGTTTTGCATTATCTGTTCAGCATTTTCTTTCGTCTCTCTGCCCTTTTCTACATTCAAACTCAAAACTTTCCTCACTGTGCGGCGTGTTCGTCAATGCAACTGTATCAAACATTGAAACATTAATAACTTCCTCAACTCAACTATCATAGCGACACCTCTTAGACATCTACAAGTAGAACATCAATGTGAAGTATTGATTATGCGTGTACCGGAGAATCGGCTATTACGAGCATGAACACCGGCAGACGGGCCGCTCGATTGTGTCACTCAAGGCATGTAACATGTTACATCTGAATCATGACTCGACCAACACCGTGACTCAATATATCGGCTTCGTTATAGAGATCTCTGCTCTGGAGTTGTGTTGGAAGTAATTAATTGTAAGGCTTAATTAATGGTCATCAGCGCGATGTAGGAGAATTATAATTGTGGGCGTCTGAAAATTGGTTTAGCAGCTTACCTGCATAATAAGGACAAATAAATTAATAGAGAGGCGAGAAAACTGGGCGAAACCAATCTGAATACCGGAAAAGGATATAATGAAGAGAAGATAACAGTGGACAAGTGCGGCTGGACACAAACATAGAGTAAAATGGTTCTCTGAAGTTATTTCACCAAGTTATTGACTGCGAACATAAAATTGTTGCAATTCCAAGAATCTAGATAGGAAGACTTCTAAGTGAACCAGATTGATATTGAAAAGGCGAGCTTTAATGGCGCTAACATCGTGCAAATTGTAGCAAAGTATGTACGTAGTGCCTTCAACCGTTCATTATGTGTAGGAAACTATAAATCGCCTATGAACAGTGAAAAGTATGAAACAATATAAACCGGATCCAGACGAGACGCGAAGAATTATAGGGAGTAATAATGAGTTCAAGCAAAGCCTCGAGGACAATGTTGGACTTGCGCTAACAATATTCGTATTCATGTACAATTGAAATATAGTTGTGAGAAACGTTTCATTTGTGCACCTACTGTTGAAGAACCAGCTTTTACAACGAAACAAAGGCATTTTGAATTTTGTTTCTTTTGAGTGTAAGGAAACTGATTTTATGCATCTTTAAGCATTTAACTGTGTAGATCGATCAACCTTTTAATAAATCGATGTTGTTGATCAACATCAAAATTCTTCTCAGATTTTAAGGCGCATTATTCAGTGTTTTCTGTCACTAAAATCCATAATTAGCATGCAATAAGGAAGTTTATCAGTTGTTAATCAAAAGCGGGTTCAGTGAAAAATTGAGGTCAGTGCTTCACACAGTTTGCACAGGACAAACTCCCCGTTGTGTACTCACTGGATATGTTTTAATTTTGTTGGCGCATCCTTGTGTTGTCTGAGAACAAACAAAGGGCTGATTACTCACTTGCACTACACGGAACGCCACTCTTGTTTCTCCTTGAGACTTGAACACACATGGACGGGGAATACAGATTCTTTAACGAAGGGACTATTGCCTCTCTGTCTATTTTAGTCCTCAAGTCCTCATCGACAAGGAAAACCCTACAAAGTTGACATAAAAGACCTATTTATTGTAGTAATTTGATGATAGATTTATCTTGTGGATTTGGGTCGCTCGTGTCTTTTTGGAATGTTGGTCATAAAATATTTTGGTCAACGGAAATGTATCTTACGTTCTAAATTCTTACATAATTTTGAGGATTCATTTCTATTTATCCCAATTTCGTAATGTTTTATATACATTACAAAATTTACAACTTTGATCTCCTTGACGTTTTGTGGTAGATAAATGGTTTTCGATCTTAACAGAAATGTTACGCATATCAATATGGTTGAAGTCAACAAATTAGTGATTTCTTAAATAGCGCCGTAGTGTTGACGCCTAGAGCTGTGATGTTATCACGCACACGTTCAAAACGACTGGCGCCGGCTTCTATTACCTATATTTATTGCAAGTCTCCCTTGCACAAGATGTAAATGCAGCACCTATTCTGCAGTTTATAAAGGCCACTTTCAAAGCAACTTTGTACCTTATGGTTTCTTCTATGTACAATAAAGTATTTTGGTCATCAATAGAATTTGAACCTTGACATTTAACGGATAGAGTAAAAAGTTGTGCTATGATAGTGATTAAATTATAAAATATGCCCACAATTTTGCTATCGATTCCCGACATCCGCTCATTACAAGGTGCTGGAATGTTGTTCAACACATTTTATAATAAGAATTGACGGTTACTATATGGGCGAGTGAAAATAACAGCAATTTCATACCGTTCTGACCTGGGTTTGAGTGATTTTACTGTGATTGATCATAGGTATTACGTGCACCAAGAAAACAAAAACCTTTGCTTACAAGGGTGATGTAGCCTAAGGGTAGAAAGAGAGAGTTTAACCTTTAGAGGTACTTTTAGATACAACACAAAGGGTTTTAAAAACAGAATAAAATAGCAGAAATCAGGAACATAATTATACTCTCTCAAATACAGTGGTCGAGATTAGCAGTCGCGAGTTGAAAGAAAAACCCGTTCAAAGATTTTTTCCATTCTAAATTAGCACGGACATAATTGACAAGTCAGGCCGTTATTGTCCAATCAGATCATGTTACTGTTGCTACAACTTAATCACTATTGCGTGATTTAATAAAGCCCGAGCCACCCACATCACTTCGACTTTATACCCAAATTAAGGAGTAATCGATTAAAATTCCGCAAACCGATTCTGCGCCTAAAATGTTCCAGTATGATCGATTTTATGATAGATATTAGTTCAATATAGATCTAATAAAGATATCAAAATTGATGGCCGCTTTATTAGAACATGATTTATTAGATTAGGTACTGTGTAAACAGCTTTGTGTAATTAAGATGTTGATAAAATTGTCGAGACTAGAAGGACAGATTGCAAAAAAAATACCAGTGGCTTTCGTTTATCTATATATAACTCCTGTCTGTACGTCTATGGCGTTTTCACACTTTAACGGCTGAACATTTTTCGTTGAAATTTGGCAAATAGGTAGTCAATAATCTAAGGTGGGGCATAGGATTAGAAGTATGAACGTGTAAGTACTATTCTTTTTGGATAATTTCCGCCCTCTAAAGGTGCGCCCAGACGTGGCGAATGCGCCGCTTGCGAGCCGCTTACGAACTGCGCGCGTGCTTTTCATATTCGTACGCAGCCCCTGCGCCCGGCGCCGTACTCGACTGGCGCAGGAGGTACGCGGGATTTGTTTGTTAGAATTCCGTGAAAATATAGTATTTTTGCGTACTATATATTTCTTCAACTATATAGTACGCAGACTCGAAATATAGTACAATACTATATATTATAGTACGGTTGGCAACCCTACGCGCGTGCCGCCCGCGATGCACATACGCTACTGATGCGACATCTTCGCATCAGTAGCGAGGCTCATAGTTCATCCGGGGTTACGGGACTGTTCGAAAGAGATACCGTGGCCCCGGAACACAAAGGGCGATGAAGGAACATGGATGGGTTTTAGTCAGTAAAAGTCCCTCCTGCTCCGCCCAGAGCGGGAAGAGTCATTTGATGATTTCGCAGACGAAAAAAAAAAAGAAATGGCTCATAGTTCACGCGTATGTGCGCACGAGCTGCACGCGCGCTTTGCACGAGCGGCCCACTCGAGCCTTGCTAGAGTTGCACTAGAGCGGCGCGCGGCGCACTAAATGTAGCCTGTAACCGCACGCGAGCAACACGCGTGCAGTTCGCAAGCGGGCGGCACATTCGCCAGGTCTGGACACACCTTAAGAAGTTAGTTACGGCAAAAGTTTAGTTACGCTAACACTGATATACATTTCTAAATATACATAGTTCGTGAAGTGATCCGCTAAATAAGTGAAGGCCGTAGGTTTTTTGTGAACCGTACCTATCTGAATAAGTGAAATTATAATTACCAGCTATTGTCATTACATGAATAGAATGGCTTAAACCGTCGGTAATCCTTTCACAACAGTGTGTAACTATGTGTAGTATGCACACCTACACTCACAGCTTGTTTTCCGTAATTTTAAAGATCATGTGGAGTAAGGGTTGCTAACTTTCAGGTTTTTTTTTAGATACCAGAAAGATACTCGGTTCTAATATTCAGCTACAACCGATAAGACTGGAAGCCGACCCTAATGTTCTTTGGAAAAGTTTAGGCAGAAGACGATTTGACAAGTTTAAGTAGGAAATAATAGAAAAGAAAAGGGAATAGGCGCAAAAGAAAGCATAAAGACCGCTCCTTACAATATTGTAGGGTGGATTTAATGGACTCCATGGACACATTATACGGGAAGTATTAAAAGAGGATAGCCAACTCCTAATTGGCCTTTTTACTATATCTATTAGAAACTAACACTTTATTATCCTAATATCAATTTACATCGACACCAACAAAAGTTTTTATAAGCTCGGATTCCGTTTCAACCGGCGGCGCGGCGGCATGATTAAAAAAAAACAAAGAAAGGCCGTGTTCGGACACCTGTCGTGCCCAGCCCTATTCCCGATGTTCGATAGCTACAGGCGCAGGATGGCTCGTAACTCCGGGATGAGATCCCGCGATAACCATCCCGGATAGTTTGGTACTTCGGTCACCCGATACGCATCAACCTGTGCTTCCTGCCGTGTAAACCGTTTGACGTTAGTGTTAAGAAAAAAAAACTCGACAATATTTTTTTCCTCTGTTTAACTTCCGTTATTAAAAGTGTTCTTTATTATTAGCTTGTATTGTAATTTGATCGGATTTATAGAGCACTCTTGTTTTAAAGTGGAAAGATCTTGAATGGGAGATCTATTTAATTTTATTAATATGGGGCTATAAAGTTGATTTTTGGTTGTGATATGAACATTTTTAAGGACGATAAAGGCTGCTTACAAATAGTTTGACTCGACGAGAATGCACCATTAACGTTAACTGTTAGTGTTGGGCATGGCGTCCTGGAATACCTCTTTCTAAACTTTTACTGTCACCTACAGGATATCATCCGTGATTGTTCATTGTCAACCATTGCTCACGAAATAATAGTATTCTGGTTTAAGGCCCTTCTAACCCTAAAATTAGCAACTCTATTTGTGGTGGTTCAAACTTCGTTTGAAATACTGTTAGAATAAAGTTCTAATCAGCTTGCACTACAAAGCTGTTGTTACGTCAGTCACTGCGGCCGAATAGTGCGAAATAACTGTTTTTTTTGCGATTTACAAAAAATCTATTGATTAGACTTAAAAAATAAAACACACAAGACCTGCTTTATAGTTAGTTCAGTTAGTATGCAAAGTTTCATGATCTAATTTCAAGTACTTTTTGAATACCAGCGGTTTATTGTTCGATTTGGAGGTAACTTTGGATTATTTTCTATAGAGAAAAGTTTATGGAATCGTGTTTTCGTCACACATAGGACTTCGCATTAATCCTCAACTTTACCATATATTTATTTCAAAATTAATGCTGCAGTATTTTAGGAGTAACGGAGGATTATGCTAAGCCATTTGAGGGATATATAGCCCTTAAGATCAAATTACTATATTTAATAATCCTCAAGACCGTTCCACGCAGAAATGCGCAAACATAGGTACCATCTCTACTCTCACTCTCATAGTCCAATGGGACGGTCATCCGACACGATGTGAGAGAGATCATATGCAGGACCAACCGCTTCAAATCACATCATACAGCCGACTGCCAAACTCCAGGAAGCTGCTGACAAATTTCTGAAACACAATAACAATTCCCCAGGACCCCACCGATGAGCAGTTGCGCTTACGATCAAGAGACCAACATCAACAGGGCAGTTGGCTTTGGAGTTGGAAACCTTAATTATCTAAACTTAATTATTGGGAAGTTTAATGGTCTGTAGGTACTTGCCAATTGCTTAAGTGCGAAAGCTTTCATCAACAATCCATCCATAATAGTCAATCAACGGAAATTATTTCATTAGTATTGATTACGCTATTAAGACGCACATAATAGCACTAATAGCCGTTAAATGTTACACAGTAAACGTAAACTTCAATGTTTTGCAAACATTAAGTCAATTGAAGGTACTCATGTGCAATAGAAGGTACCTACGTACTTTTGAGTCAAGGTGAATGCGTGTGATGTATACCGTGACTATCGTGTCTTGAAACTTATTGATGGCGCTACTTGTCAAGGCAAACTGTCTAAATCTGTACATTTTCGTTCTTGGTTCGCTATTTCGCCGTGTGCCAATTTATACTGGCTCCATACACCACATGTGTATGACATTATGGTTAAATTACACCTGTTTGTGCCTATAGACCATAACCGTTGCAACATTGTATTGTATGACGGTTCTTTGGTTCTTTGCAATTTGTCTTGCTATTAATATTTTCTATATTTTCTTGTTTCAACCTTGAGTTTATTATGTTTATTGTCTTGAGCGTCTGCAGCGATTGATATCAATGATGTTCTATGGTTTAGAACTAGATGTGGCAATTGTACGAAGGTTTTATTTTATACTATGATCTAGTATCTATTCCTATTGTTAACTAACGGTATGAACGCTATGAGTGAATGGTTCCAGTTGCAATTTATGAGCTTTGTTCTAATAGTAAAAGAAATATCTATTAGGTAATGTAATATTTTCCACCTTTCATTCTTATCCGATAAATAGAGCGCACGCCCTTTTAGAGTTATCTTTCTTAAAAAAGCAGTGCTGAAGAAAATAATTTGTGACATTTCGTAAGACGTCACAATTTTTAAGACTCTTAAAGCTTTTTGTTGAATGTTTCAGTTTGAGCCATACAAAATGTCGCAAGAATAGGAGTAAATACGTCAGATTTTTCTTTAAACATATGATTAAAAGCTAATAAGAGTTAAGGGAAGCGCATCAACAGCCTTTGAATATTACATTTTTACATAATTATTTAATTTCCTCTTGATTTTATCAGCTATAAACAAGATGGTAACGAGTCTCTATCAGCTCGTTTAAGTGACTTTATAATGGCATTATTTAATTATTCAATGCAGACTTCCTTAGAAGTTACAATTTCCCGACTTTTACTCGCAAGCTTTTTCCGGCTGGGGAAAAGTTGCATCGAAAAGTTTGAATACAATATAAAGAAAAATCGGTTGGTATTTCCTCAAATGTGAACGTCCTAAGAATGAACAAGACAAAAAGAGGAAAAGAAAAAACGTCTATTGATGACATAACTGTTGTAGACGTTTTGGAAATAATGGCGAAAACTGCGACATAATACAATACAAAAAAAAATGCTTCATTGACAAACTTACTGAATGCACCTATGAAATACCGACCGATTGTTGTATGATGTAATTCAAGACAAACAACATATTGATACTGTAGCACTTCCATTCAGTCAAAGCGTTATTGTTTTCTTGGATCTTCAACATAATGACCGGTCTATCGATGAATAGCGCCGTTTTGTTGCGCAATTTACTCATTACGTTATTGATTTCACCGAGTTTTGTTTGATGACTCCCCGCTGCGGTTGAGAGGTGGTCCTCGACTCTCGACACTAGCCCGCTCATTATGTATGGGAAAAATATTCGACTATTTTAGTCTTGTGTTAGATTCTTTAGTCTTTATCTCACTCTATTGTAGCGTATATCATTCTTCGTCTTCATGTCTGTCAAGCAAAAATATGTATGGATTATTTTGCGTTCCGTTGAAATTAGCCTAGTCTATTTATTCAGACGCATGGGTCGATCATCAAGTATCTTCGTTTGCCAAGGTCGGTAGCCATGCATCCATTATATACCGAGTTTCCTCAGTACTTCGAAAGCACGTTAAGCCGTTGGTCCCGGCTGTTATTTGTAGATCTTTGACAGTCGTTACGGGTAGTCAGCTGCCTTAGACTCTAACAACCAGTCTTAGCAAGGGGTAACGTATGACTTCTCATACGTTACCCCTTGCTAAGACTGGACAAATTGTTGACCTCAACAACCAAGTCAACAATTTGTTATATTTAGGTGTTGCAGACGATAGAATCGAGAAAACGCGCCGCAGCGCCCCTAAAGCCGCGTCCCCACTAGGGCTGCGGGACTCGCGAGCCCGAGCCGCGCGGCCGAGCCTCGTGAGTTTATTAAAAGTCCACACTCACGAGGCCCGGCCGCGTGGCTCTAGTCGGGACGCGGCTTTAGGCTATTATCACTCCAACCGAAATTCTCAAAATAGGCAGTCGCTCTATGTAAATTACTGTTAGACTACTTACGGTTAGACTGAAAGCCGACCACAACATAGTTGGGAAAAGGCTACGCGGATGATTTATGTGAGTGAATGCGTTCATCTCATTATTATACCTAGAAAATTTCTCATACGAATGAAACGATTTTTTCTTTGTCATATGAACATGAATAGATATGGGTTTTTTGGCATTTCGCTGAAATTAGTCCATGGCCTGAATGGAATATTTCACACCGTGATCTTGTTCTATTGTAGTAGGTACTAAAGTACCTATACCCAGAACATTCTTCGATTGCATATAACTCGACATGCGAAAGATGTGTTTGGGTTTTTCGGCATTTCGCATGAATTAGACCATGGCCTTAATGAATACTGATCTGAATTCCATTCGTGATTGGCTATAAACACAGCTAATGGTTCGAATCAAATATTTACCTTTCAACTTTGTTTTTCGCCTGTGGAAGCTGTACTTCAAGATCGAAATATCTTGCCCATAAAATCTGAAAAATTAAAATCTGTTTGCATCCGAAAACTAACATGGAGTTGACTGTTTTTTTTTAAATAGATTCTTTCATTCAGATTACATGAATACTTCCAGTACAGGATACCAGTCCATCAGCCCATCGTGTATCGTAAATATAAGTAAGTTAATTTACCGGAACACTGTATCCTGGAGCAGTAAAACCGGTATTCCTACCACTAGCTAGAGCAATCAAATTGATCCACGACTATCGAAACCATTTTCGTTATTAATGTGAGTAAAAAATCGAATACCTAGTGAATGCCGAAATCTAATTTATCGCATCTATATCGATTATATAAACAAACTGATCGAAAAGCAATTAAAGATTTCGCTCAATGTTATAACTCTTATAACAAACAAATATTGCCATTCGCAATTTTATTATTTATGGGCATAGATATAATAGATTACTCAATAGTTCGGCCCACTGCTCTCTTATAAGTAAATCATTCTCAGAAATTTAATAGTGCGAATGAAAGTTGTTAAAAGAAAGCTGTTGTTGCAATATTAGATTAAAAATATATTATTAATGTTTTACAAAAGGTAGATTAAGATTTGCATACATTATGTCCATGTGTTAATATCTGTGTACGTTAAGAGGCGTTCACGTTGACAGTTCCTGATATGGAAACGAAATTTTTTGATATATCAACATTGTGTAAATTATTGTATTTTACTGTCCGGGGAATATTTCGTACCTCAATTTCTTGATTATTGTGATATTTTATACAAAATTTTAATAAACATGAAGTAGTTTATAGGCTGACAGCCAGTGTGTACGAAGACTTATAACCTGCGAGAGCGCATGGCCGGCCTACGCCTCTCGGAGTTTAATCCCTCGACATTTTTATATAATTACAGACACGCGAGGCGTTGACTGGAGGCATTATAAACGGATCACGACTGATTCACGCAGAGACTTAACATGTTGCAGGTTTCCTTGGCTCCAGCCCATTGTATGCCTCCAATAACGCAGATAACTTATGAGATTTCCTAATAACAATAACATTTTATTTGTTTGAAGAATAGAGTAGCGGACGGACGTATGCCAATGATACAGCACGTCATGCTGAAACTGATCATCCCATTTACGTGCATGATAACCTTTGACGAGGAGCCAGTGACGAAACTGACGTGGAACTAGTCCGTGAACAATATTTCACGAGGATTCCAGATAAGACATCACAAAAAGCAGTGTCACAACGTGAGCGCAGTATCGCGGAAAGTTTTGCAAGTACAGTCAACTTAGCATTGTTTGAGATGCCAGGGTTCGTGTTCCTTTCCTTTGGCGAAAGGTGAAGGACGGCCCTGGTGCGGAATGAGGGATATCTGTGCATCTTCTATGGCACTGTTTATTATGCAAATTGATATGTCGGGATGCATGCAGATTATTCGATGCAATATTATGCTAATACAGATGAAGGAATGCAAGAATTGCACATTTTTGACGGTCCGGCGGCCGTATGGGAGTCAAGACAGCGATTTACATTCCCACCGAAGTGGGTCGTTTCTCAAAGCCTAGTTAAGCCACATTATGCTGTAACAGAGCCTGCGGCGACTCACGGACGGGTAAAAACAGAAACTGCAATGGTCTTCGCGCTACCGTTTTCTAGAAAATTGCATTTCCTTGGTGAAAGTCTGTTAATGATGGGGCGCAGGATTCGTGGCGATCTAAGGGCGGTATTGCACAAGCCGGTTACAACTTTCTAATGAATATTTATATAAGTGCTGTCCATAGACAGAGAGAGTAAGTACTCATCTTCCTTGGCTAATTACTGCGAGTTGTACTAGTGCTACCATAAACTTTCTACGTAATTATGCGATATAATAAATATGGAACGGGTGAATATGACGATAAGGAGTTGTATCGTTATAGAGAAACTACGATCATTTTCTAAAATTTATAGAAAAATGTTGTAGTTTTTCGAATTAAAATTAATGGTAAATAATGTGTGACTGTAGGTGAGATTCCGCGGTGCATATATCTGTGATTAGTTATTTGTCAAAGAGATAAATGATTCCCATCACGGACTTTTTCTTTGAACGGAGATATGAAATAACTGTTTTAGGGACCCGTAGTACTTAGAGGAAGACCCAAAAACCTTTTCTTCTTTGTGGTTTTTTACATATAAGTTGTTAGAAGCAACAGTGTGTAACAAGAGCTAACAGACGCAGTGCATCGGTTATTACGGTGATCGTTGGTATTACCAACCTATTAAGGCTGCCTACCATTAGGTACACTACACGTGATTCTCAAAACTAATATTATATTAGCGTTATTGCTACCCGTAATTCTATTTCTCAGCTCTATTAGCGATAATTGCAGGTACCTATGTGTTACTCTGCTAGTTAGGTGTAAAATGAGGTCTATGAAAATGAAAGTGAGCATTTTATAATACTTACTATTAGGTCAGCTGTTCCATTCATTTTTGTTAGCATAATTCCTTAAAATGTAGGGAACAGCAGATTTTTTTCAGTTTTTTCTATCTACACCTTGTATTTTTTATCTAGGTAAGAAAACACTGTATCTACTAATAAGTAATATTCTAACATGTAATAGAAAACGGCAAATTCCTCCCATCATGGGAGAGGCTTATGTCCAGCAGTGGACGTTATGGGCTGTTGTAGTACTCGTAGTAGTAGTAGTAATAGAAAACATCAAAACATGACATCAAGTCTGTGATCCCTAAAGGGTTGGTCAGAGAGACGTTACACCAGTTATGTTTTTTAAGTCCCATGCCATAGGGGGCCGACCTTTTTCACATTTTACTTGTATGTAAAATAACTAGAAAATGTTGCTGTTATAAAAGTAATCCCATGGCATTATTTTAGGTCACTACGGAACCTTCTTTATTTTTTTTTAATAATGTAAAAGTTCTGGTAACTCAGTCTTTTCGAAGATAAAGCTTTTATTGGTCCCGATAGTGTGAACACATTGTTAATTAATAACCATTTCAATTCCATTTAGATACTGTATGCTTAATTATTTTGTTTCACGGCAATTAAGGACACATAAAAAAAAAACTTTTGTATTTTTGTATTGAGGTCATCAAAAAGTAATCGAGCTTTTAGACAGTAGAACATCGTAGTAACGTCAAGATTGATTTTAGTAAACCTCAATCTAATTCAAGGCATGTAAGATTCATCTACAGCGACACTCTAAGATTCGGATTAGAACTTACCTTAGACTAAATAATAACCCCTCGGGTCGATCTACAGGTTAGGCTGCGCCTGCCTCGGTTGGTCCGAGGATGGGTGACCACCCATTACACACCGAGTTTCCTCCGTGCGTGTCTTGGAACGGTACTAGTCCGTTGGTCCCGGCTGTCAATTGTAGATATTGTAGATAGATTTGACGGTCGTTACAGGTAGGTAGTGGCCCGATAGTTTGACAACCAGTCTTACTAGGGTATCGTTTTACCCAGTACTAACTAGGTTGTGGATGCCAGAAAGGCAGTCGCGTAAAATACTGGTTTTTAGCTGCATCCGGTTAAACCGGAAGCCAACTCCAACATAGTTGGGAAAAGGCTAGGCAGATGATGTTGATTCAGTTACCAAACCTCAACGTCTTAAGTCTCAGTATCTTCGTTTTGTATCCATTTACTTATCCATCTCTTTCTACACATCCTGAATCCACCACCTAATTCACATTTTACTGTCGAACTTTCCTGTTAGTTCGGCTTACGAGCCAATATCTTTGTCCACGATGACATTTATCCGTTTGTACTAAATGTATTGCTTGCTAAGTGCATGATGTTCTTTTATCGCTCACTGTTAGCCAGTATTGTCTCCTGATTTTATCTAGTCGCCGTTATTCACGAATGATGTGATTCGTTGGCGTTCTGGGGGTTAAAATGTTTTATGAATATTCATGTCCTCAGTAAGAATAGTTCAGATTATACAATCAAACTTTGAATTATTCACTACTGGACGGAATTACGACGGTGTAGCCGTGTGGTATCCGGCAGAGTAGAATAGAACCAACCCATTACACTCACGGGTGTCGTATAAGGCGACTAATGTCTGAAGCAGAACACCTTGCGCTTCCGTAGACCAAAGAATGGGCAGCAGCGTTTTCTGTTAGTCTTTCATCACTGCGATCTCCAATCTGCCTGCCAAGCGTGGACATTACGGCAAATTCCTCCCATCATGGGAGAGGCTTATGTCCGGCAGTGGACGTTACGGGCTGTTGTTGTTGTTGTTGTTGGACGGAATTAAACAATGCTGCTTCAAAGTTTTCTGACAACTCAAAACGATCTCTTCTAATTCTTGCACATATATAATCTATAGCCTCCTGTAGGAAAGCAAAACAATGAGTATATGCTTAGTAAGTGTATAGTTGAAGTAGAACTAGAAATTACAGGTTTTTCTCTTAAAAAAATCATTTCATGCCGATACAAATTCCAATCCGTTTAAAAGTAAAACGTCATTACTCAACAGCAGAATTCACCGACGACAAATCAGTAATCACTCGTTAAAAGTTGACGAGTGGTCGTGACAGGACTTTAACGCGCACACGTCTAAAATGTACTGCAGCTTTATGTAACCGTAAGCCACCGGTGAATCCGGTTAATATGGCCTTTACTTCCTAATGGCAGCAATTATTAATTATTTAATCATTGTGTTGTGAAATGGGCGGATTCGGCGTCAGTCGCGAATCGTGACGGCAAGTAAACGATGATTAAGATTGGCCATTGTTTTGTGTAAGTGGTCTTCTTATCAATTTTGCATTGTGTAATTTGATAGTTGTTTGTTTTATCTACTAAACAGTCTTTAGCTTGGGTGTGTTTTGTTTTTCGATAACTTATCTGTGCGCGGGAAAACTCAGAACTAAAATAAACGTGCCTAGTTTGATAAATCTATGCATTTTTTCTTGAGAAGCAGCGCCATCATAAGCTGAAAACTTAAAGTGGTAATTCTGTAAAAGTATTAGGTTGGTCTATTTGATATAGTAATTTTTTCCGCTTTGAAAATAAAACAGTATTTACATCAAGAAGTTTAGATACACACTTTGTACGCAAGCTCGCCAAATTACCCATACGTGGACAGTTTGGATAGCTAATTGGCAGTTAACATAGCCAAGCTTGGAATTTGGCTTGCGGATTTGAATGCCGTGATCGTGGCGCAACTTGGTCTTTGTCCAGCAGTGGACTGCAAATACTTGCGACACTTTAAGTTGATTGATAGAGGCCATGACAGTAATTTAGTCAATTAAAATTTCATAGCATTGTAATCAATCAGGGCGATAACATCTATGCCAAAACAGCCAAGTCTTTAGCCGCTTAATTAAACTGTTTATCTACTAAAGCTTTGCAATATGGTGTTTAAGTAGCTGCTCAATGTGCCAGCGCTAAGTAAACGGATATTAGTTAGCACTGTTAGGTCATATTAATTGCATTAATAATGCCATTTATTTATGAAGCTATTTACTAGAAATTTAATTACTGTAATAATCTTTGTATTACAAGTATAGCCATTTGAAACATAGAATATTATGCAAAGACGATGTTGTTTACTGAAAACTTGTACTGTTTTATGAAGTTTATGTTCCCAATGGTAAATTAAACAGCATCGATGCCTTTGACTGCCTCGTTGGTCTAGCGGTCGCAAGCGCGATTGCTGAGCATAAGGTCCTGTGTTCGATTCCCGGGTCAGGTAAAATGTTGTTGAGTTTTTCCATAAGGAATTTCTCTGTAGCTGCTACAGAGACTGGATTTGTGCCCGGTTGATGGCAATAGGCTAGCCCGCTACTACATGGGACTTAAACATAACCGGCGAAATGTGGGTGTACCATTAGTTTCACCTCTGCCTAACCCTTGGGGAATTACAGGTGTGACATTATGTATATGTATGGTTAATTAAAATTAATTAAGTTTGTGATCGTTTTCTCTAACACTATGCGTCATCTAAGTGAATGCCTACAAAAGATGCACTGCGCAGCGTCTTCAATCGAATTTGCTCAGGGCAATCATACTTAGGTATTGTTGTAGTGTTAGTTTAAACGGACATAAGTATTATGACAAGCGAGGCTTTGAAATATAAAAATAAAATAAAATAAATATCGCTGGACATTACACACAGCGCCATCTAATGCCACACTAAGCAACGAGGCTTGCGTCGTGGACACCAGATAATTGATATACTACATAGATACTTTTTGTTTGTAAATACATACTTATTATACATATAAACATCCATGACTAGGAAACAAATGTCCATGCTCATCACACAAACATTTGCTCCTACAGGGATTCGAACCCGGGACCCTAAGAACGTAGGGCAGCCTCACTACCGCTGCGCCATTCGGGTCGTCAATATGCTCATAAGCTAAGCTCATAATGTTATCTCTGAAAACAACGCATCTATCCTATACATAAAGGGTGTAAAACACCTCTTAACGAAGCCGAAAGGCACTTGTTCTCCCCGTCATTGCGATCATTTTTCTGTTCTACACCATGCCTGGGGACCTTATAGTTACGGAGATATTGGGGGTCAAAGTTCCAACTTTTTGACAAGTTTTTTTATTTTTTTATTTTTTTTTTATTTTTTTTTATTTTTTTTTAAAGAAGGCTTACAGACTAACAAACCAATGAAATAAATAATGTAAAATTTAACAATTGCTAATAACAAGCCTCCACATATGGTTAACAAAATAAAGTCGATAAAAAAAAGAAGAAAGTACATACAAGTTAATGATAAATTAACTGTCCTTGAAAAATGGCTGTGCCAATAGCCGTCTTAAGGTCGCCACACTAGTGCAGAACAAGTCGACATTAAGGTCCCTAGGAAGCCTATTGAAACTAAGTGCACTTCTTATTGAGAATACATTCCGCCTATAATTAGTCATTGCGAAAGGTACATTTAATATTGGCCGTTGACGTAATCCCATCAGATTCGTGCGTAATGACAGATTAGCAACGAGTTCAGGACAGTCGATGTGGCCATTTGCGATACCCAAAAGTAGACTCATGTCCCCAATATAACGTCTCATCTCCAGAGGAAGGAAGTGGTACCGTCTGCAGCGGTGCTCGTAGTTATCTGAGTATTGCTGAGCCCTATAATCTAGATAACGTAGAAATTTTCTTTGGACGCCTTCAATACGGGACTTATAAGTCTCATACTGCGGGTTCCAAACTTGAGACGCGTATTCTAAATGGCTGCGCACGAACGAACAATACAAGATCTTAACTGGTTTAAGGGATCGGAAACAAGCCGTGGTGCGTAGTATAAATCCCATAGCTTTTGATGCCTTTGCAACTATACTATTCACATGTTGATCGAACAGAAGCTTGCTGTCTATGATTACCCCTAAATCTCTTATGCTATTTTGCCTGCTAACGAGCTGACCGTTCAAGGTGTAACCAAACTTTATTAAAGAAGTACAACGTGAAAATGTTAGGAGGAAGCATTTAGATACATTTAATTGGAGTTTATTACGGATGCAATATATTTCAAACCTATGCAGGTCGTCTTGTAACTGGCATGCATCAGACATGTCTCGCACAACTTTATGAATCTTCATGTCATCAGCATAAAGTAAAATATACGAATGACGAAAACATTGTTTGATATCAGCAATGAACAATACAAATAACAGAGGACCCAAAATGGAGCCTTGAGGTACGCCTGAAGGGACAGAATTCCAACCAGAGGTGTAGCCCTGAAGCACGATAGCTTGTGTTCTGTTCTCTATATAGGAGGAGAACCACCGGTACAGGTCACCGTGTATACCGGCGAGAAACAGCTTCTTTAGCAACATGCAATGATCAATACGGTCAAAACACTTACTATAGTCGGTATAAATGACGTCAACTTGACGCTGTGCCATGCCGTTTGTAATAAACTCTTGTGACAGAAGTAAGTTCGAAGTGGTCGAGCGGTTCCTAACAAAACCGTGCTGCTCCTCACCAAGAATTGACTTGAGAGCCGCGTAGACATCAGTATAAACTATACGTTCAAGAATTTTAGAAAAAAGGCAAATCTTTGATATGGGGCGATAGTTTTCAATATTAGCTTTATAAATACAAATTTTTATAAATACAAGTTTTTAATGTAAGTCCACGACCCCCGTATTATTCAATCCATCCATCAGCACAATGTTTTGTGTGCGTTACATTGATTTCTACCACAAAACATGATTTTACACCCCAAAAAAAAGTTGTTTCCCAGTAATAATTTATGCGTAAAGTTACTTAGTTTTATGTACAGAATGCTTGGTTGACGGTTTCTTGATGAGGTCTTTTACACCCTGTAGATAACTATAACTTAGCTAACGTATAGAAACGGGCCATAATTTATCCATAAATAAAAATTATAAAGCGATCAGTCCACAGCTACAAGCCGGAGCTTATTACAAATTATAATTAAACACAGCCGTGTGCGTACATTGTTCGTCTTAATGATCACAATGTTAGGCGCCTCCTTTTCACTGCCCACAAAAAGAAATAGACAAAACTTTGCCGCTATATTGAAAATTATCGTTTGTCTAGAATCTTTACGCACTTAATTATTAGGTATTTTTTTATTAGTTGATGAAAATTCACTCACGTGGTGTGGGTTGATTTAAAATAGTCTAGATTACCTCTGCGACCAATCGACTTTCGAAATCTTGGATGCTATTCTCAGTTCAGTCAAAGTTTTATTGGATTTTTTCATCAGGAATTTCTTACTACAGGGTCACTTCTGCCTAACTTTTCGAGAATTTCAGGCATGATGTTATGTACCTATGTATGTATTACTATGTAAAATTATCTAGGATTTGGTAACTTCAGTACCTACATGTCATATTAGCCCTGCGTTTATGTTTAGTAAGTACAGCTGCTCTTGATAAAATATGGATATCGCCCTATTCAAGTTGTTGAATCAAGACCACCAGTTAAGTTTATAAATTTTCCTTATGGGAGTAATATTTCAAAATTATTTATAGCATTGCGAATCTATCACCACTAGGGCCTCCAGCAGTCTTTGAAAATACCTTCACATTGCAGTGGATTTAGACTGTTCTATTTTGCTGATTTCTTGCGTCACAATATTATGCATGTAATTTTTTCTTCACTTAAATCAATAAAATACAGTACTATCAACCTATGAAAAGTATTAAAAGTTAAGTTCAACTACTGTTTGTCGCACAAAAATAATATTAAACTCCTGCAATTTTCTACGACAGTTCAAACGTCCGTAGCTGTTGCGGCCATGATGTGACGTCATTATCCACAATCTGCCTTGTTTACGTCTAATTTTACTAACTGTATGTGCTTTATTCAGGTAAAAATTGCAATAATTTTCAATATTATAATAAAATTTCAGTGAAACTTTAAGCACTTTTAAAATAAAAGTGTTTTTTTTTTACACAAAGAACTTAGACGTGAATACCGTCGTTAATCGAGGACGATGCGTTTTGAGAGTGCGTTCCATTTCACCAACAACATGCTACATAAAACAGTAAATTGTAAAATAAGTGATGTATTAGAAACTTAAACAAGTGTACCACGATGTTTTTATGCGCCAATACAAGGCATTTTTCATAAATAAAAAGAGTTTTGTATTTCATGCATATTCCCTCATGCATATTCCTTCATTTTTCAGGATTTTATAGGAAATTCGTAATCCAACGCTAAATATTATTGAACAATTTGTGTGCAAGACAACGTAAATGACACAATGAATATTTTTAACTATACACACAATTACCCCTCTGTTCTATTTTCTTGTTTTTTTATTTATTTTTTTTATTTGTCCTACAGGCAAAATAAGTTAGTCAATTTTTCATGAACTCTTTGATTTTTCCGAGCGCCACCACGGTCACAAACTAGTGAAGCCCCAAGCGTGTCTCATTGCCGCCTGCGTGTTTGTTTATAACATCTTACACGAACTAAACAAAAGAAGATTTATCGTGTGCCCCGTGACGTGTGATGCGAGGATGCGCCTGAGCAAGCCGCTCATTCGGCGATCATTTATTAAACGAACGTTTTAATAAACGATTTGGAAAGTTAAATGCATCTACGAGTATGTTATGGGTCTATGGGGTCGTCCAAGGTTAGCTATTCATCTGTTATCTATTAAGTATAGACTCCTTTGTATGAAAACACGGTACGGTTGGCGCAGTGGCTAAGCGAACGGCTGTTGCGATGCGTGTCGTGGTTTCGATTCCCGCACGGAACAAATATTTGATTGCCCTTAGGTAGTTGTTCCGTCCGGGTCCGGATGTTTGTGTGTGTGAGTTTAAATGTTTGTAAACGCATCGACGATTCAGGAGAAAATCATAGAGCGCGGCAACGTTTTATTAAAAAAAAATGCCTTGGCAATGGATGGACAGATTCTTGATTACAATATATAACTTTGATTTTGGTCTGTCTATTTCATCAACACAGCACCTGTAATCCCCGAAAGGTGAAACAGAAGTCTACCTTCAGCACATATGTTCAAGTTTCAGGCGAAGAGCAGCTGCTACTGAGAATTTCCTGATTGATAAATCGAATAAAATCCTATACCCAGGAATCGAACCCAGGTCCTTAAGCTCAGCGGTTGGCCTTGCAAATGTGTAGAATGCATTTACGGTACAGTTTGCGATGCTCATTTATTTTGTTTACTAACAATTACTGTGTTTGCATATGATTCACTATCCTAAATGACATTCTACGTGCAAATGATGGATCGAATTGCGACATTGACACAATAAAACTGTTTAGACGTTAGTTCGATAGTCTTTACTGCTCCGAAGGTCAGTAAAGCTCTCCAAATAAACATCTCGCATTAGAATTATTATTTTGTGTTATTTAGAAATAAGAGGGCGATTAATATACTTTGTCTCAGTGCAATAATTGCTTGTTAGGGGTCGTCCATTAATCACGTGATGTTTTTTAGCAACTTTTTAACCCTACCATCCCCATACGTGGTCCCCCCGTACTCAAAGTCACGTGTATTTTTTTGGTACAAAGTATTAAAAAAAAACAGAATATTATCTTTACAGAATATTCAAATGCAGGTTAACAGGTATAATCTAATTTAATTCGTACTATGTGTATGAATAGTAATAAAATGAAAATGAAAAAATTAAAATATAAAATACTTTAACTATCCCAAGGAGTATAATAGGTAAGTAATTATTTGATTATTACTTTTTCAAGTAAGGACCTTTATTTTATTGTATGATCCCTTTTTTAATAAGAAGAGGGTATACACGGAGTGTTTTTATTTTTTTTATTATTATTACAAGCTTTTACTAAACATTTGTAGGTATGTGGGTGGGTTGGTATGTAGTAGGTACTAAGTATGCGTGTTACGTTCAAATATTGAAAGTAAGATTTGAACCAATCCGATGTCTGATTGAGCATAGGAATCGATTTTTTTTTATGGGACTTTGGCCATAACCTGTACCTTTTAGGAAATCTAGGAAACTAACCCCTGAATAGATAGAATAAAGTAATATTTTTTCCTTATTTTATTTCACAAATGTTTTGTTTAATTTGCCTTCACCTATTGTGACAAGTGACAACCCTACCAAAATAACTGACAATTTAGCACGTTCTTAAGAAGCTTATACTCTGTTGCGTTTACCTACTCATGTGCCACGACCATTGTTCTTTCAGATGCCTTACTGGAGGAGGTTAGCATTCCTATTATTTTCAAACAACGGTATTTTTTTTTAACAGAAGCATTTTAAAAACATGCAATATTGTATAAATAAATTTTACTGCAGGAATTTTATGATCGCTAACTAAGGAATGTAACAACTTAATCCACCATCAAGACTAGTGCGCCCACGCTTCCCTTTTTCGTCAAGAACGCAGCAGACAGACGCAGGCAGGACATTCAAAACATGGTATTACCAAAAAAAACTGAAATTATCAAACGTCCTACACGTGAACAACACTGAACTAATTTCCACACTTAAGCGTTAGTAAATGCATTTCTATCTTACACTACGATCTTGATCTAGATAATTTCAATTTAGAATAGTAGTTAATGGAAATATCATTGTTGCTAGTAATTGTGGTACGAAACCGGTAAAGAACTTCACGGCGTGCTTTCTATGAAAGGCGGTGGGCACAATTGGGTAAGTTTATTATTGAAAGCTGCGATCGTATCACTGTTGGTAGTTAGTAGTGCGTGATTTAGTGCGCTGCGCCCGCGCCGCCGACCACCCCTATTTACTGATAGAATATTGGCGCCATTGGCTCGTTTTGGAGAAATCTCTATTTTCTAAGTCTAATGATAAAAAGTGGGGTGATTGTATATGTCTGCTTGCGGGCAGGGAAAATACTTGTACCGCAGTAACCAATGTTCACCATAACTATCTCAAAAATTATTGGCCGAACTAACATAAATAAAATTACCTTAATTTTCCGGGATGTTTCCCTAGTGAGACAATCTCAACTCTTTGATGATTTCAATATTCTTGTTGTTTTCGGTTTACAATGATAATTCACACCCAATGTATTTTTATATTGCCTTTCTAACTTTTTACACGACTGCCCAAAAAAGGAGTGTTATGTTTTTTTAGGAGTCATGTATGTATGTATGTAAGTATATAAGTATGTTTGTTTGTAAGTTTCTTTATTCCACATAACTTCTAAACGCTTCAACCAATTTCGATGCATGTGAAAAATTAAAAAAAAAAAAATGGATACTGCAATATGGGTATTTAAAACCGTTTTTTTTATTTAACAGTAGCCTTTGAAGAAGAACGTTGTAAGAAACAATTCTGATTTTAAGAGTAAATCACAGATTGCATCTTAAGAAACTAACTTAAATAGGTGATGTAATTATGATTGCCAATGAAATAGCATAGTCTGAGACAAATTTTCTCAGTAGTCAAACGGTATAATTCAATAAGTTGTTAAAACTCATGATAAAGATAGTTTAACACCCGTGTTAATTGTACTTAATCGAATAACGGTAGTCGTGAGTAGCAATTAACACTTTATACTTAATTGTCAATAAGTTTCGCTTTACACACTGAAGTAATTAAACTGTATTTCTAAATGCTTAGATTCCTTTAATATCTTTATTTCTACTAATATCTGCGGTAAAATTTAAGTTCACGTGACTTTTATGAGTTGTGAGTGCTGATTTACAACTCTGTTTTATGGTGCGTCCTATTCCTTAGAATAGATGGCACCTTAGTGCCATCTTCAAAATGAGTAAGCCTTGATGAGTAACTGTATCCTGCGTTTCCTATATGACTGGAACGAAGTGAAGCGTTCAATGCTTAGAGGAAGTTGCCGTTTATAACTTAGTGATATCAAGCCTAGTTATTACTTGGCTAGGTGCTTATGTTTGTTTAACATCTGCCATAAACAGCTTGTGGTTATTTAGTGCCTATATTCGTCTTACTTTCCTATTGTTCAAACTTTCCTTCTTTACAATCGCTCTTTTCTATTTCCTTATGACTTCCGCCTTGCATAACGCACAATCTTTCCTACTCGGCGCACGAGTCGCTCCGTCTTTTTTTCAGTCTGTCAATTAAAAAGGTCATAACACATGTTGCAAAAGTGTGAACATGTACATGTTGTATTGATAAGTCGGCACGGCTAACGCTAGGGGACAGCCGGTCTAAAGTTACACACATATACCTCGAACGTTACGTAACACTGCACAAATTAGACTCACACACGGTAATGTTCTTACGCTCCAATTAATATGAACCGGTTTATTCTAATTTATTTTATGTAAACATTAGACACGCCCCGTGTTCGTATGTTTACTATCACTAGATTTGTTTTATTAAAACGTCATGTTTAATTTATTTCAGTGTGGTTTTATGAATAGTAATTGGTTCGGAGTGAGAGAATGGAATTCGTCTAGCAGGTGTTTGTCATTTCCATGCCGGTGGCATTTTATGTCTATGTGGACATAGACACCAAGGCTTACTGAACACCCGCGTCTGTATAGAGTACCGACTGCTGTATTTTTTTAGTGCTGAATGGAAAATTATGCAAACATAAGTTTGATGTGTCTCGGGGTGGAATAGAGCCCGTCATAAATAGTGCTTCACTGTGCTATACTGTCTACAAACTTATAAAAAAAATCTTCTTATTACCCATTCTCAGAAATAACACTACTGCACCTAAATGTACATTTTTGTAATACTTTTTTTTTTTAATAAATTATTCTTATTCTTATTCTAGGTCAGCAAAGCAGTGTTTTTTATTTCTTAGTGCTTCTGCTTGACTTTATTTTAAGAATCTTTTTCGGTAATCCTTTAACCCGAAATATTGTTATTTCTTCGAAGTTATTTTTACTTACCCACATTTCACTTATGGGTTACGTCGAAAGCTGCTCTTAAAATGCAATACAATCAAACCAAAATGTATTCTTACATTCGATTCCAAGAACAATAGTGAACTCTGACATCCAATAAGAACCAAACTATAACGGGTGTCAAGATTTCCTTAAAACACGAGTCAATTTTCAAAGGTCGTACGTAGCGGTAACTGGGCCGTTTACGTAACCGCACTCGGAGTTCTTGACATTTGCAGGGCGCTGCGCAGGAGTGTTGCCGGACTTCGACGGTTCGTCGCCTCGCATACGTCACACCACTCAAGGAATTCCCTATTACGTCACACCTTACGAAATTTTGAAAGGAAACAGATGTGTAAATATTTGTTTGACTGCGACCTGATTTTTTAATGGAATGCAAATTGTTTGTTTTGATAAAAATGTCGCCAATATCTCTCTACTTTGATTTATGTTCGGAGTTATTTGTTAGTGGTTGGAGCTAGAACAAAAATAAAGATAACATTACATCAACAGCCTGTCACAGTGGGCCTCCTGCGAGTCGCATTGCCCCACGACACCCACTTCTCCGCCTCCCACATCCTGTCTGCGCCAGCTGTTTTCTTCAGGTCAACGTTCCACCTGTCTGGAAAATGGTATTTAACATGAACTTGTTATAATAGACCGAATGAAAGATGGTATTGGTTTGCTGCTTCCTATTGCGAATATATAAACGCTCTTTATGTTCAGCGCGAAGACCGTCCTTTCGTATTATTTATTGCTGTTTTTCTTTAGATAAGAATGATTCTTGATATCTAGAGAATGCCGAAAAACTTTGTAGTCTTCTCCTAAAACGACCACCTTATTCACTCAGTGAGCTTGTGACATGTGACGTCAGACTAGTGGGCGTTGTGTCTAAATCTGGTTCACATTAATTGGCTATAACTCCGTAATAGCGCAGTAAAAGATAAACAAAATGATTCCGCTTTATTAACTGCTAAATTGATGCAATTAGCTAGTGCGATGTTATTCTAAGTTTTTTATCTTTCAAATTAAGCTTGACTAAATGACTACTTCTTTAGCTACAGCATCAATCGAAACGGAGGTTTTTTATTGTTTATTTTTTCCTAATTTTTATACTTCACTTCTCTTTTATTGGTAAAATGGATACATTAGAACTCTCATTAAGCTTAACGGTTACTGCTTAACTGTCTATCGGTACCATTTAACTATTTGTATAAACTCACAATTAAAATTTGGGGTCTCCAGAGTGGGTTAAACAAAACTAGGTTTAATAACCATAGTCTGAGGTCATATCATATGTAAATGCTAAAGAAGACGTTCCTTTCTATTTTGAAGGCTGTTGGGTAATTTAAAGATGCTCGGATGTATAGATGCACGCAGAGAATAAAGACGAAAATAAGTGGCAAAACTTGTTTCTGTTTTCTTCGTGTGCTAAGATAGTGAATATCATGTCTATCTGGGAATAATAAATGCGTTTGTTGAGTACAACGGTGGTACATGGTGTGCATGGTGGCTTGCGGCTTCGCAGTGGCAGGGTGAGGCGGTGCAGCTTGCTCAGAGACTCGCGAACATTCTACCGGTTGTCTTTTATGGCGTCTCGACGCGACCCTACCTGACAAATGTTCTTACCGTAAAGGAGCTGCGGAATGCCGAAAAGATAAGGTTGTATTTTAGGAATTTTCCTGAAGAGTAAATAAGAAATCACTTATTTGTAGGTGTACCATCTTATCTTTAGATGAGTAGATAGGTCATGAATAAAAATGAGTGCACTCATTTTTATTCATGACCCTGTATAATCTGAAGCAGGTATCAGAAACTGAGAAAGTGCATCATTGTAAGGACTAGATACTGTTACCAAGCGCAAGTATATTTCTATGCGAGTTTTTCTCCGAATCGATTTTACAGCGTACAAACCTTAAGAAAGTAGTAAGCTAAAAAGTATACGAGTGAGCTCCTTATGTAGTGCGGCTGTGCGGTTACCCGTTTTGGTAAAACGACATCCCGTCGAACGTCAGGGACCGCTTTATTTTGCTCCCAGCGATGCCCGTGTTAGGAAAGAAGACGCGAGTGTGGGATTGCCGCTCCACATTACGATATTTATTGCATCACAGACGACTACAACGTATCACACTGTCAGTGACCGTAAACTTTACTAGTGAGCGAAACCAGCTCACAAGAGTAAAAACTACACAGTAATTAGCACCACATAAAACGAGTCATAATTTTAATGATGACAACCAACAAAACGTTTTCTGTCAATAGGCCATTAAATTAAAGGAAGCATAAAGTTTTTATAAAAGCATTGCAAAGTCGTGCGGTCAAAACAACAATTTTGCTGTCCACTGCATTAAATTTATTGCTTTGCGAATCATCGTAGGGGCGTGCATAATACGAGCAACAACTATTTTATGTTCCTTTCTTAGTTCCAACAGAGTTTATGCTACAGTTTTACTGTGTTTACGTAGATCGTGGTTTAGTTGTATGCTAAAGATGTTACTGAAACAATGAGGGGGAACATTATTTAAAAGGTGTTTGTGGCTGTTTCCATTCATCCGTGCTGGCTATTTCCGTAAGACGACTTTAGGTTTAATCTATTCACTTTGTGTTGTAGTTCAAAGTACAATTAGACGCAAAACTTTCCAAAACCAGGTCAGCTCAAAACGAATTGAATAGCGTTAAAAGCTCATAGAAACAAGCTTTCGGTCTAGTCTTTTAATTCAACAAAAAATATCTTTAAATGATTGATTACTTCCGTTCTTAATATGCTACATTAGTGTTTATAATCGAATCATAACCATAATTGACAAACTATTTAACCAACACCACTCACCTATCTTGGAAACTTGAACATCTTGGTTTCAGAAACGTTGCTGCCCCGTACGCTAGCACTCAACTCTCCGGTCAATGTCACATTACCTTGTATTTTCTTCGTATTCCAACTTACGAATAAACTATCACCGTGCCTCACTTACCGCTTCAATTCAGGGTACGACTGTATACTTAAATACTTATAAGTATACGGAGGACGACGTAAGGGTGAAGTATGAAATCTATTAATTCTGTCGACCTTTCCCTCCAGGCTGAAGTTCTGACGGCCCGTTAACGGTCTTCCAAAACAACAGATGATGGATGCATGTAACTTACGGCGAAAAAAATTACAAATTTCTCGCCTTTTAACCGACCACAACGTATTAAGTTAACGGTGTAACAATTTATGAACAAATCTGTGTTTCGTGTGTGATTATATTCTCCCAAATCATCTGCAGCATGACGAAAGTTAAGATTCCGTGTCAATATCACACTTTTAACAATTAATGTCAGTTACCTACATAACAAAATGGTGGCTGTGTACGATCGTGTTGAATAACGCAGACGTTTTATGTTTCAGGGTTATAATGTGCAAATGCGGACGTTAAAAATTATGATTTTGGCGCCTTTTGTGTGAAAAAGTTTACGGAGGCGGTTTTTGTTTTGCATTGTGTAAAATCACTGACTCCTGTATTGCCCTATAAGGAGGGTCCCCGGGTAAGAGCTAACAATACTACCGATAATGCTTTTCTTCACGTTCGTCTCCTTGTGTGATGTTTTAACTTGACAAAGGGTCCAGAAAGTTGACCCCATTTGATTTGGTAAAAAGCGAATACATGTCTAACAATAAATACAAGAATATTCACATTTAGTTTGACAGCGACCACCGTATGTGCTGGAACCTTCCAACTTAGTGACGGGTAAATTCAAATGATAATTAATTTTGTCTTATTGCAAAATATAAATAGAAATGCGACGGCTAGACGATGCCTCAATGGCTACTATACAAATGAGTTGCCAATTTTTTTTTCACAAACGTTTAACCTGATTCCTAAACATTTACTCAGTCGATGGTCGGCCTCTAACTGTCAATCACGGGTTTTATTACTCTAAACAGACATATGATAATGACCAGTGGCCTAATAAATAATAAATAAAAAGAAATAATACAAAAGCAATACGATTAAACTACTTGTAACAATGCTTGTTAAATTTCACCCTTTTATTCGAATTATGAAAAGTTAACCTAAACTTTTGTGACGTCAAAAGCTTTGTTTGTTGACTTTTGAAGCTTATAGTAAGTATAAATAACTAGAAAAGGTATAAACGAACGAAATATTTCTCATCAGATTAATAGCTTTTGATGGCTTGGTAACTGTACCCTACTTACTTCTTGACATATTCAGGAAAGGTAATCATTCACCAGGCTGCGGTTCCATTTTTGAGGAAAATGTACAAGACACGTGCAATTTAAAGATTACCTCGGTGACATCTGGGGCAACTGTCTGTCAGATGCAAGCTTTACAAAAAAACGTGTGAAACTATTAATATGCATGACATATTTTTGACGTAAGTGTGTACACGCAACCTTCACCAAAATACAGGAGCAGAAGTTAATTTACACACGTAACGGCGACTAGTTCTCTCATTATTTAAATTGTATAGAGTTGCAGGGGACCGTTATAAGTATAAATGTGACTGGTTGCGCACGAGTTTGATCTACAGTAGCTGAAGGGAGACAGTAATGGTGCAATGATGGCGATATACTTGGGATCGGCGCAGCAGGGCGCCTGCGCGCGCCGAGACCAATCGAGAGGAATATTCGCTCAAACACTCAGTGACTCAGTGACTCAATAATAAATTATGTTAAACAAAAACTGCTCGTTTTTGTTTAACATAATTTATTATAATAGTTTCCAAGTAGCTCTTTATGTTTTTCACTTATTTATATTTACTACGTTGTATGAATATCTTATTATGTTATATTACAGTTATATTCAAGTTTCCCAAGTCTACTCTTTACTCGATAATGCCAGCTGAAGTTTTGGTTACCTACTTAAAACTAGATACGTTTTGCATGGAAGTTAGGTGTCCGTTCTAAGCACCTAGCAAAGTAACAGCTTTCAAAAAATCTAATCATGTGGAGGCGGAAGGTATCCGTCATCTATAATCGAAGTTTTGGTCTTAATCACACAACCTGTCAACAAAAATTGGCGTGAAAGTAATATTTTGTTTTAATTTTGTTTCCGAAACTGGTGTATTTATTTTCGGTTGATTAATGGTTTCCCTTTCCTTAAATGTAGATAGAAAGGAGAGTCCTTAGAAAGCATCGTATTACTTTTCTCTTTTTTGTTCGTAAGTACTCTTTTTCTGTGGCAGAACGGCGATGGTCTGCAAAACCTGTCACTGTCACAATCTTCTTCGCTTTTAACCCAATGTAATTGTATATTGCAAACGCGATTCCTTTCAAGTAATGCTAATTTTAACTCTAGTTAACCTGTCAGGGATAATGGCCGTGACTTCATGGTACGTTCTGAGCGAATACTCTCATCAGCATTTCGATCTTGTATGGTAAGCACAAGTGTTGAAACAATCGTAGGTTTAATTATGTTACACAATAAGAGATAAGTGAGTATGAACAGCTGACCGGTATCAGTTTCTGTCCATGTGACAATGACCACACCCCGCCTAATTGAACGAGACAAAAATATCTTGAAACTGTTGCTACGTAACAAGTTGCAGCGTCCAACCTAGTGCGCAGTGCGACATGCCGTTGTATTAATGACCACATTGCCGATACATATCAGATTCGGTTCGTGGTTCTGGCGAAAGTTCTGCGAAGTCCGAAGGTGTCCCGAAATTGATGGGCCTGTCGGTAAGTAAGTGTCGGAATCGAATGTACAAATCTCGTATTGATCATGCACGCAAACAGTACACGCAACTCGTTCCTTCACCTCCGAAAATTAAATATGACCAGAGTCGATGAGTGGTGAAACTATTTCAGAGACACCTACGACCTACTTTCCTTACGGAGTTTTGGCTTAATTACTAGAAACTTGTTCGCTTTTATTTTTATCGAGTGCAACGAGACCGCTGCAGGATGTTTTACGAAATGTGTTTCTTTGAATGGAAGAATACTGATCACAGTTGCCGTTAACCTTGTTACCAGGCGTCAAGGTGTTTAGTTGATTAGACACAAAATGAAACAAGCTTTTCACAGTTTTGCTAGAGAGCACGAAAAATTACTGTTGGTATGGTAATCGACTTCATTCTAGATATGAAACAGTAAGTTCGCCTGCAGCGGGTTCTCGTGTCTTACGACATTGGCTATTGTCTGGGCAGCCGTCATTAGGTATAGTTCATTGTAATACGTTTTAAACCAGTACTTATTCCCAACATGGTTTCAAGTAGTGTCTCAGCATTAATGTTAACTCTGCTAAATCCGTTAGGTAATTAGCGATAAGTATGCGTTATTAAATGGTACCTCACACTTGGTGGTAAGCCTAATTAACCACTAACTTAGCAAATGTGTGCAAGCTTTCATTAATCAAAGACGCACTGGTGCCGATTCCCTTGTTCACAAACTAAACTAAATTTAAGTTGAATGCATCTTTTTCTTTCTATTTCATTATGAAAAGGACAGAAGATAAAATTAGTTTAATCCTGTCAAATTAGTCAGCACCTGACGTAATTTGATGTAATTTTAGTAGTCAACTTTTTAATCGCGTCTAAAAGTTGTATGGCGCTGATTAATTTGACAGAACGTAACTAAAATTTATTTTCTGTCCTTTTCTTAATGAAATAGAAAGAAAAAGATGCACTGAACTTAAATTTGGTTTAGTTTGTAAACAAGGGAATCGGCACCACTGTTTTATTTTAGCAGAGATGAATGTGCTTAGACTCGGATCTTGTTTATTTTTGAGTGCAACGTTTAATAGACGAACCGATTAGAAGAAAATCTTGTCGGAGCATTTCCTATGGGCCGCCTCCATCTCCTGCGAAGTGGCGTGATAACTGGCCAAGCGTCTCGAGCTAACAAACGTCCGTAACGAGCAGACAGTCATCAGGAACCAGGGAACCAACTCCATTTAATGCGCGAAACGTGCCACAGTACTTTATAAAAGTTAACTAACGGTATCAACAATACCTTACCGAAGGTTTCTGTTATGATTGACGGAAACAAGAGGGTCAGTGGTGTTCCTATACACTCGAATGTGTTACAAGGTATCTGTTACATTTCTCCGTATCATTGATTTGATTGAGGCCTTCCCGCACCTTTGACCGGTGTTTGTTAGGAACCAGCAGTGATTGACAGGATAAATGGTAGAAATCACTACTTACGGTTATCTTTGAATGTGTCCAGTGAATCAGTGCTTTATCTGTGGCTCGGCTCAAGGTTTCTAGTACTCGTACGTGATGCGGCTGAAGTAAGTGCCGATGCGGAATAATGGGACGTACGATGGGTACTTATGTTGTAGCTCAGACTGAATTTTTATTCAGCGTAAAGAGGAACAAAGATTTGCTCCATTAGTTAAGTTGAGGAGCTTCCATTAAACATAATGAACCCATTTACATGCTTGTTATGGTTAATGATACTAACAACATTGAAATCAATTCAGAATAGTAATTTTCTTACCCAGACATATTATTAATTACGTTCTTCACAGTATAATGTCCCGTTTAGCGGTAATGTCAACTAGTATCTTTGTCCAACAACACAATTAAGGATTATGTTCTCAAACTAGTTGTTATCAATGGCAGTTACGTTTCACTTTGTCATAAAACTGTTTTGTTACATGATCGGTACTTTGTTGCGATGGCTGATTTAAAATAATATCCTTTTTATTGGCAGTTCACATTGTCGTATCGTAAAATGCTTCATTTCACAATTCCACCCACATATTTTGTGTTCACATCCTTGTATGACATTCGATTTGTTCGATACGTGTTTCAATCAGGGTGTTGCGTGTTGAAGGGATGTGTAAGGTTTGTTACAGGTCTTTACAGCGTCGGAAATGGGATATAACGGGGCTCTGTATATGACGCAAGTCGTTTGGTGCAAATGAAGGTTGTACAATTGTCGTCACCTTCCTGCCTGTGTCCCATGTCACTTGGGGTCGGTGCAACACATTCTATTCTTGTTTTCTCATATTTTCATTCACACCAAATCTTTTATACAGCGTATTCTTTGTGTAGTCCATATATCTTTGCTTAGGTCTTCTTATATCGCTCTATATCTTTACGCATTTGTATTCATGGATACATACGCATTCGAAGCCTACTTATAATTGCGCTTACGTGGAATGCGTTGCAACCAGCCTGGCTCGAGGGTCCTTTGTGTAAGATGCGGAGAACATACGCCAAATTGATTAGTGATGACTGGCCGGCGACTGCGATTACGAACCCCGTGAAATGATAGCTTGAATTTCTCAAGTGCGAAATTGCGTCACATTAGTTAGGTTTGTCCGAACACCGGCGCAACGCGATACGTTCGCGAGATTTGGCACTAAAACCAACAGTTGATTTATACGCTGCGTAATTAGTACAAGAACGTTAGGAAATAAACACTTGTAAAGTGTAAATGGGTGTTACAAAAGTGTTGCTGTTTGTTTGCTCAACTATAAACAAATATGTTAGAATTTAAATACCTTACAACAAATATTCTACGACGAGGAAAGCTCGCTCGGTGCTCGTTTTCATAATTTACTATTATTTTGTAATTTGTTACGCTTCCTTGTTAAAGAAGTGCGCTTTAGTGTTTGCGATAGGATAAATCGGATGATCCCTAATCTAACTCCATCTCTGACACGTAAGATTGAAGTTGCTATTTTTAATTAACCTCTGGCTCCTCAACCGTGAGTTATTACTTCAGTCGACGTCTGGCTTCAGATCTGACTTATTAGATTAACTCTATCTCCAGTTTCATCTCAGTGCTGCCGCGGCGCGGGCGCACTGCGCTTATGAGTTCGCAATATTTTATAAGTTGCATAAGTGGCAAGCTGGGCCCGGGCACGCATACGATTATCGGCTCCAGATATGGAATACGTTTGACCGACTGTTTTGATCTATTCGTGTCATGATCGATCGCAAAAATCGATACACTCGGATTGATAAATCGGTATTATTTTTATACGATTCGCAACAATTGCACAAACCCTTTAAACAGAACAACAAAGCGGATTAAGAAATAATAAATTACTGGTTTTATGTAACTGTTGTTATACAAATGAAAGTAAGAGTGGAGACGTAATTTGTCCCTAATTTCCATACAGGACCCTCGGTGGCTAAATGCCACGACTTTTAGCGGTTGTTTTCGCTAATTACCATCTCGTTTGCAATTTAAAATCCCATGAACATACGCTGATTGCCGGGTCTGGTGACTCTGGTGGCGAAAGTGAGTTTGTATGGGGGTTGTATGTCGCGGTAATTGGCAGTTGTGCGGTGTCTAACAAGCGATGTGTGAACACGGCCTAACTGCCTCTGTCAGCGCGCTTGTAGATAACCGCTGCCGCTATCAGCGCGGCCATTATGCAAGCCCTTCACCATACCTACGAGTATACCCACGGGTACTACGCAGTGCTCGCTACCGTGCGTTGACGTTTCCTGAATGTTTAGAGTAATTGAGTTACGATATTTGAATTGACTTATAACAACGCATAATTACCAACAATGTATCCTATTACATCATTACCCGTGAATTATTGCTTCAATGAGCAATAGGAAGCCGTTTGTAAAATAAAAGGTTATTCAATCCGATGCATTCGTGACCGTTTCGCCGGGCAGCTTTATTCAGCTGTAGTAACATAAAGGAAATACATAGTAACAAGAATGATTCGACGACTGCTAGACTGGATATTACAAAAACCGCAATGAAGTAATGCGGGTGGATATTGAACGTTTTCTTTGTTTTATTGCTTTACTAATAGTGTATCCACACCAAATGCTGAGGTAACATTCCCTAACAATGTTATCAAATGTTACCACGTGTTGACTGTTTTCAAAATCAACATTACTTAACATATACTAACACGGCAACATATATTATACTAATACTAAATAACACTTGGAAACGTTGCTCCACAAAAAGTAACTGCGGTGTGGATGCACCGTATTACATTGTTTCAAAGACACGTGCTTACAGTGCATAATGCTACTTGATCACTATTTGCAACCATACACTATGTTTTTTCTAATGACTTCGTTTTTCAAGTACTCATGATGTTGACGGGGTAAACATGTCATCCAACAAAGTCATGTTTACCCCGTCAACAAAATTGGTAGCAAAGGTACCGTAACTTTAAGTCGGCCTTTATTGCCTATCTGTATTAATAGCCAATTCTTAGCAATAAGTACCTAGATACAAGAATGTTGAACGAGATCGATAGCTCTTCTACTTCGTGATATCAAGGCATATACATCAATCATGAGACTTGCCGGTCGCTAGCTCTTTGTAAGTGTCATCATCTCGTCAGGTGCTTGCAGTGGCTAGTGGCTAGTAGCTTGTACCCACGAGTTTATGTAGCTTGTGTATTCTGTCGATCAGGGTTTTGTCAGTGTCCGTTTTTATGGGTATAAAGGTAATTACTATAAGAATAGGTACTTAGTGTTTTTGCCACATTACTTCGTAAGCACCACCGAAATGTTTTTCAGACTATGTCTGTGCATTGGTGTCAAAAATAAATGCAGCCGAATATACATTTTGCCATGTTTATGAATGTCCTAGAACCATCCACCCACCCGCACTGGGCCCGCATGTTGGATTATATCCATTCCCTCTCATAGAGAGGAGGGCTGTGTCTTACCGGTGGGAAAATTATAGGCTGATTATGCTTATGCTATGCTATGTTTTTAAATGTGATTTGATCTTCCTAAAATATTTGCTGCATAACAGCTCAGATGGTTATCCTGCCTTCTTCTCATCATCTTCCTGTCCTTATCCCATTGTTACTTGGGGTCGGCGCAACATTTTTTTTTCTTCCATTCTCCCCTGTCAACCATCAAACAATCATTTCCACCTTTTTCTCTCATATCATTCCTCACACAATCCACCTATCGTTTCTTTGGTCTTCCTCTCCCTCTCCATCCATCAACTTTTATATTCATCATTCTTTTAGTCACATGCGATTCTTCCCTCCTCATCACATGCCCATACCAAGACAGTCGATTCCCTTTCAATTTTTCTGTAACTGGCGCAACTTTCAAACTTCCTCTAATATACTCATTCCTTATTTGATCCATTCTTGTCACACCACACATCCACCTCAACATTCTCATCTCCGCTACATGCAATCTTTTTTCATCCGTCTTCTTCACAGCCCAGCATTCCGATCCATACAGTACGACAGGCCTAATCACGGACTAGTATATTTTCCCCTTTAACTTGAGGGGCATCCTTGGGTCGCAAGTTGTTCCAGTGACCTGTCGCCATTTCATCCATCCTGAGAGGCTGGACAGACCGCCGAAATCACAGAATAAGTATTCTGTTTTGGACCTACTTAATTTCAGGCCAACATTCTCCAGTCTTTGCCACCACACCTCCAATCTGCTCTGGACCTCCAGGCCACTCTCGGCAACCAACACCAGGCAACCACCTGTCAGCAAACAGCATACACCAGGGAGCCTCTTCCTGGATGTCCGACGTAAGTGCGTCCATTATCGCCAGGAAGAGGTAGGGGCTTAGAGCCGACCCTTGGTGCAAGCCAACATCCTGCCTTCTTCTGCACTTAGATAATAACATTGCCTGTGTGATGTGATGCACTGTTTTATTATAACTCTAGACATAAACACTGAACTATTTTCCGGACAAGTGAAACGTCTTGTCACTTCAACACTTGAACAGACACCTCTATTGTGTCAAATCAATTCAGCTTCAGTTGCACACCGACGACTATATTGATAAAATATTTCATATTCTTTCTGCATTACGTAAAATACCAGCATTCGTCGTTTTGTGTCATAGTTGAGATTTTTTCGTCTCTTTTTGTATTTCTGTGTTCGAAATGATTGTTTTCAAATTATGCTGCAGCTGCATTTTCTCCAGAGGATATCGTCAAAAGTAAGCTGCAGTTGCTATTAAAGCCTAGACAACGATGAACCATGAAATCTTACCTTCGTTTCAAATAAAATGAAACTCAAATAAAATGAGACTCAAAGAAAAGCATTTTGTCTGCGCAGAACAAGGATATGCGTTCGATCTGATTGTCCATTCGTCGTGTCCGCTCTGACGGCGCTTTCAACTCGATGAATAGCTTATAAACGTGCGCTTGCGAAGCCCGTGTCATGGACTCTTGGTTGATTCCTGCACAAGTGTTAATAAAGGGATATTGATGTCCATAGTTCGCAATACTCTTTTTCTTGCATTAGCCATATTGTCTGCGTTTACTATCGCCTTTTCCTTTGTCCATGTCGGCTAAAAAGTTAAGGGTTATTCATTGACAATGCTTGTCGGTGCTATGACAGTGATGTATTGATTATTGAGTTCAAGGGTAGTAGGGAGATTCAAATAGTATTAGGTATAACATCTATTGATATAATTCTGATTACAATAGGGATGATGACTGACAAAAAAAATATGAGTCTGTTTAATCCGTCAGTTAGATTATCGAAAAATATTGGATACTTACGTGTTTTTTGTTTTATCAAATTAATAAATTAAAAATTAATTAGTAAATTTTTACGAAGATAATATAGATAATACGTCACATTTGAGTAAAAAATTACTCAAATGTGACGTCACACGAGTTTGCGACGCATTGTATCGTCTTCATTTCTTGTTTACGTGAAAAATGAAAAAAAATGTGTCCAATATTTTTTGGAAATCTATCTGACGGACTAATAAGATTTTTTTTTGTCATCTACCCTATTCTATTTTGTATTTGTATGTCATCATCACCCACAGTCTGAAATCACCCGGTATAGGCCTCTTTTTTGCCCAGGACCGCATGCTCAGCAGTGGCACTTGTGGGCACTAAGATCCTCAATGTGGTTTGGCAAACAAATGATTCTGATTCTAATTTGGAGTCTATTAAAATTATAAATTGTAACATTAAATCACCGTTTTTGATGGGAATTCAGAAGATTGATTTGACTAACAAATTTTTCGATCTAAATGTGTATGTCTGACAGTCTGACCATCGATACTCATTAAATATACTACACTCCCCTGTGGAATCATTTGAATATTTACCATCATCTTGAGAAAAGTAAGTAGGAAGATAGGCAGTCGCTCTATGTAAAATACTGGTATTCAGCTGCATCCGGTTAGGCTGGAAGCCGACCCCAATAAAACTTGGGAAAAGGCTAGGCAGATGATGGTGATCTTGAGAAAAGTAAGTACATATATTCACGATTCACGTCACCGTGACGCATTATTTTCAGCAGTCCTTTAAAAAAAACAGTATTATCCCAAAAGAATAATTTATTGCCCAACTTAATGTACGCTTTAACTTAATTTGGTTAAACTACAAGAGTATGTTAAAATGTTAATTAAAATTTAAAAGTTGTTTCCAAGTGTAAGTAATAAATAAAGAGTGTGAATGTCTTTATCTCCCATTTTAGGGCGACAGAAACATTGCCAGATATTGATGCCAATCAAGTCATTGAAAAAGTTAAAGAAAAATTAAAATTCTGTTATTGGTAGAGAGCTTGTTTTGTTTACGTATTTTAGAGGATATTGTCTATCTGTATCTAGTTTTATACATTCGTTTTTAGAAGAATGTTTTCAGAGCTTTTAACTGAAATAAGTTTCTGAAGCTGAAACTGTGATTAACTGAACCATGAAGTGATCAAGAATGGTGGGTTTTTGGAGTTAAGACCTAGAAGAGAGAACCTCATAAAAATAATAATTCATCTGAAAATGTTTTTTTTTCTTTGACTGTCATCTGTGCCACAGCTGGGCAAAGGCTTCCCTTTTTCCTTCCAAACCTCTCCCTCTGCGATATCTGGCCATGTTCGCCACGCAAACAAGGTCAGATCGTCGCGTCACTCCACCTTTGCCACGGTCTACCTCGACCGCAATTTCCTCCGTTAGACGTCCGGTGAGTGACAATCTTTGCCCACCTCACCGGTTGCATTTGAATGTCATTATTCGAATTGACTAACAGCGCTTAAAGGTGCCAAAGTATACTCCCAACCCCAACATTTGTGACGTCAATAAAGGTAACAAAACAAATCTAAAATTACACTTCTTGGAATTTCCGTTTTCCCGGTGAGAAGTCAGAAAGTCGATTGAGGAAATACGACACTAATCACTGGGCAATGATGCTGCGCATGAGGCGTTGTCACTACACACATAGGTACCGGTCACTAAACGAATTGTTTTATTAAAACATGTGACTTACACTGCATGGATTGCCACGTGAGGGTACTCGTGCAGGCTTTAATTGGGACTACTTGACCTGAAAATAAATAGGGTTGATTATAAATTGAAGTCCTATTGTAGAGAAATAATATAAAAATATCGACTATTGTTGTGGAGGCCTCATATAAGCGCAATTTTCAACTAGATAAGTCTCGAAAAATGATTGGTTTGTATAAAATCACACCCGTATGCCCCGATAGGTTAGACACAGGTACATTTTATTATACCCACATTTCGCCAGGCAAGGCAGTACCCTTTAAGGCGGTTCCCCGAGCAAAATTAGCAACTCTATTTGTGGTGGTTCAAACTTCGTTTGAAATACTGTTTGAATAAAGTTCTAATCAGCTCGCACTACAAAGTGATTGTTACGTCAGTCACTGCAGGCCGAATAGTGCGAAATGAGTGGTTTTTATTAAATAAAACGACAATTATGTTCATTATTAAATTGTCTATCCATTAGTATAAGTAGCAAATCAAAATAATGGTTACTTTACGAGGAGTAGCATTTTATAAATCATTATTTCTCATTTCTGTGGTTTCGTTGTGAGGGGATTTATTAAACATTAAGCTATTTAAAAAAAAAATGAAACGACAATTTTGGAGTCAAGAATATGTAGTAATTTAATGTATTTTTTATTAGTTGGTATTTCTTTTGGATAAAGAGGAGTAGGCTCCAATAAACTGCTCGTTCAAGGTCATTTGCTCGGGGAGGCGCCTTAACCAGAAACAAAAGGCCACCCCCAACCCGCCCCAACCGGACATGAATTCAAGCTTCGGACTACTCAGACCTACTAATTTTGAGAACGATAAATAATTTCCTCATGCTTACTAGATTACTACACAATCCGCCTTTTCATCATCACGTCCTCTGCTGACATAAGAAACATCCGAGGTAACAAGAAAATTTCCCATTTCACTGAATATTCATTATGTATTCTCACGAAAGTATCAATTTAAGATAAGGAAACGTATCATATTTCCGATTATATCATAGTTTGTGTAGACACCATCAACTAGAATTGAAAAGAAAATTCGTACCGTAAATAACGCTTCACTACTGAAAATTACAGTGAATGTATTTACTTAGAAAGCGAAATGAAAAGTATCGCCAACCTTGTTGCTCACAATTTATCGACTACTGGTTTAATTATAATCTATGTAGCTTATCGTGCCGCGGCTTTACTGGAGATGTTATGATGTCCTGTTGGGCTCTTTGACTTTCCCTACGTCGTGCATGTGCATACTTACATACTTATAGTTAAAGAAAAAGGGCTATATTATGATCTTGTTTAATGCCACAAAAATACAGAGTTTTATAGCCAAGGTATATTTTAAATTGATTGTGTAAATTGTCAAATAAGTACCCATATTATATGGAAACTTTGTACTGCTCCTACATAATTGTCGCTAGTTAAATGAAACTGCCTTGCTTTGTGTCTGCATTACCCAAAGGTTGACTGGTAGAATATGCCTATGGCATTAACTTTGCCTCTGTACTTTGTGCTTGAAGTGTTAAAAAAATAAATAAAATGCAACAGATGGAATTGATCAATTAGAATACTAATGAGGCACCACAAGGCATGGATGGGGATTTGATTTAGAAATCCGTCGAGTGGTTGAAAATAAGTTAAACAACATAAAGAAATGCTATGGACCTTTGTTTCAGTTCACTTCCACTCATATTCACGTGTTTCCAAACACGTGTAAGTGTGTGGGGGTATACACAGTGAGTTATCTCAGCAATTTGGCAAACACTACACAAATAACAAACATTTTCATAAATTTTCTTCGGATTGTTTTCTTTTAGCGTTCCCCAGTGATGCGTTGGGGCTACACTTTCTTTAGATACTGTGGTGAATTTATATTGTTGCAAAACGTGACGGTACACGTGGTTTTGAATGTGGGGGATTCATCCAAGGGTAATATTGCCCAGCCAAGACTTTTAAGGAATCGGCTCTTAAAAGAAAGAACTAGAAGGGGCAAGTTCTAAGAGAGCGTTGAAATCCAAGGTACAACGATCAAACCGTGAGGTATGGCAGAAAGAAAGGAGGTATATATCTATATATAGCAGTTTATGACTCCGGATCAATATGAAGATGGCAACGATCAAATAAATGAACAAACAAACATAAAATTCACTCCTTCATGTTAAAGTCAAGTAAATCCTATAGTAACAACAACAGTGATTTATATCTGTGCCCATCTTTAAACGACTCATTTCTCAATCTCAAGAAGAAAGCCTATCTTAGAACGGTAATTACTTTATGATTTAAGGCCCGTGGTCGCTTTGTGGACAGTGGGGAGGTACGTATTAACTATTTATTAATAACTCGGCTCCAAGCGATGTGTAATCATAGTATTATAATAATAGCGACCTGTCACAGGGAACAGCCATAGGACGAGTACGAATGGGTCTGTGTGGCCAGTTGATCTAGTATGCTGATATGACGTTGTGTAATTTGTACGAATCGGAAATATTAATGTTTGTTCAGGAAATGCGATGCAAGTTTAGCCATAGAAGATCAACCCAAGGGCTACAGCTGAATTTATTTAGAAAACACAGATGAAGACAATGTATACTTTCAACAATGATCAATAAATTTTAAGGAAAACCCTTTTACACGCGATTGTACACGCAGAAAAAATGCAGCTGTTTCGTTATTAATATCATACTGACATTTAGGAGGCTCCAATCTCCTTAAGCGTGCAAAATCATAATTAGTTTTTTGTGTCGTCTTGTGACATAATACATTCCTGGACCAGGCCAGGCCATTGACATGGAACTCGGAAAGGTCAACACACTGCAGGGCTGAGTTCGCATAATTGGTCAATACTTTCGCATTATTTTGCATTTAAATATAATTTAAATGGTGTGACGTCACGTCAGAGATTCAAGTAATTATCGGCACGCGTATGTAACGTCATGCTTGGAATATTCTTTACGTAATTAAAGGTTACGTGCGTGAAACTGATATAAATTTATTGCTATTGCTTCTCGCTTGAATGGCTTTTGTCCAGTCTAGGGTTCTTGAGTCTTAATAGGCCATAATAAGAATATCAACTGCAGCGTTAATGTTTTTTTGCAAGGAAGTGTAATTATGGTCCTAATTATGACTTCACTGTCGGTATCCGGTATAGAGAAGCCTCAGTTCCAGCGTTCGGGGCCTTATAGGCCAATTTGTAGATGGTTAAAAAAGGAAGGATTGGGTAGAGGCGTATCTTGACCCACATTTCACCAGTTGTGTTTAAGTCCCATGTATCTTATATATAGAGATTGCCATCAACCGGGCACTAATCCGGACCGGGATCATCGTCAACTTACCCATGGAATTACTTATTGTAAAATAACTGTGAAACAATTTTGGTGTACAATAAAGTATATTCTGTCTTTGTATCTACATTCCTAGTGGAAAAACCCAATAAGATTTAGACCTCATGCAGCACAACAGTGAGTTTCATTTACTACATCCAGATATCGCCAGTTCCGTCCAGTCTACGGAGTAGTAACCGTGAACTTGTCTAATAGAGAACAGTTCATTAGGTGGACTATTGACGTCCAAAGTGTAATTGTTCAATTGGCAGAGTTAATAGTAGGAAACAATTGTTATAACTTAGGGACGCGCATGGCACATGGTACAGCACGATCTATTGATAACGTGAGTTTGCATTGTCAAACATTAGGGTTGTGGTTAAAACCTCAATGATTAGAATTGGATGAGACTTTTCCAACGATAAACGTGGTTGAGGCGAAAGGCTACATGGGTAGCCTTAAGGATCCTAGTAGGTGGCGCTCTTTAAGTTCTAAGAATGCATGTCAATTTCACCGAAGAATGCTGATGTTCCACCTCGCTCGCCCTGCCTTTTAACTACTATGCTTTCTAAAGGACTGAGTGGTTAAAGAAGAAATGTGGAGCAGACAGCAGTGTGACACAACTAGTCTGACCTGGAGACTTTGTTTGATGCCGCACAAGTCGTAAGTGTCAACAAAGGTAAACGTTACAGGTTACCGTAATATTAGTAAGTGACAAGTTGTCTGGTTATTTGTCATTACGCGGTGCTTTTGTTATTTAAGCCCGTCTTTTACTAATAAACGTGGCCACACAATTAGTGTTATTTCCTTCAATGGATATTGGTAACAATTTATTTTTGAATAAAACAGAAGAACACGCTTTGAGAATTAAGCTTGAATGACTGGTTTACAATAATTTGTAATGAATATAATTTACTTCTGCGTTGACGTCACCATGCATTTTGTATTTTATAATTAAATTGGCAAGAGCGTAAGAGCGAAACTTTGTTTTTGCATTGCTGAAGGTGCCTCAGAAAAACGTAACAGTTAAACCCTGTTTTAGAACGATAATCAACAACGTGTCTCATTAAACACATGTCAAATAATTAGATTGGCGTCAAGATTGACTGTTGATAATTTAGTCAACCCATCACAGCAATTGACATGCGTTTGGCAAATTGTTAGCGAATTTAGTGTTGATTTTCGTTCAGAAAAACCTTTGATAATCTTTATTTTTGTGACTGTCTCTTGCTTCTTAGGTAACTTACGGCCGCCTTTGTTCGTTGTCATTTGCTGTCAATCAATATTGATATCTATATCGATAAACGATGCCCATAACGTCCACAACACACACACACACACACACACACAAATTGACACACACATGACATTCGTGCCATTAAAACATCATTAAATAAGTTACCTAGATCTTGTATTTCTTACTATCTACTCCTACTCATTAATAACGAAGCTTCGCTTGTTTTCGTACGAGATAGAGTAAAATATAAAGAGTTTATCATAAAAGGTTAAAGATAATTATCTCTTGTTTTTCTTATCGTGTCATCGGTTTATAATTTGGTCTCGCCGGCCATTTATCAGATTCATTGTCAATGATGTTCGCTGTCAATATAATAAGGCTTTTATAAAGATATAATTTATTTTACAAGACGCCCTTTGCGTGGATTTTGAATATGCGCACACAGAGTGAACATTGGTGCGCAAACGGATACGATTTCAGGATTTCATATGATTGGCCTCCAGCCCAGCGCAGATTTTTTTCTTTTATGATCATACTTTTGGTGTTAATTTAATTATAAAATCTGGAAAAGGAAGAACTTCAATTACATACCTCGTTGGTTAGGCCATCTCATACAAACAAAATGGACACGTTCAAAACAATGTTACAGGAAGTACTTTCATAAATTATGATTACAGATATTCACTTCAGACAGTCTAAAATAAAACCTTGTAATGTTTTCCTTAAAGTAAAACGATTTTCTAATGTTTGCAGGGCACTTAACTTATTTGCTACTTGAGTGCACCGATGTTTATTTAGTAACCCAATCAACGTTTTAGCAAATATTTTTGCGCTTGCACTTCAATTTAGAGGTGTTAAGGCAAAACATTCTGTACTTAAACTGAAATTAACATAAGTCATCTGACTAAAGAGTTTTTAAAAGGTTTTTAGAATGTAAGTACCGTGTATAAGTGACCTTCTGAGGAGAGAGTTGCTATAACGACTCACTATAATAATAAATAGGGAAAACGTTATCTGTTTCAATTGTTAATAGAGCCTCGATACACTGCCAGTGTCTCGTCTAAACCTCTATCTGAGATTTCGGATTTGTAACTTAGATTCAGGGAATTCTGAAGTAGCAAAATTGGCTTGCAAAAACATTGTAAACTTACGTCTTTAAATCAGATCTACAGCATCTCCAGATGTATTGGCAAGACATAACATTGCGTAACAAAAGACCTTTTTTTTTTAATTTACAAAAATCGGCATACTTGTCATGACAACTGACAGCAAATGTAATACGAATGACCCTACTATTAAGAATGCAAAACCGCTTAAGCTTTAAGCTTTTTCTAAAGTCTGTTTACACAACAGTTACTGCTACATGTTTCCATCAGAAACTGTAAAACAAGAAACAGGACCCAATCCCAAATAACGATATCTATCGGCATTTAGGTCCGCAATGACGCGCAGGCGCCGCGCCGCTCCTCACCTCGGAAGGTCACAGTCTCCCCGATTTATGGAGCACGAAGTCTTTGTACCACACCGCCAACATTGCCAGCTCGCCACTCTTCACCCGCTAACGGGCCTGTTCTCAACTAAAATACGAATGTACTCGGAACAACAAACGCATGGATACGCTCCCTATAGCTCACGATTATGATCTGTTAGCCAATATCTGAGTAATGGAAATTGGTATTCAATGCTAAATCGATTTTACGGTTCAGTATCGTTGGGCATTTACTTTTCAATAGCTGGCTGGAATTGATGGGGAGTATAAGCTGTTTACGTTTAAGTTAGTTGTTCGATAACGAGTACCTAACCATTTTAAAGAGTCCGATAAAAGTTATGTTAAATTTTGGATATGGTTCACCAAGAGCAACTCGTTATTTCGTTCACTCGAGAAGTATGGTAGCGAGTTGTAGACTTTTTTCATTCCTCACAATTTCCCCTCAGATCACCCTAGACCCTAAGCACTGACTTAGGGTCTTTGCAAAGTCGTTAATGGAATGGTCCTTTACTGGACTTTAGCTTCCTCCAAAAATCTAGTTATCTCTCCTCTGGAAGAAGAAGGTACCTATGGTATGATATTATACTATGATTCGAATAACACATGCCAACGTCACCTTTACTCCGTCTTCCCTTCCTATCTCCACAAAGCATCCGAAAGTGTCGGTCGGTCTACTTGCACTAACATTGCAAACGATCGTTCAAGTAAAACAGTTCTCGTGTACCGTATCGAAAGCACTCGTGATCCGACTTAAATGTTGAAATAAACCGATCGGAAATCGAACCTAAATACGAGGATATTTATTGGATCATGCCACTTTAGACTTGCTGAAGGAAATTCTGTGGTATATAGAAATGCACGGCGAGTATTACTTGCTTTACGGCTGTTCTACCCGACTGGGGCGGCATGGTCATGATTTTAACAGGCTATGTTTCCACTGTGATTAAATGACTTAAACAATGAGAAACTGTTTACATGTTGTACAATATAAGTTTCACTTTCAAAAATGGTGTGTACTCCTTAGCATTTTGTACATCCATGTCTCGTTTTTTACTCATGTGACTTGACCTTCTGGTCCTCTCAAGATAGCGTTTAAGTAAACGCGGTTTTCCCATTATGAAGTTTTCAGTTAACAAGTGAACTTCTGACTTGTTAGCCATTTCTTGCCCCTTGCTACACAGTCAGGAGGACTGCGGAAGGATGTTGGTTAAGTTTGAAGAGTTATGATTGAGATTAGCTTTTACTGGCAAACCTACCCACAGTAGGCCATTTATCATACACAATACAGGTATTGTATGTGATACATGGCCTCCGATCATTATGATCGAACCATGTGGCAACAGATCACCTTGACTTTGTGTATATTACCAATAATCAGTGACGTGAAAATGGATATAGATCCCAATATAGCGTTAGGCAAAGATAACGAAACTTGGTAGGTTAATATTTTATACAAAACGATTAAAGTTCAATGCAAATCAAACCCCAAGGCAATTCTGAACACAAAGCGAAACGAAAAGCATAAAATTCTTTCTAAATGACATAGCAAAATCCAAGTAGATACATTATCGAGGCGAGATCGTTGCGAATAAGCTATAATGGATGATGACTAGTCGTATCCGAGGTTTTAAGTGTCATATTACCAGCGCTAACTTTATTTCCCGTGACGGCCGATCTAGCCTTCAGATAGATACGGTCGCAGGAAAATAAAATGTGAACGAGTCAGATTATGTACCAGTTATGTATGTTATAGGTTCCGTAGTGGATCGAGGTAAGTTTTTGATTAACATTTTTGGATTCAGTCATTAGAACTTTTGATGAAAAAGATACTATTTAAACAAGCGCTCAATTTTTCATTCTTTCTTCTGATGGATAAGACCTCACGAGCCGTTTTTTTCTTTGCTTAATTGAACCCAAATTACAGTTTTGTTCTGTCAAAACGTTGCTGTTTTACAACCCACTTTCGAAACGGGACTGTAACGGGATATATATTAAGTATGCTGGATCAGTTTATTGATACTGAACGTATTTCAATAATCTATATTGGCATTCTTAATTAAGATGTGTCGATAACCAGTGCTTAAAGAGAATTGTAATAGTATTCAGCTATTATTGGTATCGTAATGGAATATAATAAGCGATGAGAGCGTGAAGATCTGACTAAAAGATTTCTCGAAAGCAATTTTAGTATTTTAGCGTAAGTTATGGGAGGGATCTGATAATTTTTCGGTTGCATTTCCCGGCGTGTCGATAGAGTTCATGATTACACACCCCTCGCTCAGTTGCCGGTCGCAACGTATATTGCACACTGTTTACGAAATAAAATAGTTCATTATTTGTGATTTATGACTTCGGAACTGTAAAAATGTGAAGAAAGTGGTTGCAATAAAAGCTTCAGAGGCCGATGATGGGAATTGCTGAAAATATGTGTTTTACACACTAGTTAAGACCGTAACTGGTAATAATTTAATCTTTATGCCTGATGACGGTGAAAATATCATGACAGAAAGTTTTATAGATGCTTGGAAATGTGATTAAAGAAAATGGAAACGCTAATGTTAGGTATCAAACGTAAATGTAAACTATAAAGTGAGATGTATCTTATTCAGTTACCCATTTTAAACTAATGCTATATTATTTGGTCTTAGATTCAGGTTAAAAACGTGTTTTTTTCCGGTAGTTGACCTTAAAAAACATAACAAGTATGGCGCCTACCTAATTATCAAAGTCAAATGTTAGGTCCTACCGTTATACGTAAATAAGATTTGAAGTTAATGTATTTTTTGTCTATTACCACTAATGGGTTTTAACTGTCGCAGTTTGATAATTAAATCACGTACAGTATAACTAGACCCCCGACAAAATACGAAACTAAATCGAAATGTACAGAATTTGGTGTTCTGTTGGTTTTTGTCCTTACAAGCAGCGCCACTATGAGAGTTCAAAATAAATTAGCTTAGTAAGTTAGTGGTAATTAGTTTAGTAGATTCGCGACTGACTTTAAGACAGGGACTGTCACTGGCCGATTAGGGTTAAGGAGCCATATGTTGGCCTTATTTTATTGGCTACTTAAACAATAAATTGACAATCTAATGGAAGTTGGCACATGTTACAGCTATAACACGTGTACGAAGTGTCTTGGGACTAAGTGATGGATTTTCTATGGTTGTTTCTTGACCTTTGACTGTTTGCTAAGAAAGTATGACAATGCACAAGCTGAATTATATTTTGACGACTGAATTTTATTGAATTTGAATCTACAGGATTTTTTCTGTCTAGAACTCTAGACTCCATTGAACTTGATCCAAATCTTTATTCAACTTTTTATTAACTCAATCAACAACTCCACTGCCACTCAATAAAATACCGTTAGCCAGTAATTGGCTATTTTGCGATCTGTCAAACAAAAACACTGTGGACAGTCTTTAAAATCTTTTTTACAACTTCTCACAAATCCGTTAATCCGTAAACAGTTATGTGTCACATCAACAGATGTTTATTAAAGTTTTTTGTGTAGAGACATTGGAATAAAAAGTGATCTCCATACTTTATCATCGTGTACTTGAACCTAGTAATGCGCAAGCGTTTCACGACCACGAATAATTTCCATCGCAAAAGCCATAATTAAAAAGCTTGCAGGTTACAACGAAATCAGAGATGCTCTGAAGTCTGAAGCCGTGTTATATTTATGCCCCCAGAACCTGATACAGTAAATAAATATTTCAGTAACTCGAATTGCATTCTAAGAAGTGATCTGAGCTCGTTCAATATCGTAGCATGAGTTACTGAGGCGTCAGCTACTAACGTGGGGCTTTGTTTATCTCTTTGTGATCCTCCCCGTGCACTCGCGTATTGAGTAACGAGAAATAATCGCATGACTAATTGAAATCATACACAGTAATTCGTCATGTTATCCACGCGGTTCTTTTTCTTGAACTTGTACGTCTTGCACGCACTCTGATTATGATAAAAAATATGGATTTGCTCCAGCCACTCAATATAACTCAATGTGCCAAACAAATTGGTTCATATTTGTCATGTTTATTTGATTTGTAATGCTGCTTGTATTTGTGAATGCTCCTTGAATGTAAACAGATTACACGGTCAGACAGTTTGGATTTGTATTTACTTTATATGTTATTGATTGATCGCAGCTCTTAATTGGAAGGCTATCGCCCTTTATTCTCGGAGCTCCAGCTGCGTATGCTTCTTATCTTCAGGTGACGTACGGTAGTCCAAAGTCTTTATTGTCAACGTTCATACACGTGTATAAAAATAAGATTTTCGATTTATCTACTCCTACCTACAGAAATGTTGTACTCAGAAATCGAATAGGAATTATCTGAAAATAAAATCAATTTTAGTATCTATGTGCGCATATAAAAACATGTTATCTCTGCCAGAGCTTATACGGCGAGAGTAGAATTATGTCTCCCTGCAGATATTGGTTTTTTTGCAGCCATAAGAGAAAATAAAATTACAATAAAACTATTAGACGGTGTGGCTTTCTCTACGAATTTGTCTCCAAGTGTTCCGAGTGTAATTCCATATGAGGTAACATCGGCTAACGCGATATGACGCAGTAGTGCGAAGCTCGCTAGAGGGCGTGTTCGTCGATAGGGCGCTGCGCCGGCGCCGCCGTATTTATGGCGTTGCCTTGCTCACGCGCACCATGTTGTTGTTGATAAACGCTATCTAAAAGTAAAAAGAGAAACAGGTGCGCGGATTTTCAAAATGCTTTCAAATGTAGCATAAATGGAAAACGTATACGCCTTATAATCAGCGAGTAAATATCTAACTCATGCTGTACAGCATAGACTTTCGCTAAAGTCTGATATTATAACAGAATAATGGTAGATCTGTGCTGAAGACAAGCTTTCAGGTTTAATACTACTACATTTATTTATAGGGTTAAAGGTAAGTGGAGAAATCAACTTTCTCGGAGCAAATAAAAGCAAGACTTATATTGCAATTCTGAAACATTGACAATAAAAAATTATCGACCTTTCGGAGTGGCACGAGGCGATAAAACAATAAGCAATCGATACTTTTGTTGTGTACATATTTTAAAGGTCTGGTAGGTAGGGTTTATGTAAGAGAAGTTACTAGAAAAGACTTTCTTGGTACAAGTTAAAGAGTAACAAAATCTACCTTATTCTATACATGAAGGGTGTCCCAAAAGTCCCATAACGAAGCCGAAAGGCACTTGTTTTCCCCGTCCGCGTAATTGCGATAATTTTTTTTCTAGTCCATACCTACCCGCCTAGCATGATCACCGTAGAAACGAAAGAGATTCGACAAATCTTTTGTTCATCTGTCATTGAATCGACAAAATGACATTATAGAGACATTCGGGGTCAAAGTGCCAACTTTTTCACAAGTTTTTTTTTTTAAACACCTACATGTTTTGAATGTAAGATTTTTAAACACCTCCACGACCTACTTACTATTCAATCCATCCAGTAGCACAATGTTTTGAGTGCGTTACATTGAGTTCTACGGTAAAACGTGATTTTTCACCCCAAAAAAGAAGTCTTTTCCCAGTTATAATTTTTGCGTGAAGTTAGTTAGTTTGATGTAGGTACAGAATGCTTGGTTGATGGCTTTGTAAAGGGTCCGTTTACACCCTGTTTACATTTTATCAAAGTTTAAACTAGGCTTAGGTTTAATGTTGAATGAAACTATCTCATTTAATTCACATTTTCAATTATTATAATAGTCACATCTACACTTTGGCATTATTCCAAAATACTTAACATTTTGCAGAAATTGTGTAATTTTCCCTGAAAATGCTAAGAAATAATTGGAGCTGCCATGATTACTTAACATGTTCCACATAGCCTGGATATTACTGGGTTAATTATATTGTCAGCGAACAGCTAATCGCAGATCTAAATTGTACTTAGAAAAACGATGTTCCGTTGAACTGGAAAAGTGAATCAATTTGTCTAGAACCAGACATGTAGGTCGATCTTGCTACTGTTTTTGGACAAGTATTTTTAATTATTTTGTTCTTTATATGGAAGGATTTCAGTCAACATTTTTGATTGATACCAAGGGGTATCGTATTACCCAGTACTAACTGGGTTGTGGAGGTGAGATAGGCAGTCGTTTCATGTAAAATACTGGTGCTGCATCCGGTTAGACTGGAAGCTGACCCAAACATAGTTGGGGAAAGGCTAGGCAGATGATGATCATGATGGTAGAGTCCAAAAAAAAAAGAAAAGTTTTTGGATGTAGTGCCCTCTCTTCTTTGTCGTCCCCTCACTATTGAGGATCGCGACCACATATGACGCGTCTGCAAGCCATGCGGTCTTCTGCAGTATGCACATACAACTACACACTCACACGACCACGTCCCTCGGCTACTACTATTATAAATTCGAACATTATCCCATAATTAAAACTTAACTCTCAATACACACTCGCACCGGTGTTCAAGACAGCCAAAAAAGAAACAACAAGCTAAAAAAACATCAGTGCTAAATAAATTGAGTATATAAATCCCTAACCACGTGTTGTGACGCTATCTCACGGCTTCATCCGAGCTGGTGCGTGTGCGAGTGTATCGTTTGTTTGGACATGTAAGGTGTCTGGGTACCTTCCTTCGGAGGAGCATCCGGCACTTTGCGTGACATCCTCGCATTATTTCGCGAATCTCGTCACATTTGTAGGTCTTCTGGTTGGTGAAGTGTGTGCTGGAATGTTTGGACGCCATATGCGAGTGATACAATGTATAGAGCATGTATTTAAACGTGGACTAGAACGACCCTTAGCACGGTTATCTGGGTTTATATAATGTGAGTGTTTCTTGTTAGCCATTTCCATCTATTTGTTTTTTTTTTTGTATGCAAATTATTCGCGTATCTTAAACATGGCAACGCGTTAGCGGTGTCTGTACTTTTTATTTGATGGTACAACCATCAACTGCACACATATGGGATCGGAATTTCCCGCACATTCAGGGAAAAGTACATTGTGTGGCAATGAAATACAAAATACTTAGTAAAGTCTGACTGTACAAGCAAATATTTCAATTTCAATGACAAAAGCAGCGAGTATTCCGTTCATTTTTAAATCCGCAAACATTAAACTTGCCCAAACGCAGAGACAGTAAATATTTCTTTAAAATTACGTTATTGGTCCGGTTTTCCCATTATTGGAGCTTTAGACATGAAATACAATGAGTCAATGACGCATTTGGACACAAAATTGGCCTACGTGCTTCTTTTTTTAAGGTTACTGAAAACGGATTTTTAAAATTAACCATTGACGTTTTCAACAGTTCATGATCAAGGTGGAAGCAATAAAACTGTCAATCGCTGCCAATTTTTAAGAACATTAGGCTTATTTTTTACGAAACCGTGAATCTTGCCGGTCAGTTCCAGTAGCTCATGAAGATAATAAATAGTGTACCTACTTTTTATTGGTTTTCCCGATTCGTGATTAAACGGGCCTTTACTTATTGTATGGATGAGGAATACTTAGAGATAAAAAAATCGTAGAAAGAAGATAAATCTTTGAAAACACCAGGAAATATTGGTATTACTGGTTTCGAGATTTACTTGTTCATAATTATTCTTTGTGCACGTTCTTTACTCGTATTTCTAGTTTTCCGAAGAAATTTTATGATCTTTTTTTACTCTTTTCGTTTTTTTGCTCTAGTCTATAATGTTCCACTGCAAGGTTAATAATGGGCAGTGTACTCTCCTTTCACTACTCTCTTCGCTCTAGAGCTACTAAATACTGTAAGTTTTTATCGAATATTTACTTTTAAATAATGACTGGTTTTTGATTAGAGCTTGGCTTAAACAATGTACATTATTTACAGACAGTTTTATAACATTTAGTTTTTTGTTCAACTTTAACCTTGTGCAATTGGTTACAAAGACTGCAACAACAAAGTTATCATTTAAACAAACAGGTTATTTTGCGCTGTTCATCAAAGTATTCAAATATTTACATTGGTCATTGCATAAAACAAGAAAACGTTTATTTTGCCCAAACCTGCATTTTTGCCAAAAAAAGTTTGGCAATATCCCTCGGTATTGAGGTCCGTCAACGTGTTACATATTTTTTGACATTTCTCGTAAATTCTTACACACTCGCATTTGAGAACATAATAATGCTCGTCATTAAATTCTATAAAGAGTAAAAATATATAAGGACCGCAACTTTAATCACACGGTTGAACTGCGAAATCGGTAAGAAATAATTTCCTTTTTGGAGTTCCTTGCAATTATCGAAACTATACTCACTTAACATTAACAAACGTACCACTTTCAGTTGACTTCAAACTCATTTACCTACTTACATATTTCATTGAGTAACTTGTCTGAATGGATTAACATGAAAAGGAATTTAGTTAAAATATAAATGGAAAAAATGTGCGAGACCATCAATTATCCTGAAAGTTTGTTCTTAACGGGTAATTTGCATGATTCGGACCATGTAGCTGATGGTCTGATGGAGATAAATGTACGTGCGATGTGTCCAATAACTCGACGGTAGAAATTAGGCCAAGTCTGTCACAAAAAACTACCCGCTTTTTCGATGTGGAAGCTGTAAGTGGAAGATAATTAATGTAAATATAAAAGGTTAGCTTCAGAAGCTGCTTTTTTAATTACGGTAGTTTGATTGAATGTTTTGCGTTTGTTACATTTGACTCCCATTTGCAACTTCAAAACCTATTAGTCCGGTGTTGATAGTCAAAAACAGTAATAGTAAACGCTTTTGCTTGATTATAACGGAAATCAGACTGAGAAAGTTTTTAGCATGGTAGGTACAGAAACAAATTCAACACTGAAATATTTATTTCAGTTGTCAAACATAGACTTCCCAAGATAAGCTAATATTAAGTAGGATTCCCCTGTACCGTTACTCAGACACATCATTCTCGTAGCTGACAAATACCGTAAAAGTACATACATACAATCTGTAATTTACTCCCCAAGCCAGAGATAAGAGAGCTTCGAAGAAAACTCCGAGACCGGGTGGTATCATATCCATAATTGGAAATGTAAATACCTAATTAGACTAATAATGTTTCTTACTTCATACTCATACTTGAAACGGGACCCTAATCTAATTATAACACTACTTAATTAACTTTATTATACCATAACAGCTTTAATCAGAATCCAATAAAATATTCATGAGACTAATAGACGCCGATATTATTATGATACGAATTTCTACAGGCATATCCACATTCCTCGTTAATGTGAAATTTCTTTGCGTTACATAACTGTTACACTGAATCCATAATATAATTTTCCTATTTAGCATATACCGCGTTCTTACATTTCAACGATGTCGTTAAATTTATTGATACTTTGACATTTCCGTGTTACGGAGGCTCTAGAAAGAACGCGACGTAAATATGAACAATGCCCACGTTTCTAGGAATATAGCGAATTGTAGCAGTAGCAGATCTCGTAGCACCTACAAATTTGGTACTTAATTTCGTTTTAGTTTTTGAATATCTCGGAATTCTATTCTACTTGTAAGGAAATCATTAACAGTTGTTCAAGATGCGAATCGCGGGTGCAACAGGCAGTAACTCATGCGGCATAATCATCACATTTACGAATTCGCGATAAACTGACCCAATTTCTTTAAACCAAATATAGGTACAGTGTCTGCATACATCTTCGCCGCTTAACCGAAAATAAATTAAAAATTAAGTGAAGACACGGACTCGATAAAAACTCGTTCGTGTACAACGGAAATTAGTTTCGAATTTTGTTTGTCGTTTTTTATTTTGCGGCGTGATTAAGATCGGGTGGCTACCGAATAAAATCCCCGTTGGTCGGGTAACAGGATCCACCGCGGGGACTCTTCGAGCACCCGTCGGGATGGATGAACACAATCGTATTGTTGCTATAGTAGGTGCGTTGTGTATTGCTAAGTGAAAAGTAGCGAGTCTTTTTACACACAAATAAGCAAACAATGGTCTTAGTTTTAGTTCAACCCAGGAACCGCCACCATCTTAAGATTTAAATAAAAACATTTGTTTCAGGTAACAAAGACCCATAGATAAATACCTTAACCTAAAAATACATACTAATAACAATTTTTGTTAAGTATAAGCTACTTATTATTATTTTTAAGGCGTAGTTTTTGAGTTTAATTACAAAAAAATATTCATTTTATTTTAATTCAATTGGGTAAACATTAGAATACACCATTCAGAATACGGCTACTTCTCTACGAATAAGAACTATTCCATTAATAATCAATGAGCTGGATTATCTTACATTATATCATCAATAATTCAATAAGAATACTAATGAGAAAAAAAATAAAATGACTAAATCACGTTTTTGGCCTAGAACGTGCTGGAATTAGATAATAATGTAGGTAGCTGTGTTACTTTAAATACTTAAATAACTAAAGCAATTCCAATAATGGTTTTGAGTAATATTACTTAACACACATAACGGTTACGAGAATTACATAATTTCCTTCGAAAATAATGTTTACTTTAGAGAACGGGGGCTCTTCTTTAAAATGTATTTGCTTTAGTAATACGATATCCATTTTAGTGAAGGGGACGAATATGATCCTTGCTATTAAAAAAGCTTTCAATTTAATGGGATTCTCAGTAGCCATCGATTCCCAGAATGACAACTTCTTGAATGAGTACAGATTCTCATTCACTTACGTATTTATATTTTTGTGGGGTAGATGATTTACTAAATTGGCAACATTTCAACGTGCGATACGTGAAACCGCATCTCTGTGCCAGTTTTCGTGCTCCATATTATAATGATACATAACTGTAACCATATGTGCCTATTAATAAAAAAAATATGATAAAGAAAAATAATGGATTTTTTATTTATTTTCGCGAGGTTCCCAGTATTAGCAAATTTTTACTGATATTGTGACTTTGATACAAGTCACTGGCCAATTTTCCTTCCTTTTACCAACAATACTGGGGTAACACATGGGGTTAATATTCAAGATTTCAAGGATAAGCTTCGCTTGCCGATGTTGGTCCGTGGATGGGTGACCATCCATTTACTGAGGATCCTGCATGGTTCGGAATACAAGTTAAGCCGTTGGTCCAGGCTGTAATTTCTAGAGCTTTGACAGTCGTTGCAGGTAGTCAGTGACACGAAAGTGTGACAAGTGACAATTGTCACACTGTACTACCCCTAGGTAAGACTAGTTGTCACAGTTTACTACCACTAGGTAAGCCTAGGGGTAAAACGATACTCCTAGGTAAGCCTAGGGGGATCGTACTACCCAGTACTAAATGGTTTGTGGAGGTCACTGTAAAATAATGGTACTCAGCTGCACCCGTTTAAACAGGAAGCCGACCCGAACATAGTTGGGAAGAGTCTATGCAGACAAGTTAAGTTACAGTTTCCAGTTTTATGTTAAAGTACCAAGCAAAAACCTCCAGGCGGGAAAATGGTGTTACCAATAAAACCATTTTATCAAAATAATAAAAAGTATACAACTATCAGAACTCTAATTACGATAAAGACGTGGGCGTGACTTATCAGTTATCTAATAAAGATTTGATAATATTTATTAAAGTTTTGTGGGTCAAACTGATAACCTGCTTGCTAATAATAATATTTTGAATGGAAATAAACACTGACGTATTTATACGTCACTCTGGAAGTCAATATCATGCATTGCACAATAATTTGCACCAGCTCCTTACCATGTACTCCAAATCGGAAATCTTTTAAAATTACGAGATGTGATCACGAAATATGCACTGTGGGGAAGTCATAGTGTAACAGCAACGTTTTAGGCCCCTTTGAAGCATCTCCAAGTAAATTGGCTGCTTTGTAGCAAGATATTAGTCACTGGAGTAGTTCTGGTTCTTGCAACTACGGTTGTGATGGTATTATGAACTTTCAATTAGAAGCATCTGCAAGCAAAATTTTCTTCTTGATAGCAGGAGCTCTTTCAGTTACTGGAGTTTTTATTCCTGCACTAATGATTTTGATGTTAAGATCTTCAAATTTAATTTTTTCTTGACAATTTCCTTAGCGATTGTCTGCTTCCTAGCTAAATTCATCCATGGCATCTTCCTTTCCTCAATAACTAATTATTTCAGAATACATTTAATGTAGAACCTTAACTTACATGCCACTATTCGTCAGGGCTATTATAAGGCTCAAAGGCTCAAACCGCAAAGAAGTCTTACAATCTCCACAAGCATCGTCTGCCTCGCATCTCAGTTTACATTTTTATTTTGACGCCTCTAAACTGACTGCGCTTCTACAATGTTGTATGCCAGCCAGTATTCAAGTTTCGTCTTAAATTCCATTTCGATTTTTCTAGCGTACGTTTGACGTTTTCTATTCGTGACTTGGCAACACAAAGGATTGTAAATCCAAATGTGAAACAAGGTGTTTCATGTACTTATTCGCAGCGGATTTCATGTTTTTGTAAGGTTCGTCTACAAAACAGTCAACTGAGGCTTTATTTGAGCAAAATCAACAGAAATTGTCGCCCATGCCTTTTTTAAAAGCTTATATCAGTGTGAATGTTTTTATTGTAAAGGCTAGTTTAGTATTTGTTTTAGATTCAAACGTAAATATTTTCTGCTCAGTCAACACTTCAAAACTAAACCCGTCTTTGTCAACTTCACGTGTATCGTATCGTTGTGTTCTCATCTATCTTTTTATGTTTTCATAACTATTCAGTCAAGCAGTGACAGCCAGTCTATTTCTCTAACTACCAACACACGACATTAGGAGCACGCTAACAAAGAGCTTGTTAAAATTCTTCTATAAGAAACCGTTAGGGCGCCCTATTAAAACAAAACAAAACTGTAGAATGCAAGGAACAGTAAAATCTCCGCATCCAAACTATTTTGCAACAAAAACGGATAGAAATTTATTCAAGTAATGGCAGAAATATTGTAAAATAATTTGAAGGTGCATTTAAAGATCTGCAAACCACTGGCTGCTAGTCAATCTACGGTTTGCGTTTTAGGCATACGAATATTTGTGTCATTGGATAAACTATCCATTACTGGACATGAGTTTCGAAGTTCATATTTTTTTTGTAGATAGTACACTTAGTTATAAAGCTTTTCACAAAATTTCAATACGCGGCCGCCCACGGTTTACGAGATTTAATTCTCTAAAGTTTCTATACAAATACGAAAATAACACACCATTTTCACATTTTTACCACAGATAATGTAATACTAGTCAGATTTATAATTACAATCGATTATTAAATCGATGGTTAAATAATCGATTATTTTTTCTTAGCAATAAAATCGATTATAAATAAACGTGTTTTCTTAAAAAATAATCAATTATTTTATAATAATAGTGTTTTTCCTAATTTGTCAAATATAATCCAAAATATACGCCAAAAATACTATAATCAATGGTTAATCGATTTTTTGTAATAATTTAATCGCTTAGTAAAATCGATTTATATTTTTAAAACATTTATTTTTAATCGATTATTTCCGTCAAAAAGTGCGCCAAGCCATCTAGTTTTGCCTAGGCCGACTTGGGGCACCCCGACACGGATAGATTAGGTTAGAAGGAGGAGCGAATAGACCCCGCCATACCCTTCGTGGTTATTTTTTTATAAACCATTCAGAAGTAGGGGCTCCGTCGACTGGGTTTCCCTTGACTCAAATACATGCCATTAAAAACATATTTAGTATGAGTATTCACATAACCAGTGTGATATAACATAGTTCTTAAGATCGGTGCGTCGCCTTACACGGGAGTGGTGCCAGGGCACAGGGGGCACCTCCCCTGACCCTCCTCCTGCCAAACGACACAAAATTATTATTCGAAATAACTAAATAGCGCTATTCTAACCTCAAAATTTTAACCATGGATATCTCCATAACCATGGGGCTCCGCGGGGTGGGGGTGGTACAGGGGGTACCCCCTCCCCCCCTCCCCCCCTCAGCCCTTAATTCGATGTAAAGTAATGGATATTTTAACCCATTTTTCGGTCTTAGTCATTCTGTCTGACTATCAACTTGATTTTAGCTCTGCCTATTTTAATCTGCACCTGTTTGGGTCTCGCTGAGTCAGTAACATGATCCGTACCTAAGTGGTCTCCTGTTTAAAATGTATTAGATCATTCCGGCATTGCTAGCTTCAGTGGTGTATTATTTGGCTCTTGCTCAGGTCCATTTTCATGAACCAATATTAACAGTCATTTTTATCGAATTTGTATGTCTAAAGTAAGTATTTCTTGATAGCTGTTTAAGAGTAAATATCTCAATTTATAAAATACGAACTGCTTACAGGCTTCAAGGTTAATGTAAAACAATTTACTGGGCCGCAACCGGAGTACTGGTTTTATGTATCACTTTAGTAGTGGACTGTACATTATATCATATCACATGTCGGCGCGTATTGGCTGTTGGCATACATTCCACGGATTAAGCGCACAGTCTGCTCTCCTAACCGTAATATTTACTGATAGTACCGCGACAACACCCTGCGTTTCTTTATGCCCATCAAATTGGCGACTCCTAGCTTACTGTTCGTATCTGACAAACATTTCACTTAAGGCCATTAAACGCTTGTCAAAGTTTCTTGTGCAAATCTCAACGTTATTATTGGATTTTCTGATAGAAATAGAACGCAAAAAATGTTGGACGGACAATCATTACTTATTAGCCCAATTACTCTAATAGTTGCTAACGCGTGGTTACTTTCGATCTCGTATGTAAAGCACGCCACGTTCGAGAATTCGACCAAATCTATTCTATAATAATGTCTAAGTAAAGTTTGGCACCAACGATCAGATTTTACTACTTGACCTGCATCTCTATCAAAACATTAATTGTGGCCCGTTGTAACAATAGAAAAAATTGCAAAATCATTCGGCACAGATAATTAAAAATTAATTGGTGTTTTTGTCCTGCAACCTTAAACTGACGTTTTGAGAACACCACAGCCTAGTGATGATGACTGGACCAGGGAGTTGTTTTTTAATATTTTACTAATTAATGCACCAACTGAACTGCAACGTAAAAACAGCGAGAGACAAATGAGTTTGTATTCAAATGTCTCTCACTCCTCACTGTAGTAATAGACGTGCCTGAATGCGCCTTGCGCCAATTTCGTTTGACGGCAGTCGCTCGCAAGCAGGTGCGTTGTGCGCGCGTGCGTCCGCCATATTTGAATCACAGCTGATATTGCCGCCAACGCGATCTTGTTTCGAACATTTTGTACCAACGACTACGATTTGCAGCTAGCAGATTTTAAATGCACAAACATTTAAATTAAGTGCAGTGACTTAATAAACGGACTAATGAAGATGACAGTTAATCGAATAAGAGTTGTGGTGCTGGGGAGCGCGCGCTGCGGCAAATCCGGTAAGAATAACCTCAGGAAAACATTAAAATTGTGATTAGCAGGTGATTTATGCTCCTGGAATGCTTGGTTTTCCAACTATAGCATATTTGAAGCTTTAGTTAAATTCGGCTTTAACGACTTGTCGATAATTATGCCTTTTTTAGTTTTTTAATCGAGCGCCGAAATCAATTATGTCTAATAGCCCGAAAAAAGTTTTTTATTTTATTTTGAATGCCCTGAGGTAGTTATTAGGATTATTAAATTAATTATGGACCAAGCTATAGTGATTAGTTATAAACAGATGTTACTCATGAATGCCTTCCATTTGCCGACTGGTTTTGTTGTGATCTTCTTTAATTGCTTTAGGATTATATTATATTACGGCACCAATCAGAATAGGTGAAATTGATATTATATAATTTTTATTAGGCAAGATTAAACTCACACTTTGATGGTTTTAATATCAAATTGTATTTTTGAATACATTGGGGTGTTCTAAGACATTATATAAAACTTTCTTCTCTAAATCACAGTGACCTAAAGTACCTGTATGAATTGACGTATAGGTGCAACTTTCGCAAGTCCTTTGACACTTTCAGCTTTGCATGTTAAAAGTAGCGTTATGCGCGTTTTGGCTCTAGGATAGAGCTCCACTCCACCGAGCTCAGAATTCCTTGTATCTTTTGATGACGTGTCAGAAGTCGTTTCACTAGAGCTTCAAGCAGTGAAGTAAACGGCTTCGCTTACATACGGTACTTTTTTATTTTCTGTCCTAAAGATATTCAGTATCTACACATCTTTGCTTGGCTTAACATCCCTAGTCTAGAATATTTACTAGCGTAAAAACCTGTCTGATTATACGTATGAGGAATGTTATTTGCGAATATTTACAGGTACTTATCTTATCTGGGAATATTTCGCAGAAGTATCATGTTATCCATACATTACGGAAGTACATTAAACAGTGCGCAATAATAAAACAGCAATACAACCTACTGTTTATGTGAGAGCATCATTGTCACTATAATATTATCATTGTTTGTACTTGGATCAGTTCCATGGAATCGGCCACTAGGCTGTAGACATAGTATGTGCACCGGTTATCAACACCGTGATACGAGACGACTGATAAGTGACATTTACTGGGTGTTGCACCTGATAATGTCGGTAACAAAGAAAGTCGCAGCGTTGTTATTATACGTAATCCATATGAGTAAGAATGATAAAGTTGTTTCTACGTAATAACAAAAAGTACCGCGTGTTTATTTTTGGAAAGACATTAGTCAGTAGAATTATCGTAAAAGGTGCCAAAGGGATTATGACAAATCGAGGAGATAAGAAGCGGATTCTTCTGGTTACCGTCTGCCTTATGAGGACGCTAAGTCAGGCAAAATACTTTATAGAAATAGTCAACCGGAGGATAATGGTCATACTGATCAATAGACATTTACTGAAGATAATATCATGTAATATTTTCGCCGGTTATCGTCTTCTCCTGCTAGTGCACAGCCAACCTCGTTGCTATCATCTGTCATTACAGATTATAGCAATCAAAGCATAAGGCTTTGGTGGAGTAGTGAGGATAATCTTACAACTAGACGCTACTATATGGCTTCTTGGCCATGAAGCATTCATCCTTGATATCGATCAGGGCTTTGCTTAGCTCATAAATGTAATCAGTGTTATATAAAGATTGCCGTATTACATACCCAGGTTGACGATCTTTTCAAGTTTGTTAAACTCTGCAATGTCAATGGCTCAGCCTAGACTTTGCAGGCAGAACAACTGTTTATTTTAGATGTGTCCGAATCTTCTATCAGAATAAATACATCTAGATTTTTTTAATCCTAGTGTTTTCGCTAGGTCGTTGTTCTACTGTGTGTCGTATGCAAGCATCCACTTTTAGCTAAATGTGTGGTTCGATTCCTACAAAGGGATGTTATGTCATGTCCATGATTTGTGCCTGCGTATGCATGTGTAAGACTGTTGACCGAGATTTTGTGGAAATTAGTATGTAATATGCATCCTGTGGAAAATTAAGGAGCATTTTGTAGTTTGAGGCCTATACCCAGCACTGGGTGAAGTCTGGCTGTGGATGATGTTGATTAGGGTTACTGAAGAAGGTCAAAGTCATGTCATGTTTGACAAATTATGTGGGACAACACTGAGATGGCAGCTGAGCTGATGCTATCAGTTCGTAATCGTTCAAAAAAACTGACCGATTTCAAATAAAATTTAGGAGTAGGACAAGGAGGTGATGACGACAGAGATGGACATTTGTAATACATCGGTTTAATACAGATTTCTAACATATACTTTAAAAAGCTCGACTAAGATCCGATCATGTGCTCAACCCCTTAAACGTGTTCAGCGCCGGATGTTTAAGCCTCGGGTTATGAAATCGCGAGGATGCAATTAGCTATGATTGGTCGTTACTTCTACGCCCATTAACCTTGTTAACTCTATTTCTTGAGATGATTGATTGCAGACATATTGTTGTGATGTTTTTATTTCCATTTCATCGTTCGAAGTGATTTACTTGTTTTCGACGTGAGTCATATACCTGAATGAGCTTTTAAAATATGGTGGTTTACTGTGATGAGCTTAAGTATTATTTTACTGGTTTGAAGAGTTCCCTTTGCAGTTGATAAGTAGCACATTTTGCTAATTGAAATTAATAGAACGTCAAATATTTCCCAGTTAGCTCGAGCAGATAACTGTTTTATAATGGAGCTTGGAGCACCCTTTCTGCCGGTTTTGGTTATGTGCTGGGGATTCTGATAGTCTTTCCTTAAAGGAAAAAAAAAGGCACTGCAAGCATATCGGTGTCCAAACATGTATAATGATCACGGTTAGTGGTAGTTGGTCGTTGTACTTTGATTGCGCAATATGGGAGAGGCCTAAATCCAGCAGTGAATAAACTGCAATAGGTTCAGTTAATTAATTGAAACTATTAATCACAGCAGGCACCTGGCTGTAGCTTTACCAACCAGACAGTCTCAAATAGCTCAATATTTACTTTTAGAATGAGTTAAGGATAATATTCGCACCATTCTGCAGACACGTTACTCTATACAAAGGTATTTGCTAGCATTTGTTGCGAAGCGCCAGACAAATTTACGCTGATTTCTTGAGTTTTAGCCAATTTATGCCTGTCTGGCGACTTGGATGGAATTGTCTGATTGAAAACACCTGTGTGTGTGTATATTTTTACCTCTATCGCAATTATTGTGATCGACGATTGTGAAATTTGTTCTCGAATCGTTTAAACAGAGGAGGAGAAAAATAATTCAGCTGCTTCTTTCTGCATTAAAACAAATGTGGGATGGAATGACCCGAAGCAAGGATAAAAAGATCGTTGAAAATAAAGTCTGTGAATTGCTGATTGCAGTCAATGATCTTTTAAGTAAGTGCATGTTTTTTTAACTTAATGCCACAATTAAATCAAAGAAAATGTAGTCAGAAAAAGTCCCGTCGTTTAGATAAGTTCAGGAGGTATTATTAACCCCCCCGATGCAAAAAGAGGGGTGTTATAAGTTTGACTGCTGTCCACTATATATGTGTGTCTGCCTGTGGCACCGTGGCTCTTAAACGGATGAACCGATTCGGATGCGTTTTTTTGATTAAATTTATAAAATTATAGTCTTTTCATTTGTTTGTGAATCAGTTTTTTTTAAGGACGCTGCTTTGCAATACACTAAACTGTTTTGTTATTCAACTTCTACTGCAACTTATAGAGATTATTTAAAGTGTAAACAAGAACTACCGGTACCGTGTATAATACGATAAATAGTGTAATGTAAATAAAGTGTACACTTTGAAGCACGTTTCAACATGTAGTAAGTACACGTGACTTTCAATGTAAATATTTTTTTTCAATCACGTATTTTTTTGGATTTCCTCATCTTTCTGAGAAAAATAGGAAAAATGGTGGGTTCTGAAAACTATTATGATATAATTATATGACAGAAAGAAAACAAATATGCAGACTAAAATTAAAATGATAACTAAAATTAAAATAAAGAATATGCATACAACACTGATATCAAAGAGGAGTCTAAAACTAAAATAATTATATTGTTTACGATTGTATCAAGGAGGTCCTTCTACAATGACGTCATTGACCTGTTCCGATGATAATAATTGGCTGTCTGACCTCCGCAAATCAAGACGAGTCAGAGAAAAAAAATGACTCGTCATGGCTGATTTATTTTTAAATCATATTCTATTTATAACCTTACTATTTTTGTTTAGACTCTCGTGTAGTCTGGGGATAGTACATTGACTCACTAATAAAATGTGGGTAGGTAGTTAGGTATGTGTGACTGTGTAGGCACATATGAGTATAAGGTTTATAATGACTGAGGCGTGGGATTTGTGTTATAAAGTTCGAGCTTAGCTTCCAAAACATGTTAGTCAGCAAACGAAACAGTACGAGTACTACGACTAAACGTTCCGAGGAAATCAGACCGTAGGAACACGTAATATTCGTCATCGAAATGGTATCTTTGAATATTTGAAACGCAAATAGAACCACTTGATTTTGTCGCCAAAACTCAGGAATTCAACGTAAAAAAAGTTTTATTACCTTGTTGCGAACATAAAACGATACGTAGACTACGAAGCGTAGTTCATGAGTGTTACGGAGCGTAGCACGTAAACGTATAGTAGTGTATGGTTTTTTTTTGTATTATATGATGTTGTGTAAGGTTTCGCAGGGTTTATGGCTCCCAAAATAGTTTCAAATATCAGCAATTCGTTGCTTCGGTGTTCTTAAGACGGCTCGTGCGATGTAGTACTCTTTGTTTGCTTTATGATTTCGTAGCAGTTTGTTGTTTCGTTGGTTACATACCCGCTTTTTAAATTTAGAATTTAGTAAACCTTTATATCTTTATTTTATGCCATGTTTACCTGAAGTGAAAACCAAAACCCTATTGTTATTTTTTTCTATTTTTGAAACTACTACTATGAATACAATAATAAAACTTATCGAATAAACCGATGAACTCATAGCCTCTCAATCATTCTTAAATAATATTCAAATCAGTAGCTGAAAAACTCAACGTTCTTGAATATTAGCCATTACTAGCTAAAATTATTTAAAAAATAATATCATAAGTCACGTCTACACCAAAGTCAAGTTTATAATACGACGTGTTAAATATAGATATCTTTTGAAAATAGAATTACAATTTTACGTCCACGGAATATTCGTCACGTCTGTATCTTTGTTCGAGTCGAGACGGAACTCTGAGGGGAGGAGCACTCATAAATACCCGGTGTGGATGGGCCACACTTCGAAACAACTATTAATACGTACTTACAACAGATACGAGTGAAGCCATACATAAGAAATCGTGCTGTTCCGATAACTGTATTGCACACCTCTATTGGTACCATCAGGAAAAACGATTGTCACGTAAATTGACATCCTTCGACATATTCAACATATCGGTACGACTGAACGGTACTTTTAAGTTAAACTGGGTTTTAATTGAGTTTATCAAGATAAAAATAAATCGTGGTCATCCAAAACGGGAGCCTCGGGAATCGGGGTACTCAGGGAATAACCCGTTGTTATAGCTATTTCATACAACTGTCAAAGAAGACCGCTATTTAACGTCAACGTATTTTTTTTATTAATTATTAATTTTGTGGTTTGCTTAACAATTAATTAATTATCTACAATGTTCGAGAAGAATAATGTTTGATGTGTTTAGAGGAATTCACGAAAATACTTTTTTTTCTCATTTAGCAAAAAACGTTTTTGGCAACTCTTACAGTGCGTTATAAAATTCACTGACCATTAAATTAGTCTAAATAAATTATTCGAATGAACTAGAAAGAACAACTTCACATTTTTGGGCGAGACACGAAAATACACTTTGTGAAGAACGTTTAAATTTATTACATTAAAATGAAGTGTCAATTATAAATTTGTTTATTCAAATGAAGTGCAATCAATTAATCGAACTCCAATATTTTGATGGCGAAATTGAAGAAAGTGCTACTTGAGCTTTGAAAAGCTTTTTCAAATAAATAAATAATTTATAATCAGCAGAGTTCTGTATGAGTTTCAGTAGCAACCCTGAAAAAATCGGATTTCGTTTTATAACATCTTATTTTCAGCAGGTTAATTGTCCAGATGGTTAGGTTAGGTTATGTTAAACTAAATAAATTACTATCTGAATCGCTTTTCACGATAACCTCAATAACCACACCCACTAAATGTTACAGGATTTCATTGAACGTCAATTTCAATTGATGAACATTTTACTGAGCTTACAGAACAGTTGAATCAGTGTAATTATATATAGAGAACGAGAGTAAATGAATGCCCGTTTCTATTTTAATGTTGGTGGATTGTAAAATGTTTTGCAGTTAAGTGGAGCCTCACTTTAGTGACACCAGGACTGGAATGTAGCTTAAGAGGAATAAGCCATGAGTAGCTAATCAAAGATCTTTATCAATACCCTATAGAAAGTATTAAATTCCGTGTCTGTGTCTGGCTTTATTACTAAAAAGTAAGTAACAAACGTGCCATTACGAACAAGTAACAATACAACAATAAATGTAAGAGTTACGCAACAGAATTTCTATAACACTTCTGATTTCAAGATCATTTCGAGGTTTATTCAATAACGCACGTGGATTCAAGAGACGGTCTCAGATACTTGACTGCCTCACAGTCTCCCGCGCAAGTCGCAAGTCTCAACGACAGATAAATCATGCGCAGACCACTAATGAGTCATTCAACATTCAAACGTCACTAATCGGCAATTAATAACGGTTAGGAAACGATCAAATGCTACCATTTGATATAGTAATAATTATGTAGACGTGTTAGCTATGCAATAGAAAGTATAAACAATACCTTAGCGAAAGCTAACACGAGTGAAATTGATTTATAGCGCAGTCGTCGGATGTCGTTTTTTGGAAACACTCCAATATATTAACATAACAATTATAGAAAGATTAGGTAAGCACTGCTAACGGATGCCGCCCATTGAGTAATGTTACGATCACTTGAATTTTAATGGTGAATATTGGTTTTATAACTTTTATAACGTGAACAGATTTTGATATTCGCTATTTTAAGATTTTTATCGATAAATTCAATTGAAGTGTTTATAAGTGTAAAGTTTGTTTAGAATAGAAATAGGTGCAATGTTTGCACAGACAGAGCATAATCTATAGATAATTTCCACCCGGATTTTGTCTAGTCTTGTTTTGATTTTATTTTAAGAAAAAACTTCCATAGGTTCGGAAATTCGTTACCTGAAAATTGACTGCAAGCTTTAATAAAATCGATATTTAGACAGTTGAATTATTTGTTTGCAAGAAGTAGGTAAATGCACATATCAAGCTGATTTTATTTTGATTTCCATAAATTAAAAACCTTTGCATCGTAACTATTAAAAATGATTTGAATTACTCCTGATTAACTTGTATAGGTGCTTCTAGATTCAACTTTGTCAACACGACTCAAATTTTCGCAATACTTCACACGTCTGAACTACATACACACTTACATGGGTCTATTTAATCACGTATGCAAATTGGAACCACTAATCGTAATACCTGAAACATGTATTGACACATGTAGTCATACTCGCGCGACAGTAATCACGTTTCTTTTATTTTGTAACTCAATCAGAGCTGTATCAGAAGTGATAATGGTGTAATTAATTATTTTGATACCGGGTGTTATATTTTTATCCAAGGCCTATGTTTATTTGAGGAAAGTCAGAGTAATTATTTGTTATGCAAATTGACGTATTGTAAACGTATGCGAAAGTTAGTGAGGATGTATGGATGACTGGAGGTTTGTTCCTCTTTCGCGCAAAAATAACTGACCGGATTTGGATGAAATTGACTGGATTAAAACATAGGATACTTTTTATCCCGGTAGTATGATCCTGTGAGACAATTACCGAACTTCGAACGCGGGTGAAACCGCGGGTATAAGCTAGTTATAATGTAGTTCTTCATGGTTGATCTGGCGCGTGGTCATTGTTGGAACTAACGGCGCCATCTTGTTTTTTCAATAAATTTTCCACTGACAATCTCACAAATGTTTAGTAGTAGCGCCCTCCTGACAATGGCAAGTTCAAGGCTGTGTAGCCTGTGGTTCCTTTAGCACTTGAACACTTTGAGACATAGGGTTATACCTACTTGTGATTTGAATATACGGAAATTCTATTCGTGGTCAATTTGCATGTGTGCGTTCAGGTTAGTCGGTTAGATTCTATTATTGCGATTGAATAAACGTGCAATATGCAATGTTTGTTTACAGCCTGATTCTAAAGTTTGTGTTAGCGCACGTGGTGAGCCACGAGCCACTTTGATACTTTATAGGTGAGCTATTTCAGGTAGGGTATCTACTAAACATTCGCAACAGAAATAAGATTACCTTTGGCACCTCAATAAGTTAGGGATGTCCCTCCCTGTTCTCAGTTTAGTGAAATCCTTTACCCACGAATAAAACGCCCCATGACTCGAAACTGTTGCCCCTTCAAAGACAAAAAATAAAAAATGTAAACTAAAAACATCAACTAACTGGTTTACGTCAGTGATTCTTCCACATATGTTTGTGAAGATTTCCCATTTATTTATGTTGTAAAACATGGACGTACCAAGGGCTTAACAAGTCGTTCCAAGAACTGCCGGAAAAATCTTACTCATAGAGTGCTTATTACCAATTTCACACCACTTATTCAGAAACCCAAGTACCCCAATCTCCAAAAAATACCAAATATAAATCCTATAAATCCCATGGTTTAAAGTCATCAAGAGTAACGCTTGAGCAAGCATTAGTGAAGCATGCATTACGCAACCAAGCTCACTGGACAATCAATCTTAAGTGGCTACATCTTGATTATGTGATTAAGTTAAACTTAACTTTACTTAAGGCCCTCGACGACTTTACAAGCACCTATTGGCTCACCGGGGACTACATTGTAATTACAAGTTGTATTTTTGTAATTATAATTGATGTTTACGCAGCTTAAGTAGCGTTGGGAACTTAAATCGTGATGTAAGTAAAAGAGGTTTAGATATGGATGGGCTGTTTGTTATTGTATGGTTTATGTGCGATTGCCTCATTGGTCGTAAGCACGACTGCTGAGCAAGAGGTCCTGGGTTCGATTCCCGGGCAGGGCAAAGTGTTATTGGGTTTTTCCTTCAGGAGTTTCTCAGTAGGAACTACAGAGTCTGGATTTGTGCTCGGTTTATGGCATTAGGCTCGCCTCCCTATTACATGAGACTTAAAACATAACTGGCAAAATGTGGGTCGACATTCGGTACACCTCTGTATAACCGTTCGGGAATTATAGGCGTCATGTTGTTTTTAGGTTTTTTTTTTAAATTGTAGCTGTTTCTATTCCAGCGTGATCATTTTCAAAAATATAGTTCTTAAGTCATAAATGAGATGAAGATACTTCTATAAGGACAAGTCCCTAACATCATGAGACTTCATCGATGTCAAAGTGTTTGATTTTTCAAAGCTTTTCAGTTTTTAGTAAGCATGGCGCGTGGCCTATCACCCACTGTACGTTTTCAGTATCATTGATTGCGCAACAGTTTTCATAACAAAGTCGGCCCCGATAACACCCACAAAGTCGATCTTCTAGAAGAAAGAAAATCATAACTACAATGGAAATATTATGACACGCGATCAAAACAAAACTCTAATAGCTGGAATATGGTTTTGCCACGTGTACTGGACCATCTGTATAACCGTTACTTACAACTATCGGCATAAAGGCGTTGAGTGCCAAGAATTCAGCATTACGACTGTTATTAAGTACCTACCTATCTGGTTACTGAAGGAGAATACAGATATATTAACTTGGCGAATAGTTGAACGATAACGTGTCTTGAGATTGTGACCCTGACCCTCTGATATAAGCATGCATGAAATCATATTGTCTAAATAAATGTGCGGACAAACAGGTTGAATGAAAGAGTACCGGGGGAATTTTTGAATCCAAGCTTGGTTTGATATTTGTCCTACCTACCTATATAATAATTATGTAGTTGTATGATTTTGTTGTAAGAGTAAACCTGAGGGTCCCTAAAACTAATAATTATGGTAACCAAGCTTCAAAAATCAAATGTAGAGGCTCTTAGTAAGTACATTATATCTACTATTACTTCATAGACAGGCAGCTGCCGTGTGCAAGCGTTTAATATCGACATTAACGTTTCTCATGAAACGAAGTAAACATTTCTATGAACCTGTTAACTCCTAAATTAACGTCGAAGTTAGTCATCGTGAGGTGCACATCATATGCAACATTACGAATGGCATAAAAGTCTTATTGCGTTTCGGGATCATAGATCGAGAGCGAGTAAATGTCAACTGCAGCAGTATTAATAGCGGCGTGTGCGCAGCTCAACCGCATGCCGTGGCGCGCAGTGAGTCACCCGGTCAGACGTCTGCCGGGACACCCGCCGCACGCACCAGGCACACTCACTCCGGTACTAAATAACTAAACACAGAAAATCCACAGACGACGGACACCAAAAAATCTGTAGAGCATTTGTTGGCACCGTGTCTTTGCCAGAAGGATCACTTTCGTAGCTCTGAGTCACAGATTTCGTGCTAAAGGATGTCCTTGACCGTTTTTCTATTTCTCTCCCTGTTTAGTGAGTTCAGCTAAGAACGACTGTAGCGTTTATAGCACAAGTGAGGTTACTAAACAAAGCAAAAGACCCTCTTCAGCCTTTCTCACTTCATTTGTCTTCTCGTTCTATCTTCGATATTTAGTTTCTAAGGAAGTATGGCAAAAAGTAAACCTTCTGTTTCTTTTGATTTGTATCCCACTCACGATACGACATAATTATACACTGCCGACCGAATATTCGATCGCTCAGTCAGCGTTCCAAATAGAATCCGCACAGTTAGATGTATTTATAGCGAAGAAAGAAATATCTGATGTCCCGATGCGTGTATTGTTATGATTTTTGGCTTTTAGCGGTTTCTGACTGGATGGGGTAAACGAATACGGTTTTCGTAACTATATGAAAAAGAAAAGTATATTTACCTGTCTTTTCAGTCTGTTTGTAACGTTAGACATACACCTTCAAATTCTGTACCCAAAAATACTCTGTTCCAATAATAATGATTGGTTTTACTTTCGATATGTGGTTTCTCGCTTTTATATTTGTTCATTGAATCATGATCGATGTTTGCACACATGTTTCTAACTCCTCAATTTGTTTAACTGTCAATATCTGTTTGTCGATAATTTGCTACAGCATGCCACCTTAGACCTTTGTTTGAAGTGAATTATGAGGTCAAACTTTTCTAGACTTCCAGGTCAAGTAAGCTCATCATTGTCACCTGTCAAAAATAACTGCGGTGAAATTCTAATTAGCATGTCAATACAACAAATTAAGATTAAGTATAAGAGAAAGCTTTGCACTATCTCCAGAACTCGGTACAAATAAAAAAATAATTGATGTGTTTGTATTTTATGGGTTTCAATAAAGTTATAGTGCATATAGGATGCCAAAGAAAGACGTGCACCTTAATTAAGTGGCGTTTAAGGAAATAAAATGAACGTAAAAATGTAAATGAAACTCTGTGGCGTTCAATTACTGTAGCATGGCGAACAGGCCGGGATCGTGGCGGTGATCACCTCGCCGATGCTCTTAATTAACATTTAGCGCTACCGTATTCGCTCACAAGACGTCGCTTAAATCCCTCGTTTCCCCAAGTCCCGTTATGGGTCTCGATACCACACTCCTGTGTGTTCTGGAAATGAATTTAAAACTTATAAACGTTCGAGAGCCGAGCGTTTCACGGTCAAGATCTTAATAAGCCTCGCCATGTATGCACAGTTTCAATCTCAAACCAGTAGTTGGGGCATCACTCACCGTATTGTAGCAAGGAATGGAACACCTATTTCGGACACATTCGTGCATTGCGAATTGAAGACCGTTCTGTCTTGTTACAAATTTAACCTAGATTTATGGTATGAGGCGCTATCTGCGGCGCAGAGTAATGTGGCTGCGGATCACCTTGAACTGCCTAGCTATCAGTGTTCAAGTGAAAGTACTCGTTAGTATAATTGGTAAGACTCAAGCTGCATGTTTATTTTGCACGAATTGATAAGGGTTTTCAGATTCTGCAATACTTGTCTGAGTACGCTTTACAGTAAGAGAGCCAGTTTTGTTAATAAAGTTATGGAGTAGTCTTTATCTACAATCTGTAGGTAATAAAAGCTTGAATCGTTCATTGGCACGTTGCGTTGTTTCAAAGATGTATCAACAAATTGGTGAATTTAATTTACCTACACATTTACGGTTCATTTATTTGCTCACATTGTAAATAAAAAATATTGTGGTGCTAAAAGCACACTCGACAAGAGTAGTGATGGCTAACAGCTAATAAAGCGAGCAAAATATTTATACTGAATCAATAAAGGATGCTCAACCAGGAGAGTGCACATAAAAGGAAAGTTCGACAACCTCGATAGATAGCCGTGAAATCGCAATTAACATACATCGATTGTTTTGAGCTGGTTCATTGAATCTGAACACACATCACAACGCCCCGCGCTCCTGACCTGGCAAGCCTGACAGAACACAAACATAAAACATGTACATACATATTTACTGACATTAAAACCACATAAGCAGCAGGAGTCCAATCATAAATCTGTTGAAATGACATGTTTATAGTTTTCCCGCTAACTCCTAACATTCGATGGAGAAGCAAATCTCAATAAACCGCGAAGCTGATGAGATGTGACATTTTATAATCCATTTTACTGTTTATGTTCCGTATTGGGGCGACGTCTCGGAACTGATTCTAATCACAGATTCCTGATCGATCTGCTGTTTGATGTCGGTCTGCTTATTGATAGATAAATACAGCTCTAAACGGGCTATTTATTATTTGTAGTTCAACAGTTTCTACCGGCTAGTATTTCGTCTTGAGTATCTTAATATTGATGTATCTATAGTTCCAGGTTATAAATATTTGTTCGACCTATTGCTGGTCTTTGATAAGATTTGTATAATGTAAGCAAAGCGTGAGTCAACCAGGGAAATAAATGGGTTAGTTGTAGTTTTTGTGGGTGGAATAGCAGTTTGATAGTTGTTATGTGCAATTAGGATTTACGGTATGACTAGGTGTGGTGTTCTGATACTTTATTGTGTACAGTGGGTCGGTTGTCCCAGTCTGGATATAGCTCTGCGTTCCTCTCGCGTCAATAGAACATGAGGAAGTGAAGTTACTTGTTTGTGTTTTGTTGCTAGTGCGAATATTTATCAACATTCAAAACTAAATTAACTTTACCGTTCTTTATATTATTGTAAGATTACTATTTGAGAATAGCCAAAATCATTTATTATCATTGCCGTTTATGGGAGTTTCAGCTACTTGAGCCATAGGTGTGTGGTCATTATCATTGTTTTCAAACATCAAAGTCAACGGTGACTAATTTTCACATCAATACAAATCAATTAAATTTAAGTGTTATTTTTGTGATTTCAAAATAACAGCTTTTTAATTAATAAATATGAAAGTATATACGGTACTTATAACAATTTTTTTTTGTCTGTCTTTCCATTTGTTCTGGCTAATATCTGAAACCGCTGGACCGATTTTGACGGAATTTTTACTGGCATATAGCTGATGTTATAAGGAGTAACTAAGGCTTTTTCAAAAAAAAAAAAATTGAAATTGTTAACATAATCGGATTCAACTATGGGAGTAATATTTTTATAATAATATCGGACGAAGGTCGCGGGCAACAGCTAGTTGTAAATAAATTTCTTGATTACAGAGAAATTATTTTCAAGCAATAAATCTCAAATCGTTTATTGCTATCCATAATGTACACTTCCAGGTAGGTACCAATGGGTACCTATCTTTAATGTTATTTCCTGAAATGAGTTTAACGTGAGCTTACCCAGAACAAACAATGCACGACTCATCTTGGCAATAAAAAGCTGTGGTTTTAATCAAGTAACCGACTTTCCTTATTCATACCAACAGACCATACACTATATTTTTCTTGGAAAAAGAAAACCAGAGAAATGAGAGGAAAATGGCCTGATTGTGTTATAAATTAATTCTAAACTGAACAATAGAATATTATACTCACGTAACAAAATACATTAGTTCGTGTTGTATTTATTCGTTTAGAGTTACTCGACAGTTTATCATGTTTCATTGTGCCAAGAAATGGCTTCGATACATATTGACACATAGCGTATATAGAGCAAGACAAGACAAGACAAGACATAGGACAGTTATAAAAATGTTCTTTTCTAAACTAGCTCCTAGACTAAGCCCGGGATGAATTTTACATGCACTAGACAATTAGGTTGATATAATGTTCTATCCTACTAGTATTATAAATGTGAAAGTTTGTGAGGGTGTATGGATGTTTGGATGTTTGTTACTCTATCATGCAAAAACTACTGAACGGATTTGTATGCACACATAGTTCATAACCTGGATTAACACATAGGATACTTTTTTTATCCCGGTAGTATGATCCCGTGCGATAAATATCGAATTCCACATAGGCTAGTCGTTAATATCTAATTAACGGTGCCTGATCTATGTTATTACTATCATCAATCTAATCAATAATCTGACATCTGACTGCGAATATGAACAATCAGCACATCACATTTTATGGGAGTGCAGTCTTTGGCAGAATGAACGCAACATTATGTTGGATAGTGTACAGGTTACATCCGGAGTTATTTACTATACAGACCTTGTGGAAACTAGAACAAATTTCCGTGCGTTCAAGCGTTTTTGCCATACCTATTATTGGAATCAAATATAACAGCTCACAACTTAGGACCCATTAATGTTAATATTTATCCGTGGTGCTAGGCAACTGGGCCTATCCCAGTTGTAAACGTCCCTTTGTGCCTATTGGCCTTGTTTCGTTCTGTCTCCTGCTGAAATGGAGGGAAGTGGAAATTACGGTTTTTTCCTACTCCTCCACTATACTTTTCTGATTAATTTCGTTGCGGGATCCAAGACAGTTAAATTCATTCTCTGGGACTTCGTCGAGCTTCATTGTCTCGGCGCTTTTCTGGTGGTCGCCACTGTTGATTCTGGCTTTCAGGAGTTACAGTGGTTTGGGAACAGTGTGGCGGGCTTGTCCCAAATTTTGTATCATCAATAAAACTCCGAAGATCTGGTAGTGATCGACAGTTTAACGAGCTATTCTCCGATTCATAATAAATTGATAGTTTCTAAATAATAATAGAGGCAATCAAGGGCCTAAACTGTACTATTCATTACGCAATAAACCCGTGATTATATTCATATAAATAAGAATACTCATAAAACACTGATTGTTAATAGAAGCAGGCCCTGTTTCTCGTCTCTAGTGTTAATTGCTGTGGTAGTTGACCAATAACTTTAGTACACCTTTAGCCCTTTGTCTGCTTTCCCTCTAATTGAACCTTGTCGTTATAAATTCATTGAGGGACACAAATTTTGTAACACCTTACCGAGTGGCTGCTAATTGCTGCTTTCTCTGTTACCAACTTGTATTTCAATTAATCTATGTGTTTTATCTTGTTAGATAAAGTTTGAACTAAAAGTGTAATCAAATACACGTTCTTTAGTTCGCTTTAGTTTGTGCAATTGTTTGAATTTGTTTGTTTTGTTTCAGCCGTGGTGGTTCGTTATTTAACGAAGCGGTACATCGGGGAGTACAGTTCCACTGGCGGTGAGTACTTATATTTAGCAACACTTGATACTATGTGAATGAGGTTTGTTTATATCAATTCGGTGCAGAAACAGATGAAACATTTATTGAAATTTCCTTTGGGATTTTCCTAATTCATGAATAAGATTGCGTTGTTGTTTATGGCAAACACGTTTTACTGAATCTGAACAGGGTAACAAAAACAGATGTAGATTTTTTTACGATATCAATTAGAACCGGTATAAAAAAAGTTTCTATCAGATAAACACCCCTATTGTGTATTACGGTCATTATAACAGTTATAATAGTTATTTTCACTGGCACTCCGCCTAGTTGTGATCACCTAGTTGATATGCGAAGAGTGTTAGTGTTGTACGAAAGACAGAAATACCAATGAACATGAGCCCTTAAAGAGGGCACTCAAATGCCTCGCATTGAGTGCCAATGGTCGGTTTATTTGCGATATTGGCAAGATGCAGCGCCGGAGTGCCAAGGCTGAGCGGCGCTGGCGCCGGTTTACACAGGCCGTTGACCTTTGGAACATATTACTTTATTTTGACAGAAAATAAAAAAAAAGAAACAAAACAGAAATGACAAGTGTCGAATATGTACCTGTATGGGAAACTCCCTTTTCCGAATTCTAGTCGCATATTCATTACTGCGTGAAACATTGTCGCTTATCTCTACACCTAAATCTGCGTTCTCGAAATCCCAATCAATAAGATTTATTGCATATTTTTTGTACCTATATCGGTGACACTTAATAAGTCATTTGGCGTATCGAGCGAGTGCGTTACTGGTTGTAACCTAGATCTGAGTGACTGATAGCATCTTTCAGAGAGTCAATACATTGCGAGGTCGATATTGAGAACGGGTCGAGTGACTGGAGTGTTGATTGTTGCAAAGTCAAATAAAGATTTTGTTTCAGATTTCCTGTATCAACATCGGGTGGCGTTCGATGGCGCCACGTCTGAAGTGGAAGTCTTAGATACGTGTGGTTGCGCCGTAAGTGCTTTATCTTTACTTGTTACCATCGGTAATAGAATACGCACCTCAAGTCCATTTACGATTTATATCAATACTTTCTACATTTCATATTTTATAAGTAATCGTTTCACAAACACTTAACGTATTGGTAAATATGTATTTGTGTTTCTGAGAACGCAAGCGTGACTCAAATGATAACGATATTGCACGAGTTATTACAGTTTATTTACTCTACAATAGGTACCTAAAAAACCTGCAAAATTGGAACTTATCTTTTGGAAAAAAAAAAAGTCTAACCTGTACAATTCTTTACCCAGAAACGTGGATGTCTAGCGGAGCACCTCCGCTGGGGCGATGCGTTCGCGGTGGTTTACTCAGTGTGCGACCGACGGTCCTTCATGGCTGCTGCCGAGCTTTTGGCACTGCTGGAGAGGACCCGGTTGCCCGGCTGCACCGCCGTCACCCTGCTCGGCAACAAACGAGACCTGGAACATGCCAGGTTTGTATAACATATCTTTTAATCCATGGATTCAGGCAGTCAAGCTACTTAATTCTGTTAGAGTAGGTCAATTTACCGGAAAGTTCAAGAAGAGGTCACATAAATTACAAGTGCCTTCTCTTAAATCGTTTCGTGTATTATGTAAATTAATAAGTACTTGACATTTTGTGATTATTTTCTTAAAATTGGCTGTAATGATACTGCTTCGTCAGTAACATCAGAATAAATAATTACTTATTTATTTGTTTCACAGGGTTGTTAAAGCGGAAGAGGGTCAGGAGTTGTCGCTGCGGTTTGGTTGTCAGTTCTACGAGGTTTCGGCGGCGGAGTCGTCCGCGGGCGCCGCGCTCGCCTTCCACGCGCTGCTGCGGGAGGCGCGCGCGCTCGCGCTCTTGTTGCCCGCGCCGAGGCGCAAGCTCGCTGCCTACTCTGTCTCAAAGGTCAGTTATCAAACCTTTTATAGCCTTTTCCTAAAAAGTCACAAAGATGAACTAGGTGCCCTGCGGTGACACCAGCTTGGAGTTTCCTGCACTGAAACAGTTCATTTTTCTGTCATGAAAAGTATCCCATGTTACATAAGAATTATGTTACTTTCTTTTAGAGAAAGATTTTTGTTTTCGGATTAGTTCACTACAACAACAAAAAATATCATAAATAAAACAGAATATTTTGTCACACAGGTAATCGGCAGTATCCTCGGCTTGAGTAACAAAAGCGTGAGGAAGAAACGACCATCACTCAGCATATGATCTGCATGTCCCAACACTACCGGATCTTGTTCACTCCGTGATAGGAGTTTTGTTTTTATTTCTGTAGTACTACAGAATACTTTTGTTATCTCTGACGATACGGATCGAAGAGATTTGTCTGCCGGGCCTGGGACGCAGCTAAGGTGGATTTACGATGGCTAGAAAGATGAAAATGCATAAAGATTGATGCTAGGATTTTAGGATTGATACGTGGAAATATGGTCCTTCGGTTCCCAGTTTACTCGTAATGTACAGTGTACTATTTTTATTATACGTTCGTAATTATTGTAACTGTTATTTATTGAGGATATTTCTCTGATAAGGTTTGTAATGGTTTGCATGAAAGTTGTGTTTGTGTGTAATAAACGTGAGGTCGTGTTTGTACCCTTTTAGTAGGCTGTTAAGTGGCCTTCTATGTTCAGTAGTAGATTAATAAATAATGTTGTTCATTTGTTCAAATAATTTCATTGTATTATTAGGTACACATTTATCAATTACAAGCAATAAATTAGCTTAATTACGTAGATTTAATCAGACTGAAATCTTACTTAGTCGAATTTAAAAAGACATTAAAGTTTTGATATTGCACTTTAGTTAAGTGTGTTTTGTATTACATAAACTTACTTGAAATGTAAAGATATGTACTTCATATTTAGAGAGGGTTTAGCTTAAAACACAAGTACTTATGATGTAAAAGTGTTTTTGGATTGAATCTTGATGTTTAATTACTATTTCTTTGATACGTAATGTTTGATTAAAAATTCTTTGTACATAACGTTTTTATCGCAATGTATTTTTAAGTGATGTGTTTTGATTACTTACATAATTTTAACATTCACATTGAAATTCAAGCCTACTTCGCCTTGTAGTACCTAATATAAATAAGACTGTCCTACAATTTGTATATTTATGAACCATCTGATGCCTTAAATATAGTTTTATTGTATGTTGTTAAGGAATAAAGTGCCAATTTGTCCTACAAATAATGATCTTATATTTATCGACACTAATAAAAATATTCACGTTTAACTGGTTTTTTACTTATACTACGTTAAAAATGACATTACCTACGGGAAGTAGTTAGTACAGACAGAATATTGACCATTTCACTTCCACATGTCGTATTTTTACCGATAACTGGTATCAGGTCTATTAGGTATATTGAAACAGCTTGATATCACCAAGCCTGTAGAAAGGGAAATCAGCATCCAACGTCTAAGCAATTTTACTGCTAACGCTACATTTACTTGCAAATGTCCCTACCAATATATTATACATACTAGAGAATGTGCAGTCACGCTTTTATAAAGGTTGGTTTACATATGAAGCAGTCTTTGAAACCGTAGACATAATAATTATGGAAGATTTTTGCATAATGCCGTCTGTAAAAGATATTTCAATAAAGAAAAGTGATGCTGCAATCTACATCCCAGTACCAAAGTTATCGTAAGAAGTGCTGGCAGTTAGCGTTCTATTACTGACTATCAAAGTAAACACATTCATTATTGTAAATGAAATACACGAATGCTGTTAGATATGCACATAGATAGACTGGAGTAGAGGGCTAACGTCTGCATAGCAATCTTACAATGTATTCAAGTTCCAGTTAGATAATAAAGTCTAATATATTATATTCATGACGTTAGGATTGAGTTTGTTTTTATGCAACTGTAGAACACAAGACAAGTGGACTACTTTGGCACCGCGACGAGTCTATACGAATCGAAGACTTATTGCTGGGAAACAACTTTTTTTTTGGGGTGAAAAATCAAGTTTTGTGGTAGAACTCAGTGTAACGCACTCAAAACATTGTGCTGATGGATGGATTGAACAGTACGGGGGTCGTGGAGGTGTATAAAGTAAAAATCTTACATTAAAACTTGTTTACAAAAAGTTGGAACTTTGACCCCCAATATCTCCGTAACTAGAAGGTTCCCAGGTATGGTGTAGAACAAAAAAATGATCGCAATGACGGGGAGAACAAGTACATTTCGGCTTCGTTAAGAGGTGTTTTACACACTTTAGATAACAAAAAAATCGCAAACTTTCGACCGCTAATTACTCACGAAAAAATTCGATTGCAATAACGATGCTTGCTAGAATCGAGTCTTGGATGTGGAGACTTGCATTTGCGATCGAAAGTTTGCGATTTTGTCGTTATCTATGTCGAGACTGCCGGGCCCAGGGTCTCCTTTTATAAGTTGACGAAACGGTTTCGCTTCTCAGTTTCGTTGCCTTTGTGTTTAGAATGTCCATCTGTTCAATAATTTTAGCTCACGGTGTAGATCCGTAGACTTGCCAACAGGAAAGCTTATTTGGATGTGCGAGAGATTACTGCTGACGACGAAGATATTGTTGAGGATGAAATTCTTTTTTGTTAGAAAGAAGATATTCCAAGGGTGGTACCAGATCCGTGACTCCGGAACACAAAGGGCGATGAAGGAACATGGATGGGTTTTAGTCAGTAAAAGTCTGACACTCCTTCCTGCTCCGCCCAGAGCGGGAGAAGTCATTTGATGATTTCCCATCCGAAAAAAAGAAAAGGATGAAATTCTACTTGGAACAGGCAGATATATATATATCCAGCAATGAACCACAAGCTAAGTTTAGGTTCAAAAGAGGCGAACTTAGTATTAAAATATATATATATAAGTAAAATGCCATACAGCCTGGTAACGCCGCCAGTCTCTTGGGGACATTACCAGTTGGCAGTGTTGAGGAGGAGCTTTTTGACGCCATTTTTTAAGTTTTTAGTTAGTTAAGTTTATTTTAATAAATTTGTAAATTGTAAATATACTTTGAGAACAGTAAATTCAACCTCATGTCAATGGTAAAACTTAGACCGTGGGCTTGACTACCGTAGTACAGAGTCTGAATGAAATAAGAGGCTAGGTAATATTGGCTTTGTCACCACTGATGTGCCGACTAGTGTACCTCATCATCATCATCATCAGCCATGTTCCCACTGCGGGGACACGGCCTTCTCTCAATCAGAGGGAACTAGAATGAGGGGGACTAGTGTACCTACAACAAAATAAAAATTAACTATGCAGGGACAGGTTGCACACCCATCGGTTATCTTAAAGTTAACCTTACACCCCCGTTGACTTTTACACCTTATGCCAGATGATAAGCGAGTCATATATTCAGCTTTCATTCCCTGTCAATGATTAGATATGCACCTATAGACATATCGACATAAATAAAAAAAAGATATCCCGCCATGTTTTTTATGTTTGTTTCAAACGTACAGTGCATATACAACAACTAAATTTTATTCTCGCCCGAGTTTAGGTCGGAAATTATCCCATGGAAGCGTACTGCCGGGATTAAAAATATCCTACGTCCTACCAGCAGGTCTTGGTCCAACGATGTGAGAGTTTCACTGAAACCAGTTTTAGTTGAACGTGCGTATAAATAAAATCAAAAAAGTGACAGACAGGAGTACCTTTCGCATTAACAATTATAAGTGTGTGAATATGAGTATGAAATAACAATTGAATTATTAATTTGATTAAATTATTTCAATGTTTACATACACAAACAGATGCCCTGTTTATGTTATGATAATATAGTTAGTTAATAACAACAATGTCATGCGAGACCGTATCTAGCTAGACCACCAGCTGCACAACAAGTCTATAGAATCTTATTGTAAACATGGGAAGTGTTGTTGTTCATGTCAAGGTTTTTTTTACTGTCTTTTCATGGGATTAATGGCAGCCACGGGGTCTGGATTTGTGCCCGGTTGATGGTAATAGGCTCGCCCCCTGTTACTTGGGAAGTCCCAAGTAAACAACAGTACACACACATTTCGCCAGTTATGTTTAAGTAAACATAACTGGCGAAATGTGTGTGTACTGTTTGGTACACCTCTGCCTAACTGTTCGGGTATCACAGGCGTGATGTTGTATGTTCATGAGATTGGTAAGAAGCACAGAACCGTTCGACGTGGCGACGCTTGGGGGATCTCTTTGTCAACTCTCCAGCCGTGGACGTCAGCTGCTGATATAATAATAGTGATCATGAAATTGGTACAATATCAATAAAAAATGTTTGAAAATTACATTTAAATTAGCGTAGTATCCTTCACACTTATTAGTCATTGGCTTATATTCCTTCATAACCTTGATGATCATACGATACTGCCAATTGTACCTATTGGGAAATATTATTTTATCTACAATTTACTAGAAAAAAGATATTCAAAGATTTACAAAATAGAGTAGGTCAGTGGGATGGCATGTCATTGAAACTTTACTACCTACCTATCTAGATAATCTAGTTGATACGCTTCAATCGATTGTCCTACCTAGTTATGTCCCGTGTTTAGTCTTTTCAAAGAGTTCCGTATCCGCTTGTATATAATAATGTTATAAAGGCAAATCTACCAATCCGTCACCACTATTGTTTCTTCTTAAATTAGTAAGATGCTCTACCAACGAAAATGTTTGTGGAAATTCGTGATCCATGAAAAAAACACCAGACCAAGAAACGATCAATTTCGTTGTACCAATTTTAACAAGGAAGGAACTCTAGAAAAAATGCGTGCATTCACTCCATAACATGCAACACTAAACGACTTTCGGCACGCAAACCAAAATCTGCATAGAAACTTAAAACCGTCAAGATTTATTAGAAACACAAGTGTACAAGCATGCTAACGAATGATTAGCTTATCGAGGGAGTCATGTCGTGTAGCCGCACTAGCCGTGCCTTCAGTCACCTCGCCTTAACAAGCATAAATTTAAACAAATGTCCCCGACCAGCAGCCGAGACAGCTATAATGGTAAGTTACCAGTACACTGACGCCTTTCACCGCTCAATAAAGATCCACTTTTCTATAAAACATGATTCTCGTATTGAAGCGAAACCCGCGTCGTATAACGCGCGCGATACATGGAAAAATTACGCTTAATTATAATTTTTATAGCGAATAAATTGATGTAGAGATGAAACAGGCTTAATTTATGTAACAAGTTACTCAGTAGCATGGTGTTTCCATTCTGTTACGTTGTGTATATTTTTAGGGCTTCCTTCTAAAATAATATTTTGCTCACTCAGCTGTAGATGATTTGTATTCGTTGTGGAGATTAACAATGTAAACTTATTGTGGAGGTGTCTAAAACAGTCGACTTTACTGCGAAAACTACGGGTTCATTACTCGTAGTTTTTATTCTGTTATGAAACATTTTTAGTTGAGATCAACGAAATTCATGGGTACTGGGATCGCCAAACATAATTCCTTGGTATTACATTACAGACTCGTCTACTTTAAACTGTTCCAACATAAAATTTTCTGGAAATCTCAAAACTCTCAACAGCATCGTGGTAGTAAAACACGATACAAAACGCATCTTCCGACCAGATGAATCCCGACAAATGCGTCCAGGAATATTAAAGCACTGCAGACACCCACACTCGAGACGAGTCGTGCACAAACAATCGCAGAAACGGTAACTAAAAGACAGGATAAATGTTTTATAATTAACACTCGGTTGCAGTTCCCACAGGATTGATGGCGAACCACCCACAAGATTTCAACAGAGGGATTTAAATTACGTGGTATTCATCGTCCGTCTTGTACATCAATAGAAGGCTCAGCGTAGTGATAAATGCGTCGCTTTTCAGTACCTGTCAGGAACCAACGTGAAAGATAGAACCGGTAATAACGGATGTACAAGTAGAAAACTTACTTCTGATATGTTTAAATTATGCAAGAAGACACTTGGGGATAGCGGTAAAGTGCTATGTGTCGGGGATTTAATTACACGTAATAGGGAAATGAGAAAAAGGAAAAATACTGTTATCTTTGACTACAAATTAACGGAAATTCATTTGGGAGCACTCATCGGGAAGGAAGATTTTTGAATTGAACTATGGACTTTTTATGGATTTTTCTTAAACACTTCCAAAACCAGATTTTTCATCTGATACATTCTTAGTATATCAGCACATTATCAACGATTAGTAGTAATAACGGCACCGGGGAAACTGGACGGAGTATCAACCTTGTCTTAGATAAATGGCGCCGTGTATGACGGCTGAGGGCGCGAACGTCCTGGCATATCTGTTTTATGCTAATTCTCAGAAATTCTCGACATGACAGGTGCTAATATCTAGAATGTACTCCCATATCGGTATTTATACAGCAAGTCGGCAGCTAAAGTTGACTCATCCGTCCCTACCCACCTGTTCTTCCAAATAGGAACAAGACGTCTGGTTTACATCATAAGTCTTCAACACACACTGGGCCACTGGGTCCAATGGCCATTGTGCTAATATTCCCATCTATTTATTTATGCAACCACCGTAATATAACGCTGTTCCTCGTTCCTAATAGTAAAATAGGTTCAGTAAACATTCCAGGTGAAATAGGAAAACATTGTGATGTTGTTTTCCCCCAGATCTATCATACCGGCTGTTATTATTCCGGTGAAATAAGCCAGCTCTCATAAAATTTCTTTCGCTTGTTCTTCCTTGTTTATTTGATTGTATAATATTACTATGCGTACGTGTATATTGGGTAATAAAAATACAATCAGTGATGGGAAATTTACAATGGTATGTTTTGAAACAAGACATTGTTTGGTCGATTTCGCTTCGTCGGGAGAAGGTTTCTATTGCCGCCATAACATTACCATAAAAACACCGATTCACATCCCACACGCGTGACTTAATTCCAAATATTTTTGATAAACATCTACGTAATGGATTACTGTTCATATTGTACTGTCACTTTCGACACCTATAGTACTACAAAGCGCAGTGATATTAATAAAAGTTCCATTCCTACGTCTCGTAATGTAAAGATTCCATGATAATCAACATATTTCCCTATTAAGTCAATGGACCCAACTTGAGCTTTATTGTCTCTATTGGCATGAGGAGTATTAGGATTGCGTGTAGTATTATCTTTACTGTTGGAATTATCGAAATTTAATCTTATTTACATATTGTAAGGTAGTAATTTGTATGTGAAGGTCTGGTGCTTCTTGTGTCTTTTAGTATTGGAAGCTCGCAAGCGGCGCCAGAGAGGGCGCGTGCTGCGGCGCGCACGACTTCGATGCGCACATTGAAAATGGCACATTATCATAATGCAATACCGGAATGCTAGTGATGTCCTCATAAGGCATTCCCGTTTATATATTCAAATATAACTATTTTAAGGAAGCTGATTGTTTCGCAACTATGTCGCAATGAGAGACGTGTAACAATCGATTTGGCAGAGCCAGCGAGGTTGAACGAAGTGTTCACCGCGTTAATTATCTTCAGTAGTGTGTAGCGAGAGCGCTATTCACTATGCTCAACGCGACATCGTTTCTCAAGCGAATTGTGTCACTGAAATATACACACAACATTCCAAACGCATACAATCAATAATTACGCAAAATCCATGTTGAACGTTTGCGTGAGGATGTGAGGATTCACTACTGAAAGACATGAAAAATGGAACAAATTACGATCGTATGAAATAACATTACGTTTTTATAGGTCACAATTGTTATGATATTATTTCATCTAGCTTTATACTAATCGAGATTTTTCCCGTAAATATTATTTCAAATTACATTTATGCCTGGGTTTTGTAAATAATGGATGGATTGTTTCGACCCATCTAATCACACAGACATCTTTGTTTGGAAAACGTAAACCGTCTGTCCCGAATCACCTGGTGATGTTATGTATTTGAGAGTGGGGCACATAAATCACACAATTGGAAATGGGACGCAATACCGTACCAAACACAAGGTGAACCGAGCAATCACAATATGTTACAATTTATTTCACTATAAGCATCGTAGTGCACTTTTATTGCACCGGAGTGAATTATGAGCGGGGTGTCCTTCTTTCTGTCTCTTGCAACTTTGAAAGGAAAATTTTGTATGGCAGATGCGTTTTAGGTAAATAATGGTATTTGTTTGTTTTACGTGTCGTCGCGTCACTCGTCCCAAATGGGCCGTGGGCATGTGGGACGAGTTGGTGAATTACTCCATAATTGCAGAATTTGTTTCCACCAGATGCATTGTTAATCAGTCATTATTTTGGGTTCATGCACTAAGCATATGCATTGACATATTTATTAATCGCAATGAATAAGATTCAAGACGTAAACACTCAAAATTAGTATGTTTACTTAAATAACTAAAGCAGTTTTATAAAAATGTCATATTTATTACATTGGAATCCTGCAGAAGATCATACAAGTAGTTTTTGCGGTTTCGATTACCGCCCAAGAATGTATACCATTAAAAATCCATTATAAGGCTACAAAAACAGGCATCGCATTCCTGTAAGATATCTGTCAAGCCGCCTTTTTTTCTGCACAAGTATTATAATTGATATCTTGATCACTTACATGGAATAGGAGCGTGTTAAATTCTGTTTTAATGGTCAAATATTCATTGTAATAATTGGTTTCATGGTACCTACCACAATGGTCATTGAAGTGACGTCTACGCACACATATTTCTAAGACATAAACATAATTATATAGCTTCCTTTTTATTTTGACTGGTCCACGTTACAGTGTGTAAGTTTTTTGTTTTAGGGGCACTATGGTTTGAAGATTTACAAAATGTCAATATCAGGCGTGGACATATTTGTTAACCTCGATTATAGAAATAAATAGAAGAAAATTCAGGTCACAGATTAAAAGATAAAAATATAAATCAAGTCGTGAACTCTAGCGGAAAGCAAAAGCTTAATCAGTATACAGTGATAAGTAATCAGGTAGAGGGGAACTAAATTCAGTTGTATTGAATATCAACTAAATTTAGCGGGAAAGGCGAACCGAAATTAATGCATTATTTGAGTTAATAACATAGCTAAAGTGTATGAGTAAATTATAATAACGGTCGTGCATTAATTTTGCGTTGCAAACGGTCGGGCACAATACAATAACATTACTGCAGGAGCTTTAAACTCTAAATTTTAGAGTATGACTCACACCTAGCCTGTAGATACTGTAGAACATTCATCTGGTTCAGCAGACTTCATAAATAAGTTCGATACGGGCCGCGCAATGCAAACTGGCAGCTTTATTAGATACTGCTATATCTATTAAGATGGAAAAAATGTCAGTGAGAATGATAAAAGCGATTAAAAGGCGACAGTTTAATATGTGTTGTGATTTAGTGGTATCGGGTGTGGTAGGAAGCAATTAATTGTGTGTCTTATTTATCATGTTGGTGTCGCAGCAGGTGACTGTGCCGGGTTCCGGGAACGCAACGCGCCGACCCGGTCGGCCGTCCGCACTGTGAGGACGGGAGCGGTTTAGGGACTTATGTAACGGCTTTGGCTGTTTGAAAACATAATAAATGCGGCTGAGAAGGTGCTGATATGCTCAGTTTTACGTTGCTCCAGAAATGCCTAATTTAATATGCTGAAGTGTATCCACAGAAACGCACTGATTTTTAGATACCTATATGTTTTGTTTGGCTATAAAATATTAATAGGTGCTTACTAAGGTTATAGGTACTTACTTGCTCACATAACGATGTAAGTAATTTACTATTTTGATGATGTTGCATGTATAGGTATGTTTTTGTGTACTTTCGTAGACTTGATTTCGACACTTGGTTTTTTTAAGGTTTTTTTCTGGTCGCTTTATAGGCTGACGATTAAATTCCATTTCTTTTGACAGTAAGATTGCAAGTAGCTCAAGCACAATATCCCGATTAAATTTTCGCCCACAAGAAACGGGTGCAAACTCCAAATCCCGCTCCGCCGTTCTCAGTCCCCTACCCCACACCATAGTTCACAAAACACAAACAGTGCTCATTTGACTAGTATATTGGGTGGGTACGGTTACACGCTACCGTTTCCAGTGATCCACATGATAAGCCGGTGTACGCTTACACCCAGACTTCGCCGAATTTGGCTGTCTCTGCCAAACTTACTGTTGCGAGCACATTAAATATGTAACGTTGCCAAAATAGCGGGATACTGTAACGGTGTTTTAGAACTAAAGTGAATAATGGGAACTTTGTTATAGTTTATTGACTTAATTTATTTTATTAAGAAAAAGAAACAATAAGCATTAAAAAAACGGGAATGCAGAGGTGAGTGAGAGATAATTTGAAGGAATAGAACACGACAATGATGTAGATTACGGATATATACCTAACGCTAAAACATATCGACGTAGATTCCATTGTTTTTTTTTTTGGTGACCTATTTGAATTTGAAATTCTATAAACTTATACTGTCACTTACGGGGGGATATATTTTGTCTTTTTTTTTAAAGTTTTTTTTATTCATAATGAAAAATCACGGAAGATATCCTGTACCCCGTAGTGACAGTATAGTTTAGTTTTAAAAGTGTTTGATATCTATATTTTTAAATTTATTTTATTGGATATTTATACACTGTGTTTTGTATTTAAATGCAATTTATTTTCATATATTATCTAAGCTATTTCTGCGATATTATGCTGACCTACCTGATAATCATAATAGTGACCTCTAAGTAGTTTACAGACGTGACAGTTTTTACATTTTACTAAATGACATTTCCTCATAATACCGATACAGTAGAATTGATACTTTCTAAGCACGCAGGAAACGGGAAGGACACGGTGATAGTATTTTTAACCTTCGTTACTTCGAATGTGGTAATAATTGATACACTTTACACTAATATTATGAGCAGAGTAGACGCAAGAGAAGCCCTGATTAGGGTTTGGGTCCCGGGACGTCTCGTGTCTCGAAGTCCCGGGACTTTTCGTAATTTTAGTTGTCCCGAGACTTTCGGGTCGAGACTCAAGACGAGACAAGATTGTTGAAATTGATGTAATCATTTTAATTTTCAAATAATTAAAGGAACCTGGCCTAGCTATATATCTGTAACTATCTGTTGAAAACGAGAGTTTTGTTACAAAAATCAGAAACAGATGGTCGGACAAAGCTGTTGACGCTCTGATTTTTTTAAAGGCCTGTTGTATTAAATCAGCAAAGAAGTCCAATTAATGTGTTAGTTGATTATAAAGACTGATTTATAAGTCTGTTTTAATATTAATATTATTTGATTATAAAACAAACCCATTAACCATACACCGAACATCTGCAAGCAGTCGTGGATTTCTGCGGATACCTTTTTTTTTTTTTTTTTTTTTTTTTCTTTTCGGATTGGAAATCATCAAATGACTTCTCCCGCTCTGGGCGGAGCAGGAGGGAGTGTCAGACTTTTACTGACTAAAACCCATCCATGTTCCTTCATCGCCCTTTGTGTTCCGGGGCCACGGTATCTCTTTCGAACAGTCCCGCAACCCCGGCAGGCATCGGTTCTTGCGGACCCCTTCCTTTTTGCTGACTCTCTTTGAGGCGCGCGTGGAACACGAACGCGCCGTCGACACGGCCTGTCGTCATGAGACGGACGGACGGCGAGCTAGCCCATAGCCCACCGTCCACAGGCCCGCGCCTACGGTGGCCGGGGGCCACGTGGTGTCTCCCGCGGCGGCCGGGACGCTGTGAGGTTCTCTCCCTCTCACGTTCCGCCACCTCCTTCTCTAGCATTACTGCTTCGCAGAAGGAGGTGACGGCGTCCCATTCCGTCTCGCTCCGGACCATGGCTTGCACCAGGGCCGGACGCGAGAGGTCGCCGCCGCCAATCGCCGCTTCGAGGACACGGCGGTGCTCCGCCCACGCGGGGCACACCTCCACCGTGTGCTCCACCGTGTCCTCCGGTCGATCCTCGCAGTGGAAACACCCGGGCGTTTCCTCCCGCCCGATTCTGCGGATACCTGGCAAATGATTACGTACAGGAAAGACCTTAAAGCCCAAGGACTGTCAAGCCAAGAGGAAAGAGAGAAATACTCGGAGCTCAGCCGCCTCATTCAGTTAAAATGTCGTCGCGACAAAAACAATTTCGTGGAGCATATCTGCCAAGAAATATGGCGGAAATACTGCGAAGAGTTATACGGAAATCCTAATGCGGCAGGCGATGCACCAAACAATGACTGGGATAGGATTTCGAGGGAACCTTCTATTATGTACTCGGAAATTGAAGCTGCCATAGCCTTACTTAAGACCAAAAAAGCACCGGGGCCCGACCAAATCACAGCGGAGATATTAAAAGCTTCCGGACCAGCGGGCATAGATGCCCTCCACAAAATTTGTAATGAGGTATGGCGTACTGGTGAGTGGCCAAGTGATTGGACAAAGCAGTCATCCTGTCATTACATAAGAAAGTTCCACTTCGAAATGTGATAACTATCGAACCCTGGCTCTAATATCTCACGCCAGCAAGGTACTGTTACATATTATAAACAACAGAATTCGTCACTTTCTGGATTGGCAGATCCCTCAAGAACAGACTGGTTTCGTTAAAGGCAAGGGAACACGTGAGCAGATCCTCAACGTCCGCCACCTGATAGAGAAGGCATATGAGTTTAACACACCTCTCATCATGTGTTTTATAGACTACAGTAAAGCCTTCGACTGCGTAGTATAGTATTATGCTATACTTACACTTTATATTCATCATTTATCTTACTTACTACCTTCCTCTCCTCCTTCCTCTTCTCCTTCCTTCCTTTTTTACCTTCTTATCTTACTTCACTTTATATTTATCATCCTTTTTATTTGTTTATATTTTTACATTCAACAAATCGATGTAATTACGACTCATTAACTTAAAAATTGCTGAAATAAAATATTATCATAATTTTCATGCCAAATTGTCAAACTGTCAATTACTTTTTAATTCTCTTCCTACCTTAGTCTATGATGATTTTGGTTCATAAAATTTAAATTATTTTTATCAATATGTGTTTAGCTATTGTATTATAGAGATTATTACGATTGTTTACTAAATAACTTTAAATTAAATTATATTTATAAAATTCTTTACGCACTCATTGATATATCCTGGCCGACTACACTTGTCAGATGAGATGATGGCCACAAGAAGATTGATATTTGAAAAATTAAAAAAAAAGAGGGACTACTTCAAAAACAAGCTGACGAACCGCGAGAGAAGGTCTACCATTGAATCTGATCTGAATCTGAATCTGCATAAGAAAACAGTTTGATTTTTGCTGTTACATATTTATATTACCCAGGGGATTCCACTAAAGATTCCGCCTGGTGTCTCTTCTCCCGATCTTCGGAAGTTATCTACGGATCTGGAACCTCTACTCCCGATCTTCTGAAGCTGTCTTGCTACTTGTCTCGCCTGCCTTACTACAGAGCTGACCTGGTGGACTCTGAGATCTCCACGACGCCCTTCCTGCAGAGGTTTCCTGAAGCTGAACCTAGAAGTTGCCCAGGTATTGACCTGCTACCCTGACGTCTGTTCCCGTCTCTCCTACAGTGCTGAACTTCCTAACCAACTAAGTGCGTGACCTAAAAAACAATTCTAGAGTGCGTGCTAGGTAGGTTTTTAATATTTTGCTGTATTGTTTTATCCCTAATTCTAATCTTTCCCTAATTAAATTTTAATTGAACAAGTCTGCTTATCCTTTTTTTTAATAGGAGCAAGTAGATTTGTTACAGTAGTCTGGCAAAGCCTGTGGAAGGTACTTTTGGAGCTTGGAGTACCGCATCATCTGGTATCCCTAATTCAAGCCCTATACTCTCAAAATAAAGGCATAGTAAAGGTCGACCAAACCAACTCTAACCCCTTCAGTTTCGGAAAAGGCGTAAGGCAAGGTTGCAATTTATCTCCCATCCTCTTTAACGCATATGGAGAATATATTATCAGACGTACCTGAGAAAACTGGAAAGGTGGTGTGACGATAGGCGGAACCAAGCTAACAAATCTCCGCTACGCTGATGACACTACTCTCTTAGCAGCTTCAGAATCGGAAATGGTAGAACTCCTTGCAAGGATGGAACGTATCGGCATGGAACTGGGCCTACAAATCAACCACGCAAAAACTAAACTAATGGTGGTGGACCGAGCACATAATTTGGAGCTTACTGGCGCTCTTAATCTCGAAACGGTCGATAACTTCATTTACCTGGGTCTTGCGAAAAAGAAATCCGTAGACGCATAGGTATGGCCAAGAATGCTATGTCTCAGCTTCAAAAAATATGGAGACAGGTACTAACATTTCGCGAAATACCAAAGTGAAATTGGTGAACACGCTGGTTTTTTTATTTTTTTTGGATACGGAGCAGAAACTTGGACCTTGAGAAAGGCCGATCGGGCTCGTATAGACGCCTTCGAGATGTGGTGTTGGAGGAAGATGCTTCAGATACCCTGGACCGTATTCCGCACCAACGAGTCCATCCTACGCGAGCTCGAAATAAACACCAGACTCTCTACGATCTCCCTCCGCAGAGTTTTGGAATTTTTCGGCCATATAGCGAGAAAAGATGGCAATAACCTCGAACAACTGATGGTTACCGGCAAGGTGGATGATAACCAACCAAGAGGTCGCAGCCGGTCGAGCCCTTTGCGATGGTCCGACCAGATAAGCTCTTCTCTCGAAACGAAATTTCATGATGCGTTTCACTTGGCCAAGGATAGACAGACGGAGATGGCGAAACATTGTCAGGGAAAAAAATATTTCAAGGGAGTATCACGACCCTCAATAATGAGGAGCACGACTTGAGGAGGAGGATAAAACAAATCTGTGATTATGAGAATTAACAACATTGTGATTATAACCAATGACGAATTACTAGATACCTAATAGACAAGTTATTAACAATTAGTATGATTTTTAACTAAGTTCGCTTTATAACTATAAGATTTAACTGCTTAAAACTGAATCTGTGTGTGATTAAAAGAAATAAACAAAGCAATTATTAAGACTGAAATAAATGTTAAAGTTATTAAGATTTAATTTTCTTATTAATAAATGTTGATTTTTACAACAAAAAAAACCTTTTTATAATACACTAGCTGTTGCCCGCGGCTTCGCCCGCGTAAAGTGCGGTAACCGTCCTACTGGATCATATTAAAGGGATAAATAGTGTCCTACGTGTTAATCCAGGTTATGAACTATCTATGTGCCAAATTTCATAATCATCACAATCACCATCACTATCACAACCACCATCATTATCACAATCACCATCACTATCACAACCACCATCATTATCACAATCATTATCACAATCACCATCACAATCACAATCACAATCACAATCACCATCACCATCACTATCACCATCACAATCACCATCACTGTCATTATCATCATTATCATCGTAATCACAACCATCACCATCACAATCACCAACACCATCGCTATCACCATCACTATAACCATCACAATCACTATCACAATCAACTTCACCATCACAATCACAATCACCATCACAATCCCAATCACCATCACAATCTCAATCACCATCATCGTTATCACCATCACAATCCCCATCATCGTTATCACAATCATCATCATCGTAATCACAATCATCATCATCGTAATCACAATCATTTTCGTCGTAATCACAATGATCATCATCGTAATCACAATCATTTTCCTCGTAATCACAATCATCATCATCGTGATCACAATCATTATCATCGTAATCACAATCATCACCATCATCATCATTATCACAATCACCATCATCGTTATCACAATCATCACAATAAATCAAAAATAACCCTGTATAGAAGTCGAATCCGCCATCTTCTGGATCTCAAAATAAATGCCATTTTCGTAATCTGCACCCCTGATAATCTCGGTATCGACACCCATATTGATTTTTAGACCCCATCGCACCCCAACAGGGAATGCAGGCATTTCAGGTCCGCCATATTAAATCTTAAAATCGTTGTTTTTATAATACACCCGACCCGATACACTATACAAACAATACCGATGTTGATTTTCAGACTTTGTTACCCCATTCCCTTTAGGAGTTGAATTCTGAAAAAACCTGAAACACAAATGTTAACTCATTTATTGATAGGAGTACTCCTGTGAAGTTTCGAATAAAACAGTCTTACCTAATCTTGTTTCCCCATACAAACTTTAGAGCCCCGTTGCACCCCTTTAGGGGGTGACTTTTGAAAAACCCTTTCTTAGTGTACCCCTAGACCATTTCAGGAACATATGTGCTAAATTTGGGATCTCTAGACTCAGCGGCTTAGGCTGTGCATTGATTTTTAGGACTTTGTCACCCCATTTCCCCCTCTTAGGGGTTGAATTCTGAAAAACCCTGAAACCCTTTTCTACTCATTTATCAAAAGGAGCACTACTGTGAAGTTTCGAATAAAATAGTCTAACTTATGTATATGTTATAGTAACTCAAATTAAATTCTACAAAAAAGGCTTAAGAACCCCCTAAAAAAATATATATATATATATATATATATATATTTTTTTTTTCTTAAGTCTCGAAGTCCCGGGACTTTGATTGGAGGCTGTCTCGTGTCCCGGGACTTTGAAATTGTCGGAAATTCACAAACCCTAGCCCTGATGTACGGTCAACAAAATGAATAAGTAACCATGGTCGTTAGATATAGTTATAGTATAGTTGTTTTTTAACTAATTTTATTTAATTAATTTAAACTTTAAAACATATAGACAATTGTTATTAAGTAAATGAAATGAAATGTTAGATATAAATTTTATTAATATAATATTTTAATGTAAAAGTTCCTAATGATCTATGTAAGTGATACTCTGCAATATTAGTTTTAAGTTATGTTGCTGCGCCCTAACAGGGTCATGTACTCACTAGTTTTAAGCTTAGCGCGGAAAATTGGTTGTGTACATTGTGCATTAATAAATAGTTGCAGTTTTTTAGAAACTACACTGGCCTGCAAAACAAATGAATACACTTTTAAATATTTCAATTTTTTCCAAACTATAGAAGTTAGAGATTTAAAATAAAAAAAAAAGTTTTATAGCAATTTTTATCAGCTCTATTAGTTTTTATGTACAAAATTAAACTCTTTGTCGAGTCCTTTTTGTTTCGAAAGTATATCTTGTGTACTTAAAAACTTCTTGCAATTTTAAAAGTGTGTTACTTATTTTTGCAGGCCAGTGTATTTCACGTCTTCAGATAAAATTTAACTAGTAACAAATTGGAATATTTTTATCAATTTAATTTAATTTTATTCGAAACCGGGAAACAATCTCTAATGCCATGGAACCACGGGTAATTAAAATTACCCATGGACCCGGTAATGGGTCGACCCACCGGGACCACGGATAACGACTCAAAATATAAACTATACAACGTGTTTCCGGACGATATCGATAAACTTCGACCGGTCATTGTACTCATCATTAGGAAAAACTTTTACTATGGGACCAAACACTGAATTGCGAAAAAATAATAAGCTGTTCCATATATTTTCCTCACAGGAATGACAATAAAACAATTCTGCTTTAAAACGTCACGGTAACCCCACTGGTTACTTATTTGGTTTGTTGACTGTACATTAAATGGCTTGTGCTCAAGTTTAGTTCAAATCTCTATCTACAGTCATTCTCTTGCTAACTGTAAACTTTAAAAAAAAACTGTGAATGGGGATCAAAATGTCACAAAAAATTATTTATGGTCTCCTAAGACCATTTTCGTGCCGCTGCCTGCGCTGCAGCAACGGTTAAGATAGTTCCCCTTTTCTGCCTCGCCCTTGTTGAAAGTTTCCAGCCTGTATATCTTTCCCCGTATCATCTAGATATTAAAACCAACACACGTCACTTAAGAGGGCCCTTCCCGGCCCGTCTATTGGCAACGCGAGCAAGGTCGAAAAGCTTGTTGTTTCATCCAGAGCCATCGCGGCGATATTTTTTCAACTGCCCTGTCTTACCTAGCCCCGACCTTGCAATAGTCGTCACCCGCGGACCTCATACCGACTAACCCGAGGACATTGAACGAAAAATAGTGTTCGAAAATTTATAAAACTTGTTCCAGGAAATACGTGTTTTTGAATAAGTCTTAAAAGTATGTGAAATAAATATTTGTTATTTAGAATCTTCACTACATTTGCAAGGCTTCAGGATATTTTCTTTACTTTTACAATTTATGAGTACATTATGAACGGCCAAAGTTGAGGTAAAAATTGTGCAAAACAGCAATTTTTGGAGGCTTATACTGAATTTGTTCCTACATTTTTTTATTTTTTGCTTCGATAGAAGCCTAGATATAGTGCACAAGATACCTATCAGTTCAAAAAAAATTATGATTTATGTGTAACAACGGCATAATCACGCACGAGCGTTTGTCAAAATTCTCGCGAAAAGTATTGCGGGTTGGCCGCTCTTAATTGGTCATGCAGTAAATACCAATTCACAAAACATCCGGCTAACATCTGCGTTCGTTAGTGCGTCCGTCAAGCCAAGTGACAAGGCCTAAACTAGGAGCATGTGTCCGACTTGCGTCTATCGATTGACAACTGCGACTAGCCAGATCAAAGACGGCATAGCTTAATAGGCCCCCAGACCGAATCTATACTAGGTATCGGGGATCTTGCATACGATCAAGGTTAGTGCCCCAATGTACCTGTGACCTCGTGGCTCCGTCTACGTATGGGATGGGACTGTGTTTATTGTATTGGCAATGCGTAAATAATAATAAACATGGGAACGTGTTAATGGCCGTGTGATATTGGTACGGGCAGCAATAGATCACTGCACTTTCTTCATGTTTATTGGTATAGCAAGTTTCCCTGTTTCTAAATCTCTTCTTGTTCTCCTACTGAGCTCACTGACGATGACAGTCTGCCACTTTTCACCCTGAGGCCGCGTTCACACTATGCCGTGACGATTAATTTATCGTTGGTTTTTAGTAGGCAAAAGTCGTGGACAACAGTAATCGCGTCGTCCTATACAGGGTGTAAACAACCTCATCACGAAGCCTCAACCAAGCATTCTGTACATGAAACTAAGTAACTTTAGGCAAACATTGTTGCCGGGAAACGACTTTTTTATTGGGGTGAAAAATCATGTTTTGTAGTAGAACTCAATGTAACGCACTCAAAACATTGTGCTGATGGATGGATTGAATAGTACGGGAGTCGTGGACGTGTTTAAAAATCTTACATTAAAAACTTCAATTAAAAAAAAAACTTGTCAAAAATTTAGAACTTTGACCCCCAATATCTCCGTAACTAGAAGGTTCCCAGGTATGGTGTAGAACAAAAAAATTATCGGAATGACAGGGGGAACAAATGCTTTTCGGCTTCGTTAAGAGGTTTTTTGCACCCTATTGTGAACACCTCCATTTAAATACACAAGCCACCACACTATCACTATCTGTCGTCACGACACGGTCTTATGAACTAAGTAATAAGGTTGAAGATTGGTCAACCCTCAGTGAACTCGATAGTACCTAACTAAATGTTTTTTTACTTTGTTCTACTACTAGCATTTTTTTCACTTCTTCTTTTTACCCGAACGATGAATAAGGTGTCAATCGATTCGTTATTATAGCCGGGGTAACATAGGCTACATTTTAACTGACTTCATTCAGTAGTCGGGTTTTAGTTTTAGAACTACTTGTTCTTTATGGCTATAGTTGTCTTAGTAGGACGCGACAATGTAAGAAAAATAAGCAGCAGAAGAGGACCAAGACGATCGATGCGTAGAATGATCGTAACGGATCCTTGCTTCATTCATTGTCAAGGTTTCTAAATGCTAATTGGATATACAAATAAACACGACACGCGTGTAGCATACGGCAGCAATTTCTTTTGTAGGGCTCTCTATTTGCTCATCCTTTTGGCACGCTTTTTCGCTATAAAACTTTTTAGTACCGAAGTATTTTTTCCAGCCAACACCTTTCACATACGTATTACGTTAATGTTACATGGATCTATGTGTATGGTACATCCCTCATCTTTACCGCCAATTTGTAGTCGTTTACACCGAGTAAAGCACGTTAACGTAAATATTTTCCTTATTTTCCCCGAACCGTTTTAATATTGTTGTTTTTACGCCATAGTCGTACAAAAATTTGCGGTAATGTAAAGTATACAGGAAGCTCGAGAGTGTGATCTTTGTTATGTCGAAAGTAAAAAATAACGAAAGTCGAAAGATGTTTGAAAGGTATTAAAATGTTTACTTCTCGTCATCCGTGTTTACTTCCACGGCGTGTTGTGTACCTGTAGTGTTATTGAACACAATAAATTTGTTGCGAAACTTAAACAACGATGAATGAGCGGTTGTTTTGGCAGAACGCCTTGCTCACTGCGAAAAAATCTGTCAACAAAAAACATAAAAACGAGAGGAGCCATTCAGTCGAGGGGATGACTTGTTGAAAGCCGTAAGATGTTTATCCCTTACAAACTCCGATGTCTCATTACTAAATATTTTTACGTTGGTTATTACTTTATTTAAATTATCGGTCGTCTTCTCATCTTTATTTACTTTCGGCAATATAGAATATTGTCTTACAGGAATTTATTTGCGTTATCTAAGACATTTATCAAGGAAAATGTTTATTTAAATAACTTTTTTAAAATTTAATTGCCAATCTTTCTGTTCCACTTCAACTGCATCTAATTAAAACTCTCTACTTACAACCTGTTCAAGTTTTTATTTGAGTTAAAAAGTTCGACTAAGTCCAAAGTACATTTGTAAAACTTAACACTTCTGTAGTTTATTGTAACATTATTATAGAAAATTACGAATTAATAGGTTAAGTAGACGGATGTGATTGGCGAAGGCACGTTGCGCGTCAAGTGCGCCGTAACTTGTACCCATAGAGGGCAACCTGTAGAATGCGCGTGCGACTCCCGCGTAACACGCACCACGTAATATAGGAGAAAAAAATGTTACTGCAATTATTTTTGGACGTTTCGTATTACTTTTTATTGAACCTGTAGTATTTTTATTACGATGTTCTCTTATGTGATTATTACTCTTGTACGTGTCTTTTGTAAGAACGTTTTTTAGGTTTGTTTAAATGAATTAATTTAATGGTGTTGAAGAAATCTTTCGTTACACGTCTAGACGTTCTTGGCTATAAAATTACCAAAAGAGATACACCTAAACAACAATTTAGTATTACGACTGGTAAGTAAACAACCTGCCTTGCAAAATAGGTTACTAAATTTTGTAGTTTAATGGAAATCAATCATAATAAAACGAGGACGACCTAGTATTGAAAGAAAACATTACAACAATATTTACATTACTCACACAACAGATCAACATAACAACAAGTAGGTCAAAAGAAAGTAACGTGTCGATATTATGTATTCGCCAATACATATTTGAATGATTGTGTGAATGATGATTGCAAACAAGTCCTGTCATGGGATCGGATTTCGATTTCAACAAGTACAGACGACAAAAGAGATAGGTATGCAGGTTAACTGCTGGTCCTTTTTACAACAAAGTCTTGCAACATAGTAAAATATTTCCCATTATTCGTCTGAATGTAACTTATGTTTAAAAACTTGTTACGCACTCCATAATAATGCCTTTCGTTTGTGCCAAGATGTTTGTTACTCGCATACCTACCTCTTTGCAGACAGTACACAGTACAAATAATGAGGTGGCGGTTGACGGGTTAATTATGGCAAGTGCTGTGAATGTAACTAATGATTGTATCGAGGTGATGTGACCCACATGCATCGGGACTTCGGACGTCTTGTAAACTTGACCCCCGACAGACAGTGAAAGTGCAGTAGTCTTGTAATGATTGCTCACACAGTTTAACTCCCAATAGATCTTTGACTTGGGTGATTTTTTGGTAGGACTAATCAAAACTTTGGCGTCTAATACTGCGCCCCTATAATTTTAAGCCACATGCCGCATAGGTACGAGACTGATTAGACTTCAAACCATTTTTTTTTGTTTGGATGGGAAATCTTCAAATGACTCCTCCCGCTCTGGGCGACTAAAACCAATACATGTTCCATGATATGACATGACATGGCTGGGATGGGAGGATCAGATGGCTGGATGTTCCATGTTTTTGCCATTTGTGTTCCGGAGCCACGGTATCTCTTTCGAACAGTCTCGGTGCCCCGGCAGGCGTCGGCCCTTGCGGACCCCTTCCTTTTGCTGACTCTCTTAGAGGCGCGCGTGGAACACGAACGCGCAGTCGACATGGCCTGTTGTCATGAGACGGACGGACGGCGAGCTAACCCATAGCCCACCGTCCACAGGCCCGCGCCTACGGTGCCCGGCCCCCGACGCCCGGGGCGTCTCCCGCGGTGGCCGGGACGTGAGGTTCTCTCCCTCTCACGTTCCGCCACCTCCTTCTCTAGCATTACTGCTTCGCAGAAGGAGGTGACGGCGTCCCATTCCGTCTCGAGACTTCAGACCCTGAACTGCTATACTTATAAAGAACAGACGATAGGAAACCAAAATATAAACAGTTTTACCGGGATAAAATGCAGTAGGTTAACTAAAGATATCTTTCACAAAGTGGTTTCGCATGGTGCACTATTTTCGTGGTTTACATATTGTAAAATGTAATCAAGATTGTATATTACGATCTACTAATTGCAACTCGAAGACAGGTCACATACGGAAATGTTCCTACCAACTATAATAATGAACTCAACCATTTTTTATCGGTACCCAAAACAGCAATATCTGTTCTTTATGTCGAAAGTATTGAAGATGTCGTCTCAGGATTTTTGTCAAGTGTATTATTAATTATAATTAATACTTAAAATATACAGTAGCTCCTATTAATACGGCATTGTAATTATTTTACATCTGATTTTATCATCTGAAATCATTTTGATAAATGGCACTTAATATCATCTACCTATATTCGGGTAGCCAGATGCTTTTCGGGTCAAGCGTATATAATTAACGTGATTTTGTCAACCAAAACAGTTAATTATAAATATAGAGATGAAAAAGATGACTCATGTGAAGTAATCAGGTTTTATTCTTCAAATATGGAACCGTGAAACATCAGCCCAAGATGAATGTTTAGCTATGCCTCTCGGTTTAGTGCAGTGGTCTCTTTAGTTTTATTCGGGGTATTCTGAGCCCAGTGGTATGCACTAATGACGGCGAGAGGTGAAGCGATAGACTACATTCCTGGGGGCGCAACAAAACCAAACAAATTGTTAACACTGATGAGTGGTCATACAAGGCATTCAAAGCAATGTTTGTGCGTAATTATTTACAACCAGTAGCGCGGTACTATTTTTGCATCGTCTCAGCTTGTATGAAACAACTTTTCATTATTACCTACTACTCGTACTCGTATGTGTCTCTGACTGTTAATCTTGGAAATCATTGAACCGATTAAGGTGCAGTTGTATCTTTTTATTTTGCAGAAATAAATTAACTATTTAGTGTTTTAGGAAATCAAGTGTTGAAAGTAAATTTGAAGCGTGTCGGGTAATTTCCTTTTGTAGACCAATAAATCTGATCTTAGTAAACACATCCGTAAATATTTTGATGATGAGATGTTTTGCTCGAAATAAATTTATGACAAACTTGGAATGCTGGTGTTGGCATCGCGGTGCTGTCCAGAGCAATAGTAGGAGGAGGATAATTATGATAAATGAAGTCAAGATCATTGTTCTCGTTCCTCTTGTGAATTGGCTAGGTCAATGATACTCATGCTTCTAGGAAGCTTTGTTTCGACAGGTCTATCAAAAACGAATGCAACTATAAAATAAACAATAGAAAAGTATGTTAGTGAAACAGACGAAGATAATATCATTAAAAACAACACCAAAAACGGATAATATTTATTGATTGGCAAAATGGCCATCATTATTTTTATTATAAAAGACAAAATATTATAGCAAAATCCTTTCGTAACAAAATTATAAGAATCTTAATGCAAACACGGTTCGTTAACTTTTCCGATAGATCAAGTTATCGAGCTCTGCAATCTTTTATCGGGAGATAACAGTTTCCTCCGGCGACTTCGTGTCTTGCTATCTGTTTGTCTCGATTTAGACATAAATTTAATTTCCAGCCGTGTTTACTAAATAACGACGACATCGAGTCGCCAATTTCGTGAACAGAAATTTAGATAAGCATATATAAGAGTTTAGATCAAGGTGAGATTGGAGTTCACCTTTTTTTTTGGCAGCCTGCAGTCACGAATTCAGTTTTGATAGACACGAAATGCCACTAATATCGTAATTAAGTTAGCACATGATAAAACATAATGTTTTAAACGTTCGTGAACTGAAATCTTTGCAGACTTTGTATTTATCTTCTATCTGTCTATGTCAAGATCATGCATTATTTTATTGAAACCGTAACCAACCTTGCCTTGTCTTTGTCGGTCGATAAGTCAGGCCCGTATTTGGTACGGTTATAATACGAGCATTATTTCAATTTAACGATTTGTTACTGTAGTAGCAATATTGATGTCATAGTTATCAGTTTTGAAGTTATAAATGTTCAATTAAAATTTTATGCCTTATTTTAGTGTTAATCAGGCCCGCTACTGTTAATCAAACTTTATGATTATGCTCTACTTGTTAGTAATTAGCAGTTTGTCCTTCGATTAATTAATTAGGCTTAAGTTATGGCCTTATTGATATTTTCTCTTACCTTGTAATTCAAAGTAAGTATGTTTTTGGTTGAATTATTTCAAGGCTCATATTAAATACGTATATTTCACATCGATAGTTCAGTAACGTTACGAATCGCAATTAAGGAAGGAAATCCACACAGAAACAATCAATTCGAGATTTGATAGATCCGCGAATTGTACCTCATTAGCGAAGGTTAAAATAGACACATAAATTAAATATCAAATAAATAAATAAAAATTAAAATGTGACTGTTTGCAATTTCAAATTAATAGCGATTTACTGAATGCATATGAAAGTACGGTACTTTTAACAAAAAAACATTCGTTTAAATTGTTGTCTGTCTGTTCCAGCTAATCTCCGAAACGGATGGACCGATTTTGACGGGACTTTTACTGGCAGATAGCTGATGTTATAAGGAGTAACTTAAGGTACTTTTATTTTAGAAAAAGCATAACGGTTGCCTGCAAAAAAAAACCCATAAAATTAAAAAAAATATCGAAATTTAAATAAGGAAACAATATTCAGGGACCTCATACTCGTAGAAAAGAAAATCACGGATATTATTCTGTAAGTACTTTAAGTGTAGGAAACAATATTTTTATAAGAATTTCACGCATATGAATGTCGCGGGCAAGAGCTAGTCTTCACATAAATTAGCATAAAGGCAGAAAAAAATGTAATGTAGATTTATTTCTACAGTGCAGTCATTTCTGTCTCCCTCATCTGATTCGCCCCTGGTGAACCAGAAATAGCCGGGACGACATAATAATGTAAATAAATGCACCCGATTCTGTGCACCGTTCAGATTTAGTTGCGTTCCTATGCAGCCGCCGACTCGTCATCATTAAGTGTCGCCTGTTGCCCCTACCATGGGTACATGATGACAGTTTAATTTTAATATAATTTTTGTCTTTTACTTTGTTCAGCGTTTGTTGTTCGTGTGACAATAGACTGATTTTAGTGAAGTTGAAACTATTTACAGTTTTTAAAAGAACGCAAGGCGCAACGCAATCGCAAGCACGATTGCTGAGCATTAGGTCCTTGGTTCGATTCCCGGGTCGAGCAAAGTGTTATTGGGTTTTCCCATGAGGAATTTCTGAGTGAACAGCCACGGAGCCTGGATTTGTGCCCGGTTGATAGCAATAGGCTCGCTCCCCTGCTTACTATAGGTTCACCTCTGCCTTTTTCTGCCATTTCTGCCTAACCCCTCCCTGCCTATAATCCCATAGGCGCAATGTTTATCATATTCGAATTTAGTTACTCCAGTAAAAAAAGTCGAAAGTTAAATATCCTTGAGCCATCGAAATCGAGATAAATGACAATTTTGATTATATATATATATATTTATTTATATATTTGACTATATAGTAGATAAGTAGGAATTAAAGGTCATTAACAAATACATAATTTACCTTTATCGTGATCCTTGTCTTTTTCTAGTAATAAAAAACGATTCATAATGTATTTTCGGAGTACCTACGCAGAGAAATTAAGGAAAGAGCAATGACCTTTAATTCCTACTTATCTAACGCAGACTATAGTCCAGTTAAGGAATCATTCCCTCTCCACGTAACGTAAAATATTTTCAAACAAATCTGCCTCTCATGTTTGTCCTTTCTTACCAAATACACAAAACATACCTTCAAGAAAAAAGAGATCAGAGATATTGATCCCGCATCATTATAGTGAAACGTTTACTCTGGTAACAGCCATGTTTTAAAAGGAAGGTAGTAAAATTCATTCACGATAAGAGCACGCAATAAACGTCAGATATTATGAAAATGTATAGTAGGTGCCGCTTCCAGACTGGTAACGTTTGCCGAGACTCAATTAGCATCCTCAGTGCGACCGGATTGTTAACATTCTTCCTGTTGTATCCGTTCCCACATCGCGACCAAAAAGAAACTTATTCGCGAGAGAAATACTTAAATAAACATAGGCGTATAGGCGCCTACTATTTTTTCTTTTGTGACGCGATTCAAGGGGAATTTCGCAACTTTGCAAGTGTTTCGAAATGTTTAAAAGTCGCAAAGCCAAACAGTGCGGAGTTGGATTTGTCAGGCGAAAGTGTCGTCTTCAGCGCACTGACAACAAAGGCAGTGAAAGCCGGGTGCTGACGACGTGTTGTCGACACAGTAATGACAGTTGCATCATTTATGTGTTCGCACCTAATCCTGACATCTTTCATAGCTCCTATGCAAGTAGTAGTTTCACAATCGCACTTTATGAATGTACATTGTCACAAACAGAAGCGACTATAAACATTTCGTTTGGAACTTTACGTATTGAGTACATAAATCTTCACCATGCATGTTTAATGACTTACATGTACCTACTATGTATTTGAGGTACTCAAAGCGCCATTTTTCTTGTCCCCTGTTCGCAAATACGTGATGTTGTTTTGTCTTTCAAAACAGAGAAAAGAAACATTAATTTAATTAAGCAATAAATATTTGTGTTAAAAATAAGAAAACAAACTCCAGTCGGCGACCGCTGCTGAGCGATGTCCCGTCTCTTACGCAATTAAGATGTACTGATACCGAACTCTTGCACTATATTGTGAAGGTTATACAATTTTGAACCTTAAGCTGAAGTAATAATTGAGTTGATAAAGCTTTATTTGTTAATTTTGTTGAAAATCTGGACAAAGCTCTCGTAGCTTGAGTGACAGCATGAGTGTCCAGCACACGACCTATTCATTCGACCATCAATTTCTTATGAAATGTTATGTTATGTAGTACCTACATACTGTGTACTTCAACTTCGTTGTGCTTTTCCGAAGTAAATTGGAATTACAATAAACTCTTTGTAAAACGGTTCAAATAAGTATCCTAGACCCTTTTACATGGAAAAATATGCAGTTTACTTAAAACTGAAGAAAGCTCAACTAAATAATGTCGAACTTTCCCAAATATTTTTCTTTTGAACCAATGCATGAAATTGATCTTTCCCTATAGAATAAGAGCTTTCTCACACGTTTTCATTTGTTTTTATTAACAGCTAACAAATATCTGGGTCACAATGATTCACAATCCGAGATTATACGGAAAATATGTAAAACACAACCATGTCAAATATTGTAAACCTTGAACTATTTACGTTGATTATAACATTTCGCGAATCACTTCTAATTTATAGCACAATACAGTGTTAGTGCCAAGAACAGGCGTCGCAACAACCAGACCAGCTGTCTTTTGTGATACCCGCAGTCACCGCTATCTATCTTAATATTAACTTGTTTATAACGACTTTTCATAATAATGAACTCTGATTCAATGTTTATTTATTGTCTTTTATTCTTACTGATCACAATAGAAGAAACAGTTATTATGACAACAGATACTAGCTTTACTAACCAATTAGACAGTAACACGGCTTCTTACATTGTATCAGTTATGGATTGACGCAATCTATCATCACAACGCCTGATACGCGTGCGAACATCACTATTAACAAATGTGTCAATAGGAACTTTCTTGTGCACCTTACCGATTCTTAATACTAATTGACACTGACAGATGTTTCTATCAATGCCCTGTCAACAGCAAAAAAGCGCTAATAATTACCAACTTCAATTGTTTAGAAAATAACATCAAAGAGGAGCTTTCTTCGCAGTGACATCAAAAGGCTACTGATAATTTATCGTTTAATCATCTTTTAAGCTGCAGGCGAAACTACGAGATAAGTGAGCTAATGTTACGTGAATTACGTAAGCTTAATCGTATTGTGCAATATTTTCATTTGTCAGATAATATCGTAGTCGCGGGAACAATAAATACTTGTAACAGAAAGTGAAAACAAATTAGGCGATTTTGAGATGATCAGTGACTTTCGCGTGCCTGCGATCTTATCACCCTACTTTAATGAAGTGGGGTTTATTTTCATCGTCTCGGATGCGATAACAAATGACAGATCGAATTAAAAAAATATTTCAATTGCGTGATCGTATCTGCATCCTATACTAATTTACAATCAACTTTTTGCGAATTAAATGTGAAATTGCTTTTATTTAATTAGAGACTGTCCGACAGTTCTGAATGGACTTTCACCTTCAATAGCAAAGTTCATTGGTTTTATTTAATTTATTGTTTTTGAGATTTTATTGAAGTAGATTAGAAATAACATCGTCATCCTGGTTTCTCTGTTTTCTTATTGAAGTGATTGGCTTTGCGTTGGTTATAAAGTATTTTCGGCAATACAGATAATTAAATATATGATAGCTGATTATTACTGTTTCACTGCAGGAGTAAGTCTGCGTTTCCAGTTTTCTACCAGAAATGTGCGAGGACGTGCAGCGAGAGATGTGCATACAACTAACCATTCACATAGCTAGATCACGTCCGTCGCTACGTATCCTCGCTTGTCTTATGTGGAAATGCAGTTTACAGCCTCTTCACATACAGAGGAGGCAAGAGCATTGATCACCACGCCTGCTCAAGGCGATGAGTGACTTCAGGTAAGTCCAGGTTTCTCTACCTTTTGTTCTACTGATGCCAGTGATGTCCAAGATAAACTTTGAAAGTCGTGTTTGAGAGGCGAGGCCATCATCCCACGAGATACTCATATACTCGTACAATAGAAAAATAGTATTAAAGGAAAGAAGGAATCTAAGGCCTAATTTTCTTTTTGTATACTTTTCAGAGGAAAAGCAAGAAGTTTAAAGTAAAAAACAAAAGTTTAATTGTTCTCTTTTCCCAAAGTGATTCATAGGCTGCTGTAATAAATTATTGGTATTTATTTAAGCTAAGCCAGATCAAAGGTTAAACTTGTTAAGATAACAAGATACTCTTCTATTGTTCTATTCAAAGAACTATTTACAGGTCGTCTGAAGTCGTACTTAAACAATAAAGCTCGGCAGTAATTTATGCGTGTAAAATCATCGCATACAAGCAATAAATAACATTTTATAGCAATCGTAAGAAATTCAACGTAATTTTCGCAAGAAATCAACCAACGTTTCTGATATATAAAGCGTTTTCAAATTACTGGAGACGCCTGGAGAAATATCTCATTATAAACGAGCGATTCGAGCGAGCATTTCAAATAGGCGCGTAATTGCGTATCCACCGATTTATCAAACAATCTCATTATTGAGGGGGGTGCAATCACACATCACGTGTTCTTTTTAAGGCGTCCCATCCACTACGTGTAAATAGCGACCCGGCTCTAGTAATTGCGCTTAATGTCGTCCCAAAGGCTATTCAGTCCGTTTTCAATGCGATATTTTATTTTAATTCGCCGACGGTGTTCCCTAGATTTTATCTTGTCACGCCTTTGCTCATTGTGAACTCGAGCATTAACCGGCTGTTCGTTTTTGTTCCAGAAAAAGGTATTTCCAGTGTATTCGTGCGTCTTGTAATAAGATAATGATGTACCAGCGATGTAAGAAAATTTGCACAATTCCATAGCCATTCCACTCAATATTGAATACAACAATGACCGGAGTGCTATTTAGATAGTCGGATGATTTGTGTATTATTTTATAGACAGCAAATGCCATGTGATTGTTGACATTCTTTAAATGTGACACAGAAGTGAGAAATTCGGCGATCGTATCTGGTCTAAACAATCACCATAACCCGGACACAAGCTATCAGAATTAGCTATCACAATACGACGAGATTCAGACAATAGATAATGTTAGTAAGGAGTTCTATGAACTGGTACAAGTCGCTGTATTCTGTAAGTACGGAAGACAGGAGCATAGTTTCACGTAAAGCATACCTCGGGACGGCTGTCAAAAGCGAAACGTCCCACAATTTATGAAGCCGTTCAATTTCGCAATAACATAACTTTCGGTCCTTTTGTTGGCCGCTACGATCTCTCCGAGCAAAGGAATATGTTTAAGATAAAAGTTCTTGTCTCGAATAAACGGACCGAAAGCCTTTCGACGACAAAGTTGTGTGCCATCAACAATCGATATTTTATTAATATGTGTCTGTAGACTTATTGGTTTCGTGCGATATATTTTGCTTTTATGTTGCTTTGAGACTTCTATGAAATGTGTCTTGAATTATTCAGATATTTCAATCTACGTTGTTTTGGTGCTGGACGTGCTGGTGTTCTTATGTCACTAAAAGTAAATACCTAAGGTGCAAACGATGGAAAGGACATCGGCAATAGTTAAATTATATTTAGTCAAATAGAAAATTATGTAAATATCTTGTATAACTAATGAAAGTAAAACTAGTAATGTCAGATGTAATTAATGAGTAGCGTTTCGCGTACTCTCCACCAGTGGCTTCGATACGGGCGGGCCGTCAAAATATTTTGACAGATCGCGTAATACGCGAACAACGAAACATCACTTGTCTTATGATTGCCATATAATTAAAAAAAACTTGTGAGAGGCGTTGCTACGTCGCTACTGCGTACACATGTTTGTTAATTGCGATAATTGCTTTACAAACATTTACTTGTCCAACAAACAACTTTTAATTAATATTTGTTAACCAAATATTTTAGTGTCGTTATTTATTATGTCCGTAAGCTAAAGTAATTAATGTAAAATTCCACGCTCTCAACACCACACATAAATAACGAATAATGTGTTATTTATTGCATCAATCCGATGTTAGAAATATGATGCCATATAACAAGCGGAAAATTGTCCATAAATCGTTCAGTTTTGCAAGATGTCCGCCGCAAACTTTTATGTAACACTATGAAAGACTTTACAAAAATGTAGTAACCATTTTGACAAATGTACCTCTATAAGGAATGTGTTAAGTATTTGCTAACTATCGACATAATGTTTAACGGCTTAAATAATATAGAGATTATATCTCATGCAATATGCTAATGCCATCTAATTACCGAAAACTTATCCTTAAGACATTGATCACGATATGTGACTTGTCTCTTATGTAACACGAAAAAAAATTAAACCCCAGTAAAAGTAGTTCGAACGTTGCGAAGGAATAGTTCCATGTCATTAAGTAGGAACTGTTTGTCCGTCACATCGAATTAAATATAACGAAAATACGAAATACAATAACCTAGAGTCTAAAACTCTGAACTCTCAATTTCACTAACCCATTCTAATTGGAACCAATTATTCCTACGGATAAGGTATCTTCTTACTTGCACTTTCTTCGTAAATTGTACTAAGTGAAGATTACTCCGTTGATTTCAGCACGAAGTCCGTACAAAGCCAGTAAACAACACTAGTTAATGTGAGTATATTGATATTTGCGCAACTGTAACGGTTTACAAATTAGCCTCTTAGTTTTATCTGTACATTAAATTATGATCTTAAGGGAGAGCTCTCGCCTTGTGTAAATTTAAATTAATTACTTGCTAAGGTATTCTTTTAAAGATTTTGCTTAACTTAACTAAATTTAAGTAAATAAAGGATTTAATACATAGACTGGGCCGAGAACGTTTGATAAAAAAAAAATTGTAACTAAAGTGCTGCAATTTTGATGAAGTATTCTTCCCAGAGAGTTTTGATTTTAATTAAATTCATAACATGTTCAGGTACTTGACCGTACTGAATTAATTTTATTTTCTTTAAGAACAACATCTATCGAAAAAATTTAGTGATAAAAATAAATTTATTAGAAATCAATTTGAAAGTAGCACTTTAAAACATAATTTATACATGTATCATGTGCGGTTTCTATCGTTGTCGTAAACAATCGATCGAGTAGTTGCACCTACTGATTTGTAGTATAAGTAGTGATGCATGACCCGATACTTTACAGTATCGATACAACATGATGCAATACTCCGATATTTTGGTTTGATACGAACGAATACGACAAATCCTCAGATCGATACAAAAATAGCGATATCGGCATGAATGCATTGGTAAATTCAAAAGATTAAAAAAGGAAAGGACACAAGAATTACAACAGAATAATTACTGGATTTTTTCAGGACAATTCATTATTTTTGGAGAATCGGATCGAAGTCATTGTATATGATCCTGGAATTTTAGCGCGTAGCTCCAGATCGATCCAAAATATCGATACAAATGCAAGTATCGTGCATCACTATAATAAAGTGTTACCGCCTACGAACATCGGAATGACCCATCACGATCAGATTATTCTTCGGATTCGTGAGAATTAAAGTAAACAATTGGTAATCAATGCAATGTTTTGTTTGCCTTTCGTTGTAAAAAGTAAAGGCACTTCTCTAGGCTGATTCAAAATAGAATTTTCTGTACTATTTATATCATTCATTTCTATTTATATTGATAATTTTGATTTTTTCTCGATTACGGCGTAGCAACGTAGCTTAGGTTTATGGGTACCTACCTACGCGAACGTTGCTACGTTGATTAAAATATTGGAAAATAAATAGGTGTAAATCTTGAACTGAAAAGGATTGCGCAATGCTTCTCAATTCTCAAAATAAATAAATCTCTACTATATTCATTCCAAATTTCTGTCACAACCTCAACAACTAAACAAATGACAAACAGCAATAAAACTGCGCCTTAACAGCGGCAAACTTGTCACTTTCTCCTCGCGGTCGCAGACAGTCCTCGTCAGATCTTCTCCCGTGATTATTTCCATTAGTGACCATTAGGCATTTAACTCGATATGATTAGAACACGTCACGACACCACACACAGTTTGCCAACGCCATAAATCAAGCGATCTGGTTCTTCGGTTCGAATTCGCACTGGGTTTACGTAACGTAAGCTAACGTTATGAGCGCGTGAAATTTCTGTTACAAAATATCTGATCTCTGATCTTTGTTTTTCTTGTTGTCGGTTAGTTGGGAAATGCCCGAAGATATATCTTTATTGTGTAAATATTGCACGTCCTTGGTTCATCAAGAATTGGGTTGATTTTTTGCGGAGTTATGGGGTAATCAGGTCTTAATACTATAAATATTTACGTTGCACATATTTACAATTTATGTGATTATATGAACAGTGAAACAGAACGAAGGTAAACGATTGAAACATGTATGCCATTAGGTAGGTGATTCTAATAACATTTAAACTCTCTTAGAAATTGTTTTCCTGATAATAAACTCACACATTAAGAGGGCCCTTCCCGGCGCGTCTATCGTCAACGTGAGCATGGTCGAAAAGCTTGTTGTTTCATCCAGAGCTATCGCGGCGATATTTTTTCAACTGCCCTGTCTTACCTAGCCCCGACCCCGCACTATTCGTCACCCGCCTCATACCGACTAACGCGAGGACATTGAACGAAAAATAGTGTTCGAAAATTTATAAAACTTGTTCCAGGAAATACGTGTTTTTTAATAAGTCTTACAAGTTCGTGAAATAAATATTTGTTATTTAGAATCTCCACTACATTTGCAAGACAATCTATCAGGATATTTTCTTTACTTTTACAATTTATGGGTACATTATGAACGGCCAAAGTTGAGGTAAAATTTGTGCAAAACAGCAATTTTTGGAGGCTTATACTGAATAGGTTCCTACAAGTTTTTATTTTTTGCTTCGATAGAAGCCTAGATATAGTGAACAAGATACCTATCCGTTCAAAAAATTTAAAGATATATGCGTAACAACGGCATAATCACGCACGAGCGTTTGTCAAAATTCTCGCGAAAAGTATGGCGGGGTGGCCGCTCTTAAGTTATCTTCATACTCGTAGATAGCCCCATGATAGCAAGGTTACAAGACGACTTTTACGGGCTGAAATGATATAGGTGCAAAATTGAAATCAAAATTAGTCCGACATTTCGGCCTTAAAGACGTCACAAGCTCATATTTGCATTTATAATAACTGTAATTTATTAATTGAAGTATGGTCTGTCGCCAAGTTTCCATCAACAGCGCAATTAGGCCAGTGCCGCTCATTGAACTTTTGATTCGTTTTGAAACAATAATTAAAGATTGTTCTATTTCTTAATGGCTTTACTAATTAGTTCCATTGCGGCAAACATGGCAATACTGGGTGTTATTAGGAAACACGATGTTTGAAACGCGTCAAAGATTATAAAACTGATTAAAGTTTTATAATATTGACTTGGTATTTACTGCAAGTTTGGATAAATATCCTTTTTATCTATTTGTTTACATACGGTTACGCTTATGCACTACTACTTTTATTAAAATTATTTTACTTATTCATAATTTCAGCCGTCTTTACTGAGGCGCTGCTTTCCGTATCTCGGGAACAAAAAAATAAATAAAAAATGAATGATCCTCGGTTTATGCTAAAGAATAGAATAAATTTTGATTAATTACGGGTAATAATGAAAAATATGAATTGATCTACGTTTCGCTTGCCGGAATCAGTACCTTACCTATCTAATCATTGGTACATTAAACAAGGTTTTATAGGGCAGTTCTATTACTTTCAGATTCCAATTTTGATACGAATTCCATAGTCCAAAACAAACTTTCCAAAAAACAGTAGCTCAACACCAACAAGTGCACGATTACGAAAAATGACTCTCACTCACTCACTGCCAAAACTAAGAGATCCCCTATTCACAAATCACATAACATCCGTAATGTCAATGACACCTCACGGATGCGCTTACGCAACGTGCACCTTGACAGTTATACAGATGACGATCGACGTGCCGTAACGACTGCGACACGACAGCACACGTCTGCTATGCATACAACACTTCTAACATTCACAGAGAAAGCTAAACAAACTTTACATACGCAGCAATGTACAGCGAACTAACGAGAATAGTCCAGCAACCACGTAGGCCGTCGATTCAAGAGCGTCTCGATGAGATGAAATGCAAGTGATAACAAAATTGCACAATAAACTATTGTTCACTAAACAAACGTAATCCGTATGAATGAACTATCATCAGTATTATGATTACTATCACAAACTCTGATCTAATCTATCTCGATGATTGAAAATATTAAAGGGGAAATAGAGTCCGTTTTTATTACCGTCATAAACGATTTATTGGTTTACAAACAGTTCTCATATATATTTTATGAGGAGATGGAACAGGATTCTGAGTGTGTTAAAAAGCTTCTACGTAAATTCATGCCTTTTAGCTGAAGTGGGCGACGCTGAACAGTAGTTAGATATTACGACTTGGTCTTCGACTATCATCCAGCATTCACTTTAAACTTGAGGTTTGTAAGGAGTGCAGCAGATTGAATAAAAGTTAAATTAACTGACTTGATAAGAAACACCAACCCGTGTTCCAGAACGCAAATTGCCGACGTAGCTCTTAAAGCTGCTAGACTGAAATGGGACTGGGTAGGCCGGATGCACTGCTGTGGTCCGTATAACATAACTCTGGAGCCCTGAGGCAGCTTAACGGCAGACCCGGAGAGAAATAGCGGGATGCCTTGGATGGCTTCCTCGTGAACTGACGAGTAGAAGCAAAGCATCTAGAAAGCTGGAAGGAATAGGAGGAGTTCGACGCTTCAGGCTAAGAAAAAAAACAACGTGTACGTTATCAATATTTATAATAGCACAGGTATATACAATGTCCCAATAAGACGATTTATTGAGCATTTCATTTCCTTTCGCATTTACACGAATCTATACGAGAAAATCTCATGTTCTGGTGATAACATGTTAGCGAGTCACCTATGTTTTAGTATATTGATTTTAATTTCTTGACTGGTTACTAAACTGAACAATCTGTTTTGTAGAAACACGTCATAGAGTTGCGACTTTATCTAAGTTGATTAGCCGGATAGAACCACAACAATCCCCAACAATCTCAAAATGCTTTCCGAAATGGGGGAAGATAGAAAATACACTATTTCTAACTACATCCAGGAATTATGATAAAGATCCTAATAGAACTATGTGCCTTCGTATTTTATGAGTCTACTAATGAAAAAGATTGCTTTTCTCGCAGACGATAAACTCGGATATACACTTCGAACAATGTGTTCGCAAGTTTCTACCCACGGTAATGTTTACAACAATATCCCAATGGCGAAGGCGTTGGTCTCGCGAGACGTCGTATGGGGCCGAATCTCCTCCCTTTGTTTTATATGGACGACGAACCCGTTTAAACCGTGTAAGGGCTTTACTAACGTAAATATCGTCACACAAAATCATTTAATTTTATAAAAGCCTTATTGAGCAATAAAGTACTTTAGGAGTTTGTTTTATAGTCTAGCATAGCACACCTACGGTTATGGGGTTTAATTTTTTTATAGTCTTTACGCGACCTGGGGCAATGAAACGACATGATGATCCCAATTTAGCTAGCAAATGGTTATAGCAATAAAGTCTTCTGGGCAGCCCATTACTCGAAGGCATAAAATTTGCCTTGCAAATACTAAAGTCCGTCAGTTGTTTTTGATGCAAAACTTTTTTTTTAAGTTTTTAAATAAACTGTCATGAAGGCTGACGATTTGTATTCAACAGATATCTGTCTCCATTAAAACTATGGTGGGCTACACGAAAGCTCTTGTAAGATGTTAATGAAATGATGTAAAGGCGAGGGAACACGGTTCCGTCCGGCGCAGGTAGGTGGCGCCTACGTCGACAAGTCTTGCAGTCGCCTTGGGTCGTGTTATTAGCATAATATCGCCTATACTAATGCCGTACAACAGTATCGTTGTTTATTGCTTTAGATTTCACTTTGATTTAGGTAAATATTTTGATCGGTTAGTGTGTTGCTGGGTTTCCATTTCCATCGGAGTTATTAGAGGTCAATGGTAAATATGGTGGAGTCAAATCTTTAATTTGTTTGCTAAGCTTGGCTGTCTGAGAAAGATTTGCATAATGTAATATTATAGTTTATAATATGTTGCCCGCGACCTTCGTCCACGTGAAATTACTCCGCAGTCCGCACCTATTGGTTGTGGCTTGATGTTATATAGCTTATAGCCTTCTACATCGATAAATGGGCTATCCAACACTAAAAGTTTTTTTTAATTCTAACCAGTAGTTCCTGAGATTAGCGCGTTCCACCAAACAAACAATTTAAACTCTTGAGCTTAAAATATTAGTACAGATTTTGAGCACTGTTCAGTAAAATGAACATTGTCAAGCTATTGCCACCATGAAAAACATTAATAATATTAGGTCGTATATATATAATTATGCCTTCAAACATTACCAAATAAGTAAACGCTTAAAACCTACGTGTTAAATTAATTATATACTTAACAAATAAATCATTCAACTGTTACATAACCAATATTTTCTCCAAGCAAAGAAAGTACTACGGAATCCTACATAACTACCTACAATTGAATCATTTGATACGTCCCACGCGCTATTGTTGTTATGTAAAATCACTATATTCATTCATAACTTGAAGTAGTAACTATACTAAATATAGATACTTGTGAATGATTGATAGCATAGTGCCGAATTGGAGAGAAAATTCGAAACTGTAGTGGCGATGTCAACGACCTGAGTATTGTAAAAGACAAGATGTATTTAAATAATTTAAAATGAACACTAAAATTAAAAAAAAAAAAACAATTAAACCATATTTTTTTTATTTATATGAAGATTTTTTTGAATAGAATTATTATTTTTATTTTTGACTTTTTTATTTCATCATCTGCCTAGCCTTATCAACTATGTTAGGGTCGGCATCCAGTCTAACCGGATGCAGCTGAATACCTGTGTTTTACATGGAGCTACTGCCTATCTCACCTCCACAAGCCAGTTAGTATCTCGGTTAGACTGGTAGTCAGACTTTTTGAGCCACTGACTACCTGTAACGACTGTCAAAGATCTACAAATGACAGCCGGGACCAACGGCTTAACGTGCTTTCCGAGGCACGGAGGAAACTCGGTATGTACTAGGTGATCACCCATTCAAAGACCAACCTAGGCAAGCAAGGCTTAACCTAAAGATCGACCCGAGCGGCTGTTATTATTTTGCCACGAGGTCCTTCTTTGACTTTTTTATTTAATAAAATTTATTTCGAATTTTTTTTTATGGGTAGGTAGAGGTACCTACATAAAGCGTCCGTCATTATCGAGAGCCTTGTTATTGTTAAACAGGCTGGACACTGACGCTGAAATGTTTAAAGCATGTATTCAGTCTATCATTCTGAACACTCATTTATGAGTTCCACCTTGTATAATAAGGCCATGCCTAGGCCTACGCTCGTCTATCCCATGTCTCCCTGCTCTAGTCAAGTTTCATCCAGGTTTTGAGAACTGCGGTCTTTTGTATGTCATATTATTATACTATATGGGTTTGACGCAGCATGTGCAAAAAGCAAAATGTGCACTTGACACAAAATGTGCACTTCTCAAAATAGCACTTCTCAAAATGAGCACTTATCAAAATGAGCACTTATCAAAATGAGCACTTCTCAAAATGAGCACTACAAAAATAAAAACCGTTTGTCTACTATATATTTTTTAAAATTATTTTGATTGATTTTGCATGATCATGCTACATCAATAAATGGGATCAAGCTAAAAATCGTGCAAAATAATAAAGAAAATATAGTAAGCAAACGGTTTTTATTTTTAAAGTGCTCGTTTTGAGAAGTGCTATTTTGAGAAGTACACATTTTGCGAAATTAACATTTTGCGAAGTGCACATTTTGCGTCAAGTGCACATTTTGCTTTGTGCATATTCTGCATTAAATACCAGGCTGGGTTCAGACTTTCTGGCTGTTGGTCGCTAGCTTTTCTTCTGCCTTCTCTTCAACAGCCACACAACTACTTCAACAATTATCTTAAAATAAGTTTAGTTAGGGAAGATACCTTTAAACACAGCCTTCAATGGGAAAACTGTAGTTTTGTAATATTTCTGGGGAATTCTGGAGTTATTCTCTGTTTGTCTTAAACGCTGCACTGTGAAGATGCTTGTCTTGCAATATGTCCCTGAATTGATGCACCTTAATTCGTAGAAGGAATGTTCAGCCAGTATCTGTTTACAACACAATCATATTCCGTGAATTCATCCAAGTGTCGCTTTGATATATACGAATACCACGTTGTAAAAGTAATCTTAAATATCATGGCCTCAACCTGACCTTTTATTTGTAAAAGAATTTCCATTTACACTTTTATGTTCCTTTGTTACGTTCCCAACATATCTACAAATCAAGACGTTATGTTTACCGTACTTAGTATGTACGTTTTTACTGAAAAAGGCATACAGTTATTTACAAGAAATCGGATTCCTTTAACAAAACCTGAGATATTTTTGGTATGCTGTTAATCATTTTAACCTGGGCATGGGTAAAATGGTGTTTAACATTAATTACGTTTAAGGATCTGCTGCACAGACAAAGAAAATGTCAGAGGAGATGAGTGTTTCTTACTATCAAGTTTACACAGTCGAACATTTTGTGTAATTTGAGTCAACTGTGTGTAAGCCTTTAGGCGCCACGACTGCCACAGTGAAGCAGAAGTTTGCATTCGATTAGATGTAAATTTATTGAAAACACGAGTTCATTAGTTGCACTAATTGCGATCTCCATTCCCATGAACTGTTGGATGACCTTACGGTTCATTCGACTTAATATTCATACGGGAAGAAGACGTAACTTACCTCTACCATTTTTCTTAAACCAAAAAGAAAGTAGCTTACTAAACAATATGTCAAAGGGAGCTGAGCAGAAACTTTCTACGTGGGTGTAACGTGGGAGGCATGGTATCAAGTAGCATCGTTTAAATCATACGTAATCTGGTCTTTTTATGATATCCAAATATTTGTGTTTGCGTAATAGAAGTAATGGTCAGTGAGTCAGTTTAGAGCGCCATTACGTTTTGCCCTAGTTACTTTGGTCACAGCAGAACGTTTTGTCTCGCGGATTATCCGGCGGCGCCTCTACACCTCGGCCTAAATACCAGATCGTATACCTATTTGTTCCGTCAACACTGATTAGTTGCATGAAGCCCTGAAGGTGACCTTACGTACAAGGTTTCATGACTTTAGTATTAGTCAGCAACCGATACTAAACACTTCGTGCACACGCATAGCAGAAGACTAGCCCTGCTGCGTTAGTGTTGCACCTACTACCTATGTTTGAACCAATGATGTACTATGCTGTACTAATATGTGATATTTATTACTAGCTCATTAATAACGCCACGTGTTACCACCTGGACTTCACATGTCATAAATTAATCACGAACTTTCTATTGAATTTAATATTGGAAGAAAGTAAATTCCCTAAAGTGATGGAGTAAATGATTAAGTAATGGTTTTTCTAACCATTTGGGTCTAGTCGTAGCATCGTCAATAAAACAGAACATCGCTCATTCTTCATCAAACATATTCAAGCTCGTTTAACAAAGCGGATCTCAGTAACAAGCTAGGCATGCCAGGTAAAGTAAAGATGATGAATAGCATTCCAAGTTTTATTCTCAAATATAACGAGCATTTAATGGCATTCGTTTTGCGATGGTGAAACATCTGCGAAGTCCGTACAAATGGGGCCGTTATGGTGTGTAAAGTGCACTCATAACTTCCGGCTGTAGACAGCATAAAATGCTGGTAGGTAACAAGACTATAAAACAGGACATGAGTTTCCAATGCACTATGGCTTACCATAGTGCATTGGAAACTCATGTCCTGTTTGCATGTAATGCTTGTTGTCCGGCCCCATTTGTTCTTATACAGTCAACAAAAGAGTTAGGTATGCAGGCTTGCAATCTTCTTACTACTATTAAATGCGAAAGGGTTATAATTCTGTTTGCAATTTTATTCAATTCCGTTTAGTAGTTTCTGCGTGAAGGAATAACAAAAATCGATGAGAATACTTGGAAAAAGGATGACTAGAACTGATGTAAGGACACAAACATAACATTGTCATGAAATGAAAAAAAAAACAACAGATTTTTTAAATTAATTTTCGGGTGAATCGTAAGAAGTATTGAGAAGCCTGTTTATTTGTCAGTTTCGCCTACTGTACGGCTCAGCTCATAAAGTCATAACTCCATCTTCTAGGCGTCGCTGTAGTGGCGTCGTCATTTATAATGCAAGTTCTGGGTCGGTAAGTGGTGGACATGAATGATAAAACATTTGAAAAACTTTATATAGGTACCTAGGTAGGCAATGGTGCTTACTTACTTGTCTCTTTGTGCTCGAAGTTTTTCGGCCAAAGTTTGATATGCTAGTCACTGGAGAGCATATGACAGAGCAGCACACCAAAGCTCTCAACAATCACTCTCAGAAAGCCATCGAATGCAGTCGCTGTTGACGAAATCGGCTAGATGGCACCACTGTACTGTAATAACTATCTATTTTAAATTTAAAATGTAACATAACATCACGCCTGTAATCTCAAAGGGTTAGGCAGAGGTATACCTAATGGTACGCCAGTTATCTTTATACTCCCATTAAATTAATTAAGTGACGAAAATGACTTTATACTCCCATTAAATTAAGTAAGTGACAAAAATGAAATGACTGATCCACAAAATCATTGCTCCACATCCTTTTTAAAAGTAGTTCTTACTTAGTTTTATTTCCCATGACATTTAGACCCGGTTATTTTTTGCAACACTCATGGGGCAAGCAGAAGTCGTGAGTCGATGGTACTGCGATGTCCAGTACAATTTCCCACGGGTTTATGTGATGTTTTCAGCGACTGAAAATAGACGCAATAAATACTTATTAGGCAATACGAGTGAGACTGATGACTTGGATCTTATTGCAATGTTTTGGTGCGCGTATTGATTTCTCCTAAGTGAATGGTAATCTACCTGGTAGATTTTTTTTATTATTGCATTGTTTCTTGTTAGTTGCAAGAAATAGTGTCTTTTTCAAGGTAGACGATTGGTATTTAGTATTCCATCGTCACAATTTAGAATCTGAATCTTTTTCATAATCAGACATCTGCTGCAAAATTAACTTCTAAATAGACTTCTGCAGCTCGAGAAGTATCTTGTGAAATCAGTTTCTATCTAAATCTTGATATTTGTGTAAATAAGTGAAGCAATGAATATTTACGGCGGTTTACGTTCCTGAGCCTATTCATTACCCATCAATCATTATATCAGCAATGACCGATATAACGGCCCATTCTACGGTGACTCACGCAAATGTACTGCGATTCGTAGATCCACAGTTAAATATTAACTCAACTCAACTCTATATTATTTGGAACACCAAATAATATAGGTTAAGTTCTACGAAACCATAGCAATGTGATACTATTTTAACGTTAATTGCAAAACATGTAGTAAATTCTGTAGTATGAATCATCGTTTTCATTATTAGCAATCTTGTATCACCAGCTGACATATGGCCTCGTTTTTGTGCAATGCTCTTTTGGTCTGCTCAAGTCTCAACCAGGTCTTAAACGCGTTCTTCTGAATATCGCCCATCCATCTGGCTGTCGGTTCTGGTGGTTGGTTGTTGGTCTGGTTGTTGACTCCTCCTATCGTCTCTCAGCAACCAACATGACTGAGAGTGTATGTGTAGTATGACTTGGTGTATCAGAATTTCGTCCGTAATTGTTGCAAGTAAGAACTGCAAATTGCGGATCTCCGGCACATTTTTGTAGTGACGGGACGTTTCTTAGTGATGTAACACTGACGCAGGCGCAAGTAACTGACGCACTCGATTTTTTTTCTTATTAGGAACAAGCAAATGAAGATCACATTCCGTGCAGTGAGTCAGTACTTTCTCTCAAGTGGTATCGATGATTAATTGTAGTTTCATTGGTGAGTTGTTTGGTCTTTGATCTTATTAATTAGTCATTACTGAGGCGCCATATCAAATATTGACGACGCGACTAGAATTTAACCAATTTTTTTTTCACGAAATATCATTTCCCACATTTCTTCGTTGTGAACATTGACCATCATGGCGGTGTTTCGACGCCTGACCGTTTCCAAAAAGTACTCGAAAATTTCGAAGGGGCTTTCGAAATTTCGCACAATCGTGACAGTAAATAAACGATTCCTAATGAGGTGTGTTGCGCATTGAGTAAATAATTACTTCCCAGTGATTTTACACTCTTACGTGTAAAAATAAATAAAAGAGCTAAAGATTTACGAAATGCATTTCGACGGTCACGGAACTTCCATATTGAAGACTGGACAAATAAGAAACTGCTAACAGATTCTGTGTCTTTAACCCGGTGCTAACACAAGAGATATTTACCAGAATGGTTCCTGATTCACCCCTGGTTAGCATTAATTAGTGTGGTAATACAAGGTACAGGCACGTCTAACATTTGAAAACTTTATCGTTTAAGGACCACCTTAAACGGAGAAGTTTTCAGGATCCCAAAGGACATACTTTTTGGGATTCCAGCCGAACTTCCCTTAAGAAAACAAATTAATAGGGCTCCCTATTAATTTTTTTTCGCAAATTTTTGGTTTTTACTTCCTTGATCAAATTATTTAACAATAGCGATCTCCAGACGATTGTCGATTGTTATTGACAAAAATTAGAGACGAGACTGACATGAGACTGAGGAGCGAGCTGAATTGGTGCAGAATTATAGTACTTTAATTTTATTTATTGTAATTTTGTCTTATTATATTGTCAAATGAAACGTATTCATTGTAGATCGAAGTTTTATATCATATTAATTTATTTGATTAAATTGAGTTTATTTGGAATATAATGGACCCTGAATCAAGACATGTATGGCTTACATTACGCTTTCTTTACGATTTTTTCCGTGAAACTCAAGGAATTTAAAGAAATTCTAGAACTCCAATAAACAAGTAAAACATTCAACTTATCTTTCAGTAATTTAAGCTTTTATAAGAATTGAATCTAACAATGTGAAATTGAGCGTCAAAATTCCATTGCCGACGGTTTTTCTTGCAAACTGAGTTCATAAAATATTTATAGTAAATTACACGAAAAGAATAATAAAAATGTGTAACTCCAACTTACAAGAAAGAGAATGGCACTATCGTTATTCTTAAACAAATAATTAAAATATCTCACTGCTGCTGAAAATTACTGCGTCAAAAATCATGAATTTGCGTTAAAAATGTAATAGGACTCATAAAGTGAAGTTGTAACCACTTCGAAATAAGAAGAAAGATCTAGAAAAAAATAAGAAAACGAAAGTGTTCTTCTAGATAATTATTACAACAAAAATGTGTACAATCTAGGACAGTCACCTGATCAAACTTCCTATGTCGACTGGCAGTTTAAACCACATTGATTGATGGATCTGCGGTTACGGCTACTCATCCACAATTAATTGAAAAATAAGGACCAAGCTTAGATAAACTGTTAATGATATAACTTGCAAATTGACTGTTGACAGCGGCATAGGTGATGATGTACGACGTCTAAATGACCGATGACCTCTAACAGAAGTAGGTGCACACTTATGATATTACGTGGATGATATAAGCGAGCCATTGCCCTGAATACCTGACTAATATACCCACTTACTGTGGAAGTAAGACATACTTATCTAATGGGTATGCGGAAAAATTAGGTTGATCCATCACAGAATGAGGACAGAAATTTCAATGAGACTTTGAAATGACAGAATGTAGCTGGTGGAAATGGCACTATTAATACTTTTCTTGTGAAAAACAAGTGATTGATTTTTACAGATAGTAATAAAAGAAGACTTATGTGGAGAATATTTGAAACAATCATTGACGTTAAGAAAACAAATGCAGATGACTAAGATGAGACGGCCTGTAGGAGTAGAAATTCAAAATAACTTTTGAAGAAGACGGTAATATTCAACAGTAAGACGTAGTTATAATATCAATCTATGTATTTAGAAAAAGTGTGCACTTTACTATTATTGTGAAATAAGATTAACGTTGCATTCAATAGTACAATTAAGTAATTAAAGTATAAATCGCTGCAGATAATCAGATATAAGTAGATGTTCATAAAGTACCGTTTCCCACTACGCAGTAAGTAATTGATCGTGAGATAAGATCGATATCTTCCGATGATCGATAGTGCAGATCGGAAGAGACCTAGAAAGTGGGATAAATCGTGATTTTACTAATTATTCGAGTTACGTTAGTCATTGCGACAAACGTTTGTCTCCTTATTGCAAATACGAAAAGATTTATAGCTATTAATCAGGCTATAGCGGTAACCGTGTTTGTTTTATTACGTGATCGAATGGATAATAATGTGTTTATCTTGAGAAATTTGTTTCGTAATGACCTTTTAAGTGTTTTATATTAGCCAACGCTAATGTTTAGCACGACAATGTCGCAACTATGGCGCCACGTTCGCATGCATCCCTGCACTTAATTAAACTTATATTAGCAAGTCATATATCACAATATTTTATTGTGCATGCTGACTGCGGTCTGGTTTTACAAAAAAAGTAGCTCCGACTATAAAAGGGTCTTTACAGTCGTACCGAGAAGAGACGGCAGAAACATCAGTAACTCAAAGGGACATGGGAATGAGTTGTAAATGTTCTAACATAAAATTTTTCAAGCGAGGTCGCGGACTATAAAATTGGAAATAAGTCCAGCACTAAAACTCAACTCACAAATTAGTCAAGTTGACATGCTTGTGTACACTCACCACGGGCTATTTCGCATTAATTTAATGGTACAAGGCGTTGTTTAAAATATTGTACATGCATCGTCGTAAATAGTTTTATGGACATGAATTCATTTGTTTTTATTTTACACTTTTTTGCCGACGACATGTTCCTTTAGACGTTCAGCATTATTTTAAATGGCAGCTTTTAGTTTAAACATTTCTAGGCGTTATTGCGACATAAAACTGTATTGAAGCTATAAAAAGTACTTTTAATGTCTTTTTGGGTTACTATATGCAGTTAAGTACTGAACCTAGTAACTCTATGGCAGGTATCGATAACTTAAGATATATATCATATAGGAAAAAGTATGTAGGTTTATTCATTAGGTGAATTATTAAAATCTTAACACATTGTGACATAACATTCAAAATCAGTCATGAGAATAGCAAATGCAATAATAATCAATTTGACATCAAAGAAGTCCAGCTCTTAAAGGCAATTGATTTCGTTGACCTTTCTCTAAACCTAATCAGTAGCGGAAGTGATTTTATGAAACTTCTCTTATGGCCGGTGCTTGTAACATGTCAAACTGTTCAAATGTCCATTTACGGAACTGATCAAAGTTCTTTTCTATGTCATAATTCAAAACGCCATAGTGTTCATTGTGAAAAGCGCAACATCATACCGGTGTCGTATTTCCGCCATCCCTCTGATGGTGCGCATGATTTGCCCATTGTGTGCTATCAATGGAGACAGTCTCATAGAAATCATTTGCATTTGGAACAGACTAGTATTATGAACACTGAAAATAATGGTAATACTTATATAAAGAAGTAAAAAATAAAGTGTTATGGTGAAGTACAAACTTGTCTGCTACGTCACCCGTAATAGAAATATTATTTTTTTTTACAGAGAATTTAATTTCATGCATTACAGAATATGCAACTCTAAGTTGCATGTGTAATGCTTCGAAGTAAAAAAATGCAAAACGTTTTCACTTTACACATAGGAACAACAATCTCACACAGCCATTGGTGGCCATTGTATCAAAGGCTAGGATAATAAATTAGAAACTCAATACGTCATTAATAAATCATCTCATCAATAAATCTCAACATATTCTTAACTCTTAAAGCAGACATCAGATGAATCATTGCAGATTAACCAGCGGAACTAGCTAACTACGGGAGCACTAGTCCATTTTTTTTTTTTCGGACGGGAAATCATCTGGCTTCTCCCGCTCTGGGCGGAGCAGGAGGGAGTGTCAGACTTTTACTGACAAAAACCCATCCAAGTTCCTTCTTCGCCCTTTGTGTTCCGGGGCCACGGTATCTCTTTCGAACAGTCCCGCAGCCCCGGGAGCACTAGCCCTTGCGTAGTTGTTGTCTTGCCCGACGACGATGTCTCCTTTTACAGAGACAAACAAAACAAAAGGACCACAACTGACTGTCGTGGATGACAATGAGACGTTACCAGAGACTGCAGAATTGAAAAGACACCTTACAAACAAAAACCGAAAAGCAGGAGGCCCAGTGGTTACGATTCCAACTTACTAGTGGTATGGTATCCAAGCAGACGCATTACTTTGTGTAATTTATTTGATTGCCATTACTCTTGAAAAACATCGTGAGCAAACCGACATATTCTAGGATGAAAAAAATCGAAGGTGTGTGACACCTATCAATCCGCACTGGGCCCTCGTGGTCGATTATAGCCCATTCCCTCTTATGGAAAGGATACCTGTGTCCCAGCAGAGGGAACAACATAATATAATAATATACAACTAGAACCACAAGTTAAATAGGAACAACGAAGAACATATAGTAATTAATAATTCAATGTACCATGACTTCCATAAGGCACACCAGTATTCATTACACGTCCCATTGAAGAGTCGATCTTTGACTTTGATATATTATCCATTTAAGTGCTAAAAGGACGGACACTATTAAATTACACAGGCAGTAACTTAGATCATAGATACATTGACTAACGTATGATTAACAGGCTTCATCGCACGTACCTATTCACTGCATTCAGGTATGAGTGTTCCCTGATACGTAATAAGTACTAGTAACTACTTGATTCCAACTGGTATCAATCTTGTACACAAATAGAAGTTGTTTCTTGGCCCGTGCAAGACTAGTTCTTTCGTACCAAGCGAGTCATTAGACAAATAAATATATCCTTCGATTACCCAGTATTTATATGCGTAACGCGTGAAGATTTGTTTATGGCCGTTTTCTAGCAATTCTAGCGGATTTAAAGCTCTCTGTTACTATTTTCATATTATATTGTTATTGTTTCTGCTTATTACAATTTTAGAAGACGTGTTTATTTTTTCTATTTTAAATTGATATGCATCATGGTCTACGGCTACACTAGGATCATCTAAATTGAAATATTAACTCGAGTGTTTATTTCTTCGGACCACCTTGCACACAGCGGGGCTAATAAACTACATAACTGTCTTCACTCAGTTTTTTTGACGTGATTACGTCTTCTAAATCGATGAACACCGGCTGCACGCACGAAAAAGTGTCACACCGTTCCGCGCGCCAGTCACGTTCCGCCTGACTCATCAACACCCAGCCCAAACCCTTGGACCTAGATAACTGAAATTTTGCACAGTTATAATGTAGACAAGGAATAAGGAAGGATTTTTCGAAATTCAACCCCAAAGGGAGATAAATAGGGGATGAAAGTTTGTATGAAAGTCCGTCAGTTTTAAAGATAGATCTTAAAATTTTGTGTTTAGGCTGACGATTGAAAATTAATTTATAGGTGTCTCAGCGTTTTTGATAATTCCACCCCCAAAGGGTTAAAAAAGGGGATGAAGTTGTGAATGGTAAGTCCTTATTATCGAAGAAATCACAAAATATATTATCTAGGCTTATGGTTGGAAGCTAACGCAACGGTGTTGTTAGAATTTCAATCCAAAAGGGCGTGAAAAGGGGGATGAAATTTTGTTTTCTTAAGTTAACATCACTAATATCATGAAAATTTGTATTTAGTCTTTTGGTTGGTAATTAATAATTATTTATCAGCGTTTTTGAAAAAACATCCTTCTTTTCATTATTTCTCTTCTTTTTTATTCAATTCAATTCATAAAAATATGCAATTTTTCATCAATGTTTTCTTATGACGTATTCACGTAAAATTATTATCGTCCGTAAACCGACTTTACAGACATCTATTTTTAATTTGCCTGTTTTGTCTTTTCCTTAAATTCACTCTCAGCAAGCAGACAAATATTGATACTTTTAATTATTTTCAGCCGTCAGTTATGGATTTTAGGTACTTGGCAGATCTTGAACAAAATCGTTGTTACACTTAAAAACTGACGTATTTGTAGTTTATCTGTTTCTCTATTCGCATCACCATCAATGATGTCAAAAATCTTAGAAGAGACATTTAGAGAACGGTAAAACTTAACACAGCATCCTTTATTTCTTTTTCCTCGTAAAAAGAACGCAAAATCGTCCACATTCTATATTTAGCAATAGCAAACAGTTTTGTTAACTGGCGGTGGACGCGGTGGCGCCGGCGCCGGATTGACATTTACTCGAGGACCTTGCGCAGAACAATTTGCGAACAATGAGAGACCTGTCATATGTTCCCGGAACCCGTCGCGAAGGAGTGACCTCAGCCGCCGACCTCTACACTTGCAAACGTGCCGAGTTACACAAAAGATTCATGTACGAAGGAAAATATGTGCATTGTGGACGATGCCTAGGAGTGTGTGGCCAATTGAATTGTGTCTCTGAAGTACGATTGATGCTGCCTTTGTGAAAGTATTCGCAGATGCGACAGAGGCAATCGTGCCTGCGGTTACCTACAGGATTTAAACTATACAATGCTACGTCTACGGATGTTAGCGATGGAGCTGCAACGGCATTTGAACCCACCTCCTGACCACTATAAAGTTTCATATGGTAGCTGCGTATGTACGCAATAATAACAAGCTCCAGACTCAATGAAGTACCTAGTGGTAAACATGATCGATCCATGATCCTATAAACCTTTACTTCTGTTGTAAAGCTTGAACTTTAGAAGCTATTGTTCGAAATGCATAAAACTATAACATTGTGTAGGTACAATCGCTTAAACAACTTGTCATACGATACAATTGAATTTGAAAAGTAAATACTTCCTGAATTAAAAAGTTCAATTTAGCAAGCCGGTGTTTTCTTAGACTTGATATAGACTAGAACTGACATGTAGATAAATAAATCTATGTGGTTCCAGAAATCATAAATTATTTTAAAAGATATTTACCAGTTGTCTAAGAACCGCGAATTTGTAACTTAGTCATTGTATACAACATCTGTTTATTGTCTTTATAATAAATTATGATTTCAAGGAAGTTTCAAGGATACCAAATTTGACATACAAACGCCTCAAATTGGATTAGTAACAGTTTGTAGACATGCGGACTGACAGCCGCATGTCTACAAACTGTTATTGGATATTGTATGAAAAAATGTGAGTCATGTCGAATATTTTTTCGGGAAATCTGTGCCAGACGCTGGAGATGATCCCATACATTATTCATGTGTCAGATTCTGTGTTGAAACTACGTGTATGAATATCTTTCGCGTTGTAGGTGCATGGTGTTGGGCCCCAAGTAAGTTAAAAGGTATGATTGGACGGTACCTACTACCATGACAGTTACAAACCTTGGATTTCTATTTAGCCAAGCGATAGGTACCTGGAATCAGTTAGAAATCAAACTTTATCCTCACAGATTACGAAACAACGGCCATGCAGGCAACATCGCGATCCAAGATTAGTGTGAAACAAATTGCTTAACCCGAAGTTCCCACAAGTGCGTCAGTGTACCCGATTAGGTAACGATCAGCCGGATCTACAGGCTCATTAAAAGAAAAAAAGATCATATCGCAGACAATAGAGCACTCGGCGACCGAAAGTGATAGTCTAATAGATATTATAGTGAGACGATGACGATAGTGACCAGCAAACTGGCCAGTCATTACTCATTACGGAATACTCGCGGTTTTCCTTACAACTAATTGGTTCCTTTGTATAATAGATCAATAGCTAGGCGTTGATGATAGTGTATAACATCAGATCCAATTTCCTCCAACTATACAAATATTTATAGCACTAATGATAGCCTTTCTTCAGATAATAACATGATAAAGCATTTCTAACGCTCCAGGACATAACAGGTGTTTAAGTTTCAATAAACAAACTCCAAGCAATACGAACCCTGCTTTCCCTTTGAGTAAATTATCAAAATTATAGCTTATTACTTAAGAAAGGGTGGGGTGTTACAACGAATCCATTCGGATACACCTGAGTGGCAGTTAAACAACAGATCGTTCGTCATTTGCAGCGAAATTATAGGGAAACGTAGAACGGTGGCAGTTTATGCTGTTTTGAATAGCAAACGGAACGCGAACTTCAAAATTACCGCCATTTGCAATACATCAAGCTGCGCCGGCGGCTGCGCGTCGCTCCCCGGCTTGCGGTTGTTTGACAAATGAAGTTGTTGTTCTTCCTGCACGGCGCCACCGCATCTTACGACCGGAATGTATATGTGTATATGCCATACACCTTCACGCGTTCGCACCTCGCTTTGACCTGAGTGCCCGACCGAGCGGTGACACTGATGAGAAATAACTCAATTGGAACGCAGTTTACAACAATGACATTGATTGATGGTTTGTTAGGAAACATTCAGATGTCAATAAGTATCTCAGACACAACATTCGTAGCCTAGATATTAAATCTAGGTAAATCTACACCAAGGTATCCAATTTCAGAATTGTCACTGTTAACTAGGTCAACAGTTAACGGTTCTCGCATTGATTAGTCATTATTTCCATATAGGGTTTTCTTTAACATTGGAACGATCGTATATAGTGCTAAGTAGGCAGTAGCGGAACAGTTGCAAGTGGCACCGCGCGGCAGCATTATACATAATTGGCGTCACTGACCTACGGTAAACATTGCGTCTGCGTTCAAGGTCAACAGCCTTGATGTTTTATCGTTTCCAATAAGATGTCAGTATACGTAACGTATTACGGTTTGAGCGGGCTTTATTGGCTGTTCGTGTTTACATTAACTTATGGTGAAGTAGAAGTAGGTGTTTCTTTTAGGTAATAAACGGTTTTAGGTTGAACTACTTTACAATAGCTTCCTGCTTTATTTTTGTTCCGTTACGCATCATCGTCGGTACTAACAATGAGAATTTGTTGTTTGTCTTGCTAAGCAAAGTTATGGGCGAACGGTCCTCAAAAATTAGGCAAAATATATCAAGCATTTCCTGCGTTGGAGCATGTTTCCTTATCCTTATTCTTCGAACAAAATGAGGACACGCTTTCATAACAATATAACACCAAACAGATGAAGACATCACAAATTCCTTTGTGTCACCAAAAATGCAAAAACAAAAAGTGAAAATACTTATCGCCTATTTACATGCAAAATAAAATGTAACCTTGAAGGTACCTTGGAAGGCAGACGAAAATACAGACGTAATGAAACAAAGGGTGAGATAAGGAATCTACAGAGTCCAGGCCATTTAATACATAAGGCATTTACATAGGTACACAGGGCCACGAGATGTATCGAACTGATAGTACGAATGCTATTGTGGATTTAAGTAAGTTAAATGGAACCCTGAATGTTTGCACTCCCACATATCCGGAGTAAACATGTCTAGACTTCGCCTTTAATGGATTTTTTGTGATGTATGTAGTTTGTATTATTTCTAGAGGGTTGAAACTCGTGGAGAAATACTGAAATATGATACTTAATTTAGATTTCAATTACTCAAGATATGTGTCCAAGTAACACAATAGAATGCAACTTGACAATATTACACCAATCAGTACATTATTATGTTACTTTAAAAGCCCGAGAAGTACATCCACATTTCGCCAGTTATGTTTAAGTTCCATGTATGGTATTCAGCTGCATCCGGTTAGACTGGAAGCCGACCCCAATAAAACTTGGGAAAAGGCTAGGCAGATGATGATGTTTAAGTTCCATGTAGGTAATAGGGGGCGAGCCTATTGCCATCAACCGGGCACAAATCCAGACTCCGTGACTGCTACTGAGAAATTCCTGATGGAAAAACCCAATAACACTTTGCCCGACCAGGGAATCGAACCCAGGATCATGTAGTCGCGCTTGCGACCACTACAGCAACGAGGCAGTTTTACAATAACAATTTATCACTTGCGTCGGTGAAGGAAAACATCGTGAGGAAACCAGCATGCCTGAGAGATATTTGTTGATGGCATGAAAAGCCAAGTCAGAGGCCCATGCGCGGTATAAAAATTCTGACACTAGGTTAGGCACTAACCTCACGATAAAGAAAAGAATAACATATTCTAGACCTAATGAAGGTCATCATCTGTTTAGCCTTTTTCCTACTAGGCAGGTCTTGTCAGTCGGCTTCTGGTCTAATTAGATGTTGCTGAATACTATTTGACATGAAACTGAATGCAACGATACCCCTTGGAAAGACTGGTTGTCTGACTTTTGGGCTTTTGACCAACCATGACTGAAGATCTAGAAATGGCAGCAGAGATTTGACTTACCTACTTTCACACGGAGGTGTCTCGCTATGTACCTACCTAATGAAAGCTCACCCAACCCATCCATAGACCAACCTCGGCAAGCGTTGCTTAACCTTGTAGATCGACCCCGATCGTCTGTTATTGCTTAGCCAAATGATATATCTCAAGGAACGGAAGTACCTACCTATACTTATATATTTACCTACGTATGTATCTTTTAAGGGGTCGAACGTAAAATGCTACAGACTAAAGCGCTAGTCGTAATTCTTGTAAAAGTGACTCATACACCTGTTTAATTATCCACAAGCAACCGCTGATGGATATACACTTGGTTGCATTGAAGCAAGCTCCAGTAAATCAGCCAAGTCTATGACACTGCGTATTTCAGCCAGTCTATATCCTACTGTAGCTGTAAAATTATGCATTAACCGTACCTACCTACCAAAAACAAAAGCAGATTTTTTTAAAAAAAGAAGTCTGTCGTTCCACTTCTCTGTAGTCAAGTAGTAGTGTTAACTTGCGTTATGCAGATGATGATAGACTCGAATCATCTCATCATCTTATAAAGTACCTACGTAAAGACCGCAGCGACTGATGTTCAATCTATCGAGGCATCAAACTCACAGATGAGTCAAGCAAAGGGTCGTCGTCGTCTTCTAGAAGCCTCTTCAAACTTATTTGTAATACGGTAAAATAAATGAAATACATAAAGACAATGTTAGTTGACGGTCGCACCTGAGGTTTCTCGTTCGTATACATTGTTTACGAGGTCAATTCATTCGACCTAATTTGTTCTGTCTAGTTCAATTTTATTAAATCATTAAAGTAGGTACCTATCGTTGAATTTGTAACGTGTTTCGTTCTAAATTCAAATGATTTGAAAGAAAATTATCTATGCACTTTGGAATAGTTTTCGGGCGCATTTTGGAAAACCTACCTAAATAATAAAAAAAAATGTTTGCATTCTAATTTATTCATGTTGATGTTCACTGAGCGCAACAAAAATAAAAAGTCGTAATTATTTCATAAAACGCCATTCTCTTTCAAATAGTTGGGCTTATTACAAGTCAGTGACCGGTGCAGGGAAACCCTGACTGTACGAGCTGTGCTAGTAGTTATACTTACTTGTTGCAAGGTAAGACAACGGGCGACCCCGCACATGCGCACTTACCCTCATTGATTTTTCTCACTTTGACAGTTCCACCTATGTTTTGGGCCATCGCTCGCGTACTAACAACAAAGTAAACAAAAAATGGCTTTAGATTTTTCTGCAACGTATAAATTACTAGTTTTAGGTGATTCTAATGTAGGTAAAACGTGTATCGTGCATAGATATTGTGACGAGCGGTATTACGATATATACATATCCACTATAGGTAAGCAAACTTATTTATTTTTAGTTTTACGAGCCTTTGTGAGACAGGTGATGCTGTATTTTAGTGGCGTTTTGTAACTTAACGAATCTGCGATTATATTTTATATTGCGGATGTAAAACGGGAAACAATGGAACATGTGATGTGAAATAGCCTTTTAAATATTTATATGCTCAGGACTTCTCTTTCCAGACCATTTTACAGTTAAGTTAGTGCCCGACCAACCTTACTAAGCTATGTAGTCAAACACATGGGAATAACTCGTTTCTACGAATTGGGTTTTGTATATTTTTTGCTCGAAACCACGACGAACCTGGCTAAATGATGTAGGAACCTTGAGATCTTGAGAGTAGCTTTTTGTGTCTAAGTGCAATGCACTTTGCTTAAGCTTTTAAGAGATAAGGTGTCGCCACAAGTTTTTGTGATAATTTTCATAGTGCATTTTATTAGGTACATAAAGCTACCCTAAGCTTAGACAAAGGCTGGGTATTTTCACGAATTCAATGATGATATCAGAAAACTTTAGACTTCTGACAATGTTTTTAAAATGGAGGTCGTTACGATATTCATTGTACCTTTCTGCTATTTTTTTTTAAATAAACATCTATCCAGCCGAAGTAATAAAAAAAATGTGGGTTTATGAATTTCATTGTACTATTTTTGAGGCATTTCTAATAAATAATTGTGTAGGCGTTGAATCCCTATGAGAAGATTTTTTCTTTGCTGTTGCCTACCCTACACACCTTAAACCAAATAGAATATAATAAATAGGTAACCCTACCTATTTAAACTCGGCTTCGGATCAAAATTAAACGGTAGATCTACGACATATTTTGATGGATTCGATATTTGATTTTGTATTTTCTATATTGTTAATAAATAATTGAATGTAGGTACCAAACAAATCTCAAACGTTTCAGATAGATAGGTACTTCATTTATAAATTAGAGGATAATTTTATTCTAACTAGTAACCCCGAGAGAAAATTCCAGTTTTCTTGTCTAAGACCCGGTTCTACCAAAGCGGAGACGAGCGGAGCGGAGGAGAAGTGCAAGCTTCAACCAATCACAGGATAGACAAGAGACCTGATGTAGATTTCAACTACATGTGATTGGTGGGTTTCGTACATCTCTCCGCTCCGCTTTGGTGGAAACCGGGCCTAAGGTGGTGGCGATTTTCTCCTTTTAAAACCAAAATTGCGGCCTCATCGCCTATTCCACGACCAGACGTTATTAAAATATAGCACAATGAGTCTGCCAGTACCTTCCTACAAAACATGTACCACAACCAGTACCAATCTACTTCCCTAGCAACGAATATTAGGCAGTGTATTACGAAATTGGCACACAATAGGCACTGTTGCGTCTAACCACACATATATAACGTTTCCAGGCATAGATTTCAAACAGAAGATAATAAACTTAGACGGCGTGCCAATCAAACTCCAAATATGGGACACTGCTGGACAAGAGAGGTTTCGGACACTCACCACGGCGTACTATCGCGGAGCCATGGGCATAATACTCATGTATGATATCACCAATCTGGAGTCATTCAATCATCTGTCGTATTGGCTGAGGAATATTCAAGAGGTGAGATATTTCGACTACCTTTTTTGAAAATAACCACAGATATAGCTGCGGTCTGGATATCTGACAATATTTTTCATTTTGTTGAGGTGCAGGATTCATGTAACGTGATTGTAAAAATCTATAAATGTTCAATTACTTGATAGCCATCCATTTGTCGATGTAAAAGGCAAGAACGATTACGGTACCGTTAGATACATTGTAACCTCAAGGGTGTAATTGTAATCTAATGGTGATTTTCATTGATTCAATGACAAATCATAAATCACCTTGATAAAATATTCTATGAAACCGTTTTATCTAAGTGCGTTTGATTGAGAATTATAAGAGTAAGGTTAGGTAGATATTCATTCAATGCGATGTTGGTGGACGAGTCCAATCATTTTGCTTTTTGAGCATATTTCAAAAATGGTTAGTCTATTTCACTTTGAAAGTTCGATCCGCAGTTTGATTTTGTATCCACTTTTTAACTGCTTAACGAATCTCTATTTAGCCACATGTAGGTAGGAAGGTTGCTTAAGCTTAAGAACTTATTCATCGATTCCAATAAAACAAGTGAGTCCGCCTGTCTAGTTCAACGAAGGATGGAAGGAGAGAATTTATTTCAATAAAAATAGACCTAGCAACTAGCAGTAGTGGGTTTTCTTCGTAAAAGAGCTGATGGATTTTTTCCTTCAAATCAATAATGTATGTGGTTGTCTATTTCCAGTATGCGTCTCCCGACGTGATCAAGGTCTTAGTTGGCAATAAGTGTGATGTCCACGAGAACCATAGAGCAGTGCCCAAAGAGAGGGGCCAAAAGGTAATTTTGTAGCTTTTTTTAACAACCGCCCATGAAATTGAAAACATTGACCTTGAAAACAAAAAAAAAAGAAAAAAAAAACAATTGATAAAATCAAGCTTTTAAAAAATAACCACTAAAGCAATCATGTTATTGTACTTAATTACAATTAGTGCCCAAACGCCAGGTCATCTCCAAATTGATGATGATCAAGGCTAGATCTTTTATTCGTCGGCAACAATAACCTTTAGCCGAATAAAGCACCGAAACGACCTAACTTTAGTTAAGATTGTGCTAACCTAAGTTAGTGTGGTATCATCAGAACAAGCAACAGACTATTATTTAATGATCAACCCTACCAACCTAGACTAACTTATTTTATTTGACCAACTACGAAAATGTAGAGTACCTACACCAAACAGAACAAAGAGCAGCTGAGCGTTTTTTTTATTTTGAGCAGAACCCAATTGCAGACACTATTTATGTTTGGAAACGTTATAAAATATCAATTCCAGATAGCTGATGACTTCGACATGCCGTTTTTCGAGGTATCCTGTAAAAGCAACATAAACATAGAGGATGCGTTTCTGACGTTAGCAAGGAAAATTAGAGAATACCGAGAGAGCAAGGTATGTTATCAATGTTTTCTTTTCTTCATAGATTGAGCAAGAAAAATTACGGTTTTGTGAGACCCTATGCAAGAAGGCGATGATCACTACGGGTATAACGAAAAGACCTGCCGTCGATAATTCGGTAGTGAGATTTCGGGAGAAAAATATGTCCCATGGTATAGCAGTCCTACACTCCCAGCCGCAAACTAAAACTCAATACTTAGGTGACATTTTAACATGTCTCATGATGTATGGCCTATTAAAAACAGCCAGCAATGACCTGATTCTATTCATAGAGGCGATTGCTAGCTCTCCAATAACCTCCAAAAAGAACTGCCAATAACGAAAACAAAGGAAGGGTCCACAATTATATGATTCTATGATCTATCTGTATCAATACTACCTTCTCTTTTTTTCAGGCGGATGCCTTCGAGCTGAAGGAAAGGGACAACGTAATAAAGCCCTCAGAATCGGAGACCGATGTGTCAAAGTGTAGCTGTTAGCCTAATGTACTTGTAGCATCCCTGCGTTCATGTAGACCGCAGCATTTGTTTGCAGGCCAATTTTGTGGGCTGTTTTTTTCTGAGATACGGGTTTGACTGATTTATTGTTTTCATTCTTTTGATCGGCTTTTAAGCCTGAAGCTTTATTGAGAAAATAGCATTAGTGTTGCTGCTGCAAAAAATAATTAAAATTTTGCAAACACCGCAGTTGCACAAAGGCTTCGAATATTGAGAAAAATAAATTGGAGTCTCAAGGGTAATACAAAAGGCAGGCTTAACTGGAATATTACAATTTTTGCGCCAAAATTAGGAAGGCCGATATCTCAGTTGTAAACATTGGCAAGTGCCCAAATTATGCGTCAGGACGATCAAAGAAAACCGTTTTCACATTGGTCAACTATTTACCAGCTCGCTGACTAATCAGAAAACGGTTCTCTGAAAGCTTGGTCTAAAGCCCTTTTACCGCTAAAAATAACATTTAGACTTTAGTTCGTTTTACTTCTTACATAAATGGTTTGAAAACGTAGAACGGTAAGAGGGTAGGAGTGATCGCTTTATGCATTCTGTGTGCTAACTTGGCCGCCTGGTACGCCCTGTTGTGACTAGACGAAATTTTGTCATGGGTTTTGTCAATTCTCTCACACAAAATGTGATGAAATCCGTGAGGCATGTCACAAGGGTGCGTCTAGGCCCGCTTCGTGTGAGACCTGTCGCGATTTCTGAATGCACCAATATTGAAGTGATAGTAGGAATCTCATTCCATGTTTTCTGTTCCTCAAAGTGCAATTTGATTTATGATGTAAAAAGAAGATAAATAGACAAGCCATTATAAAGATCTGAAGAAATATTGACTTGGTTATTATTGGTGAAATTTTGAGAAAATAATGTGAAATAAGTTAGCTATAGGAATTATAGTTATAATTTCATTACTTAATACTAGACTATACCTACTCATAGCGATACTCAAGTTTCATGTAGTTAATCAATATGGTGTTAATGTCAATTTTAAGAGGATTACACTAAAGTTCAAATTTCACTAATAAAACCAACTCTTAAGACACTTTGGTTGATAGGAAGTTAAGTTCCGAGACCAGGTAAAGTAAAATAACATTAAAAAAATTAAAGTTATCTAGGATAAAGTGGAAATATAAGATGAGTATGGTGGAGTTTTTCGTAAATAAAACAAATATTAATAGGAAGACTAAATTGGAAGACGGAAGAGTGACTTGTAGCAGTCAATGCCAATGTCTTTCAATAAAAGAACTTTAACACAATAGGGAATATGCATTTTTTTATTTTGATACGGAATGTTAAAGTACTATAAAAATAATGACAAAACGCGAAAACAAGACAAATCGGCCAAACATCACAAAAGTTATAACCATTTAAACTTTTGTTTCTATCTCTTAGTACAGATTTTGTACGTCGATGTAGCGAATGACGTCATTCGCTGTATCGCGGATCTCTGTCTAATCAGCAGTTTCAAATGCTTATAAATTAGTATTTTTTATAGATATTAAAAAAAAAAAATACTTTGTTATTTCTGATGTTATTACGCTTTGTTTAGAGTGATAAAAAAAAACATGCATATACCATATTACTTACACGAGGGTCAAAACAGCCCATTAATGAAATATGACTATTTAATTGAGATTGTCCTATTTATCTTCTTTAACTACCTATGTCTTAAAAAACTACGGACACTGAGAAGGCCTTTAATGTTGTGGGTTTAAACGTATTAAAAATAAAGCCTACGCGACTATCAGACTTGCTCAGCAAATATTATAGACTCAATAAAAAGCACATTATTATATCTAACGAATTTAAAAAAAAATAGGAGTCATTATGTATTAGATGCGTTTGTTAATAATTGCGTTCCCATTTGGCGGACGGTTGCAACTAGTGCGTTTGGATTGGAGAAATATTTATAAGCATTTGATGTTACATTAAGTCATTAAATATACATTAAAATTTGGTGGAGAGATCAAGCTTTTCATTAGCCTCGTAAAGTGAAAAAAAAAAGAAACTAGTCGGGTCATTTCAAAATCATTCGAAATGCAAAAAAATCGTTCATAGACATCGTTTTACATTTATAAATGGTTTAAGCTTGGTTTAGGTCTTAGAGTTGTCATGTAGCCAAATAAAATTCTCAGTAAGAGGATAAACCGATCATCTGAAAGGGCTGGTCCCAAAAAAACTGCTGGACAGTGAAAAACAAGATTGACTGAAGATGTAACAACACTATTCCATTCCATATTGAGGCCCACTTGCACCACAGATAATTAAATCTATTTAGTGCTGATTGATTTTAGACCATCGTTCTGTTTCTGACAATCCTCTGAAGATGTCAGAAACGTTTTAACTTTGTCTATCGCTAAACACGTATAATAATTTGTGATGGTGGTGCAACCTGACGTTAAGAGTATCACAGTGCACCTTCTGTTAAGGTGCTCCAACCAGCCCGCGAAATTAAAATTTCTGACGTTTTTTGCAATTTGCAGGCCAGTGCTAAGTTGTATATTGATTAAAATATTTCTCGCGACTGTAAGACGCAAGCTCATAAAGGTGCAGGAATGACTTTGACCTTAAAAAAGTAATTCCTGCACCTTTATGAACTTGGAGGGTTGTATTGATGATTTTGATGATTATAATTCTGTAACTACATACGTCTTACAGTCGCGAGCAACATTTTTAATCATCTAAACAAAAAGAGTGAAGAATCTACACTGCCAAAAAATTGAGAATACCAAATAACCATATGCTTAAGAATGCTTCGTGAGTTCAAAGTACGCCAAATAACTATGCTATTGTACAACGAATTAACTTTTAGCTATTAAACATTGTTTTTATCATATAATTATAAAACACTTCAGAGGAAAATCATTATGTCGATTTAGTAATTTTCCATATCAGCTGAAGTGCTAAACAGTACTAATTTTTAACGCATTCTATCATAATAACAACACATTTACGTTTAAAATATACATTGAAATTAAGTTACTTGTACTCACTGTATTATTCATTAAAAAGGTATTACTAAGCTTAGTCTTTGTTCCTCTATATTGTTAGACGAATCTCCAATAAAACGCATTAGCCGTAACATTTTTTACACTAGCACAACTAAACTAACATTAGATTTTAACCGTTCAATGTATAATAAAAGTTTTCATATAAATAATAAGGTTTATTTCATTTCGACATAATAATATATGACAAGGTGCTCGGTTGGCTCATTGTTTCAAGCCAGCCACAAACGTTTAGGTAGAATTTATTATGATAAAAAGTAAGAATATTATGTAGCTATACATAATAATATTATATTTTAGCATTTTAAAATACATCAATACATTTTATTGAACAACAGTAAAAAAACAGTTGCCTACTAAAAAAAATCAATATCATATTTTAGCATTTTAAAATATATCAATACATTCTATTGAACAACAGTAAAAAAACAGTTGCCTACTAAAAAAAAACAATATCATATTTTAGCATTTTAAAATATATCAATACATTCTATTGAACAACAGTAAAAAAACAGTTGCCTACTAAAAAAAATCAATATCATATTTTAGCATTTTAAAATATATCAATACATTCTATTGAACAACAGTAAAAAAACAGTTGCCTACAAAAAAAAAACAATATCATATTTTAGCATTTTAAAATATATCAATACATTCTATTGAACAACAGTAAAAAAACAGTTACCTACTAAAAAAATCAAACTAAATAATTTCGTTAAACTAAAAAATATCCCTGTATATATAAATTTCATAATACCTTAATTAATCATAATTTATCTAAACCTGTCAAAGGATTTAAGCACAAAATCTTTGGTTTCAAAAGTTAAATTTGGACCTTTTTCTTGGGACATGAGCTCGTGCCGTTTCTCTTTTAATTTCCTGTTTACAACTCACTGATGGCACAACTGGCACATTCGATTCTTCGGCCACTTCTGTTTTAGGCTCCACTTTTATAAATGGAATGGATTCAGTTGTTGCAGTTGTGTCTGGCTCTATTTTTACAATATGGCCAGGCTCGATTTTAATGACGGATACAGGCTCTGCTTTTATACTCGGTCCAGGAGTCTGATCTTCATTTGATTCTTGTTTCCTGGAAAATATAGAATAAGAGTAAGATCACTTGGAAACGATGCGGCTGACGAACTTGCCAGAAGAGGATCCAGCACAAGACCTTACTGACCCGAACCCATTGTGCCCATTCCCTTCAAGCAGCTAAGAAGCTGGTTAAAAGATCACACCCGAATACAAGCGGAGAAATGGTGGACCTCGACACCAGGATGCAGGCAATCCAAGGAAGCTATGCCATCCCTGGATACAAAGCTGACCAGGCGCCTTCTGCGCCTAGACAGAGATAGCCTGCGTCTGGTGGCGGGGACCATCACCGGACACTGTTCACTGAATAAACACTTCTACACCCTAGGTATTACTGACAGCCCCCTGTGCAGAGCATGCATGGAGGCGGAGGAAACGGTGGCGCATGTGCTCCTTGAGTGCACAGGCATTACCAAGATTCGCGAGGAGACCCTGGGAACACCAAGATCCCTTGCGGATGCCCTGAGGAGACCGGGAAGTTTAATCTGCTTCTGGAGGGAGGTGGGCTGGTTAGAGTAATCGGCCACCATGGCTTACGCACAATGGTCCACTTCAAGGACTAAGTGCGGAAACCAATACCCCATGATAGATAGATAGATAGAATAAGAGTGTAAATAAAGATATTTAGATTTCCTTTTACTGACAGTTTTCTGAACTAGTTTTCTAATTTAGTGGCTGGGCTGGGACAGACTGGAAGCTTGCCGAAGACAGGGTGTTGTCACACAACTTGAGTGAGGCCTGTACCCAGCAGTGACCTGCGATCGGCTGAGTTGATTACAAGTGTGGTATGTTTAAGTGGTCTATTTTCAAGTTGGAATAGAATTTATTCCTAGAGGTTAATTTCTGGATAATATAGCATATTATGACATAAATGAAATATTATGCTACTTACAGCACATTTTTCTCCAGGATCTCAACAGCTTCCTGAAGTATGCTTGTGGATGCACTAGATGCACCAAAATTATCTTCATACACCTTGTGTTTCTTCATATGCTCTGCATCATTGAACGCTATGGTTTTCAGATGTCCTGAAATTAAATAAGGTATTTTTTTAAGACACTAGTTCTGTAGATAGTGACATCATTAAGAAAAATATTTGCAGATTTGAAGATTGAAAAGAAACAAGTGCAATTCTCTATGTATCATCACTACATATTATAAAACAAAGTCCTCCGCCGCGTCTGTCTGTCTGTCTGTTCGCGATAAACTCAAAAACTGTTGCACCGATTTTCATGTTTTCATCAATGGATAGAGTGGTTCTCGAGGAAAGTTTTAGTATTGTATTGTATAACGGGCTGGTGTCCGCAACTCCACGTCAAAGCGCGTATTTTGCGTATGGGCTATAATCCACCACGCGGGCCCAGTGCGGATTGGTAGATGTCACATGTCTTCGAATTTTTGGTGTTTATGTTCTACGACATGCCGGTTTCCTTACACAAAATTACACAAAGTAACGCCGCCTGCCTGGGTTTGAACCCACGACTTACTGTTCGTAGGTCGGGGCCGCCACCACTGGGCCACCGCTGCTCTCAAAGTTTTAGTATATAATTTGTCAAGTTTTTATACTTTGGCTAAAATATAATGATATTTGTTAGAGGTGTCGGAAAAAAATAAGCAGTCAGGGAGCTTTACATTTAGTCGCGATAACCGACATCCAAGCCGCGGGCATCAGCTAGTCTAGTGTGATTATAAAAATGGCTTACATATGTCAATATTATTTTATGTCAAAAAAGCATACATTCTGGTAGACTCTTTCCACAAATAAGTTAAACTGGAATTACTAATCTGTTAGCCACCGATGGTGTCTGTGATATTATTGTGGTTGATCCAGTGGCATACCTAGAGTTTAACAATACAAAAAACCCATAGGAGAAGCAGACTGTTTAGAGACCCTGACATCATAAAGAGTAGTAGTTTTAGCCAAGGTTGTAGGCTTGTATGAAAGTACCATCACTATTGGTCAATAGATATACTAATTATATTTTTCCCATGTGGTTGTTAACCTCTTGTACACCAAGCAACACTTGGTAACGAATTCTCTATCAGCCACAGATAAGTACAAGCATGTTGCAATGCGTTCAAAAATTACATGTGGATATAGCTATGTTCAAACAGACTACATTCGTACGCTGTTATATGGGAGGTTAATAGGTACATATAGAAGAAAACTTACTCAAGACTATCTCTCCACCCTCGCATTTGTACTCTTCTATTTCACTGTCTTTCTTTATCAGCAAGCGCCTTAGCTCACTCTGACTTTCGCGCAAGTCACAAACTATCTTCACCAGTGGCCGAGTAACTTTTTGGAAATACTGTAAAGTAGAAAGAGGTTTATTATTTATTTGAAAAAAAAAAATATTGATAGCTGCAGCAGCTATTTTCAAATATTTCAAAAATTAGAAATAACACATGACAGCTAGGTAAAGCTTATATTTATCAATACATTATATGGTCACTGTGTAGTTAAGAGTACAGATATAAAACAGTATGAGAAGAGATAGAAAGCAAAACAGAAGAGAAAAAATAGAAAAGCAAATCATTAGAACAGGAGGAACAAAAAAGCATATAAAGAACTGTTAGAATCAAAAGATTGGGTTACAAAAGTTAGAAATGAGAAAGGAATAGAACAAAACAGAAGATCAGACATAAAAGATATTGCTACATCATACTATAAAAAATTATATGAGAACACACAAGAAGAACATGGCGAATTAATAGTACTAAACGATGATGAGGATGAGACCATACCCGACATACTGCAACGAGAGGTGGAAGTAGCATTACAGTCCCAAAGTAATGACAAAGCCCCAGGGCCAGATGGCATTGAAAATGAAATCCTATTATTGGCAAAAGATGCCCTGTTACCACTTACCAGTAATCACAAAACTATTTAATGAAATTATCGCAACCGAAATTATCCCGATACAATGGACGCAATCTAATATAGTATTGTTATATAAAAAAGGTGATAAACTTAATATAGGTAATTATCGCCCAATTAGCCTTATGTCTAACTTACACAAAATATTTGCGAAAATACTGCTAAGAAGACTGGAAAGAAAATTAGACGACAACCAACCAGACGAGCAAGCAGGATTTCGTAGAGGTTACTCAGTATTGGACCATATACATGTTATGAGGCAGATCATAGAAAAATCCTATGAATACAACCAATTATATTACATGGCATATATAGACTACAGCAAGGCTTTCGACTCTTTATTTCACAATAAGATATGGGAGGCCCTAAAAGAACAAGGTATCGAAATCAAGTACATAAGCATACTGAGGAAGATATACAAGCAAAGTACAGCATGTAAACAATTAGAAAAGAAAGGAGAACCATTTAGCATACAAAAGGGTGTGCGACAGGGCGACCCCCTATCTCCAAAACTTTTTTCGACAGTCCTCGAAATTATATTTAGAAGACTAAATTGGGACGGATATGGAATTGACATCGATGGAACCTGGTTAACACATTTAAGATTTGCAGACGACATAGTTCTCTTTGCAAAAACCCCACACGATCTGAATGTCATGGCAAATGATCTGGCATTAGGAAGTCACAAGGTGGGATTAAAAATGAACATGGAGAAAACGAAAGTAATGAACTAATGACCAACAGACATAAGAATGAAACCATCAGGGTTGGCCAAAATGAGATAGAATATGTGGATGAATACATCTATCTAGGCCAAATTATCTCACCCACAGACAACATTGAAAAAGAAGTCAACAGGAGAATAGCAAACGGATGGAAAAGATATTGGAGCATGAAAGAAATAATGAAAGATAAAAAACTGAACATATCAATTAAATCTAAGGTATTCAACACATGCATTCTCCCTGTATTGATGTACGGAAGTCAAACATGGGCCCCCACTAAACTGAACAGCAAGAAATTAAACATATGCCAGCACTCGATGGAGCGAAGCATGATGGGAATCCAGAAAAAAGATCGAGTCAGGTTAGAAGACATCAGGTAAAAGACAAAGGTTCGGGACATAGCAACAAATGTCAGGAAACTAAAATGGAAATGGGCTGGGCATATGAGTAGAGGAAAGGAGAAGTGGAGCAAGAAGGTCACAGAATGGTACCCCAGGAATGGCATAAGAAAGAGGGGAAGACCCCGCCAAAGATGGGAGGACGACCTGGTCAAATTCGCAGGTGTGACCTGGAGCAGGGTTGCCAAGGATAGAAATGAGTGGAAAGGTTGGAGGAGGCCTTTGCCGATTGGCAATCAGCAGATGACAACCTAGATTTTATATAAGTTAGACTAACTAAAGAAACTGTATTACGTACTGTTGAACAAATGGCTTTATTATTATTATGGTCACTGTAGAAGAGCATGAGTAGGAACTTATAGTATTAACTAAATGTTCAAACTCGTATAAGTCTTAAGCTTTCAATAATAATCAATAACTTAGAAATAATCAACACTTTCAACACTTACCATTTCCTCCGAGCCCTTTGAAAGCGTACATTCAAGGTAAAAAGGAAATCTAAATGATTTTGTTATAGTAATATGCAAACTTTTACTATTTTCTTTCTTTTCTATTTTAAATTTGTTCAAGTTTTCGAGATTTGATAGTAATTGAACACCTCTTTCAATGAACTCATTTTCGTTTGGTAGTTCAAGGCCATCATTGCTTTCCTGAAAAAGTTAAATTTAAAATTAGTATCTTTCTTTTTTAATTGCTTTTATCATCTAATATGATGTGATGGCTATAAGAGTAGAAAAAGATCAAAGAAACAATTGATGTTCTGTGTGAAACTTGGTATAACTAGAAAGGGTGTCGTGAGATGAGAGCTACTAGAGAAGTATAGAAAAAGACATTCTACGCCCACCCTAAATAAATTGGGATATGGGCAAGAGAATGATGGTGATGGTGATTATATATTACCATGTAGGTAATGTAATACAAAAGGCTATTACTGGAAATTCAAACACTTTCTACTGCCAATACGGTGAGGTACATAATCAGTTGTTTTGTGCCCACAAACTGCAATTCACAACTTATCTACTGGAATCAAACGAGGCTTCGTAAATGAACGATTACTATCCACTCGAATATAGCTCTTGATGGTTTTAAAACGTCTTATTATGAAGAAAATACCTTGAGTTGAGCAAGGAATGCTTTTTCTGAAAATATTGTAGTCCAGACACTTAAATAATCCGTGATGCATATTTCGTATCCACGTTCTTGTGAAAATAAAAGAAAATATTGGGTTTCTTTGATTCTTTTCCACATTTTATTGAAAAAATTTGTGCGATTTGTTTGTACACAACAATAAACAATAATTTACTTAGTTCATTTTCCCGTAATGACACTGACGGATCATAAGTGACAGATGTCAGATGTGTGAAGTGTGGCTACCATTTTTATCGATTTTAAAATCCAATTTAGTCGAGTTACATAAACTAAATCGTCAAAAAGGTTTTCTAACCGACTATCTTGTTAAACTCGACTCCATGGTTCTAAAGAAGTCTAAACGGTAAATATTTTACTGCATGTTATTATTGAAAAAAAAGTCACAATTGATTGTATTGTGACTTTTAGGTGATTTTGTTTTTTTTTAAGATATTTTTATCATAGCTATTTCCATTGAGCTATTACTACTACGTTTGTAAAAGACAGCGCGAACAAAATCTGTGCTCCGTTCAACTGCGGTCGGCTGGCCGCAATTCACTCAGCCGCTATAAATACGGGGTTAGCCGAACCCCGCGCGCCCCGCATTGTCGCGCTTGTTGCACAAATTTCGCGTTGTCTTCTTTTTAGGTAGTAGGTAGGTAGGTTGTAGCTCAATGGCTAATTCCCGATTATGTTGGGGTCAGCTTCCAGTCAAACTTCAATTTGCATATGATCAGCTGACAGCGTATAATAAAGTTTTTATGTATATATATATATGTATTAGTATATGTATTTAGCCATACATAAAAGAAATAGCCAGTTTTCAATAAAAACATTTACAACAAAATAAAAAAGTAGGTACCTAACCTACATTCTTCATTAGGGAAACTCAAACACCAAAACATATCCTGCAGTTTAGTTAAAAACCAACGGTGGCAGAACCCAAAATGAGGGAAATTGAGAGTCATATATTTTGTACTGCCTTCCGTTATAGTATAGCGTGATCTTATAGATTAAATTGCCAATAATTTGTATCTCTGAAGAACTAAGGTGGTATAAGATTTCAGAAACAACAAAAATACATACATTAAATACATTGTGGACACTCCTAGGTACGTACCTATAAATTTAATGCACCGCAGTCGTAGTCGTAGGTAGGTACCTATATCACGTTCGTCGATTTTTAAATCAAACATATTGTGGCAATGCGCTAAGAACCCTCTCCGCTTTCAGAAATATGTAGGTATTTTAAGGCAACAACCGCGACTTGAAGAAATAGCAATCTTCACTTCTATTTCAAGACTGACGAAGACAAGAACTGGGTACCTATTTTTGTACATATTTTTGAATTTGATGAAATTTTATAAATTGTGTTCAAAGTGCTACCTAAGGTTGCGATCTTGGGACAGATTATTTTGTAAGGTACTTCGCTACATAAATCTAACGGTAACGGTAATCGAACGAGAAAAATTGACAGTTTACAGTAACTAGATGTGCTGGCGACTGTACCTAAAAGAGACGGCGCTAATGGACTTTTGTTGCTAACCGTACTTCTTTTTTTAGGAAGTGTTAGATACCTAAATATCTACGAGACTTATATGAACATCCTAACTTCCAATACTTAATGTTCCCTAACATATTGCCTTCCGCATACTTGTCCCTGTCCACGGAGTGACTTATTGGAGGTCAGAGCCACCCGATAAGTAATTAAACTTGATATTTGTGGTTGCTTTCTGATTAAAATAATGTATGAGGTCTACCTATTCTAAAATAATGTATGAGGTATAACTAAGCCATAACACCGAAAAAATAAAATATCCTAGTTGTTTTGTTTTTAGCCAATTTACATTTCACATAAAACCATTTCTACGACTTAGTATGACGTATACGACGCGGCGACGTAGTAAACTAGCGTATTAGGTTCAACATGCAATGAATGTCACACGTGTGCGTTTTCTTCATTTTGTGCGGAAAAAAAAAGTCCACAGGTAGGTGTATACCTACCTGTGGACTTTTTTTGACTCATACAAAGTTCAAATCGGTTCAATGCATAAAGTCGGAACTCGGAGGTAATATTTACTTTAATAGACAAATTAACATTTATTTGTGTTCTAAATTCAAAAATACAAAAAAAAAACTATTTTTTATATCGGCTTGTACCTTTGCTTCTCCTCAACCTGGCTAAAACAAAGCGCGGAAAAACAAACAGATGCGAGTGAAGCAGCGTATGCAGCGGCTGTATATTGGAGGACAGAAGATCAAGATGGAACTTACCACGGCTTACTGGCGGCGAAAGTAAGAGTTACTCCACAGAAGCCAGTATCGATTCCGAGACTCGAACTGCAAGCGGCCCTCCTAGGAAGCAGACTGGCACACTCAGTAGAAGAAGAAATGTACCTGAAGATAGCAAAGAAGACGTTTTGGACATACTCCAGCATCGTACTTTCCTGGATCAAGACTGACCCCAGAACTTTCAAGACGTTCGTAGCTCACCGCTTGACAGAAATAGAAGATCTCACCGAACCGCAGGAATGGAGATGGGTGCCCACGGCGCAGTACCCTGCATTTTCGCCCACCCATTTACCCACCCGGACAACCCACTCCACATGCCGGACGTGCTGGACATCGTGGCCTACCGAGGGCTACACTGCCAGATCACGCAGCAAGTATTGGACGACGAGATGCAGTCGGACCATCACCCTGTTCTCGTCGTCCTCTCGGGGATGCCGACCCGACTGAAACCCGCGGCGCCACGTCGAAAAACCAACTGGAAAGAATTCACAGAGAGGATTGAGACCACCACTCCATCTCGGCCTATCGTCACCTCCGCGGACGTGGACCAGATGGCGGCAGATGTCACTGCTTGCATACAGAGCGCCTTGGAAGCGGCGACTACAACTGTATCGCAGGAGAGCGCGGCGACTCAACGGCAGCCGCCTCTACCTGCGTACCTACAGAAGATGGTCGCCGACAAGAGGCGCCTTCGCAAGCAGTGGCAACAATTGAGATGCCCTGTTTTGAAGAGGAGGATAAACCGTCTCGCGGAAAAGATCAAGGCCGAGATGAGAAGCAGGAAAGCCGAGAGCTGGGAGGACAGAATAGAGTCGACGGCCGGCAGCTGGCCGTCTATCCACCAACTCTGCCGCCAGCTCACGAACACCCCAGCTCCGGTGCGTCCGCTAGTGGATGGCGGAGGGGCGCTCAAGTACAGAGCAGAGGACCGGGCGGAGGTCTTCGCCCAGCACCTGGAGCGTCAGTTCCAACCGAACCCGACTTCCGACCGCGAACATGTCGCAAACAGTCGAGCAACACCTTGGGGACTACTTCGCCACGCCGGTAGCTCCCGAGGAGGACGCCATATTTTTCTCGCCTGGGGCAGTCAGACGCGCCATCCTTAGGACGAAGCCTAGGAAGGCCCCCGGTGCAGACGGTATCACCAACACAGCGCTGCGCCACCTGCCACTCCGTATGGTAGCGGCGCTGGCGCGCCTGTACACGGCGATACTAGGCACCGGGGCCTTCCCCGCTTTGTGGAAGGAGGGGCGCGTCATAATGCTGCCTAAGGCGGGGAAAAACACCCTGAAACCGGAGAGCTACCAGCCCGTTACGTTGCTGCCGACCACCTCCAAGGTGTTCGAAGTACTCCTGTTGCGGCATCTCCAGCCGCACATCACGCCACGGCCGGAACAATTCGGGTTTCGGTCGGAACACAGCACGACGCTCCAGCTGTCGAGGGTACTGCACGACCTGACAGCTGCATCCAACAAGAAAGAGGAAACCGTTGCAGTATTCCTCGACATGGAGAAGGCCTTCGACCGTGTATGGCACGACGGCCTGATTTACAAGCTGGCCACCTCTGGAGCGCCCCGTCGCGTGGTAAGAGTGGTCCAATCCTTTCTGTCCCAAAGGAGCTTCCGCGTGGTGGTCGAGGGAGTGCTCTCCAGCGCCCGCCCGGTGCTGGCGGGCGTCCCGCAGGGCAGCTGCGTGTCGCCAGCGTGTTACTCACGTTATACGGACGACATCCCCACTACGCCACAGGTGAAGCTCGCGCTGTATGCTGACGACGCCGCGTTCATCGCCACCTCGCTTAACGCGGGGCACGCGGCGGTCAAAACGCAGCGCGCGCTCGACCTCCTCCCTGACTGGCTGTCCAAGTGGCGGCTGTCTGTGAACGTGGGTAAGACGCAGGCGATAGGATCCCACCGCGCCTGACTCTCCAAGGTGCCGAAGTCGATTGGGCGCCCCGGGCCAAGTACCTGGGTGTGACCATCGACCGCCGGCTCACCATGGGGCCACACGTCCGCCAGGTCGCGGGCCGGACCAGGGCCGCCCGCGCCCAGCTCCGTCCAGCGCTCTCGTCCCGCATCCCGGCGCGCGTCAAGTTGGGCGTGTATAAAACATATATACGCTCAATACTGACGTACGCCGCCCCCGCCTGGTTCGCCCTCACTAGCGAGGGAAACAAGAAGATTCTCCGCGCGCAACAGACGCTTGCGCTGCGGACCATAGTTGGCGCCCCTCGCTACGTGAGGAACGATGTCATCCAGCGGGACCTCGGGATTGAGAGCCTGGACGACTTCATCCGACGCCTCGCGACGGGAATGTTCGCGCGTGCCGACGCATCTGCTTGGCCACACGTCAAGCACCTAGCGCCCTGGCATGCGCGCCCCCCTGATCCGAGGCGACTCCCCCGCGACCTGGTAGCGGACGATGACCCCACCCCACCGGATTGACCCGGGTAAGCTGTACCAGGCTACACGCAGCTTATCTGCACAATATGACTCCACCCACTACATGCACCCAACTGCGTGCCGTATTCTAAGTTAATATAGGTACGTCACGCAGTGAAACCACACATGCACGTCTCTACATTCACGTAGACTCACGCGAAGGAAAGCGGCGCGGGCCCGCGACTGACGCACTCACTGGGCGGTGTTACACAATACAATACCGCCCACACACACGTCGGTTCCTCAGTCTGGTCCACTGCTGGCTAGCTCTGGTTAGTGGGGCGGGCGGAAACCACACATCCACTGTAGGTGCGCTATAAGTCGGCACCTCTGCCGCTGGTCGTCCTCCGCCGGGCCTCCCTCGGGTCTCACCTGGCGGGGACAGACCGCCCGAGGTGCCGTGAAGAAAATAGCGCTGTGCAACAGCGCTGTGGCGCGCCTACAGTCCACAACATAGCAACCACACACATGGGCGCATGTTGCCACCATGCGCCCAATTAACCAATGGACAGTGTCCACCCCGAGGACGGGTCCGTTTTAGCGGACCGCGGTATAGCTTCCGCGGCAAGGGGACATAGCCCCGGAACCACCTACCGCACCCCCTTGCGGCGTTGTGAATACTACTCGGTAGAATGAGCGTCAGTCGCAGCCCAGCCATCGAGGAAGAAACAACTAGAAGAAAAGGGGACAACCCGAAACCTAGGGAACACCGAATATTAGGAAGAAAGAAAAAGGGTGTTTTATTCTACGGTGCCTAACTACCCCTATTCCCCCGAGGTCCTGCTCTACTAGGTCGTCAGTACCCGACCATACCATACGCATTCAGGGGTGCGTGGAGGCGTGCGCCACCAGCAAGTACTGCAAGGAGCGCCCGTCTACTATTGTGGGAGATTGTCCCAGGTTGACTGGACCCCAGGGTCTGGCCATCCGAAAGAAACTTCAAATCCACTTGTATCAAAATGTACAATTTTTTAATATACCTACTCAGATTTTATTTTTCCTTGAAATGGCTTCGTTATAGCCGTTAAATGATTCCCTGAAAATATTTCGTGTATGAATAGGTAGGTACCTATACCTTATAAAGGTGTAAAATACGTCTTAACGAAGCCGATAGGCACTTATTCTCCCCATCATTGCGATATTTTTTTTGTTCTACAACGTTCCCACGTTCTAGTTACGGAGATATTGGGGGTCAAAGTTCCAACTTTTTGACAAGTTTTTTTAAAATACAAGTTTTTTTATGTAAGATTTTTAAACACCTCCACGACCCCCGTACTATTCAATACATCCATCAGCACAATGTTTTGAGTGCGTTACATTGAGTTCTACCACAAAACATGATTTTTCGCCCCAAAAAAAGAAGTCGTTTCCCAGCAATAATTTTCGCGTAAGGTTACGGTTAGGTTGACGGCTTCGTGATGAGGCTGTTTACACCCTGTATAGTTTGGAACCGATCAGCGAACCGGTATCAAGATACCAATTTGCCACATCATAAAGATAGACTTTGGTTCATTGCTACATACTTACTAAACATAGTTTCATTTTATCATAGTTCCCTTGAAAGAAGTTGCGGGAAGATGATCTATCTCCAACATCGTTACGTGAGGCTACCTTATCCCAATTACGGCGGTAGGGTAGGTATAGATGTGGAGCTGTATCGCAAAAGATGTTTCACCTCCTAATCCCGCCTTCTGTGCCTCAAAGCACGCACGCAGTCGTGACCTTTGCGGTTCATAAGACGAAGGCCGTACCTGCTGGTAGTTTTGCTCCAACAACATTTATCAATTATTGTCATGCCTGCGACATGAAAAAGACTGATTACAGTAATGGTTGAATAAGTTATCCGTAATCTAAAGCGTCTAGATTACAAGCATGATATTCCGATATAGATCGTTTCGGCATAGGTACAGTATTGCATTAATATATCAAGTGCGGACACAGCCGTGCACACGAGGACTGTGGAAGGGTGTGCAAGGTGGAATAAATGATGTCATTCATCAACTGCTATGTCGTATCGCAGGCACGAATGACACCAGTGTTGTCACCCTCTCATTTTGTATTTCCCTCCTTCTAAATTCCTTAAATCTGACACGTTTTCAAAATGTTTCCCTACTTATTCAAATAAAACATAATCAGCTTCATTATTTATTATAATTTATTTACTGTTTTCAATATTCTTTGATTTAAAATCTATGGCCCACAAAACCATTCACACGGTTTGTTTGTGGGGAGTGTGGGGACATCAGTTTTTTTTTCAAGTACGGTCCTGAAAAGCATCAATTGTTAACTGACTAACAATTGTTGTTGTTTTTTTGTCTTCAGTGGTCTTTTTTAATGAATATAATGCATTTCACTCGTAAAAATTACTCTATCAAGGTCCCCTTCACCTAAAACAATCCCTCCATTCTAGGAGAAAATACTCTAGCGTGGAAACACTGAATGACATCAACGTATGTGTTATTCGTATACAGAAACATACGGTTGGTTTGAAAAAATGTACAGGAATTCGTAACAGGTGTTGTTAGTAGCAACATTTCATGTGTGACAATGAATGAATGCGCTGTTACTACACACGGCTGGTAATGCTGAAATAAAATTTTACGTTGGAAAATTTTTAGGTTGTTTGTTTTTTGTTTGATTAATATGTTGTGGAAGTGCTGATGAGTTTGCCATTCCTCTTTGTAGGTAACGTAGTAGATCATTCTCTTGTGTAAATTACTGGTATCCTTTTATAATAAATACCAATGTCGGTGTAGTTAAAATTATTTCACTGTAGAAAACTAAATAAGATCAACTTCAGAGACGTGCATTTATTTAAAGTATTCCATTACACATTCCATCTTCGTGCATATCGGGCTGCGTATGTTAAGTAGTAGTATTATACCAGAAGTTCGCGGAGACCCGACAAACGGTTCCATAACTTATAATTAACTCATACTCTCATACGTCAAATGTGAATCCTGTGCGAAGCCATGAAAATACAGTATAGGTACCTAGGTATACAATGTAGTTGTAAACTTTGTGCTACCCTAAGCTTAATTACTTTATTCATAAATTGTTGATTTAATCTTTTAATCTGGACGCTCTTAGTGTGCACGTCTTTCTACATCGTTCTCACATATATGTATAATCTCAAAATGATGTAACCAAGATTTTGTAACAATATTTTAATTTTAAAAGAGTGTCCATGGAGTTTCTTGCCCGTTCTTCTCCATAGAGATCTACGCTAGGGAATGGGAAACTACAGTACCTACTTTCTCAAGTTATTATGCCTTGTGACTGAGACTGTAGCTTTGATTTTCTTTTTTGTATTTTTGACATTCAAAAGTGCCTTATTGGTCTAATTGAAATAAATCTTTGAGTTTGAGTTTGAGTTTGCTGAGTTACACTGTTTTGATCCCACTAGAATATTCCAAACACCAAGATTGAAAAAATTCCATCAGTCTTCGTCGACGACGTGATTTATTTATATCGCAGATAAATAATAAAACCTAAAAGAGCCGAAACAATAAAAGGGAGTGTTAAAGTTAATTTGCGTAATCCTCCCAATAGCCTAACGAAGTTTTTTATTGCTTTCCTCGCTGCAATATAAATTCGTTAAATGGCGACGCTTAAAATTAAGATCATGGTAACGTCTATCCTACTGTTTGCGAAAGGTCATAAAGAGGTCGAACAATGTGTACAATTTAACGGCAGGATCGTTTATTTATCTGCTGGATAGCCCCGTGTAATGTGCCATCGAAAAACGCTTAGGTGTTATAGAGAATTACAGGGGCCAAGTCGTATTGTTCCCCCTTTAAATTGATGTTGGGTACCGCAATTGGAACACCCCGAACTACCTGATAAGGTTGTAATTGCTTTAATGTCCTATGTGGGAAGATAACCTTACAAATCGTTTTAAACAAGTCAAGGAACGTATTGAGTCATGACTCAAGACAAATGTTCGAGATATTGAAACTTGAGAGGTATTGAAACTTTCTGTGAGCATGGGCTTAGGCAGAGTGTCAAGACTTGTGTGAGCGGTAAATAAAAAAAAATGTCTGAGATGGACCCAATTAGGTACCTACGTACTGAAAATACATGAAGTTTCGTACTGAATGCGAAACATATAAAATTCCCTAGATGTCTAACCAAAATAACATAGCACCCATTTTCACGCATATTTGGAAACAAATAAAAACCTTGCTGCTTATTTCAGGCAACAGGTACAAACAATAAAAATAGAAAACCTATTTAATAGAAGCGCTAAAATTGCCATATTATTTGATAAATACAAGACTAAAGCCTTTGTTCCAGAATGCGAAATTGGTCTGGGAATTTGGTACAGTACGATCCTGTTTTCGTAACCCTAGGTCGGGTATGATTAGGAATTGAACTTTGAACGTATGGAAACGATTACAATCTCTGTTATTGGATGGTGTAAAGTGGCCCATGTGAAAAGATTGGAAAACGAAACACATTTAGCTTGCTGATAAATTGTATGACAGTTTTATTGAAAATGTTTGGGGGAAAGATGTATTGATAATCACACTGAGTGCTTTTTTTTGCTGGCGTTGACAATGTGAATGTTATATTCAGATATTTGAAGAAAATTCAGGCAAAATATGAATGCTAAGTAGTTCCGTTCGATTCTTAGAAAGGTTTTGTGTATTTGTAGAAATATATATTTGAATTAGGTAATTCGTATCTTTAAAGCTTTGTCATATTTGGCTACAAAAAGAATGCTTGCATTAATTTACTTGAGCTGCGTTCGTTTTAAGTACCTCAAGGTTTTTTTTATTCCGTTGATACGTCCTTTTTTAGTTTTCCAAATCTTAACTGTTTCTGCTATCTACAGGCACGCTATATCTTACGTTTTGGCACTACAGTATGAATCGCTCCGGAGTTCGGCGATGCCCAAAGACCAACGATGCCTTGTTAATATCACCTTTCCTCCTGCACGGGTCCGGACAACGGCCATTCATTTCGCTTTTACCACGCAATCATTCAATTGTTAAATGGGCGTTCGTGTTGACAAATCTAGTGTTTACCTGATAATCTTTGGACCACAAGAATATGTTCGTTTTCATAATATTGGCACTATAGTATACTAATGTAAGAAGATACTATTTGTAGGTAGAATTAAATAACATCAAAAAACATAACACTACCTGCAAAAACGAGATTCTCTGGAAAAACTGGTGTAAAAATAGTAAAAAACAAGTGCTGTACACTATTGGTTCTTTGTTCAGTAGAAATTATGGTATAATCTCGTTACAGAATAATATTGTGTTTTTCCGCTGAAACGGGACTTGGTCGGAAAACCCGTTGTCCGTAAACAACAAATATTTGAGCGGTTAGTTTATTTATTTTATTGAGCTGTTCAAAGCTAGTTCTATGTTTATTTTTCTTTGTTTTCATTCTACAGCTTTGATTCCACACCATTTTATCTATTCGATTTTCGTAAATATTAGAACTGTTAATAGGGAAATAGGAACGACTCCCTTGTGTGTGATTTTTGATCATTATCTTCGCTTGGAGTGCGAAAAGTATTTTCACGAGTCATAAACTTTGTATGATAGAGGTTCAGATAATGTATGTGCATTATTTATTATCGTAATAGATGTTTCTTTTGCAGATAATAAGGATATTTATTTGAAATATTGTTTTGGACATCAGTAAGGCATTGTAGAACTCGAATGGCATTCAATCGAGGAACAAGGTGGTACCTGGTACTAAGTATCCTTACTTGACATTGATTCTATTAAGTTTAAAATAAACTCGAAGTTTCAATAAAAAACATCCTAAAGCGATTTTAAGAATTGTGTAGATAAAGGTATATAGATAGACAGATAGGTACCATCAATATCCCTATTGCTTAAATTGTGTAACAAAATCAGATTATAATCAAAAGGCAGACATTTTAGATGAAGAGGGCCTCGATAGGAAAGGAGAATCTCTTTAATTCTCTTCAATTTATCAAAGTCGCCGTAAGGCCGGCGGCGTAAACAAAGTGTTTTAATTAAACGACCGAACTGATTGCTTAATCGTGTCTAAAATACTTCTACAGTACTTTTTTGGGTTTTCGTATTCACGTTTCTATGATTGTAACAAATTCCGTCGACAGCATGATGCTAAAAACTCGATCGTTTCTCGAGATCTTTTTAGTTTTGCCGAGATGTTTACCTGTTCTTTCAGCTTTAATAAGGTGGTATAAAAACTAAACTAGGTAAATTTTAACCACTGCAACTCCTGAAAGCCAGAATCAACAGTGGGTAGCTGCCACTGTATGGTGGTAGCACCAGAAATGCGCCAATGCAATGAAGCTTGATGCATTTGCGGAGAAACAATTTAACTGTCTTGGATCCCGCAACGAAATTAATCAGAAAAGAATAGTGGAAAAGTAAGACAACAATTTCCAGTAATTACCATTTAAATTAGATAACTGTGCCGTTTCCTCGATTTCTTTAAAAATGCGATTATTAAATAAATCTAATAAGCAGTGTTCTAGTATGAGGTTGGGTATACACAACCCAAGCTTCGGAGGAGTAATAACCACGACCACCTCAGCTCGAGAATTAATTTCACGAACAATTTCAACAGACTAGCCGAATGGCGCAACCACAATCGCAATATTGGTAAGCACAATTATATCGTATACCAACATTCAAAGTTTTCCTTATCGGTACTCAATTTTCAGATGAAAATCCACTCAAAATTTGTTTGGAAACAAAATTTATTTCGCATTAATTCCGTTCCAATTCTTTTAATCTGGCGCGCCTGGATTTTGTTTAAAATTTATTAACTCGTGTTTATTAGCTAGTCCTGAGAGACGACCGTGCTTTCAAAATGCATTGGAATATTGCAAGAACGTTCTTTTAGACAATTTAGACAGTAACTCTAGAATCCAAAAATACGAGTTCATTTTTCAAAGACCCACCCACCTGCTTTGAAATTGTGTTTGATATTTCAGCTTTCCCTCAAAATTATTTGAGTTTTAGTGCGCTATCCACATGCAAAATAAATGTTCTCCGAGCAGAATTGATTATGGCATGCCGCCAATGCTTCGTGGCACAGTTGGCGAATCCCTGTTTCACCCATTTATAAGCGAGAGGTATTGAGTGAGGTATTTTTCCGCGTGATCAGGTGATCCGTACGTCGTATTACTTTTTCACCTAGGTGTACGCATAGCAGGGACGTTCGAAATACCCCCTGCCAAACATTTATCACGTTGTTCGTTTATTGCTTTTTTCAGTACTGTGGGGTAATATAACGATGAATTGAAATGATACGAGCAAATTGAATTCGATGTTTTTTGACAACTTTCCCGTTTGGGAATACCAGCACGTATGCGTAAAAGACATTCGTATTTGAAAAGCTGTTTAAGATTGTGTTGATGTTACCAAACAAGTTGTTGAAGACCGTACGACGGAAATGTTAGGCACATGGAAATTAGGAAAAGCTTGATAACTTGAAGTTCTGATTTAATTTAGGGAGCTCGAAGTATTTGTGCCGAAGGCGTGGTAGGCTCGAGGCATGAAATGTCTTGAAAGTTTTAAGACGATTTTATCATAAAGCCTGTAGCATATTTTATGGCTTAGCAACTTCAGATGACAGATGGTTCCTGTAGCTTTATATAAAAAAAAAATATATAAGTGGTATCGCGCAATCCTTACTATTTGTTCAAAGTGATAGAATTATAATTTCAACAAGCCAGAGTTCAGCTGACCAAACATTTGCGGTGTCCCAAACAAAGTTCAATAAAAATGAAATCCTCTGACATTTTGAAATCCAAATAAATAATTGCTTTAATAAAAGTCTGTAAAGGGGTTGTTATCTGCCTAAACTTGAGATTAACAAATATTTGAAAAATGTAATAAATCCCAATAGATCTTATTTAAAAGGTCATTTTATTGAAGATAAATGATCCTTGGAAAAAAAAGTTCTCTCCTTAATCTCGATTCTTGATCGTATTAATCTTGGATCTGAAAGGGGAAATAACTTTGTTATTAGAATGTTCGACAATTCGTTATATTGGGTTCATAAAAATATTATTTTCTAGACTGTTAAATATGAAATACACACATCAAAAGTATCTAGGGATCAACATATATTTTTGCAATAACTTTTCTCCTGATTGATATTAATTAAAATTTTCTTTAAGGATTCATCAAATAAAGTGTTTTCGTTTGTCACAGTAACGATAAACCAAGTCACCTTTGCATTAATAAAGAAATTTGCCATTTTCCTAATAAAGGGATTTTTGACATTTGAACCACTAACATTAAAGTTCGAAAAAAAGACTGAAATAACAGTTTTCTTTAAAATTTTATTGGGTAACTTAAACAATTAATAATCCGTGTTTCTACCGCGAACACTAACAACACAAGAACATCGGTTTGGCATACTCAAAATGAGTTCATCCAAATCACGCTGTGGAATGGCCGCCCATGTTCGTTGCAACAACAAAAAAAGGTCTTCTTGCGACTGGATACCCTCCATATTCGGCAGAGCTCTTCTCTGTAGCATATCCCATGCATGCTCAATCGGGTTCAAGTCTGGCGACTGAGCAGGCCAGGGCAGGACATTGATGTTAGCTGCGGCGAGAGTCTGTCTTACAACTCTTGCGGTGTGCGGTCGTGCATTATCATGCATTAACTGAAATAAGGGACCGATTTGCACTTGTAGAGGAACGATGACGTCTGATATAATCGTCTCAGCATAAATTTGAGCGTTGAGGTTGCCTCTGATCCAAATCAACTCAGTTCTTCCGCCGATCCAAATACCCGCCCATACCATGATGGTTCCACCACTATAAGGATGGACTTCCTGGCAGGATTTTAATCGCTGTTGGCGTCCAGGGGTTCTCCAGTGTCGTATACGTCTTGTATCCGGTCTCATACCAAAACGAGACTCATCAGAAAAGCACACGAAACGCCATTGTTCTTCTGCCCAATTTCTGTGTTCAAGAGCCCATTGATATCGAATCCTACGATTGTGCATTGCTATAGGTGGTATCCGTAGCGGTCTTCGGGAATGAAGGTTCACTTCATGCAAGCGGTTTCTGACTGTTTGGTCGCTAATTAAGTTCCCTGAAGAGTGATGAAGCCTCACGGCTAACATCATGGCGGTTATTGTTGGAGCTCTTCGAGTTAAGATTTGAATGTATCGGTCTTGTCTCCGTGTGGTGCAGCGATACCGTCCTCCATGGCGCTCAGCCACGGTACCAGTGCTTCGGTAACGTGTCCAAAGTCGACTGATAACACTCTGACTTGTATTCAGAGCTAAAGCTACAGTACGTTGCCGGGAACCAGCTTCTATCATTCCCACGGCTCTGAGCATTTCTTCCCTGCTTAAATGACGTCGCCGCTCCATAATAACGTTGGTTTTAATCAGTAGTAGGGAAACAGTAGCACTAATAATGTCTTCAATGCGTTGTATGTTTTTATAGGGAAAATATTGACAGCTTATTTTCATCTTTTACTCGAATTTGATTGAGAGTTCCTGATTCAAATTATGAAATGCACCAAAAAGGATCCATATAAATTTATAAAATCATAAATTTATTACAAAGCCACATCTCAATCTCAAGAAATCCGCATAAAAATGCTTGATCCCTAGACATTTTTGATGTGTGTAGGTACTTTAAAATATTTACGCTCCAAATTAAAACTTTACTACTAACACGTGTTTGTTTGTTTTAAAATAACCGTTACCTAATAATATATCCATTTGGAATATTTTGATCCTTTATATCGTTTCGCAGAAAAATATGCCGTTTCCAAAAGTTGTGGTCAGGAGCAATATTTTTTGCTCAAAGGTATTTTCGCAAATTATAATAAAACGATTTCATTACAACAGAGAGACGAGCAAATAGGTACACCTGGCCGATGCAAATGGCCCCCTAAATGGTTATTGCGTCATTGGGCATCATATTACGTTTTTGTGTCATTTTGCCGTACCAACACTGATTACTCGTACAATTCTGGAAATACTCGGACTGATTCTCAATGAGGATGGTTAATGAAAGGATTATTTTCGGGAAAACTTACAACATGGTGTTGTACAATCTCTCTTTATTTTCGGCGTTGCTAAATTAGTAGTTGTACGTGAGTGAATGTATTCAGAATTTAAAGGAATAGTTGGAAGCCGATCATGAAGTTCAACTAAAAACTAGATAATCTGTTAGCAGTAAGCTCGGACTAACTGACAATATTCCGAGCGTGGTTTAATTCGAATATTATGTTCATAATTTGTTTTACTTCATTCAACAATTTGGAACATCTAACGTCTGACGGGCAAATTGTTACAGTTCATCTTCAACCAAAAAACTATATATAATAAAAATTGTAGTTTTAACATAAGACTTGCAAAAGTTTCCTTGTTACTAATGAGAATATTTATTTCCCACACTACTGGAATGAGAAATGGATTTTCTAGCGTTGACCTAATTCTAGGTATGTAGGAAACTCTTGTTGATCAGAAAAGAACTTGCTTTGGAACAAATGCCAAGTCTCAGGTCTTGAAATTTCAAGTTTGTAGCAAATTGCTATCTGATTGTTTGTATCTTTAAGTAGCTGAAATATTGATCGTGTAATAGTATATCGTCTGATTTCGCAGCAGCCGTAATAAGGTATCCATTAATTCGTTCACAAAATGTGGGTGCACGGCACAATACCCTCTTAGCTAGGTACAAATTGGATTCAAATTGGATTAGGTACAACCCTACCCCTACCCCCCTCCACTCTATAATTCGACAAAATGTATTTGTTACAAGTTAGATAGTTGCAACCTTGATGAAGTTTCCATTAAGTGGAATTTTTTTGGTTATAATTCAACTACAGTTGCTGAACTTACGCAAAATTTTCACCACTTATAACGGTTACCGACCGTCCCTAAGGTTGAATACCATAATACGACGAAATGTATTTGTTACAAGTAAGATAGTTGCAACCTTGATGAAGTTTCCATGAATTATTTTTTTTTGGTTTTCTCAACTATACCTAGTTGCTGAACTTACGCAAATTTTTTACCACATAGAACGGTTACCAACCGTTAGCAAACACATTCATGAATGAATTCAGAGACAGTAAGGTACGTTTACTGTTACAGATTTGTTTTGCTTTGTGTAAAAGTTTTATAACTTTATTTATCTGTGCAATATACTTTATGGTAACAGTTTAACGGTTTACGATTTCTTTTTGGCTCAATTTTCGTCGTGGGGTGCCGCTTGTCTTGTACGGACGGTTACCCGCCTATTTATTATTTTGCTTACCAAATGTCTGTACTTAGCCACAAGTAAATTATGCTCCGTAATCTCGTCCTCATTTAGTACTTGTAGTTTGCACTTCTTGCTAACTCGCTATCACATTTTTTTAAAGATGAATCGATTTCATCAAAACGAAAATGTTATCTGTGGTCCGGTCTTGGCGCGCTCTGTCCTGACATCTGTCAACTCATTGTACTTTTTTATGAAGCGCGCAGGTCACGTTTCCGATAGTAAAGTTCCGAAAATTTTGTAATTACGAAACCGAGATGGGAAAACATCGAAGAAAACGAGACGAATAGATGAGAAACTCAACGAACGTCTGCGAGAACTAGAAAATCGGTTGAACAAGCGAAAACGTAGTCGTCATCGAAACTGGTAAGCTTTTTTGTTTAAGTAACTACCCACTCGTCTTTTCCTAGAAATACCTGGCACCCTGGCATAAGATGCTCATATCTCTAGAGTTTTCACGAGAGGTCTCGAGAGGATCTTAGCCATCTAACAATAGAACGACATCACAAGAGCTTTCACGAGAGGTCAGCCGATGGTGTACACGTTCAGCTGTTCGCACATGTCTCTAGAGTTTTCACCAAAGGGTAACCATGAGAACACCAACTGTGCCAACAATTAGTAAGACATCGCTAGAGCTTTCACGACAGGTTAGCCGATGATCTAAGCCATCCTACAATAGAACGACATCACAAAAGCTTTCACGAGAGGTCAGCCGATGGTGTACACATTCAGTTGAACTCTCATAACCTCGTCCCTACTGCATCCCTTGAGCTATCACGAGAGGTTAGCCGTGGATTTAAATTCGACCATTCAGAGGCCTAACTCTAGTTATTCTTTGTAGACGAGTATGAAACCCGCTCCAGTCGAACACGCTCGTGATAACATCCATTGCAGTCTGACTCGCCGCGACAGCTATTCCCCATACTGCCACTTGTGACTACAGACAGTTGCCCTGTATCACCTAATGAAGGAAATATTTAATAACTATTAACATTTCATCACAAATTATTATTTTTATTAAATATTTATGCTACAATAACTTTGATTAATAATATCCGCCTCTAAGACGACCCACTGACCGAAATCAGAAAGAGGAAGAGACGGGGTATAGCCTACAAAGACAACTATAGAACTTCACGGCAGCCTGGTCATGCAGTGGTCAGCAATCATTGTGAAGGGTTTAAATGAGGCGACAAGACAAAACATCCTAAACAAGCAGGCAACACCACAGAACTGCAGCTTGTTGCCCGCCAAAACTAAATGAAGAAGTGGCAGCCGCACTGAGGATGGTGGAGTTAAAAGGGACCAACGAATCATGGGGCAGCAGATCACCGCGGCTGATGCCAAAGTGTTAAACAATCTAATCGCCAACTAAGAGAGTAGTGATCAAATTTTAACTCTTAAGTGATGCAGCCAGACTACTTTGTCACATTTATCATGCAAATGCATCACCAGACGCTCCCTAATCCTGCCTGGCCCCAATAAGGAATTGAAGGAGCTAATGGGGCAGACTCCAATATCTGAGCACCTGTTCGGGGATAAGCTTCAGGACAAGTTTAATGCAATAAAACCTGTAAAAAAGTCAGGACAAGAATTTAAGAACACACCTGCAAGACCTTCGATGCAGTGCTGAAGCGGCAACACGCCCGAGGCACTCACCACAGAGGCGCCACCCGCGACGTCGGGGACAGGAATACGTCTAGCTCAGGTAGAAACTGGTAGATTTCAGTATTTCACTGAAGTCTGGAATAATGTTATCACCTATCCAACAATGCAACAATTGGATCTAGGGTTGTAAACTACGCTTTTATGAAATTCCAGTTTAAACTTCCATCCCTAAAAACAATAACTTCAGTCAGAAAGAAAGCAATCTTATCTTATGGAAATTAATAAACTCCTACAGTTATGTGCTATTGAATGATGTTTATCAATAAATTTTTATCCAGCATAGTTTTGCATCGAAAATCAGATGGCACTTGGATTTATATTAAATCTTAAAATGCTTAAATACTTCTTACCCATAAAAAATATGATAGATTTCTCCGGTTTCAGTTTTAAGATACATTGTTTGAGTTTACACGCCTTCCATTTGGGCTTAGCATCGCACCATATGTATTCACAAAGATTGTGAAGCCAGTTATGTGTCACCTCAGGTCATTGGGGTTGCTTTTCTATATTATATCTTGGTGATATTTTGTGCCTTGGTAGTTCACAAACTGAGATTTTCTTAAAAAATCTAAGGTTTGTTATCAATACTAAAAAGAGTGCCTTAGAACCACAGTGCTGTCAATACATAGGATTTCTGTTAGATTCAGTTCAGTTTAATATCTCACTTCCTCAGAAGAAGATAGATAAAATGTCATCCCTAACTTATTAAATAATTTTAAATCTAAGAGGATATGCAAAATAGTAGAATTTGCTCAGTTGCTAGGTATCCTTGTTGCTGCATGCCCAACAGTGGAATATGGTGGGCTTTACACCAAGGTTATGGAAAGTAACAAAACTACAATGAAAATTACAAGGCTCTGCTACCTATCACAAAAGGAATTAGGATAGGACTAGATTGGTGGTTGTCTCACATTCCAACAACCTACAACAGTATAAAACTATTTGACTTTGTTCTAGAAATATTTTCTGATGCTTGACAAACTGGCTGGGGTCTGGTATATAATGATGTCAGAAGCCATGGGCACTGGACAACTGATGATAAAAAGTTTCATATAAATTACCTTGAACTATTAGCAAGCACACTCAGACACTGTGAAGTTTTACTTTGAATTAAATAGATAACAACTGCCATACATCAATAAAATGGGTGGCACTCGTTTTCTCCACCATAATAATTTAGCCAGAAAGTTGTGGCAACGGTGTGAGGTGGCATTTGGATCTATACATTTTACATCAGTTCTAAAGAAAACACTATCGCAGATCTAGAATCTAGGCATCCAAACACAGAAATTGAATGGAAGTTATGTCATGTAGCTTACATTACAAGACTACCTACTAGTGTTAAACCTCAGATTGACTTGTTTGCAAACAAGTTTAACACTAATTGTCAGAATTATATATCATGCATTGTCAAATGGTATGGTGATTTCTTTTATACATTCCCACCATTTGCACTTATTAGTAAGATGTTACAGAAAATAAAAAGGGAAGGGGCAACAGGCATTGTTGTAGTACCTTGGTGGCCCTCACAACCATGGTTTCCCTTATTTGAATCCAAGGTTATTTCTGAAAGAATAATAATGGAACCCCGTCATAAAAGTGATATGAGTCTGCTCTGAATTAGGGGATTTCCTATTGTCAGAACCAAGATATTGACCCTCTCCTAGACTCAGTTCCCACTGTGATATATTTTCTGACCAAAATTTTATTGAGGGACTATCATAAATAGCTCACTCAATACCATCAGGTTAGCTATTTCTCTAGTTCTAGGGCCCCACATTGGCCCAGATGACTCACTGTCAAGGTTCTTCAGGGATATATAAAGGTTAAGACTTAAGAACCCCAAATATGAAGTAGTATGGGATCTTATTATTGTTTTGAATTATTTGTCTAAACTATTTCCTAATGAAACCCATAGTTTAGAACTAAATATCAAAAAGTAAGTTTATACTACACCTGCTTGGAAAGTACCTTGATACTTTATCAAATTTACGGTAGAAAGTACGTCATTGCATATCGAACAAATATGCGGGGAGAAAACGCATCTGAGCGGAAGAGAAAAGTGTATGAAAATCCATTTCTTACGTGGTTTTTCTTTTTTAATTTTGGGTAAGACTATGCGCCGGTAACCTAAATATCAAAAGCCAAAAAGTTTTTACAATGAATTTTTATCTCCAAGTTCGCAAAATGACACTGGCCACTAGCTGTGTGTTGGATGGTGTCGAGCTGGCAGTGCGACTCTGCGGCGGCAGGATAAACAATTTGAAAAAAGAACATGTGAAATTCCTCCTACATTGTCGCAAACATCTCAAACAAACATTAATGGAAAAAGTGTTACATTAAGCTTCACTAACTGCAACAATTTCAATATAAATTTTAATTAGTAAAGATTTCGTTTTTTATTTTCCTCGTAGGTGTAGTATAAAGCACTATGTATCACTCGAGAGAAAGTGCGATTCCTGATGTCGGGTGTTTTAAAGCCCTCGCCTACGGCTCGGGCTTCAAACGACACCCTCGACGGTAATCGGTCACTTTCTCCTCTCGGTGAACAATGTACTATACCTTATTAGCCCTTGTAACTGCACGCAGAATTCAAACCTTGTCTCTCATAAGTATACTGATAATATTTCTCATAAGTAATCAGGATAATTATTAACATAAAAAATCCAGAAATTATTAAAACCTCTGAACCTGGTCGATATCAACCCAATTTGATACTACCATCTTTTAAGGAGAATTTGTCTGTGTTTCCTGCTACTACCCTTTTGTTCTATCTAGATATTACAAAAAATAAAAGACAAGATTGTAAATCACTAATTATAACTATAAGAAAACCATATTATCATGCCGCCACTACTGCAACTATTAGTAGGTGGATGAAACAAATTCTAACTAATAGTGGAATAAATACTCTCAAATTCACATCACCCAGCACGATGCATGCTTCTGCATAAAAAGCCTCTGAAGTGGGTAAGTATTAATATTGAAGTTATATGAAAAGCAGCTGGTTGGACCACAAATTCCTCAACTTTGCTTGCTTTTATTATGAGACCTGTAGTTAGTGATTCTAAATTCTAATGCTTTTGCACAAGCAGTGTGTTTTATAGTCTCTGTAATATAGAACACACTGCTTGTTATTGTTGGTTGATTAAATTTAATGTCAGTGGTAATTAACTGTCTGATTAAAGTAATTAAGCTCTTTATAAGATTATTATGACACAGGTTGTTGAGTTAGAGAAGATTTATGTTATGTTACCTTTTATTTAAATAAATATGTAATTAGTACCTAAGTAATGATAATCAGAATAGTATGTTAGGTTGCATTGTTCAATGATTTTAAGATGTTGACTAGATTACCAACACAACTTTCTTCTTTAAACATCTACAAGTACTAAATGAGGACGAGATTACGAAGCATAATTATATAGATCGGACTAACTTACCTAGTGACGTCCGATCCTTAATTATGTGAAGTAATGTCGTCCTCATTGTATCCCAACCCTTCCCACAAGATCAGCCTACTTATATGTGTTTTAAAGTTTCTTATCTACACCCCTTTTTAAAGTTGTGTTGACTAATGTATCGGGACTAACCTAGATAACCGTATCGGTCTATCGGTCATCTTGAAGTCTCGATCATACGCTTTGAAAGAATGAGTTGACAGATGTCAGGACAGAGCGCGCCAAAACCGGACCACAGATAACATTTTCGTTTTGATGAAATCGATTCATCTTTAAAAAATGTGATAGCGAGTTAGCAAGAAGTGCAAACTACAAGTACTAAATGAGGACGAGATTACTTCACATAATTAAGGACGTCACTAGGTAAGTTAGTCCGTACTATATAATTAGACATCATTTTATGCCTTGTTCAAGGCTTATCACAATTTTAGTCTTCCCTTTTGTGATGGGTTTTAATATGGTTGCATGGCTTCATTTTAATGTTGCTAAGGCCAGTTTAACTTTCAATATGAGTTTTTTTTTTCATAATATCTCAATAATTGTAACAAGAAATACACTTCCGCAAGCACAAATTTCACCCATGATAATTATTATTAATGATCATGCTGTGAATCAGTCAATTGCCATTTTATCAGGCACAATTTCAAGCTTTGCGGTACAGTAACCACTCCACTCCCGGTACGAAACCATATGGTACTCAACTCGGCAAAGTAGGCGCTGCTAATTTCGCACTAAACCGCAAACACTCCTCCACTCCAAACAATTTCCATCGTGTGTCACAACCAAACCATATTTCCATTCCGCTAAAAGCACATTCGCTTAATCAGTACATCCACAAACTAATTTGCGTTAACAAAACATGATGTATTGTCATTAAAATGACATAATTCAGCAGTTGTCAGCGATGTCAGCTAACGCGGTCGCTGATTCAAGCGATGCAGCCGCTGCAATCTGGTGGGCATAAACAAAACAGTTTTCGTTATGCCATTCGCACATAAGTAGTCTGCTTATGTCAAAACAAAACATTACATAAATTAAATGGATCCAGTTTGGTTCTATGTTAAAGTTAATGGAATTTAGCATTTATTAGTAGGTATGAATGTGTTAATGTTCTGACATAAAAAGGATGAGCTGCATATGTAATTGACTTTTTTTAAATAACTCTGCAAACTCATTAACTTAATAATAGGTTCAGACTTAACCTTTTTCTGAAAAAATACTACCTAACACTGAATATAAAACTTAAATTCGCTTAGAATTATTTTCCTTCTCTCTTATAAGACGTAGATGAGCACTGAGGAGGGATTTTTTATATCTATAGGGGCATAAAATAGAGGGTAAATGTTTGTATAGAAGGTCGTAATTTTTGTCGATTGGATATCCCATCAGACACAAATGTACGACTTGTTCATATAATAAACCTAAATAACTAACTGAGACATGGACACGTATCCTAGGCTGCTTTGTTCTCACAAACATTTTCATTCATGTATCGTTGATTAGAGTGTATTGGTCTAAAGACAATGTAGTTGATCAACTCAATGTCTTGGATGTTAGTATTACTGCTCCGTGGTGAACCACGTTGAAGTTTGAGCAATAAGTATTGGGATTCTAAACATAGTTTCTAGAATCGATAACGTGTAGAATTTCTGCCAAATAGAGGAGCAGACGAGGGACTGCAGCATTCTAAATAGTGTAAAAATAGTTATAGTAAGATTGGCATGAAAATAAAGGAGCTACTTGGGTTTGCCCGAAATGAATCAACGATTTAACGTGACTTCATCACAAATGCCTGCATCGTCTACCTATACAAATAAATAAAATAGAAAACTGTTTGTAATTTCAAAAAATCAGCGCTTCACTGAATGCTTTTGGAATAGGTACACGGTGCATATGATAAAAAAAAAAAAACATAATATGTTTTTTTAAAACAAATTTAAAATTAAAACATAAATTTTTGTCTGTCTATCTGTTTCGGAATAATAATAATAAAGTCCCGTCAACATCGGTCAAGCCGTTTTGATTTTGACGAGTGTTTTACTGGCAGATGGCTGATGTCATAACGATTAACTTAAGCTACTTTTATTTTTGAAAATGAATTAGGGTTCCATGCAAAAAAAATTCCACGTAATTGGTAACAAAATCCTTTTTTTATAATAATTTTACTCGGACGAAGACAAGTTTTTTTAATCTAAAATAGGCTAGTTTACCATATACCATGTATAGTTTACCATTAAAAATGCAAAAATTGCAAATCTATTTAGTACGTCAGTTAGAGTATTGCTTTTGTAAATCAATGAATATTGACAAAGATAAAACGCATCAAAACTCGGGAGTGGGGGCTCGTGACGACACAACGCACTAAAAATTATACCATGGCGTGACGTATTGGGAATTTAAAAAGCATCGTATCTTTGTCAATTTTGGTTTACGTAACAAAAGAAAAAAAATCGTGTCCAATATTTTTTGGAAATCTATCTGAAGGACTAATTAGATTTTTTTAGTCATCTACCAGTAGGCAGTAAAACTTTTTTACTTCCACCTATTTTTTGCAAACGTGAATCAGTACATTTCCATGGTTACACAGCCCAAGCAAGGTAAGCAAACATAAACTTAATCGAGTGCCAATCCCTGGCCCCTGGCGGTAAACGTTTGGCACTTGTTTAGTCAAACAAATCGATTTGTGTTGGGTGAGACCCACCTTACGTTTAATCTTATTCTGACATTTTAGAATTCAAGGCGATTTCCTTTTTTCATGGGAAAGTTACTGATTAATTTACTATTTTGAAAAAAAGAAGCGTTTATTGAAATTAATACATACCTTTTAAAAGTAATAAAATAAAAAGCTGTGCATAATGTCAGATGGCAACACTCGGTACTACCATTATGCGTACTGCTGATTATCAGCTGAAACCCACAATAGCCATATGCGACCTTAGAAACGTGAAAAAAAACAGGTTGTCATCATTTTGACCGCTTAAAGCTAAACGAAGACCTCTTTTTTTTCTACATTTTCATTTTGCGACCAGTTTAACCCGTCCCGGTCCCAAAAGCCAGACCCATACGGTGGGCCGGGGGGCTTTTGGGACCGGGACCGCGGTCTCGGATTCCCCCTAAATATCTACATCATTATTAAAAAAAAAGAATAGGTACCCGAAACAAATGAACTTTATAAACCTTTAACAATTTTATTTTTTTCCCACAAAATGTTATGAGGCCCTTTACATCGAGCACCGGGTTATCAGTGATCGTGTAAGCGTGACGTACGACCATCCACGTTAACACTCGGATGATATTGGTACAGTATAAGGCCAACCAGTAAACCAACAAAGCGCGTTGTCAACTAAACATTTATAACTACACACATAAAACGTAACCAATAATTATAGGCCTGTGTCTCTAATTAATCCGTCAGTTAGATTATGAAAAAATATTTGACACGTATTTTTTCTTTTGTTCCGTAAACCAAAATTGACGAAGATACGACGCTTTTAAAATTCTCAATACGTAACGCCGTGCTATATTTTTAGTGCGTTGTGACGTCACGAGCCCCCACTCCCGAGTTTTGATGCGTGTTATCTTTGTCAATATTCAGTGATTTACAAAAACCAAAAATACGTGTCCATTATTTTCCAATACTCTAACTGACGGACTAAATAGATTTTCAAATTTATTGGTGGTGGAAACTTGGCTATTGTCTCGATGCGCCATCATCGCCAGTCCTACTTTCTCACGAGTAACCTATTAATTACCTAAAGCAAGCTTAGGAATGTGTAAACGCTTTGTATATGTGTGTGAGCCGATTGCGATCACTTGCTCCTAGTTGATGTACTGTATATTCTACTGTGACGCGGATGGTATTGGGCCATAATGTTAGCAGTAAACGATCGTTTGTGGACACTGTTGAAATGACGTCATCTGTTACCCCCATATTTGGGACGTATTGAAACCATTTATCGTTTTGACATGAAACAAGTTGTAATTCTGGTTTACAATTGAAAAGGATGAGATTAATGTTGGGGACTAGGTTTGGGTTCAATTCAAGTAGTATTTTTTTATTCGTGCTCACGACACTCTTGTTTCATTCTTTTTGAGTACCTACCCAGGCAATAACGGATGAGACCTGCGGGCCTAAAAAGGCTGCTTTATCAGAATCTTAATATGAATCACGTTAAAATTTGAAAATTCTTAAAATGATCTTTGTGGTCATAGACAGACAATATTATGAATTTCAATTTGTCATATTGTTTTCCTATTATGATTTTGCGAAAGCAGCGATTTTAGGCCCCCTGGGTTAAGCTTCCGATTAGGGCATGCGGAACTCGGTTTCGGTCTCCACGAATGAAGCCGCGGGCAAATGCTAAGTTTATACCTGTATTTTGACGTAGACATTAAATGAACACCGAAAACAATATAAGCCATTTAAGTAGGTATCAATAAACGTAAGTATATTATAAAGTTGCCATCACAAGGTTCTCACTTGCTAATTTATGCGAGCGCCATTTAATTTGGATCAACTCAAACACACGCAGTCGACGTGTTTAAACAAATATCAAAGTTCTTAACTAGGGGCGTTCAAGCTCGCGGGTTGGCGCGAATTCGAATCATTCCACTAAGTCCGGTAAAAGCTATTTAACTTTCGAAAGAGAAAACAAAATTACGTTTTAGAAGTTTTTAAATGAGCAATTTCTTGTTTTTTTTTCGTTGATAAGGTGTTTTGGTTGACAGATATTAAGTTTGTAAAAGTCAGTCTTATTTACCTTTCAAATGGCGTACTTTTAAGACTTCGCGGAGCTCATGATTCTTTGAATTCAGTCAAGCAGTCAACTGCTTCATAATCTTACAAGTCATACGTAAGTAAGGTTATAAATAGCTAATTAGTAAAAAAACCTATATCTAAATGACTCGTGACTTCAAATTGGGTAGTTAAATCAATTATATTATTATATGAAAGTGACTAAGTTTACTTTATAGTACGTTATTCATATCCTTTCCTTCTTACTTATATAGCAACAAAACTGTATCTCTGCCAAGATTATGAAACGCTCTACATGAAAGCATTGTTCTCGATGATAATAATGAGCAAATTTTAATACAGCTGCAAAACACGGTGTTATGCTTACACTACGAAAGGGGAATTAATGGATAGCGGATGTGTTTCGAAGATTCCAGTGTACATTGAAGCTCAGGCTTGGTAAATATTACATGCATGTGGATATCAAGATCACGTACAGAATAATGTTTATTTTGTGCTTCAAGTGAAAGCTCGTTATATGGGATCTTAGCGAGCCGCAAAAAGGAAGCCTTTCAACTCGCATATGATCGAAAATTACGCCTAAAACCATGTTAGCAAAAAGGTCTGTATACTAAAATCTAAGGACCAGTTAACCCCTTTTTTAGGTCAGTGAATTTAGAAAGGGTTATCATTGCTGAAGCTTTTATGAAAAATTGTTGATAATTCTCTGGAAAAAGATACAAAATAGTAATCTTTCCACGAGTTCTATATCGACAACCGCACACATCATGTAGTTCAATTTATTCAAAAGATATAGTATATTTTGATACAAGGGTGTTTTTGAGCCGAGAACCGCAATAGCAAATGTCCACGTGTATCAAACGACGTTTTTCAATACATTTTTGAAGAAAAATATTTTTGTCATGATTTACTAAGAAACTATGGTTTTAATTTTCTTTTTTTCCGCGCTTTGCTTTCGCCAGGTTGAAGGAGAAGCAAAGGTATGAAGCCGCTAAACATCCTAATAAAAAAAATGTTTTTTTTTTTAAATATATTTTTGAATATAGAACAAATTATAAATGTTAATTTTGTTTATAAAAGTAAATTTTAGTTTTAAATAATCATGTTTATCGATGATATTTTATTTGTAAGAACAATTTGGATATTCAAAAAATGTATGCCGTAAAGGCGGATTATGGTTTTGCCGAAATTAAAAAAAACATTCACCTCCGACTACAGGCATTGAACCAATTTGGACTAAGTTTAGGTATAGTTAACTGTGGCAATTTTCATTCCCGCACACGTGTTGGAAAATCAAAAAAATCGCACGCTTGTGAAATACATTGCATGTTGAACCTAATCGTAGTGCGATAAGAACCAGTTTTCGAGGAAGTGTATTGAAAATATATTTCTACTTCATTAAAACTGGTTGAACCCTACCAAAAGTCTGTCGTCTGCGGCATTCGTAATGTCAACCAAACGTATTCGCTTTTCGAATTCAGTGTTTTTCCGGTTCTGCATGAATATTTCATACACTCAAGCGCATTAGCAACTAGACAAATCCTACGTTGGGTAAATAGTGGGTTGTATTTATCGTATTTTTCTAGGTTTCTTGTATATTTTTACTGCTTTGAAGATCTGCCTTTTTATTTCTGGGTAATGTCATAGCGGAATTAAGCTTATCTGAATATGTAAGTGAGCATAAAGTTAGGCCACTAGTTTTTTTTTATGCGTGTTTATAAAATTATCTATACTCATATTATAAAGAGGTAAAATTTGTTTGTAAGTTTGCATGTAGGAGGTAATCTCCAGAAAGAATGATCCAATTCTAAAAATTCTTTCACGGTAGAAAGCTATATTATCCGTGGGTGCCGAGCTATCTTACGGGCAAAGTCGATAGCAAAGTGCTAGTATAATATAATTATGTATGTATATAAATTGGACCTTTTAAATCCTTCGCTATATTTACTTATTAGTTTACCTAACGGTATTTTCTTAACTTATTTATAAATAAGTAAATCCTATCTGCTATATCTAGCAGAGACAGTAACCGAGCAGATATTATAGTGGGCGTGTATCGGCTTTACCACATTATAGTTAATAGCCCGTCGAACAGGCGCCTACACGAGGAAATTTTTACGATACAGCTCCAGGCCATCAGCGTTAAACGTTAAAGTTCAGTCGGTTCATGTAGGGGAAACAGTTGACGGTTAATTTATTGTTATTTACTTTTTTTGCTTCATAAAATAATAAAATTTACGAAATATTATCTCTAAAAGCATACCTATTAAAATAAAGTCATAGGATACTTCTGCAAACTAATGAATAACTAATAAAGTTAGACTGAAGACTGTAAATAAACGAAGGTGTTCGCATAGGTACAACATACTGAGAATTACTGTCTATATTTACAGCCTTATTCATAAAAAAAGTCAGCTAGCAGACTGTTGATGGGTCTGTTAGCTAACAGACTGACGCGTTATGTTGGCCATCTTGACAAATCAAATGACAAAAAAGTTCCGTAGCAGCAAGTAACATAATATAAAAGTTCTTGTAGTTCGTTGTAACTTTGATCGATGTTTTAATAATAGTGTTTTTTTTTAATTAAGTTATAACCAGTTTTCGGTGGAAGATTACATGGTAATGTACATCATATCTTTTTTTTAATTTTATCATTCTATTATTTTAGAAGTTACATGGGGGGGGGACACATTTTACCACTTTGGAGGTGTCTCTCACGCAAACTATTCAGTTTAGAAAAAAATGATATCAGAAACCTCAATATCATTTTTGAAGACCTATCCATAGAAACCTAGATACACACGTATGGGTTTGATGAAAAAAATAGTTTAGTTTCAGTTTTAAGTATGGGGAACCACCAAATTATTTTTTTTTTCCTTTTTTTGTGTGAAAATCTTAATGCGGTTCACAGAATACATCTACTTACCAAATAATTTCGAAAAAAGTGGCTGTCATACGGACGGACAGACAGACATGACGAATTCATAAGGGTTCCGTTTTTGCCATTTGGCTACGGAACCCTAAAAAAGGCCTACTCGACAATTTAAAAAAAAATGACAGCAAATTAGCGGGAAAACGCAATTTTTTTACAAATACACACGAGAAAAAAGAAAAGGAACAAAAAAAGAAATGATAAACCAATAAGAAAAGATAAAATTTGACGATACAACCCCAAGATCAACTTTTATAAAAAGCGAGATGTTTGTTTTCCCGCCATTTCCGATCCGCATGTTTATGTTGTACCTAAGTCCAAAAAGGTGTAACTATGGTAATCATCGTAATTTTTATTTTTTTCTAATTTATTGTTAGTACACGTATCATCTTAAAAACCTAATTAAGAGGATTTTTAAATACAAATTTCTGAAAATAAATTTTCCTGGATTTTTTTTTAATCTGCGTAACCCTCCCTTCACTAAAATTATCTTCGGTATGGTTTTTTGCTCTTGTCAAAGTCAGCTGTTCAAATTCCCGGCGGCCATTTTGTGACTTAGCAGGGAGATAAAGGAGGGTCAACGGTCCTCGAACGTTAGCAGAGCCTTGATGGACTGATAGCGTTAACAGACGTTTATGAATCATGTTTTTTAGCATCGGGTCTTTAAGGAGCCTTCAAGGAGGCTCTAACTTTTTATGAATAAGGCTGTCTAACTTTAGCAGAGCCTTAATGGACTGATTAGCGTTAATAGACGTTTATGAATCATGTTTTTTAGCATCGGGCCTTCAAGGAGCCTTCAAGGAGGCTCTAACTTTTTATGAATAATGTTTGTCTGCAACTGGCTAGACTTCAAACAAATGTCGTCGTTGATATCACTCGAATAATATAAATGTCGAAATTGTTAGGTATCTGAATTTATTGGAAGACAAGTTATAGATGAGGATGGAATATGGTGGAGGAGCTCGTGGCTAAATAATAACAGCCACTCGGGTCGACCTTTAGGTTAAGCCGTGCTTACCTAGGTTGGTCTCTGGATGGGTGACCACCCATTACATTTTGAGTTTGCCTTCGTGCCTCGGAAAGGACATTCAGCCGTTGGTCCCGGCTGTCATTTGTTGATCTTTGACAGTCGTTCAGGACAGGACAGGTAGTCAGTGGCCTGAAAGTGTTACTAGTCTTACCTAGAGGTATCGTATTGCCCAGTACTAACTGGGTCGTGGAGGTCAGATAGGCAATCGCTCCATGTAAAACACTGGTATTCAGCTGCATCCGGTTAGACTGAAAGCCGACACCGAGTTGGTAAAAGGCTAGGCAGATTATGAAGTTATAGATGATAGAAACTTGGCCTTCGGTATCGTGAGAAATACACACATCAAAAGTATCTAGGGATCAACATATATTTTTGCAATAACTTTTCTCCTGATTGATATTAATTAAAATTTTCTTTAAGGATTCATCAAATAAAGTGTTTTCGTTTGTCACAGTAACGATAAACCAAGTCACCTTTGCATTAATAAAGAAATTTGCCATTTTCCTAATAAAGGGATTTTTGACATTTGAACCACTAACATTAAAGTTCGAAAAAAAGACTGAAATAACAGTTTTCTTTAAAATTTTATTGGGTAACTTAAACAATTAATAATCCGTGTTTCTACCGCGAACACTAACAACACAAGAACATCGGTTTGGCATACTCAAAATGAGTTCATCCAAATCACGCTGTGGAATGGCCGCCCATGTTCGTTGCAACAACAAAAAAAGGTCTTCTTGCGACTGGATACCCTCCATATTCGGCAGAGCTCTTCTCTGTAGCATATCCCATGCATGCTCAATCGGGTTCAAGTCTGGCGACTGAGCAGGCCAGGGCAGGACATTGATGTTAGCTGCGGCGAGAGTCTGTCTTACAACTCTTGCGGTGTGCGGTCGTGCATTATCATGCATTAACTGAAATAAGGGACCGATTTGCACTTGTAGAGGAACGATGACGTCTGATACAATCGTCTCAGCATAAATTTGAGCGTTGAGGTTGCCTCTGATCCAAATCAACTCAGTTCTTCCGCCGATCCAAATACCCGCCCATACCATGATGGTTCCACCACTATAAGGATGGACTTCCTGGCAGGATTTTAATCGCTGTTGGCGTCCAGGGGTTCTCCAGTGTCGTATACGTCTTGTATCCGGTCTCATACCAAAACGAGACTCATCAGAAAAGCACACGAAACGCCATTGTTCTTCTGCCCAATTTCTGTGTTCAAGAGCCCATTGATATCGAATCCTACGATTGTGCATTGCTATAGGTGGTACCCGTAGCGGTCTTCGGGAATGAAGGTTCACTTCATGCAAGCGGTTTCTGACTGTTTGGTCGCTAATTAAGTTCCCTGAAGAGTGATGAAGCCTCACGGCTAACATCATGGCGGTTATTGTTGGAGCTCTTCGAGTTAAGATTTGAATGTATCGGTCTTGTCTACGTGTGGTGCAGCGATACCGTCCTCCATGGCGCTCAGCCACGGTACCAGTGCTTCGGTAACGTGTCCAAAGTCGACTGATAACACTCTGACTTGTATTCAGAGCTAAAGCTACAGTACGTTGCCGGGAACCAGCTTCTATCATTCCCACGGCTCTGAGCATTTCTTCCCTGCTTAAATGACGTCGCCGCTCCATAATAACGTTGGTTTTAATCAGTAGTAGGGAAACAGTAGCACTAATAATGTCTTCAATGCGTTGTATGTTTTTATAGGGAAAATATTGACAGCTTATTTTCATCTTTTACTCGAATTTGATTGAGAGTTCCTGATTCAAATTATGAAATGCACCAAAAAGGATCCATATAAATTTATAAAATCATAAATTTATTACAAAGCCACATCTCAATCTCAAGAAATCCGCATAAAAATGCTTGATCCCTAGACATTTTTGATGTGTGTAGTACATTTTGATACAAGTGGAGAAAGTTTGTTATTGCGTACGAGGCGGAATTAACTCCCGAGCCGCAGGCGAGGGTGTTTTTGAGCCGAGAACTGCAATAACAAATGTCCACGTGTATCAAACGACATTTTTCAATACACTTTTGAAGAAATAAATTTATAAGAACAAAAATATTTTTGTCATGAAATTGACAAAAATATTTGATTGATTTGATTTTAATTTTCTTTTTTTCCGCGCTTACTTTCCCCAGGTGAAGGAGAAGCAAAGGTATGAAGCCGCTAAACAGCCTAAAGCCAAAAGTAGTTTTTTTATATTTTTGAATTTATAACACAAATAAATGTTAAATTGTGTATAAAAGTAACTTTTAGTTTTTAATAATCATGTTTATTTATCATATTCTATTTATAAACACAATTTGAATATTAAAAAAAATATGTATAAGACGCTTAGTGCTTTGCCGAAATTAAAAAAAAAAACATTCACCTCAGACTAGAGGCATTGAACCAATTTGGACTAAGTATAGGTATAGTTATCTGTGGCAATTTTCATTCCCGCACACGTGCGTGAAAATGGCAAAAAACGCACTTGTGTGAAATACATTGCATGTTGTACTCAATCGTAGTGCGTTATGGACCAGTTTTCGAGGTATTGAAAAAGTATTTTTATTTATGCTCTTTCCATTTCTGAATGAGAACCAGTATTTTGCTTCCTATTATATGTAGTAGCATAACAGACCAGATATTCCAGAAAAAGAGACATTTAATCAGTGATAACGATGATGGCAAACTGAAAAATATGTTGGATTTCCACAAGTTACCGAAAACCTCATGTAAATCCTTTTGAAAATCGTTGAAGAAATTCAAAACGTTTCGAAAGCGATTACCACAAGTCCTCAGCATGAATGTTTGTTGCTATAAACCTGAGGTAAGAGTAAACCAATGACATATCGATATAGGCTATTGTGTTTGGTTAAGCAACACGTGGTCTGAGGTGGCAAATATCCGGTTCCCGTTCTCCCGTATGTAATGTAACAAAGACGCAAGTGAGTCTCCTTGATATTTACTTGTGTCCGCTAAAATCCGTAACTAATCCTTATAGTACGTAGTACGTGTACTAAACTGTTGTACGAGTATCACAAGTAAAAGGTAAGGTAAAAGTAAAAAAAAATACTTACTCACCTTGAGTAAGTTATTTTTTTTCGGATGGGAAATCATCAAGTAAACCGAGGTGTTTGTATAATGCACTAACGGATAGATACGTAGACAAAGAGATGTTGAGTTTTATGACGTGCAAACGGATAGGACAAAAGCCAAATGCTTTTAAATGGAAGTAGCTAGCTAATAACTTTTAAACCGGAATATTCTAAAGCCTTATAGGCAGTCAGAAGGATCCGCTGCTCAATATTCCATTGAACACTTAGGACACATGTCCATTATGGTAATATTCTGCGGGAATCTCTGTGAATCCAATCCGATAGAAAATGTAATGAAAAGACTCCCGGACTACTATCGCTTTGTGGGACAACCGCCTGAAGTAAAGGTCAACCCACTGAATTTCATGCATTTAAAATTGACATTGTTGTTAAACCTCCCATTTTATTTGTTGAACAAACAATTTCGTCAGTACGAAAATGTTTGCAAAAAAAAACAAGCATTCTGTTTTAATAGAAATAATGGTGGTTTGTTATTCTTTTAGATGTTTAAAAAAGTGTAATGTGGCTTTTCCTATAAAAATTTCGATTCATAGAGGTAAAATTTTGAACTAGAAATAAATGGCGTATTATAAATAAAATTCTACATTAAAATAATCAGGTTTTTATTCGACTGCGTGACAGCAAAGATAGGGTTATGTTTCTATATATTGTCTATGAAGGCACATACAGCACCTTCGTTTGCTGACTGATAGAACAATCACAATAAGTTTCCTGGGCAGATAGTCTCGACAGAGATAACGACAAAACCGCTAATTTTTGATTGATAATTACTAATGAATTAATTGGGTTGCAATGACGATGCTTGCGGGAAATCCAAGTCTCTACATCCAAGATGCGATTCTCGCAAGCATCGTTATTGCAACCCAATTAATTCATTAGTAATTAGCAATCAAAAGTTAGCGATTTTGTTGTTATCTCTGTCGAGACTGCCGGCCCTGCCGTGCAAGTACGTAGGAATCGATTCGATAAATCTGACAGTCATTCTCGACAAAATGAGTTTATAACAAAGATGAAAACTCATTTAATCGAGAATAACTGTCAGATTTATCGAATCGATTCCTACGTACTTGCACTGCTGGGCCTCCACAGAGATAACGACAAAATCGCTAACTTTTGATTGCTAATTACTAACGAATAAATTCGACGAATAAATTCGATGCTTGCGAGAAACGCATCTTGGATGTACAGACTTGCGTTACTCGCAAGCATCATCATTGCAACCGATATTTTTCTATAGTAATTGGCAATCGAAAGTTAGCGATTTTGTCGTTATCTCTGTCGAGACTGCTCTGACTCTCAGTAGTATCTGCTATCTCAGTGTAAACATCATAAGAAATTCATACTTTCCGTGAGAGATCATGTATAACACGAACATTTCATTTTTACATTGTCGCTTTTATTTCATTTCCCGATCAGCTATATTGTTTTGTGAAAGTGATGAATAGTGCCGAAACAATTCAATGGCAAACACGCAAGCAACATTGTGCGGTGGCCAGGAAAAGCCAGATGTGAATAAAAAAATAAATGGTTTTATGTATATTGGTACGGTGGCTCTAAACAAAGCAAGTTAGATAACAGGTTCATATACAAATATCTGTTGTTTTTTGGTGCTGAAAAAAGACGTAGTATTTTATATGACAATAGGCAGAGCATGGTCATACGTTGACCTATGTTTGAGATACATACGTAACAAAGTATACTTACTATAATACTTGGCAATGGTGTCGATTCTGTTGTGCACAAACTTAACTTAATTTAGGCTATTGATATCTTTTATTATAAGGCAGTGTGAGAAAAGGACGGCTGTAGCTATGAACTAAGTTAGAGATGTCAAACTAGTTTATGCCTTGCGCTTCACTGTGTTTTTAGTCGACATGTTTTTACGTGCACCCTTGATTTGTATAGAAATATTAGTTCCACCTAAATTTGACAGCTCTAAATTACGTCCGTCCGTTCCGTCTCTTTCTCGTTTTACTAAAGAGAAAAAGATAGCAATAGCCTAAATTAAGTTTAGTTTGTGCATAACAGAATCGACACCAATGGCTAGGTTGACTCATAATTGACACATTGTTAAATAATATGATTATTAATAGCGATGTTATTATAATTCTTAACATCCAATATTTACAAACTAATAACATATTAATAAAACATTATTTTGATTAAAATTACTTACAATATCAGAATTATTATAAATATCAATATTAAACATATGTATACTCGTGTAAAAGCCAATTAAGTCCAACAAAACAAAAATAAAATTTGGCAATAAACATAAAAACAAAATTGGCTTCACAGCTACAATTAAAAGTAGAGAATGTTGGTTCGACATTGTACGGGACCGCCATTGTTTTATTTCAACTAAATTCAATAATGAATCAGTACAATGTCCCAGCGTGTTTCAAAGTAGAACATTTGTTCCAAAACACGGGAAATGTTCTGTGAAAGAGAAACACATTTAGCTCACCGAGCGAATACTTTTATCGGTATTACGCTGGTTCTATTGCACTTTATTGGCTTTAGTATTGGTACACAATCCTTTAAACGTATTAACTTATATCGCATAGAATGTATGACTTCTTACGAATTTTGCAAGTTTACAATAAAAAAGTGTTGACGGCATTTCTCTCCTTCATAAGAGTTTATTCCTGTAATATGCAATGTCCATAGCGATTGTTTTTAAAACAGTACTAGTAACACCTATGTATCACCTTACTATCCACTTAATTATAGACGTTAATACGTTTCCCGAACCCGGTAAACTCCGACTCTATAAAACTCAATTTGTAACTCGTAAACCGCGGTTAAGAAAAACCGTAACTATCTTTATCGAGAAGACATGACCTCCAAGCGTAAAAAGGTCTAAAAGGCCAATAGCTTCCATTTTGTTTTATTTATTTCAGACAATAATTCAAAGAAAACAAGTAAAGAGCGTGTATTAGTAAAATGGCTGCTCAGATAAGAACAGCTGCTTTACTTTTAGAAAATACATAGTAAATAGAATTTGAATATTTTATTCTTTGTGTTGACATCAGTCGAGCCTTTGCGAAGTAATTTTTTCGTGTCTTTTCAATTGCTTTTAGAAATGTTTGTACCTTTTACGTTTAAATTATGAGTTAAATAAATGGTTCTGCAAATGGGCAGCGCAATATAAATTTTCAGAATTTTCCTAGGCCAGATATTCTCGTCTGTTTGATAATAATTGGATATTTTAATTAGGAGCTTATAAGCCTCGATAACATGTATTATCTACTGAGCACAGATCTGGGCTATGCTCAGTTGTACACATGGCAAGCACTATTATGATTGAATAGACGTCTAAACCAGCTACACGTTAATCTTGTTGAAGTCAATGTCAATATCACCCTATGAAGGTAAACCGTAGATCTATGGCTTCTGAAAGCTTGTAAGATCTTTTGTCGCATGTCAAAGGATTTGATTAGCTTACAGTAAGTAAATCTTTTGACATTTAGAAAAGACCTAAATCTTGAAGATCTGAGATTGATTAACCAAAACGTCAATAGATGCTTTGGTTAATTACAGCTTTAGGATATTATAATGTAATTTAACTTATTTTGTACCATTGGTTATGAAGAAATCTTAGCAGCCCGGGGTTTAGAAGTTAGCGGTAAAAGACCCATGTGTCTCGCGGCGAGACACATGGGTCTTTTACCACTAATATATAATAGCACACAGGTACACTCTCCTTAACCTGGCTCCGCAACCTTCTTCGAGATAAATCGAAATTGCTGTACTGGCCAGATACATGCGACCAGCGGCCGGCAAAAGTTGTATGAAAATCCATATCTGTCGTGTTTAGCGGCCAAATAAATTACACAGTAAACTCATTTCTGTTGTATTACCGTATTTAAAAATATAACTATCTTTTACTCTGAAACATGGCAACCAAGGAGGTAACTTATCAAAGGTTTTATTTAAATTTCGAATTGGCTTGCAAATAGAAAGCGGTTTATTGAAAAAAAAAAACAAATGAACTCTTCAACTCGAAAAAAAAAATTGTTGGTTGTGTGCACCATTGATTTTAAAAAATAATTGTATTAATTTCCTCGCATTTTTTGAGAATAGTGCTAAACAAGCCTTGGCCACAACTAGGCATTGATGGACTTACGTATGTACTTACGGTCCACATTTTACGTTCGTCCATCAATGCCTCTGTTGCTGGCCGCTGCAGTAATGTACTATTATTCGGTTCAGAAAATACGGTACAATATTAGAAGATACATTACATATTATGAGAAGTAACAGTTAGGACTGCCTCGTTGGTCGAGTGGTTGGAAGCGCGACTGCTGAGCATGAGGTCCTAGGTTCGATTCCAGGGTCGGGCAAAGTGTTATTGGGTTTTTCCATCAGGAATGTCTCAGTAGCAGCCATGGAGTCTGGATTTGTACACGGTTGATGGCAATAGGATCGCCCTCTATTACATGGGACATCAAACATAACTGGTGATATGTGGGTGTACCTACTATTAGGTACACCTCTGCCTAACCCTTAGGGGATTACAGGCGTGACGTTATCTTATGTTACCAGTTAGGAGTACAAAAGTTTATTGAGAGCAATACATTTTTAATTGTGATTGTTACGTAATTCGGCTGCGTAGGTTTAGTTAGCTAACTTAACTATGAAATCTCCTTTAACTCGATCTCAAAACATAACTTACTAAAGGTAAACTGTGACCTAGGCCTAAAATAGCTCCAGTAACCTAGGTGTCTAGCGTCTAACCTCCGAGATTTACGAGTGAGACCACTTGAAATGCGGCTGAATATTCTATTGTTCTAAACTAGTATTTGATTAAGTAAGCTCGATGAGAGGATGAACCTGAGTGTACTTTGTATTCACAGAGATTTAGAATTGTGAATTAAAACATATAATATAGTTTGTAACAATGCTGATTATACGTGTATTTAGTGTTTTAACAAGCTTAATTTCTATGATGAAATGTAGTTTAGGAAAAATTGTGAGTCTAGGGATTAGATAAATTTGTGATTTCAAAATGATATTTTGTCTATCTACAAGGTGTCGTATGCGACGTCAATGCGTTTGTTAGACTGAAATAACTGAAATATTATGGCATTCATTCTTTCATAGTTGTTTTTTGACTCCTTTCAAAGAGGTCTATCATATGAGGTCGATCGAATAATTTCTATTGTATCATGATAATGTTTTAATTGATTTAATTTAAAAAAAAGGCTCTTCCACAGTTTCTTCAATTCATTAGGAATTCTGGCTGGCTGCCTACATTGTAACAGAATTAGAAACTTTCTTTGTCCCATTAAAAGTTATTTTTTATCAGAATTGAAAGTTTTATTTTATTGGGAAACTGAATGAGTTATGTAAATTGGCTGAAACCAATATACATTTGATTAAACCCGAACAAAAATGTTTCATCGAATGAAAATTGGGAGAGGTCAGAGAAATTCCATACACATCTCTCTGTACGCAATTGTGTCCTAAGATTTTTTTGTTCAAATAAGTGGATTATAAACTATGTAAATCTATTAGAAAGTTTCAAAAGAATCGATCGAGTTTGATTTCTTTTACGGATGGTGGAAAAAGTGTGGAGTTCCAATGTTTTATAATGTGGTGTTCACTAGAAACACTATAGTTAGGGTTTAGAATAAAACCACCAAATGATCAGTAAGTAGATGAACTCTAACGGTACGTGTATACACCGTTCCTGACCATAATATGCCCTTGATTTGGAAGAAAAAAAGGAAACATATTGCTCAAGCAATACGGCGACGTTATGTGCCCATGTGAATATAAATTAGACGACTCGCCAGAATATCGTTATAGAAATTCAATAAAACATACAAAATAGACCTAATAATTCTTGTGAATGGTTGTTCTGTTGCCGTGTGTCTGAAATGATTCGAAAATCGATTCAGAATAGTATCTAGTTGCGAACAAACCTAGCAGATTGGACTATCGACAGCGAACTTTGATGATAGTCCACTGAAATATCTGTGTGTGACGTTTACATTGACAAACTTGGTATGAAAAAAACATAGTCATGTAGTAACATCCATTAGTACGCTCGCATTTCGCCAGTTAAGTTTAAGTCCCATGGGTTAGGGGGTGAGCTTATTGCCATCAACCGAGTATAAATGCAGACTCCGTGGCTGCTACTGAGAAATTCTTGATGGAAAAACCTAATAACACTTTGCCCGACCTGGGAATCGAACCCCGAACCTCATACTTAGCAGTCGAGCTTACGACTAATGTGGTATTACGTATGAAATAAAGTAACAGGTATATGTAGATATGCAAACCTAACGTAATTAAGAAAACACTTAGCTGTTGATGACAGGTAGAAACTACATTCTTTATTTACGTTAGTTGAGAGCTCAGGGTGCATGTTCTTATGAACGAATAAACAATTTTACCAAAGATAGGACAGAAAAATCAAATAAACGTAGGCCAACTCACAGCCGTATTATTAAGTTTTGAAACACAATAACACATTCAGACGCCCGTTATTCAGAACTAATACATTTAAAACCTCATGTTATAAGCTTTTATTTCATCCTAGGCTCAAGTCTGAGCGGTCTGGCTTTTTGAAATTGCCGTTATTACCTACCTTTACCTCTCTTGGTTGCGTGTGCCCTATATTTCATTCCAAACCCTAAAGCATTACATCCCTAGTCCCTTTCAATTCGCCTAATAGTCCACCTGAGGTTGGTTTCTTTTAAGTGAACGATAAAACTTAGGTTTTTGCGTTATAAATGGGTCCAGATTTGTGTGGTTTGCTATTACGAGTGATAAATGTGCTTCAATTGGATATTTGATGGTTTTTGTGATGTCGCGGTACCCACATATTTGAGGACTAAAATGATGATCATAGTTTACAAAACTGTACATACTTAAATCAAAAAGTATTTGATGATAATGAAAAAAATGGGTCAGAAATTGGGTAACGAACCTGTGGGTGCCAATTTGTAGTGTCACATTTCTAATTTGTTATGTTATTCAAACAATTATCATTGGTAAAATACACGAGACCTACTATGTACCTACAATGAGTTACGTATCCCTTGAGTGGGTGATTGTGTTAGAGTTTAAACTGAACAGGGCTTGTATTCACTTTCCTAAAACGGTTTTGGAACAGATTAAACAATTAGTAGTGTTCGTCAAGTTTCCAAATACGGTACTAGCAAGCTACAGTATAGCAGTACAGTAGACTCATTAGTAACACACACTACACACATATTTTCACCATGGACTCATTATGAGTCTGTCAAAAGGTGTGAATAGCAAAAGTACTCGTACAATATGGCTACAACTATAGTTAACTAGCAATACAGCTTACCGACGAGCTACTACGCTGCAGCGAGTACCTACTCGTACATGCAGTGACATAAATATAATAGACCTCTAGCATAACCATCACACTAAAATAGTGTTGTTCCACGTACATAATCTCCTTCACAAGCCCACAGCATGCACAAGTGTATTAAAGGTAGTTTAAGCCTATACTATTGTCGATAACAGATGCTGATGCAGACCGTATAGTCTGTATGCTTAAAAATTGTGAAATAAAATATTATCATATTTTTCATGTTGTGACACGCCAAATCATCGCCAAATTGTCAAACTGTCAATTACTTTTTAATTCTCTTCCTACATTAGTCTATGATGATTTTTGGTTTATAAAATTTAAATTATTTTTATCAATATGTGTTAGCTATTGTATTATAGAGATTATTACGATTGTTTACTAAATAACTTAAAATTGAATTATATCTAAAAAATTATTTACGCACTCATGGATAAGTCCTGGCCGACTACACTTGTCAGATGAGTTGATGGCCACAAGAAAATTAAGATTTGAAAAATTAAAAAAAAGGAGGACTACTTAAAAAACGAGCTGACGAACCGTTAGAGAAGGTCTACCATTGGATCTGAATGTGAATCTGCATAAGAAAACAGTTTGGTTTCTCGTACATATCTATATTACCCAGGGGATGCCACTAAAGATTCCGCCTGGTGTCTCTTCTCTCGATCTTCGGAAGTTATCTACAGATCTGGAACCTCTACTCCCGATCTTCTGAAGCTGCTACTTGTCTCGCCTGCCTTACTACAGGGCTGACCTGGAGATCTGCACGACGCCCTTCCTGCAGAGGTTTCCTGAAACGGAACCTCGAAGTTGCCCAGGTATTAACCAGCTACCCTGACGCCTGTTCCCGTCTCTCCTACAGTGCTGAACTTCATAACCAACTAAGTGCGACACCTAAAAAACAATCCTAGAGTGCGTGCTAGGTAGGTTTTTAATATTTTGCTATATTTTTTATCCCTAATACTAATCTTTCCCTAATTAAATTTTAATTGAACAAGTCTGCTTATCCTTTTATTTAATAGGAGCAAGTAGATTTGTTACAACCGTAACTATAAATAGTCGATAGACGAAGTGACGCAGACTATCCGACTATATAACATATCTCTCTTCTACACTACCCGACGTTCAAAACTTAATAGCTCGATATAATCTTACTTATCATAAAACGCAACGTCTTTATCCGTTAGTGTGTTTATAACTTGAGAACTGTCTATCAGATTTACGTGTTTTGTTCCGTATTCATGTAATATTTACTGTCGAGGAGCTGGTGGCTTAACAATAACACCCGTTTGGGTCGGTCTTTTGGCTAAGCCGTGCTTACCTAGGTTGGTCTGTGGATGGGTGACCACCCTTTTTTTTTTTTTTATTCGGATGGGAAATCATCAAATGACTTCTCCCGCTCTGGGCGGAGCAGGAGGGAGTGTCAGACTTTTACTGACTAAAACCCATCCATGTTCCTTCATCGCCCTTTGTGTTTCGGGGTCACGGTATCTCTTTCGAACAGTCCCGCAACCCCGGCAGGCATCGGTCCTTGCGGACCCCTTCCTATTGCTGACTCTCTTTGAGGCGCGCGTGGAACACGAACGCGCCGTCGACACGGCCTGTCGTCATGAGACGGACGGACGGCGAGCTAGCCCATAGCCCACCGTCCACAGGCTCGCGCCTATGGAGGCGGGGGGCCACGTGGTGGCCCCCGACGCCCGGGGCGTCTCCCGCGGCGGCCGGGACGCTGTGAGGTTCTCTCCCTCTCACGTTCCGCCACCTCCTTCTCTAGCATTACTGCTTCGCAGAAGGAGGTGACGTCTCGCTCCGGACCATGGCTTGCACCAGGGCCGGACGCGAGAGGTCGCCGCCGCCAATCGCCGCTTCGAGGACACGGCGGTGCTCCGCCCACGCGGGGCACACCTCCACCGTGTGCTCCACCGTGTCCTCCGGTCGATCCTCGCAGTGGATGGGTGACCACCCTTACATACCGAGTTTCGTTCGTGCCTCGGAAAACACGTTAAGCTGCTGGTTCCGGCTGTCATTTGTAGATCATTGACAGTCGTTACAGGTAGTCAGTGGCCCAAAAAGTCTGACAACCAGTCTTACAGGGGTATCGTATAACCCAGTACCAACTGGGCTGTGGACGTCAGATAAGCAGTCGCTCCATGTAAAATACTGGTATTCAGCTGCATCCGGTTAGACTGGAAGCCGACCCCAACATAGTTGGGAAAAGGCTAGGCAGATGATGATGGCAATAGGCTCGCCCGGTTAATGGCAATAGGCTCGCCCCCTATTACTTGGGACTTAAACAGGTACACCTCCGCCTAACACTACGGGGGTAATAGGCGTGATGTTATGTTATTTTTTAAATATTCTTGTTCCATCCAATAGAAAACCTATTATATACGTATGTAGCTTTAACAAGTTTCACCCTTTCCTCAATACGAGTATCTTCATTAATGCTCAATCATAAGACATCACGCCTGTTCACTGGCACAAAACCAGTCACCGCTGCTACTGACAAATTCCAGATGCAAAAACCCAAACTACTATGACTAATACTAGACTATGGAGTCTTGCATGAAAACGATTCGGGCAAAGAGTTTGGGCTCCTCAGAAGCAATTGCCATCACTGTATCAACCAGGCAACCTTTCCTCAAGTGATCCTTAGAACGAGTAACACGAAATGTACAGTTTCGACCAAAACAGGGTCGTTCTGTCGAAAAAACTCCCACACAATAGTTTTAGTTAAAGGCAATCCGTTTGAAGCATAAAGGTTTAGGCATTGACTTTCCCGTTTTGGGCCGGAAAGCTTTGAATAAGTTATACCTACAAGCTTAATAGAGATACCAGATTTACGTACTTTGTTTATTATTTTTTCTTTTCGTGTCTCTCATAAAAGAAGCTACCTAGATAACATAACATCACGCCTTTAATCCCCGAAGAGTTAGGCAGAGGTGTACCTAATAGTACACCTACATTTCTCCAGTTATGTTTAAGTCCCATGTAATAGGGACATTAACGGGCCAAATCAACACTCCGGGCTGATACTGAAAAAATCCTGATGGAAAAACCCTACACACCACAGAAAAGTGGAGTCAAATAAGGTACCTACAATCCATGTAAATTACCATCGCTGTTATTTCAGGAGTTCTAAGAATACTGACCTTGGCATGGAAAAGATGTCCCTACTCATTTGCATTCTGCTATATAGAATAGGCACTTGACCCGTCCAATATATAAAAATAAAAACACATTTTGTCAGATTCTGAAGCGTTGGCGTATTATGATAACAGCTTTGGATTGGAAATGTGTCTTGTAAAAAGTAATTGGCTAGCGTAGTCTGACTATTCTGTACTGTCTGATTGTATTGTAATGTATTGATCTGTACTGTGACTGTCTGTTTTGTTGGCCTGTCAGACTATACGCGGGCAAGAGGCACTATAGTAGGGTATAATGTACTGCCGCGCTCACTGACTGTCAACTTGTGTGTCACTTTTCACCATTAAACACTGGGCTACATATTACTGGGGTACTAAGTTAAAAAGTGGTTGACCGTCAGTGATCTCGTTAGTACACGTTTTAAACCCTAAAAGGTCGGATCATTTCATATTTCTATAACGATTTTAACATGATTTTTGGCTTATGCATTATCGTTATCGCTGATGAAAAGTCACGTCGAAGCCCTGAGGCATTTACTCCTAAATGTGACGACATTCTAAACAATTTGCCAAACGCTTACCTCTTCCTTTTAAATAAATTCGTTCAACAAAACGAACCTCCGAAATCCGCCTAAGCGCATCCTACATTTTACATAGAAGGCGGGTTGCGAAATAGTAGTTTATGCGAGAACCGTGTCGAGTTCCATATTCATGGTTGCCCAACCTCCCTCGGGAAACAATATAGAGGCTCGATGCCAATTGTTATTGGTGTATAGGAACTGGAGGCACTGTATGGGTCTGTTACATTCTTTATTTAAACTAGAGTGTTAGTTGCTGCCAGTAGTCGGGAAAAATAGGTTAGCTGGAATACGAGATTTTATTGAAACAGTCTTTTATTGGAAGAATAGGTCGGTGATTATTTTCGTATGGTGGTTGGGAATTTAGGTTCATACCATGCCCCACCACATACAGTCAGTATAGTGTGTGTGTGCGTTGTAATCTATCCATATGCGGCACATAATTGGTCATGGAAGAGCTGCAGATTTAATAACTTGTGCGTGTCTTTTATTTATTTATTAAACTCACACACACTATCTTCACAGGATGACCCCAATACAATAGTGGTTTGCAAAAACACACCAAATAAATAGAAAATCAACTTACGGCTAATACTTTATTAACACTAAACTCTATTAGAACTCAATCTGAAGTCAGACTACAGAATCAAATTATATGTCTTATAAGATCATGAGGGATTTTTTCTTCTGATTGACCATGATTTGATTCCAATGGCAGTTTCATTAAGCACTTTATTGTGACTGTTTCTCTTGACTTAATCAATTTCCAACCAGCCACAAGAGAGCCGCGTTAATCACTTACGGGAACCACCCAGTAGGCTCCAAAAACCATGTTCAAATAGGTTCAACGACCCAAGAAACAGGCTACACGAGCCAACAGTCAAACATACAGGCGGAGAAACAAACAAATGGCGTAAGGTTTGTGTACAAAGCGATCCCTTTAATACAAACGTACATTAGTTCCCCCTAGTTCTAAATAAGGAAAAGGGGTAATATCAACAAAAGAGTTCTCGAACATCACGATATAACGTATTACTTATGAGATTGACGTACTTAAGTTAGCTCATTGGAGGCGAAAAATACAAGATATATGGAGGAAAATCAAGAGGGAGATGTGGAAACATACTGTTATTGTATTTGAGAGCGGGTACTCTGATTAAAATTGCTACGGCTGTCATTGATAGATTAATAAAGATATTTATATCATAAATCTGCTTAACATAAATTGCCTTTATTTTCTAACGCGGAATCAGCTTGAGCTGGTCTAAGAAAATTTCATGTCAGTGCAATTAAAGTGAATAAATAGGCCAACGCGGTGTCAAATAGTCGTCAGAATCGAAGCGAATAACGTCGTTTTGACTTTTATTGTAAAGTCAGAAAAACTGTATTCTGATCGGCTCGTGTGGTCTTCCTTTGAAACTGGAAAGTTCTTAATTATGTTGTTTTGGTATTTATGTTCAATACCATACAAATTACTTAAGTTAAATCAATAGCTAACTATGTCACATGAGTATAATACAGATTTTACACACCCAAGATGAATGCCGTGCTCAATCTTAAATTGCCCCAAATTAGCTATACATTAAGTCTTTCAGAAATGTGGGACAATTTTCTAGGACAGATTAAACATTGGGGCGAAAGCGTCATACTGAACTTTTTGGTCCTTCGAGCCGGATACAATTAAATTATAAGCAATAACTTTCAAAGGACTTGTTCCACTGAATAGCTAAAGATCTCTTCTCATGAAAAGGCGAACGATTGTTTAATTGATATCCAGTTTTGCTTATTGCATTTCAAAATTACGGAAAGTTTAGTTCAGAATACCTAGACAGTGGCAATCGTTTTCAAGGCATTTCGTATTAGTAGGTACGACGTTTCAACAAGTTTGAAATTAGGCTTTTCTGAAGTTTGTATAAAGAAATACAGTAGAATACGTTTGTAGCGAATATACTACCACTGTATTCCTTCACCGTAGCTCAGTTGATGGTTACTTCCACAGTTCATACACATCAAAATATAGGTAAGATACTCCTACTACCTCGTTTTATTACACAGAAAACATTGTTTTTAAATGTATTTTAACGAAGTAAACCCCTATAATATATTTACTGACCATTATATTTTGTTTCCACGTGAGTGTGGTAACAAAGCCCATCCCGTAAAAAGCGACCACATGCATGTGTCCAAACGTCCATGAAGCGGAATTTGTTTTGTGGTTTTGTACGTGTAAGCTGGATTATGAAAAGCAAAAAGTTTAATACCTCTAACAGTATTAACTAAAAAAAAAAAAATGTTACATAAACTAAAAAAAAAACAGAGTTTTTTGTAAACCTCCGTTCGTAACAAAGTACTGGTTTTATTCCATACCGTGATTTGGCTACATTGGACTTAGCTAGATACGATCGTTGTTATAGAAATCATAACAATATTAGTATTATAAGATTATTCATTTATAGAGGGTGTAAAACACCTCTTAACGAAGCCGAAAGGCACTTGTTCTCCCCGTCATTGCGATCATTTTTTTGTTCTACACCATACCTGGGAACCTTTTAGTTACGGAGATATTGGGGGTCAAAGTGCCAACTTTTTTTTTAAATACAAGTTTTTATTGTAAGATTTTTACTTTAAACATCTCCACTACTCAATCCATCCATCAGCACAATGTTTTGAGTGCGTTACATTGAGTTCTACCACAAAACATGATATTTCACCCCAAAAAAAAAAAGTTGTTTCCCAGCAAATTCTTTTGCGTAAAGTAACTTAGTTTGATGTACAGAATGCTTGGTTGACGGCTTCGTGATGAGGTCTTTTACACCCCGTATATGCAATAAACATATTATAATAATGTAACTTAATAAATATTCAAGTATTGAAACACACATCAACTAACAAGAACGTTTCCAACACAGAGTAAACTTACTGTAAAATACTTAATTTAAGTTGAGGGTATACTTAAATAATTTCACTCCGCGCATGAATAATGCTTTGTCACAACACCAATTTATCTCGTCTGCTCGACGTCCGTATGTCACTACAGGCAGAATATCAGCGTCAGGTGCAAGCCTGACACATGCTGAGCTGGACTCCCATTTGGTGCAACCCTGAGACGCACACCACACCTTGTATATAATCGTTGTTTTATTTTATTTGAAGGATGTCATGGTGTTACTATACTTATTTCGTAAATATGTGTTTCTTTTTGTATATTGGCACCTTGTTTTTTATCATGTAAGTTGTATCATTTAATTGTACGTCTGTGTGTTGTGCTATGTCTTTTGTGTGCACTAAACAAATGGTGTATATATCTATCTATAAGACAAAGTCAGATACGAGAAAACTCAGCATAAACCTAATAAACATATTTGTTTTACTTTTCCCTGTAGACTGCCCCGTGTCTCTCACAGAAAGTGAAAGAGTACATACACATTTATTATGTAAATAGACAAATAATGTAAACACAAGATAACCCAGAAAATAAATTGAATCATCTCATACAGTAGAGGAAAACATTCATTGAACATTACCCATGAGAGTAAAATTAAGGAGAAAATGTATAAACAACATAATACGAATGCAAAACAAATACAAAAGGATGTTAGTGCCAATGGTAATATGATAAAATATCTTGAAACAACTAAGAAGTTACCCACTCAGCTATTCTAGACGTTTTATCTCGCAGACTCATATATATGAGAAAGTTAGTATGTTTGTATTGAAGGTTAGTGACACGACGCAGCCGGGCTGCCAAGGCGGGTGTATCCGTAATGTGTTTCCACTAATACCGAAACTGTTTCGAGTATAGCGTGCGCCTTGTAAGAATATCACTAGAGAAAGGTTCGGGCGCAGATGTGCGTTTACACAATACAATTGTTTCTCTCTCCATTCTGGAGTTTGTTCTATTTCCTTCTTCGTGTTGACACCGCGGTTCGCCTTGGGCGATATCTTCCGAATTCGTACGAAAAGTTCGCGGCTAAAGCGCGTCGACGTTATGAAGCTTTTCAATATATTATTCGAATGTTATCGCGATAATATCTGGTTTATTACAGCGCGCGAATGCGAAGTGCCTGCTTTTGAACGGTATGAGAATTTTATTAACATCATTTTGTTGATATCAGATATATAAATAATGTTTTTATTTTTTTATGGCATCCGAGATCCGACTGATGATGTGATCGGGTTTTTTTACTTAAAATTAATTTTAACCAACTCTCAATCAAATGGAAGTACTTCACAACGCTCAGAGTATTCTGTCGAGTTAGTATACATACTTAACTATGTATACTCATACATAATAAGTAATTACAGTTTGACATCTGGATTATTGGATATTACTTGAAATAATTAAACGCCTATTGCTTAATAGCGCTAAGCGGTTCATTACGAATTCATGATCACTAATGGCTGATCGTACTTAGCGCGCGGTTTCAAGACTTAAAGTACTTTTGTTAACGAAATTGAACACGATCTAGAACTGTCGGTGTCAATATTCCTGACACTAACTGTTTTTAAACTTCGATTGATCACATTCAGTTTGATTTGTGTTTGTCCTTAGCTTAATCATTTTGGTTAATTGGTCAAGCGTGAACAGCACAGAAAAGGTTCGCAGTCACACCTATTAAACAAAGGAGGCTTTTATGAAACAAAACTCGTTGGTTGGAGGCTAGCCTAGATGCCTGGCCGTTTAGTTTACTGAATAGGCAGTGGGACGTAATTGGAAAACCGCACAGCGCCGCAGTTAATGCGTGAGTCGTTGTATCGGGCAATCGGGCCCGACATCCGTTGTAGTGTCCCCTGTATAAGGCAGAAATTGTTACGTGAAAACTGAATATTTTCAGGATAACCTTAATTGAAAATACCTGACTATGACATATTTGTAAAATTATATAGTTCACAGATTTTCACGACAGGCGTTGTTTCTCTAAGGGTGAAAATGTATGAAAGAATCTTGTGTAATTATCACAGTAGTCGGATTATCGTATGTCATCTGTTGCCTATAGGTTTTATGTTAAAGGCCTGTTTATGCCATCTATACATACATGTAATAAATCTGTAGACGTTTTTGTACATTGAAAATATTTAGAACAAAAATAGTAGGGGTCTTAAAGGATCACAGAACCCATGTCTACCATTTTTAGAATTTTTGTCTGTATATATCTGTGAGGGGTATTTTGTTACAGCATCACGTGTAAATTATTAAACCAATGTGGTTAGATTTAATGCACAAATATTGGGCTTAACTTGGAGAAGGTTTTAGTTTTTGTTTAATTGTAATCGGTGCTTTCTATCAAATTAAATATTAATTTAAAGTGTTAAAGAAGAACATAACATCAAATGTAAGATACATGCAGCGAAATATATTCAACCAAATTGGTACGACTAAAATGGAATGGAATGGTATGACTAAAAATCTGCTCACAAAGTAACTTTTAGACCGAGAGTCTTTATAAAAAGTTCAATTAGAAAAAAGTACTATATATTAGTCAAAATGACGCTTCTTTTAAAATATACATAGCCAATAGAGTTTGTTAGACCGCTTTCCATGAATTATATTTTAGCAGTTTAACTTTGGAATCGATAGATGGCGTTGTTCATTTCACTTCATTTTCTAAATCGCGGTGAAAGAATGACCCTCGCCCGTGTCAGTTGTCTCAGCATTGCTATTTTATACACACGAAACAAAAGCAGGAGGTTCTCAATTCGATGCGTTTATATTTTTTATGAATGACCACTATCACGCATAACTAACAAGGGTATGACTTTCATCAAAGGTCTGACGATGGTGACGAAAGACAGTAGCAAGAGGTCCTCAACAGTTTGCAGCAGCTATATTGTTATTGGCTTCATTTCATGCACCTTAGTGAGAACTTTAGACCTGGCTGGAGTATGACTGTCATCGAGTGTCTAAGGATGAAAACGTAAGGCTGTCGAGGGAAGCCAGCTATGTTTTTCCAATTAGAAAAACACATATACACACATCAAAAGTATCTAGGGATCAACATATATTTTTGCAATAACTTTTCTCCTGATTGATATTAATTAAAATTTTCTTTAAGGATTCATCAAATAAAGTGTTTTCGTTTGTCACAGTAACGATAAACCAAGTCACCTTTGCATTAATAAAGAAATTTGCCATTTTCCTAATAAAGGGATTTTTGACATTTGAACCACTAACATTAAAGTTCGAAAAAAAGACTGAAATAACAGTTTTCTTTAAAATTTTATTGGGTAACTTAAACAATTAATAATCCGTGTTTCTACCGCGAACACTAACAACACAAGAACATCGGTTTGGCATACTCAAAATGAGTTCATCCAAATCACGCTGTGGAATGGCCGCCCATGTTCGTTGCAACAACAAAAAAAGGTCTTCTTGCGACTGGATACCCTCCATATTCGGCAGAGCTCTTCTCTGTAGCATATCCCATGCATGCTCAATCGGGTTCAAGTCTGGCGACTGAGCAGGCCAGGGCAGGACATTGATGTTAGCTGCGGCGAGAGTCTGTCTTACAACTCTTGCGGTGTGCGGTCGTGCATTATCATGCATTAACTGAAATAAGGGACCGATTTGCACTTGTAGAGGAACGATGACGTCTGATACAATCGTCTCAGCATAAATTTGAGCGTTGAGGTTGCCTCTGATCCAAATCAACTCAGTTCTTCCGCCGATCCAAATACCCGCCCATACCATGATGGTTCCACCACTATAAGGATGGACTTCCTGGCAGGATTTTAATCGCTGTTGGCGTCCAGGGGTTCTCCAGTGTCGTATACGTCTTGTATCCGGTCTCATACCAAAACGAGACTCATCAGAAAAGCACACGAAACGCCATTGTTCTTCTGCCCAATTTCTGTGTTCAAGAGCCCATTGATATCGAATCCTACGATTGTGCATTGCTATAGGTGGTACCCGTAGCGGTCTTCGGGAATGAAGGTTCACTTCATGCAAGCGGTTTCTGACTGTTTGGTCGCTAATTAAGTTCCCTGAAGAGTGATGAAGCCTCACGGCTAACATCATGGCGGTTATTGTTGGAGCTCTTCGAGTTAAGATTTGAATGTATCGGTCTTGTCTCCGTGTGGTGCAGCGATACCGTCCTCCATGGCGCTCAGCCACGGTACCAGTGCTTCGGTAACGTGTCCAAAGTCGACTGATAACACTCTGACTTGTATTCAGAGCTAAAGCTACAGTACGTTGCCGGGAACCAGCTTCTATCATTCCCACGGCTCTGAGCATTTCTTCCCTGCTTAAATGACGTCGCCGCTCCATAATAACGTTGGTTTTAATCAGTAGTAGGGAAACAGTAGCACTAATAATGTCTTCAATGCGTTGTATGTTTTTATAGGGAAAATATTGACAGCTTATTTTCATCTTTTACTCGAATTTGATTGAGAGTTCCTGATTCAAATTATGAAATGCACCAAAAAGGATCCATATAAATTTATAAAATCATAAATTTATTACAAAGCCACATCTCAATCTCAAGAAATCCGCATAAAAATGCTTGATCCCTAGACATTTTTGATGTGTGTATTTCCGAGAAATCAAATTGTTACCTACTTCAATCTATACTTAATATTATAAAGCTGAAGACTTTGTTTGTATGGTCGGATGAACGCGCTTATTTTAGGAACTACTGGTTCGAGTTAAAAACATCTTTACGTTATCAAAAACATCTATACTTTATATAACATCAATCTACAATCAATAGGAGTGGAGCATCAATAAAAAATGTTGCAAATATAGGGAAAAATTATTGCCTTTGAGAGCTTCCGTTGCGTGCGCTGCGTAAACGGTTGAAGTTACTCAACAATCATGCATGTACTCGTACGAGAATGACGGGATTGTTCCTCTTAAAAAGTTCAAACAAAAGTCCGCGATAGCATATGTCTATCTTTTAAGGTTGACTCACACTCTCTCTAACCCTCTCTCTCTTTCTTATGTGACGCAGACGAAATTGCGCGGGTCTGCTAGTATAGAGTATTTTTGACGGCTAACTCAATTTATTTTTTTCTTTACAAACATATATTAGTAGGGGACGCAGCGCGCAATTTTTTGTCAGCGATTTTTACCGAATGAAATTCTTTTCAAGTATCGTGTTATAGTAATCCAAATGAAAGGTGCCGCACCCATGAGGGAGTCCAAAGTTACAGCATAGCAAAGTTTTTTTTTTGTTTTTTACAATTTTGCCTTGCTGTATCTTTGGATTCCCCCATTTCCGAAGCAGCTCACGCGCAGACCCAGCAGGGGTCTGTGAGCCAGCGTTATGGTTAAACTATTATTTGATATTATTTTTATTTTCAACCACTATACAGGTTGTAGTTTTGCATGTTAGTCAAAATTCAGGAGCTCGTCACAAAAGACATAAGTAATCAATTTAAAAAAAAAAACAGGATCCAGGTTTTTTAGAAAAAAAACGTGAGGAAACCGGCATGTCCTAGAACCAAAAAATTCGAAGACATGTCGCTGTGTGCGTTTATTTGTGTGTGTGAAGGCCCGAGCCTTCTGAAACTGGCCCTATAACCGATTATAGGGCCAGTTTCAGACGGGCTGCGTTTTAATACGGGTGGTTTATCTTACAGATTTCAGTAAATAAAAATAAAAAAGTACCCATTTTATTATCGATTCGGGTCGGGAATCATTAAATAAAATAAATAAATTCATTTAATTCAGATGTCACAAGATCCAAATAGGTAGCAGTCAAGCTAAATGCTTATGTCTATGCAAATTAACTACTCTAAAACAATTCCCACTTCGTAACGTTACACCCAGTTGACTCTATATTCACTTATTGGCATCTTCGGTACGTTTGAGAGCTCTTATGGTCTTTACGAAACGAACAGGCTCCGTAAGTCTCAATTTGGTCTAATGCCAAATGACATTGCGAAATTGAATACAATTTCCTCTGCGCTTAACTACTCTCGCTTGTTAGTCCAAAAACAATAATCGAATTGCCTTACTGAACTTATTTAGGAAAAGGAAATAGAACCTTATGTTTTATTTATCTTCTTTGAAAGAGCCAAACTATTTTATTTATTTTTGTCTTTTACCAAAGTAAGAGGACCGAATTACTTAGATAATTGGGTTCTAATCTGGTTATCCAGTAATTTATTTAATGAACTTTTTCTCTGTATCTATGTGAACCTTGTTTCAGGGTCAAGGGCGTACTAACAGACAGATGAGACGAATAAGTGATTACAGGCGGAACTCCCGGAAAAGCCCTTTAAGCCTGACTGACGGACCCTTCGTGTGGTGGTTCCAAGGTGAAGAAAAATTCGGCTAAAACGGCTTTTTTATCATTTGCTTTTAGTCATGAAACAGATAATAAAAACTTGGCTTGGTAAAAGGTGTTTGAGATGTAAAATAAAATTTCAATTTCAATTGCGTGCAGAGTTAAGTAGAGGTGTACCCATACTTCAACGCCATTTCGCGAGTTACGTTCCAGAGTAATTTGAGGGAGCAAGCCTATTACGACCAACTGGGCACAAAGTGTGGAGTCTTCCAGAAAATCAAGAGTTATAAAAGGACTTTCTCGGTCCTGGGATTTGAATTCACCATTCGAATTCGCCTCATACTATTAAAGTAATTGTAGTTTGGGACGAAGCACAACTTGAATAGTGATATGGGATAAACTAAGATTTTTTTGTAATGTGGGACAAAACTTCAGACTACCGAAGAATAAATCATCGGATTGGATCTGATCGAGACCCGAGTGGCTGTTTTTATTTAGCCACGAGCTCCTCCAAATGTATTTATCTTACCAATATACCTCATGTCATAGTTACGACCCACATCTCCCAAATGATGCCTATTGAAGCAATATATTGCCTTTTTGATCTGTCAGCTACCGAATGAAACCACCGTTGCGATTGGATGCTCGTTTATTACTGGCGTAGCAACACAACATCATAATGGTGCAGGCACGCACACATACATACGCATACATACACATCACTCCTCCGACACTATTTTCAAAAATAAAGGACTTAACATTAGGTTGGTAAAAGTAATAACAATAAGAAGACTTGCATAACTAGACTTACATAACTAGACTTACATAACTAGACTTACATAACTACAAACAACAAGAGGCCGACACACTCGGCAGGTCGCACTAGTAAGCACCGTATGTCATTCGGTATCTATAGGTAGACATATCTAATACGGTGTGTTTCTTTACATACTGAATGTAGATATATAAGTGCGTGGTGTGCTATACAATTACAATTTAAACCTTATAATTAATCTTACGTCTACAACTACGTGTCGGTCTTGTTGGCTGTGGCTCAAAAGAACGATCGCCATGATCCTCGGCTACTTCTTGATTAGTCTCAGCGTTATTATGATCATTAGCATCGACTTCACTTTGAGCCTCAGCCCACTCATCCTCTTCCCCAATATCATTTCCTTCGCGTTCTGTTGCTTGCGATTCAACAACAGGAGATAATATTTGTGGCGGCTGCGCCAGCGGGGAACGCGGACGCGGCGGCGGCGGCGGCGGCGCTGACTGCGTGGGGCTCGCGACATCAGCACGTGACTGCGTGGGGCTCACGACATCAGCACGTGCGTCTTTCGTCTCGCTCCCTTACGTTAAATAGCTCACATTCCTCGCAGTCACTTTGCTCCGTTATTATTTCCTCCGTGTTCAAACAATGTAAACGTGATTCACTCTTTTTAGCACTACACACTTTCTTTAGATGGCCTTTCACACCACACACTTGGCACCGATAGTTTTTAAAACGACACTTTTCAGCGTCGTGGTTTCTGAGACCGCACACTGTACACCGACGATTCTCCTCGGAACTGTTGTTCGAGCTGCGGGTGCCCTCGGCAGGCCCGCCGCGCGCGCGCTGCCCGCGCTGCCCGCTCAGCCGGTACACAGGTTCCTCCTTGATCTCTGTGGTCTTGATGGTTGTCGCCGCGGTGTCAACTACTGCTACGGCCCTGGATCGAGCCAATCGCGCATAGGCAGCCTGTTGTGCTACCTCTAACGCCTTAGCAAAAGTTAGTTTGCTGGCATCCTCTTCAAACAGCCGGTCACGTTCCCGACACGGTGCAAGCCCGAGTATAAAACGGTCTCTTACCAGCATATCCAATGCCTCTTCAAACTCACAGTTAACGGCTAAACCTCTCACACGAGCCGCCCATTCTTCGACGCTCTCGCCATCAGATCTCCTCGCCTCATAAAACTTCTCTCTATCAGCAAAAACACATCGTCTTGGCGTGAAATGCTTGTCCAATTTCTTAACTAGATCCTCGAACGTTACTTCTTCGAGTACATCAGGGTGAAGTAAGTTCCGTGCAAGGCGGTAGGTGTTGTCCGAAAGGTGGGTCAGTAACAAAGCACTTTTATTTTCGGTTTTAATACTGTTCAATTTTATGAACTGTAGTAGCCGACCTTTAAATATAGGCCAGTCTTGGGTGTCGTGTTCGAAATTTGAAATATTTCCGATGATATTCGAAATCTTACACGAACAATTTTTTTTTTTAAATAAGCGTGGGTAACTCGTCGCCAGTGATCTGTCAGCTACCGAATGAAACCACCGTTGCGATTGGATGCTCGTTTATTACTGGCGTAGCAACACAACATCATAATGGTGCAGGCACGCACACATACATACGCATACATACACATCAATGTTGACGCTTAAAATCACGTTCGCGAAGGTGGCAAAGTGTCTATTGTGCTTTAAACACATCTATTTGTACTTCCAATTAAGATTACGACTCAAGCGCGTCGCCTGAATAGATTTAATGAGCCCCTGTCATTTCCACTACACTAAACGGATTATGTGTATGACGTGCTGTACCTATCTACGAAATTAGTATGCCTTAGTCGTGTTTCAAGTCCTTAGTATTATTCCCAATGACAGATACTTTAGTCAAAGTGACCATTTCAGCAGGATAAGGGGGGGCCTGGGCTCGACATAAATTCCAATGTCAGCGTTATTGCGGTGTCCTTAGTTTGACGAAGGTACGACTCGAATTGTTGAGGTTATCTGAAAGCAGATCGAACCCTAAAAACTGTCTTGTGTTTATTGTTTGCGAGAAAGCGGAATTCTTAACAGCGTGTGAGAGATTTTTGGCGATTGGCTGGATGATGTAACACGTAGCTGATTTTTTTGCTAAGATCGTGTTGCGTTTTCCTCCTAAATTGTTTTTTTATGTACATTGTTATATGATGTTCCAAAGGGTTATGCAGAGGTTAACGGATGAATGGAATGACTTCAAATACTTTGAATACTCAGGCATTTAATTGTCAAATAAAAACATCATCACATATCTTCAAATTTCACTGCCGGACAAGCACAACAATGAAACAAACCTCTGCCATAAATGAGGACTTAACTCAAAAAAACTAAAAAATAATAAATCACAAAATAGGTCTCCAAAATCAGAAACTAGCACACTTTCGAACCTCACGAAATCGCAATTATAACCCCAAATTACATTGTGTCAATTCACAACCAACCCCTTTGTTTCGCGAACATTCTACAGACTGGAATTGTCACCGCTTTATCTCATTGATTAAGTGAGGATACGATACGTTGCATCGTTTGAGGCCAGCCTTTGGAAATATGAACTACAATGTACAGGGTTTCATCGCATGTGTGACGCTTATTAAGTACCGGTATCGCTTGACCACAAGCTTCGTGCTCAAGCGACAGGCGTTTTGCGACTGAGGGAAAAACTTATGAAAGTCGTGCCGCAAGGGCCATAGATGATAGGGTGGGTATGCCTGATAGTTTTAAATGTTCACACAAAACCTTCATGCAAAAGCGACTTCCATAGAGGACACACACGTAACAGCCAGCCGGCAACACAGGACTATATGGAAAATAGAAAGCAACTGAAAACTGAGAGCTGTGCTACCACCTGCCACACGCTCGGTCCGGTACCGACAGCAACGAGGATGATATTAGTACCTCTCAGCCGATAGATGTCCCTACTGGTACATTGCAACAGCTAAAAAGTTACCAATAAACAATATAAATACATTTTCGGAGATCCACAACCCCACGGTCTAAATAAAACCTTGACGAAAACCAGGTCCAACAAATGGAATGATAACTACAAAGTAAGGTCTTTTATCAAGCCAGCGGCTACGAGTGCGCAAATACTTCATAGTTGCATTGACGACTTCACAAAGATCTTGACTCCGGATGATATTATAATTTTAGTCTTAGGGTCTAACGACAAAAACCCTTACTCTTTTATAAGTAAATTATGTAACGTATTATATAAACTATGCAACAGTACTGTATTCATCACTTATGTGCAATATAACCCGTACTTAAACGAAGAAACAATCAATTATAATTTAGGAATATACAAAACTATAAGAATTGTAAATACGTAAAATACACAAGTCGGTGAACAAATATAATAATAATGCTAGTCATATGAAAAGTTACCAACAAGAATATCTGGGATATTTCTGTTTTGGGTTGAATACGAGAATTGATTATAAGAAATACCAAACAGAGTTCCTCAATCAATATAAGATTAAACTGGCTAAAACAAAACCAATTAACACACATGCACATCACTCTGAATCAAACACACAACCAAGACCCCTAAAAACAACACAAACAAAAATTACAACCTATTTTGAAAGAATAACAAACAAAATAAACACAAATAATAGTTTTTTTCGTACTTTAAAATAAAACCACAGCAATTACGTTAATTCACCAAAATATTGCCGGAGTACTAACTAAGCAAGAATTAATAGAAGTAGCCCTAACAGACTTACAAACTTCAATTGGGTTCCATTGACATTATATGTCTCACGGAAACCTTTCTTAAAAGTGGTTCTGAATCCAACCTTAGAATTCACAACTATAAAATGGCATCTTTTCTCTCGATCAAACCAGCGCCGGGGTGGTTCATGTATCCTAATAAAAAACAACATACAATACAAAGAAATCGTCAACCTTATCCCCCCGATTCCCCTCCAATTCGAATACTGTGCTATTGAAATTCTTAAACATAACCTAATTGTAGTATGCATTTACAGAACACCTACACATGATGCTGCGATATTTCTGAATAGTTTGGAACTTCTTACAAATAAACTGTGTGGAAAGGTAAAGAAAAAAAACATCATATGCGGTGACTGGAACATAGACATCCTAAAAATAAATAAAATATATGAAGGCAATAAATATGAATAAACATAGAAGAAAAAACCTTTGAAAAAACCAATCAATAGTGACATATTATTATGTCAAAACAAGCTCGTAATAATTATATTTGAATGGCTTTCAAGACAATGTTGACCAGAGCCGCTGCTCGTCGCGCACGCCTTACACCTCCGGACCCGTCGCACAGCTCCGCCTCGCCGCCGCCGGAACCCAGCCCCATCGTGAGCGCTGTAACACCGGCCGTGGCAGTTGCGTCGAGCTCGAGCGACGTGTATTTCTCTCCGCCGACGTCGCCACCACCTGTACGTCGTGCGGGGAGAGGCCGGCCACCGAAGAGCTTGGGGCTTAGCGGCCAACAGGCCCCGAGCCGGGTCCCCGCTACCGGTGTGTTGGAGATTTTAATTCTTATTTTGCAACACCAACATTAAATGTAGAACATTATGTAAATGTTGTGTGCAGCGCATGAAATGGACTCAATCCATTAACGAGAACGTCATGCGCGCATACTACGGGTCTACAGAGGGGGGAACTAACCTCACTGCGTACCGTGTTAGGATGCTGTCTCTGTTCCAGGATCTTGAACCAACCGTCAACGTCTCGGCCTAACGACTATCGGATCAGGTGCGGGTCATCCAACGCAGTCACAGGTTGGACGACGCCGCGCTTGATAGGCTGCGCTCAGAAGTACGAAGCAACCTTATCGTCTTAACTCCGACACAAACCGCGGTGCAAGTGTCAGCTATTGATGCAACACCACCGCGGTTGAACCCTGCTGTTGTAGAGGAGGATGATGGAGTTGCCACGGTAAGTAGCCAGTGCAACGACCGATTGAGGAGCGATCTGGAGAATGCGCTTCATGAATATCGGTCCACTCCTACCGAACTTAGGCCCCGATTACCACGGTTACCCATGCATAAAAAAATAGGGCGCTGGTGTGTGCCTTGGACTCGCAACTATATTCGAGAGTAGCGAGAACCTCGTTGATACACACTCGATCCTGTTCTGTGGGGCTGTTACGGCATGTCGTTTAGCTAATGTCAAGTTTCCAAATTGTGACGTAGCTACTCGACCAAAACCAGCCGTACCAGCCTGGCAGCGCAGGATCGAGCGCCGTATCGACGGGGCCAGGGTACTCATCGGCAAACTATACTGCTTCAGGGAGGGCACTACACGACCACGAGTGATGCGCTTTGTGAGGCGGGCATTCTCGGGGACTGAAATCAGTCCTCAAGAATACATGTCCCGTGTCACAGAGCGCATCGACTTCCTGAAGCAGAAAGTTTAAGTTCGCATGGGCGAACCGTATTCGGAGGTATAAGCGGCGGGTTGATCGGTATTCACAGAATCGCATGTTCCAGAGCGATGAGAGGCGGGTATACCGAGCTTGGGAGCGACCCGAGCAAAATATGACAGATGTGTGCCGCCCGGATGATGCCGCCACGAGTTCTTTCTGGCGCAGCATCTGGTCGGGACCCGTTTGTCATACTGAGGCTGACTGGATGCGTGATGTCGAGCGAGTGTGTGAACCTATCCCAGAAATGGAGCCAATTTTTATAACACCTTTAGATGTAGCCAGAGCAGTTCGTCCGTTACCAAATTGGAAATCCCCGGGACCGGACGGACTGCACAACTTCTGGCTCAAATGGTTTAGTAGTTCACACACTTGCCTGGCATCGCAATTCCAGTCATCCTTAGAGTCCGGGCCCCTCCCACAGATTTTAACAACAGGCGTTACCCACCTGCTCCATAAGTCAGGTAGTCCCGCGGAACCCAAAAATTATAGACCGATCACGTGTTTGTCGACGATCTACAAGCTTCTTACATCCATTCTGAGAGTAAAAATTAATACACACATTGACAAAATCCATCATGTCAGCCTCTCAGAATGGATGTAGGAATGGGTCCCGCGGTACTAAGGAGCTACTCCTCATCGACATGGCCATTAGCCAACAGGTTCGTCGATCTCGCAAAGATCTGTCGACATGTTGGATAGATTATAAGAAGGCCTATGACTCGGTGCCACATACGTGGCTCATGAGGGTGCTGGAGTTGTACAAAGTAGATACAACTCTACGCACCTTTCTTGAGTCATGTATGGGGCAATGGAAGACGGTCCTTCGATATCCAGGATATAGACAGATCCAGGGGAGCGATGAGCCTGTATGGATTAAGCGGGGAACATTCCAGGGCGACAGTCTGAGTCCACTTTGGTTCTGTTTAGCCCTGAATCCTCTAAGCACAATGCTGGAGAATTCAGGCCTAGGCTGCCGGTTGAGGAAGGATGGTCAGGTTATATCTCACCTGCTTTACATGGATGATCTGAAACTCTTTGCCGCCAACAAATTGCGACTGATGGAGCTACTGAAAGTAACTGAAACTTTTAGTAGCGCCATCAGGATGGAATTTGGTGTGGACAAATGTGCAGTCATGTATATAAGCGAGGGGAGATTATGGAGTCCGAGGGACTTCACCTCTCGGACTCCATACAGCTGAGATCTCTTTCCTCATCCGAAACCTATAAGTATTTGGGTATGTCGGAAGCGTTAGGCATTAATGTAACTGACATGAAGCAATCGTTGAGGGAGCGCTTCTTCGGTCGCCTGAGAAAGGTATTAAATAGCCTTCTTTCAGGCGGGAACAAGGTGTGCGCCTTCAATGGTTGGGTAATGCCAGTTTTAATGTACTCTTTCGGCACACTCAAATGGACTCAGACCGAACTCGACGCCCTGGATAGAAGAGTTCGTACACTGCTGAACGAAAGCCGGATGCATCACCCACGATCATCGGTTATAAGACTGTACATCCCGCGGAAGTGCGGAGGTCGAAGCTTTTTTAACGCGAAGACCCTCCACAACCGCGAGGTGTGCAGTCTCAGAGAATATTTTTTAAAAGCCGAGGTGGGTGTGCACCGAGTTGTGGTCGCAGTGGACAAGGGACTCACCCCGCTGTCCATGGCTAAAGAGAACTGGCACAAACCTGAGGTACTTACCACCGATGACCGCAAGGAAGTATGGCAAGGCAAAGAGCTTCACGGGCGCTTCTACCGGGCTCTTCATGGGCCCGATGTAGATTTTCTAGCGTCCGTGTCCTGGTTACGTTTCGGCGACCTCTTTGGAGAAACTGAAGGTTTTGTCTGTGCGATTATGGACGAAGTTATGTTGACGAACAACTACCGGAAATATATTATGAAGGACGGGATGGTTGACGTGTGTCGGGCATGCCACCTTCCGGGTAAGTCCATCAGACATATTATTTCTGGTTGTTCTCGTCTGGCTAACGGCGAGTACTAGCACAGGCATAACCAAGTAGCCAGGATAATAGACCAGCAACTTGCCTTGAAATATAAACTTGTGGAATCTGAGGTACGTACTACAAGTATGTGCCCGACCCAGTTCTCGAAAAAGACCATGTCACGCTGTACTGGGATCGGTCCATCATTACTGACAGGACTATTGTCGCCAATAAGCCTGACATAGTGATGATGGACCGATCAGCGCGCCGCGTAATGATAATCGATGTTACCATTCCGCATGACGAGAACCTCGTGAAAGCTGAGAAAGAGAAACAAATAAAATATCTCGACTTGACAAACGAGGTTCGCGACATGTGGAATATGAACTCGGTTATCATTGTGCCGATTGTCGTGACGGTCAATGGCCTTATAGCCAAGAGCTTCGATGACCATCTATCGAAGCTCTCTTTAGGCGGTTGGATCAAGGGCCTGATTCAGAAGGCAGTACTCCTCGATACGGCTCGCATTGTGAGGAGGTTCCTGTCTCTGCAGCCCTAACCGCCGGTGGCTTGGACCCTGCTCCCGACACCGGCGGACTACAATTTTTTTTTTTTAAGTTTTTTTTTTATCGTTTTATTTTAAGAAATACTTAAAAATGTAATTAGATAAGGATGTAAATAAATAAACGGAATAATAAAATATCCAATGACTTAAATGCCATTCTTAATAATAATAACCTGAAAAACCATATTACACTACCGACTAGGAAAACCTCTTGTTTGGACTTCATTGTAAGCAATATGCACGATGCTAAGCCTGGACTACACTATTTAGCGCTATCAGACCACGAAACAGCACAATCTGTAACAGTTAACTTAGAAACTAATAATAAAGTTGAGGACATTCACAGTTTCTGGTTTAAAACTGTAAGGAAGCTCAATGACGAAAACATAACCAAATTTAGAAATTGTTTGTCAAGCTTATCTTTTTCTGATGTGTACGAATGCCACACAACAAACAACATCTTCAATTGTTTTCACGATACAATTATTCTTTTTTACAATTTATGCTTCCCCATTATTAAAGTAAAAAATAGTAAAAAGCAAGTGAAAAACCGATGCCTAACAAAAAATATAAAACGATGTTGTATTACAAAACGAACATTATACTGTAATAAAACCACTGTCCAACCAACCAATCAACCAATCCAGTCCAACCAATCAACTCTTGAGTATATTCAAATCCAAGTATTTTATTCCACATCGGCCTGGACCACTTACGAACGTCGACAAGGGTGCACGGTTCGGGTTGGTCGCCTCCACAGAGAAGAACCGGCAAGAACCTCCATGGTTACTCTTTTAAAATTATTTAGTATTACACAATTCTAGATCACTTCACGTTTTATAATCAATAATTACAATACCTATCAGTTATCAGACATAGATTCGACTATTAGTCTTAACACCGCTATTTCTTCCAATGAACCAACTGTCTCGGCCGAGTGCCATGCTTTATAAACTACCCCTTCCCGCTACAACATTGACAGTTAGGCAGTGTTGTCACTGGAAATCATCGTCGTCATCATCATCGTCAAGATCACTTCCTCAAACTTTCGAGCAGCGAGACATACAGCCAGCCAGCTTCAAACAGGTATTCCTGACCACCAGCATGCAGCGGAAGCGCATTCCTGGTCAGCACCCGCAACCTAGCGACCTTGGCACTGTATCTACGGCCGGTGGAGTGCTGATCCTCCCGGTCAGCGTCAGCAGTCAGCCACATAGCAGCGCTACTCTACGGCGCCACTCTACGCCGCCACTCTACGGCGCCACTCTACGGCGCTACTCTACGGCGCTACTCTACGGCTCTACTCTACGGCGCACCTCTCTACGGCGCACCTCTACGGCACCTCTCAATGGCACATCTGTCTACTATCGACTCTGGTCTCCGAGGCGGAGTGATGTAGCGGCGGCAAAAAAGTACTACGCTACATGGAACAAAAAGTACTACAGCGCCATCTATGACACAGATGATGAACTAATGGCGAAACACATCAGAATTCCTACATTGCGCAAGCAGAGTTATCCGCGACATAAGAGTATATACAAGAATCCGATAACAACTGTCGGGCAGTGGCCCAACAGACATAACAACTGTCTGGTCGGAGGATCCCCCCCTTTTTCTATGGGGTATGAAGAGCTTTACACCCTGTTCTTCATACCCCAAACATCTATTATTTTTGTTATTTTATAAATTTTATTGTTGACATTTTGAGAAAATTTATGGATCAAGTTGCTTTGACATTATTGTTTTGATGGTACTAAGGGATAATGGTATTTTCTGCACGTTTAACTTAATTTAAATTTATTATATATATTTCTCAAACACTCCGTGACACCTACTTTACAAATAAACATTCTGATTCTGGGTTAGTGACATAAGCTATGTTTTTGTATAAAAATATTTGTAAGCCATATTATATATAATAAGAATATTGTAACATCTATTTGTACCATATTTTTGATCGATTGATTGATTGGTCAGCGAAAAAAATATCTATTTCGATATTCCGTAGGTTAAATGTACTGGCAAGGATAACTGTACAGTTTTCTCCTACACACGTTCACGCACTGCACATGCATAACCTGTCGTTTATGACCGGCTAAAGAAGTTGTTTTGCTTGAAGCAAATCACTTTGCCTGAGGACGTGAAGGGGGACCTGAAGGCGGCCCTTGGAAATTCAAGCTAGAATCTACTAGGGTTTCATTGCATGTAGACGGGTTAAGCACCGGTGGGCGAGATGATGTAGGATAGTTGATAGTTCATGGCTCAAAAGGCTACGATGGTCGGCACGTCTTGCCTCAGATTGTTATCGGAATCTCGATTGTTTTATACCGTTGTTTATACAGGTCACCGATACCTATCGACCTCGTTAAACCAGGCAGGCAGGCGTGTTATCTATGATAGATAGCAACACGGTAGTTGAAAATGAGGACATGATTCGTGATTGCTGTATTTTGGTTTAAAGAGTATACTGTATTTTTCTTTAAAATTCTTTTTGTTATCTGTTTATAATTTAGATATCAGGGGTTATTTCTTGCGAGACGGAATGGGACCCCGTCATCTCCTTCTGCGAAGCAGTAATGCTAGAGAAGGAGGTGGCGGAACATGAGAGGCAGAGAACCTCACAGCGTCCCAGCCGCCGCGGGAGACACACCGAGCGCCGACGGTGCGTTCATGTTCCACGCGCGCCTCAAAGAGAGTAAGCAAAAAGGAAGGGGTCCGCAAGGACCGATGCCTGCCGGGACTGCGGTACTGTTCGAAAGAGATACCGTGGCCCCGGAACACAAAGGGCGATGAAGGAACATGGATGAGTTTTAGTCAGTAAAAGTCTGTCCCTCCTGCTCCGCCTAGAGCGGGAGAAGTCATTTGATGATTTCCGATATGAAAAAACAAAAAAAGGTCTTATTTCTTATTTTTTACGCGAGATAAAAACTACTAGCACATTATTTGATTACATCCCTGTAAAGTGCAGAAATAGACTGCAGTTGCACTTAAAAGACGCAACGTGGGTTGCATGTTTTTTTTAATGTCTCTATTAGCCTACCACAGACAGAATAAACTAGGAGATAATAATAATATAATTAGTGGTAGAGTTTTGTGAGTATTATTTTTCCGACTTCACTTTCTTCTGCAAAAGAGGCTTTGAATGTGCAAGAGACAAGAAAAACGAGTAACGAATTCCTAAAAATAAACAAGCTTCTGCATTGATATAAAAATGTATGTAGGCAAGGAGAAGAATATGCTTATCGACAATAATTGACCGATACCCGATAAAACTCTTGCCCCGCGCTTGACCCCGTCTCGCTCTACCTTTTGTCTGCCCCACTTTAGAAGCTCCTTCTAAGTATTTTTTATTGTTGTGGACAAGGCATTGTGTTCCCTGTTTGATGGAGCAGTGTAGGGTTGGACTCACTTTGTTGAACAATAAGTATTGTTATTTTATCTAATCATGTCTTCGGAAGTATTGAGTGAAATTATAAGAACTAACAAGAAAATTAGCCTTTTATATTAATCCGTGCGTGCGTACGTGCGTACGTCGTATTTGCTAGATGAAAATATCTTCACAAACTCTACACCTTAGTCAAAATATGTGGATTGGCCAATTCGCTACATTCACATGGGCGTAAGGTGAAAAATTTATCTACTGTATGTTATACAATAGTTCTTGTAGTGACGAAACGGCCACATATTTTGACTACGGTGTAGAGTTTGTGAAGTTAGAGGGCGTGTAGAGTTAGAAGCTTGGCTCTATATGAGATCTGATAACTTTTTGACAGTGTGAGTCATATGGTTTCTTCTTGGTAAAATTTTACATGAAAATGTTTTTGGTGGTATAAGTTTTTCACGTTCCACATAGCATGTAATTCATTTTAGTCATAGAATTTGCATTGAATAAAAAAACAGTGGTGTAGTATTCTAAAATTTCAACCAAAATCTTATTTATTTATTTATGCAGTTGGTTCTCATTAAAATGCACTGAAAAGAGTTCCATGAATAATCCAATCCTTCAAGAAAAACAAACTTTTTAATTAGGTTAGAAAAGATCCGAGTTTACGACGGCGAAGCCATAAAAAGGCAAAGAAAAACACGTAATTGAATACGTTTGTAGGTATCTCCTACGAAACTTCGAATACACGCGTCCCGTAAAAGGACATGCAGACTTTATAGAAAATCCTGTTGACAGTGTTCGAAAGTAGGTACAATATGAATATAATTTATAGCCTCCAGCACCTTCAAATAATGTAGCTTTCTGACAGTAAAAGAGTTTTTAGAATTGGATCATTAATTCGGGAGAAAATACCTCTTTATAATATTAGTATAGAGTGAATTGCATTGAAATTGTCTAATGAGTTCTTAGTATTACTTTATTAAAAAAATGGACATCTGAAAATGGATATCTAAAAATACATATATTTTTAGCACAAATATTTGTTTTCAGTAAGTAATCACCATGGACACGTTTGGCAAAGTCGATGTCATATGAATTATTTTTGCGTTGTTTTATGCGTTATAAAGCCTTGTCTACGTCCTCCTTAATAATGGCCTTCGCTTGATCCTCCCAAATATATGGGTATAACGTATAGCCGTAAAATATCAGGTTATAATAAAACAATCTGAGAAAATGGGAGCTAGTATTTTTATAAACCATATACGAGTACCTTCCGACAGCTTACGGGTTAGCATCTTTTGTCAGCCTGAAAACATACCTAATTTTCTAAGAATTCGTAAGTAACAGTTTACCGCTAATTTTTATGTACCAACAATCTTTTAGACAACCCAACGTTTGAAACACTAATAGGTATATTTTTGCAGGAACAAAGTAGGAATATTTTTTAATAATTCACATGCATGCATTTATTCAATAGCAATAATAAAAAGCTTCACATTTATTTGATGTAACGGTGGATTTTCTATTCGGTCTTTTTTATCACTGCTTTTGAATAAATATGCCACAGGTGGTAGGGTAAGCAGGAGGATCACTGGGTAATGGCGCTCACCCCTGTATCTCTGTCAAAATGGAACGTAGCAACACGCCACGTTGGATGTAGCGCAGGGGTAGGGGGCCTCTAACAGACAGCGATGCAAACGGACAGTGTAATGTGTATGTCTTTTATGTTTTTTTACTTACATTTTTGGATATTATTAACCTGAAAATTTAAGCATTCGTCCTCCTTAGGTAGCTTCATGGTCATTTCTTGGAGGCTTAGCAACGGCTTTGGCCTTTTTACCTTTTAATTCATGTTATATTAAATCTTTGTTTACTTTTGTGATGTCAGTTAGTGGCAACCCTAGTTTTATTTTTAATTTATTGCTGGAGCTAGTTGTAGGTTGTATAAGTAAATCACATCGACCTTATTCGATTTTCTTTTTAATAATTTTCTAATTTTAAAATGTAAATTATCTGGAGTTGACAGGAGCCTGGTGGTTGAATGGGCAGTCTACGTTCAGAGCTGAGAGCAGAAACATCTCTGGGAAGCTTCATAAAAGTTTATTTAAAGGGCAGTTCCCCTTATTCTTGGGTTTTAAGTCGGCCTCTCTCCGTGCCGCACCCTCACCTAGAACACCTGGAAACCTTGATGCTTGAGCTGCACGAGCCTGATGAAGATTTAACGCTCCTCGGCCCTCCTCCACGGTCGGAAGACAGAAGTCCTCGGCCCTCCTCCTACGGCCTGAGGATTGACGGTCCTCGGCCGTCCACCACCGTCTGAAGACGGATGCCCTCGGCCCTTCTCTACGGCCTGAGAGTTAATGGTTCCTCGGTCCTCCTCCACAGTCTGAAGACGGACGTTCTTCAGTTTTTTTTATTCCATTCTGCGTTCATCTTCAGTATTTTCCGCCAGCTTCACTGGCATTAGTGATTTGAGTAGCTCCAGCTTTTAGGTTAGGATCTTTGTTAATAAATTCTTATAACTCGTCCCCTTGTCAATTTCTTTTAATAGTGCTCCCCTCCAGACTGAAAGTTAGGTAGGTGAGTGCTCAGAGTGACTTTACAGTTTTGTGGATCCTACCCAGGAAATTGTAACGTTACAACAGTCAGCTCGCGTCGTGAGACCATCAAGTGCGTTTGTTTGTTTGCGGCCGCGTTGATCTCATTTTTGGTCGTATTTTTTGTCGGTAAGTCCAAAGCTTTAATGCATTTTTAATTATTAATTTTACTTTTCTGACACTAAAACTACTCTATTTTGTGATAATGCAATAAATTTTTAACAATATTGTTCGAATTTTTTAAAATTTCAAATTAATTACAAAACGCCCGTTTCGGGTTATAACGCTCATCTGAGCGCCATTACCCCTTAGTGACTATTGATCTGTGATTTATGTATCCAAAAATAAAATATTACTCTTTCTTATTTGTCTTACCTCTAATAATAATTATCATTTTATATTAAATTATAATAATTGAAGTTGATTTGACATCGAAGACTTTACACTATATTTGTTAAATTGAAAAAGGCTAATCTTACGTACAAATGGGGATAATTGATGCTAATTTGTGATTGTAGACTTTACTTTTATTGTAAATGGTTGATCTCATTAATATTACTTTAATTAAAATGTATCTTGCTTGTTATATTCCACTAAAACATGTTTGAGCGTCATTCCCCGGACCCTGAGCGGCATTACCCAGAGTCAGGGGCAATGCCTTTACTCTTTTTGTTGTTAAATTGTTAATTTTTGGATAGTTAAAAACTTTGTTATTTTTCTTAATTTTGATTTATATTAAATAATTTAAAAAATACACTATGTTTTCCTTAGGTGAACGCCATTCACCCTCTTTACCCTAATTATTGAAAGGTAAGCTGCTATCCTCTGATTTTTCGGATTCATGTGCGTATTGTATAATTATCACTTGTTTCTGTGAAAAAAAACATCATGAGGAAACCAGCATGCCTATAGATATTTCTTGACGGCATGTAAAAGCCAAGTCACGGGCCAAAACTCTCACACCTGTTTAGGCAATAAACACATGATAAAGAATAAGAATAGGTTTTGCTGAAATTGTTCAGTTTTAAATATTTAACAAAAATTCAAAGCATTTCTGAATTGTTCGAGGCGAAAAATATTCGACGTCTTCAGCTACTTTCGCGGTACAAAGTTTTATACTATCCCAACAAGATTTAATATTGATGGTGTGGCCAAACAAAATATTAGTCCTGGGTTGAAGCTTAATTAAAATACTTAGAAATTCTCAGTGGACAAGGAGTTTTGGTTAATATAACAGAATTTTATTAGATTACTGGAAGATTTTCCTTTGTTTCTCTTGCATTATTTCTCAATGGAATGGTAACCACTTAAATTAATGAACGTTTTTCTGCTTAAGTAGAGCCGTTAGGTCTTCGAGTGATTGTATCAGAAATTAATTATGTGAAATGGATGGATTTTACTGAAGGCTGACTGACTATTGCTAAAAATAATTACAACCACCAATAGGCATGACGACAGTATCAAAAAATTGCAAATCTATTTAGTCCGTCAGTTAGAGTATTGGAAATTAATGGACACGTATTTTTTGTTTTTGTAAATCAATGAATATTGACAAAGATTATCCTGTCTTCGTCTTTCGAGATTTAAATGTTCACTTGTAGTAGCCCCGCTACGCTTCGACTCACTCGCACATAGTTTAGCGCCATAGGAAAGAAAGAGATAGCACTATCTCTATAGGCGCTTGATCACCCTACTAAAACATTCCTCATTCGTTTCCGTGCGCGCGCGGCTACTGCACATAGCAGAAGAAGTTTTTCGGTTCTTGGATATTATTGGTGTGTTGAGTTCTAAAAAACTTAAGAAATGCCAAAAAGGAAGCACGAAGACACTAAGGAAGATAAATGGCGAAGAAAATTAAAGAAATATGAACAAAAATTATCCAGGAAAAAACGTCGTCATAGACGTGAGTCAATCGAAGGTATGTACCTACTACCCACATATTTTTTTTTTTTTTTTTAGTGGTAATTGTTATGGTGCAAAATACAAGGCCTAATTTATAATAATTATTTAGTACAATGGTACCTTAGATCTAACACGAGATGTTAGACGGTACATCAAACATTCGAGTCAATACGAGATATTGACCTATTGTTTTCTTTTTTTTTTGAGTTAATACGAGATATTAACCAAAAATATCCTTCCAGAATATCTGGAATCGGACAGCGGTGCGTCTAGGCCTTCGTCACCTGACCGCTCGCCTACGCCGATGGCTGTGGCGGCGGATGCCATACCTGCTGACTCAGCGAGGCCCGTGGATGAGCCAGGCACCTCTGCGCGGTCTTCGTCACCCGTGCCACCCGAACTTTCTACAACGGGGGGAAGTACATCACAGCCAGCTGACCCCCAGGGTGTGACAGCCCCGGCCGATGACACTAATTCGAATAGCGATAATGTTCCTCCTATCGCAGATCCCGAGCTTCTAAGGGCTCTAGGGGATTTCGAAGCTGAAACCGCCGATTGGGGTCCTGATATTGTAGCTGATTTATCGAAGCGATGGGATCTTATCCTTAAAGATGGCCTTAAAAAAGAAACACGAGAGGAACTAATAAAAAGGTACCTACTTCCAAGAAACTGTCCCTTAATTAAAGCTCCAGCGCTTAATCCTGAATTAGCTGCAATGCTAAATGAGTCCGCAAATAATCGTGACTTAAGGATTCAGAAGAAGCAATCACAGATGGGATGCGTCCTGGCTATCTTAGGAAGGACGATGTCAAGTATATTGACTAAATCCAGTGACACTGCCAAAATCCTTCGTCTTCTTACAGACGCGACAAAGCTGTTGTCGGATTCCCATTACTCAGAAACTGAGACTAGAAGATCTCTTGTCACTCCAATGGTTGACAAGACCTTTTTAGAGCCTTTTAAGGATAGAAAGAGAGACAGTCATCTTTTTGGTGAGAAATTAGGAGAATTTATTAAATCTTCGCGTGGCATACAGAAGACAGGCAAGCTGATCCAGTCTGCAGCTCAAACGAGCACTTTAAACTACAAAGTCCCGCCGTCACGCCAGCCTTATCACCGCTACGTTCGTGGGCAGACGAGACGCGGCGGTGGGACCAAGCTAGGATCGAACTACCGTCGCCGCGGGTCAATGCAGGCACCAGCCCCTCACCAGCACCCTGCATCACGCCGCAAGCCAGCGGGAGCGGCCCCCACAACGAACGCGAAGCAGTAACTTCTCAGGTATACTCTCATGCTGGTCGCTTAAGGCATTATATTGAAGCTTGGAAAAAGGTTACTAATGACAAAACGATTCTTGAGACCATTTCTGGTTATAGAATTCCCTTTCTTAAGCATCCTGTACAACATCCGGGTATGATTCCAAAATCATCTTTCTCGAAAGACGACAGGTTTTCTATTAAACAAGAATTGAATCGTTTGTTGCAAGCGAATTTCATACGTAAATGTAATCCTACCCGCGATCATTTTGTATCTAGTATTTTTATCATTCCTAAGAGTAATGGTGAAAAACGATTAATTCTAAATTTAAAGAAGCTAAATAAATTTGTCGATGTTAGCCATTTTAAGATGGAAGATGTTAGGACTGCTGTCAAATTAATGACACATAACTGCTTTATGGTTAACTTGGACTTGAAAGAAGCATACTTTTTGATACCTATCCACAATGATCATGTAAAGTTTCTGAGATTTTATTTTGAAAATATTCTGTACGAATTTTTGGTTTTACCTTTTGGATTGAGCTCAGCTCCACATGCTTTTACAAAACTTATGAAACCAGTTTCTACTTTTCTACGATCTCGAGGTTTTAAATCGGTATTCTACTTAGATGACAGTTGTTATTTAGGAGACAGTTATGAAGAATGCTTAAGAAACATTAATGAAAGCATTAAGTGTCTAGTGAACTTAGGATTTGTAATAAACTATGAGAAGAGTTCACTGGTACCAAGCCAACGTTGTCAGTTTTTAGGTTTTATTTTAAACTCTAAAAACATGACCCTAGAGCTCCCTTTAAAGAAAAGACGCGACATCTTGTCACGTATCGAAAATATGCTGATTACGACGAGAATCACTATTCGTGCCTTTGCTCGCCACTTAGGTACCCTGATAGCTGCTTGCCCGGCAGTCGCGTACGGATGGTTGTACACAAAATCTTTAGAGCGGGCAAAATATCTGGCGTTATTGGATAATGACGATTATGACACGATGATGACTGTTCCAAATAGTTTACGCGTTGATTTGACTTGGTGGAAGTCTTCAATTTTAAGCACGAGTAACCCCATCAGACCAATGTCGTTTGCATTAGAGATCTTTAGTGACGCATCTAGTATCGGCTGGGGTGCAGCCTCTGGAAGAGAAAGTATAGGCGGTTCGTGGACGGAGGACGAGCGTTCCCGTCATATTAACTATTTGGAACTCCTTGCAGCCCATTTTGGACTTAAATCTTTCGCGAACAAGATCACTAATTGTTACATACTCCTACGCATTGACAATACTACGGCGATCGCTTACATAAATAGAATGGGTGGAGTGCAATACCCACATCTCAATGAAATTGCCCGTAGAATATGGACGTGGTGTGAAGAACGGCAGATATTCCTTTTTGCTTCCTACATAGCGTCATCCCAGAATATTGAAGCAGACACTGAGTCAAGAAACATTGATATTGAGTGGGAATTGCACTCTACAGCATTTAATACTATTGTTTCAAAATTTGGTAAACCTGAGATGGACATTTTTGCATCGAGAACGAACGCTAAATGTAAAAAATATATATCATGGAAGCGCGATCCCTATGCATACAACGTGGACGCTTTTACTATTAAATGGGATATGTTCTTTTATGCGTTTCCACCGTTTTCACTAATTTTAAAGGTTCTGCAAAAGATTGTTACTGATGAGGCAACCGGCATAATTGTAGTGCCTCATTGGCCATCTCAAACATGGTTCCCAGTATTCAGATCCCTTGCTGTAAGTGAAATATTGATATTTCCTCCGGATAAATTTCTGTTATCATCTAATTTCAGGGAAACTCATCCTCTGCATCGCCACCTTTCCCTGGCGGCGACTATATTATCCGGGAAGCCTTCACGCGATTGCAGATCCCTCAATCAGCACTGACTATAATGACGTCATCTGTATCTGGGAGCACTAAAACGCAATATACTTCTAGCTTTAAACGATGGTGGTTATACTGTCACGATAAGGGATTAGATCCGTTCCAGATCGGAGTACATGATTTGCTAGACTTTTTGTCTGAATGTTTTACAAATGGTTCCACATATGGAACATTAAACAATTATCGTTCGGCTTTATCACTTATTTCCGGAAATAATGTGGGACAAGACGAACATGTCAAAAGATTCTTTAGGGGAGTATTTAAGTTGAAGCCTTCCTTCCCTAAGTATAAGTGTACATGGAACCCCAATATCGTACTTAATTATTTTGGTGATTTATACCCCAGCGATAATTTAAGTTTGGAGCAGTTGAGCAAAAAATTGGTTGTATTATTGGCTTTGTCAACAGGCCAAAGATGTCAGACGCTCTCATTGATTAGGTTACCCAATATTATGATCAATCAAGACAAAGTTTTAATCACTATTACTGATTTGATTAAGACATCTGGTATAGGTAAATCCCAACCAATTCTTGACCTTCCCTTTTTCCGACAGCGTCCTGCAATCTGTCCTGCAGAGACTTTAATAGCTTACATGAATGTTACATCTACCAAAAGAAGTACTTTAGATAATAAATTAATTATAACTTTTAAAAAACCTCATCACGCCGCCTCTTCGCAAACTATAGGACGATGGATAAAGCAGGGTTTGACTGCTAGTGGCATCGACACTGAAATATTTAGTGCCCATAGCACTCGACATGCATCATCTTCTGCTGCACATCAAGCAGGAATCAGTGTCGATGTCATTAGGAGAACCGCTGGGTGGTCAGATCAATCTGCCACCTTTGCTAATTTTTATAATCGGCCAATCGCTCAAACAAATTGTGAATTTGCAAACGCTGTTCTCAGTAATAAGTAAGGAAGTTTTGTTTATTTCTTTGGTTATAATCTTTTAAGTTATTTTATTTTTGGTGTGTTTATTAATTGAAACAAGAATACATTGTATTATTTACTTAAGGAATTCATTTTTTCATTTTAGTCCTACCTATAACATTGCAAATGTCTATCTCTAAACATCTACAAGTGAACATTTAAATCTCGAAAGACGAAGACAGGATAATTTAATAATCAAACGAACTTACCTGAAGTGAAGTTCGATTTTAATTATCCTGTCTTCGTCGAAGAGATTTAAGGTCCCTCCCGACCCTGACATTCAGGTGGACCTTTCATTTCCCTAAACAATGTTATAGTTCGTCCAGTAGACCGGTACCTACTCTGAACTGAATGAGGAATGTTTTAGTAGGGTGATCAAGCGCCTATAGAGATAGTGCTATCTCTTTCTTTCCTATGGCGCTAAACTATGTGCGAGTGAGTCGAAGCGTAGCGGGGCTACTACAAGTGAACATTTAAATCTCTTCGACGAAGACAGGATAATTAAAATCGAACTTCACTTCAGGTAAGTTCGTTTGATTATTAAATAAAACGCATCAAAACTCGGGAGCGGGGGCTCGTGACGTCCGAACTAGGTAAAAATTATGCCTAGGCGTGACGTATTGAGAATTTTAAAAGCGTCATATCTTCGTCAATTTTGGTTTACGTAACAAAAGAAAAAACACGGGTTAAATATTTTTTGATAATCTAACTGACGGACTAATTAGGTATTTTTTTGTCGTCTCGCCTATTATCAGTCAGCATTTCTTCTTTCTTTGTTATAGGGAAACCTATCAACATGAAAAATCATAATTAATTAATCTACTAAAACAGATTACAAAAAGTAGTATTATGACAAAGCAGTGCATTTCCAGCTAGCGACTAGTTCCAAGAATATTATATTCAATAGATTGCAGATTCATTTTATTCCAAGCACGAGTGCGCTTTCGTTGGACAATTCATTACTCTTTCTGAACATTAATCAAGGACATTTTAAGAGCTGCTGCTATGTACCTGTAAAGAAAATTTATGGTCCATTATGTTATATTTTTATAGAAAAATGTAGTCAATGTTCAGTCATGTAGCTTTATACTGAGTCACTTTTCATTTGTAACCAATTTCAAAGACGTTATTTTAATCAAGGAAGCAATTTTAATTTAAAATAACTTCGTGAGGGACAGAGAATCTTATTATAATAATATTACTTCAAACCTGTGATGAAAATCCTTGCAATCTACCAAAGGTGTTTTATTTTCGAGAATCCTGGTCGTAAAACTGACGGATTGACGAACGAACTCAAATAAGATATTCTGGTTTCCAAGACTTGGATCCTTAATCAAATTATTCAGGATCTTAAATTAAAGAGGGGAGTTTTGTCCAAATGACCACAATCGTTCGGTTTAACATCGTTTTCTGTTCGAATAATGGAAAAAGTTTTTAAGTAATAGCAATCTCAGGAAAGTCAACAAAATCCAAGGGTGGATTTTCGACTTAATAAATTTTGAGGGATACTTCTAATTTTATTGCTTTCAGTTACTAAATACCGACAACAAATTATTTATGGTTATTGGCTCAAGTTTTGCGTATCATAATAATGAGATTATAATATTTCTTGAAAATAATATTCAATTTCAAACTTTTAGGTAACATTTTCTTTTGTAAAATGTATAGGTACGCTGATGATGACAAAAAAAAACCCCGCTTCAAAGGTTCTAATATCAAATGATTTAGAAAAAAAGGAGGGTTTACAAGAAACTAAACCAACATCATGTTTTAAGATCATTTCGAAGGAAAACACACTGTTTTCACGTAAGTTTACCATGTGAGGCTGTCTAAGTGTCTAAACCTACGGATGTTCGCACCCACACTAGCAACGCCAAATACCCAGGTACATCCAGGATCGTATCCCATTAAATAAATACTCCAGCTCCTTTTTTTTATAAATGATCCGTTTCAACTGAAAGAAGTTCACAAATCAGTGGTTTTTCATAATTCCACATAATTATCTCTCTTCTGCTTCACCAAGTTTCAATTTACGCAAGAGTCTCAGATTAAACTGAAGTTTTCAATTATCGTTCCCATTAAAGGAAGTTAGAGGGCGGTTGTGGAGGCTTCATCAATTTTTATAGCTCCGAGACTCAAGATAAGCTAGCTCATTACCAATGTTTTTTAATGTGATCGACTTTTCTGACAATTTGTTTTAAATGGAATCGGGGTGAAAATATCGGTAAACCGATATTTAAACTGAAGGGCGTATCACCCCATAAGTAGATACTACGTAAGCGTGTAATTCCACGAATAAGTGTAAAGACCTTTCTTTATTAGCCACGTACTATGACAACGAACTATTCAACAGTTGCAATACTGTGCCAAATTACAAGTACAAGATAAAAACGGGATCGTGTTGAAGCCAAAGCTTTTCGTGCAAAATGACTTGTCTATAAATTGTGCCTCACTCGAAATTGATTTCCATAAATGTTAAATTTCTAGAATTTTGAAATAAAATAATTGATGCCAGTGAAAATTACTGTTGAGTAAATTTTTTTTTTGCTTGCCTGTTTCGGTTAACGGTCATTACTGTTCTGTTTCAACGTAAAGCTAGTTCAAGTTACTAACTTTGGTAAGATTTTCCAATATTATACTTTCCGAAGTAGGTACTCTACTTCGGAAAGTAGGTGCTAATCTTGTCATTTTCCGCGGTTTTACCGATACGTTGAAATTGGAACTAAAATGAATTGAGCTAAAACGGAGAGATTGTCATTAAATAAATACAAGATTTGCGCCTGAATTCAAGGCTGACATTAATTTATTGGTCCCTTGTAAGGGTACAAGAAACGTTCCGTGAATTAGAAGCGTCACTTAACTGTCATTTATTAACTTTGAAGTAAAATTAGTTACAAAGCTCTCGCGAGGGAAATAATAACAAAAAAAGACTAAACTAATGTAAGTTTACTTGATTATAAATTACTAGCACTCCACCCGCGACTTCGTCCGCGAAAATTGTGATAGCTCGGCTAATTTGCATGATATATAATATATATATATATAATATATGTGACTCGGTAAATATGTAGCTTTCTAATGGTGAAAGAATATTTAAAAGCGGTTGAGTAGTTCTTGAGTTAAATCGTGACAAACAAACAAACACAAAAATCTAATCTTTCCTGTTTATAATATTAGTTTAGAAAACAAAATTATATTATGATACAAATGCAGTCACTAAAAAAATTAAGTAAAAAATCTATGAACCGACTACGTAACAAGTCCGTTAAAATGTAGCATAATTTACCCGGGTTATAATAAAGAATAGATTGACACCTTATTCATCAAAATCGGATGAATAGTTTAGGCGCTATACGGTGGAATATACGTAAATACAAAATATACATACATAGACTGCTAAAATCATAACCCTTCATTTTGGCTTTCTTGTAGTCGGGTAAAAAATGCGTGAATTAGTCCCCTGTTCAGTTTTGAAAATTAAAAAACAAGAGCGATATTTATCGATGAAACTGAACGTGATTAAAACCGAGTTCAAATTACCACACTGTCGTGTTCGGTTGTACTGGTGAAATTCGTCCTTAATTAGCTCTTAGCTTAGTAACTCAGCTCTAGCTTAGTCTAGGTACTTCTTTTCGATCTTCAACAAGAGTTTTCTGTGCCTATTTTTAATATTCTGTTTAACCTACTAGAAGTGTAGATCTTGGCGCCACTTAAGCAAGTTCCCTTTGTTTTACGGCAGTTTTAGCCGATCTAATTTCCGACAAGTACTTATGCTATTTATGAACTCCGAGCGGGGTTTGCAAACTGAAGTAACTTGAAGTTTATCTTGCACTTAGTTCGCTTCATGGAAACGATTTAGAGCAAAATTGTTTAAAGGGGGTTGAAATCATGACTTGATCAAGTCGAGTAAAAGGGCCTGGTCCCAAGAGAATTAACACATCTTATAACAACTTAAACTATGCGTCAGCCTATTATTATTAAAAAATTCAAAGGCACGTGACATCCACCAACTCGCACTGAGGTAGCGTGGTGGATTATAACCCCCACCCCGTCACAGATCGGACGCCTGTGTCCCGGTAGTAGAATGTTATTGGCTGTTTTTTTTTATTTTTTTTTTATTTAGGGACATTTTTGATCGCAATGGGTATGTCAGTGATCCTCAATGCACATTACTCATATCTGGGCCATAAACCTAAACAGACTCTTCGCATCATCACCATTTGGCTAAGACAGAATTTTATGGAATGTTCCTACTTCCAGTCTGTTCAACCTCAAGACTCAGGGGCCGCCTCTACGAGCGAGCGAATCGCGGCGATTCAACGTATTTCTATACGAAAATGTCGCCGCAATTCTCTCGCTAGTGGAGGCGGCCCTTTGGATCATTTCTATTAGACTCATACTGAACACAGTCCATCAATAAGTGTTGTAACTCTTTAACAACGCCACACTCCACACGTCACGCCATAGAATAAAATAACGGCCGTGAACACCAAAAGATCGGACTATTATAAAGATTTTCCCTAAACTCGACATGTGAGCCTCATAAAAACTTTGCCCATTTTGTATAACTGATTAAGTGTCCTGTTAACTTAGTCGAGATTATTTTCTTTCTAGCCAACGATCTTATAGTTCAGTGTATCACCGTTTCCTGACAGATAGTTTCTGCGATCGCTCACACAACTTTTCTAAATCAATCACTCTAATTTCTTCGACTTCACTTATTTCATTTCTTTTTTCGCAGTTGATGTCTAGTTGACTTTTGTCTTCCTGATTAAGTGAATTAGGATAAAGCACTACGGATAATGGAGTACCTACCTGCGTAACTAGTTCATGGTCCTTGAATCTATATATATTTGTATAAATTTCAAGAACATTTTTATTTTCAAGTAGTTTTATTTCCGTACAGTAAGTATAGTATGGTATGGCAGTAGGTATGGTAGGATTTAAAGGTACCTGAGTATAAAAAATGGCAATACCTACATACTTGTAGGTAACGTCGTCTTCTCTGATGAAAACAAAACTGTCTGTACCCATGTTATTTTTTTTCGCCTTAATGGCTGAACCAATTTCGATCATATTAGAGAGGTATCCCATGACCTGGGTTAGGGCATAGGACACAATTTATTTCGATAGGACACTTTTATCCCAACCTCTACAGGTAAAAGCCAAATCAAATTATTTTGATCATATATTTACCTGCTATTGCCAATAAAATTCCGTGTTCATCAGTATAAACTCATTTAAATATTCTAACTCTCACAATTATATTACAACTGATTTTAAGTAAAATCATTTATTTTGTAGTGTAAACCACAATTCTGTGTTTTTCCGGTGTTTTCTCTGAAATGGCTATTCATTATTTATTAACCAATATTAATTTAATACTCATTGTATTTTCTTTCAGTACCTATCAATTTGTGGCAGATTTAATCTCGAACACGATTATTCGAAATTACGATTAATTCCATTAAATAAATACATTGTAATAGCACAATGTATTTATTTCATTACCACTTTTCAACTGTTCTCGGTATACCAATAACGATAAGCCAATTTTGTTTTATTATTTCCAATGAATTCAGCACCTGATTTACGAACACCGGGAAGGTTTTTTTTTTTTTAATTAGGTAGTTATTATTCTGTCCCACTGCTGGGCAAAGGCCTCCCTCATTTCTTTTCATCTTTCCCGGTGTTTTGCCTCGTCTGGCCAATTAACTATAAGTTAAAAAAAATCTGCTGGGTCATAGTTACATAATATAAATGTGCTAAACTTACACGGTCGTGGTTATTTCTGTCGCTGGTGAACATGGCACTGTGCACACTGTATAGTTCGGTTCAAACTTAATGGTGGCTCGGAAGTTAGCTGCGAGTGACGGTCTGCGCAGGAAGCGATTCGGAACATGTAGTGTAAAGTTGCGCAGACAACAATTTTAGGTATCAACGGGGCGCAGATGACGCATCGTTTTGTCTGTATAATGCAGACCGTCACTTGCAGCTAATTTCCGAGCCGCCATTAAGTTTGAACCGAACTATACTCTGTATACTAGCGAGTCCATGTTTGGAACAGCAATTCTTTTTTTTTGTTTTTTTTTTTTACTGGCATCTCGCAGTTCAACCTATGAGGTTGGCTTCTACTTAATTAAACGGACTAGCCTGTGGGTGCCTTGAGTGTCAGACCTCCAGCCAGGAGCAAAACCTATATAATACAACATAAACATGCGGATCGGAAATGGCGGGAAAACAAACATTTCGCTTTTTTTAAAAGTTGATCTTGGGGTTGTATCGTCAAATTTTATCTTTTCGTGACAATGCAAGCTATCCAGGCAATACGGGCTATGGAAGCTGCTAATTTACAACCACAACCGCGGCGTCGCAAGGTGTATAATCAAAGGGCAGATCCTATATAGGATCTGCCCTTTGATTATATTATACCCGATATAGAATTTCGGCGACGGTACCGGTTTGACAAGGGGACTGTCCAATTTATTGTTCAATTGGTGAGGGCGGACCTCACCAAAGACCGGAGAGGCAGTTTCTTAGACCTTGTCCAGAAGAAGCGAATTCGTCGCGAAACGTTTCGTGCGAATTCATTCGCGCGCTATTGACATACTAGGCACGAATACATCGCGTCCACAAGCATCGCGCGAATTCAAAATACGCGCGTAAATCGCGTGCATAACGCCAGACCCTCGACTCGCGCGTGATTCGCCCTTTCTGGACAAGCCTCTACTGCAATAAGATGTTGGGGGCGCAAAGAAGTAAGCATATCTAACATTACCTATTTACTATCTGTCATAAAACTTTGTTTTTTTTTTTAAGATCTCTTACGATCTCACCCGATTATGTCAATAAATAACCTGTGCTCAGGACCTAACTTTACATGCTGATAAAACCATACTTTTTAGGTACAAGATGATGCAGCAGAGCTTCACGGGCTCTCGCAGCCGACGGTAAGCAGGGTGTGTGCAACAGTGTCCAATTATCACTCCTTTTTTTGGTGGCATTCATTTTTTAACAGTTAGCGCGTCGCTATCCTTTACACCATTGTATAAAAAGACAACGAGATTTGACATTAAACCTAATGAGTCCATTCTGAGAATTTTAATGCAATTAAAAATTTCTTCATTTCGGAGGGTCGAAAGACCATACAAACAAAGGCTCATTAGACTTGATGTTTTTTTAAGGACTTTAAAACACGAGGGGAAATTAAACGAGTTGTTTTTTATTTTGATAAGGGTTGGCATTGTCGGCACGTGTGATAAGGAGTTATACTGACAACGAGTGGCAGGAAGTATCAATCACGTAGCATCTATTTAAAAAGGGCCAAGTTAATTAACGTATCATGAAATATCAAGGGTGTAATAGGAATCTCAACGAAGCTGAAAGGCACTTGTTTTCCCCATCGTTGCGATATTTTTTTTTGTTTTAGACCATTCCTGGGAACCTTCTAGTTACGAAGATATTGGGGGTCAAAGTTCCAACTTTTTCTTTCTTTTCATTTACTTTAAACACCTCCACGACCACCAGAATAATGTTTTGAGTGCGTTGCATTGAGTTTTACCGTAAAACGTGTTTAATTTCACAAAAAACTAAGTAATTTCCCAGCAATAATTTTTGCGTAGGGTTACTTAGTTTGATGTACAGAATGCTTGGTTGACGGCTTCGTGAAGAGTGTGTTTACACCCTGTATGCAAATGAAGACCACCAGATTATTAAGACCACCCTCATCTGATAGTTGCTAATGTGATGGATGAAGAGTATGATGATTCTGAGTAAGAAGTGCTTGAGTTCATAGGTCCTGGGTTCGATTTTGGGGTCGGGCTAAGTATTATTGGGTTTTGTCATCAGGAATTCCTTAGTAGCAGCCATGGAGTCTGGATTTGTGCCCGGTTGATGGCAATAGGCTCGCCCCCTATTACATCGTGCTTAAACATAACTGTATTATTAGGTACACCTCTGCCTAACTCTACGAGGATTACAAGACGTGATGTTACGAATAAGAAGTCGGTGATTCAAAGAGGTTCTATCTATAATCAATTTTATCATTAGAAACTTGTAGTAAGGTTTTGGTAGTACCTATCTAACAACATTTTTTTTAACAGGAGACCAACGGTTACTGTTAAGCGATGTCTGCTACAATAGTAAAAGTGTGGTTAATTTGAAGAAGCAAGATAAAATTTTGTCAAAGCTTCTAAGCCAGAACATTCAGAACACAGTTATACAGGTGACATTTTTATCACTTTCCAAAAAAAATGGGTATAATAGGTGAACGGAATAGAAGCAAATGGCATACTCAGTTTTTTTTTTCAACAAAAATAATTCGAAATTGAAACTTATGCGCAATACGCGTATGATTTGAAATTCGTTTTTTTTTTTAAATTTCTCCTTTTTGTTCTAATATGAAAAGTTTTCTTGAATTTGATGGCGTTGTTTGATGATAATCAATTTTTTTGTAAGCTGTGGAAAAAAAAAACTGTATGCCATAAGCTTCTACTCCGTTCACCTAATATACCATTTTTTTTTGGAAAGTGATAAAAAAGTCATACGGTATAAGCTGCTTTGTTACAGAAATAAGCTGGTATAACTGTAGTAGGTATGTATTTCCTCGGATTTTTACAGTACCGTGGTAGAAATTTTCGGCAAAAAAAAAACTATTTTCCACTTAAAGGACAGCAAAAGGTGCTTTGTTATATACCTAAGTATTTATTTGTATAGTGTGACCCATTACGGATATATTTTCGTTACGTTTGAAAGGAGATACAGTCGCAACAAATGTGAATTCGTTTTTTGTGTATAAACAGGGTTGGATTCCGTTCCCGAGGGAGTATTCCTGCTTTCACAGCATTATTTTAGGCTTAGTGTGGGAACTTTCTTTCTGTACCTCTTATGTCGTCTTTATTCGAAACCGTGGCTTTACAGCTAAGGAAATGTTTCTTTTTTGTATCTATTTTCCAGATATTTATCTTTTTTCGTACGTTTAGTTCAGTTCTTTTGTGGCTGAGAACGTAAAACCTTGGCGACGCTACGTTATTCTAAGTGATGTCGTTTGGGAAGATTTAACTATACTGTTACTTGATATAGGAAAATAATGAAAACTACTAACCATTGACCTCATTGTAGGTATTCTTCAGAAAGGACCAGTGCATGGTATTTTCAACCGGCGTGCGCCTATGACAATATTTATATATGTCGACCAAGTAAAGGGTACGGATCGTAGCGGTTGGCGTGCTTTAATTTATGTCAACCCCCTAGGGAAACAGGCGTGAGTTTATTAATGTGTGTATGTAATAATGTCCATTAGTAACCCTGTGCGCAAACAACGGAGAAGCTGTTCTAGAGTAATGCCTGATAAAAAAATCTTCAGCACAGAAATAACATTACTTACTGCCACGCATCTTTTTATAACGTCATCACGTCTGTAATCCCCGAAGATTTAAGCAGAGGTGTTCCTAATAGTACACCCGCATTTCGCCAGTTATGTTTAAGTCCCATGTAATAGGGGGCGAGCCTATTGCCATCAACCTGGCACAAGTCCAGACTCCTACTCTGCTACTGAGAAATTCTAGGTGGAAAACCCAACACTTTGCCCGACCCGAACCCAGGACCTCAGCATTCGTACTTGCGACCATTGGATCTTTTCACTCAATACAATAATCCGTACTTACATTTTAAAAAAAACACTATTCCAAAAACCTACAGCTACCTACCTACTCGTACATACCCCGTAACGTAATACGCACATAACAGTGCACAAGAATGATGAAACATGTCGTGTGACAAATGACCACAAAACAGGACCGTACGACATAAAACAGCGGCGTGATATATGCGCGAATGGATTACCATTTGTACAAACAAACGTGGAGGTACGAAGTAAATAGGATGACAGTTTTATTTGTAGTTAGATTTTTACATAACATGACGTCATGTATTAAAACTACATTAAGCCAGCTTCGACATAAACATTTCATCTTTTTATGGCTTAAAGTGGGAATAGAAGATGAAGAAAAAACGTAAAAAAAATACTAGGGATCCTCACTTTTAACCAAAACAGGCCCGTTAAAAGATTTGTTACAACAAATTCTTTGATACTTATATACTATATATATATACTTCTTTGATATTCTACACGGAGTAACAAATTGCGTAACTTATAAACATTTAAACCATAATCGCTAGATATTGCCTTTTCCTAAACAATTCTACAACCGTAAAATACTATAAGTGCTATTCCCCTTGCTGCTCTACAAATACCTCTACGCATTTCTCATATCACCATTGTAAATGAAACTTTAGAAATTATAGGTATCACAGGCTAGCAGAAAAACACTTTAATATGCATATCTAGGCGATAGATACATACATATACATATCGATACATAGGCGATAGGCGACCAGGCTTTTATTTCTAGATTAAGAGCTACGCAACACAAGTACCTTAGTAGGTACTCGATGTAAACATATTTCACGCCGATAGTTCATCATCTATCATTCATCGCGCTTCTACCCGATACTCCTAAAACGAGGCTTTCATTGCATAACAATGTAAAAGGCCCATCAAATCCGACCGTCCCAAAAGCTAGGATTCATATTGTTGGATACAACGCTATTTTCTGCTTTCAACATACTTAAGTGCCTTACGAAGGCATTAGGGTAAAATGTATAAAGAAAATTGAACTGCCCTGATTATAATTAAAAGAATTCAATTATTTATAATTATTTTGTCTTCAATATAATCAATTTAATTAATTAGTATTTTATTAGAGCAAATATAATCATGGAGGTATGTAGAATCGAAATAGGAAGCCATTTCAAAGACCAGTACTTTATTTCTCTATGTTGTAAACATAGAGAAATAAAGTATTATTTAACTTATAGTTCAAAATATTTTCGTCATATTATATAGACTCAAAAGGTACTTAGCGCTATGGCCCTTAGCGTCTTTTGACGTTCTCTTTTTGAAGAAAGTTTAGAAACGCCGCCAGTCAGAAGAGTTAACACGAACAAAATTCGAAAAGACCAATTTACAAAAGTAAACAATTTTATTTTAATGCTACAAAACTTTTAACCACTTCCTAAATATTTTTTGCTCATCATGACAAATATTCCGGCTAAACTTCGGATCATGATTTATGTACATTTGCTCGTTACGGTGTTTTGTAATCCCTCGGTAAATATTTGTACCGTCCATGGCGAATAAATCGTCACATATTTTACGAAAACAAGCCATTGTTGTTCCAGTTACAGCAATATATTGTACACGCTTGCCATGACGGACACATAAAAAACCTCACGGATTCCATTTTGTTTATTTGTTTGGATATAAGACTGCAGCGGATTGGTTTAATTGTGTCAAGTGGGGTGATTGCGCAACACACTTACAATGGAAATTATTTATTTAAACGACATGTTATTGTAAGGAACAAGGCAGACTTACTGCCTTATGGCCTTTTCTACCAGTCAACCTTTGGGTTAAAGAGGACAAGATGTGATAGGGTACAAAATACAAAAAACAAATACTTTAATTTTAAACTATTCAATAAAATTCACTGCGTTATTTAAGAGCAGACGAATATTCCAAACAATGGATTAGGAATTTAATTCAAAATCCTAAAGATTGTTGTAGATAGTATGGTTATGCATCTATGCCAATTATAGGCTGATCCAGCCTCAATTTAAATGTTCTAAACTCTGTAATAATATTAAACTAATTTCTGATAATAATGCTGTGATTTTCAAATCGTTCTGTGAACTGATTTGAAAATTTAATTAGCAGTCATAATTAAATTTTCAAATAAGTTCACAGAACGATTTGCAAAATAAATAGAATCTGAACACTGTCAGGTACCTAAAATATCCAAGGATCTCCAATTACATGGAAATTTCATAGACGGAGGGCGTAATTCGTGTCCCCGACGTGCCACCATTAATGATATAAAGTGACCCGACTGACGGCAATTAGGCAGACCCTGCCTCGGTATGCCAATCTATATCTACGAGTGTGTTTTATTCGTGTGACAGGAAATGTACTAAGGCCACAGATTTTCTCTCATTTCTACAGAAGAATAATTTTTAAAGCTGATTTAGCGAAGTGACTGTCACGATTTTCGGAATTCACGTAGTTGTTTAAAGGATTAATATATTTTGACTTGGGTATACAGCATGTATCAGATATTTATGGTCAAAAAACCTGGGTGTATTTCTCCATGGGACCAGCAAAGTACGAGAAATCTTGAAAAGTAAACAGCTTTCTCATATTATTACTGTATTTAGGTCGAGAAGGTATTGAATTTTTTTCGTTCCCTTGGATAAAGATTTTCAGGCTCTGTACTACACTACTCTCTCTCTGCTCTGTACTACTGTGTGTGTGTAATTATATTACTCGTGAAACAAATTCATATATCAATAGTACTATTGATATATGAATTCGTTTCACGAATTATTAACTAACTGTAAACTAACTTAGGATTGTTCAATCCTAAGTTAATTTCGAAAATTAACTACTAAAAAGCAAACGTTACCCAGAAATAATAGATAAAAAAAACTAATTTAACAATACAAGCGCTCAGGCAAGGCTTTGTGTGAAAGTCTATTCAGATGTATATGAAATGGGTACCTTTGTACTTTGTACGTAGCACCTCCTTACAATCATTCTCATATTTACTTGTTGTAGTTCGCCTCATAGTTCTGTTAGTAACACAGCCAGTCAGTTATTTATATAATTTTCAATAAGGACGCTCAGTCGCCTAATGATTAAAGTTTGTCGCAATTTCAATACCAAACCCATTGGAAAATATCAATTTCCATATATTTCTCTCTAACAGTATCACCTTCATTAAGTTTAAGAGGTGTTATATCGTATAGAAGTTGCAAATGACGTGTGCCATCAAACGTCTATTTGGGGGGAGTTCCTCAGTCGATTATAGGAAAATTCAATGTAGCGGTTACGTAATTTCGGTTTTCCGGGTTGGCGCGCTCCGTAATAGTCCTTATATCTACGCTAACGTATCATATGTGTATACTGCCGAATTAGGGGGATAGCGTCAGTCTGGAAGGCTCGTTTACGTTCGGAATTTCAGGTCATATTATTAAACGAAGATCGTGGAATGAACCAGAAACTCGATTCGTGATCGTAATATTATTAAATATGAAAATATTATCACTATAATTGACTAATTACGAGTTATATTTGTTTGGTTGTACTGATGCGTGGTCGTAAAGATCAGTAATTCAATTTGTTTGATAATTTCCTAGAGTTTTTATAAGTTTCGTAGAAAAAGAGCATCTTTAAGTTTAGTCTTGCATCGATATAAACAGATGTGGGTGTCAGCACGTCCAGCACCCACCAGACACTTTAATTTTTATAAGAAATCTGTTTATAACAGAAAATGAAAGCACGCTGTTGCACGTGCCAAGATACCCACTCATCTTTTTACTACGAACATAAAAAATAATATTTATAAGTCCTACGCAAGACCGGTCTCTATGAAATTACATCTTACGGTAAGTAGATACCTAAGTACTGGAAGGAAGGTTGAAAATCACTTGTTATTAGCTAACAAAACTTACTATTTTCCTTAGTTAGTTTGTTTCGAGAATATAATCAGAACATAAAAGGTTAGGTAGGACATAAAGGTTGAAAACAGTGGTTTAGTTACTATTTTTATATTACAAGTTTTTATTTAACTTGCCTTATTGGTTATTAGTTAGTTTGTATGTATTGGTTAAACCTTGCCACCGAATTTCAAACCCGTTCCTTCATCCGATTGACCTGAAATATTTTTATGACAGACATGATTTGATCCTGCAGCCAGGATTGCCTCTTCACGAGAGAATTCCTCAACGGTTAATAGCACGGACCTGAAACTTTATATACACGTTCAATGTTGTTTTAGAAACCTAAATTTCTTCTTTTCTGCTCGCTTTTATTAAAAAAACAAAAAAAAAAAAAACCTTCATGAACAAATGAAATTCTCCGCAATTAAGTAACTCGATTTCCTGTATTTTAAAAAAACGTGGGGCACGGAAGATTCTTACTATTATGGAAATAATTACTTTTATGTCGTCTTTGGTTTCGTAGGATGTAATAAAATTGATGTAGGGTCAACAGAAATAAATTGAAGATGTTTTCTTTTTCAGAAAGTCTTGTGGCAGTTCTAATTGATTTCTGCGAGGATCGACCGGAGGACACGGTGGAGCACACGGTGGAGGTGTGTGTGAAAAAAGGACTAATTGATTTGGGATTAAACGCTAACTTATTAATAGTGACTCAATTGACTCAAAGTCTAGGATTTACTCGCTTTTAATCACCACATTGTAAGTCTTCAAAGCCACAGGTACAAGACTGAAAACAAGAGTATTTTGAAATCTTCGATTACTAAAAGCCGACAATCAGGGAACTGTGAACAGTAGATCAGCGGCTTGGAGCTCAGCTAAGACAAATTATAACATCCGTCAGGATCATTGAAAATCAGGTAGCTCTACGTAACTACAGCCAATTTGTTGATAGGCACACTTAATACGAGTTTTATTGCCTTTCGCGATATAACTAATGGGGAAACTTTACCGAAAGTGATTCTCCAAAAACGTGTTCCCCGGACATCTGTCTATCCCTGTCGTTACCCTGAGGACTTGTGTGATGCAAAGAAAGAACTTTTAATTAGTTTTTAAATCAAGTTTTAAAAGGTAGCAGCGCTTTTATGCCTTCATAGGGACTTGTTTTGAATAAGCTTGGAACCGCTCGACCTAAACCGATGAATATTTTAAACCCAGCCAAAGTTGGTTTGAATTTACAAGAATTTTGTAACTTTTTAGTTTTAGACCGTGTCTGGAACCTGTTTTGCTTTGTGTGCCAATAAATAAATCAATTTCGGGTGCTTTCCATCCGGCACAGGTCGTAAAAGTCGGTGAAGGAAAAGGTAACAGTTGTACTAATAGATAGTACGATTGGCATTGTGCCATTGGGTACACAGAGAATTCACCAACTTCTACAATAATACTCCAAACCCAACAAAGTAAGGATGTAGGTAGTTTAATAAATTATATAAACCTTATTTTGTACTTTCATAGATTGTTATTGTTTTTATTAAAGTAGTTTCAACACGTCAATATTAATAAGCAATTGACTTTTGGCCTCACTCCAGTAGGTATTTCAGGTTTCACTGTTTTAATAAAAACGGGCGGTATTTTTCGTTTATGAGAAATTTCCTGAACAAATAGAGGGGATGTTTCTGGGCATAACCCAACTACCGCAAAATATGAAGCACGATAAATAAAGAGTGTATCTCATTGGTGTAGACGGGGCATATTTTTTACAACAGTTTTTTTCGTGTCTAAACACATATTTCTCGTAGAGGCGGTTGTCATCGTTGGGTTGCGAATGGCGAGAGGTAAAAATACGTGATTTCTTTCGTGTAATCATATCCGATGGATAGGGAAATATTTTGCAGAGTAAAAGGGTTTCTTTTGCAGGATTTTGGAAATAGAATATTTTTTTGAAATATATGCTATCTCGTATAATGTATGATACATTTCAAATCAAATAGCTCCCTTGATGAACCGCCTATTTTTTTAATAGTTTTTTTTTATTGTTTTAATACCTACTACAATTGTTAGTGTCTAATTTAATACAATAAAAATATTGGATAGGCACTTCCCGTTACCTTTCAATGGAACTAAATTTACTACCCACGGTAACATAGCCTAGATAAGCCTTTCAAAGCAGCCTAACGTCATCGCTCAACTTAGAAAGATGCTTTGAAATAAAACCAGAAACTCTATAGATGAGTGCTTGCTAAAAAGCGTAAAGGAAGAGGAATAAAATCTTATCCTTTTAATTTTGCCGAGATAAAAGTGGAGCAAAACCTTCTTAGATATTGAGAACGAGATCTTGTTATGAATTTACGTGCCATAGCTGCTACTTAGCTGGGAATTTGGTGTAGAAAGTGTACAGTAAACACGTATTTAGACTTTTAGAAGATTTTTAGAACCAATTTGTATGTCTAGGGCGGTTTTCTCAAACTATTAACTAGTTACATTGCTTATTTCCCTCGTAGGTGAAAACGTAGTAACTTTAATTCAAATTATATCGAAGTCACTGTGTTTTCAATTAATAGGCAGCATACCAGACACGAAAGAATCTGGGCCTGAAATTGCGCTGAAATACAGCAACGCTTATTTGTGAGAGAAGCAGGTATATTTAGTGGCAGTAGCTGTAGTAGGCCTAATGTCGGGGGCGACTAGTAAGTACATAGTTTGATGATTAAATTCTTTAGGAATACCAATATTTTATTGAACAAACAGAGTTTTTCAAAGGGCCCTGGCCAACCTTCCCTGCGATGATTTAGTTACTTTTAGAACAAAATCCACGTAAAAGATTTATCTCATAACTATAAATAAATAAATATCGCTGGTCATTACACACAGCGCCATCTAGTGCCACACTAAGCAACGAGGCTTGTGTCGTGGACACCAGATATACTACATGGATACTTTTTGTTTGTAAAAACATACTTATTATACATATAAACTTCCATGACTCGGAAACAAATGTCCATGATAATCACACAAACATTTGCTCCTACCGGGATTCGAACCCGGGACCCTAAGAATGTAAGGCCAAAAACCTTACTACCGCTGCGCCACTCGGGTCATAACTAGCTTCTGCCATGCAGCGGCTTCGCCCGCGTAAAGTTTGATAATTGTCCCATGGGATCTTACTACCTGGATAAAAAGCCCTATGTTTTATTCTAGCTTATAAACTATCTGTGTGCAAAATTTCATCCAAATCCGTTCAGTAGTTTTTGCGTGAAAGAGTAATAAACATCCATACATCCAGAAATCCTAACAAACTTTCACAGTTATAATATTCTCATTATAATTTATACTCTTTTTGCCAGAATGAACTAAGTGTGACTATAAGATACTATTTGCTCTTCGTTCGGCCCACTGAGTTTCGTTCCACACAACAAAATCCTTGTTCGTCCCAAGTACTTGCTTCCTTACATTTTTCCTTCACTGCATTGTACGGCACACACGTGCAAAGTGGCTGTATGCAAATAAGTTATGAGCAAGTGTTGCAAACTCGTAGCTCCATAGAAGGTTTCTTCAAACCTAGGTGTTCTATTTATCACATGCACTAGGCAGGCAGGGAGTAAAATGTTAAAGTCATTTTGCTGTTAGGCTTCTTGCTTTCATTGCTCGTTTGACTTGATACCATTTTTGGTCACAACTAACAAAATAATTATGTTTAAATGGTAACTTATACCAGTTAATTCACAAAAGACCTTTGAAGTTATTAATCATGGACGAGATAACGTTAACATAACACTTTTTATTAACAGAAGTTTCTTGGAAAGAAAAATATATGTCCAGTTCTTAGTTTTTGGGTCAGAAGCTCAACATACTTTGTATATTACAGTATTTGTTACGTCATACAGTTAATCCCTTATCTGTAGTGGACAGCTTGGTAAGCCAATACTTAATCCCGGAACACTGTCGCCCCGAGATTTATCTCTCTGTCTAATCAAATACAATGTGCGCTGTGCAACACATTCCCCTTTTGTCACTTACAAGAAAAGAAAAAAGAAAACTCCTTACGGAGTAAGAAAGCCCCATAAATCACCAACTTTAACATTCTACACAGTCCTATTAACATAAAGCGCTATTGAAATGACTTTGTTTCACAAAGAAAATAAGTTTATTGTGTTATGAATGCAATAGTAAGTTTCCCTATTTCGCTTTTACCTATATCCTGGGGCGAAACGACCTTTCAGCAAGTAGTTATGACGTAAAAGAGTCGCCGCTGGCTACGACGAGACAAGAATTTATTATGTATGTGCAAAATTCAAGTAATACAAAACAGTGAATTTTCCCCACCGTGAAGTAAATAAAGAGTTCTTCAAAGAACTAATACTGCCGCAATAGACTTCATTTCTTGAAGCCCTGCTATTGAATAAAATGGTTTTATCTGCAGTCATGTTTTGTATGCTTATATATGCATTTGAAGAAATTTAAAAAACTATCAGCGCTTTTTTAATAAATCCAGAACTGCTTTCTGCAGTTCTCTCTGTACTATAGTTAAACATTAAGGGTGTTTAATATGTGTGTCCGTTTTTTCTTTTCTAATACCAATTCAATTTATGAAATCTTAGTTCAAATAATTTGATTTTCAGTCAGTAAAAAACTATAAAAACTCAACATTTAATTTCAGATTTACTGACTAGGCTTAAGGATACAGACACTGAAGGTAAGGTAGAACGACGGGGGTCAAAGCCCATTAAAATTAGCCACATGGGGCAGTAAAATGGCTAGAGGCAATAATTTATACGTAGCCGGCTAGCCGTGAGCACCACCATCGCTTGGCCACGATCTACAGACTCAAGCAACATGCGTGTTGCGTTAGCGACTGCGTAAAAAAAACCGGCCAAGAGCGAGTCGGACTCACGCACTAAGGGTTCCGTACAAACTTTTTAAAACACAAACAAACTTAACTTTGCTGTTCGATCCCATGAAACGGCTATTGCACCAATCGCAAATAATAAGTTTGTAAGAGTAAAATCGTTTTTTTTTGTTATTAAACTACATATTTACGGTTTTCAGATTTTTCCCTTTACTTATGCTGTAAGACAAATTGCCAAATTTCGTGATTCTAGGTCAACGGGAACTACCATTCAGGTTTTCGACCCAAAACCTATAGGGTACTTCCGGTTGACCTAGAACTGTCAATTTTGGTTAAAAGTAAGGTCTTATAGCACAAGTAAAGGAAAAAGTCCGAAAAATAAAAAAAGTTGAAAATTAAGGTAAATTTGTTTTCGTGAAAATCTAAATTTGCTCATATCTTTTTATCGTGTTGACTCAAGACCTTGATTTTTATACACCTAATAGGGACTAAACCTCAGTATCTGGTATAAATTTCAACTTGCTAGGTCTACCCGTTCCTGAGAAAATCGGTGGTGACAGACGGACAGACAGACGGACAAGAAAGTGGTCTTATAAGGGTTCCGTTTTTTCCTTTTGAGGTACGGAACCCTAAAAATGAAAGACATTACTCGAAGCATGCTATGAGTATCAGCTTGGCCACGGGAACGTTCCGCCGTTCGTTGCCCGCGCGATTTCCTGTCGCCAGGCTGCAACCGCGACGGTTCTCATGCGAAGGAAATAAGTGACGCGCACACGTGTCATTTAACAAAAGTCGCATCGCCCGAGGCTGTAAACGGGGCCTAAGACATACATTGGTCGGTTCGTTAAATCTGAAGCTAATTATTTTGCGACGAACGTTGTCGCCGCCGTCACGTGGACCGCTTGGACCTTCTTGTTGTGTCTGTCATTCGGGTAACCTTTTCACAGGTCTGCAACATCCCCAGGCACGACAGACAGTGTTTGAAAGACTGAAGTCTGGTTCTGTATTTCTTTGTGTCAGCTATCTTGCAATTGGGTACTCTGTGATTTGAAAACAACGTTTTACGTGATACGTTTGAAAAAGTGTTTTTTTTTTTGTATAAATGAGTGGTGGTTTAGTGGTAGAGGAATCAAACAGTTATCTAAGGAGGTACATACCTAGTGTCTGAAAAACGTCATTTATTTTTATTACGGTTTTAGTCGAAAATTACTTTCGTTAAAGACGAATAATAGTAGTAATAGTACCCAATGCAGTGCAAACTGCTACTACTCCTGCATTGTTTCCCAGGGACGTTATAGCTGATGGGAGTTTATTTGGCAGATAAATAACATAACTTTGTTTGTAAAGCTGCAATACAACAAGAAGAGTAACAATATTTTCCCCCAAACGACGTCACGGTTAAAAGCTTGTATAAAATAAAACAAGAAAGCTATCCGTTTGTTTGATTTATTCGCCAGTGATTGAGTTACAGCGCTGTCAGCTGCCAAGTGTGACTGGAAAAGTATTGTAACTTGTATTTTATTCGTCCATTTATCAAAATGACTCGGCGACAAATTGCGTGACAGTAATATTGTTATTTTAGAGAAGAAACTTGAAGAAAACAGCTTCTGAGCCCTAACGACAAACGAAACATGAAACTTTTCAAATACATTATAATGAAATATGGCGAAAAGTTGATCCTTGCCGCGTCGACAGTTCAAATATTTGTATTTTTGCGTCTCTCATTCAATATTTTCTGCGAGAATAAAATAATCAACCAACTAGCAACTGTACAATGCGTTTCAAATGAGAATAGGACTGACCTCGCGCCATGTTGTGACGTCAAAGCAAACGCATTTTATGAACCTACTGTACCGACGATAATGAGTATATTTCATGAATGAATGAGTAATTAATTAAATAGTCCAAACATTGTGAAGTTCCAGCAATTTGCATTTATGGAAAAAAGTATGTTGGTAACACTGTACTGTAGTAAAACTGGACCAATAAATTAATAATCAGAATATTGAATACTTAATTTAAAATATAGGATGCATTTTTTGATGTTTTTTTGTAAACAGAGGTCAAAAGTAAAGCTTGCTTTTATTTGTACCAAAAAAAGGCAAGCATTACTTTCTACTTAAATTCCTTTAAATCCTAAAAAATTGTCACGCAATAAGCTACTAAACCCACAAAGTGACGTCATGTTTCGAGTCAGCACCAGAAAAAGTTAACAACAGACACAAACTTAACATAATTGAATGAGTAATGAGTTTCCTTAACAACTCTACTAAGGAGACAGCTTCGTCTTTTACGAGCGTTGCAGGTTCTACAAGATGGAACTTGGAATTATTTTTGCAGTTAGTAGATAAGTAGGTACTTAGAAATACGAGTACATTGCATTTTTGGGCTTTAATTGGGCTTTCATCACACTTGAAGATTCCAAATCGTTTAGTGAAACTATATTTGTGATCCCCGTGACAATACAGATCTATAAGTGACCAAAAAAGGTAACAGACTGAAATATAAGTATTCTCCTAACATAAACCGTACTGTCATAATAAGACAAAATTATATTTCGTTTAAAAGTGCTATTCTTGAAAATTACCCCTTCATCAAATCTAAGTGCCTTAGAATTTAGTCTTGTTCCACTTTCAATTAATTTTTTAGTCAATTAAGTGAAAGCTTATGTTTTATTATTACAATAGTTTGTAAATGCTGACTTTGTTACGCTATAATTAACAAACACCTATCCTTTCAGGGCTGTGAGCATACATCAACGATATAACACAAAACAGCCCAAAATTAAAACATCCTTACCCTTTTCTGTCATTCATATCGAACTGAAAACATGGCCGATTTTGAAAAGCCATTCGCGTGCACCCTTTCGCCTATCAGTTCGGTATATTTACCGGTTCGATGTTCAACGTTGGATTTCCGACGGCTATGATCACCTCTGTGCCTACCCTCGCCCTTGCTTCCGGACTCGGGACCGGCAGAGCAAGAGATGATACTTCCGTACGTATTTATGGGACTGAAAAATATGTAGTTTGATTTTGTTAGTGAGCAAAATGTTAGTATGCATTTAAAAGCCCACTACGCATCATTCATTATATTTTTCTTATTCCAATTTTATGAACTGTATTGCTATTTGGGTATTCTTGTTATCGTCACCCCACGAACCAACATACATAAATGAATATCACTAGTTTAACAAATTAAAACAAAAGAGCACTTTATTTTCAGATTGTATATATATGATCACTCATTTTGTGACAGAAATATCTCCCTACTCCAATTACTGTTGGCTCACTCAGATCTTAGTTAAGAATTTCAAAGTCAAAGTAGGTATAACTTACAGATGTTAAAGACTGAACGTGAAGAGACACTTTAGGGTATGTTCACACTTCACACCTTTGACTTACTTCACACGCTCCTACTACAGACAGGAACTTTGCTCCTTATGAATTAACTTTCCTATACAAACAAGGAGCTTTTGCTTCAATTAATTTAGATCAGCATATATCTAGACTCTAGACAAAATTGTAAGACTTCAGTAAGTCTACCCGATACCCTTTCTTATTTATTTCCTACTAAGGCTTTCTGAGATATTACATGGACCGATACTTTGCTAAGAAGCCGATCAATTTCACTAAATCAACATTTCGAGTGATTGGACATGTTAAAGCAAATATTGTTTGACGGGAGAGCAGAAAGGGTTGTTTAAGAGACAAAATGCTCATAGGTGAAATTAAAATCACGGGGAAAATTTTTATGTAGGTTTTCGAGATCGCTTTTTGTTCAGAAAAATTAACACGAAATAGGTTAAAGTAATCCTTTTGACGTTTATTTATTGTTGGGTAATGTAGTTAGCTTCGTTAAAAAAACATCGCAAAGTGAAAATAAATGCAAACGTTTTTGAGGATGGATGGATATTTGTTACTCTTTCACGCAAAAAACTACTAAACGGATTTGGATGTATTTAGGATGTTGTATTTAGGATGACTAGGAAGTATAGAACCTGAATGAACACATAGGGTACTTTTTATCCCGGTAGTACGATCCCGTGGAACAATTACCGAACTCGACGCGGACGAAACCGCGGGCATAGCCTCACTTATATTTTTTCGTTTGCATTCTCACAGCTCTAATGTTTGATCAGCCCCTAGAAGTGGTCGACCCTTTAGCTAATGCGATAAAAATGCAAATTTTATTTGGCACGCCTATATTCGGAGTGATTTTGGTAACACTGAACACATTCACAGAACCACGGGTCCTCGTTTACACAGGGCTGGTAATGAAAAAACTTTCAAATGAGTTGGTTGCCCATGAGCTTTAAAATTGAAGTATTTTAATTTAAATACCTCGTTTGCAGTTTTTAAATCTGTCGTCAACATTGCATGTTGCTGTAATACTTACTTTATAGAAATACTGGCAATTTAATGGCTTTCAAAAAATGTGTGATTGTTTTAATTTTTCTGTATGAAGTTTTAATTACATTATGTTACTACTTCTGGTGTGGCGAGTACCGCCCCTCAGTTTCAAGTTGGTTGGTGTGCAGTATCACGACGTGTGGGTGTGCCCGGCTTTAGGCGTGTACCGATATAGCGTGTGGGATCGCCATTTTTTTGGAGGAACTAGTGGCCATGTTGAACTAGATGTCATAGTGCTCTCGCGCAGTACGCACTCGTCTAACCGCGTGTCTTAAATCTTAAGGCATCATCTCCCGCCAGACCACAAAAATCCCGAGTATTATTCCGTAAGCATTGGGGATCTACCGATATTAATAATCATCCCATATTACCGCGTCTGTGTAATTTGTGCTCAAGAAAACGATCGGCGCGCAAGACCAGGCAGACAGGCAGGTGGTACCACCTGTGAAGACCTTCGGGACTGAACAAGGAAGAACAGGTACCACTTTTCTTTACGCGCTAGAGTTAGACCACCATACACCGTCTGTTGCCACCACTCCAAACTTGAAAAATTATACGGACAAATATAGGCATTTTGAATCAGCACGCAATCCAGGTGTTTGATTGTAACTAGTCCTTCAAACCGCAGAGATACACGGCTATTTACACCTATTTACACGCCTGTCCCTCCAACTTCCGACTGATGTTTACCAACATCTTTGTTTTTCAACTAGACCAGTTTGGTAACTAAGCCATAACAATGAAGAACTAAACCAGAACAACCCAGAAGGAGAACAAAAACGTCGTGAGGAAACCGGCATGTCCTAGAACCAAAGATTTGAAAATATAAAAAAAAAACATCTGCCTAGCCTTTTCCCAACTTTGTTGGGGTCGGCTTCCAGTCTAACCGGCTGCAGCTGAATAAATGAAAAAAAAAAACACCCGCCCAACGCAACGAAAATATAAAACATGCACCAATAAACCTTGGACCCGTGTGGTGGAAAATGGACTATTTCTTCCCACTAACAGAGATATGGCTATAAATAAATGTTTGTTGTTGTTTTGTTTATAATTGTTTGTTTTTGTAAGCGAGTTAGCGGTATGTGTATCTTGGTAGTGACATCGCATTGGCGTCATAGCTGTTTAGGTGTTATTTACGTAATTTTGAATAATAAATAAATAAATATTGGGAACGTTATACTAAACACAGAGATAGAGACATTGCCATTCAATTATTACCAAAGATAGTTTTGTCAAATGCTAATATAGTTGACTTTATTTCTAGAACTCTAGTAAATAATCTTAGTATTATTTTTTTTCTACTTTAAGTCCCGCAAAATATAAGTAACATTGTTTACAACAAAAGGGCAATTAACGATAAAAATATGAACCTTTCAAGGAAATATTTTTTATTTTTACTTTTCTATTTCTATATCCAGAAGAAGTATTTATTACTTTAGTATTGCTCAAGCTTGTGTGGGCTTGACTGGCAACCCAAACCATTATTTATTCTAATGTTATACTAAAATAATACGACCTTCCTTAATACACTCGCATGGCGAGTTCTTTACATGCCCCTGTGACTGTTTTTCAAACATTGAGTACCTTTCTTTTGAAATAACAATTCTTATTCTTTTGCGAGTTATTCGCTTGATTAGTCTAACAGGAAGAAAACGAAATACGTACCTACTTCGATGAAGTGTATGTAATAGGAATGACGTCAACAAGAATGTTTCTAACTCTCAAATTCACTGCTGATATCTTCTCATAATCACTCTCCCCTAACACCAATAGGGAATATGCAAGAAATACAAAACTCTTTTAATAATAAAAAATGCCTTGTATTGGCGCATTAAAACATTGTGGTAAACTTGTTTAAGTTTCTAAAACATCACTTATTTTACAATTTATTGTTTTATATAGCACGTTTTTGGTGTAACGGAACGCACTCTCAAAACACGTCGTTCTCGATAACGGCGGTAGTGACGTCAAAGTCCATGAGTCAAAAAAACACTTTTATTTGAAAAGTAATTAAAGTTTCACTAAGATTTTATTATAATATCGTTATTTAAATTTTTGCTTGAATAAAGCACATACAATTAGTAAAACTACTTTATTAAGGCCAAAAAATTAGATGTAAACAAGGCAGATAGAGGTAAATGACGTCACATCATGGTAGCGACAGTCACAGACGTTTGAACTGTCATAGAAAATTGCAGGAGTTTAATATTATTTTTGAGCGACAAGCAGTAGTTCAACTTAACTTTTAATACTTGTCTTGGGTTAATAATAGTGTATTGTATTGATTTAAGTAAAGAAAACATTACATGCAAATTTCCTATTCATTTGGGGTCGCAGCATATCTTTTTCTCCAATACTTCTCTATTACTCTTCATCTCATCAGATACCTCTTTTCTTGCCATGTCATCCTTTACACAGTCCATCCATTCTCTATTCATTAATTCAGTAACAGGCAACTGAAAGCCCAAACTCCTGTGTTTAGAAGCATGCTTTACACAAGTAGTCAATATTTATCCAAGGTAAATACTATCTTCAGTCAGAGAATTCTTCCCTGAAAGAGCTAGAACTTTGCATAGAGGTTTGTTTGGCAAAAAATGACTTCCCATATCACACACACATTTATTAGTAGTAATTAAATGCTGCAAAAACTTGAGAGTTTATTAATCTTTTCGCTCGGGCCAATCAACATATCGCCTTCGATGGGGTTCCGAAACACTCGTATAAAAGTGCATGGTTATGACCTCCACCAATGTATGAAGTCAAACTTCCATGTAGTAAGTAGGAAGTTACAAGTGACGTCACTAAACTAAGTGGAGTCGCAGCCCGTAAGTAAGACACTTGTAACGAGGGTACAGAGAAGATCGAGTTGAGTGCTTTCGCTTGATGAAATTTGAAAGTGGAGATAGTGAGATAATTTACGAGAAACGGTAAGTAACGGAAAGATCCGATAGGAGGTAACTTGCCTTTTATTACTAGTTCCTCAGAGGAAAAGTTTGGAAGAAAAAAAAATACGAATGACTTATTAAGTCATATTATGATGTAACAAGTGCAAAATTGAGTTGTTAAAAAACAGAAAGCAAACAGTAGTAAACACTTGCAATGTTTCTTACGACATTGAAATGGCTTATACATCCCGTTTGGTAACTTTCCCGATTCGCCAACTAAACAAAAGTGCAAAAAGTGCCCTTTCCTCTCTATTTTAATCGTCATACAGTCCTGTTTTGTCAACCATACGAGTAAAGTAACAAGATGCCAATGATAGAATTTGAACTTCATGTGAATTTCGTCATCGTCACATAGATTCAGGCACAGTCGTGACACTTGAATTGAAGGATGCACAAGAAACGTTGCCGCGATCAAACCAGCATAGGTCAGAGCTGTTTACATATCGAGACCCTTCCGGTCTCCGTGCACGAAACCCGGGCATTAGAGCTGGGTTCGGTGTGCCGAACTGCGATTAACGATTTGAACGGCTTATTGTACCCTTCGAGTTGATCAAAACTAGATTTGCAATTTGTGGAATGTTGTAAGTCTATGCTTCGATGTTCCAAGTTCAATTATGGAAAAATCAAGCACGAAGTGACTGGCATACACAAAATAATCGTCGCCTAGTTAGTGGAAAGTGTCTAAAACCAAGTCTTTTCTTTTTTTCAAATCAAGTTTCAAAAGCTTGCGGCATTCATTTCTGCGCATAAAATAACTGTGAAATATTCTTACAATGAAAATCAGACTGGGCTGTAATGAGGACGCTGAAAAAAATGCATTTAGACTTTTTATTGCAAATTTTGTGAGAAATGAGAGGTAGAAAATTATGCACCTACCGCGTGAGACTGCTAGTTATGACTGTTAGTTATTTTACGTTCTATGCTTTCGTTTTAGGTCTCTAAATTGGATGTTCAGATAAAATACAAATAATAGGTTAGTTGTATGGAGCTCAAAAGAAGCAACACTTTTTAATAACTTGATTGGCATTCAAAAAATAAGCACGACAATGAATAAATCTAGTTGAAATAAAATCAAATAGCAACAGGCAGATTCTCGGAAGTCAATTCATTTCTGTTTTTTGATATGCAGTATCAAAATTATCATGATTTCAATTCATGGCAACAGCCCTTGCAGGTCGAAAGCCAATTAGAGGCGCTCTGACTGTATTGACCTGCATTGAGCATTTAAGACAATGGGTGCTGTAATTCCAAGAAGAATATTCACTTTACTTTAGTACAGTCAAAGAAATAGTTTGGAACATGTAAAAATAATTGTTTCTGCTACTATCTCAGATCTTTCTGCTACTATATCAGATCAGATATTTCGTTTAAATTTCGTGTAATTATTACGCCTAACACACTTAAAAGTAATGTACCAAGCACACTACTAACATTTTTACGCTGAGTACTGCCTTTTTTGTATAATTTTAAGTAAGCAGCTTATCCAAAGGTTGTCTAAACCATACTGCTATATAACAGCGACAAGATCGCCAAATAAAATTTGAAAAAATGTTAAAGAGATTTTTCTATAATTTGGTATAGAACAAAGTACCCACACTGAAACAAATGCATTTAGAGTTTTTATTGCAGATTTTGTGAGAAGTGAGACGTAGAAAATTATGTAGGTGGAGTCGAGGACTTTAATTGATAAGCTACTTTCACTACTTTCCAATTTTGCACTTCTAAATATTCACGAGTACGAATATTACCGACTAAACCCGATTTGTATTACACGGCTAAAATACGAATAGGGGCTCATTAATTAAAGGTCTCGACTGTACCACTTACTGAATAAGGCTGCTAGTTTATTTTAAGTTATATAGTATGTACCTATCTTTGTTTAAAAACTCTAAATTGAATGACTAAATAAAATATTAAAGGTAGATAAACGATATAAAGTAAATACATTACAATTAGACAAATTGTGTAAAGATCTATCCTCGTCTTTTTTAAAAAAAAACAAAAATTACTTTTAAGACACCGTATGTACACCTACTTAATTTTTTATTTTCTGGACTGTACCTTCCTTCTTCTGTTTTATTTAATTTTCAGAGTTCTATCTTCACAGTGTGAGCCAATTATTTGTTTGTCCAACTGCGATTACGTGAATTGAGACGAAACAAACAACTGGTCGGTTTTAGAAACTTCTTCTATTCTACGAAAGTTGAAGTTTTATATTGAATTCACGATCGGTTTTGATGGGACAATGGTCTGTTTTCAATGTATTGAAAAGTATTGGTTTAGATATGGAAATTGGATTTGCCGTCTTTTATAACTGTAGAATGATGTAAAAGACATTTTATGACAAAGATTTTCCTTGGCTATGTGATAGGGTAGTTAATTAGGTACTCGACACTGAGGAAATAAATATGTGGGTGTAATTTTGGGACTCTTAATTGCAAGTTTCAATCAAAGTTGAAAAGGTTCTGCTTTCAAAGGCTCGTGGTATAAGGACCTTCATATCGCCGAAAGGTATTTTATGCCCGACAATTCTATGAAAAATAAAAACATAGTCTGGTTTTTCTTTTTAGCAATTTAGCAATCCCATTTAGTTTTAAATGAAATGAAACTTTTTATGCTTCTTTTTTTTTTCAAATAAGAATTTTATTTTCGGAACAACACTTTAATTTCAGTTTTAAACCTTTGCCTACACAGAATAATCAAAGTAACTACTGTCATGACTGGTCAACACATTTTTAGTCATGGTCTTTAAGATGGAGGAGCTCGTGGCTATATAATAACAGCCGCTCGGGTCGATCGTTAGGTTAAGCCGTGCTTGCCTAGGTTGGTCTGTGGATGGGTGATTGCCCATTACATACCGAGTTTCCTCCGTGTCTCGGAAAGCACGTTAAGCCGTTGGTCCCGGCTGTCATTTGTAGATCTTTGATAGTCGTTAGGTAGTCAGAGGCCCAAAAAGTCTGACAACCAGTCTTACCAAGGGGTATCGTATACCCAGTACTAACTGGGTTGTGGAGGCAGTCGCTCCATGTAAAATACAGGTATTCAGCTGCATCCGGTTAGACTGGAAGCCGACCCTAACATAGTTGGGAAAAGGCTAGGCAGCTGCCTAGCCATCATCTGATGATGGTCTTTAAGATGGGTGACATGACAAAAATCAGGTTTTTTTTTGTAATGGTTGTTTAATATGTTTCTATTAACTTATAAATAAACCTTTAGGAATAATTTTCTAAATATTAGTATCAAAAGCCGTTGCATAGTTTAAAATAATTTCTCATTTGCTGCCAAACAGAAAGTCACGAAACGTAATTTAATTGTAGCAATTATAGACATAGATAATGTAGGTAGGTACTTTCATTACGAAATTGGTGTGAAATTAATATGTCAGCCATAAGTCGATATTACAGATAGCAATAAAAAGGCGGTCATTAGAAGCAGATGCCTTGACCCTGTGCCCATAAAGCGAACCTAAGGAAGTTTTACGACTGGCCTCCGTAATTGATTCCGACTTGTATTATTGTAGCTTAGATCAGACATACCACAGCGTATTTTATTTCGGAAATGGATAAAAATAGTAATAGTATATAATATAATAAAAAAGCGTTGTATGATATTTTATTCGTACCTTTCCAAAAAAAAATCGAACAAGACATTAAAAATTAATAGTAGACTCGAAATTATCATCGCTAGAGCATTTGCGTACCGTAGACGAAAAAAAAAGTAAATTGGATTAAAAATAAAGAAATGAAATAATTTTAACTTAAATGGACTTAAGGGGCTCCCCCATGCACACTAGCGCCACTTAAGTAAAAAAAAAACAGAACTCGTTAAATACACAATTAATGTAAAATCTGATTGACAAAATCAATGCTTTAGAGTTCTAGATTATTGACGTCTATTTAATTCATTAAAATATACTTCACTGTAGTTACAGTTAGAAAAATTGCTAAAAACGGCCGTTTTTTTTCCATTTTGTATCTGTAACGACAGCGAGCTATGTTTCAATGAGTTAAGCAGACATAAATAATTTAGAAGACCAAAAGATTGATTTTGTCAATCAGATTTTACATTAATTGTGTATTTAACGATTTCTGTTTTTTTTACTAAAGTGGCGCTAGTGTGCGTGGCGGAGCCCCTTTTTTTTTTTTTTTTTTTTTTTTTCGGATGGGAAATCATCAAATGACTTCTCCCGCTCTGGGCGGAGCAGGAGGGGGGAGTGTCAGACTTTTACTGACTAAAACCCATCCATGTTCCTTCATCGCCCTTTGTGTTCCGGGGCTACGGTATCTCTTTCGAATAGTCCCGCAACCCCGGCAGGCATCGGTCCTTGCGGACCCCTTCCTTTTTGCTGACTCTCTTTGAGGCGCGCGTGGAACACGAACGCGCCGTCGACACGGCCTGTCGTCATGAGACGGACGGACGGCGAGCTAGCCCATAGCCCACCGTCCACAGGCCCGCGCCTACGGTGGCCGGGGGCCACGTGGTGGCCCCCGACGCCCGGGGCGTCTCCCGCGGCGGCCGGGACGCTGTGAGGCTCTCTCCCTCTCACGTTCCGCCACCTCCTTCTCTAGCATTACTGCTTCGCAGAAGGAGGTGACGGCGTCCCATTCCGTCTCGCTCCGGACCATGGCTTGCACCAGGGCCGGACGCGAGAGGTCGCCGCCGCCAATCGCCGCTTCGAGGACACGGCGGTGCTCCGCCCACGCGGGGCACACCTCCACCGTGTGCTCCACCGTGTCCTCCGGTCGATCCTCGCAGTGGAAACACCCGGGCGTTTCCTCCCGCCCGATTCGGTGCAGGAACCTCCCGAAAACACCGTGTCCGGTGAGGACCTGCGTCAGGCGGAAGGTGAGGACGCCGTGGCGTCTCTCCAGCCACTCCTCAAAGAGGGGACTTATCGCCACTATCGTGGCGTGCCCTGCACGGGGTTGCGACAGTCGCTCTCTCCATGTCGCCATGAGATCCCGCCGGAAGTCTGTCCGCTGAGCGACAATTTGTCGCGGCAGCGGAGTTTCCCCCCGGCGAAGCGCCTCCGCGCGCCATTCATGCAGGCGCGCGAGGACTATCGCCTCCAGATCCCATGGCGGCAATCCGGCAAGGAGGCACGCCGCCTCGCGGGCGATCGTGCGGTACCCACGGGCCAGCCTTACGGCTACCACCTTTTGGGGCGCGTTCAGGTAGTGGGCTGCACGCAGCCTCAAGGAACGCGCCCACACCGGGGCCCCGTAAAGGGCCATGGACCGCACGACTCCCGCGTAGAGCCTCCGGCAGGAGGCGTTCGGCCGCCCCAGGTTGGGCAGGAGCCGCCTGAAGGCAGCCCCAGTCCGTTCCAGTTTGGGGGCCAAACGTCGGAAGTGCTCCACGAAGTTCCACCGGCTGTCGAGGACGAGTCCTAGGTACTTCAAAGTCGACTCGACACCGATGGATACCCCTCCTACCGTGAGTAAGGATCCCGGAGGTGGCGCATTCCGAGGCCCATGAAAGCACATGGCCTCGGACTTGTGCAATGCCACCTCGAGACCCAGTTGCCGGATCCTCTCAACGACTATCGCAACCCCGCGTGTCATAGCTTCGGCCGCCGCCTCGTGCGACCCCCCCTGTGCCAGCACCAGCGTGTCGTCTGCATAGCAGACCACGCTGACGCCGCTAGGGAGGTCGGCGCGCAGCACCCAGTCGTACCCGATGTTCCACAAGGACGGCCCTAGGACCGATCCCTGCGGAACACCGCACGACATCTCTCGCCGGTTCCATTCTCCGCTGCGACCGGGGTAGATGACGGCTCTATCCGTCAGGTAGTCCCCGACCACACGACGAAGGTAGGTCGGCACCCGGTGATACCGGAGTGCCTCCCTAATGCAGCTCCAGGGCATGGAGTTGAAGGCATTGGCGATGTCTAGAGACACCGCCAAGACAACCCCACCCCGGGACACTGCATCCCCCGTCGTGAGGGCTCTCACGCGCATGATGGCGTCCACAATAGAGCGCCCCTTGCGGAAACCAAACTGGTGTTCCGCAAGATCCGGCCCCGTCCCCGCAAGGTGCTCGGCGAGGCGGTTTGCAATGACTCTTTCGAAGAGCTTGCCCACCTCGTCGAGCAACACTATGGGCCGGTATGCGGACGGAAAGTCCGCAGGGCGCGTGGGGGAGCCCCTTAAGTCCATTTGAGTTAAAATTATTTCATTTCTTTATTTTTAATCCAATTAACTTTTTTTTTCGTCTACGCTACGTACAGGAACATCGATGCACATACGGTTACCAGGTCATCATTCATGTACATCATTCCGAGCCTTTTTTTTTCTTTTTTTTTCGGATGGGAAATCATCAAATGACTTCTCCCGCTCTGGGCGGAGCAGGAGGGAGTGTCAGACTTTTACTGACTAAAACCCATCCATGTTCCTTCAACGCCCTTTGTGTCCCGGGGCCACGGTATCTCTTTCGAACAGTCCCGCAACCCCGGCAGGCATCGGTCCTTGCGGACCCCTTCCTTTTTGCTGACTCTCTTTGAGGCGCGCGTGGAACACGAACGCGCCGTCGACACGGCCTGTCGTCATGAGACGGACGGACGGCGAGCTAGCCCATAGCCCACCGTCCACAGGCCTGCGCCTACGGTGGCCGGTGGCCACGTGGTGCCCCACGACGTCCGGGGCGTCTCCCGCGGCGGCCGGGACGCTGTGAGGTTCTCTCCCTCTCACGTTCCGCCACCTCCTTCTCTAGCATTACTGCTTCGTAGAAGGAGGTGACGGCGTCCCATTCCGTCTCGCTCCGGACCATGGCTTGCACCAGGGCCGGACGCCACTATTGTGGCGTGCCCTGCACGGGGTTATCATTCCGAGCCTGAATTTATATGTGGGTACATATAAATTTATTAAAGATCTTAGTCATGTTTCCATTTAAATAAGCGGTCAACTGTTCAAAAGGAACTGTACGGACGTGCCACAGAGACAATATGTTGCCGCCCGCAAACTATGAATACTCGTACCTGTAGTTCAATAGTTTACAGTCATTTTAAATAGCTGTCGCAAATGCGTGGTCAATATTGCGACCACACACGCAAGTGGTCGCATCAAAACTACGAAGTATTTTGTGGCTGCCATGACGTAACTTTAAGCAACTACAATGGACCAATGTTGACAGTCAGGCTACACAGAACCTGGTGACACTTTCGCCGCTGTAGTTAGTTAGTTAAGCTTAGGTGAAAGATTTGGCCTTAACGTACTTGGGTCACACGTGTTCATACTGAACAAAGGTAGCTCACACAATATAAGTTAGTGGTACAATGCTAATCAAATGTCACTGTCAATGAACCTGAAACGTGACCATGTGTAGTCGCGGTCGGACGATTCAAATCTTTGGCTGTGACCCGTCTGCTCAGTGCATAAGTAGGTCACGCAGACGCTACCCAAATTCTGTCACTACATGATGTGTTCAATATTGTATGTTTTGCTTATTCCGCTACAAGCTAACGGTATTGGTGAGGCCGGTTACCCGCCCGGTGCCCGTGTACCTAGTTACAGTATGTACTTGTGATAGATTACTAGGTTACTGAACCCTACGACACGGGTATTTCATTAGACTGAGTATGACAATCTGTATATTGACTTCATTTCAATTGAAATATGTGAAATAATGGAGTAAAGTAAAATAGAGAGAGGATGAGGGTTTGAGTTGGTTGGTTTTAACAATTTTAATATCTGTTTCCAGTTGCAACTTAAACTTGTGAAAATTACTACCAGTAACTTTAAAATACACTCTTTTTTAATCATGTTGCGAAAATTTGGAAAGAATAGAATTGCTGCAAAGAAAAATGCACTCTGTTGTCGAACGTTGGCATCAAATTCAGCGTCTATGACCAAAAGGTGATAGACATAATTACAGTACTAGAAATAGGGACCAACTAGTTCAGCCAGGCTTCAGACTCGCTAAAGTGGACTCATCTTTCATGGGGTACTGTTTGAGATGCTATAATAAAATTCCACAAAGTATTCTTGAACTGAATGAGACGAAATTTAAAACATGCATCAAACGCACACTATGTAAGCAAGCTTATTACGAGTTGGGCGATTATATCGCAGATAAAAATGCGTGGCTGAATGCTGGTCCTGCTCCACATGGACAGGGGCGCATAAATTGATAGTATTAAATAGAATTGTTGGAGCTGCTGAAGATTGTACAACTGTCTTTGCATTGTATAGAATCAATCTCTAGTATTATATAATCGCACAGCCCATATTGTGTGAGTACTATGTACTAGAAAGCTATCATTCACTGAAATCCTACGTCTTTTCTTGACTTGAATGTGCCCTGGCGGTTGAGAGTATGTCACGCTCACTCTAATGTCTCGCTGATGGTGGCGCGTGTGTCGGATCATTCAGTTCCCTTCAAAATGGTTGAGTTGAATGGTGCTGATCCATGCGTCATGTTCGTGAACGGGCGCTGTCAGTTGTGACTGGTCAACTCTTAGTTGCCATGGCTTATTTGTATGTTTATTTTTGAATTGTATTTTTTGTTTTTACTATGGACACTTAACGTGCACATCTTGCTACATTGTTCTCACATAATATACCATCTCAACATGAATGATGTAACCAAGATTTTGTAACAATATTTTGATTTAAAAGAGTGTCCATGGAGTTTCTTGCCCGTTCTTCTCCATAGAGATCTACGCTAGGGAATGGGCAACTACAGTACTTTCACAGTTTTTATGTCTTGTGACTGGGACTGTAGCTACATTTAACTTTGTTTCGACAATTCAAAAGTGCCTGTAACTGGCCTACTTGAAATAAATGCTTTGATTTTGATTTTGATTTTGAAAACATTCTTTTCTTCTCCTGAACTGCTAATCAATAATGCTCTCTACGTTGCACTTACTTCCTTTACTTTTATTTTGTCCCCGAGTGTACAATCGTACCTTTACTTTCTGCATCGCTGAAGTCCTGCTTTTCCCACTGGTAAAACGATGGGAATCCAATTCAGTCGTATGAAACTTACATTTCCTTCACTCCCTTAGGAGTCATATATGCCTGCCGTGGTTTCAAAGATTCTACCGTCTACTTGCAGAATTTCAGGCGTATCCGTTGTTTGAAACATTTTGAACTTGCTTGTGACTGTTCGTACTTTAAGTTTTGCGTTAAACTAGGTATGATGCTACGTAATTTCACTGATACTTTATAATGCATCTTAGTGTCTATTAACACATTCAGGGATATTTGTCAGAGTGCTATAACGTTAAATATTAATTTAGAAAAAATAGTCGAACGCAAAAAAGTATGGATTTCAACACAACTAGTCCTCAACTTTGGTATATAATAATCAGAAAGTGAATGCTGCCGTACTAATAAAACGAGAGCCATTCAATTTTAACAATTTGGGGTTATTCTGGACCTTAATTTTTACCGGAATAATAAAGCAAATAAGGAAATAGGCAAATATATTAATTCGTTCACCATTTGCTACAGTAATTAAAAAAACTCGCTAACAATTGAAGAATCTAGTTGATGTACATTTAATTTTGAACACTAGCTGTTACCGTCCATGTGAAAAAATTGTAAAAATACTATTTTCGCCGTTTTTGCAACTTTTTTCATTGCTTCTTTTGGTCGTGGCATAATATTATATAGTCTATAGACTTCCTTGATAAATGGTCTATCCAACACTAAAATAACTTTTTAATTCAAACCAGTAGTTCCTGAAATTAGCGCGTGCAACTAAATAATAGATTCAAGAGCCCTTAAAGCAGTCCTGTAAAAAATCTGGTTGGCGGTGGTTTTACCTGTAAACGCTTGTAAGACATGAAAACTTATGACTTTGCCAAGCTTTGTAAACGACGGCCCGTTATAAGCCTGAACACGAGATTCAACCAATCATGATCGGTTATCCATCGAGAATGGCTTACGATAAGGTATCAATTTGCATTCCACTACATTGATTGGCCAATGTTATAACGTTAATAGGGTATTATTGTTAAGAAAATTATCCCATTAACAAGCGAATCATTTACCGTAGCAATAAATTAAAAGAAAATATAACTTCGCTTTGACTAAATAATTTCTCGAAGAAACTAGTCAGGTTCAAATTAATGAGCTGTGCTTAGTAGGCCAATCATAGCACGATCCAGGCTTCTTAGATTAAACTTACGGCTTTACGAACCGTCGCTCGGCATTTATCTTTATATTCACCTTTTTCTACCCGTTCTGGCGTAAAATAGTCTGCAGAAGGTTAGCTGCATAAGACGACTAATAAAACCAAGGGTAACACATAGACGACTAATTCGCTTTAGATTCTCAGACCAAACCAGCAATTGTTGCTTCTATTCTCACCCTACGAAATTCTTTTCGTGTTTACAGAGACAGAATTTAATATACACACACCACTAACTAGTTAGTCTATACTAAAATAATAATAATAATAATAATCATTTTATTTCAGATAAATTATTTTACATCCATATAAATTGTTAGTAAACATGACCTTTAAAAAACTATGTTAGTAAAACATGTAGGTTTGACATGAAATGCATAAACGGGCAATCAAATTTCCCCGCAATGACATTCAGAAGACTGTTTGAGCTGCCCCGGACCCTCTGCAGTAGCGACGCAGCACGCTTACGTCTGATAGCTATGAAGCCATCAGTGTGCGCATCAGCAAACATTCCGGACGCACTACAGAAGCGTGGCAGCCCCAGCAACATCCTGAATGCATTGTTATACTGAACTCGAAGAGCATTAATGGCTCTCTGCGTACAGCTTGTCCAGAGGCTACACGTATACAGTGTCTGACAATATGCTTTAAAAAGCGTCACTTTTACTTTACACGTACAGCGAGCAAACCTACGGACAAGCATGTTGCATCGAACCGCCAATGCTCTTCGCTCCCTTTCTACATCCAGGTCATCTTTGATGTCTGCGGTAACAATATGGCCAAGGTATTTAAATTGTTGAACACGATTCAAGACACTACCTGCTAGCTTTACAGAAGGAAACCTATCTGAGGACTTTGCTCCAAAAATAAGAACCTCACTCTTTTTGGCATTATATCTTAAACCGTGCTCCTCAACATACCTCTCACAAACATCCAACAGCTTTCTCAAGCCTGATATTGAAGGGCTCAAGAGAGCCATATCATCGGCGTAACTGATGTTATTAAAAGCCACTCCATCTAAATAACAACCGGCCTGCAAGCTACTGAGCTTACTAATGAGACCGTCTATGTACAAGTTGAACAAAATCGGAGAAGTCAAACCACCCTGTCTGACCCCGCATTGCAACTTATACTCATCAGAACTAGCATCCGCCCAACGCACACAGTTCTCTTGGTGCCCATACCAGTACTTTAATATATTTATGAGCTCTAATGGCATATTTGCTTTGCGTAATTTACCCCACAGTATATCATAATTAATCATATCAAAGGCCTTCGACATATCAAGGAAGCAAGAAAAGACAGGACTCTGATTATCTACGTAATACCTCACTGTCTTTTTTAGACACATGATGGCAGTCTCTGTTGACAGTCCCTGGCGGAAGCCGTGCTGAGCATCATGTAACTTAATGTTCTTCCGTAGAAAGGTGTTTAAGAGATTGTCAAAAACCTTTGCGATAATCGTCGCCAGGGAGATCGGTCTGTAGTTTGACTTATCCGACATGTCACCAGTTTTATTTTTAATAATCGGCACCACTACCGTTTTCATCATTTCACTGGGCAGATACGAATGTGCGATACAACAATTATACGAATATTAAATAAAATTATTATTATTATTATTATTTATTATAAATAAAAGCACGAAGAAAAAAATGTTCTGATACTTGTGCTGGTTTTATATTTATTTGATCTCTAAATTCACCTTAAAGTGCTTGCTATGTACGTACATAAAGCGTCTAGTGTACATGTGCTATTGCCGCTCGTTATATTGTAGGATCAACCTTCTGTTCCAATTTATATTGTGTGGCTTGAGTAAGATGCAATTAAACATTTAATTAAAGTGCACGCCCTCAGTGTTTTTTCAGGAGAAACTGGATTCACGGTGTGTTATATTTTTCGCTGGAGGAACATAATTACAAACTAGGTGCAGAGTTCCAAGAATTTCAGGAGAACCGTCTTCGTTAAAAGTCTTCAAAATACTCCATGAAACAAGACATACAAAACTACTATTGAAAACAAACATGGCCTAATAATAAGAGCAAGTGCTGGCAAAATTTTTACTAAAGGTCAAAAAATTACGAATTAAATAATCTTGTCCACCATCGTGAATGATATATTATCGAATTAAGATTGGTCCTAAGTAAACACAATATCTCCTTGAAATCACCTCAATTAAACCCGAATATCAATAACTTTCCTAGTTTAGTTTTAGACATCTGAAGAAAGCCATATTGACATAATTTTATTTTCAAAGCTCACAAAACATGTTACGCAACACATGATTTTCAGTGTCCGTCGGAAAAATCTTTCGCACGCATTTGAACCGTGTAATAGATACCTGAAATATTTTCTTTGTTATGAATTTTCACGGGTTGACCGGACCCTTATCACGTGGAAAGCCAGGTTGATGTCACCCACGCTACGCCAACATCCATTAAACTATGACTTGTTATTATATACCCTTCGTTTATAAAAGCCCCAACTACAAAGTACCAAGTTTTTTAGCAACACTTTTGATACTAAAACGAAACAAGAATTTAGATGCTTACTGTCTTCCTTAGGCCTTCCCCAGTTATGAATTTATCTGGCAAGATGTAAACAACGATATTTAGACCGCCTTGCGACGTGAATTATGTGAACTCGGCTGTATTTTTGCTGCCAGGTAGCTTTTGGGCTGAGAAAATGTGGTTTGCTTTAGGCGGATTAAAGTTGGGTCACAGAATCTGATTTATTGAAGAGCTAACTTTAATAGAAATACCTGAAATGATTTTATAACTAAAAATAATCTTGATTTCTTCAATACAGCAGCAAGTCCATGAAACTGGGATAAATCTATAACTTCATTTTGAATGAAAATAATTATTAACAATGACAATGATCAAGCGACATAAAAGATCGCTGAAATCAATTCGCAATCCAATTTTTTTTTGTATAATTACGCAGTAGAAAACCGTCACCCAGTTGCAATTGTTTAAATACAGCAAAAAACAAAACAATTTCCACAGCACTGTTGTCTCGTTGTTTTTGTCTCGGTAATATTAATTTAATCTTCTAGTCCCCGTCTCCGGAATTCACCACAGTGCTTTCGAGGTCGACAGCTTGTAACATTCTAAATATTAAACTGCACTCTCGAAATAGCAATTTCTTCGCGAAGTATCTCAACTTCAACTTAATTTTAAATTTATAGTTCGTTGGTGTGAACTACAGTTTCTAGCTTCAGTCTTTAATGTTTAGAATTCTGCTGTAAAAAGATTTTATAACGTTAAAATGTGGTCATGGAGGAGTTGAAAATCTCTTGGAAACGGAGCACGTTTAAGTGAAGGGGAAATATTTGACATACGACTTTGCAGTAACTGGTAAACTGTGAGATTAAAACTGTCAGACTTAGCAGTCTTAATAACGTTTTAGTTAATGAGAAAACTTGAGATCCTAGAAACCGAAATACAGTTAGAAAACCAGATCCGAACTTTGGAACTTTAGCGTCAGACGGAGTTTGAAATCCGCACAATATGTGTGATGTTATCAGCTGCTCGCGTCACAAATCCCGAACTTTATCATGTAAAACTGTGATTCACTTCAGATAATTGTCTCAACTCGCCACATTGGGGCGACATCGGGACCGAGTAAGTTTATCATCCCATTTCGCCACTCATAATAGTATTATGCTCACAACGTATACACGACACGCGACAAAGGGTGAACTAGATAAGAGGTAATTTGCTCGGATTTCATCGTTATCGGGAGACTTTAAGGCTCATAAATAGTTAAAGAAGTTCTTCCGTCTCGGGAAGGAGAAAAGGTTCCGGAGAAATCTTTTTATACCCGCGGATAGGAGACGCTATTCGTACTTATAACGGGTTACTAAGTATAGCTACCTTTTGAATAGATTACTTTAGAGTTTTCTTATAATATTTTTATCAAAGGCATCGCGTGGGTGTCATAAAAATCTAGAAAGACGTTACATTAAGAACTTACACTAACCACGAGCGTCGTCTATAGAATTGTGATTCGATCATCAGTCCGTCTGCTGGGTCTTTTGTTTTTTTTTCGACATTGCGTCTCGCAGGTCAAACAATGAGGTTGGCTTCTGCTTAACCGGATTATCCTGTTGGTGCCTTGAGTGTAAGGCCTCCAGCCAGGGGCATATTCGGCGCTTACGGGAACGCTTATAACGTGAAAACATTTTGGAAAACTTAATCAAAAATTTCGTTGGTTTAACTAGATACAGGACAGTTCAAGTTCACAAAACTTGAGAAGGGTGGCTTGACCTTAAAGTCACTTGTGACAGAAATTTCGAACAAGACTAAATTAAAATAACAAGCTTTATAATTTACAAGACAATTTACTGACTGACTTTACATTTAAAATACAACTGCAAAGACACAACCGTCTATTATTTAACTTCAAAAAAATATCTTTAAATTCTTTCATTAACAACAGGAGCGTTTCAAAAATGAAACGTAATTTTATTTATTAGTACAAAGTGAATGACAACGGCGAGTCGACATCATTTTCTTTTTATTCGCAACAGTCTTGGATTATTAAGACAATTATCTTTGAATAAAATAAGCAAAATCTCCCTCAAAAGGCTATTCCGTACTGAGCAATAAGATTAGGATCTCGTTTGTTCACTTGCCTTTCATAATCCTAATTAGCCATTTAACTGAGCTCTTATCATTGGTCCTGAACAGAAAGTCATTCTTATAAAGCAACTCGCTTTCTTATCTGTCTACTTAAGATTCATTTTTATTTCTTCTGCTGCCTCGAGTACGGTGTTCATTTTTATTTACGTACTCTACTTTCAGCTGTTTATTGTTGGCATCTTATTATTGTTAATAAAAGCTTTTGCATAGTCTATTGTTTTTTAAAGTTATTCCATTTTAAAGGTCGCGAATTGTTTTTAAGAATCAAAAGAGCTTAATAAAAAGCTTTTTTGGTTCTTAAAAATAATTCAATTCAAGCTTGCTTTTATAGCTTGAAAAATTTAAGCAGACTTAACTGAGAGTTGACAGCAAAATAAAGTCCATGATTATGGAGTAATGCCAACGATGCAAAATAATGAACTCAATAATAACGGACCGTGAATCTTTTTGTATTCGATCGGTGAGATGTATGACGAAAACTTACTGGTTTAAATACACTGGACTAAAACCGGCGCTTTCACAGTCCAGAGGGCTTAGAAGAATTGACAATCACGTTCCGTTTTTACACAACGACTTTCAACGCAATATATTATATGCATATATTTTTTTTTTTAATTTCGATACGGAATGTTAAAGCAATATAAAAATAATGACAAAATGCCAAACAACACAAAAGTTATAACCTTTAAATTTTTTATTTTTATCTTATTCTAGATAAACAGCATTTAGTATGGATTTTGTACGTCGATGCAGCATATGACGTCATTCACTGTATCGGATCTCTCTGTCTAATCAGCAGTTTCAAATGCTTAAAACTTAGTACTTTGCATAGATATTAAAAAAAATAATGTCACTTTGCTATTTCTGATGTTATTACGCTTTGTTTAGAGTGATAAAAAAATCATGTATATACCCTATTGACAAAATTTAGTTCAGTTTAGTTGGTTTGATCTAATGGTTCCAAGCGTGACTGCTGAACATGTGGACCTGGGTTCGATTCCCGGGCCGGGTTGAATTTTTCCAACAGGAATTTCTCAGTAGATGCCACGGAGGCTAGATTTGTGACCGGTTGATGGCAATAGGCTCGCTCCCTATTACATTAGGTACACCTTTGCCTAACCCTTCGGGGATTACAGGCGTGATGTTATGTTTATGTTAGTTTTTTTCTTATGCCAGTCATACATTTTTAATTTTCCATCATTGTCGGTGATAGAAAGTCACACTCTCTCAGGCTTTTATTCTGTTTTTAGGTACATGAACGAAATTAAACTTAAACTTCATATAATTTACTTATTATGTTAGTAGTTTTCTTGAAATACTTACATACTATCGGGTAAAGATGCATGCATGCATGTACGTTAAACTGGCATTCTAACTTTAATCGCTACTTTTATCTTGAAACATCTACGAAGCGCTTCTTATCATGTTGGTGGACGTTATTTGAGAAATGGCTTTGACATGTAGCGAATTACCTTCAAGGTTTGAATAACTTACGAAAAATTACGTAAATCAGTCACAAAATATCATCCATTCGAAGATTTATTATTGTAAATGCGCAAGTAAATCTGTCGACCTGACTACTTGTTAGGTATTTTTTCTAAAAATATTTCGTAATATAGAGGTACACCTTGCCTTGGGTTAGGATATAGGATATTTTACGGTCAAACAAGCTATTTGGTTTACATTTTACAATGTAATTTGTGGGTTAAACTGTAAATTAAATAGCTTGTTCGACCATACATTCCCGTGGTACAAACTACTGCAAAAAGATCTATTTGTGGTGCATGTAAACTTGGGTTTGATGTGTGATTGTACTAAAGTGAGTGGTCCCAAGTTATGGTAGTAGGAGGAACACCATAGTTCAAGTCGGTCCCAGTCAGTCCCAACGAAAAAGTTTTTGTGTTCTAAACATAGTACGTTGATTCCACTTTTTAACCCTTATTATGACCGTGAGTAATAAGGTTTAAAAGTGATCGACTTTCAGTGTACTCGGTAGCTCTTTAGTACTATCAGATATTCCTTATAATGTAAGTAAGAAAATCAACAAAACGTGCTACGTTCTCTATACGATATAAGAGGTAATTTTTTCGCTCGCATCAAATGTGGCCGAATGAGGTGTTGAGCACGTTTCGGATACGGCGCGATGACGTCACGTCCTCGTTTATTACCCTCTTGGTGCCGAAACTGAGATAGCAACGTACTAAAAGAAATATGGGGATTGTTTTTTTTTATCAATTTATATCAGAATGTTCTTATTTTTTTAACATTTAGATAATAGGCATGACGACAGTATCAAAAAATTGCAAATCTATTTAGTTAGAGTATTGGAAATTAATGAACACGTATTTTTTGTTTTTGTAAATCAATGAATATTGACAAAAATAAAACGCATCAAAACTCGGGAGTGGGGGCTAGTGACGTCAGAACTAAGTAAAAATTATACCTAGGCATGACGTATTGAGAATTTTAAAAGCGTCATATCTTCGTCAATTTATCTAATATTTTTTGATAATCTAACTGACAGACTAATTAGTTTTTTTTGTCGTCTCGCCTATTAAATATGATATAGTTGCACAGCAGTTCAGTACCTAGTTTTTGTCTTACCTGCTGTTTTAATTATCTAACGCTATTTTGAACTTTTATCTTACCACTATGTTGAGGTAAACCACTGCTTTGTAAAAAAGTTGTTGTGAATTGGAGCAATAGAAGCATATTGGCGTTGCTGGCAGTAATTAAGATTTTGATAGGTAAAATATTGATAGTCACTTAGATTGGGCTGTTAAAAAAAATCTACGCAAAGGTTTATTTATTATGTATTTAAACTTCATGTACAATAGCGGTACATAGGCGGCCTTAATGCCACAAGGCATTCTCTACCAGTCAACCTTTCTTCTTGTCTTAAAAACTTTTTGTCAACGAGAATTTAGATTTAGATTGATACTAATACACAAACAGATAAAATAAACTAATAGGTATTTTAACAAAAACCCAAAAATAAAAAAAATATAGTAAGAAACCTAATAATAATTATTATGACTAAACTTCAAATTGAGAGCTATTTATTCTGACTTAAATAGTTATTATGAACTTTTCTTTTGAAAGTGAATTTAAGTGAATTTTTAATTCGTTTTTTTTTTTATTTAAGTAAATTGTTTTTTTTTTGAGTGTGAAGAAAACTCTATTCTTAAAATAATTCACACATAATTTTATGCATTCTATTTATAAAATACAGTCTACCGACACGGCTTCCTATTGTGACACGTGAAGAAAAGAATAAAACTTTTATCTACAAACCTGTGAAGAAGTGAGACACGACATTCAAGTTGAGTCCCACCTTCACACTCGCAAGTAAGTGCATCGGTTTCCAACGAATTCACGTCTTGAATTGAGAAGTTGTTACCTGCCTTCGAAAGGGGACAGAGAGCCGTGTTCAGTACATAACAAACTTTAACGTTTCGCCACTCAATACTGCCAGTTTATTTGGCAACAAAACAATATGTTTGACATTAATAGTGTTGTTTGAGCACATACTAGTCGGGTGCTCGTAACCGTTGCAGCTAATTTGCTACGGCGTGGGCCAGTCGTGCTACGGCGTAGAACAGTCGTGCTACGTCGTAGGTCAATCGTGCTACAAAGGGAGAAGAGAACGCGTAGGATATTATTTACATTATTAGAAGAAACGTGGTGATGTATTTTTCAATAATAATATTTACCATAATAACAGTGTTATAGTCTCAAAAACTAAATAGAAGGCTATGGATTTTCAAATAATTACACGATATCTCAAATAGAGTAAACATCAATGTTAGTACTTAATCCATTATTTACTAAAAGTATATCTAAATAAGACACTAAGAAAATAAATATTGTCCTAAGTAAGAAAATAATTTATTTATTGTATCTAAAATAAATCAACAAAGAGAAAGAGATCTTCTCAAAATATAAACTAAAGAGTTACGTGAGTTGCAGTAATAATGTCCAACAGACAATATTGTAAATTTCTAGGAAATTGTAAGAAGCAACAGTCCGTTGCACACTGACTTGAAAGTCGACTCTTTGTGTTATTATTAATTTATGCCTGACCTATGGCTTTGACTTTTTTTAATTTTACCTGAAGAACAGACACGACATGATATTATGCCTTTACAGAAAGTGTAATTACTTTGAAAAGCTTACGCCTAAGAAACTCACCTTCCCTGACCTTATTGGATTTTATTCTTCGAAAGGTCAGGCGCGTAGTACTCGCAACTGTCATGCGTATATGACAATCTTGTTATCCGCGTTCATACACCTGTTACATAAAATAAAACAATCAAAATCACATAAAAAATATTTTAATGTAAAGTATTACAGCAGTTACAGTTCTGTGTTACTTTTTTTTTGTCTTTATTTTTCCACTGCTGGGCAAAGACCTCCCCCATAGCCTTCCTCTCTGTTCTGCTTACTTAAAAGCGTGAGCTTGCAAACAAGATCAGTCAATTTACTTCATTCGCTACCTACTCAAACTTGATCTCCAACAACCTCGCTTCACTACCCACAACGCACTCACAATTTATCACCAACTTAAAACGCCAAAGAAATACATCATGAATAACCCAACGTGTCATGTTATAATAGAATGTAACGCTTTCCTTACGTTTACAAGAAAGCCGACACGACGTGAATATATCACGTTTACGTTATCCAACACAATGATTGACGTTTGATTAACTGTACTGAGAAAATATAAGAGAGAAAGAGACAGAGAGAAATAAGATTTTCTTGATATAAAATTGTGTTACCCCACGGGACAAAACATATACTCGTAATCTAATACGACACAACAATAACATTAAGAAAATCCCGATCTGCAATATCCCTGCGACACATCCACACACACCCGTGTCATTCAAAGACCGGCCAACTGTAAAATTAAATTCACATTTCATTCCGTTCATTCTTTCGTTTTCTTTATGCTTTGTTTGTTGCTCGCTACAAAACGCAAATTCCCATTTAGAGTATAATTTATTTTTAAAATGTAGAAGACCAAATTTTGTTTTAAACACAATAGATATGGCTAGACATTTTTGGCGTTTTAATATAAAACTTGAAAGTTTTTGTTGAAATTTTTGTGCTAGTGTTCCTTGCGTGATCTGAGAACTTTCCATGGTGCCTGTCAAATCTGTCCATAAATAGATTTTTAGTTTTATCGCCAAATCGTTAGGTTCAAGGTTGATTGGGAAAATTTGTCAGTTTTGGGTAGCTTGATGTGCCGTCTGTACATGTCGCATAGGTAAAAAAAAATTCATAATAACAAAACACTGTTCAAAACGTACGTTCGTTCTTTCATGTTTAGGGTGCATGACGAACAATATTGATGGTTCCCTGTAAACAAACTACCTATGTTCTATGTATGTATATACTTATTGTATCGCAATTGAACAATCAATCGTTATTACCGACTACTGGCTTCAAACTGAACCAAATGAACAACTAGGTAATTGGCATTGCTTGGCATTCCGCTCACGCTACGAGGAAAAAACGCCAACTTATACAAAAGCAAACGTTTTTCTTTTTGTGTATTGTATAATACAATCATACGTAAAAAGAACTGCGACGACAAAGCCTACTTTCTATTTGTTCTACTCAATTATTTTGATTAGAAAAACGTTTGTAGTTACATTGTCTGATATTACGCGAAGTCACGAAGTAAGGTCCATAAATTAAATCGTTTTTACTTTGATAAGTTTTCGCTATTCTGTGAAACTGTTAATTAATTGTTTTAAGTTATCCAGGATAAAAAAAAAACAAACTACAATGTTCTTGCTTCGAGGAATATCATAATGTAAAAAATATAGAGATAGAAACCATAATTCTAAGAAATTGGTTCAGGCCAAGCTCGACACCTGTTTAGGTATCTGAAATGTAAGTACATAAAATTCGATCTACGATAAATACCCGTATTCTAAAGCCATCTTTAACGTTTATTCTAGATTCAAATCAGACAGATTTTATGCTAATCTCAACTCAAACCTAGTTTCGAATACGGGTCTTGAGAAATACCGAGTCTAATCAATATTCTACAGTGAAATATGATGTAAACTGTTAGTTGTAATTGATTTTAGGGAATAACAGCGGTCAAGCGAGCATACAAGACATTATGACTAGACATTGACGTTCAAATGATACGATATAAATCAAGTATGATGTGTTCAGAAATCCACTTAATAAAACATCGTTTTTAATGTTTAGGTACTTGTGATTAGTTTGTTTACCCCTTTGCCCATAATTTTGACCCGAATAGCACCCACATCATAGTTTATTGTGTTTCTACTAAAGTGGAAACATGGTACGAGTTATGAGCATTAATATTGGTATGTTTTGTCCAAATAATGGCAGAGGTCATTAAGATTTCGGGTGATTTGTAGACAATATTTTTTAAGATTGTAAGTGCCTAGTTAGTTTTCTCAGAAATTTTGTATATATATTAATAATATTAATCTTTGTACTGTTACAAGAGCAAAGCTTACTACGGATGGTCGAAAGACAATCTAAAATAAACGTTTAAATTTTTTTTTATGTTCCACACACTGTTGTTCTTCTATATTCAGCTTTCACTGTATATTTACACTGTATAAAACATTCCTAAGCAAAAGTTTTCCATGAAACAATAAGAACGACATTCGATATTGAGACTAAGTAAATATTCTTGGACATTGTTGGTAAACATCGTGAGATCCCTCAGGTATTTCATTAACAAGATAATGTTAATTAAAACGTAGTCAAAACATTGCAATCGAGCTGCTTTTGTTTGTCATCAAGCGAGAACAACAAGCTTAACAAATTGACTCATTAAAGGTTGAAGATCACTGAACTCCTTTACTTTATTTTGTATTTTGTGTACAGTTCTATTATAATATGTATGTGTCTCATAATTCCTTGAATCAACTTGAATTATATTTCGATCCCGAAAATAACGTGTGATTATGATTAAGTACTTTTTTGTTTTATAATTATGTATGTTTGAACCAGTGACTTGTTCGAAAATTCCAATATTCACCTGAGAAAAACTGTTGGCATAGCATTCATCATGATAATTATCTGCCTAGCTTTCTCAACTTTGTTGGGGTTGGCTTCCATTCTAACCAAATGCAGCTGAATTAATTAATTTTACATGGAGCGACTGCCTATCTGACCTCCACCACCCAGTTGACATAGCTAAATACTAAAACTACCTACTAATATACTAATTATCTTTTCAAAACTGAGCCTAAATCGTCCATTGTCACTGAAAGGGTAATTACCTTGTTTTCCATAAAATAATTTGTACTTTTCCATAATCGTCCCCCACATAATATTTAGTTGCACTTTTATCATTTATATACTCATAACGCTTGTCATATCAACTTATTAGTCAAAACTTTTATTTGCCATAAAATAAGTTTCCATATTAACATGTGTTATAGTCATTAGTTTATGTCATTCTGGCATTTGGTCTGTCAAATGATTTATTACAGCAAACAATCTTTAGTACTTTTGATGATTTTAGTACTGTGATAATTATTCCAACAATACTTAGTAGAAATGCACTTAAAAAAAATAATAACATTGAAATAAAAAGTAACAATTGAATTTCCTAATTTTACATGAAATAAAGTATATGTTCTAAGTATTGTATTATATTATGAACATTATTCCGAACGTTTATTGTTACATTTTTAGTCCTAAAACATTTTCTATACTAAGGTTTTAGTGACAGAAACGAATCGCACGGAGGAGTAAAGCGGCCCGCGATTTGAGGAGCAGATAGTTGTAACACCCGCCGCCGTGCTGAGTCTGCAGCAAGAGCAGCACGTCGAAGCTGCGGTGGTGAGCGTTAGACACATCTGCGACGATAAGCTCTCGTGGGACTGCCGGAGCCCCGCAGCGCTGGAGCCATGACAGAAACCATGCCTGCTGCATGTTGATTGCTCGCTTGCATGCTGCATGCTTGCTGCCTTCTTGCTGCATGCTCGCTGCATGCATGGTGTATGCATGTTTGCATGTTTGCATGATTCTTACGAGGAAATAACAACCACATAATTATGTTCATAATCAACTGTTTTATGATGATTGACGCTTTGATTGATTAATTTTCTGCCTTTTAATGACTATCGATGTGAAATGTATGCCAAAAGAAGATTCGGACTGTGAATTTTTATTGCGCTTGTACTGAACTAGCATTGTTGTGCTAGTATGAGCAAATTAATATTATGGTGAATAAATGTTATAGAAAACGACATTATTGAAAATGAAAAATTTAGCAAATTTTATAGATTAAAATTAATAAGACACTTGATCGATTATGACCAATAAAATTAGTGAAAATGATTTCATGTAATTTCACGATTATGGCAACTGAAGCGTTATTTCTAATGAAATTATGGCAAATACAAGTATGGTATATACAATTATTGCATTTTAAATTATGGCAAACATTAGTAAACCTACTGAAAGAGGAGGCTTAGTAAATTACTGTACTGAATACCAAATAAAGTAAGTATGCCGTTCACTCGAATCTGAATTCCCTGAGAAGCGCTTCCACGAACAGCAAAAACTGGCACAGTACGGACGTAAGCGCAGATACGGAACTTAGCATAATGTAAAACGCGCCTCTACTTACAAACTCTTTATTGAGCAACGTCTGCCGCATCCTAAATTGCCTGATAAGAATTTGTAAAGCCTCCCAAATAAGAGAGTAAGAGTTAATCGCTAATGCGAGCCTCCTGAAAGCAGAGCCTTGAAACGGAACGGTCCTAAATCAACTGAGAGACAGACAGAAAAGGTTTTACTCTAATTATAAATGATTAAGAAGGACAGCATTTTCTGCGTAATTCAGTGGTAATTTAATAAAATTCAGCTTATTTTGCAAACGGTAGAATAGATTGAAAGATGTTTATTGCAGGAATAATGTGAAAAGTGGTTTGATGATAATTTTATTTCTTAATTGGTTTTGATTTCGTTAAAAAGGTCACAGACACATATACATAACTTATTAAATAAAATAAATAAATAAATATCGCTGGACATTACACACAGCGCCATCTAGTGCCACACTAAGCAACGAGGCTTGTGTCGTGGTCACCAGATAGTTGATATACTACATAGATACTTTTTGTTTGTAAATACATACTTATTATACATATAAATATCCATGACTCGGAAACAAATGTCCATGCTCATCACACAAACATTTTGCTCTGACCGGGTTTCGAACCCGGGACCCTAAGAACGTAGTCGTATTATATTCCCCTTATATTACATTCAAATAAATAAAAAATAAGATCAAAGCTATTTAATTCATATTTACGAAATCCATGCAATATTTAAGATGCAAGAATTCATTACTGTTGTTAGGATAGTTTTTTCCAAGTTCCAATCTTCGCCTTTAGTACAACATTAATTTTACCAGCCACTTATAAAACCTACATTAATCAATAGCTGGTATTAATACAAACAAGTATTTTAATCTTCTAAAACGTCACATTTCCGAAATATAACATCTATCAAAGTGGGATAATAGCAATCTTCGATGATGATCTCCCGACCCCTTTAAAAAATTGAAATTTTGGTGGTTCTAGTCTTTATCTTAATATATCTAATCGTCAGTGAAACTTGTGCCACGACGTATCCTTACACCGTGTACTTTCGAGCAAAGAAAAACTAAAAACGTCAAAAACCTGTTGTGACAGCATTGCTAATTACGTCATGACGTGTAGGCGGTGTATCACGAGTAACGACAGATGTTCATATTAAAGATGAGATACGATAAGGACGTATCTACATCGTACACGTCATGATTTAAATCATGTTGCTAACAAAACACACAATCAACTCATACGTGATGAGATGTGATTGTGTGTTAATTAAACCAAAAGTTTTTTGACTTTTTTTTTTTGAGTTCTTACGACAAAAATACTCCTGAAGTGAGCCGAATAAATTTTATAAAGTCGGCTTCGGCTTTTTACAATTCACACGTACTTTTGAGAATCGAATGGTGCAGTTTAAGTTTTCATCAAAATTGGTTTCGTCAAAACTAAAAGTTCTTTTCGAACATTGTTTGTTATTTCTTAGTTTCAATTAAGCCTACTCACTCTTTGAAAATTCACCCTGTTATATACAGATATTTACTAGCTACCATTTCAAAAGTTTGTCCAAATAGTTAAATATGGATGCCCAGTACACATAAACAGTAATTTGTAACCGATTGACTTAAGGTTTTGATGAATTTATGTAAGCATGTTTCGCTCAAAGCCGAGTGAATACCCCTTCCGGTAGACCGCACCGCTTAATAACACCAAGTTTCTCTTGAAATTACGTCAGTTGGCAGTAGAGAAGTTCATGACCGACCTGAAAAACATTGGCCAGTTACTTGAGTTCAGTATTACGATAGCTGTGTATTGGTACCTTTTAAATAAATAACAATCTTTAGTAAAGTTGTCAGTTAAGATGTTTGTCATTCACAAAGATTTGAGTAGCATACACATATTATGTACATAGATCACGTACTGGATAAAAAAATACAGTGGTTATAAGAAGTATTTTTTGTAGAGTTCTAGTGATGTCACGGGAGACAATGGTGTCAATTCTGTTGTGCATAAACTAAACTTAATTTAGGCTATTGTTATCTTTTACTAAAAGGCAGCGCGAGAAAAGGACGGCTATAGCTATGAACTAAGTTAGAGATGTCAAACTAGTTTATGCCTTGCGCTTCACCGTGTTTTAGTCGACGTTTTTACGTGCACCCTGCACGTAAAAACATGTCGACGTCATTTGTATGGAAATATTAGTTCCAATTAAATTTGATAGCTCTAAATTACGTCCGTCTCTTTCTTGTTTTATTAAGAGAGAAAAAGATAGCAATAGCCTAAATTAAGTTTAGTTTGTGCACAACAGAATCGACACCAGTAACAGACAAATTAATTAGCAAATTGTAAAATGACTAAATAATTAATAGAGATCTTATTAAGTTCAGGTTTATTCACTGCCTTTTACTTTAGTGAGTGATATTTAATTAGAGACTTATTAATAAAATTAAAGATTAAATATTTAAACTAAGGGCTCATTTACGGAGACGCGGCACGTCGCGCGTAGCTTCGGGAGGTGCGGGCCGCTTAAAATTCAAATATATGGCAATGTATGAGAGCGTTTTTTTTACGTGCGTTTGCTTGAGATGCAGCGTCGAACGCGGCGTCCACCACAGCGAGCAACGCGGCGGGCATAAACACATAAACACTAGATAACAATGGTAATCGTAAGTTGCACTTACAGAAGTATTTAATCAATAAACTTATGCGAAATGCAAAAAACTGGTATTTTTATTTACCTTATTACCGAGAAGAAGAACACAAAGAGCTTATGGCTGTTTGACATCCGACATGACGTGTCATGATGACATAACGCGGCGTGCTACGACGCGGGCAACGCGCCACGCCACGCACCGCGTCTCCATAAACAACATCGTACTTTGCCTTAGGTTTGTGTTTGGGGATGATAACGCGGATCGCTGTACGCGCCGCCTCTCTGTAAACGGAAAAAAACGCACAAAGCGTCGCGCGACGCACCGCGTCTCCAGAAATGAGCACTAACTGTTAACCTTTGGTAGGTATTTATTCATTTCAGGCACGCGTAACCACTGTTAAGAACCAACTTACTAGATTACTCGTGTTTTGAAACACGAGTAATGAAATGTTTAAAACACGAGTCAGTACACCGAGACATCGTAAAATAAAAGTGTAATATGTGCTAGGTACGTAATTAATTCAGTATTGTTAGCAAAAATATCAATCAAAAGTATTACAAATTGCAAAATGATTTTTAGTACCTACTACAAAACATAGTACGTCTAATAAAGTATCTATAGCAAAACTAACATGTATAATAATAATATAATATTTATCAATTAGAAAACATGCTAATAAAATCAAACACAGTTAGTAAAAGAACCGAGATGTTGTTGTAAAACCTGAAATTATGAAGAAGATATTCTCAAGTTAAACGCAATTTTATTTCCTTGGTTGTTTTACTCGTTGCGGCTTCCCGTTGCTCGCGGTTTCATTCCCTTGCCTTTTCTCAATGAAGCGTCTTTTAAAGTGGTGTTGGTTGCAGTTCTCGATATCTTCTGTTGCGGTTTCTGAGGGTTTCCCCTTTTTCTTTTGTGTTCAGAAACACATTTTCTTAACAAAAAACCACGTTTCACAACTTCATTAACGTTGGTTTCTGGAAAACTCGTTTACGCTATGATTTTATATTTACTCGGTAAAAACATAGTATCCGCATTCTATACACTTTGCACAAAGATATCAAGCGTTCTTTGAATAATTCCTCTCGAAATTACTTTAGTGAATTAATTTGAACAGGAATTTAGATCTTCTCCATTGATTTAATTAGGTTCGAGTAAATTGTTCAAGACCCCTAGTTATTATTAGAACATAGACGCTACATTAAGACCACATAGTTCAGTTGTGTTAGCCTGTGTGAGATGCCTGCGGTATAGCCGTTACCTACGTAATAAATATCGATGGCCGTAACGGTTAGGAACTCAATCTTGAATAGCATGTAACGTTTTTGATTGATTGGTTGTAGCCAAATATTGCGATATCCTTTCCAAACAATTTTAAGATTGTGGAATAAAGGTTAGTCTAGTCCGCCTTAGACAGTATTTTTATACTAAAATTACATAGGACTAGTCCGAAAATAACTCCCCCTAAAAATAAACCCGAATTGTCCTGGCCCTCGTAACAAAAACCCACCTGTTTATGGAAGAGTCATTTGATTCCTCACAAAGAAGTGTGAGTGAACGAGATGTCTTGTTAGGCGTACCAATAAAATTCTCAGTGGATTCATAAAATATGTAATTTGATCAGGATCAGTACTAGCGTCCGAATCCCCAGGGCAAAACAGATCGGCCATCGAGATACATTGGAAATAGAATTGTCGGAATGCCACTGTTGAGGTAACAATGTCTTGATCTATACAACGTTACATAAGGTTTTATTGAACGCTTTCTATTGAAAAAACCAGAGGCATATTATTTACTAAATATGAAATGAGGAAATCTGATACAATAAATGGATAATGAAGCATTGAAAACAGGAAAATTGGACGCGAATTATGAAGCGTAGGGAGGATATTTTATTTATTCTTCTCGTAATTGTTTTTCAGATGTTTAATAATAAAAGTCGGCATAAAATTAAGATTAATTGTTTTTCCTTTGTGTGGTAGGAGGTTTGGTTTACTTACTTCTTAGAAGAAGGAGCTTAATTTATTATGAAGCAGGAACTGAAAAAGAGCGTGAGAAATTGAATTGGATGATCTGAGTTACCTAAATTACGGCCTTAGGCAATGCGATTTGCGTCAAGACACACGCGTGCACGTTTACTGCTTCATGGGCTAAAAGCTTCAACAACAACATTCATTTATTTCCAAGCAACTTTGGCTCATAGATATATACCTTACAGACTATAACATACATTTGATAAAATACAAATTGTGTTAATAAAAAACACAACGAATTGAAAAATTACTTTAGCTTCAGAAGTCGGTGACTTTTGTGTGTTTGATTCAGTTTCTTTGCCACCGACTTCTGAAGCTAAGGTTATTTTTCACTTCGTTGTGTTTTTGAAGTCGGTATTTTTTTGTTGTAGTATCCTATTTCAATATTCTAACATAACATAACATCACACCTTAAACCCCGAATAGTTGTGCTGAGGTGTACCTAATAGAACCTACACCTACATTTTGCCAGTTATGTTTAAGTCTCATGTAATAGGGGGCAAGCCTATTGACAGACTCCGTAGCTGCTACTGAGAAATTCCTGACGGAAAAACCCAATAACACTTTGCCCGACCTGGGAATCGAACCTAGGACCTCATGCTCAGTAGTCGCCACCACTAGAAAAATGAGGCAGTAATTAATTTTATATTGTTAACAATACATGTTATGGTAATTACATTATCTCCAATAATATAAAATGGAACCTAACATATCTAACTGTCGAAATGTGGGTGTAATGTACACATCTGCGTACCCCCTCAGAGCATACAGGCGTGATGTTATGTTATGATGTTGTGAAAACAAAACACATCCAAGCGATTGCAGCAATCACGACCGGTTTGCTGTCTATTATTGAAGAGTTCCATTGTATATCTCCGAAGATCAGCATCAGATCTTCACCAAATTTAAACGGGACCACTGCGAAGTTATTTTCAACCAAACAAAAAAAAACATCGAAATCGGTTCACAATTGACGAAGATATAGCTGAACATACACAAAAACATTCAGACGAATTGATAATACCTCCTTTTTTTGGAAGTCGGTTAAAAATAATCTTAAAACTAAGTTAGTAACACTTCACTTCAAAAGCTTGGCGTTCTATAAACAACTTCTTTCATTTGGTTACTTCGCAGTCGCCATCTTGTGAGTTCTTGGCCACCTCTGAATGGCCTTTCCTGAATAAAAAAAAATTTCAAATATTATTATAATTCTCGAAGTATTAACATTTGTCAACATTTCATTTTTGTCATATTAAATAAGAAAAATACATGGTAGTCGTCTACACACATCAAAAGTATCTAGGGATCAACATATATTTTTGCAATAACTTTTCTCCTGATTGATATTAATTAAAATTTTCTTTAAGGATTCATCAAATAAAGTGTTTTCGTTTGTCACAGTAACGATAAACCAAGTCACCTTTGCATTAATAAAGAAATTTGCCATTTTCCTAATAAAGGGATTTTTGACATTTGAACCACTAACATTAAAGTTCGAAAAAAAGACTGAAATAACAGTTTTCTTTAAAATTTTATTGGGTAACTTAAACAATTAATAATCCGTGTTTCTACCGCGAACACTAACAACACAAGAACATCGGTTTGGCATACTCAAAATGAGTTCATCCAAATCACGCTGTGGAATGGCCGCCCATGTTCGTTGCAACAACAAAAAAAGGTCTTCTTGCGACTGGATACCCTCCATATTCGGCAGAGCTCTTCTCTGTAGCATATCCCATGCATGCTCAATCGGGTTCAAGTCTGGCGACTGAGCAGGCCAGGGCAGGACATTGATGTTAGCTGCGGCGAGAGTCTGTCTTACAACTCTTGCGGTGTGCGGTCGTGCATTATCATGCATTAACTGAAATAAGGGACCGATTTGCACTTGTAGAGGAACGATGACGTCTGATACAATCGTCTCAGCATAAATTTGAGCGTTGAGGTTGCCTCTGATCCAAATCAACTCAGTTCTTCCGCCGATCCAAATGGCGCCCATACCATGATGGTTCCACCACTATAAGGATGGACTTCCTGGCAGGATTTTAATCGCTGTTGGCGTCCAGGGGTTCTCCAGTGTCGTATACGTCTTGTATCCGGTCTCATACCAAAACGAGACTCATCAGAAAAGCACACGAAACGCCATTGTTCTTCTGCCCAATTTCTGTGTTCAAGAGCCCATTGATATCGAATCCTACGATTGTGCATTGCTATAGGTGGTACCCGTAGCGGTCTTCGGGAATGAAGGTTCACTTCATGCAAGCGGTTTCTGACTGTTTGGTCGCTAATTAAGTTCCCTGAAGAGTGATGAAGCCTCACGGCTAACATCATGGCGGTTATTGTTGGAGCTCTTCGAGTTAAGATTTGAATGTATCGGTCTTGTCTCCGTGTGGTGCAGCGATACCGTCCTCCATGGCGCTCAGCCACGGTACCAGTGCTTCGGTAACGTGTCCAAAGTCGACTGATAACACTCTGACTTGTATTCAGAGCTAAAGCTACAGTACGTTGCCGGGAACCAGCTTCTATCATTCCCACGGCTCTGAGCATTTCTTCCCTGCTTAAATGACGTCGCCGCTCCATAATAACGTTGGTTTTAATCAGTAGTAGGGAAACAGTAGCACTAATAATGTCTTCAATGCGTTGTATGTTTTTATAGGGAAAATATTGACAGCTTATTTTCATCTTTTACTCGAATTTGATTGAGAGTTCCTGATTCAAATTATGAAATGCACCAAAAAGGATCCATATAAATTTATAAAATCATAAATTTATTACAAAGCCACATCTCAATCTCAAGAAATCCGCATAAAAATGCTTGATCCCTAGACATTTTTGATGTGTGTATTTACTTACTCAGGTACCTACTGTTATTATTGTACTGAGGTATATTAAACACTTATTTATTTATTTTACAAACCCAGTGAAAGCTCCCTAATGCTTCTATTTTTAAATTTCAAGTACCTAAATAAATATATCTGTCATACGGGTTCTACACTATTTTAACAAAGCCGTAAGTGCTAATTATTCAAAAATATAACAGAGATACAAACAATGTTTCGTTTGTAAAATAAATAATGTTTGTATAATTTTATTCCCAGTGTTACTAACAGAACTTATGCTAATTGGGCAAAAGAGTCCAAAAACTTGTTTGCAAAAATTGTTTTAAAGTGCCATAACGGGTGCAGGATACGTAAGCGGGCATACTTCGCTAACATCATAATTTTAGCCAAAAAGCCTTCCGCGCGACACTAGATTAAACTTTTTACATTATTTCTCCCTGGACGGACGGAGATTTTTTAAAACCGAAACGTGTATGTCGGGTTTTAGGATTCAACAATACTCGACCGAAAGTTTGTAATTTTTTGTGAAGTATTTGTATAGTGATACATTTTTTTTTTTTTTTTTCGTATGGGAAATCATCAAATGACTTCTCCCGCTCTGGGCGAAGCAGGAGGGAGTGTCAGACTTTTACTGACTAAAACCCATCCATGTTCCTTCATCGCCCTTTGTGTTCCGGGGTCACGGTATCTCTTTCGAACAGTCCCGCAACCCCGGCAGGCATCGGTCCTTGCGGACCCCTTCCTATTGCTGACTCTCTTTGAGGCGCGCGTGGAACACGAACGCGCCGTCGACACGGCCTGTCGTCATGAGATGGACGGACGGCGAGCTAGCCCATAGCCCACCGTCCACAGGCCCGCGCCTACGGTGGCCGGGGGCCACGTGGTGGCCCCCAACGCCCGGGGCGTCTCCCGCGGCGGCCAGGACGCTGTGAGGTTCTCTCCCTCTCACGTTCCACCACCTCCTTCTCTAGCATTACTGCTTCGCAGAAGGAGGTGACGGCGTCCCATTCCGTCTCGCTCCTGACCATGGCTGGCACCAGGGCCGGACGCAAGAGGTCACCGCCGCCAATCGCCGCTTCGAGGACACGGCGGTGCTCCGCCCACGCGGGGCACACCTCCACCGTGTGCTCCACCGTGTCCTCCGGTCGATCCTCGCAGTGGAAACACCCGGGCGTTTCCTCCCGCCCGATTCGGTGCAGGAACCTCCCGAAAACACCGTGTCCGGTGAGGACCTGTGTCAGGCGGAAGGTGAGGACGCCGTGGCGTCTCTCCAGCCACTCCTCAATGAGGGGACTTATCGCCACTATCGTGGCGGGCCCTGCACGGGGTTGCGACAGTCGCTCTCTCCATTTTGCCATGAGATCCCGCCGGAAGTCTGTCCGCTGAGCGACAATTTGTCGCGGTGTATAGTGATCCTGATATCTATATCCTATGTACTTGTCCTATCCAATGTTTTGTGTGTATTTGATTATAATCAAATCTAGTATTTACCTAAATCTAGTAATTACCAGGTGTTGTTTGGTTTTCTTGTAGGAATTTTCCAATAGCGACCCAAAGTCTGATTTTTTGCCCACCAATAGCCCCTCTATTAAATGGATCTTGAATGAAACCAGCCAAGTATAAGTACAGATACAACACATTTGTCCAGTGAATAGGTCCAAGCGTGATGTAAAATCACGTTAAACCAAATCCATGTCAACTGCCAACAAACAACACTACAAGACAGTAATGAATACCTTCTCCCGACAGCTGCATAACAATTTGGTAATAGCGGTGCTTGGTCAGTCCACGATGTCCGTCAGTGTGCACTCTATACAAATTACATAGAAACTTTCTCTTTGACGTGGTCGGTACACATACCTTTTTGAATACTGCGGCGTGTAGTCTGGGCTTTAGTTAAACAACAAACTTTATGGAACTTGGGGAGTTACGTAATGTCGACTATGCAGTGGAAAAATATGTACCTACAATGGGATATGAGGATTATGTTTTCCATAAGTTTCGGCTTACACTTCATATTATTATGTGGTTGCGTGGATATCAGATAAATAGGTACCTAAGTGAAAAGTAAACATATAAAAAGTCGTATCTGTGACTTGCCAATGGGCTAAATTTTATTTCAATCCAGTAGCATCAATTTAAAAATATAAATATTACGTGCGCAATTAACTATCTTTCTTGGCTTTTCATAATCATATTTAACTCAATGTCAAGTTCTGAAATTATGAAATTCCTACGTAAGACACGTACTTTTTCACGGCACGCCAATTCCAGTAAAAAATATAGGTATGACACGTCATATCAAAACTGACAACTCGTGAAGGGGGATTTTCACGTGAATTTGCCTTTATAAAAAATCTGAGCATCTAGTGCGTATGCTATTAAGCTTATTTTGGGTCCAGAAAACAGGAAATTAGCGAATTTTTGTGTGTACTACCTATGGATGTGCTTCGTTTTCTCAGGGCATGTTTCATAACGATAATTACACAAAAAAGCTTTTTTAAGCCCCAAATAAAATATTTCAGGGCTAGGTCAGACTAGCAGTGCGGTGCGGGGAGCGGCGCGGGTGCAGGGATCCCCGATCCCGCGGATTGTCGCTTGCCGCCCGCGCTCTCACTGAGGATACTTGTATGAACGAGCTATGGCGTGAGTTGCCCGCGCGCTCCCCGCGCCAAGTAGTCCGCGCTGCTCCCCGCGCCTGCGTGCCCACTATCCACGCTCAAATGAAGTTCATAAGTTTGATTCTTAAAAAACCTTAACACTATTTCATAAAAAAATAAGCAGTTAAACTGAATAATAATAATAATAATCGGAAAACAAAATTAAGGATTGAAATATGCCCGCAGGTTGGCATTAACGATAAGACCATCCTTTGAAAGTTTTAGAGAGGTTACACCCTTAACGAGCTGAGATGTGCCACTTCACTCTTCTGCGTCTGTGCCATATTTTCGAGACATTTTTGAATCGTTTAGATAAAAAACTTATTTAGTTACATTTTCTGTGCACGTGACATTGATGTCTATTGATACATGAAGATATTTGCCAGTAGCTTGCACCAAAGAATACAAGAGTGGTTTACTGTATCTTATTGTGCCACAGTAATATCTGTTTTTTTTTTAATGGATAAAGCTACTTGCAAAACTCATCATAATTTTTCGCTGAATTCGGCCTTTAGTTTAACTGGATGCAGCTAAATACCAGTATTTTAAATGGAGCGACTGCCTATCTGTCCTCCACAACCCAGTTACTAAGTAATATAATATCCCTTGGGAAGACTGGTTGTTAGACTTTCGGGCCACCGACTACCTGCAACGGCCGTCGAAGTGACATGACATGTGACATGTGACGACTGAGACCAATGGCTTAACTTGCTTTGCAATGGACGGGTGGGCCGTTATAATGGATGGTCACCCATCCACGGATCGGCCTCGACAAGCTTCGATCGAACTGTCCGGAAAACCAAACAAAAGTTAAAATATTTATTTACGCTCTGTCTAAACCTTTAAGTGAGTAGAGTCAGAAATATTTTTCATACCATTCAAATTATAAAATTGGATGACATGATGCTATATTTTTCCCGACAATTGCTGCAATTTCACTTTTTCTACTACTTCCTTTCTTTTTGAATAGATTTTGTGAAGCTGACGCTTTCTTTTTCATAATTTATATTCATTATTTTCTCAGCGATCCAATTTAAAACAGAGTTTGTAACTAGAACATGAATACTGAGTTCTGAACATAAATACTAGAAGATGTTGCGAATATTTTGTACAATACCACAATACTCTAGTTAATCATGATTACAGATGTGACTATAGGCTCAGACTACGTGATAATACTTACGGGATAACATAGCGCATACCACGATCATGGCGCTTGCAACAACGTGGAAATATCGGGAGCTCAAAATAATGAATATATCTATGGTATGTTTCTAGCGGAAAATACACCGCGAAACCTGCCCTTTTTTATTACCAGGATATTTAAACGGCTTTTGTATTAATAAAAGCAATTACCGTTAAGTATCTAAGAAGTAGCGGAGACAGCGAAAAAAACAACAAGCTACGGGAAACTTTCCGAAGATTGAAAGAACAAACTCCAAATAAAAAGTCGGAAACTCAGCTAAATAAATACGGAATAACAAACAGGTGTTTAGCGAAGACGTTGCGCGCTCCCCACACCCGATCCTTCTTTTATTAGCTGCCTCGAGCCCATTTAAGCTCGTGTGGTACTTAAATATATCGCATTTGAATGCGTTGGCGTCGTAAACTGCCAACGAAATGTGTTTAAATTGAAAATTTATTTAAAACAATAGAACTTGAACGCTTCGCACGAATCTATACGAATATAATAAAGTAATTTATAAACGGTACCGTCTGCAACTTAATTAATCATTACACCGCATCGTATTATCGTTTGGCAACGTTGCATGAACAGTGAAAGGCGATCTGGGTTGGGGTGTTCCCAAACTTTATGGTGTTCGACTCGCCCCTGTTTAAGGAAAAAAGAACAAAGTTTCCGACTCCCTGCATATTAATATGTCTGCTGGAGTATTAAACTGTTCAGCATTATTATATCTCGTTGTATTCCAGAGGGGTTCCGAGAAAAGTCTTGTATATAAGGGGATATTTGTTGAATAAGGTTTCTATTTTCTTATGTGATCAGCAATGTGGATGGTTTTCTTTTTCTAATCCGTTCGTGACCCGATCACACAATAGTAAAGAACGTCACGTTTCGATAGCAGTAAAAGAGCTTCAGTCGTTTACTTTGAAACACTAATTAGGTAAGTAAACTGTCTCAGTTCTCGTTTCTGCACACGTACGCAGTTTCAGTTTAAAGTGTTTGTTTATCGACTTTATCCTCATTTCAATATTGAATAATATTGCTTGCCGGATTAATTTATAACCTTTAAATAAGATGGAATGTTTTTTGAAATATCTTGAGTCGAATTTGATCTTAGAGGATTAAGCTTATCTATGATATGAGAAGATGTCTTTGTTTCTAAGAAATTTTCCAAGAAACAGAAATAACTGAGTATTGAAATATATGTTCTATGTGTCTAATGAAGAAAAGATTCTGTGACATAATAGACGTGGCAAAATGAAGGACGGTGGACTTATTAACTTTAGAATTACTTTTAATTCCAGTGAAGTAGGTAGTAAGTCCTGCAGAGTTTTTAATTTAAGTGTAACATTTTTCCTGGGAGTATTTCACAAGATCCTTCAAAAGGAAAATAATTGGCAAATTCCAGCATGTGTCTACCCGTAAATATTTTCTCTCCCGTCAGAAATTCTTTGGCGTCTTAGAAATATTTGTAGACGGTCCTCAAAGCTGTTCTAAAATGTAATATCTTTTTATTCAAGGAAATAACAGGTTTTATTGTATGGGAACAAAGTGCGTGTGGTTGGTTAACCTTAATGCCTCTTAGAATTCCGCAAGAAAAATATTAAAGATAAGGATATTTTGTGAGATAGTATCGTTTTTATTTATTTGCATAAAAGAGCTTCTTAGCTATATTTTTAGATCCGTAGTTTTGAGAAAACCGTTAGAAACAAACTACAAGCGCTTGTAATAAATTAATCGGCATTCATTCCTTCGTAACAAGATTTTGAAAAGCAATCTCGTTGTTGTACGTGCTGAATTTTGGGATAAAGCGATACCATACCTTCCTACTCAACCTATGTTCGTCCCGGATAACTTTAGTTGTATATTTAATTAACTCTATGTATCGTGGCATATAAAAGCTCGGCGGGCCGCATAGAAAGGCTCACCGCAGGTTGAGTATCCCTGTTTTAGACGGCCTTCTGAACTATATAAAGTAATATCACGCTTTTATACAGAGGTGATGAACATTTAGGTTTAAATAATCGTGCTGTGTTTGTACTGAAAGTTGTTGGAAGGACGTTTTCTTAAAATATTTTTGTTAAACATCTTGGTGGTTTAAGTACAGGTAAGTCTCAAACTTTTATTTTTGGAAGATATTTCCTATGAAGAATCCAAATCCTGCAACTCGAATATTGAGAAATCCGGTTATTTGATATCTGTGCACAACATTTCCGACTCCAGTTTTGACATAAAATGACTGCATTTTTTGAAAATCTCGGCAAACTGTGCGGGCGGGAAAATTGAAATCCGTTCGCGGTAGTTCATATCAACGATTGTACGCCATTCAATCAGTTTTTGTGCATAGTTGCAAATCCTGGTGTGAATTCACTATTTTATTTTTGAATTTTTGTAGGTTGTTCCATTTCATTCCTATCAACTACCAGAGGTAGAACTGTCAAAAGTTGCCACTTATGGTACCTATATTATTAACAAAATCATGATTTATCAGTGTACTAAATACAAGCCAAATTACTGCGACTGTATTCCGTAATCATAAATCATGTTAAATTATTGATAGGTACTTCAAATAGCACTTAGTGTATCAATTCAATTAAAATCCACATTCATCACACAAATTCACACAAATTTGTTGTTCCTGCAACGAGACTCAAAAAAATAAAGTACTTTTAGATGCATGTATACATTTTTACAATAAACTTCCGAGCCATATTCAAGCACTAAGCCTAAATAAATTCAAATCGTTTATAAAGTGAGTGTAGTGTGAGAGTGTAGAGTGTTCTTGTGATATACAAAGCAGGGAACAAGGCTCCCTCGAATGTGCCGCTAGTTAAGATCGGTGGGTCGGTACTCAAGAGGGTGTCTAAAATAAAATATTTGGGTCACATGCTGACGGATCGGTTACAGGACGATGAAGACCTAGAGAGGGAACGGAGGGCGTTGGCAGTCCGCTGCAATATGTTGGCCCGCAGATTCGCACGATGTACCACAGATGTAAAACTGTTACTTTTCAGAGCCTTTTGTCAGTCTTTTTAAACGTGCAGTCTGTGGATCAACTTTACGCGGCGGGCTTACAACGCTCGGCGTGTTCAGTACAATGACGCGCTGAGAGCAGTGTTGAGGAAACCCAGGTGCTGCAGTGCTTCCGCAATGTTTGCGGACGCTTACATCGATGATTGTATCTTCTTTATCATCAGGAAAAGAACTGCATCGATGATGAACAGGGTCCGTGGTAGCACTAACACTGTCCTCAGAGCGTTAGCGTGCAAAATTGACAGTCCGTTTACTGTGTACTAGGCAAGTGTACACCTGCACAGAAATAGAAAATATATATAATTACTATTGTGTACTTATTTATCTTGTTTGGTTTACTAACAACCCTACTAACGCTTTCTTTGTAAAAATGTATAATTATGGACATGTGTCTGAAATAAATATATTATTATTATTATAAAACAGAAGCTATGCCTGAAAGCCTACTATCATGTTAATCACTATCTCGAAGATAAAAAGGCTTGGGATTATGCTGCTCCAATGAAATTTGCTCTGTGAATGTTGAAATTTCAGACTTCGTTTGTTTGTTATAATTCCTTTATTTTATACATTATGACATTGAATTATTTGACATGAATACTTAGCTCAGACACATAAGTAGGTAAACGGAACAGAGTATAAGCTTCTTAAGAACGTGCAAAATTGTTACCTATTTTGGTAGGGTTGTCACTTGTCACAATAGGTGAAGACAAGAAACAAAACATTTGTGAAATAAAACAAATAAAAAATATTACTTTATTCTATTCAGGGGTTAGTTTCCCAGCTTTCCTAAAAGGTACAGGCTATGGCCGAAGTCCCATACAAAAATTTCGTTTCCTTTAGCTCAATCAGACATCGGATTGGTTCAAATCTTACTTTCAATATTTGAACGTAACACACATACTTAGTACCTACTACATACCAACCCACCCACATACCTACAAATGTTTAGTATAAGCTTGTAACAATAATAAAAAAATAAAAACACACCGTGTAGTACCCTCTTCATAGTAAAAAAAGGATCATACAACAAAATAAAAGACCCTTCCTTGAAAAAGAAATAATTAAATATTTACTTACCTATTACATTCCTTGGGATAGTCAAAGTATGATATATTTTTATTTCTCTAGTATTATTCATACACACAGTAAGATAAACACACACAGTAGTAATAAACAACCAAACTTGTCACAAAACAAACAACGTGTGTTGCCCTGACGACCCTGAGATTGTCAACTGGCTGTGACAGCATAAACCGGTTTTTTCCACTCTCGTCGCGTTCGCGTCAAGCGGCCAGTGGCCACGCACACATGCCCCGCGTGCTTGTAGGAGTGCAACCGATTCGCGCGGTTGTATGAAAAGCACTCTGTTCCGTTTACCTACTAATGTGGTTCAGTATTCTACACACATCAAAAATGTCTAGGGATCAAGCATTTTTATGCGGATTTCTTGAGATTGAGATGTGGCTTTGTAATAAATTTATGATTTTATAAATTTATATGGATCCTTTTTGGTGCATTTCATAATTTGAATCAGGAACTCTCAATCAAATTCGAGTAAAAGATGAAAATAAGCTGTCAATATTTTCCCTATAAAAACATACAACGCATTGAAGACATTATTAGTGCTACTGTTTCCCTACTACTGATTAAAACCAACGTTATTATGGAGCGGCGACGTCATTTAAGCAGGGAAGAAATGCTCAGAGCCGTGGGAATGATAGAAGCTGGTTCCCGGCAACGTACTGTAGCTTTAGCTCTGAATACAAGTCAGAGTGTTATCAGTCGACTTTGGACACGTTACCGAAGCACTGGTACCGTGGCTGAGCGCCATGGAGGACGGTATCGCTGCACCACACGGAGACAAGACCGATACATTCAAATCTTAACTCGAAGAGCTCCAACAATAACCGCCATGATGTTAGCCGTGAGGCTTCATCACTCTTCAGGGAACTTAATTAGCGACCAAACAGTCAGAAACCGCTTGCATGAAGTGAACCTTCATTCCCGAAGACCGCTACGGGTACCACCTATAGCAATGCACAATCGTAGGATTCGATATCAATGGGCTCTTGAACACAGAAATTGGGCAGAAGAACAATGGCGTTTCGTGTGCTTTTCTGATGAGTCTCGTTTTGGTATGAGACCGGATACAAGACGTATACGACACTGGAGAACCCCTGGAGGCCAACAGCGATTAAAATCCTGCCAGGAAGTCCATCCTTATAGTGGTGGAACCATCATGGTATGGGCGGGTATTTGGATCGGCGGAAGAACTGAGTTGATTTGGATCAGAGGCAACCTCAACGCTCAAATTTATGCTGAGACGATTGTATCAGACGTCATCGTTCCTCTACAAGTGCAAATCGGTCCCTTATTTCAGTTAATGCATGATAATGCACGACCGCACACCGCAAGAGTTGTAAGACAGACTCTCGCCGCAGCTAACATCAATGTCCTGCCCTGGCCTGCTCAGTCGCCAGACTTGAACCCGATTGAGCATGCATGGGATATGCTACAGAGAAGAGCTCTGCCGAATATGGAGGGTATCCAGTCGCAAGAAGACCTTTTTTTGTTGTTGCAACGAACATGGGCGGCCATTCCACAGCGTGATTTGGATGAACTCATTTTGAGTATGCCAAACCGATGTTCTTGTGTTGTTAGTGTTCGCGGTAGAAACACGGATTATTAATTGTTTAAGTTACCCAATAAAATTTTAAAGAAAACTGTTATTTCAGTCTTTTTTTCGAACTTTAATGTTAGTGGTTCAAATGTCAAAAATCCCTTTATTAGGAAAATGGCAAATTTCTTTATTAATGCAAAGGTGACTTGGTTTATCGTTACTGTGACAAACGAAAACACTTTATTTGATGAATCCTTAAAGAAAATTTAAATTAATATCAATCAGGAGAAAAGTTATTGCAAAAATATATGTTGATCCCTAGATACTTTTGATGTGTGTATTTGTTTTTGTTTTATTTTATGTGACATTTACTTATTTGACATGAATACTTATTTTATTAAGTATTTTACTTTTTTTTAATTTATTAGCATTGTGACATTTATTGATTTTTGTGATTTTTTTTTGACATTCATCTTGAAAAGTGCTTATTATTAATTTTATTTGATTATTGTGAATGTGGGGACCATGTGGGTTACATTTTGTTTTTTGTTTGTTTTTTTCCCACAACTGTCTGACAGTTTGAGTACTACATGCAACCTACCCAAATGTCCTTTCTTTGGTATTGTTTGTCGTTTCGTTGAGCTCCTTGAGTTATAAGTCGAGCTACATGATAACTGACAAATGCTTGCACTGACTGGACAGGTCCACTCAAATCTTGTAAGGGTTAATTTTTGCTCAGGTACCTAAATCCAGCTTTGCCCATCGGTTATCGCGTGAGACTAGGGAATAACGCCAGTAGAAAAATTATGAATGAAACAAAAGCAATGCGGTCATACAATGGTTTTTAATTATTACATACGTTCACTGATAATAATTATAGTTCTCTTCTAAACCCAGCTGTTGAGAGTAAGTAATCACAGGTTTACACTTACTTTATAAGTAACATTACCATGCTTTTTCATCACATGGGACACACTGTTGCACTCAGTATAGTTACCCGCATGTGATGCTCCGTGTATCTTCACGTAAAGTTGCAGCAGGTCAGCTTAGAAGGTTCAGCAACCGTACATGTAATCTCGTGACCGATGAACTTGCCTTCACATCATCTCATTGTATGACCATTTTATATTGTTTTTTCTTTAATTCATAACGACGTTATCGCGTCGTATATTAAACGTACATTTGAGCCAGCGTAGATATTTGATGTGCTTTTATTAACAACAATAAACCATACGTTGGCTCTTGATGTTATTTACACCACGTAGTGATTTAATGAAGGGTGAGGATATTCCTTAATATTTTATTTTTAGTCCTGAGTACTCCAGCCTTTTCTCCAAAAGGACGCGACATAAAAGAAAATGTTGCTATCTCAAAACTCAAGCGTCAATCTCCTTTTGACTGAAGGCCACACTGAAACCGACCCTTTTATACGCTTGTTCCCATTAAATTATCCTAATTCAACTATTTCGCAATTATTATTTATTTTTATTGATTATTTTAGTATATTATAAATAACAATTTTGATTTCTTATAGATGAATTAATTCTACTGCTTTGACAATAGCGCCATCTAGGCGCATTTTTTGGAAGGCATGTATCGATTAAGTTCTATATTGCACACAGGAGGTCGCTACCTATCTCTAAACCTGCGATGTAGTTTTTTAATTGTTACAATCTGTGTGGTTCTTACTTCAAAAGATCATCTCTAATCTGCATGGTCCTTATGTAAATTGAGCAAGATTATGTCTGGACTTCAAAAGAGACGATGACCTCTGAGTTTGTTTCTTCTGTTTCTTCTCAGAGTAGTCAGGTACGAAACACCGGCCCCATTCGTTTTAAAAAATGACGTGTAAAAGTGTTTGTAAAAACCTACTTGCAAAATAATCATCATTTATCATTTATTAATCATCATGCCGGATATAACTAGAATTAGATAGGACATTAAAGTATGTAATATCATGTCATGTTCATGATTCACACAATCTCCTAAAAAAAAGTAGACTCATCGTCAACTAAAAACAATTTTTTATTTACTGGAATATTATGTCGACGTCAGATTGAAGATTACAGTCTTTGAGTGTGCAGTTTAAGGTAACGCTGCTTGTCAAGAAAAAATGCATAGTTTTGTCAAACTTGTTACATTTATTTTAGTTCTGAAGTGTACGATAAACCTAAAAGAGTTTTCACAAAGGCGTAAAGTTCCGTAAATGACGTTGATTTCCCACCGTTCAGATAATTTTTGTCACATCGTAAGATGATTCAACCATGGTCCAAAGTACAGTTCCCGACGTAAGCATTAACGATATATCGACATATACATTCTTAAGATAACTATATCTATTTGATAGAACTATATTATAGTCTGATTTATTGGCTCAATGAGTACTTAGAAATGTCAGATTACATTATCAATTTATGAGATTTTTTTCCTTGATTTGATTAGTTAGGGAAAAATTTGCTTGAATTAAAAGTTAGTCTGATCTTAGCGAGAGAAAACCTCTGTTAGAGGTCGTGTAGTTTGCAACCATCAAAGTTTAGGCTGAGGAGTGTTTATAGTAAACCCACACATCGCCAGTTATATCAAGTCTCATTTATAATTGCGCACGGGCACAAATTTGGACTGCGGGCTGCTTCTGCAAAATTCCTGACGGTTACATCCAATAATACTTTAAAGGGGTGGTCTGCTAACGAGTTTCTCCATGTAACTACTCTTTGATGAGTGAAGATAAATGTGCAAAAAATTGTATGTTGCTTAGTAGACTCCAAACTTTGGTACAATTGAAATAATTCTAACTGTTACTACATGAAAAAAATATTCAAAGTGAAGCATTTTTCTTTGAAATTTCGTAACTACTCCTAAACGGCATTAAGTTTTAGTTGTAATTGTTTTTTCACACAAATATTGTCACTTTTTTCTTCACAAAGTGTACAATTGGCATTTTGATCTAATGATTTATTAGGCTACAATTAAATAAATACCACTCATTTCGCACTATTCGGCCTGCAGTGACTGACGTAACAACCACTTTGTAGTGCAAGCTGATTAGAACTTTATTCTATCAGTATTTAACGAAGTTTGAACCACCACAAAAAGAGTTGCTAATTTAGCAGATACCCCAGCCTTAAATTGATCCCAAGTGCGCATGTGAAGCCTCGTTGGTGTAGCGGTTACGTCATAATGATATTTTGCAAAATCCTTTGGTATACCATGACCACAACACTTGAATATACGCTACCAACATTTCATTTTCCTATTTATTATACCTGAACCTCAATATATCTTCATAGACAGCATAAAAGGGGCCGTACTTTGCTCATTTCAGCTAATAATAGCAGTCTTTCAAAGAGGCTAATATCATCCTAGATACGCACTTTTGCTCATTATTTGGATGAGTAAACTCTATTCATTCGCTTAATACAATCTCGGAACAGAGAAATATTTTCTTGGTAAAATATTTGTTACTGTAGTCATTATTTTTATTTGAAATAATTTTGTGTTATAAATACTAGCATAGAGACAGAAAAGTTTTGTAAGGTTTCTATTTCCAGGAAATTATATAATGCTATTAATTATGTCCTAACGTACAAATGGGAATTATAGTTAATTCACTGAATAATTAGTTTTAAATGCTACAAAATAAATCCACTGGTGTCGATTCTGTTGTGCACAAACTAAACTTAATTTAGGCTATTGCTATCTTTTACTAAAAGGCAGTGCGAGAAAAGGACGGCTATAGCTATGAACTAAATTAGAGGTGTCAAACTAGTTTATGCGACTTTATATTTTTAGTCGACATGTTTTTACGTGCACCCTTCATTTGTATAGAAATATTAGTTCCACCTAAATTTGACAGCTCTAAATTACGTCCGTCTCTTTCTCGTTTTATTAGAGAGAAAAAGATAGCAATAGCCTAAATTAAGTTTAGTTTGTTCACAACAGAATCGACACCACTATCAATAATTATTCAAAATTTCGCTATACCGTTGTACCTGTACTGCAGCAAAAAGTGTTAAAAATTGTTAGGGAACATTGTACCTTAATAAATAGTTGTACATTATGTAGTAAACAACTAGTTATTAAAACACAAGTGTCAAGTTAAATAGAGCATTCGCGCGCGGTCCGATAAAGTGAGAGAATAGGCTAGGAGCTTGCGTCCAGTTTCAGAAAGCTGTTCTCGTGACTTTTAATTTCTGGTTCCGGTGGTGTTTCGGGTGGTTTTGAAAAATATTCCTTTGATGGATGTATAAAGTATGTTTCTTTCTGATAACAGTGTTTGCTGCCGATCATTGCAATTAAGGATTGACCCAAAGGTTGACTAGGACGTAATACCTTATGACATAAAGCCAGCATATTCATCACTACTGCAAATGAAGATTAAATAAATACCACTCTTCTGGTTCAAACAGTTACTATCTATGCATTTATAACAAATTTTGGAATTAAAAGAGTGTCTACGGAGTTTCTTGCCTGTTCTTCTCTTCATAGTTATCTACACTTTGGAATGGGCAACTGCAGTACTTGTACAGTTATCCCTTGTGACTGGGACTGTAAACTGAGAATTACTTTGACAATTCAAAAGTGCCCGTAAAAGGTATAATTGAAATGAGTGTTTATTTAATTTAATTGATTTGGTAAGTAAAAGATATTTACAAAATAAATATTTATCTGTAATTGAAACGAAGCTAATAAGTACCAATATAAAAATAATACTAACTTTATGTATACCAATACAATTCAAATGATATATAATCAAAGTAAAACACGAGCTCGCCGCCTACATAAAAGTACTCTGTGCCGCCTACACTATAAAGGCTTGCACTGTGCGCCAGAGTGTCGCGATGGGCACGAAATGACTCGTGAACCGATAACGAACAACGTGAACAGCTTATGAAATATACTAGTTTCAGCGTAGACTACCTATTACATTATTACATTTTGACACGGAAATGTAATGAAATAAAACCTTTTTTGAGGGACATTTAACTTATTTAGTATGTATCATGCAATCAATACCAATGGAAAATAATGCGGTGCGAAAAAAATATTGTTCGGTATGTATTGTGTGTATGTTATACTATTATTTATTTATTTATTTATTCAGTAGTATACATACATTTTAAACATATAAGTTGGTGCCAACATAAACTCATTAGAGTTTTACCGTGCACCAAGATCATCGACTACATAACATATGAAACACAACAACACACAACAACACAACATATGAATTAGCATTCTTTTTTTGAAATCTTGTTATTGCCGATTTACCCATTTCATTAGCAATACTGTAAAAAAGTGTGTAAAAATTACGGTGGACAATAAAGCATTATTATATCTGTTTTCTATCTGGACGACGACGGCTAAAAATTGTGTGGGACACGAGAAAGCTAGTGGCATTCGTAGTAATGAAGGAAGCACACTGGTTGTACCATAAACCTAGGCCTGGTTAGTCCTAAACCGCTCTAAATGAACTAATTTGTCCGAGGACAATCTAGATGGTCCGAAAATTGGGTTCGGTCGGGAATATACTGATTTAAAGTTAAATTGGAACAGCAGTGTAGTACCTGTCAGAGTAACTACAGCGTTCCAAGCTTTCTCTTTGAGATACGAAGTAGGCTTTAATCCACCACGCAGGTCTAGTGCAGCTTTGTAGATGTCACATGTCTTTGCATTTTGGTCTGGACATTCCAAATACATTTTATCCGTTTCGAAATACATTTTATTGTTGCTTCTGGGTTTGGAACTAACGACATAACTATTTGTTAGTTATCATTGGGCCACCATTGCTCCAGTAGTTAATATTCCCCAAATCTATTCCTGTACCAAATAAACTTGCCGTCACAAACGACTGAAACCGAGAAGACCCACAAAAACTGCAACTGTATACCTTTGCGGTTTACCAAAGATTGATCGAATATGTAATCCTATTCGAATCAACTGAAAAGGGATCTCAGGGGTGTATTTAGGTACACGATACCTCGATCGGGCACTGTGATTGATGGGCGTAATGATATGAGACAATATAATTACCTACGCCTACGTATATGTCAAATTACTAAGACGAATTGAGGTTTTCAGATGTTCGAGGACTTTTAAAAAAAATCTTATGCCAAGGCCTTAAGATTTCGGTCGCAGCGGAGAATGGAACCGGCGAGAGATGTCGTGCGGTGTTCCGCAGGGATCGGTCCTAGGGCCGTCCTTGTGGAACATCGGGTACGACTGGGTGCTGCGCGCCGACCTCCCTAGCGGCGTCAGCGTGGTCTGCTATGCAGACGACACGCTGGTGCTGGCACAGGGGGGGTCGCACGAGGCGGCGGCCGAAGCTATGACACGCGGGGTTGCGATAGTCGTTGAGAGGATCCGGCAATTGGGTCTCGAGGTGGCATTGCACAAGTCCGAGGCCATGTGCTTTCATGGGCCTCGGAATGCGCCACCTCCGGGATCCTTACTCACGGTAGGAGGGGTATCCATCGGTGTCGAGTCGACTTTGAAGTACCTAGGACTCGTCCTCGACAGCCGGTGGAACTTCGTGGAGCACTTCCGACGTTTGGCCCCCAAACTGGAACGGACTGGGGCTGCCTTCAGGCGGCTCCTGCCCAACCTGGGGGGGCCGAACGCCTCCTGCCGGAGGCTCTACGCGGGGGTCGTGCGGTCCATGGCCCTTTACGGGGCCCCGGTGTGGGCGCGTTCCTTGAGGCTGCGTGCAGCCCACTACCTGAACGCGCCCCAAAAGGTGGTAGCCGTAAGGCTGGCCCGTGGGTACCGCACGATCGCCCGCGAGGCGGCGTGCCTCCTTGCCGGATTGCCGCCATGGGATCTGGAGGCGATAGTCCTCGCGCGCCTGCATGAATGGCGCGCAGAGGCGCTTCGCCGGGGGGAAACTCCGCTGCCGCGACAAATTGTCGCTCAGCGGACAGACTTCCGGCGGGATCTCATGGCGACATGGAGACAGCGACTGTCGCAACTCCGTGCAGGGCACGCCACGATAGTGGCGATAAGTCCCCTCTTTGAGGAGTGGCTGGAGAGACGCCACGGCGTCCTCACCTTCCGCCTGACGCAGGTCCTCACCGGACACGGTGTTTTCGGGAGGTTCCTGCACCGAATCGGGCGGGAGGAAACGCCCGGGTGTTTCCACTGCGAGGATCGACCGGAGGACATGGTGGAGCACACGGTGGAGGTGTGCCCCGCGTGGGCGGAGCACCGCCGTGTCCTCGAAGCGGCGATTGGCGGCGGCGACCTCTCGCGTCCGGCCCTGGTGCAAGCCATGGTCCGTAGCGAGACGGAATGGGACGCCGTCACCTCCTTCTGCGAAGCAGTAATGCTAGAGAAGGAGGTGGCGGAACGTGAGAGGGAGAGAACCTCACAGCGTCCCGGCCGCCGCGGGAGACGCCCCGGGCGTCGGGGGCCACCACGTGGCTCCCGGCCACCGTAGGCGCGGGCCTGTGGACGGTGGGCTATGGGCTAGCTCGCCGTCCGTCCGTCTCATGACGACAGGCCGTGTCGACGGCGCGTTCGTGTTCCACGCGCGCCTCAAAGAGAGTCAGCAATAGGAAGGGGTCCGCAAGGAGCGATGCCTGCCGGGGTTGCGGGACTGTTCGAAAGAGATACCGTGACCCCGGAACACAAAGGGCGATGAAGGAACATGGATGGGTTTTAGTCAGTAAAAGTCTGACACTCCCTCCTGCTCCGCCCAGAGCGGGAGAAGTCATTTGATGATTTCCCATCCGAAAAAAAAAAAAAAAAAAAAAAAAAAAAAAAAAAAAAAAAAAAAGGCCTTAAGATTTAAGACCTTAAGGCGAACAAATATTATTTATTAATATTATTTTTAATTATTTTTAACTAATGGATCTCCAACCCCCCACAACCATAGTTCGAAACCGACTGAAGTTTACGCTGGCTGGCATTACCCTTTTTATATTTAAGCTTATATAGTTTAAATAAATAAACTTATGTTGTTTGAGATAGTTTGTTGTTTCTTTGCCTTTCAATACCAACCCACCTTGCATCTGGGCTTTTGTTCCTTTACTACTAGAGGGACTAAATATCGAATGTAACAGTGGCCATTGCAATACCATTAATTAAAATGACAGGCTTTGCGTTATTTTCTTTCAAACATAATATGAAGTATTGGGATTCTTCAAAATCCTTTGGATTGTGATACAAAGTAATATTTTAAATGATGAAATGAAGTTAAATGATTGTGTTTGATATATAACATTGTAAAATTATCGCACACATAATTAAGCAATTTTGTAGCGAACATTTTGTCCATAGGAGATTGAAACAAAGCATATATTTTTTATTGAACCAAAATAAATGGCAAACAGAAGATCTAATTTTCTCGTTATTGACCTTTAGGTCCCTGTAGTTATATGAAGGTGTCTCAACTTATGACTGAAATGTATTATAGTTAATTCGGATGTTAAGGTGATGCATTGATTTCCTTAAAAAAACAATGTCGTGAACCCTCAGACCATTTGGTCTGAGCGTGAACTATTAAAATTTTCAGACTGTTGTGTTAGATAGGCATACTACTAGTATTACGAGCAGTAGACGAACATTAAAATGAATATAAAGGATAATTTATGGCACACACGCGTAGCTACAGCATTAAAAATATTTCAAAACAATTATATTAACATGTTTTTTATTGCTCTATTACAATAAAAACGAATTCGACTTTTTTGGTGACAACTGCGAGCTCAAATTTTATCTTAGCTTCAAGTCTATTTATATGCAAATATTCTACATATTACGCAGTTTTACTGGATTGTCTACCAAAACAGCTAAGTTTATTAGCATGGTAATAACACACCCCTGAGGGTCTAGACAGTTGGCGGTACCTATCAAAGCTTTTTTTAACCCTCGACGTAAAAACGACGCGGTGTTATAAGTTTGACGTGTCTGTGTGTGTGTGTGTGTGTGTAGCATCGTAGCTCCCGAACGGATGAACCGATTTCGATTTTGTTTGTTTTGTTTGAAAGGTGAATAAGTCTGGAGTGTTATTAGCTATGTTTGATGAAAATCGGTCTAAGATGGCCGCCGCCACAAAATGGCGGATTACATTTTTTTTCACAACTCTCTCAATATTGGTATCAAATGAAAGGGCTAGACTAGTAGAATAATGTACACTATATTGAAAGGCAATGAGCAATATTAACTAACGAAATGAAAACTAAAAACTTGAAAATAGTCTGATTGATGCCCTAGATTGAGGAGGAAAATGGAGTGGTGACTGGTACCTAGGACCTAACGAATTATTTTTTATTTAGCTTTTTGACGGATAAAAAACCTGATTAAAAACCAAAATATCTGAATCTTAAAACGCAAGAAAATAAAAGAAATGAAATAAAAAAATAATAAATAAATAAAAAACCCCCGACACAAAAAAAAGTATAAACGTGAAACCCTTTAAAAAGAAAAAAATAAACTTGAAATTATGACCGACGTGTTGGGGGATTTTTAAAATTTAAAATTTTTGTAACTTGTTTATTTCTGCAATGACTTCCAACAAAGTTGGCATCAGCTTTGCGGTAGGTTATATCAGCCTCAAACCTTTTTGACGTTTTACCATCATCGTCAACAATCATAGAATTAAAAAAAAATGGCACTTCGTCTAGCCCCTGGTTTATGCTTACTACACTTAGCTTATTTGTTTAACAAGGTGTCTTGTCTTGCCTATTCTTAATACGAGTTTTACGATTAAAATCATAATGCCACGGTAATATTATAATACAGTACTCCAACTTCATACAAACGGACGAAACACGAGCTATACCTACGCGCCTCGATCTCGGGGTGCGCTCGGGGCGCAGACAGTCACGGCTATACCGCAGTGTCGAACGGACGGTGTGTTGTTTTTTTAACAATAACCGCGCGATTTTTTCTCTAAAAATCAGTTAATATGACGAGTCGGAAATATTGTGCTGTTTTTGGTTGTATGAATTCGTCAATAACGCATCCAGACATAAGTTTTTTTAATAATTTTAATAAAAATAATAATTTTACTTACTAGTAGGTAGGTACATAATGTGTGTCTTTTTAATGGATAAGTATTTCCTTTTATCTCACGAAATGAAAGGTGTTTGGATTAATAAATAAAGCGAATAGAGTAACATGTTTTTTAATTAAATCTACCAATCAAAAAACAACACGCATTTTTATTGAACATTCATTTATTTATATAAAAAGGATATTTACAATCACAAAACTAAATAGAAACAGAAAGTAGGCAAATGTAATTAAAATGCTGGAGACGGGCAGCCCTAACGCATGTTTACGTACCGCGCGGCTGTAGGCATTTATTTCTATCATGCGGCCGAGTTACACTACTGTATTATAATATTACCGTGATAATCCTGTTCACAGAACAATGAACTGAAATATCCTACATATTTTACCTACCGAAAGTTCCTTCAACACAAAAAGTTCTTCGAAAAAAGATTTTTGTGCGCATCCGTACGTTCCCTCATACTTTTTCCCTAACTTTGGTGATATTTTAGCAAAAAGAACTTTAATTAAGTAACAGCTGAAAGCCGCTCATTTAGAAGATGGCGGGAGCGAGAGTGACCAATCACTGTCACTTTTTGCCATGAATTTTATCTCCAAGGCTGCATCGATACTGGGTATTACACGCAAAATAATGTACTGTACGTCAAACTAAGTTAATTAAGTACCTGAAAAGTTTTCAAGTTTTTCTAAGTGTGTTGACGGTTCTTCACACACTTACATTTGGTTGGGTGATAAAGTATGACACCACCTGTGTGTATTCCCTGACGGGATGGGTAGGGGCGTACGATGTGCCTATTGTACATTCACATTTTGTCAAGTCCCAAGTTATAAGGGCGAGCCCATTGCTATCGTACACATATTCACACTTCGTTTTGCTTTGCTGCTGAGAAAACCTATAATACCTTTTTGCTCGACAAGGTAATCAAACGCAAGTGGTCACACTCAGTAGTAACGTCTGTGACGATTAGTCTAACGAGGTGGTTAATACAACAAGCAGACGTAATACAGAATAAAAATAACTAAAAATAGTCCAAGCTGTTATCCGCCTAACTTCTAAATAGCAAACGAACTTAAATTGCATTGCGGAACTATCGGTGGCCATTGAACGGGGAGCGGTTGCAGTGAATCGCCGTCGCGTCACCGCCTCTATCATAAATCGTAAAAAGTTTATCAAAACCGATGCAGTTACCGCCGAATCGATACATTGGTCTCGAATGTTCCATGGGATGTTCCAAAAATATTTTGTTGCGTGCTATGTTTATTCTTTATAATGTATCGTATAATATATTTGGGTGGATGTCAAAACGTATATGTTATCGTCGATCTGGATTTACTTAGTGCGTGGGAGATGGTTTTAAAATATATTTTGTTGTTTTGTTCCGAATGGCGTAGCGGTAGTGAGGCTGCCTTACGTTCTTAGGGTCCCGGGATCGAATCCCGGTAGGAGCAAATTTTTGTGTGATAAGCATGGACATTTGTTTGTTTAGTCATGGATGTTTATATGTATAATAAGTATGTATTTACAAACAAAAAGTATCTATGTAGTACATCAACTATCTGGTGTCTACGACACAAGCCTCGTTGCTTAGTGTGGCACTAACTAATGTCCAAAGATATTTATTTATTTGTTCAAGACAACATTTGTTGGCATAAATTAGAGGTAAAGCAAAATTAATAATTCAACAACCAATGTCACAAAATTAAATGTCTAATTTCAAGACCGACACCAGTGCCTGAATTCCACGAAGGTGCAAAATTCACGATCTCCAAACACGTCCTTTATGATTTACTCACTATTGTAAGCTATGTAAGTAATGGCAACGAGATTACTGTTACATAATACCCTCGTCTAGACACATAATTTTATTTTCATCCAGATTAGCGTACTTTGCCCAATTAAACATGCCCTTTGCAAATTAACGCACGTTTTCGAAATGTTCAGTTCAGCCCACGCTTTGCTTACTTCAAACAAATATGTGGTAACGCGTACAGCCTTTCGTACAAAACCAGGTAACAAAGATATCATGTTTGTTTGTGCCAACTATTTTGTTCAGGTTAGGTTCCAACTTAAACTTTTATGTCAAAACAGTAGTGGAATGTTTGCTAACTTCTCCTGAGACCTCGCTGAGCTACCAAAGTATTCCGGAATTTTGTATTATGTGGTTCAAGTCTTCAACATAAGTCATATGAACTTGAAGATGTTTATTAAACAGAACCTCTTGCGAGGTTTCCATCAAATAAATGAATGTCTAAGTTTAAACCTGTAATGATGACTATAAACAGAATATTTTGATTAAGATTTTCTCAAAATGTCTGGCGTTATTTGGCTCCTTTGAACTTCAAATTGATGTGGCTTTTCGTTTAGACAGACAGTTAATTTCACTCGCATGGGTATACAACTAAGAAGAATTTTAATGGAAATTTAGTTCTCAAAAATCAGTGTGTCATACATTATAATATTTACGTTCAATGGCGTTACCCGCCACGTATGAAGGGGTCGGAATGAGGGTCACAATAACTTAATTAAAGAGACTTCGTTAGGGATGGAAAATTGATGACTAACTAACAACTTGAACGTTAAGTGAGTAGTTGACGCGAGGGCTGCCTCCGACCTAAAAACGAGGTCACCTTTGACTATTATTTATTGAGAACCTTTCATTTTAAATTGTCGGATCGTTGTTGAAGTTTCACACTCGAGATTTCGCTTTGTTGGTGCCTCACCAGGGTTGAATAGGGATATCATTGTTAACAGCATTCGTTTCATCATTTATAGTTATTACAGGTAAATGTTTTCGCATTGAATGGGTACAGTGAAACCTTATTTGTCTGATATTATATTTGTTAAATTAGAAGATAAATTGACTTTACGTTTATTTTTTTATATGAAGCATCAATTCATGATGCATTTTTGATTTGACTAGAAATGTACCCTTGATGTAGCAGTTGGTAAAAAAAAACTTAGCTATCCAGCAATAGATTTTACCATAGCTTATAACGAGTAGTAACATTTTTTCATATGGGTTAGTTCATCGATCAAAGTCTATAAATACACGACTTTAAAGAAATTGATTCCTTTTTCAAGACATTTTGTTGAGATTTTTTTGGATTAATGTCCTCATTCTTTACATAGGAATTCTTTTGGCAGTGTCAGCGCTAAATAATAAATATTCCACGACAAAACATACAATGTTAGGTGTATAATGTTTCGGTTACTTTTAAAGGCTGTGATAAATCATTTCTAAATTTAATAGTAGTCTATCGCAGATTACAATCAGCAAGGGAATTTTATTTTAGAACCTACTTACTGTAAATAATAGAGTATATAGAACCGTGTTTGAATTTTATTAAATTACAAGAATTTTAAAATAAAGAACTTTCAAACCAACTTTTGCCCATTTGTAAGCCCCTGTGCTGAATTTTCAAAATGGTAATTTCTTTGTAGCTCACCTACGATATAAAAAATCGTGCTTCTAGGCCTAGCGGTTAAGCCAGTGAGTGCGTATTTATCATTATGTAGTTTTTTTTATCAATTGATATCTAGATTGGATCTTTTACGTATAAAGAGCTAAGAAATTGAATATAGAAAGATATTTATGTATGACTCTGAAGTAAATCTCTGAAGTTTAATAAATGTCTGAGGCATTGAAGAAACCGGGGTTTTGTGGCGAGTCGTTACGTGGAAAAAATCTGAAATGGAGAAATAGATTCGAACGTCAATTTGAATTCAAAGATTGAGCGATTTATCAAGCATTCTAGTTTCTCAATTTATTCCAGTCTTGTCTTTCAAAATAAGAATAGTAAACTGAAGTTGATAGCTACCATAGACTTAAGAATATAAAGCGACATTGTATCATTACGCCTCCATTTCCAAGAAAGGTAAGGCAGGGGAGTACCTGTCGCTCATTCCTAGTACACCTATATTTTGTCAATTATGTTGAAGTCCCTTGTAATAAAGACCTATTGCCATTTATAGCTCGCCACTAATCTAGACTTTACGGAGATATTCCTTAAAACAATACCCTAATAACAGTCTAGCTGTCCGTCCGACCGTCCCTCCAGGGCCCTGCTGCGCTGCCTGAGCTGGGAGATTCTTGCATGCTTAGCAGAAGCACCTCTGCTGAAGCAGAATCGGAACAACTATTACATAGACACAACATAGACTCAATTTTCATCTCTCAATACCCATAAGCCAGTGCAATTTTCAACAAACAAACCTGTTCTAAGGGGCCTCCAAAACAAACATTCTCAATGTTAATGGCACGTAGTGCAAATAAATCAAGCTTCAGGACTGTCCTATTGTTTCCATCGGCGCGCCTTCCGGTGATCTATCAAGGAACTCGCTAATTACGGCCGTGCGTGCGTGTTGATTGATTATGAGCCTTAAGAACATTGGGGTTAGCGTTACTAATCCTGTTTGTTTATTCAATTCTCTTTTGATGTGTCGAAACAATTGTTTTGTTGTTAACCTGTTTTTTAAATGCTTCACTGGTTTTTTGAAAGGTTTATTTATGGAGGCTTTATTTTTACTTGGAATCGGAGAATTTTATGGTATTGGGGTTGGTCTCTTATAACTACTGCTACAGTGACACCTTTGCTTATCTTTAGTAGGTACTAAACAATACGACGGCACGATTAGAAAAGTGGCTGAGCGATGGACTGCTGCGCTACCTACGTATCGCGGGTTCGATCCCTGCATGGAACAAATATTTGTATGGCCTATAGATAGTTGTTCCGGGTCTGGCTTTTTATGTATGTGACTTTAAACGCACCCACGACACAGGAGAAATTCCTAGAGTAGACAACGTTTTAGTAAAAAAAATTAAGCTACCAACGAAAAAAAATTACCGAGAGAAAGTGCTTATTGGAAGCATACTCAAGCACATAAATGGTACACTCAATACACGTAACTTAAATCTACAGGTCAAAAGTTTATCACAATAAGCACCAACCATAAGTACCTATTCCATCTCAAGGTCAGCCCCCAAAATCCACCCTACACTTAATAGGACATTTCGACCCCAAAGAAATAGAACTTTATATTTTATCTATTTCTTATCGCCATTATTCGGGCAATAACAATATTACACGGCCAACTTTGAACGTAACATTATATTTTACGCCCTTACCGCTAATAAAGGTAACCGTTTCTTTTTTAGGTTATTTTCATCTCGTAAAACCTTCAGCGGCATCAAGAAACACTAATTTTATCGTTCTTTTGTATGTAGCTAGTTAGTGCCGAGGTTTTACGTTGATCGCGGTCAATTTCGCCTAACGATAATACCGTAATAAAATGGGCATGTTCCTTGGGCCCCTATTATGCCAGTACCTTATCTACGGCTGTCAGTGGCCAGTTATTAATAACAGGCATTATTACCACAGTGTTATGTCATTTGTTATTGTTCGCTGAATTGATTATTTAGATAGAACTTACCCAACTCCAGCTGTGTTGAAGACTGGTAATTATTACGGTTGACGTGTGTTTGTATTTAGATGCAAGCATTGTGTTGGTTTAGCATTTATGTACTTACATAAAAAGTATGCTACTAATATGTATTATAAATGTGAAAGTTTTTGAGGATGTATGGATGTTTATATGGATGGATGTTTGTTACTCTATCACGGAAAAACTACTGAACGGATTTGGATGAAATTTTGCACACAGATAGTTTATAACCTGGATTAAAACATAGGATACTTTTTATATCGGTAGTAAGATCCCATGGGACAATTATCAAACTTCACGCGGGCGAAGCCGCTGGCAAAAGCTAGTATAAATATATTATCAAATTTTTCGAGCCAGTTATTGTTATTCCATGCACCAAAAGAAACAAAGAAAATTATTATTGTGACATAAAATTTATAATGATTTGAACAGAGACATAATACATGAGTGTTTTTTTCTCGACGTGCTTCCAATAATTTCTTACATTAAGTACTTTTTTTTTAATAATTATTTGGGTTTTAAATTAAACACTTTATAAATCTATCTCCTTCTGATTCTTTCTCTTTGTTCTGAAGGTGAATTTTTTTTCCATAATAATACGTTATAGCTTAATGTTTCACAACTCCAGCGTAACTTAAAGTTTATAAACAAGTATTTCGTGGCCGATTATACGACGCAAGGTGAGCGGTAACGGCCGGCCCAATTTAGAACATCAATCATTTAGAAAAGGGATGCTTATCGATTACTGTGAAGCGAGCCGTCGAGCCTGCGAGCGCCCTTCGCATAACACATTATAGAGGATTCAATCATTGTTGGCCCTTTCTGTTTGTTTCTATTTGATCAATGTATGTATATGGCAAACTATTTAGATAGGGTACAGTTGTTTACGTGATATTGAAGAGTGTCTCCTCAAAAATTTTGTTGAAATAATCCTCTACAGATCGGAACAGAACAGTTACGTCGTATTATCATCCAAATATCTTTATTAAAGTCAGTAAAATTTGCGACCTACGAGACTGCTCAACCTCCACCTGTAAAAAAATATTAAGAGTTGCCCTTTTAAAATTGACATACGACGCTACCGAAGTCTTGCTATAGCACCTGCACAACAGCCGCACACACACACCCATAAACACACACACACACACACACACGTACACTCACAAGAACTCAAACTCACCATAACACAAGCCCAACAAATGCAAACATAGTTTTTATTTTTATTTTGCTACTTTGCATTAACCTGTACCCTGTTAATGTTTACCTTGTTAACAATATTTTAATGTCCACATGTTTGTTCTTCAATGTAACTATTTTTTGTAAAATTTGCACTCCCGAGCCACAAGATACAAGCGATGCTTAGTTTGTGGCTCACCGACTATTATGACATCTGTATTTTTAGATTGAATAATAAACTTTTTTTTTTTTTTTTTTTTTTTTTTTTTTAATTTCTATTATATTTTATTTAATAAAGTAACAATTTAAAATTTATTAAAATAAACTAAACTAACTAACTTAACTAAAAAACTTAAAAAATGGCGTCAAAAAACTCCTCCTCAACACTGTCAACTGGTAATGTCCCCAAGAGACTGGCGGCGTTACCACGCTGTATGGCAATGCTAAGCCTTTGGCCAAGGTAAAAGCCAGCCCTAGGGTCACGGGAAGTGTCAACTAAACGTTTTGAAATATCCTTGAAAAGGCTGTGAGCGCTCGGACCCCACGGTCCTAGAGTTTCAACCCCAAACGGCTCGAAAATATAGTTACCAATAAGGTTACTATATTTTCGCCGCTTGAGGTTCTCCGCAGCCAAAGCAGCAGCCCCTGCACAGCACGACGAATTAGGAAGATGGGAAGGCGCAAGAGTATCGACACATGTAGCATCCCACACTAAAGGCCTACCCATCCTCCATGGAAACAAAGACATGCCGTCCGGTCTCTTGCCATCGTCGCGTGCCAAGCCATTGGGTTCTAATAAAGCTGGAACGCCGACGGTGACAAGAGACCGACGGATGATGTCATTTAAATTCGCGTGCCGTGCAAAACGGCCCGCACTTCGGCTGCATGACAGGCCGTGGTGTCCAAGGCTGTTGACAACTTCACCACAGTGACAGTGATGAGGAGAGCAACATGGGGCGCCTAGGCGTAGAGCAACAGCGAGGCGGAAAGTGGTGTCGTCGAGCAACGTACCTGTGCTCGACGACGGTAGAGCGTGAAGCCAAAGACCCGACTCCCACTCACCCACAGCCAGCAGGCGTGCTCGCTCAGCAGTAGTAACAGACGTGTTTAGTAGATTGATCTGAACTACTCTGCAGAGCGGCTCGTCCCACCGTCTCTGGGAAAATGGGTAGTCGGGTTCTTCAGAATTCGGGCAAGCGAGTTTCCAGGCGTTGATAGCCTCGGAGAAACACGGCACATCAAAATCAATCAGTGTGGAAGCCAGGATTTTCCTGATTAATTTCTCAGTGCCGTGGACCGAGGATATGTAAGCCGGTAAACTAATACTAGAAATTTTGCGGACGCCGAGCCCTCCCATACGAATGGGAAGAGTAGCTTGGGTCCAGGCTCGGTCGTCCAAGGCCACATTTAAAATGGATAATAAAGTATTTCTGATAATTTGATCCATTTTGTCTAAAAGATGAGTGTGCTTCCATAAAGGAGAAGCACGTAGGAAATATGTTAATTTAGGGCCGAAACAGCAGTAACGGATAATGGTGATGGCCGAATGCATGTTAATTTGGAGTAACCTTTCCGAAATATCATTGAAATTTTGAATTTTTTCCTCGATGAAATCGGGAAAGGAATTTTCGAAGATTGGAGACCCAAGGAGACGAAGAGAACATTTTTCAATAATTTTGATGTTAGGGGCTATTGCGTTAAATTTAGGAATTGTCAGTTGTCTGTCGGTACAGTCTGCTAAATATAGTTCACATTTTGCAAGGTTTAGGTCAAGGCCAATGGAGTGAAGATTATTTTTTAAGAAAATTAAATCATCTAAAACTGTTTCTACATCGCCGCCCAAGGTTATAATAAACTGATTTTGATTTCTTTTTTGATTTGATTATCACTTAAAATCCTATTTCTACTAACTTTTTTAAATGTTTAGGGATTTTGTTTCATTATTGATATAATTTCTGATTATCATTTATACTTATCTGCCATATCATTATCTGATCATGTATTTTTTATTTGTCATATGGTAATCCCTGTCAGACCCTAAACTTTAACGGAAGTAGCTGTCACAGTAAAAAGAGAAGTGCCTTAAATCCCTCCTGTCAGAATTTTTTGTTAGATTTTAGTACTTATTGGCAGAAACAGGAGCTCCTAAATTCGTTTCGTAACCACTTATTAATCAGGTTAGTGCCTACGATACCTAGGAACGACCTTTTATCTACCGATTTGGCTTTTTTTTTTTTCGGATGGGAAGTCATCAAATGACTTCTCCCGCTCTGGGCGGGAGCAGGAGGGAGTGTCAGACTTTTACTGACTAAATGAAATGAAATGAAAATGAAAAAGCGTTTATTCGTGGTGACATCGTATTAATACATAAAATGTTACTTCTGCCTAACTGTAAAGCAGTTTGTTGGCAGATGTAGCTCCCATATAAAACATTCTGCTTTTATGTTACCACTACTCTAGGTACTTTTCCATCAATATAACGAACTAAACTACGTTAACTAAAACTAAACACTAATATTTTACAATAGCACTAAAGGCTGACCAGTAGTGAATTGAAACGCCACAAAAGTTCAAAATGCTAATAAATAAATAAAATTAATTAAACTTTATTTTAGACTAAAGTCCATAGTTTTGTTAGTATTTTAGTAACAATGATGCTTATGAATTAGGTTAGTATTGTTAGTATCTTAACAATAAACCTTTAACTTAGATAGGTATACCTGTATTTGTTAGTAACAATGAAAACTTATAAACTATGTTAGTAATATTTACTCTAAACAAACAAATAACATCCTCAACCGCGCAGTGGCATCTCAATTCACACTGGCGAGCCGCTAACAAAAGTTAGTACATATGACAATGTATGCATCTCCATTTATGAGGCTTTGACAAAAAGTGTTAAAAATAAACTTCTCCATTTTATTCTTGAAGGACATTTTTGTGGTACAGCTACTTTCTAAATCGACTGGTACTCGTATGTCATTAAAAATGGTTGGGACTAAGCATTTCCTACATTTTTGTCCATAATAGTTAGTACAAGAGGGTACTACAAATCTTCTAATGTTTTTATTCCTTTGAGGTCTTATGTTTAACGTCTTGATTTTAAACTCATCCTTGCAATAATTTTCTATGGCCAATAACAACACCACCTTACGATGAACCGGCAACATCTTACATTCTAAGAATAATTCTTCGTAATCACTACTTTTTTACAACGTTTTTTTGTGTTTTCATTAACTTATAATTTCATAAATCTGATTTGTAAAAATTTTATTTAATCTAAATAAGTTTTAAATGTATTCCCATAGCATGCCAGTCCATACGAAAGTAGCGAGTCCACCAGCGCATAGTAGACCGTGAACAAAGTGGCCCTATCCAGTACAAAACTAATCACACATCCATGTTCCTTCATCGCCCTTTGTGTTCCGGGGCCACGGTATCTCTTTCGAACAGTCCCGCAACCCCGGTACCGACTTGGCCTGACAACACGAAACAATTTTCTCAGTAAATATTGTGAAATGCTGATTCACGTATCAGGCCACATTTGAAAATCCGGCCTCGCCATCATATCTTTTCATAATCAAGATTATCTCTAGTGAGGAAATCAGCAACGGTATTAAAGATAAAGGTGCGAACACACGCCCCGAGCTACCCAACGTTACGCTTTGGAATGTGTCGGGTAATGGGTATTACAGATTCCAATCATCCGCTAAATAGCATTGTGTAGTCGCCCTTCGCCCACAAATATCATTATAGCGCAAACCGATTTTCCTTAATCGCCTGTTAAGACTTCTGCGATAAACAGGTTTTTGTCGCCCTGAGCGTTTTCTGACACGCAATTTCAAATTTCAGCTTGCGTGTGAACCTGTTTTGTCGCACGACTAATCGCCGAGAAGTACCGATCAAGCACCGTTTCGCAGTGCTCTATACACTCGAGCATTTGAGCAGACTTAAGCGCCTTTACGGCATTCTGCGTAGTTATTCGACTATGCGAATGATGCTACGGCTCTGCGTTTAAGCGCTATCACGTACGGTATAGTTGAGTGGCCGGATAGATCAGGCCGGGAAATGTAATCGCGCGTTAGTTCACACAGCCGACGCAGTGATATTCGTAAACAGGACACAGAGTGACGTTGCAATTTTGTGTGCCTTAGTTATCATGTAAGTCCTTGTACGCAAGGACGACTGTTATCGCACACTAGATTAAAAAAAAAACGTTTTTACTTGCGAGGTCTTACACGAGAAAGAACTACACACTTGCAACACACTTTCTAACAACTCATTGTTGCTTAGCGGTAACTTGGTAACACGTGGGAAATCTAGGAAACCTTAATGAAGTATCCTTCAGAATAACATAACATAACATCATGCCTGTAATCCCCAAAGGGTAAAGCAGAGGTGTTTCTAATAGTATACCCACATTTCGCCAGTTTTGTTTAAGATCCATGTAACAGGGGCGAGCAATTTTCTTTAACCGGGGACAAATTCTGACTCAGTGGATGATATTCTTCAGTATATTTGTACGTGTAGTAGTCATTGTATACCTATATCCTCGTGATCGACCGATAAATTATGTGCACACGGATCCAAACTTTTTATTTTTAATAAAATTTGCCTGTACCACAGGTAATATAATACTTCGTCCTGTAACACACAGTAACAGTACTGTGCAAGCAATATTAGCACGCTTTACATGGCAACACGCACCTATTGATATTTTTTTTTTTATTCAAAACATACTAACTTTATACTTATTTTCTAAATGCCTGGCTTTAAATTAAACAACAGAAAGGTTCAGCCTGTCTGTCTGTAAACGCGTTAGAACTTTTCTACAAAAATTTTGATTTATCTAGGCCTTGGTTTTAGAATATTCATTATTCAGCTAGCTAATCCACGAAACTAAATAGTCTGCTATATAAAATACAATGACAACTGAATAGCTAGAATTCATCAACGTTTTACAATAAGGTCTCCAAGGCCCTTTTCAAGCAACCAGGTTTAAAGACTAGGTCCACATGTTACTAAATAAACAAGTTATTTTGAAAACTGTTGGCCGTTTCATCTTTATGTTCATGCAAATGGTAAATTACCTACTTTTCTGAAAAGTCAGATTTATAAATGAAGACCTTGAATATTTTGAAGCGTGGTCGCACTTTCTAAAGTAGATATAAATAATATAAGACGTCCATTTGAATATTGTTTCTTCAGTACTAACGTACCAAGGTATTTACATACAGGGTGTAAACAACCTCATCACGAAGCCGTCAACTAAGCGTTTTCTGTACATCAAACTAAATAAGTAACTTTACGCAAAATGGGAAACGACTTTTTTTATGGGGTGATAAATCAGTTTTGTGGTAGAACTCAATGTAACGCACTCAAAACATTGTGCCGATGGATGGATTGAATAGTACGGGGGTCGTGGAGGTGTTTAAAGTAAAAATCTTTATTAAAAACTTGTATAAAAAAAAACTTGTCAAAAAGTTGGAACTTTGACCCCCAATATCTCCGTAAAGGTTCCCAGGTATAGTGTAGAACAAAAAAAATATCGCAATGAACAACAAGTGACTTTCGGCTTCGTTATGAGGTTTTTTATACCCTATGTATGTCGGATCCGGTCATGAGTACGGACGGGGGAATGGATCGCAAGCGCGCCAGTGTAAATCACGCGACCTACTTACCAGTCTACTCCACCGTGGCGAGCTTCTACAGAGTCCTGATGTTAACAGCTCGAGGCGAGGAGGACATTTTGGTTCTGATCGCGGCGGTGAGACGTCATGAAACTGTACCCGATTTATTGTGCCCCGTGTTGTTGTGTTAAAGTGTAATTGCAAGTAATTTGATAGTTAGTGTATCGTATCCAGTGTGTTTTCATAGCACGAAACCCACCTTCTGCCCACATAATGATCGAGCCTAACGGTATAAATCCTGACAACCCGACATGTATATCTCCACGTATAGCAAGAAATGCAACATAGCAACTTGTGAAGCAACTTGTAAGGGTACGAGCACACGAGAGGTTGATTTTACAACGAAAAATCGAATTATCACACTTCTTGTTGTTGGCAAGTACTCAAATGTATCTTCTTACTCTATCGCTTACTTCCTCACGTTACTTCACGTTTTCTCAATGCTTAGTTTTTCGTTACGTCTGTCACGCGTCACTACGAAATCAATTTCTATCCAGTCATCCCTGTCAACCATCACGTCTGAAAAAAAACAATTGCAGTTCATTATTCCAATCCTCGTTCAAAAATAAATAGAACGGAGCCAAAAAGGTCATATATAATTAAATAAATGACCTACCGACTAAATCATTCTCCCGAGCCAATATGTCCAAAATAACAGGTAAACTTGGGTATTCGAGATTTTAAATTGCTAGGTTAAACGAGTTAATTCATTCTGGGGTAGCGGTCATGACCGTTGAGCGAAGTAAACGTTCTTTGTGTAGAGGACTTATTTATTTACGTATCTCGTTCTAAATTCACACAAAAAAGGCAACAACAACGTTTCATGGTTATTTAGAAGAATTTCAAATTGGTTAGGTTTATTGTACATGTTATAAAGGTAGGTTTTCGGGTTGTGTTTCGAAGATCTATCAATCAATCTTTTAACAAAGACTTGTCCTTTCCAAAAATCCAAAAAAAAACATAAAACTAAAAAACTGGTTATATTCAGTCTGATTAGTAATTAGGTGCATTCCTTATAACGGGTGACACTAGACCTAATTTGCAATAATTTTGACCCGATAATTTGGGGTCCGAAATGGATTGTTTTGGAGAAATCGAACTTTAAAGTTTTTTGGAAATTTTCCACCTCTCCATTTATTGTAATTTGTGTGAAATCTACGACGGTCAATTTTCTTATTAAACGAGCCAAAATTAAATAAACAAACATTATGATAAAATTAGAGGCCAAAAAACTTTCGAAGACACTCGTGAATTAAATCCAAAGTTTTCTATTTGTTCTCAGGAAGAAACCTCGTTAAACTGTCAGTTACCAAAAGACCTCATTTCGGGCCAAGAATGAATGAATCTTTTGAGAAAAATGTTTTGCTTTTGTTGTTCATTACTTATGCTGTTCAATCTAAAATCTGCTCAGCTTATTGCAGTCCAGTGTTGGACTTGAATCCAAGCTAAGCTGTGTAAAATTCTGTCCTCCGCCATCCGATTCCAGTCTGTCTTAGCCATTGTTTGTCAATATAGCTGGTGCCCTATATTATATTGTAGTCTTTTGCTAAGGCGTCACACGCTTGCAAACTTATTCGGTACAAAACATTACTTTCTTTAAGGGTTCGAATGCCACGTTGCAAAGTTAAGCAAAACTCAAATTGATCCATAAATTAATTCTTATTATGTGGGCATTTTGTACGGTGCCTACCTAGGTGAAAACAATCGTGATTTTGAAGCAAAGATTCTTATTTTCTCTATCCCTGATAATAACGAAAGTTTTTTTTATGTATTCTTGAACCGACTTCTCATGAAAATCACTTATATTCGCTTGACAACTTGACGTGACTGTCGTAGGTACGCGTCAAGTTCCACGTTATAATTACGTGACATGGATGTCAAACTGTCAATACTCAATATGTGCTGCTGGCAGGATCAAGATCAGCAAATACTTATACTTTATTATTAACAGACCTAAACTAAAAATAAGTGCATGTATCAAACACAGAAGAAGAATTAAACGGCGCCAAAAACTTCCTCCATATCGCTGTCAACGTAGAAAGTGTTCAGAAGACAGGCAGCACGTTGGATGGCAATGCTGATTCTTTGGCCGAGAAATAGGCCAGGCCTCTGGTCACAAGAAGAGTCGACCAACCGTTTGGCGATGTCAATAACTTTATTAATTTACTATCTAACTCGTTTTCAATCGAAAGGAATAGGTAGTATCGATTAATAAATAAAAATAAAAAAAACCAGACTGCGGAAAAAAATAACTAAAAACTTTAAATAAAAAAACTGAAGAGAATAAAACAAGTTCAGGAGACAGGACATATTGACTGCAACAGTCGGGACCCATATTAGATGTAATGATTTTAGTCTAGATTATTTGATGGGTCCCGACTGTTCAGTTGCAATCATCTAGGTCAATCAATCAAACTAGGTCCTGTCTCCTGAACTTGTTTTATTCTTTTCAGTTTTTTTATTTCTGTATGTACGAGTATGTACACGAGTGTCTCTAATTGCAAAATGTATTGTGACACGATAAATGTCACATCAGTCGCTGTATGAACACGTTGTGTCCAAGTGTCTAGTGTAGTTAAAAAAAATTCGAACAGGTTTGACATTTATGGTTACGTGTCTGTTACGATATTGCACTAATAATTCAAGCAACACGGCAAAGTGCAAAGGAATAACTTTCCATTGGTAAGTAACTAGATAATCATTTTTAAAACTTAATTCGAGCAAAATATTTAGCGGACGCCATTTTGGGTCATTCGTCATAGACTAAAAATTTAAGAAGTGACATTGGTTGTGTAACCAGACGTGTAGATAGTGTTAGCTGACGTATATTTTTATAGTGAAATATAATAATCTTACACATTTAGAAAATAATAGACTGTGGTTATTAATTGAAGGAAGGTAAAATCATGAAACAAGAAAATCAATTAGCTACTTAACTAATTGTTTTTTTAGATTGTTTGGTTTTAATTGATTAATTGTTTGTACAAGTAAAGGTTACTGGCCTGAAATAAAATTATTATTTATTTAGGAATACAATACAATTTGTTTAGGAATGAGATTTAACATGACCCTGACTGAACAAGTTATTATAGGTATATATGCCAGAATATATTATTTGTTCCGCAGAGTAAAGTTAGTTTATACCTAAAATAAATATTATAATTAAAATTGGAAGTCAAACAATGTGCACGTAAGGGGTAGCCAATAACCCGTGGGTACCGCACGATCGCCCGCGAGGCGGCGTGCCTCCTTGCCGGATTGCCGCCATGGGATCTGGAGGCGATAGTCCTCGCGCGCCTGCATGAATGGCGCGCGGAGGCGCTTCGCCGGGGGGAAACTCCGCTGCCGCGACAAATTGTCGCTCAGCGGACAGACTTCCGGCGGGATCTCATGGCGACATGGAGAGAGCGACTGTCGCAACCCCGTGCAGGGCACGCCACGATAGTGGCGATAAGTCCCCTCTTTGAGGAGTGGCTGGAGAGACGCCACGGCGTCCTCACCTTCCGCCTGACGCAGGTCCTCACCGGACACGGTGTTTTCGGGAGGTTCCTGCACCGAATCGGGCGGGAGGAAACGCCCGGGTGTTTCCACTGCGAGGATCGACCGGAGGACACGGTGGAGCACACGGTGGAGGTGTGCCCCGCGTGGGCGGAGCACCGCCGTGTCCTCGAAGCGGCGATTGGCGGCGGCGACCTCTCGCGTCCGGCCCTGCTGCAAGCCATGGTCCGGAGCGAGACGGAATGGGACGCCGTCACCTCCTTCTGCGAAGCAGTAATGCTAGAGAAGGAGGTGGCGGAACGTGAGAGGGAGAGAACCTCACAGCGTCCCGGCCGCCGCGGGAGACGCCCTGGGCGTCGGGGGCCACCACGTGGCCCCCGGCCACCGTAGGCGCGGGCCTGTGGACGGTGGGCTATGGGCTAGCTCGCCGTCCGTCCGTCTCATGACGACAGGCCGTGTCGACGGCGCGTTCGTGTTCCACGCGCGCCTCAAAGAGAGTCAGCAAAAAGGAAGGGGTCCGCAAGGACCGATGCCTGCCGGGGTTGCGGGACTATTCGAAAGAGATACCGTGGCCCCGGAACACAAAGGGCGATGAAGGAACATGGAAAAAAAAAAAAAAAAAAAAAAAAAAAAAAAAAAAGGGGTAGCCAATAAAATAGGCAGAATATAAACAAAGTGTCGCCTCTTAACGGTGACATCGCATCTATGACTCATTAGCCGCCCCCCGCGCGCCCCGCACTGCCGCGCTTTTTGCACAGATTTTATTCGCGCTGTCTTCTCTATATACGTAGTAGTAATAGCTCAATGTTGTAGGTTATAGAAATGACATAACGCCAGCTGCGATGAATCTAACATTTTTTTTTTTCTAAATCCTGAAAAACATTTTTTTATTATGAAAAGAGTCTCAATAATTCATCCATCGCTGTTCACTGATGCTTAAAACTTAAAATTTACTCGATTGTTTATCTACTACTGTAAAGATTCATAAAACTCTCGGGGAGTTGGAAGAGGATCTATTGTTTTATTTTAACTCATTACACCACAAAAGTTTCCCGCGATAAGTACTGTGGAAAAAGTATCTAGATAAAAATGTTTTTTGGTTCCGTAATAACTAACTAACCTATAAAGGGCTTTCAGTCTGAACCTGCATTTTTTGAGAACAAATTAATATGGACAATTGTTTGGGAATTAATACATTCAGTCAAAAAAGTATCGAGAATGGATATATGTTTATGGTTCCAAATTCAATATTTTGTTTTTTTTTGTTGCTGTTAGATTGGCACAACTGTTTTCCATTTTGCCGCGGAGTTTGAGTTACTTCTGTTACTAAGATTATATGTATACAGTGCTGTTTTCAGTTATATCATATCTAGTGTGTATTGCGAATTTTTTAATGAACAAAAACATCGAATTTTGAAACGCCAATGGAACGCCAATGGAATTTCGTGTTCGGAGTCACTGAAAATGTTACAGAAGGCTTACGCTGTTTCGGATGTTTGTTACTCTTTCATGCAAAAACTACTAATCGGATTTGGATGAAATTTGGCATCCATGTAGTTTATAACCTGAATTAATACATAGAATACTTTTTATTCCGGTAGTACAATCCCGTGGGACAATTACCGAACTAAACGAGGGCGAAGCCGCGGGCATACAACAGACTCATGAGTCACATCGTGAGGCTCGTGGTTTAATATCGAAGATTGATTACGAAAAATGATGGAAAATTGTAAAAAAAAAATATTTTCTTAAAGCAAGAACCAAGGCACAAAAGCCTTAACTTTCTCATTTACATTTGACTGCTAATAAATTTTAAAATCTAAATAATGTTTTTTGCTTTATCTTATCAGCCTTTATTTCAATGCAGCTAAAGTACTAACAGTTTGTCAAACTTGTAGTCTAGACAGTCTCAAAACTTGTTGTTAACAGCTCAAGTGCGAATGCGTTTTGCAGTTGACTAGTTTTACTTTATAACTTTTGAATACATTTACCTTAGCAAAAGTTCACAGACTATGCGCGTTAATCCTTTTACATATCAATCTTCCTCAGATAGCTCTTCCTTCAGGACTGTTTGAAAAATATCACGATTTTTCAACTAAACTAATTCTGAATAAAGGTAATCGATCAGCGCTTCGAGAGCAGAAGTTTGTAAGTTTGTTTGTTTGACGGTTTGACGCTAAAACTTTTAAAAGATTCTGGTTGGCATCAAAGCAAAAGTTACAAAAGCCTTCAGATCGGTCGTCTGACGTCTCTACTTATACACTTTTAGTCGGTAATACGAAACTCGTGAGAAGAATACCATACCATGATAGGCTCGTCTCAAATGCTGTCTGAAAGGCGTCCCTTTATTTATCTAAGGGAAGGGTCTATTTGTCGTAAATCATCTCTCGGTATGTTTTCAATTTAAGTTTTGCTGAACGATTGACTTAACAAATTTGAGGGATGATAAAGCGCTTTGTAAGTCTTGTTTCGACCAATTTGTTAACAGACTAATCTTTGTTTGAAATTATCTGATCTTCTTAGAATTCTCAAATTATGTCAGTACAGTAGTTGATTGTTTGATAGAAGTTCCCGTTTATAATTTTCCGTTTATATTAACTGCGTTCGCTTTATGATCGGAAATTATACCACAGAAACCTTTTAAATATAGCCTCTGACACACTGGAATACTTCAGCTTTCCATTAGTGAAAGAATTTTCGGAATCGGATCAGTAGTTCCGAAGATTCCCCTACATCTACATTTACAAACTTTATTGTTGTTAGATTTAAATTTGGAGTCAACTTAAATAGATAGGCCTTAAGATAAGTATTTCAAATTTGAATCATCATCATCACCAGCCTACAGCAGTCCATTTCTGGACATAGGCCTCCTCAATCGCAGTTATTACCAGCCATCCTGCTAAGTTCGTCGCTCCACCAACCCTGAGTGCGTACCACCTTACACTTGCCGATTCGCGATCTCTATTCCAAATTTCAACTTCCCCAGCGGTGATCGGTTCTACGGCTAATATGGCCAGCTCATTGCAACTTCAGCTTACTTAATCTATGAGCTTTATTTACTTAATCTATGAGCTATGTCTATAACTCTGGTTCTTCTCTCATAGCTCGCCGAGCGACCAAATTTGAATACCTGTACATATTGTATATAGCTAGGTACTTACACGTAAAAATGAAAACAGAACCTTAGAAGGCATTATGTTTCATGCGATAAGGTTGTGGGTCGGGTTATAAAGGGCGAATATGCCCAAAACGACGTCTGTGGGTCAGATTAAAGCAAATTTACCGTTACATTTTAGGATGTCAAGTAAGATACAACCTGCGTTAACTTTAATGCTGTGCTTGATTAATATTAAATTAATCTTGAGAAGAGCTTGTTGGGTTGTCATAAAGATAGGTATTAAATGAGGTAGAGATAAAATTAGTAGCAATTTGTAAATGAAAGAATTGTACAGGACGACACAAAAGGTCGTCGTTTATTGTGATATTAAAGACTGACAAAATTACAAAACACAAAGGTCTCTTATTTACTCGATACTGTCATATCGCATGGTTAATTAAAATAATTCGGTAAAGTAATGGTGGTTTTTAACAAGCCAATTCCTATCCTCTTTTGCATATTTGTTACGATAATAATAAGGTGCTAAGAGATGGAAAATACTTAAGGAAATAATCTGGAAGTTTAAAGGTTTGGATGCTTGTAAGTTTGGGTGTAGGGGGTAATCTTTGAAACAGCTGAACCAATTCTGAAAATTTTTTCACGTGTGGAAATCTACATTATTCCAAAGTGTCATGCTAAAGTTCCCGCGGGATAATTTCGATCGTAACGCGAGCGGCGCCACGGGAAAAGCTTGTAATTTATAATGAAAAAAAATATTTTGGAACATGGGAACAGTGTGGAACAATTTCCAAAACGCAATTCATGGTATTAATCCCTTCATTGAATGTCATTTGTTCTTAGTTTTTTCATTGTTTTACTCTCAAAGACATCTCTGTCAAAGCTGACAGCTCAAACAATAGCCAATAATATTGCTTTGACTTATATTCACGGATCAAGCTTGAATTGTACCTTTGATAGACGTCTTGAATACAAAAGGATCAATGGATGCCAAAATTGTGATGGCTTGAGCATTGATTGATAGATAGGTACAGTTGTTTGTGACAGTGCACACTCATATTACTTAGGTAGTGGTATACAGATGTTTCATTTAACATCTTATGTACTACGAGTATTTTGCCCCGTTGGTCTTGTGGTCGCAAGCGCGACTACTGAGCACGAGGTCTTGGGTTCGATTCCCAGGTCGGGTGAAGTGTTATTGAGTTTTTCCATCAGGAATTTCTCAGTAGCAGCCACGAACTCGGGCAATAGGCAAGCTCGCCCCTAATTCATGACTGGAGAAAGTGGGGGAAATAATGAGAACACCTCTGCCTTACCCTTCGAGGATTACAGGCGTGACGTTATGTTGCTCTTTGTTTTGAGGTTGGCTTATCTATTCTAAAAGTAACAAAGGATGGCTTAAAGTTCAAGAAGCAAAAAGATAAACTGCCTTGCGTGTTTTACAGAATATTTATAGAAAAATAGTTGTGTCAAACTCAAACTCAAAGCATTTATTTCAATTAGACCATTACGGCACTTTTCAATGTCAAAAATACAACAAAAAAAAATACAGTCCCATCAGGGACTGTATTTTTTTTTTTGTACTACAGCAACTACAGTACTTTCTCAAGTTATTATGTCTTGTATCTACAAGACATAATAACTTGAGAAAGTACTGTAGTTGCCCATTCTCTAGCGTAGATATCTGTGGAGAAGAACGTGCAAGAAACTCCATGGACACTCTTTTAAATCAAAATATTGTTACAAAATCTTGGTTACACATTAAGACCATCCAGAGTAAAAGATTAAATCAACAATTAAAAAATAAAGTAATTAAAATGAACCGTGACAGCTAAGAGATGACCAGTCCCTACTGACAGCGCCCGATCACGAACATGACGCGTGTATCGGCGTCATTCAACTCAACCATATTGAAGGGAACTAAAGACCCGAAACACCCGCCACCATCAGCGAGACATTTGAGTGAGCATGACATTCTCTCAGCCACCAAGGCATATTCAAGTCAATGAAAGATAACTAAATGCAAATGGTAGCTTTACAGTACATGGTACTCACACATGTGCAATGCAATTATACAATACTAGGAGATGGAATATATACAAAGCAAAGATACTTTTACAATCTTATGCAGCTAGCACAATAATTTGCCCAATTAGATTTCCCCTATGATTGTGGAGCAGGACCATTGACCCAAGCATTTTTATCATCAATGTAATCCCCCAACTAACAATATGCTTGCCTACATAGTGTGCGTTTTATACAAGATTTTAATTTTTGTCTCATTCAGTTGTAGAATGTGGGGAGGTATTTTATTGTAACATTTTAAACAGTACCCCATGAAAGATGAATCTACTTTAACAAGCCTGAAACCTGGCTGAACTAGTTGGTCCCTATTTCTAGTAATATAGTGGTGTCTGTCACCTCTTTTACTGAATAAATGCAGATTTTTCCTAACGTACATGATATTTTCATAGATGTATTGACAAGGTACTGTCATGATATTAATTTCCTTAAACAGTTCTCATTATAGAATCGCGTCTACGTAATTCATATAGGGTTCTGATGGCCCTTTTCTGCAGAATAAATATAGACTCGATGTCTGCTGCCCGTCCCCATAATAAAATACCGTATGACATAATACTATGAAAACAATTAAAATAGACTATCCTCGCCGCCGTATCAACATCAGTAAATTGATCTAACAGCATACGCTGCTGAGCTCAGCCGTCCTTCAAGAGATGTTAAATGAGGACCCCATTGTAGCCTTGAGTCGAGCGTAATTCTGTCTGTGTCTGTCTGTTTGCTTCATACTTTATGACCAAGCTATCAAACCGATTTTATATTTTTCCGAAATACTCATATTATTTGACTGAGCTATCATAAATGTTTCAGCCAGCTAAATAGCCATAACCATTTTACAGTCAGTCTGCATCCAATGTGTTCTTAAAATCACTCAGTTTTATCGGGACTAGAGTCATTGCCCTAGTTTAAGCAATAGATCCTCATAATGATGCCTGTGAACTAACTCTAACTTTATGGGGTACTTCTAGTTGAACTATCTCCAAGTTTCCACCAATAACATGAATGCATATTAATATTGAAGATGTTTTCATTAGTCCAGGAAGTTGTTCCACCGGCGACGATGCTGCCCTTTGTAGTTTGCTCTCAGAGATTATTGGATGTAGTTTATTACTCCGGATAGTAGCAGATAGTAAAATATTTACGTTAGATCCATTTAATCGCATCAAATAAATAAAAAAAGTACAAAACAGACACAAAGATAATAAATCAAAGCGCAATATTATCAAGATGGTTTCGTTCGTGGCGTTAATAAAAAATATTATTTTGCACCACAAAATGAAATTGCCTCTTTTTGTTGCAATAAATAAAAATATAAGTATGAATAAAATACTGCACACACTCATGCACACCCTGTGCATGAGTGTTTGCAGTATTTTATTTAGACTTCCTATAATGCTATATTCAGTTTATTGTTAGAAAGAAGTAAGGTTTTACGTAGTTTTAGGAAGAAATTAGGTTGTACGTAGCACATGGTACTTCCATGGAAAGGAGTGACAACTTCGAGTGGTCTTTAGTCGCGGGAGATTTTTGTTTGGAATATCGTTCAAAGGGCTGTAAGATTTATAATTTCCTACTTTGTGTACATACTCGCTATTTTTATAAACAATAACGTATTGATTGAATTCGTTATGATTTATGGCGGCTTAAGTTAGTTTCAGTTATTGATATTTTGTTCCAAGTTAGAATAAACGGTTGTTGTTGTGGTTATTATGTTGTGTACCTCGTTGTCTTTTCTAAACATCTTCGTTTCTGTTTGCTAAATATATTATTATACTCGTGTGTATAGTATGCTTTCTCTTTTGATTTAAATTTTGAATCTTTATGTTTTGTTGGACCCGTTGAGACTGGAAACCGACTCCAACATAAAAATGGAAACGATTTGCATGGAGACAATTTATTTTTAAAATTGTACAAACAGTGGCCTATTAGGTATAAAGTTTTAATGGATAAGAAAAATCCTCTTCTGTGGGTCCTGACTTAATTAGTCTCCGGAGCATCATAACTTACCAAATGAGTGCCATTTGCCACAAGAAATATAAAATAGTTTAATGAAGCCATAATTTAAAGGTTTTGTGACCAACATTTTGCTGAAGTTTTGTAATATAGAGGGGGAAGAAACAAAGTAAAATAAAAAATGACGTTTTGTGTGTGAAGCAGTTTTAGAAAGTAGTGCCTTCAATATTTTTCATGAACTTAATTTTATGATCCCATTTTGAGTGACCCAATACAATTAATGCCGATTTGAATTACCATGAAATTGTGTATGGTTTTACTGTTGTACCGTTAGTTTCGTGTTACCAATGTACTCGACATTGGTAGATTTTAAATAAATTAAGTTTTTCGCCAGAGGTTGAATTTTTAAGAGGATAATTTGGGAAAAGTTTTGAGTATGAATGTGGTTGGCTATAAGAGTAGGAGCCGACCAAAGGAACTATTGATGGACGGTGTGAAAATGATCATTAAGGTTAGAAAGGCGGTGACTACAGAGATGACGACATAAAGGCAAGATAATGATGAATGTAGTTTTTTATCACATAATTTTCGTTAGTACTTGTGTTATATAAACAAACAGAGGATAAGTTAACCATTCATTCATCTTTGTTGCCGGGAATAAAACCAAACTCGAAAGCCGCTATAAAATAGAGTGAAGTATTATTACTTACTGCTAAATAATGGCGAGTGCTTGCAACGAACAGAGGTTACGAGGTTTATTTTATTAATTGAAAGGAAATGTTAGCTGTCTGCTGAAAGAGAAATACTTGAGTATTAAACTGGAAGTTAGAAAATAGTGATTTTATGAAGTTTTTAACTGAAATAGCTGTGTTACTTTTGTATTTTTGAAGGTTAACTTAAAATTGTCTAGCAGTTTGAATACTTTATGCGGAATATCCAATTGTCTTTGGAACAGTTCATCGTTTCGTTGAGCTCCTTGAGTTGCTGTTAAAGTTTTAACGGTAATACCACATAAAATATATTTTCAATACGTACTATCGAGGATACTCTCGCCTGATCACCACTAAGCTAATTTTTTCTTGGACTTACACATAGAAGCGCTCTCTAGCTCTCTCTCCACCCCGTTGACTTTGTTTAGAAATAATGAATGAAAAGATACCGATCGGCCAAGCGCACTGACGACGCACGCCAAACGAGAGTTATAGTTATTTTGCGCGCCAAATTTGACGCTTTCCTAATAGAGCGTGGCTCGGCGCCTCGGCATGATTTAAGCGAAAAAAATATTTAACTGATCAGGCGGAAAAGACCACGACTGTACATGCATACAGAAGATAAGTATAGATAAGCAAAAAGAATGCATTTATGTTATCGGCTACGAGAGCCTACGCTGCACTGTCTACGTTACGACAGCTACGACGTAGCCCGTAGCATGCGTTCGACATAGATGACTATTATAAAATTCATGTTGCTTCAGAATACATAACAACGAAATCGTTAGGTTTATTTTTATGCAATTTGAAATACTCGGGAAGACTAAATGGTCTTTATGTAAGAGCATGCAATTCGTAAACAAGATTTTTAATGGTTTATTTATACCTTAAAGTGTTACTATTGGCAAAAATTTCGATTGTATCGATTCAGTTGGACATTTCATTACATTTCCCTAAAGACAGGTTATTTAAACGTTTTAACCATCATCTAAGTACTCCGGTAGACAGCTTGGTGATATGGGGATTTATAGACCCGTTCGACAAACAGTCTGAGTGCGCACAGCAGCACTTTTGAGGACTGAATGAACACCGCTGACGCTGCTGTTGGCACGTCAAATAATTGAGTTCAAATGATTTGATCAAGGCCGGTCAAGTCCAAGTCGGACTCGTGCATGAAGGGTTCCGTACCATAGCAGTAGGCGAGCCCTCTTTAATTTTAACTTTATTTTTATTATTTATTGTTATAGCGGCAATAGAAATAGGTATGTAACGTTTGAAATATAACAAAAGTTCTATTAATCACATGACCTAATTTCATTTAAAATACTTTTTAATATAATATAACGCTTTGATATAACGATTAAATGATATAATTAATAATTATAGATATAATTTCATTTTACCTCATTTTATATGGTATAATAAACATTTTCTATAATGCACATTTGAACTACTATTAGAAACGTCTACTACTACGGTTTTATAACCTCATCTACAAGCTAACCGACAGTGTGTTATTTCCTGATATATACTAATTCATTACATAATTTTGGCTGAAAAGGATTTTATTTGACAATTAGGTCAACTGAACGTTATACAAAACAAAGCATTATACAAATTGAAAATTATATGAAAATAACGTTATACTAAATGTTATTATAGCACAAGAAGGTTAAGTGAAATGTATATAATTGGATCACATGAAATTAGGTTATTTGTTTTTATAGAATATGAAAATTATAACACGTGAACATTATGTCCGTTTGATAATAAACTATCTGTTATTATGCCATATATTTCACACCCAATAGAAATACACATTCTGTGAAAATTTCATCGGTCTACCTATTACGGATCATGAGATACAGCCCAACAGACAGACGGACAGACAGCGGAGGCTTAGTAATAGGGCCCCGTTGTTTAACCTTCGGGTACGGAACCCTAAAAAGTACCATTGAAGCAGAAGGAAGAAGAAAAATCATCCTGTACAGTCCGCTATATCTGCACAAACTGGCTGGGTTTAACATATTCATTTTACAGTAACACGTGTTTCTCGATGCGAGTGCAGAGGGGTAATCTACTTTAGCTTCTGGAAACTTCGAACAAACGTTGTTTGGGGTCTATGCCTTGTATAACTCTCGTGGTACTAGCCACAACCAACCATTATATTGTAAACTTTGTGTTTAATTACCTTGTTTGGTGGCCAGATTAAGTGGAGTTTCATGGTAGCAGGCTCGGCGTGGTGCACTTCTTTAAATTATCATGGACCTGTTTATTGCACAATTATGACTCCATAGATTTTCGAAACCTCTTTACTTTTTGGTTGTCTTGCGTGTTTTTCAAATAAAACGTTAAGATGTGCAAATAAGCTAATGAAATATGTCTCGAAAGGAAATTAACGCAACGAAAAAAATAAGGAGGTACTCCAGTCGACGCATGAATCCGATAAATCAGTGGTGCACGCACCACATCTTGGATTTGAACTCGAGACCGACCTATGACTTGTTAGTCCGATAGTCAAACCACTAGGCTATCACTGCTTACTATACCCCTGTTACTGGGTAACACGATTCCCCATACGTAAGACTGCGAAGACCTCCTGTTAACAATTAAAATTAATTACAAATGGAATCGTTTTAATCTGTACTAGCGCTTGCTTAAAATGCCTTACAAAATAAAGGTAGCTACAGATGACACGGGACGAGCTTCTTAACACCCGTCCCCCGCCATCTCCCGCGAAACATTATAGCTCTGAGAAGAATCGCTGTTCACACACCTGACGCCGGGCGTAAAAGTAAACTTAACACTTTATGAATGTTACCGTGAAACACCAAAAGATGTGGGATTTTCTAGTTGAATTTATGATTTCAATACGTAAATATTTATGTTTTAAGGTGGTTATGTCCGAAGAATTTTGAAAAAACAAATAATAATTGTAAGCTCTCTCCCTTCAACATATTAGGTGCTGTAGGTATCTATTGATATCAGGTGTATAAATAAAAAATATCACGCATGTAATCCGAGAACGGTTAGGCAGAGGTATAGGTACTTATAGCACACGCACATTTCGCCAGATATATTTAAGTACCATGTAATAATAGGGGCGAGTCCATTGCCAGGCACAAATCCAGACTCAGAGTACTGAGAAATTCCTTATGGAAAGACACAGTGGTACTTTACACACTATGGGAACTGAACCCAAGACAACATAAACCAACAACGTAGTCATCATCATCATCATCATCAGCCTATAATGTTCCCACTGCTGGGACACGGCCTCCTCTCAATGAGAGGTAATGGACTATAATCCACAACGCAGGACCAGTGCGGATTGGTAGATGTCACATGTCTTCGAATTTTTGGTTGTAGGACATGCCGGTTTCCTCACGATGTTTTCCTTCACCGTTTTGAGAACAACGTAGTATTTTCAAAATATGTTTTTGCGAGTCTCGTAATTACGACAAGTCCCGTTTTCTAGCCTTTCCCGTAACACGGAAACGAGCATTAACGAGCGTGCCTCACTAAGGGCAGGAGTCGAGTGGAGCCGCGTCAAACGTCTTGTGAATGTTGAATATGCTTTTACCATTCTCCTCTAAGCAACCCTAATTGGTAATTCGTGAAGCCAAAGGACGTGTTAAGGAAAAGATCTTTTCCTGTAAGATAAGGCGATAAGGAGTCGAATCGTGTGAAATGTTCTGTAATAACTGTCTGTACTTGAAGAAAATGCTGATTACATTCTGAATTGTAATGGTTTTGTCCGTGATTAGGTTTAGGATCTTTCATTTATTTATATATACAAAAAGGGGATTTTGTTTCTTTGAAATTGTGTAATGTCTTACAATTTTAATAGCTTTTTTAAATTTACTGAGTTTTCTTAGTGTAATTGTAATTGTAATTTGGCTGGCTCTTTCTTTGGCCAAAGTCAAAAAAAGTAATCTTATTATTTTACGATTGCTTTTTCATAAGCTGTTATGAAAAAGTAATCGTAAAATTATAAGATGTTTTTTTTTACTTCCTACCTTTGTTTATTGGCCATAGGTAGGTAATCAACCAGTATTATATTATACTCTACCAATCCTTGTCGACACAGTCTCAAACAACGAACTTAAACAAATCTACGTACAGTATGTCTCATTCAAAACATTCAAGCACAGCAAACAAACCGAATTGTTATTAGGCAGAAATATTTAGTCACCCGAGGTTTACACCGTTGATTACATTCCATTTCATATCGCTACATTTTCCATTTAGAAATTGAAATGCAAATAACGTTGGAGTAGACTGTGGCGGTGTTCTTGGTAGGAGTAGGTAGATGCAAGTTGAAATAAACCACTTATAATGTTTGAAATAATATATTTGTGATTTTAAAATATAAATGTATTTGTCTTTAAAATATATGCATGGTTGTACGTAAGTAAATGTTATGAACTTTGCCGTAAATTATGGTACACTACAGTTTTTCAGCGGCTCTGCCCGCATGTTGGTCAGAAATTTCCTTACTGGAATTCGCTACCGGTCAGTTTGATTCTTTTTAGACCAGGTTTCTTTCTGTAAAAGGTATCAGGCAGTCAGACAGGAAGAGTAACTTTTTCCTTTTAATTATATTACTATTAACGGTAACGTTTTCTGAAAGACCAGTTTTGTAAAGCCATTTCACAGTCGCTCAGACCTATAAGCATAAATTCAATTTCAATTTCGGCTGCAGTGACCCAGTGGCTGCAGTGGCTAACCAGTGAATGTAACATAAAACTTGGCACTGAAGGTTGTACAAAATACTGACAAATTACGCCCTTTTCACGAACTTAGACGTTGAGACAAGCTACGTGTCTCAAGGGTCTCTTATTTCGCGGGCCTGTGGACGGTGGGCTATGGGCTAGCTCGCCGTCTGTCCGTCTGATGACGACAGACGATATGCCTCGGAACACAAAGGGCGATGAAGGAACATGGATGGGTTTTAGTCAGTAATAGTCTGATAGGTACTCCCTCCTGCTCCGCCCAGAGCGAGAGAAGTCATTTGAAGATTTCCCATCCGAAAAAAAAAAAAAAAGGGGTCTCTTATTTTCTTCGCGTTAAGACCGTCTCTTTGTAAAACGCAGGTTAAAGCAACTACTTGCAATCGTTTTATATTTTTTTATTATACAGGATGGCAACGCTATACACAGTTCAATTTATTGTTGTGTTGTCGTCACCACCTAGTATATATTTACGTCCGGGTCAGATAACTCAGAATTCTAAACGCTTGTAATTTTCCAAAAGCTTTTAATGTTTACCAGATTAGTTTATCGATATCGAGGTTGATAAACTTCGTGTCTTTCCTATGCCGACGATAAGTACATTATGATTCATGAACATGATAGGGTAGTAGTTGTTGCTACCTTATTATTTATATATGCTTATGGAGAATACACAGAAGGAATCTATGAAAAAGAATAAAAATTTCATGAATTTTTCGAAAAGGGAAGAAGTTTGTTATTCAATTATGCATTGCTTACTATAATAATAGCCATGAAACACACGGAACAAGGAAAGGGTTAGATAACACAAAAAATAATAATAAATTTATTAATCCATCGTTACAAACATTTTTTCTTAACTTAATTTAGCACTATGACAAAATCGTAACAAGTAAAATTTTAACAAAAATAGAAAGCAGAGGTCCCCAACTAGGCTGCGCCTGTATCTTGGGGGCCGGAGTTGCGTTTACTTAAAATTAAAACACAAAATTTGTTGATGTGATAAATGCAAGATTAATAGATAAAAGAGGAATACCTTTATAAAAACAAAAAGAAAATCCAAATGATAATACAATAATAAAACACATCGTACTTTAATTTTCCGCCTTCATAACTGTCGCAGAAGGTTCATTTTTATTCGCTAAGTAACTGCGGTCGATATAAAGCCAAAACCAGATTATGTCAACGATTTGCCCACAGCGGCCCTAAGATTTACCAAATGTGTATGCACATTAATTAGTCGGTATACCTCCACGAAGACACAATATATAAACTATGCCCTTTGACCCGTATGGGACATAGGATTTATGATGGGGTTTATAAGGATTTCGACAAAACAGGTAAGCGAGGTATTGTAGGGGAAAAATGTGGCTTACCCCGGAATATTTTTTCTACTCACATATTTTATTTTTCTAAAGCCTTTTTTACCTCTTTTGCATTATTTATACTTATTTATTTGTCTTTTCCCGAAATAACAAAAAAAAAAATTTTTAATCTTCTTATGAACGGATTACGTTTTCAAACCGATATAAAACCCGAAATCTGGCATGGAGATTTAGAGTAATTTTCTTTTATAAAATTTCCATTATGTTTTTCATTAATGTGAAAGGTTTTTGACTGTAATAACCTGCAGTATAATTGTCTCATTTAAGCGTATTTGCAAAACAATGTTAGGGTTGTTCGCAAATATTTACTCGGGTATTACTTAATGTAAATATTAGCTGCCTTTACATCGAGTTTGTGTACACAAGCAGGTACAAGTTCTCAAGCACCTCAAAGACTTGACTGTGCAACGAGGTGGGGTGCGACATGATTAAGTAATTGCCTGCACTTTATGTACTAAATTCTGGTGGATTGATCAAAGTGGAGGCGAATTAACACGCTTCTGTGACGACACGGTGTCAAGTAAACACATCGACACTTTATACCTAGTGCTTGTTGACGTTATTTTAGGTACAGCTCCAAAACTTTACTCAGTAGATAAAGTAAAGAACACATTGGAATACGTTCAACATGAAAATTACAATTTCTGCGAGTTGAGTTATTAATTTGAAACCAGACCAATAAGACCTAATTATGAGAGTGGCACGTCGAGTTAAAAAAACGTGCCACGAATATTTCTAGTTCTAACCCCCAGGGTTATCACTGCTTTTACTCTAACTAACACATAAAACAGAAAATATGAAAGCTTTTAAGCAAAAACCTAGGCACTAAGTTAGACATGAGCTTACTTCGCACTTAGACATGAATAATTAAGATTAACTTTAATATAAACAAAGTAGACTTTTAATTAATTTGTCGCGAACAACACTAGAAATTCACTCAGCTTGGAATTAGGTGAATTTATAATAACATAAGGTTTGGCGACTGTAGCCGGCGGAGTCACGTCGCACGGGGCTCATAAATGGGGACTGTACACCCATTTACGGTAAGAACTTGCTCCGTGGTTTTGTTATTTAACAGAATAGTACAGCAACAGTACTATAAGTGCACCAAATGGATGGTAATGGCATAGCTGTGTGCTTTGTCGCGTTATAAATTTTGTAAAAATGCTTCGGAGCCGCTGTGAATTAAATATTTTATAATCTTGGGAGCTTTTAGGTTTTGTCATTACGAAAAAATGTTTAAAGTTAAGATGTTACTAGTTTTATTACTTGATTCATCATCATCATCATCAGCCTATTAATGTTCCCACAGCTGGGACACGGCCTCCTCTCTATGAGAGGGAATGGGCTATAATCCACCACGTGGGCCCAGTGCGGGTTGGTAGATGTCACATGTCTTCGAAGTTTTGGTTCTAGGACATGCCGGTTTCCTCACGATGTTTTCCTTCGCCGTTTTGAGAGCAGTGGTGATGCAAAGTAATGCGCCTGTCTGGGTTCGAACCCACGAATTCCTGTTCGTAAGTCGGGGCCGCCACCACTGGGCCACCGCTGCTCTACTTGATTACATACACACTTATTGTTTAAATAGTTCGTAGATACATCAGAAGACAAAAAAAAATGGATCTTCCTCTTTTGTTTCAATGGTACGACCTATTAAATTTCGTGGACGCAGTAGGTGGCCACATAAATGGCAGCATCTGTAGTATTTTTTAAGTCCTTAATTGTGCAGGTGTAAGGACAAATTGGACAAGTGGGTCATGGCCTGGTCGAGAGCACCGCTTTTCACACCGAGTTGTCGAAAGATCTTTAATCCCCCCCATTTTGCCAAAGGGTTTCGCAGCCATTCAGGGACTGGGTAGTCAACTTTATAAAATGTTCACCGGTCGGCCTACTTGCGTGCGTAATCGATTGAGTGCCTTCCATAAACCACTGCACATCAAATTGTTTCTGGGGTTTGATGAGGTCGGGAGGTTGTAGGTATTTCTCTTCTCAAAGTTTGCTTCTCACCTTTGATGGTTTGGTTGGACAGATAAATAGTTGTAAATGGTTAACGGGTGTAGTTAATATGGTCAGTTCTTTACTTAGGTAATCTGCCCTTAGTGTCCTTAGTACCTACAATCGAGTAAAATATTTTTTTACCTATCTAATAATCATTGTTATCATGATTCGATCGTAATGCTATTGCGACTTTTTTTGATCTTATCAGGGTACATTCGATTCTGCGTCATTCTAAATGCTAAGTTCCATTAACATTAACTTGAGCTCATTATCTCTAATCGAGCGAATATTTAAGTGATCAATAAATACATATTTGATTAGGTAACAACTTAGGTTTTTAGAGTTCTTCAGTAGGAAATTTAACTTAATACGTAACTCTGGTTTTTGGTAGGTATCTTTTCAATAAAGTCATTTTTTTCAGTAGCTATACTTAGTGGGGCTTTAAATAATTATTTCTTCTCATATGATGTAGAATAGATGTCTTTCAAGTCCGAAGCACGTATTTTGCGTTCGGCTGGGATAATTGATCATTTGATTGAATGCCTATCACATTAAGTCCACTTCTGTACATTTGTGCGTGAAGTATCTACTCTAAATAAACACCCCAATGCGGAGGCGGATTCATCCCTCATCAGTTCTGAAAATTGGTGATTTTCTAGATTTTGACGTGGTCTTTCCGAATTTGATTTGGCACTTCATATCTTTGCTGCTGGCGCCGCAAAAAAAAGGACATATTTATTTTTTTCATTTAATATTTTCTTATCTCGCGCCCCTAGGCACGTGCCTAGTTTGTCTTATAGATAATCCGCCACTGCCCCAATGACAGTACGTTGCGACTTCTAGGCGGTTGAGAAGTACATGAGGTTCCTGAGGTGGCCTCTCAGTGACCTAACTACTGAACAGGAGGTTCTTATTGGGTTTTCCAACCGACATTTCTGAGTAGCAGCCCGAAGCTGGGGTTCTGCCCGGTTGATGGCTGTACTCTTGGCACAACCTGCGCAACTGAACAGATCTTGTGAAATGTTGGTGCACGATACCCGGGGATTGGAAGGAGGGATGTAATAAATAAATAAAAATAAATAAAATCATTTATTTCAGGTCCGAGACCCATATTAAACAAAAATACAAACACATATAATTAAAATTGCAGAATTACATTAAGAAATAAATAAATAAATGTCAAAATAAATTATCAAATACAAAATTTGGAATTACAAGAAATTTAAATGTCAAAATTAATTATCAAAATAATACAATACGTGGAATTAAAAGAAATATGTCAAAACAATCGTATATAATTATATGTAAACATTAGGTCTAAGCAACATGCCGGTTACAGCAGTGCCTCATATAAGGACAATCAAGTCTCCCCGCAATCATCGCCAGGACAGTGTTGGAGCTGGCTCGCACCCTGCGCACCAAGGACGCGCACCGCTTGCGCATGGTGGCGTAATGTTATGTTCCTTTACATATGTATCAAACATTCAACTATAATAGGCTTGTGACAGTAGTAGTCTCCTACCACTGTCACACGCCTATTGTAGTTGAACTCAATTACTTCTCTCTCAGACCGTTCGTTCTCAAAGGATTCAATTACAATGCACTTTGCAGCGACATGTTGAATACGTGCATGAGAAAGCTCAACAAAAACTGATGTTCGAGTAAATACGTTTTAGACAACTGTGAAGAGCGAGAGATGGGAAACTGAAAATAAGTTTTCGTAGATAGTTGTATTTACATACTGAATTTATTACACACTAGAAGGAGATAGATATGAGATTGGACCCAGAATTATTGTAATTCAATTGTTATTGAATGTTTTTATTAGACCAAAAAAAACTTTCTTGTTTTGTTGTTTTAATTTTTAAATATTGAATTATTTTTTGATTGTCTAATGCACAGCAGTGGGACAGTAATAGGCTGGTATTCATCATCATCATCATTTCAGCCGAAAGGCGTCCACTGCTGGACATGGGCCTCCCCCAAAGGAGGGTTTTTGCCATAATCGCCACGCTTGGCAGGCGGGTTGGCGATCGCAGTGCGGTTGTTACAAAAGCACAGAGAACGCTGCTGCCCATTCTCTGGTAAGTCTTTTAGTCGCCTCTTACGACACTCACGGGAAGATATGGGGTCGTGCTGTTCTTTACGTCCGACACCATACAGAACATAGGCTGGTATTATTATTTATTATTTTAGTGTCCACTGTGAAATAATATATTTTTTAGTACAAAATGGGCCTGATTTTAACCTTGATCACGCCTGATGGAAAGAATTTGTTGAACTTTGAATTTATAAAAAAAAATAAACGGGTGTCAAACAAAATAGTAAGTGCCCTTAGCTAACATTTTTGTTTTGAATCCAGTCGATTTACCCCGTCATTGGGGCCAGTGATTTGTTTGGCCCAGTTTCATTTCATTATTTACGGGTAACGACTTTTATTAACAACGTTATGGAGATTTACGATCACCCAAGTCAATCGCCAATGTATTAATAAATCAGTAATGGAATGTAAACTGTGTGACGGAATCGATTCCCTGTTGTATTCGTTCTCGGCGCGCTGTGCAACTTTGTTGTAACTGGGTTTCGATTACTTCCTGGCTCTATACTTGGGGATTGCTTTAATTGAGGTCAACCACTATTTAGCATGTGGTTAATGTACAACTAGCTTTCCTGCGGTTTGGCCCGCGTGGATGTTTGAAGCTTTTTGACCAGAAAGCACTATGGGTAAACACTGAAAACCAGCGCTGTGCTGTGCTGTGCTCCCCACAGCTCTGGGCGGAGCAGGAGGGAGTGTCAGACTTTTACTGACTAAAACCCATCCATGTTCCTTCATCGCCCTTTGTGTTCCGGGGCCACGGTATCTCTTTCAAACAGTCCCGCAACCCCGGCAGCCATCGGTCCTTGAGGACCACTTCCTTTTTGCTGACTCTCTTTGAGGCGCGCATGGAACACGAACGCGCCGTTCGACACGGCCTATCGTCATGAGACGGACGGACGGCGAGCTAGCCCATAGCCCACCGTCCACAGGCCCGCGCCTACGGTGGCCGGGGGCCACATAGTGGCCCCCGACGCCCGGGGCGTCTCCCGCGGCGGCATGCACGTCATGTCCTTGCGACGAATAAATATTATTTCTTTCTTTCTTTTCACTTCCGGGAAGAAAACTGTCCTGTGTCATTAGTCAGGTCATGCACTATCCGTCGGTGTACTTTTTATTTATCCTTGGAGTTTATAGAACGTAACGGACAGAAAGGCAGCTTTACTTTCGCATTTATCTATAATCCTAGAATGGATTATTTTGTAGCCAATTTGGGTCTTGACAAATATTTATTATTATGCATTCATAACGTCTCCTGAAGTTCAAGATCAATCATTCATTTCTTCATATTTTTTTAGACAGGTTTCTATCGATGCTGAACATTTATTCATGAAAAACAATCAATTTTTAATATTTCTTCTCAAATTTAAAACAAGACCTGGTAAATATAAAAATATATAAGTAAGTATAAAACCAAATAAAACTAAATAATAAAAATAGATAACCAAGTTCTATATAATATTTGTGGACCGCTTTTAAAGATTTGTTATAGGTCCTGTCCGAAGGGGTTTCAGAAAAGCCTGTACTTAAACAAACATATTGTGTAGTACTCATATTTGTGTGATAACCAACCTTTTGGACCTCCTCAGGGTTAGCCGTTCAATCGGTTATCAGAAAAACAAGGCTTACCCTTACACTTTCCATTAGGATAACTGAATGAATCGCTAACCTTTTGAACAACTTAACACTCAGGTGGGTTTGTACTTGACCGTTCCCGATATTTAATTTCAACTACTAGTCAACAAATAGTAGTAGCGACGAAATCTTAATTTAAGACATTAGAGGTACATTTGAATATAAGTCAACATTGCTAACATTGCAAATCCAGGTTGGAGAGAAGATGCTGTGCCAGGAGTGGGCGCTGGTGCAATATGATTGATGACCTGGTGTACCCAACCGTAGTAGGCGTTAACCCGGGTGTAAATTTCAGGGTTATCAGAGTCTGTGCAGTCATTGGTTTTGGTGAGAAGACCCATAAGGCGGCCAGGATATATGGGGTGCCTTAAGCATTCCAACGGGTTGCCGCTGTCACCCTGCAAATAGAGTTTGGTATCTTGTAGGTAGGGTATTGTTTTGGTCTATAATATTAGGCTTTTCCGTTAATTCAAGTTCCTTTATTACCATTATTATGACTGTATTAGTAAAATTGTGGCTGCATCAAATAAATTTCGTTATCAAAATTAGAGCAAACGCTATATCAAGTATGCATTGAAAATGACAATTTCTAAGATAATACGAGTGAAAGAAGATACATAAATAAAATTTTTTCTTTAAAAGATACGAGGTTATAACAAAGTGTTATTATTTATGAATTAAGTTCTTACCACGCATCCAGAAGGCGCTAGTTGTCTTGTAGTTGCGCAAATCATATTGCTTTCTACGGTTATATTTTCCAGATCGCTGTAAATCTCACCGCATAAGGTTTGATTATATATCGCCTTATGCAGGTACATCAACTGTGTGCTCGCCTGAATAAATGATGGAATTTTATTGTAAAAACAAATGACGTAATCGTAAGTTATAATATTTTTGTTCATTTATGAAATCGTAACAGATCGTCATTTTGCACTAAAAGTGAAATGTCTCAACAGAAAATGAATGAGAAGTGAAAAAATTGATACACAACTATTGAATAGTTATGAATAGGTTTATATATTAAATAATCAAAAATAACAGCATCAGTAAAAAAAAACTTCGTTTGATTAACCATGGTAGTTGCCTGCCTAGCGAAGAAGACAACTTTAAAGACATGCTGCGCCGACCCTAAATGAATTGGGATAAGAGGAGTTGCCTGCATAGCGTCAAAAAAGTATAGAAACGATTTACTACTTACAGATGTTGATCCATTTTTTGCTCCCCACCCTGCAACTGTGCAACTAACGATTGAAGTGATAGCGTCGTCTGCAGAAATTGACATTCCGACTGGTACAACTACGTCTTCAGAAAATGGAGACGAAAGCTAAAAATTAGGATTCACATGCTTCTTAGATGTTCACAATGGAAAGAATAAGATTAACTTAGAGTTACTTATTGAAGGTTTTACATTAGAATTAGGGTTTATCACTTACCGTAATAACAGCAATATCGTTGTTAAACGGCCGACTCATATCAAACTTGGGGTGTATTGTGATGTTAGCTATACTCCGATGACGATCATCAGAAGTGTCGTTGTAAAGAACCACTGAACCAGCATAAACCCTGTATTCGGTGTGGTTGATTGCCGAGAAAACTGCAAAACATGCAATGTTTTTTTTTAAATAATGTGCAAATTGTTAATTGGTTGGAGGCTACAGAGGAGGCGAATAAATAAACGCACCGGCTGATCGGATCACGCATGGTTGGTCAAACAGCTAATCTGTTTTAAACTAACTAACCTAGCAACTGCGATCAACAAGAGATCTAAGGCTAACTTTGCTTGTTCAGCTCGCGTATCTCAGATCTAATCTTACCTAAACATTTTGCTTGACATTCCTTAAGTCAGCTACTACGAACAACTTTAAAAAAATAAAGAATGTTAAAAAGGTGATGATCACTATTAAATCAAAATGTTTAAACCAATTTAATATTCCTATATATAAACTATACTAACCCGTTGTCGTTGTTAATAGTGCAAGATGCAGTTGTCAGTACATGCTGGTAAGTAATCAATGCTCCCCCGCATCTGTGACCTCTTGTGGGACTTTCTATCTCGCTTAGTTTTTGTAATGAAATCTAAAATAATTTAAAAAAAATATTTTGTTTTGTAAAATAATTAGACCATAATAACATTAAAAAAAAAATTACCATGTACGGGAACTGGTTTTCTTCAGCAATAAGTGCGTTTGAAATTCTTATTAATCCTGTATTGTAAGTTGGGTTTGCAGCTGTTGATCAAAATTTTAAATTAAACAATCGAAAATCGCAAAACAGTTCAGTTTCTTTTAAGTATGTCAAGATGTCTAAATGTCAAGTTATGATGAAGGTGTGATTTCAGCAAACAACTTTATTAGAAAACGAGAAATCAGACTAAGACTTCATTTGCTTCATCCATAATTCGAGAATGATCTGTATTTCAATCATTTTGCAGAATGACTTAAAATATTTAACATTGTTAGAACAAACACGTCTTTGTGTCTAGCAATACACTTGAGTATAGTGACATGCATATTGTACACTTCGTGGCCACACTTTTCTTTGTTTGTAAGCAAGATGCAAGCAATACGCACGCAAGTGTAAAAATTAAGAAAGCGTGTGAGATATCGCTGCATCCCCGCAGGGGGTGCGGCACGCGGGTTGTGGGCATCGCCCTTTGTCCCGCGGAATCCAATTGTGCCCGTAGATATACGAACACCGTCGATACTACACGGCCGCCCCGGCCGTGTAAGCCTTGGCCAATGGCGAGCGCGCTTTCGCCGCTCGCCTGTGTATTAGTGTCATATTGTGTCGGTAGGGGCGCCACGGTGTTAACCGTATCTTCTTTTCGGTTATCGGTTTACACAATGATGAGTATATACGTGTATATGGGGTATACACAATGATGAGTATATACGAGTATATGGGGTATACACAATGATGAGTAAATACGAGTATATGGGGCTTACACAATGATGAGTATATAGGAGTATATGGGGCTTACACAATGATGAGTATATACGAGTATATGGGGTATACACAATGATGAGTATATACGAGTATATGGGGCTTACACAATGATGAGTATATAGGAGTATATGGGGCTTACACAATGATGAGTATATACTAGTATATGGGGTATACACAATGATGAGTATTTAGGAGTATATGGGGCTTACACAATGATGAGTATATAGGAGTATATGGGGCTTACACAATGATGAGTATATACGAGTATATGGGGCTTACACAATGATGAGTATATACGAGTATATGGGGCTTACACAATGATGAGTATATACGAGTATATGGGGCTTACACAATGGTGAGTATATACGAGTATATGGGGTTTACACAATGTAAAAAAATGTGTCGATCGAAAGATAAAGACTTATACTTTAAAAAAACTTACCACTTAAAGCAATCACAAACATAAACAAAAGTCTCTCCATTTTTGTTATTTAAATACAAATGATTTAAGAAATAAACACAACATGTAAAAAAATGACTGCTTTACGCAATCACTGTGATTAAACAATCAGTTATTTATTGTATCTAAAGGCACTTGCAATCTTATCTTTGCGTCACATAGGCGTTGTACATAGAGATTTGCGATAAATATGTAGTGATTAAAAAAATACTAAAGATATTTGCGTAGTTTTATTTACACTAGACAACCCTTTAAATTTACATTAGTTTATTATAAATAATTTGTAAACACAGTACTGTCAAATTATTGATTAATTATCTTATAAAACAAGCTCATCTAACCATCGCAATATATTGCACTCGACGTCTTCCTGGTTCGTCGGCCGCATCCACATTGGTCATGTCGGTAGGGGTGCTCCATCGCCGAAGGCAAATAACTTAGCTAATGGTTTAAATTTGTGTCTTGTGCCGCGACAACACATTAATTGTTTTAAAAATAGGTTTTGCAATCTAAAATTCGATATTATGGAAACTTAAGAAAGCTTGCCCGTTAAAATGAGAGAGATATGTTTTCCAAAAAGATCTCTGTTCAGAGTTCCGAAAACGCCTAAAACGACTACGTGGTTATAACTAAAAAAACAAAATAAAAAAATTGTGTTATATTTCAATACACAACATACAAAATACAACAATAAACAATAAAATGAATTGAATAATAAAATAGAATAGAATATTAAAAACAGTAAAAAAAAAAACAAAATCACAGCCTTGTTTTGTTTGATCATAAACAATATAAATAACATAATATACCAATTCCTTTTTCAGCAGATGTGTTAGATTTGACAGTAGATATTATGATGATTGATGACATAAATAAAAAGCAAGTTCTGTGTCACAGTTATCTAAAGACTAATTTTAATTATGTTTTATTTATGGCATTGGCTATAATTTGAGCAATAGCAATCAATGCTAGCACTGCCACTCCAGGTTGGGAAGCTAATGCTCCACCAGGAACCGGAGCAGGTGAAGGCTCTGATGAAGTCACTGTCGTTGTCGATGTCGGTGGGGTCTGTGTTGGTTCAGGTCCAATGTCGGGTGTGGGTTGGGCGACGACTTGTTTTATCCATGTTTCGTAACTGTAGACCCGGGTGTATACTTGAGGAATGTAAGGGACAGATGAGCAGTCACTGGTATCGATGAGAAGACCTACGAGGCCACCGTGGCAGACTAACGGGCTACCTTCATCACCCTGAAAAAATAAACTATATTTAGACTCACTCCACTCCACATACATGAGACAGTTCCCCAGACCTATTCATATTATGTTCCTACCATGCATCCAGCCGCCCCCTCTATGATACCGGCGCTTGGAGCCCCAGCGCACAGCATGCTCAATGATAATGAACCAAATATCGAAGCGCACACTAATTGATTAACCGTCAACATTTGTGTGTGTATCAACTGCATGCTTATCTACAACAAACAAATAGAATAGATTAAATTATAAGGTTAACAATGAGTCTAAATACTTGAAATGGGGGTGACCAGCTTTTTTACCTTTGGCCCAAACGTGAGATAATCAACTGTTCCATTAGGGCTAACCAATTTTTTGGTCAAAGATTCAGCATTGCCATTAGACGTGGCATCGTTGCCAGCCTGTTGACAGCTATATGGATGAATTTGTACATTTTAGTCAGAATTTTAAGTTTGTGCAAAGTTTGTAAAATATTCCTAAAAATTAAAACTGTGTCATATATTAAATGAAGATAAGTAAACGTGAATATATGGATCAGGTGTTTTTAAATTTTAGGGTTTGTCCCGCAGTAAATTGTAATTGTTTATAGTGCTTGTTTTCACCTATTTCAATTACAACCTGCATAATACAAAAACTTACAGTAGCTGTCGAACCTTGCGCTCCCCAGCCGGAAAGAGTGCATGATACTGTTTCAGTGAGACCAAGATTCGATGTCGGCAGATATGCCACTGTGCTCTCCAAGAATGGGTTTCCCAGCTGAAAGAAATTTATAATAAGAAGTCATTATGATTACAATTCTACTCGCCTTAATATGGTATATTGATGGTGGATGGCGTCTGTCAAATATAGATTTCACGGTTTTGAAAAATTATTATATCTTTTACTAAAAGGCAGTGCGAGAAAAATACGGCTATATCTATGAACTAAGTTAGAGATGTCAAACTAGTTTATGCCGTGGGCTTCACCGTGTTTTTAGTCGACATGTTTATACGTGCACCTTTCATTTGTATGGAAATATTAGTTCCAATTAAATTTGACAGCTATAAATTACGTGTCTTTCTCGTTTTATTAGAGAGAAAAAGATAGCAATAGCCTAAATTAAGTTTAGTTTGTGCACAACAGAATCGATACCATTTCCGATTTTTCTAACTTTAAGAATACAATTTAATCAAGCAAACTCACGTACAATAATGACGGCAATGTCGTTAGGTAATCGGCTGCTAGGTATAATGCTAGTATCATACTCCGGGTGTATGGTGATGTCAGCTATACGCCGAACGCGATCAACTGAAGTATCGTTGGTTAGATCCGCTGAGCCAGCGAATACTCTGTATCCAGCCGGAGCGATTGGTACCCTGCAAGACAATTATTTTAATCATTTTCGAAATCATCATCATCAGCCTATCAATATTCCCACTGCTGGGACACAGGCCTCCTCTCTATGAGAGGGAATGGGCTATAATCCACCACGCGGGCCCAGTGCGGATTGGTAGATACTCGTATATGTATACATGGGTCTCCTTGGCGCGAGAGAAGCAATGAGGCGGAAGGTCGTGTCGCAATCTTAAATTCACTGACAAACAACGTAAAGCCTAAACTTCTGGATCTAGAGTTGCATGAAATTCTGGACAGTTCAATGTGTAACAGGAATTTTTGAAAATTCACCCCTCAAAGGGGTAAAAGAGAGTAAAATTTTTCCATAAGGGAAATCCCATTGGTCTGACGACTTGTTCTGTATTAAACTATTATCTTAACACCTGTTGTATGAACCGTATTAATGTTACTAACATGTTATTACCGATGACGTCGAGGGTACAAGATGCAGTTGTCACTGCATGCTGAAGCGTGACCAATGCTCCTCCGCATCTGTGTCCTCTATTAGTAGATGGTGTTAGACCTATTCGTTGCAACGAAATCTGAAAGGTTGACAACGTAGCTATAATGTTTATTTACTTTAATTCAGATACTAATACTCTTAGCCGGTGTCATCCCACAGCTGGGCAAAGACCTCTCCTCACGACTGCCAGTTTTTGCGATTTTGGTCTAAAGTGGACCACTAGTTTTGGCCAACACACCTCGCCAACTTCTACTAGGTTTTAGACCAAACGAATTTCTAGTATAAAGGGTGTAAAAAAACCTCTTAACGAAGCCGAAAGGCACTTGTTTTCCCCGTCATTGCGATCATTTTTTTGTTCTACACCGTACCTGGGAACCTTCTAGTTACGGAGATATTGGGGGTCAAAGTTACAACTTTTTAACAAGTTTTTTTTAAGACTAAAATATAGTTTTTAATGTAAGAACTTTACTTTAAACACCTCCACGACCCCCGTACTATTTAATCGATCCATCAGCACAATGTTTTAGTGCGTTACATTGAGTTCTTCCACAAAACATGATTTTTCACCCCAAAAAAAAATTCGTTTTCCAGTAATAATTTTTACATAAAGTTACTTAGTTTGATGTACAGAATGCTTAGTTGACGACTTCGTGATGAGGTTGTTTACACCCTATATACAGGGTGGTGATTAAGTCAGTGCATCTCATATCCATTTCGTAGCTTTTCGCATGCACCGAAACAGTCTGCCTACAACAAAAAAAAAAACAAAAACAAATTACTAAACAACAGTATAGAAATTGGTTTTCTTTTAATTCTCGTATTGGACATGCGTTTCTTAGAGAAAATGTTTAATGTAACTTTTAGACTCACCGCCTTAAAGGAGGCATGTGATCGCCACACTGTATAAATATAACTTTTAGAAGAAAATATCTTGTACCAAACAATATCTATAGGTACTAGGTATTAAAATATCTATAATATCTACTTACCATATAAGGGAACTGGTTTTCTGTTGCTGGTGATCCGTTAAGTATTCTGTTTATCCCCTCGGCATATACAAAGCTGGTACATGTGACTGTTTATCAATATAACAATAGTTGTTAAATGCATTATATGTTATGCAAAAGAAGTATAGGTACCTAATATAAGCTGGTGAAGAGGCGGTCCAAAGGTGTATCTATCTACCTAGTACTTGTTACTTTACATAATTGTGTATTTCACAGGCAATTCATGTTATTTATGCATTTTGTATTTTTGTCTATCTATATTCAAGGGCTGAGATATTGAACGAAGGACTGGGTGAGAAATTGTGAAGTGTATACCACACTGTCTACACTTAAACAGTTTGTGTGCAAAATAACTCTTGGTCACGGGAAAAAAAAAGTTGCTTTTGTAACTGAGACGTGACTTGGAAAGTGACTCACTCGAACGAAACAAGTGACGTGTGCGCGTATAACTAGACGCAAGCCGTGTTGTTAGTCACTCCGCCCGAGGCCGTGAAAGTTTAACCTTTGATCGTCATTGTCACATATACGTGACAAGCAAGCACGTGCCCTGTAAGCCAACGACACAAATACATATGTGACAAAAAATGCGGTGCACTATAACACGAAATAAACAATTCAATAAGTTTGGAATCCCTATTTTTGTAAGGTATTTGCGGTAAAATTGTCGCTTGGCGTGGAGGGCACGCGCGTGCGTTTATGCTCTGGCGTTCAACTCCCATGATCACCCGATGAATGTATGGAGATTTTGCATTCTGACAGTCCATGTTGTGCTCGAGTGGCCTCGGGGAATTCGGCGGATAAAATCACAAGAGTATAAAGTAGATATAAAATATTTATTATCTAACAAATACTTACCAGAAAAACTCACAAAGACAAACCAAAACTTGTCCATGATTTTTGTTTATAGTCACAAAAGTTTATTAAACTAGCTCTAATATTTTTATTATCAAACCAAAATAATGGAACAAACTGCTATACGTATTGTTCACTGAGTTATGTTGGTTATCGCAGCGTTATCGTATAAGATATTAATTATATCGATATTTTTATCACATAAAAGAATAATACAGAAGAGGTACCTACCTAATGTAGTGTCAGAACATGGACATAAAAACTATTGAAAAAAACAGCTGTTTCAAAGTTCAGCTGAGCATTTATGTGCCCTTGAAATTGAAATGGCCTTTATTTTTTTTTTGTAATTGTCAACAAGAAGTTGTTGAGTTACCTCATCCCAGTGTTATTGGCAACGGTCTTCTAGTAATGTAATGTGGGGCTCTCTATTTTCGGCGAGATTGGAGGATCAGTGAATCAAACGTTGTGGACGAAAGTCTGCTAAGATGAGCTCTGAGGGGGGCATGAAAGTCCCTTCTGGTGGGTTACTGAAGCCTCCCCTTACTAACTTGGCGTTGGCCTCTCAGGGGCTGTACATGCAGACTGGGTTAGGGGTATTGTATCCATGCATGTGATGCATCACTTTTCAGCGTGGGGGTATGCTGCCCGCCTGGAGACGTAGGCCCTATCCTTGCCTCCCGACCCCATTATCTAGAACGCCTGGCGGCTTGACGAACATAATGATTGTATTCATTTAATTAAAATTTATTTTGAGTGTCTATAAATGTAATAAACGATGTTTCACTGTGAAAAAAAGGATGTGAGGCCCTAGCGCGCAGTGTAAACGTACCTAACGTAAATATGACTATTTTTAATCTAAAACTCAATTATCCCATAGAACTTTAGTTAAATAATTTGCAACAAGCACAACCAGAGTCATAAATATTAACACATTATTAAAATAATTATTACAATTATGCAAACTACATTTAAAAAAAAAAACAAAAAGGCCACCATGAGACTGTTATAAAATAAATAGTTGGTTCTGTTTATTTATGTAAGTCAGTATTTTGCTAACATACTTAAATTTTGGGGAAAATAGTCAATTAGTCTTTATGACAAGCAAGAAGATAGCTTCCTTTGTTAGAATAAAACAATTTATATTATTGACAAGTTTTATTTTGATCTGCAATATTACATTTAAATAAAATACACTACTGCTTTAGTGGTTTAAAAAACTTTTATTGATGACATTGACGGTTATAATTTTAACAATAGCGACCACTGCTAATACTGTCATTCCAGATTTGAAAGTGGGTGCTCCGGCTGGACAGGGTTCAGCCACAAGTGGTGGCTGTGTTGAAGGTTCAGGTCCAAGCTCAGGGATAGGTTGGGTGGCAACATTATATATCCATGTAGTGTACTTTGAGACCCGGGTATACAATTGAATCTTCAAAAAGTTGGTTCCACAAAGGTCGGCAAAAATACCCACAAGGCTACCGGCACAGACCAAAGGGCCGCCCTGATCACCCTGAAAATAAATTTACAATAAACAAAAATAAGTTAATGAGTATGAAATAAACTTTTTTTTTGTACAAAAGTAAGCCACATAGAATAATTGAATTAGTTTTAATTATTCTATGTTGCATGGTCTACCTATTCAAACACGAAATATTTTCAGATAATCATCAAACGGCTATAACGAAGCCATAGCAAAAAAAAATAAAAATAAAAAGTATTTTACGAAATTATTGTAATTCCAAAATTTCTTGAGATATTTTTCATAAAACTTTTACGACGTAGTAAACTAGCGTAATGGATGTTGAAAAATAAAGTGCCCGTTTTTATTTTGTGGATGAAGTTTTTTTTCTTTTCTTTTTCTCGTAAATAAAAGACAAAAATGAAATATTTTCGGAACCCTTGGGTATAAATGGTTTAAATTTTTAATTGTTATAGTTAATTATCTGGTTCATCGAATCCTAAACGGTGGACCACTACTTACGCCACACCCTGTATATGATTTTTAATTATCACGCTAATGTTCTCCGAGACTGTAGATCGGAGATTTTTAGAACACCCACACAGACTTTTAGCTGCTACTGCTTATATGCTTAGTGGAAAAACACAATAATTAAAACTTTACTTGACTGCTCCTGCTGCTCCGAGGTATAGCAGGATTAGGTCAAGGTTCGTTCTCAAATCATAATCATAAGGCTTATTATAAAGAATAACAACCTTACAAAAAAATTTACACTAGTATTTAGTTTCTATGAAGCTAAAGGATTATACACCCAATTAGTTACTCGGTATACAACAATAAATTCTGGTTGTTACGAAACCGAATTCACAATGAACCCCGTACTAGTTATTAACTGTATATTTCGGTGGGACCGGTTTCTTCGTTCTCAGTTAACAATATTATAATTGCCGATTTGAGAAAAAATAATTAGGATAAGCTACTTTTTAAATATTACAAATCAAAACTGTGGGTAAAATGTATCAAACATTCAAATTGTTGTTCAATGAGTTTTTTTGAATTTGTAGGTAGTAGCGTAAATTCACTTAGATAAGCAAAAATTTTAGATGTTAAGTTTGTTTTCAAATATTTTAATTGTCTTCTTGCTGCTTTATATAAGACGAAAAAAGATTGATTCTAAAAACAAAAAATAATTATAACATTAATCTAAACAAAAAATTAAAAGAATTAAAATAAAACTTTTTCTCCTTACTTTAACATGCCATACTTCGTGTTTTCTTGTACAAAATGTGTGTGTGTGTTTGTATGTGTGTGTGTGTGTGTATACGTGAGTGCGTGTGTCTGTATATGGGCGTGCGTGTGTGTGTGAGTCACATTATATCATCTCAAAATATTTTCCACTTCATAGTAATCTAGTTTTTTAAGAAATTCATCAATATACTTTTTACATTCGCGACAGCTTAGATCTCTTATTTTCTGTTTTTTGCTTATTTTATTATATAGGCTGGGGCCTAGATAATTTGGAAAGTTTTGAGCAAACTTAGTCTTACATTTGGGAGTATTATAAACTACATCTAACCTTCGCCTAAACCCGGAGTCAGGATTCATTTTGTGTTGTGCAATAATTAAAAGCTAGATAAATAGTTTCCGTACAGAAAGTACATTAGTTGCCTTATATAATAGATCAGTAGGATACCTGTAGTTTTTAAAACACATTACTTTGAGAAGCGCACGTTGAGCTCTTTCTACTACCAGTAAAGTAGTTTTTGACGTAACACCCCAGATAGTTAGACAGTAGCTTACAATAGACTGACAGAGTGAGTAATACACAGTAGTGCGTAATTGTATTGGACAAGCACTTCTGAGTATTTTAAAGATGTATATCAGTTTTCGTATACGGGCACTTAGTTTTTTGACTTGTTCTTTCCAGTTCAGATACTGATCAACAACAACACCGAGATATTTAGTGGAGGTCCTATTGTTAATACCGTAAGTCACATGTTAGTACGTTCTGACATTTATGTACTTTTATATCTATGGTGTTTGCTGGAGGCTGAGTTTTAATTGATGTGCTGAAGGAGATTTATATGGTTTTTTGGGCATTCAAAGTTAGCAAATTGTTATCAAGCCATGTTGCCACTGAGCGCATTCCATGATTTGCTATGCTAAATAGCATAGCAAATCAAGGAATTTATTATTTAGAGCCAAAACATGGGTGAATATAAATATATTCACCCATGTTTTGGCTCTAAATAATAAAACTGTGTCATCGGCAAATGTGACAATTTGGCCCTTGTTAGTAAAAAGGTTACACAGATCATTGATATAGACTAAAAAGAGTGTTGGGCCCAGCACGCTCCCTTGTGGGAGTCCATATACCATATCGACCTCTTGGCTATATTCATCTTTGATCTTTAGACTCTGTTTGCGGTTACTTAAATAATCCCTTAATAAAGCCAGCGGTATACCTCGAATTCCCATGCATTCGAGCTTAGCAAGGAGAATAGGAACGGAGACCGTGTCGAAGGCCTTGGCGAGATCCAGAAATATACCCAAGACTCTATCTCCACCATCCAAGCCATCAACAATAAAGGAAGTTAACTTATGCAGGGCATCACTGGTAGATCTGCCTTCCCTAAAGCCAAATTGACTGCACGAGAAAAATCCATTTGACACTAAATATTTCTTTAGTCTAGAGTTGATTAATTTTTCTAAGATTTTTGACAGACTAGGCAGCAAGGAAATAGGTCTATAATTCGACACGTTATTTCTGTCCATAGCCTTAAAAATTGGAACAGTAACAGACTTTTTGAGGGCCAGTGGAAAGGTCCCTGTGGTAAAACAGGTGATACAAATAATAGTAACTGGCTTTTTAGTGGCGTTCACTGCAAAAACTATGTTGTTATACCATCCCACCCCGACGAACCAGTATTTTTAAGATTGGAGACAATGCGTTTAACTTCGGTCTCATCTGTTGGGAAGAGCATAAACGAATGAAGCGGTTGCTTATTTAATTTTTAAATTTTTGCTAAGGTCCTTTTCATTTGTTTTAGTTCTAGATATAATTGGCCAAATCGGCTCCAACTGCAGCAAAAAAGTTATTTATGTGATTCAGTGAGCTTTGACTGTCTTGCTCTTTACATAAAAGGTCCACTGCTGACGTATCTGTTTTGCCCAAATTGCACATATCTTATAATGATCCCCACTTTTTTTAATGTTATTTTCACTATTTTCTAATTCGGTTTTAAAATGATTGTTTTTCAAATTTTTTAATAAATTATTACATGTGTTGCGATAACGTTCATATGTAATTTTTAACACCTCATTACCTGAATTCAATCTAAGTTTTTGGTGAAGTTTATCACGGTTTCTCATACAGCGACACAAACCTGGTGTTACAAACTATAGTTGTAGTTTTGTATTTTGTTTTGATAAAACAGTGATCGAAGCAGTTTGCCTCTCTAGTAGGAAAGGTATGTGATGCTAAGAGACCGTGTGAAGCCAATAAATTAATATAATCCAAAGATTGTCCATGCAACAACACAATACTTTTATATTGTTTAAATCAACGAGGCTGTTCTCCGGCCTAATCTACATAATAAAAATGATTTTATTGCTGTTCGTTTGTCTCGCTAAAAGTCGAGAACTGATACACCGATTTGGCTAGTTTTTGTTTTAAATATTTGTGGCAGTCCAGGGAAGGTTTAAACGGTGAGAAATAGTTAGGTAGTAGCTAGGATATCAAGTCGGAGGCCCATGGGCGGCATAAAAACTGACACCAGGTTAGGCACTAACCACACGATAAAGAAAGAAGTAGGTAAGTAGGTGGTAGGTAGGGAAAAGTGAATTACAGCTAGTACCTAATAATAATTTTTAGTTGTTACCCAGCATCCGGAGGCAGTTGAACTCCATGCGCACATCGTGTTTGATGATAATGATGACGATTCCGAAATACTTAAACGGCAAATGGATTCATCGGTCGTCGTCAGCATTGGTGCGTGCAGCAACCGTGGTGTACCCCACTATAAAAAACGTTGGAATCCAACAATGATAAATAATACAATAAAAAGTAGAAAAAAATAACGAACCTATTGGTCATCGAAACATACAAATAGTATTTGACCGAAAATTCGGCTTTAGCCACTGTAGCGCTCGCCTGGTTTAGCTCTAAATCCTGGGTTTTTTGATATTTGGTTGATTGGTTATGGTTTGGTTGTTGATTTCTTTAACCATTATGTTCCCAGACGTTCCCGAAAGGGAAAAGAACAATGGCTTTTTAATTGTGTCTGTAACTACGGCTCAGAAGAGGTTAAACTACCACGCCATTTTTGGCAAAATATCACACACTGATCCGCTCTACGGCATCGCGAAAATAGATCGAAGTTATGGTCAAAGCTGCTGAAAGTGAACGAGCTATTACAAATGCACGAGGCCATAATTTATATGAAGGACGGCAACACATTAGATACAGGCTATCTGCATTAATGGTGCCATTGGTGCTTCTTCATTTTGGAAACTTGACGCTTTAGAAGATTTTGTTTCGTACAATACTTGTTTTTATTGATGCCAACTATTGATAAATATAAGTTTTATGCGTGGGCGTTACTAAAATGGCCAGGATTCATACTTAAATATTAAATTCCCTTACGCAAAAGAAAAAAAAAACAACCAAGAGCGAGTCGGACTCGCGCACGAAGGGTTCCGTACCATTTTGTATACAACATTAGACAAAACGGAAAAATCACGTTTGTTGTATTAAATTAAAATAAAATAAATATTTAAGGGGGGCCCCTTAAATATTTATTTTATTTTAATTTAACAATTTATTTTTAAAGTGAATATACAACTAAGTATTCTGTGAATATTTCAAGCGTCTATCTGTTGCCGTTATTAATATCGAGCAAAAAACGGCAAAAAAATCACGTTTGTTGCAACTGCGGCTTTTGCGGCTCTTTTACCTTAGAGGCGATTTAGCTAATTGCTAAATTTTCACTGAGCTTTGCGATAGTTGTGACATGAGCAAAACTTGCCATTCCTCCTACGTTTCGCCAACTATGTTAAAGGTCCTATGTTATGGGGGCGAGCCTATTGTCATCAACCGGCCACAAATTCAGACTCCGTGGTTGCTACTGAGAAGTTCTTGATGGAAAAATTCAACAACACTTTACCCGACCCGGGAATCTAACCCAGGACCTGTTGCTCGGCAGTCGTGTTTCCGACCACTAGAGACTAGACTGAAGTCAGTAATATCTCGCTTGAAGAGTTACGGACACTGGACGCTTCAGTACATTATCTGTCTGACTTTGATGTCCGGAGCCACGTCCGCAAGTTGTCCGTAGTCCGTACCGCTATTACCAAACATTAATCGAGGATTCACGTATGAGAGTCGGAGACAGAAGCGGAGTTCCGTTACAACCCAAATACATACGCACTCCTACCGAAATCGGCAGTAAATTGGGAAAAAAACGAACGAACGCCTTATGGTGTAACGTTTTGTTATTTAAATGGCAAAAGTTTTACTTACGCGCCAGCCGGATACAGTGCATTCTACAATATCTGAGCCAATGTCTCTAATCGACAGTGGTGTCACTGTGTAGCTTAAGAACGGTGTGCCAAGCTGAAATAATTGTTTTGTATAAAGTTCATTATAATAACCAACGCATGTAACCTTAACAGCAATTCAGTTTGTTTACAAACAAAATTATTACTCACAATTATAACAGCAATGTCGTTAACGAACCAGTTATCGGGAAGAGGTAAACTTGTATTGTAGTCTGGGTGTATGGTGAAGTTTGTAATGCGCCGAATGCGATCAGCTGAAGTATCGTTGCAAAGAAGTACTGATCCAGCAAAAACTCTGTATTCGGCCGGATTTATTAAATTGAAGTTCCTGTAAAACAGTCCTAGTGTTAATGTTAACGATTTGGACTCTGAAAATAATTAATAGTTTAATTAAAGACTTCAGTAGAACTGACATTCCCCTCTGCAACGATAGCGCTCTCTCTTTTCATTTCTCCATTCAGCTGAAAACACTGTTTCCCCTAACTTCAATCTTTCTTCATTACTACCTCAAATTAGCAACTCTATATTTGGTAGTTCAAACTTAGTTTGAATTACTGTTGGAATAAAGTTCTAATCAGCTTGCACTACAAAGTGGTTACGTCAGTCACTGCGGGCCGAATAGTGCGAAATTAGTGTTTTTTTGCGATTTACAAAAAATCTGTTGATTGGACTAAAAAAATAAATATTATAAGACCTGCTATAGAGGTAGTTCAGTTAGTACAAAAAGTTTCATGATCTAATTTGAAGTATTTTATGATTGCCAGCGGTTTATTGTTCAGTTTAGAGGTAACTTTGGGTTTTTTTTCTATCGAGAAAATTTTATGGAATCGTGTTTTCGCCAAATATATGGCTTAACATTAATCCTTAACTTTACCATATATTTATTTAAAAATTAATGCTGCAGTATTTTAGGCGTAACGGAGGATCATGTTAAGCCATTTGAGGTAGTATAGGCCCTTAAATGGAAATTCGGCAGAGTTTTGTAATCTCAGTGACGAAATTTTAGCAGGTGTAGTCATTAATTATTAAAATATGTTTATAAAACTACACACATCAAAAATGTCTAGGGATCAAGCATTTTTATGCGGATTTCTTGAGATTGAGATGTGGCTTTGTAATAAATTTATGATTTTATAAATTTATATGGATCCTTTTTGGTGCATTTCATAATTTGAATCAGGAACTCTCAATCAAATTCGAGTAAAAGATGAAAATAAGCTGTCAATATTTTCCCTATAAAAACATACAACGCATTGAAGACATTATTAGTGCTACTGTTTCCCTACTACTGATTAAAACCAACGTTATTATGGAGCGGCGACGTCATTTAAGCAGGGAAGAAATGCTCAGAGCCGTAGGAATGATAGAAGCTGGTTCCCGGCAACGTACTGTAGCTTTAGCTCTGAATACAAGTCAGAGTGTTATCAGTCGACTTTGGACACGTTACCGAAGCACTGGTACCGTGGCTGAGCGCCATGGAGGACGGTATCGCTGCACCACACGGAGACAAGACCGATACATTCAAATCTTAACTCGAAGAGCTCCAACAATAACCGCCATGATGTTAGCCGTGAGGCTTCATCACTCTTCAGGGAACTTAATTAGCGACCAAACAGTCAGAAACCGCTTGCATGAAGTGAACCTTCATTCCCGAAGACCGCTACGGGTACCACCTATAGCAATGCACAATCGTAGGATTCGATATCAATGGGCTCTTGAACACAGAAATTGGGCAGAAGAACAATGGCGTTTCGTGTGCTTTTCTGATGAGTCTCGTTTTGGTATGAGACCGGATACAAGACGTATACGACACTGGAGAACCCCTGGACGCCAACAGCGATTAAAATCCTGCCAGGAAGTCCATCCTTATAGTGGTGGAACCATCATGGTATGGGCGGGTATTTGGATCGGCGGAAGAACTGAGTTGATTTGGATCAGAGGCAACCTCAACGCTCAAATTTATGCTGAGACGATTGTATCAGACGTCATCGTTCCTCTACAAGTGCAAATCGGTCCCTTATTTCAGTTAATGCATGATAATGCACGACCGCACACCGCAAGAGTTGTAAGACAGACTCTCGCCGCAGCTAACATCAATGTCCTGCCCTGGCCTGCTCAGTCGCCAGACTTGAACCCGATTGAGCATGCATGGGATATGCTACAGAGAAGAGCTCTGCCGAATATGGAGGGTATCCAGTCGCAAGAAGACCTTTTTTTGTTGTTGCAACGAACATGGGCGGCCATTCCACAGCGTGATTTGGATGAACTCATTTTGAGTATGCCAAACCGATGTTCTTGTGTTGTTAGTGTTCGCGGTAGAAACACGGATTATTAATTGTTTAAGTTACCCAATAAAATTTTAAAGAAAACTGTTATTTCAGTCTTTTTTTCGAACTTTAATGTTAGTGGTTCAAATGTCAAAAATCCCTTTATTAGGAAAATGGCAAATTTCTTTATTAATGCAAAGGTGACTTGGTTTATCGTTACTGTGACAAACGAAAACACTTTATTTGATGAATCCTTAAAGAAAATTTTAATTAATATCAATCAGGAGAAAAGTTATTGCAAAAATATATGTTGATCCCTAGATACTTTTGATGTGTGTATTAAAATGTATTAGCCAGTTTATTTAACATTACTAACGTTTGCTCACGGTCTGTGGTGGGGTCAAGGGTACAATATGCAGCTGTCAGTGCATGTTGCAGCGTAACCAACACTCCTCCGCATTTGTGTCCTCTAGTGGCAGTATGTATCTCACTTAACTGTTGCAACGAAATCTGAAAGGATATCAAAATTCAATATGGCATGCGGTGCTTACTTTTATAAGAAATGGTAACTCTAACTCATATAATATAATTATATTAAATCACTATTTTAAATATTTTACAGTTCTTAGAAAATTATATATATTTTCATAAATTTTCTTAGGCCTGTTGTTCACGGCGGCTTCAATTTATGATTGCTGTAAATGACGACAGGTGTATTTGTCACCTTGGTTGTGCCCACGTAATCGTCAACAATCGACATGCAGGCTACACAACGGCAACGCGGCAACGCAACAGTTCAATTTATTTCAAGGTGGCGGCAACATTCTCGGAGTAAAATGGCTGTGGTATGAGGATGGACAGACCGAAAGCCGAACAAGACGTATCTACAACATTAATTTTAGTAAATGCGAAACCGAAACACGTGTCTAGTATTTTTATGTAAAAAATCTAAATATATACAAAATTTTAAAATTGTATCATGAAAAATCACAAAGTTCTACGCTTGTTCTGTTACCTGGTTGTCCGTAAAAAAACGTGGTCACCTGTGCACCCGCGGCTTGTGTCACTATGATCTGTCAGTTGTGCGCGTATGATAGCGGTTAGGTACTTGTTGTCGCTCGGTGTCTAGCTTGTATTCTTTTTCAAATAATTTTGGGACAACAAAATATAACATGGTGTAAAAATTATTGGATTCGATTCAGTTGCTTATTCTGAACAAACTGTGTTCAGGTTTCGTTTAGGTGTATATACCTAGTGTTCCCAGTGTCCCAATAGTGTTCGTACAAACTTATTTGTACGAACATTATTGGGAGATTTGCCATGTGACTGTTAATTTAAGACAGATTTTGGTTTTCCAGTAATGCTACGGCTCCACCTGCGTGTTAACGTGTAAATTAGCACGTTAATTTAGGCGTTACGTAGATGTGGCCAACAGAATTAACTCTTAACGGCATTGTAACCTAAATGTAGTCAACGCGCATTTTTAATGCCTATTAAGGCATTAATGTTAATGGCAATGGCCAACTACTCGTTAATTATAACGAGTAGTTGGCCATTGCCATCAACGTTAACGCTAACCGAGATGTGGGAGTAGCATAATAAAAGAAATAATTATTAACTATATTTTTTTAATTTTAGGCTTATTAGTTTCGGAGTTTAGGACCCGGAATGGTTAATAATATTATCGTCTATTTTCTTAAATAACAACGATTCATTTTACCAAGTATAAAAAAACCTGAAGTCCTATTAACAACCCCTTTTATTTGATAAGTTAAATACAGTTTTAAACATTGTTTTTATTTGACATTTATAAAAATTGACGAATGGAAAGCGAGAGGAAGGCCGAAGAAAAGATGAATGATTGTGTGAGAAACGATATGAGGGAAAGGAGTAAATGATGCTGTGAGGACAGGGGAGAATGGAATAAGAAAAAGTGAGCCAAAAGAGAAACACATGAAATAAATAAAAGAAAATAAAAACAAAATGACTCGATTCACACTGGAATCGAACTCAAAGTCACGAGGTTGTAACCCAGCGCTCTGTGCCCCGAGACCTGCTGGCTTGTTGTAAATCGTGGCGAATTCGTAGATGTTATGCTGCTTCAACAGTTCGGTAATGTTCGGTCGGGTTCGATCGCCACGCTCGCCACGGTTTTTTTATTTGTTTTTTTTTGGTTTACCCGTGCCTATAGATCTTTCACATCAAAAACGTGTTGCGCCGCCGACCCTTAGTAGTAGAATGGGACAAGGGCAGAAAGAATATGATCATGATAAAAATCGACTCCCTTATTCAAAATTCATTTGTTTACGTAACACGTCCTTGACTGCGTCAAAGAAATTCAAACGTACGTGAGAATCATCATCATCATTTCAGCCGAAAGACGTCCACTGCTGGACATAGGCCTCCTAAGCTCAATTAAATCAAACCAAATAATCACACAAACCGTTTTCTTTTTGACTGAGGTCAGTTGCTAATCTTGGTTTTCATAATTATCTTTATCTAATCTCAAAACAATGTGTTAACGTTAGGCACTTTACTATTATAGTACCTGGGCGATCGAGCTCTGCTCGGGTGAAAATAGAGAGAAAACGAATTTTCCCAGATATGAGACCTAGTTATATCGATTTATTGCCTCCGTAAAACCCGATATTGCAACTTTCATTTTCGGAATCGCTAGAGTCGTTTTCGTGAACGTGATTTTATACAAATATTGCTTATTTACAAGTATGATAAAAGGCTAACGATAAAAGATAGTAGTATAATCCTACTACTATCTTTTATCATTAGCCGATCGATTTCGCGTCACAAAAGATAATTACTACGAAAAATTGAAAATACTGTGGACCGAAATAAAATAAATTCACACACAACTACTAACGGCCATTTTCAATAACTTACTAGCCGATTTCGGTAGGTTGCTATCTCTGTCTGTTTGAAATTTTGCTTACTTACCCGGTTAGAAACAAAACGTCACAGAAAAGAGTCCTTTGATTTTTCTATGAATCAAGTGACAGGTAGGTGACGCGGATAAGATATTGTTTTTCTATAGAAACACCGATTGTTACGGAAGTAGGCATATTAAACCTGCAGTAGTCGCGCATCTAAATGAGATAGGTACCATGGACTACATACGTAGTCCATTTTTAAATTGAAAAACTTAAAAATAACATTAACAACAACACAACAACATTAAACAACAACAACATGAAACTCATTTTACCTATGATACTGTCTTTACAAACACTGTCTGCCTTCTTAAATATTTTTTTTTTGTTAATAAGCTCTTTTCTATCTGCGAAAACTTTTAATTGGCCTTAATTTTGTTACTCTTAATCATGTGTAAATTTTTAACTGTAAGTTTTCCTAAAACTGTAAAATAAAATGAAATAAAATAACATTTTTTTATTTTACTTATGAAAATACAATCAGTACAGTTTTCTTAGCTAGATACCATCTTCTCTTCTCTTCTCTCTTCTTCTTCTTCTTCAACCCTTGGCCACCCAATGCTGAGTGTAGGTCTCTTCAAAATCTCTCCACTTTTGGCGGTTTTGTGTCATGGCTATCCAGTTTCCTCCGGCCACTTTAGTGAGATCGTCTGTCCACCTAGTCGGTTGTCTTCCCACGTTCCTCCGTCCCGTCCGTGGTCTCCACTCCAGCATTTTCTTTCCCCATCTTCCATCCAGTCTACGGCATATATGGCCCGCCCACTTCCACTTTCTTTTTGCTATCACTGCCGCTATGTCCGTGAGTCTCGTTCGTCTCCGTATTACGGTATTTCTCACCCGGTCATAGAGGGTGATGCCCAACATGGCTCGTTCCATAGCTCTCTGAGTGACTTGCATGCGGTGGAAAGTGTGTTTGGTGAGCGTCCAAGTTTCAGCCCCGTACGTCATGACTGGGAGGACACACTGCTCGAACATACGACGCTTTAGGTTTATGGGCACCCGCTTCGACTTGTGTACGTCGAACAGCTTACCGAAAGCACCCCACCCTAGTTGGATACGGCGCATGATTTCGCGGTCTTGTCCGCTCATTACTATACTCAAAGTCTGTCCCAAGTATACGTACTCCTTGACTTTTCCTATTTGCTGGCCATTCACTAGAATGTGATCAATGTCGTCATCACAACACATTATTTTTGTTTTTGCGGCATTCATTTTTAGACCGACATTGAGTGACACGTCATACAGATCTTGTACCATGGCCTGCAAATCCTCCACGTTGCTGGCAAAAACGACAATATCGTCGGCAAAGCGCAGATGGGTTAGCCGTTCATCATTAATGTTTAAGCCTCTATTAGACCAGTCGAGAAGCTTAAATACATCTTCCAAGCAGGCTGTGAAGAGTTTAGGTGATATCGTATCTCCTTGCCTCACCCCTCTTTCAACGCGTACTAGATTTGTAAGCTCGTGAAGTTTAACTTGTAAGGTAGCCGCACGGTATACTTCCTTTATTGCCTCTACATATCTGGTGTCTACCTGACATCGTTTGAGCGAGTGAATGACTGCCCAGTGTTCAACCGAGTCAAACGCTTTTTCGTAGTCGATGAACGCCATCACTATAGACCTATAGTGATGGCGTTAAAATAATGAAATAATCAACCGACCGGTTGTACTCGTTACACTTCTCAATTATTTGTCGTACTGTGAAGATGTGGTCTATTGTTGAGAACCCACTCCTGAACCCTGCCTGTTCCACTGGTTGTGCTGAGTCTAGTCTGGTGGTAAGACGGTTTGTGATGACTTTGGTGAAAAGTTTGTTTATGTGACTAAGTAACGAAATGGGTCGGTAGTTGCTCAGCTTGGTGTTGTCTCCTTTCTTATGCAAGAGTATGATGACCGCATTCTTCCACAATTTTGGAGTTATCCCCCCGAATAGCACTTTATTATAAAGTACTTGCAGTTGTTTGAGTACTGGTCGACCCCCAAGAAAAAGTTGTTCGTACGTTCGTAGATAACATCAATAAAACATAATCACAACCTCTGTGTCATAATTGGTAATAAAAAAAAAACTTATCTAAACTGTCACAAAAATCAGGTTTAGCTCTAATCGAGATCACAACGACGCCTCAATCGGTGCAGCTTGTCGATTGTTCATTTTTTAATAAGAATTTTAAAAAACAGAACATAATAAAATACAGCTCAGTTCGAATTAGGATTTGCGAATTTTAATATTAAATAAAAAAAAACCGAGAAGAAAATACTTACGTAATTACGTTTGTAGTCCAGGATCTTTGTGGAGCTCTCGTGACACGTCCGCACAGAGGTATATTAATCTTTAGCACTGAGTGTGTCTATCAATTATTCATTTAAAAGTAACGCTTCTATAAGCGTTACTTTTAAATGAATATATATATAAATATAACTCACTTACCTGTAACTGTTGGTTAACCCTACCAGTAGTCGCGAGGACTACATAGACTATTTTTAGAGATTTTTTTGATTTTGTACCAGTGGACTACCTATGCAGTCCTCGCGACTACTGGTAGGGTTAACCAACAGTTACAGGTAAGTGAGTTATAGAAAACGGCCGTAAAGAAACATTTTGTTTTAAATCCAATTTACTTAAGTTTTCACACGCCGTGGGGAACACGAGACAATCGGAGATACGGGGTAATCGGGAGAACTACCCTACTTGACGTGTAACAAAACAAGTTAGATCCTAATTTGTGACCGCATCGCTCCAAAAACTTTTATTGCATAAACAGATCGGTTTTTCAGATGATCGATCTAATTTTTAACGATATTCAAATACAAATTTTAATGGGAAGTTGGTTCAGTTAATTTATTTGTATGTATTATATGTACACACATCAAAAGTATCTAGGGATCAACATATATTTTTGCAATAACTTTTCTCCTGATTGATATTAATTAAAATTTTCTTTAAGGATTCATCAAATAAAGTGTTTTCGTTTGTCACAGTAACGATAAACCAAGTCACCTTTGCATTAATAAAGAAATTTGCCATTTTCCTAATAAAGGGATTTTTGACATTTGAACCACTAACATTAAAGTTCGAAAAAAAGACTGAAATAACAGTTTTCTTTAAAATTTTATTGGGTAACTTAAACAATTAATAATCCGTGTTTCTACCGCGAACACTAACAACACAAGAACATCGGTTTGGCATACTCAAAATGAGTTCATCCAAATCACGCTGTGGAATGGCCGCCCATGTTCGTTGCAACAACAAAAAAAGGTCTTCTTGCGACTGGATACCCTCCATATTCGGCAGAGCTCTTCTCTGTAGCATATCCCATGCATGCTCAATCGGGTTCAAGTCTGGCGACTGAGCAGGCCAGGGCAGGACATTGATGTTAGCTGCGGCGAGAGTCTGTCTTACAACTCTTGCGGTGTGCGGTCGTGCATTATCATGCATTAACTGAAATAAGGGACCGATTTGCACTTGTAGAGGAACGATGACGTCTGATACAATCGTCTCAGCATAAATTTGAGCGTTGAGGTTGCCTCTGATCCAAATCAACTCAGTTCTTCCGCCGATCCAAATACCCGCCCATACCATGATGGTTCCACCACTATAAGGATGGACTTCCTGGCAGGATTTTAATCGCTGTTGGCGTCCAGGGGTTCTCCAGTGTCGTATACGTCTTGTATCCGGTCTCATACCAAAACGAGACTCATCAGAAAAGCACACGAAACGCCATTGTTCTTCTGCCCAATTTCTGTGTTCAAGAGCCCATTGATATCGAATCCTACGATTGTGCATTGCTATAGGTGGTACCCGTAGCGGTCTTCGGGAATGAAGGTTCACTTCATGCAAGCGGTTTCTGACTGTTTGGTCGCTAATTAAGTTCCCTGAAGAGTGATGAAGCCTCACGGCTAACATCATGGCGGTTATTGTTGGAGCTCTTCGAGTTAAGATTTGAATGTATCGGTCTTGTCTCCGTGTGGTGCAGCGATACCGTCCTCCATGGCGCTCAGCCACGGTACCAGTGCTTCGGTAACGTGTCCAAAGTCGACTGATAACACTCTGACTTGTATTCAGAGCTAAAGCTACAGTACGTTGCCGGGAACCAGCTTCTATCATTCCCACGGCTCTGAGCATTTCTTCCCTGCTTAAATGACGTCGCCGCTCCATAATAACGTTGGTTTTAATCAGTAGTAGGGAAACAGTAGCACTAATAATGTCTTCAATGCGTTGTATGTTTTTATAGGGAAAATATTGACAGCTTATTTTCATCTTTTACTCGAATTTGATTGAGAGTTCCTGATTCAAATTATGAAATGCACCAAAAAGGATCCATATAAATTTATAAAATCATAAATTTATTACAAAGCCACATCTCAATCTCAAGAAATCCGCATAAAAATGCTTGATCCCTAGACATTTTTGATGTGTGTATTTCGCTAACATAATTTTTGAAGAGAATTACATTATGAGGAAAATAGTGTATAATACAAGCAAGAAGATAGTTTCCCTTGTTATAATAAAACAAGTTAAATTATTGAAATGTTTTATTTTGATTTGCATTTTTACAATTTGACAGATAGCAACCACTGTATTAGAGCTATCTAATAACCCAAAGTTTAAAAACTTTTATTACAAAACATTGGCGGTTATAATTTGAGCAATGGCGACTACAGCTAACACTGTCATTCCAGGTTGGGCAATAGATGCTCCACCTGGAGCGGGCGCAGGTGAAGTCCCCGGCAGAGTCACTGGCGATGTCGTCGTTGAAGATTCAGGTCCAAGCTCGGGTAAAGGTTGGGCGACGACATGATCTATCCATGTGGTGTAATTAGCTACACGGGTATACACGTCAGGGAAACGCCATCCGTTGAAGTCGATAAGAATACCCAGAAGACTACCGTGGCAGACTAACGGGCCACCGTCATCGCCCTGAAAACAAATTTAAACAAAATAATATATTGATCGGGATTGGACATATTATGTGTGGATGTAAATATTGCAAGGAAGGACGGTTTCCATGCGATTGTGCGCAAAATGGTAGAAAGTGCAAGACAACTTTAGTCTGAGAAGTCGGTGCCATGGTTAATTATTTTTACCACCGGCTTTCAAAAGTCAAGTTAATTTGTCGTTTCTATAGCAACAACAACCAATACGTAGCAATAAAAGATTGTATTAGGATTACCCGAGATTTATAGAACACCTACGTCAATTGTGGGGCAAGTCATTACCAAACACCACGCCAGACAGTCAAGGCTTTTAGCGGGTAATGATTAATTCTTAATGGAAAAACTCTATCAATATAACTTGACTCGAATGCTTCTGCTATTCGTAAGTTCGATCCCTGTGGCTGTTCCTTGTGCTATTTAACTGAATTGTTACCACAGTTGGCTTAGCTTCTTGTCCTGGGGTTTCATCAATCCCACACACCATGCTCGATGTTAATATTGAAGCACCGAGATATGTACGGCACCTTGTTTCATTCATCGCCGTCATTGGTGCATAAAGCAACTGTGTATTCTTCTATAACAAATAAAATTACCATTTTGAGTTATTTGTAAAAACACACATGGATTATTTTTAACATATAGATACACATACATTCTAGGCATGTAATGGAGGTGCAGATGTTAAAAGCGCTCTTGCTTCGGGAAAACGAAGGTTAACTAACGAATGCTGAGGTGGTGAAAAGAAAAGAAAAGGTGATATTTATTCGAGAAAGAACGACATTAATATTTTCCGAGCTGGCCACCTTGCACATACAAGGCACTCATTCCCACACAATCCAATCAATCTACAAAGCCGGTTCCATAAAAAGAAACGGCTTTTTTCAACCCAAATGTGGATTTTTATCAAGGCCCATATTATGCCTTAGCAACATAATAATATCAAATGTTGACCATTGAAGAGAGAGGAGGCGCCAAACACCACTTTGAATTGAAAAGTGCCAAAGTTCGTTTTTTTTTAAATAATGACTGAACAGTTTGCTGTGTGATAAATGTATGCAAAGATTATAATAACATGATTTTGTCAAAACTGCTTTGTATGCAAGTTGTACAACTATGAATAAGGTATAGTTATTTGAATGAGAGAAGAATAACTTACGCCCCAACCAGTGAAAGTGCACATAATCGGATCTACGCCAATGTCAGTAATCGACAGTCGTGCCACTGAGTTGCCTGAGAACGGTGTGACAAGCTGAAACAATTTGATAAAAGAAGTTAAAATAGATTATCAACGCTTTTGCTTTAACAGCAATTCAGTAAACAAACTTTCTACTTACAGTAATAATAGCAATGTCGTTATTGAACCGGTTATTGATTTGCCAAATCCCGATCAAATCAAACTCTGGGTGTACGGTGACGCGAGCAATACTGCGAATACGATCAGCTGAAGTATCGTTGGACAGGAACACTGATCCAGCAAAAACTCTGTATTCAGCCGGAATGATTGGCTGCATTCCCCTATAAAACATAGTGTTCATGGTAACGATTTGGCTCTGTAGAACAATTTATCGTTTCATAGGCTAGTTTCCACCATCAGTAAATTGCAAATCTATTTAGTCCGTCAGTTATAGTATTGGAAAATAATGGACACGTATTTTTTGTTTTTGTAAATCAATGAATAATGACAAAGATAAAACGTATCAAAACTCGAGAGTGGCGGCTCGTGGCGTCACAACGCTCTAAAACGTATATCACAGGCCGCGGCGTGACGTACTGAGAATTTTAAAAGCGTCGTTCTAATTTATTTATTTATTTATTTATTTATTTATTTATTAAACTTACACACTATCTTCACAGGATGACCCCAATACAATAGTGGTTAGCAAACACACACCAGATATATAGTAAAACACCTTACGGCTAATACTTAAAAAACTAAACTTAAAAAATTTGAACAACGCAACACTAAAAACAATAAACTAAAATAATTAAATTATATGTACCTATACTATTCTTTTTTATACTGCTATAAAATCATAACCTAAACATATTTAAAAAAAAAAAAAAATAAATAAAATCAGACAACACAGAAAATTAATATTTAGATATAACTGACAAAATTCAACAAAACTCTTGCGAATTCACTCAGATTGCACGAGAATATGTCAATCCGCTCATGCACTTCGTTCAGTACACCTATTGTACGAGTGAGGGGTGTTTTTGACAGCAGGTTGGTTCTGGCAGCAGGCACGGCCAGCAGTGGCGGCCGCCGCCGCCTCCACACGTACCGGTCCGGCACGCACAGCTTCAGGTGACGCAGCACACCCGGGTTGTGTGCTACTCCACGCAGGACCTTTAGCGCATACGCCGCTAGTGTAAACTCCCTGCGCACTCTGAGTTCATTGTACCCCACCATACCCAGTACAAACAGTGTAGGATACATCAGCGGGTAAAATGGGTACACCCCATAAAGTTTGAAATACAAATGTCTTGTAAATTTATTCTGCACTCGCTCCAGCATGACATTGTATTTCGCTTCATGAGGAGCCCAAATCACCGCACTGTGTTCCAAGTGACTCCTTACCAAAGCGTCATACAGCACCCTGAGCGTAGTAACGTTAGTGAATCCCTGCGACTGTCTCAGCACGAAACCCAGGTTTCTGTACGCCTTCTTGCAAATCTTAACTATATGATCCCGGAAAGTTAGATCCGGGGTAAGCAGTACTCCTAGATCTCGTACCTGAGACACTCGCTGCATCGGCGCTTCCTCTACTTTGTATTCGTAGTCTAAGGCAGTCTTCGCTCGCGTAAATGTCATCACTGAGCATTTCGCCGTGTTGAAATAGAGTTTATTTTTATGGCTCCATTCTACCACTCTATCTATGTCTTCCTGCAATTTCTCACAGTCCGACCCAGCCCTGACCTCGAGCAGCAATTTGAGGTCATCTGCAAACAATAAACATAAACTATGTTTGACTACGTCTGGTAAGTCATTTATCATTAAAATAAATTCGAGAGGACCCAAATTGCTGCCCTGGCTCACGCCTGACCTTGTGTAGTATGGCTCGGATTCGAACCCGTTGTAGTCCACGTACTGCCGTCGGTCTTTTAGGTAGCTGGCGAAGAACTGTAAGAGATGCTGAGTACAGCCAATTTTTGCCAGCTTCATTAGCAGTACATCATTGTCGACGGTATCAAACGCCTTCCTAAAATCAAAATATGCCACGTCTACCTGTACACCAGCATCGACGGCCGACACCACTCTCGCCATGAAGTTTAGCAGATTAATATAATCTTCGTCAATTATGGTTTACGTAACAAACGAAAAAATACGTGTCAAATACGTTTTGATAATCTAACTGACAGACTAATAAGATTTTTTCAGGACACAAGCCTATTGAAGGCTTTGGCGTTCGTGCAGCAGTCTCCTCAGGAACGATGGTGATCTCCTCATTACTCAATTCATATGAAAAATAGCCGCATCTGCCTTCAATTTGATAGTATTTACAGTGGTGTCAAGGGTATTTTCGAAAATAGCCATGGCTAGAATGGATTGTATAGCTCTACATATACTGAAAATTCTTGTAGATAGTTTTACAATCTCAACGACTTAATGTCAGCAGGAGTAGTAGTTTAACCAGAAACAAATCTTTATAAAACTTTTATAACATAATAGCCAGTTTAATTAACGTTACTAACGGTGGTGGACTGAACTTGTCGAAGTCAAGAATGGAAAATGCAGATGTCACAGCATGCTGCAGCGTAACCAATGCTCCTCCGCATCTGTGTCCTCTAGTGGCAGTATGTATTTCACTTAACTGTTGCAACGAAATCTGAAAGGATATCAACAGTCGATATAGCTTGCTGTGCAACAACTCAAATAGTATAAGATAATTACTATTGTAATAGGCATGATGACAGTATCAAAAAATTGCAAATCTATTTAGTCCGTCAGTTAGAGTATTGGAAATTAATGGACACGTATTTTTTGTTTTTGTAAATCAATGAATATTGACAAAGATAAAACGCATCAAAACTCGGGAGTGGGGTCTCGTGTCGTCAGAACTAGGTAAAAATTATACCTAGGCGTGACGTACAGAGAATTTTAAAAGCGTCATATCTTAATTTTGGTTTACGTAACAAAAGAAAAAAAACCGGTCAAATATTTTTTGATAATCTAACTGACGGACTAACTATTTTTTTTTTGTCGTCTCGCCTATTATTTACAGTTTATGCAGTTCTTGGAAAATGGTAAATTTTCATCTATTTTATTAGGCTTATGTCCATGAAGTGGCGTCATTTGACGACAGGTGTATTTTGCATCTTGGTTTTGCCCACGTAATCGTCAAACAATCGACATGCAAGCTTCACAACGGTTCAGTGTCGTTTCCTTGAAAGAGTTTCAAATGACGTCGACTCAGCCGCTCCGTGGATGTGTCCACGGAGCGGCTGAGTCGACGTCATTTGTACCTACGTAACATGCAAGCAAGCGTAAAATTATGATATCGTGCTTATGACGTACAGCTCACGTGGCTTGTCGACTGAAAAAATCTAATTAGCCGACACGATACGACGCTTTTAAAATTCTCAATACCTCACGCCATGGTATAATTTTTTGTGCGTTCTGACGTCACGAGTCCCCCCCCACTCTCGAGTTTTGTTGCGTTTTATCTTTGTCAATATTCATTGATTAATAAAAACAAAAAATACGTGTCCAATATTTTCTAATATTTTAACTGACAGACTAAATAGATTTGCATTTTTTTATACTATCGTAATTCCTATTGTAGGCCTGAAACTTCAATTTCGATTCTTTAGATTCAGAACACATAGACTGTGACAGACGGACAGACAGACACACGAGTAATCCTATAAAGGTTCCGAATTCATTTTTACCACTAATTAAACACTAAACAATTTCAAAAAGTATCTGAAATATTATTAAAACAAAAATTACCATATACGGAAACTGGTTTTCAGTGGCAAGAAATCCGTAATTTATTCGGGTTGGCCCTTCAGCATATAAAGAGGTCGTGCTTGACACTGTTCATAAAAATAATCATAACCAGGAATATTGTCACAGTGTTCATAAAAATTATCAGGATTATTGTCGCCTGACATAGACCACTATGTCATACACTAATGGGTCTATCACCAGATAGAACGATCAGCGCACCGCGTACTGATAATTGATGTTACCATTCCGCATGACGATAACCTCGTGAAAGCTGAGAAAGAGAAACAAATAAAATATCTCGACTTCAACACGAGGTACGCGACATGTGGAATTTGAACTCGGTTATCATTGTGCCAATTGTCGTAACGGCCAATGGCCTGATGGTCAAGAGCCTCGACGACCATCACTCGAAGCTCTCCTTAGGCGTTTGGATCAAGGGCCTGATTCAGAAGGAAGTACTCCTCGATACGGCTCGCATTGAGAGGAGGTTCCTGTCTCTGCAGCCCTATCCGCCGGTGGCTTGGACCCTGCTCCCGACACCGGCGGACCTCTAAATTTTTATATTTTTAAGAATTTAAAAAAAGTTAGAAACAGTATAAAACATGTATTCGTTGAACATTTATTACAAAACAACATAATATTCGTTATTAAATTAAAATAACCAAAAGAATCTTACTTAAAAATAAACTAAAAAATGTGTCAAAAAACTCGTTCTCAACACTGATAGGCGGCGTTGCTTCATTTGAAATTTATTCTATACTAATCCTACTAATATACATACTAAATACGAAAGTTTGTGAGGATGGATGGATGGATGGATGTTTATTACTCTTTTACGCAAACACTACGACACGGATTATGATGAAATTTGGAACACAGATAGTTTATAACCTGAATTAACAAATAGGATACTTTTTATCGAGGTAGTGCAATCCCGTGGGTCAATTACCGAATTTCAAGCGGGAAAAGCCGCGGGCATAAGTTAGTATGCTATATTTTCGAGCCGTTTGCGTTTGAAACTCTGGCACTCCGTAGGGTCTGTATGCTCACAGCCTTTTTAAGCAAAGTTCAAAACGCTTAGTTAAAACTTCTTGTGAACTAAAGGCTGGCTTTTACCTCAGCCAGAGGCTTGTCATATAACGTGGCAACGCCGCCAGTCTCTTGAGGATATTACCAATTGACAGCGTTGATGAGTTCTTTGACGCTATATTTTAGTTCAAAATTTGATTGTAAATATGGGGATTGTAATTTACTTAGGAATTAAATAAATTATTATTTAACAAATACTCACCACAAAAAAAAACTAGAAATAGACACAAAAACTTATCCATTTTTTAAATGGCAGAGGGCCAAATAATAAAGAAGAAAATAACTAAGCTCAATTAAATTAAGCCAAATAATGTCACAAACTGCTTTATTTATTGACTGAGCTGTAGTTGTTAGTATTGGCTTTCTATTATTATCTTATCATATTGTATATCTTGTATCACTAAATAAGGTATTATCATCAGGTTCTTTACTTTTTTAAGCGGTTAATCCTTTACAATATCGTGCCACAAAAGATGATCACGTAGAAACACTGAAAAATCTGCTGACTGAATGACCATAGTCCAAACTGACCGAATGACCTTAATTCGAAATAATAAATTAATGGTATTACATATTATAATAAAATAGTAGGAACCGTAGGTCTGTACATTGAACCAATTTGCCAAAAAAATTGTGAGATAAAAAAAAAATTCCGAAACTACTGAACAGATTTTCTTGGAGTCTTCATAATTAGATTTTGCTTAGAATTGAACAACATTAGGTCCTTGTTTCATTCAAAATGGTAGCCAGGAAAAAAAAAAACTTAAATTATATCAATGAAGTTTTTCGAACGTTTTGTTCACCTTTTTTATTATTAAGTTATTCATAAAACTATCCTATAAAAACTATTTCATGTTTAAAAGATACACAAAACCAATAAAAAAAAACATGAAGAAAACCATAGTTTTGGTGAAAAGGCGAGATCGAGACCCCCAACAAGCAAAAAAGTTTACCACCGCGCTCGATAGATGGCACTGTTTATTTAATCGCGGTGCTTAGATTCTTGGCGTGGATCTAGTTAGGATATCGTCCGAGTAACGTAATCGCTGACTAATGCAGCGGATGCGCCCGTGCGTCATGAATAAACTGCACAATTGCAGAATTGCAGATTTTAGTAATAAGTTTTAGTTAATAGAAATAATATAATTGTAAATCAGTCTTGTAGAACATTTTAACCAATAAACATTGTTTTAATTCAAATAAATATTTTTTTTAATAATAATTTCGTTCGCCGTAACTTAACTGGCGCAGTCGGTAGGATCGCGACACTCTACTTCGAATACAACTCTTCGGTAAGAGTGAACGGTATCTATCGTTATCTTCGCGATCACAAATTCGAATCTACGAAGGCGAACAACCTGCGGGAGTTCTGGAGAATTGGGAGTCCTGCTGTCCTACAAGGCCCGGCTAGAGATGCAGAAGATACTGTGGTGAGTGCTTGTTGTATACCCAGTTTCCTATGCTATATTTCCTGCCGTATTCTATAAATGTTATCTGTGTTTTGTCTATAGGCTAAAATCGCTATAGGCAAATTACATTAGTTATAGGAGTTTATTATATTCAGCTGAATTTAGGTGCTATGTATGCGTGCTAAAATCGCGGTATACATTTCGCATTTTGTAGCAATTCATTCTGTGTCATATTTACTTGCTTACGTATGCGCTATAATCACTATCCGTAAAACATAATTAAAGTAACTTCAAGCTAACTTCTTAGAGAGTAGGCAGTGTCAGGTATTATACATAATCTCAATAATATCTTAAAGTGATTTAGAACTAATTTGTTTTGTATTCCTATTTTACAATATCTAAAATCACGATGGCTATGGCAAGCATCGACCTAGCGACTTTCAGGTTCGTTTCAGAGCTGTTGCCAAAATACGATGGCAATCCTAAAACATTAAATTACTTTATTAGAGAAGTTGAAAATGTGATGCTATTACTGGATCCACAAGTTAGGGTGAATCCCGCTATTGTTAGTTTAATCAAAAGCAAATTAAGCGATTCGGCGATCAGTGCAATAGCTTCCGAAGAAATAGTTGATAGCTGGCAAACAATTAAGGCTGCGTTGACGCGTAGATTAGGCGAGCTGCGTAACGAAATACAGTTGATGCAAGAACTAACGCGTTTGCGTCGTAATAAAAATGAAGACGCCGAGACGTTTGGTAAACGACTAAGGGAAATTCTAGACATTCTAAACGTAGTAGGTAGGCATACAGATAAGTCGTACTATGAGAGTATGGTCATAGATCAATACGTTAATAATTTGGACTTTCACGTCTCCATTGGCGTGCGAATTGCACAACCTACGACTCTTGAAGCAGCCATAGTAACGGCTAGACAGGAGGAGGCACGTTTGGCATTCAATAGACTCAATAATAGTTTTAATGCACTTTCGATCCAAAACAAACCAAAAGAAATACCCAAGCCAAACCAAACGGTACCCCAAAATAATAACTTTGCCCCGCGTAATAGCTGGAACATAGATCAGAGACAACAGAGGGGTCAAGGCACACCCCCGGGAAGACCCGCTTCAGGTAACGTAAGACCTAGTGGTTTTGGTACTGTCAGAAACCCAGGTAATTTTAGGCCTCAGCCGAATATACCTCGCCAGCAGGTGAACCCGCCGCAAAAGGTGTCTGACGTCACCATGAGATCGGTAAGCAAGCCCGAAACACCACGTTTCGCTTCCGAAGAAATGTTTTATACACAGCACAACCAAGACCAGTGTTACCCTGACCACGACGCCTACTATGAAGGTGAGTATAATAATAATTTACAACATAATGGGGAAGACTACAGCTACACTCAGGAGATGCCTGTGGAGGGACTAAACCATCAGGATTTTCCCCAGAACGAGGACCCATTGAACCACGGCTAGTAAAGACGGTTCACCTCAACAACCAAGGTAAAGACCATCTTCCTTATATAGAATTGCCGGAATTTCAAGGTAAATTTTTATTAGATACTGGAGCTTCGCGTTGTATGATATCACCTGACGTAATAGCCGGTACTAATCTTGAACACTGCGTTGAGCGCGAACCATTCCAAGTGAAAACCGCGCATGCTGTTACTTGCCATGAACATGTTTCTGTTTTACCGTTACCCCCACAGTTTAAGACAGACATATATCATAAATTCTTACTTTTCGATTTTGACCCTTTTTTTTTTTTTTTTTTTTTTTTCGGATGGGAAATCATCAAATGACTTCTCCCGCTCTGGGCGGAGCGGGAGGGAGTGTCAGACTTATACTGACTAAAACCCATCCATGTTCCTTCATCGCCCTTTGTGTTCCGGGGCCACGGTATCTCTTTCGAACAGTCCCGCAACCTCGGCAGGCATCGGTCCTTGCGGACCCCTTCCTTTTTGCTGACTCTCTTTGAGGCGCGCGTGGAACACGAACGCGCCGTCGACACGGCCTGTCGTCATGAGACGGACGGACGGCGAGCTAGCCCATAGCCCACCGTCCACAGGCCCGCGCCTACGGTGGCCGGGGGCCACGTGGTGGCCCCCGACGCCCGGGGCGTCTCCCGCGGCGGCCGGGACGCTGTGAGGTTCTCTCCCTCTCACGTTCCGCCACCTCCTTCTCTAGCATTACTGCTTCGCAGAAGGAGGTGACGGCGTCCCATTCCGTCTCGCTCCGGACCATGGCTTGCACCAGGGCCGGACGCGAGAGGTCGCCGCCGCCAATCGCCACTTCGAGGACACGGCGGTGCTCCGCCCACGCGGGGCACACCTCCACCGTGTGCTCCACCGTGTCCTCCGGTCGATCCTCGCAATGGAAACACCCGGGCGTTTCCTCCCGCCCGATTCGGTGCAGGAACCTCCCGAAACAACCGTGTCCGGTGAGGACCTGCGTCAGGCGGAAGGTGAGGACGCCGTGGCGTCTCTCAAGCCACTCCTCAAAGAGGGGACTTACCGCCACTATCGTGGCGTGCCCTGCACGGGGTTGCGACAGTCGCTCTCTCCATGTCGCCATGAGATCCCGCCGGAAGTCTGTCCGCTGCGCGACAATTTGCCGCGGCAGCGGAGTTTCCCCCCGGCGTAGCACCTCCGCGCGCCATTCGTGCAGGCGCGCGAGGACAATTGCCTCCAGATCCCATGGCGGCAATCCGGCAAGGAGGCACGCCGCCTCGCGGGCGATCGTGCGGTACCCACGGGTCAGCCTTACGGCTACCACCTTTTGGGGCGCGTTCAGGTAGTGGGCTGCACGCAGCCTCAAGGAACGCGCCCACACCGGGGCCCCGTAAAGGGCCATGGACCGCACGACTCCCGCGTAGAGCCTCCGGCAGGAGGCGTTTGGCCCCCCCAGGTTGGGCAGGAGCCGCCTGAAGGCAGCCCCAGTCCGTTCCAGTTTGGGGGCCAAACGTCGGAAGTGCTCCACGAAGTTCCACCGGCTGTCGAGGACGAGTCCTAGGTACTTTAAAGTCGACTCGACACCGATGGATACCCCTCCTACCGTGAGTAAGGATCCCGGAGGTGGCGCATTCCGAGGCCCATGAAAGCACATGGCCTCAGACTTGTGCAATGCCACCTCGAGACCCAGTTGCCGGATCCTCTCAACGACAATCGCAACCCCGCGTGTCATGATTTCGGCCGCCGCCTCGTGCGACCCCCCCTGTGCCAGCACCAGCGTGTCGTCTGCATAGCAGACCACGCTGACGCCGCTAGGGAGGTCGGCGCGCAGCACCCAGTCGTACCCGATGTTCCACAAGGAAGGCCCTAGAACCGATCCCTGTGGAACACCGCACGACATTTCTCGCCGTTTCCATTCTCCGCTGCGACCGGGGTAGATGACGGCTCTGTCCGTCAAGTAATCCCCGACCACACGACGGAGGTAGGTCGGCACCCGGTGATACCGGAGTGCCTCCCTAATGCAGCTCCAGGGCATGGAGTTGAAGGCGTTGGCGATGTCAAGAGACACCGCCAAGACAACCCCACCCCGGGACACCGCATCCCCCGTCGTGAGGGCTCTCACGCGCATGATGGCGTCCACCGTAGAGCGCCCCTTGCGGAAACCAAATTGGTGTTCCGCAAGATCCGGCCCCGTCCCCGCAAGGTGCTCGGCGAGGCGGTTTGCAATTACTCTTTCAAAGAGCTTGCCCACCTCGTCGAGCAACACTATGGGCCGGTATGCGGACGGAGAGTCCGCAGGGCGCCCCGGCTTCCGAATGAGGACCAGCTTCCCCGTCTTCCAACGAAGCGGGAACTGTCCCCTCTCCAAGCATGCGCTTAGGAGCCCCTCCAGTCGGGGCCCGAGAGCCTCCGAGGCCAGGACCCAGGCTTTGCCAGGCAAGCCGTCGGGTCCTGGGGCGGTATTTTTGGCACTGAGCCTGCGTACCGCCACTCTCAGGTCTACCCCAGTCACTTCCGGAGTGTCGTCGTCGTCATCCTGGTGGTCCGCTTCCAGCACCGCAGGTGGCGGAGCCATAGGCGGGGGGGGATGTTCTCCCCGCGTGGGGAACAGGGTGCTCACCACGTCCTCCACGAGCTCAGGCCGGAGACTCTGCGTCAGTGGGGGGGCCCAGGTGCGGAGTTTATCCCGCACCATCTTATAAGGGCGCCCCCACGGATCTCTGTCGAGAGTCCCCAGCATCTCCTCGCGGGCCAGATCCCTGGCCCGCAGGACAGCCTCGCGGAGGGCGGTCTTCGCCGCTCTGTACCCCTCATAAAGCTCCGCCTCGATGGCTGCCGCATTCGGTGGACGAATGCGGAGCCTGCGATGCCTGGCGTACAGGTGTCGCGCAGCCACGCACGCCTCGCGCAGAGACGTCAGCTCTCGCGACCACCAGTACACCTGACGTCGGGTGCTTCCTGGCCGGACTCGGGGCATTGCCACGTCGCATATATCGGACATGGCCTCCTGGAACCACCCTGCCTCATTGTTAATGTCGGCAGGCCTGTCTGGTGATGTCACCCAGGCCTGCACGATCGAGGCTTCCAGGAGGAGCTCCCGGTCCAGCTGCTCGATTTTGACCCAAAGTATAAAGGACTAATAGGGATGGACTTGTTAAAAAAATTAGGGTGTAACATAGATTTTAAAAATAAGCTATTGCGAACTTATAATACCGAAATACCAATTTATTTTGACTATCCAACAAAAAGACTAAAAATTGAACCCAATTGTGAAAAGTTTATAACAGTAAAAACGAATTGTATGGACGGTAACTATATCTGCGACGACTTTAATTGGTTTAAAGGACTCAAGTCACCCGCCGCTGTAGTAACGGTAAAAAATGGAATTTTTAAGACATCTATAATTAATTTAACTGACAAAGAACAAGTAATTAGTAACAATTGCCACTTACCCCTTGAGCCTTTACCACCACAATTGATAAATCAAAATAAAACACACAAAATTAACACCCTTCAAACTAAAACTGACATTGACAAAGAACTTTGCGAAAACTTAAAGAAAATTAGAACCAGCCATATGAATGAAGAAGAAAAACGTGAGATTACCAAAATTTGCTATCAATTTCGCGACGTATTTCACTCTGAAAACATACCATTATCTTTCACACATACTGTAAAACATGAATTAAGATTAATTGACGACACACCTATTTTCGTTAGAAACTATAGACAAGCCCCGCAACAACGTACAGAAATTAAAAATCAAATAGAAAATTTATTAAAACAGGGAATTATACGTGAAAGTATTCCACCCTGGTCTTGTCCTGTCCATATCGTCCCAAAAAAACCCGACGCTTCAGGAAAGGTTAAATGGAGACTCGTTATAGACTACAGACGACTAAACGATAGAATTGTTGAAGACAAGTACCCTTTACCGAACATCAACGACATACTTGATAGATTAGGGCGCGCACAGTATTTTACAACCCTCGATTTAGCAAGTGGCTACCATCAATTGGAAATGCACCCTAACGACATAGAAAAAACTGCGTTTACTACAGAAAGAGGTCACTATGAGTTCCTAAGAATGCCGTTTGGGTTAAAAAATGCTCCTAGCACTTTTCAGCGACTTATGGACCATATTCTTAGAGGGATAGACAACGTATTCACATATTTAGATGACGTCATAATTGCAGCCACCTCACTGCAGAATCATAATGAAAAACTCAAGTTAGTACTTCAGCGATTCAGAATGCAATTACAAACTCAAAGTACAATTAGACAAGTCAGAATTCTTACAAAAACATGTGAATTTTTTAGGACATGAATTGACTGACCAAGGACTACAACCCAACAAAGACAAGATAAAAGCTGTTTTAAATTTCCCCGTACCACGAACACAAAAGGACATAAAGTCCTTCCTAGGATTAGTAGGTTATTACCGAAAATTCATTAAAGATTTCGCGAAGCTTACAAAACCGTTAACAGCCTGTCTTAAAAAGAACGCAAAAATTGTTCATAGTAATGAATTCTTAGACGCAGTTAACAAATGTAAACAAATTCTGACTAATGCCCCAATATTACAATACCCGGACTTTGACAAACCATTTATCTTGACAACTGATGCATCCGACTTTGCGTTAGGCGCAGTTTTATCGCAAGGCAATGTTGGTGCTGACAAACCAGTAGCGTTCGCTTCAAGAACGTTATCAGAAACCGAGACCCGTTACTCGACAATAGAGAAGGAATTACTTGGGATAGTTTGGGCTATCAAATATTTTAGGCCTTATTTGTACGGCCGCAAATTCACCATCTATACAGACCATAGACCTTTGACATGGCTGATGTCCCTAAAAGACCCCAACTCAAAGTTAACACGTTGGAAACTAAAGCTAGCAGAGTACGACTATAAGGTAGTCTATAAAAAGGGCAAACAAAACACTAACGCTGATGCATTATCCAGGGCCAAAATCTTTCACAACAGCATAGATTCTCTAGCTGTCAATTTTGACGATAACGACGACGATGACATTATAAACAGAATATTTGAGAACGCCCGTAGACAAGCAGAGACAGATAACGACCGAGACAACAATAATGACGGACCTAGCAGTAATAATAACGACGTAGAAGCAAGAAGTACTTACCATCCCCACACTGACAACGGAACAGAATCAATGAGCATTAATACAGTCGACCCTGACCAGTTAGTCTCGACAAATCATACCCAACCCGATAATGAAAACAACGGCATCCCGATCTTATCTGATGCAATAGACAAACAGCTAAAACAATTTCATATTAGGTCTACCCCGGGTTTAACATATAGAGTGGAAAATAGATCAACTAACTCTAGGACTGTTATTAAAGATGTTTTCATTCCCGTTAACAATACAGAATCCGAAATCATTAGGTTCCTAAAAGAGCACACAATAGCAGACCGTATCTTTCACTGCTATTTCTACGATGAAAATCTGTACTTTGCCTTCTCGAGAGTCTACACTACAATTTTCAACGACAGGGGTCCTAAACTTATAAGATGTACGTCACGAGTTACCCTTGTTGAAAACAAAACTGAGCAACAAGAACTCATTAAGCGATATCACGAAGGCAAATCGGCACATAGAGGTATTCAGGAGACGTATAAACAACTCCACAGAAACTATCACTGGCCTAATATGCTATTGTCAATTCAAAGATTCATTAATCAATGCGACATGTGTTTAAGAACCAAATACGAAAGAAACCCTTTAAAACCCCCACTAACGTTAACAGAGACACCTACAAAACCACTTCAACATCTGTTTATGGACCTATATTCCACTGGAGGCGCGACGTTCCTGACAGTTATAGATAATTTTTTTAAATTTTCCCAGGCTGTACCGCTAAATGCTTCAAGCAGCGTTCATATCGCAGAAGCTTTATTACAAATATTTTCCATACTAGGATTACCTCTGAAAATCACCACAGATTCAGACACGAAATTCGACAATGACGTCATAAAGGAAGTATGCGCTTCTCATGACATTAACATACACTTCACGACCCCTTATAATCCGAATTCCAACTCACCCATTGAACGTTTTCACTCTACCATTGCTGAAATAATAAGAATCCAGAGAATGACAAACAAGGATGACCCTATACAACTACTAATGAAGTACGCCATTATCGCCTGCAATAATGCCATTCACTCTACGACAGGTTATACACCGCGCGAGCTTTTATTTAGTCATACAGCATCCAGGAATCCACTAGAACTGTATTATCCTAAAGAGTTCTATCAGGACTATGTCCTTAACCATCGTAAAAATGCAGAAGCAGTACAGGATTGCATAGCAGCTCTCGTATCTAAAAATAAGGAGCAGGTGATAGAAAAGCGAAATCAGGCTGCTGAGGCGATCACGTTTAAGGTAGGTGAAACAGTATATAAACAGGTTGCAAAGACTACGAGGAGCGACAAAACGAAGCCAGTATTTAAAGGTCCGTATAAGATCATTCATCTTCATCCTAACAATGTTGCCGAAATCATAGGAAGTCACCCCAATTCTAAATCCATCAGAGTTCATTTTAAACTTTTACGAAGACAACATCTTGTTGCAGGACCCTCGTCACAGGAACCTTCCTGCTCTACACAACCGCCAACCTGACTCTTAATCCCGTAGAGAACGTCAATGGTATTCTTTTATTAAAACAAGGTCAAATTTTGAAGCAAGTAGATACGTTTAGTTTGGCCTGCGTATATAACGTATCCTATTTACACGAAACGACTTTGAAACTTATGTCCTTATATGCCAATACTAAGGCTGCTGAAAATAACGAGCAATCAAATAAGGCATATAAAGATCAAATAGATAATAGCTTAAATTTAATAGGTAAGAAGATAGTGTTTATTGCACCGCACCATAGGTTTAGACGTGGTTTTATTAACGGCCTAGGTTCCATTGTAAAAACCATAACAGGCAATTTAGATTATGAAGATGCTATTAAATTCGAAAATGAAATATCAAAATTACGAAATTCAGTAAATAAAATTAATGTGTCTCAAAAGCAATCATTATTCATAGCAAAACACGCAGTTGAAGAGTATAGTAACCAGATTAAGCTTTTAGACGAAAATCAGAAAAAACTAAATATAATGTTAAGAAATACCACTTTTAACAATAATATTATAGTAAATAGGTTGCACTTTCTAGATTTATATATACAAATAGACTTCAGTCTGCAATTGCTGTTAGATAAGCTAGTAATCTTAGAAGACGCCATGACCTTTGCTCAGTTAGAAGTTATGCATCCAAGCATCATATCCCCACACATTCTTATAAACGAAATGTTAGCTATTCAGAAATCATACAATTTTAGACCAGTGGATAGCATTACTATTAGCAATATACATAGCTTAGAGAAGTCTATTAGTGTAAAAGCTTATAGTACAGATCACACGTTAACATTTATATTGGACATTCCTTCCATCGATATAAACCAATACGACCTAATTCATCTATACTCCATTCCCGACAAACAAAACCTAGCAATCATTCCTAAATCCAAATACCTCGTACTGGGCACCAACGAGTACTCGTACCTAGAAGAAGACTGCAAACAGATCACACAGAATACACAACTCTGCACGTCGTTGAACACCCAGCCTGTTGATGAATCAGAAGACTGCATAATTTCACTCGTGAAACACCAAAACACAAACTGCACACGAGCCAAGATAGACCTCAAACAGGGAAGAATCCAGAAACTCCAAGACAACAAGTGGCTTATCATCCTGAAGGAAGAAGAAGTCCTAAGAACTAAATGTGGAACTAAATCTGAATACAAAAGGATATCAGGAATACACATCGCCAGTATTACAAGTGATTGCCAAATGCAAGTACTTAACCGAACACTAACGACAAACAGCAATACTGTCGCAGCAGACGAAATCATACCACTTCCCAGTAAAGCCGTGATTCCAGAGGAGAATACCCATTTCAACCTACAATTGGAAGATATATCACTGGACAGCATCCACGAGCTGATAGAATGAGCCGACAACTTACAAGAACCCACAATCGATTGGCAGACTATGATGGCTACGCCCAGTTGGTCAACATTAGGACTCTACCTCATCCTGATGACAATCGTTCTATGGAAGCTTTGGCAGTGGAAACAGCGACGACCAATACAGGATCAACCTCGCACCGAGGACGCTGCGGGAAGCTGCGGGACGCGCTTCCATCTTAAGGAGGGAGGAGTTAGGATATCGTCCGAGTAACGTAATCGCTGACTAATGCAGCGGATGCGCCCGTGCGTCATGAATAAACTGCACAATTGCAGAATTGCAGATTTTAGTAATAAGTTTTAGTTAATAGAAATAATATAATTGTAAATCAGTCTTGTAGAACATTTTAACCAATAAACATTGTTTTAATTCAAATAAATATTTTTTTTAATAATAATTTCGTTCGCCGTAACTTAACTATCTCCTTGTTTTTTTTTTACTTTAAATATTGCATTGCAATCTCTGCTGCAATTGTAGTATCTGATTATTCCAACGAACTTAGATACTCTACAAGATTAATATCAGGTTTTTGTACGCTGACGTAATTGTAATTTGACTTGTATAAATAAATTTATTAACAAATTTTGTTTTGTGATTTGGTTGTTTGATGCAGACATCGAACTTTTAAAGTTTTTGGAAATTTTGCACCTCTTCATTATAAACTACCGATTGTGAGAAATCTACGCCGTTCAGAATGTTAAAGTGATATTTTTCTGATGGCACATGAGCGAATGAATCATCCAAAAACCATTTTTTCAAAAAGTAGCCTTTATAAATTAAGCACCATAATTATACTGTCATTGTCTGAAATCTTGAAACTTCCCTTGTTTTTGTAGCAGCATTCTCAAAATAAATGTAGAAAAAAATCGTACAAATTACAGGATCATCTTTCTTGTTTCATTAGCTTTCTAAAATGGTGCTTTAGTAACCACTTTGAGCAAGTGAAAATAGAAAAAAAAAAAAAAACGTTATTTTTCACTTTGTTGTGTTTTTGAAATCGGTTTTATTTTTTGCAAAAGAGATTTTTATTTTTCCAATTTTAGTTGTAATATCCTATACAAATATTAGCAATACATTTATTATATAACATAACATAACATCACGAATGTAATCCCCGAAGAGTTGGGCTGAGGTGTACCCAATAGTACCTACACCCACATTTCGCCAGTTATGTTTAAGTCCCATGTAATAGGAGGCGAGCGCCGGCGCAAATCCAGACTCCGTGGCTGCGAAATTCCTGATGGAAAAACCCAATAACACTTTGCCCGACCTGGTAATCGAACCCAGTACCTCATGCTGAGTAGTCGCCTCCACTAGATCAACGAGGCAGTGATTTATTTCATATTATTAACTATACATGTCATGGTAATAGGCTTAGCCCCAATAAAATGGAACCTAACATACCTAACTGTCGAAATGTGGGTGTACTGTACACATCTGCATACCCCCTCAAAGCATACAGGGGTGATGTTATGTTATGATGTTGTAAAAACAACAAACATCCAAGCGATTGCAGCAATCACGACCGGTTTGCTGTCTATAATTGGAGAGTTCCATTATATATCTCCGAAGAAAACCAAATTTAAACGGGACCACCGCGAAGTAATTTTCTACCAACCAAAAAAAGAATCATAGAAATTAGGATCACAATTTTCGAAAAAAAAAATGCTAAACATTCCTCCTCCTTTTGGAAGTCGGTTAAAAAACAGTTGTTCCTGGACAAGGTAGTATTTAAATAAAATTGGGTAGCACAGTTTTTTCGCAGCAGGTCACTGTGATGTAATGAGATCAGGTAAGATCTCTCTCTATCTGGTAAATTTTATTTAACCAGGATAGGTTAGCCATACTTGTCGGTGAAGATGAACCTGAGATCCAAAGCCGATCGGAGAAAAGGCAACAAACGCTGGGGACTATTGGCTTGTAAATCAGCGGAACTAAAACCGAATACTCCTAGGTCGATTTCGGCGATCTCTCCAGTCCTGGAATCACAGCGCTGGATGGCGCTTTTCTCCCGGTGTAACTCGACTTCGACACCCGTCCAAAGCAATGGCGAAATAGATTGGAGTGTTAAGCACAGAATTAAGACTAGATGCTACTCTACTAGATCTGCAACTCTCGCATTCCTCTTAAACTTAAGGTAAGGATTTACAAAACAATGCTTAGACCTGCTATCTTGTATGAATCAAAATGTTGGGCCACAAAAATGATGAATAAAAGTCATTTGCATGTGGCTGAGATGAGAATACTAAGGGGTAGGTATGTGTGGTGTTACGCGAATGAATAAAATAAGAAATAAGTACTGAAGAGGAAATCTGAAAGTGACGCTGGTCACTGAAAACTTGTGTGGTAAATGGTTGGCTTTGTATGAGAATGTGATACCAAAGAATGAGGAAAATGTTGTAAGGAAAGTTTTGAGTACGAATATGGGTGGCTGTTGGAGTAATCGAAGACCAAAGAAACGATAGATGGACTGTGCAAAGGAGAATTATGGCTGGAGTAGGTACTTTGGATGCATGCCTATGTTATGAGCGGGGATTAAAATGATATAAAAGGATAACTTACCACGAATATGAATCTAATGGAGTTCGTCATTATTATTATCTTTCAATGATTGTGCTTGTGATACGATTTATGTAATGGTTTTTAAACAGGACATGACTGTGAGTCAACAAAAGTGGGAAGATTGAAGAAATTGGAAAGATTTTAATGCATGCAGGCTGTCAATATTTAGGTATCAGCCTGCCGTATTAGTCTGATTGAGATAAATTTATAAGTTTGTATAGGTAGTCATCATTACTTTTATTTACAGAAAACATCAAAAAACGACGAGACACATAATATTATACAACCTGTTTTTTTTGATATCCTATAACTCTAGGGTATGGTTAAGACCATATCAAAGAATCAACAGGAATATTATGAATTATGTTTCAATCGTTTTTTTTTTTTCATTTTTCATACAAAATAATTCGGTAAAGTCACGATTATTAACGTAAAACACCCTTACGTGAAATATGACAACGTCGCATTTTCTTAGCTTTAAATAGGTATGAATATGAATGATTTGAATTAAAATGAATTACTCGTATTTATCAATGAAACTTAGGTACATATTTTATAATTATGATTGATGATATCTCCGAAACTATGCATTTTTGGACCACCTATTCTAGGAGTTTTAGTATTATTTTTACCTACAGAATAATATAGAGTTATGGGATATAAAAAAAAACAGGTTGTATAAAGGGTGTAAAACACCTCTTAACGAAGCCGAAAGACACTTGTTCTCCTCGTCATTGCATCATATTTTTGTTCAACACCATACGTGGGAACCTTCTAGTTAAGGAGATATTGGGGGTCAAAGTTCCAACTTTTTGACAAGTTTTTTTTTGATACAAGTTTTTAATGTAAGATTTTTACTTTAAACACCTCCACGACCCCCGTACTATTCAATCCATCCATCAGCATGCGTTACATTGAGTTCTACCACAATACATGATTTTTCACCCCAAAAAAAAAGTCGTTTCCCAGCAATCATTTTTGCGTAAAGTTACTTAGTTTAATGTACAGAATGCTTGGTTGACGGCTTCGTGATGTGGTCTTTTACATCCTGTATAGACGAATTTCTATGTTATTAATTACACTTTTAAATTACATGTACTGTATTAAACATGTTCTAGTAAGTACATATAGATTGGTTGTAATCTAATCAGCCCATTAATGGGTGGTCATGAATTTTATTTTCAATATCTATTTCCTCGCAGATAAGGTTGCAAGACCTATTTGTTCTAATTAGTACTAACAACCAGGAAAAATAATTTAAGAGTGATCTTTTTTTTTTAATTATCTTTTTATTGATATTTAATCAATTATAATTGATACATTATTAAGGTACATAAAAAACATGAAATAAAAAGAGAAGATTTAAAATAATTCCTCTAAGTACAATAAATTTTTAGTTAGATACATTAGTGATTATAATTTGAGCAATAGCGATCACTGCTAACACTGCCATTCCAGGTTGGAAAGTGGATGCTCCACCTGGGGCACTTGGGGCAGGGATACCGGTTAAACTCCTTATCCATGGGTTGTAACTGGAGATCCGGGTATACACTTCAGGAATTGCAGAAACTGTGCAGTTTTTGCTTCGAATCAGAATACCGTTCAAGTAACCGCTGCATACCAATGGGTTCCCTAAGTCGCCCTGAAAATAAAGTTAATGATATTGCATTTTTGCATGTCATGTTTTGTTGCTTTTCTCTGGACCAACAAAAGTACGTATAAGGCAACTTTTCGAGTGTATACTTGACATTACAACTTTCAACATTATTAGCTAAATAAATATTTTAATCTGTGTTAATGAAGTGACCGCCAAACTATTTCACATCATGTTAACGTTAATACAATTATGTTATTACCGTGCATCCTGCAAACTCTGTCAGCTGAACACCCGTTGCGCACATCATAGTAGCTGCAATATTAACTTGACCGATATAATTTGTCTGGCAATTGCTCTGAGAGGTTACCAGCTTATTAAACTGCATCAACTGCACACTAGCCTGTAACAAACGAAAAGCATTCATGAATACGTTCGTAAATAGAAAAAAAAAGAATGAGATTTGAACTTACGCACCGAGGGCACCGTATTTTTTTTTTAAGTTCTGTTTTTCGCAAAGTCGTGAGACATTCAATGCTAAAAATAAAAGTTTGCTCTTTGACAGACAGATGACCATCTCTATAAAGGTGATTCTAATATTGACCCGAAATCCTGTATGGATTTCTGTGCGGCCTTAGAAATACCTTATTGAATGCAAAATAACTTACAGTATCTGTATCGTTCTGAGCTCCCCAGCCGGCAACATTACAAGGAGGTAACTCGGCAATGCCAGCGTCCCTGATTGGTAGAGAAACTGGTGTATTAAACATAGAACTGAACGCTTGAACGAGCTGAAAAAGAAGAAGGGTAGTTTAATATCTTACTTTACTCGTATTTCATACGTCACTAGCTTTTGCCAAGCGCTTCGTTCCCGATATGGTTGAATTATCGCTTGGAAAACGTTTTAAATATAGCCTATGATACAGGATACTGTAGCTTCCCATTCATGAAAGATTTTTTTAAATCTGATAGTAGTCCCGAAGACTACCAGGAGGGTAATCTTACTACTGATCTGATGGAGAGATCTTTTTATAATATTAGTAGATTAATTTATTTTTTTAACTTGGTCGTTGGATAAAACACAAATGTAGTCCCGAAAGTTACTCTGTTTTTCAGTCAGGACTCAGGCTTTAATCACTGTGCAAGCTCCCAGGCTAAGCGCATTAAAAAACACAAGAAAAAAAAACACACAGAGTTACAGGCAACAGCCAGTTATAAATTAATACTACTTACAAAGATCACAGCGATATCGTTCACATACGGGGTACTCGTCAAATACTGGGGATGCACGGTGATATTTGTTATAAGCCGAGACGTATAGTGAGTAACGTCAAATGTAAGGTTCGCTGTACCAGAAAACACCCTGTATTCACGCGGGTTGATTGCTGTGACGACCCTGTGGAACGGTTTTAATATTAAGAAAGAAGAAAACTTATACAGCTCAGTCACGCGACGAGCAAAAACATACAATGGCCACGCTATAGTCACAAAAACGAATTGGAAAAGTTGCTAGTTGAGATGACTGCTCAGAGGGCAATGGATGCTAAAGTATTTGTGCACGTGGAACCTCTCATAGTGCATCCCATGCATCGAGATACCAAGGCATTTGTTATAAGGATTGCGTTATACCATCAATTTGTTACAATAGGTAGCAACGTAAACTTCGCAGTAATTTGAAGATGTTGCTGCATTCATATTTAGAATAGAGGAGGTAAATGTAAATGATGAATTATTTTGAAAAATAATCTTATTTTACAAGTCTACGTGTGCATTTTATTGGTAGAAAAAACGTGGACACGTGGTTCGCACAGTAATCAACTGTAAAGGTACTTAAGGCTAAAAAATAGACGTAGTTATGGACTGACCCATTAGCTTCGTCGAAATTGCAAGACGCAGCTGTCACTGCATGCTGTAGCGTGACCAGCACTCCACCGCATCGGTGCCCTCTAGTGTAAAGGTGTAATTCACTTAGTTTTTGTAACGAGACCTAAAAATAAGAACATGATTGTTTAATTTTTTAATTAATGGTGTGCGCAGTGGTGCAATTTTATTTGAAAAATGTTTTTCGCTGATTTTAAAGCTCTAACTAACTGAGCTATAAATACAGAGGATCTCAAATTATCTTTTTGGAGTTTGTTTAACCTTGACTGAGGGGCTTTATTACTGAAAATTTGGAAAATTAATTGAAAAATAAAATAACGAAGTTAATTCCCATTTTGGTAACGCGCCAAAAGATCCTTGTACATGTTACATAGTGCGGTATAAACGGATTTGATCACTTGTGTCTGTTTTTTTAAACTGCCACAATTTAAATAATAAAAGAAAAATGATTCCAGCCTGCTGGTGAAGGTTAGTCGGCGAACCCTGTACCTATACAGGGTTCGCCGACTAGAACTTACGTGAACCCAAAACTGAGCGAAGTGTCACAGTTTAGGTAAGCGTGTCGTGTAGGCAGTACGTCAACTTATTTTATTAAATTGTCAGCTTGATTTATTTAGGGACAGGTTCACAATCTTTCGAGAGTTTACAATCTCGCGAGATAGATTATAATCTAACGGTATTTACAATTTTACGGTTTAAAAACACCCTGTGATTGTTTGCGTGAAGATGAGTAGCGTCATTACACACACACACACACTTCCGACTTCTTGTCAGTTTAAGTTTTGGAAAAACATTTTTTTTATATTTCCATTTTTAGTTGTAATATTCTATACAGATATTTGCTATGTTGCATTTATTTTACATGATAAAAGGAGTATCCCTAGTAAAGTGGAACTTAACATACCTAACTGTCGAAATGTGAGTGTATTGTACACATCTGCGTACCCGCTCAGAGCATACAGGCGTGATGTTATGTTATGATGTTGTGTAAACAACAAACATCCAAGTGATTGCTGTAATCGCGGTTAATTTGCTGTCATTCTTTGAAGAGTTCCGTTGTCTGTCTCCGAAACTCATCATCAGATCCATATGAAATTTAAATGGGACTAAGTTCGGGGTATACCTTTTCCAGCAAAAAAGAATCATCAAAATCTGTTCATAAACGACGAAGTTATGCGCGACACATAAAAAAAAATATAAATAGTCGAATTGAGAAACTTTCTTTTTTTGAAGTCGGTCAAAAATGTATTTCTACCACATAGGTACTAAAAAATTACAAAATCAACAACGATAAAATAATATTTTAATTCAACCTTCCGCACTTTGTACCTAGCTACTTTCTTGTTTTTATTTCTAATCCCCTTACTTCACAAACAAAAGAATAAAACTTATAACAAAAAAACTTTTTTGCAAAAAATTAAACCGACTTCAAAAAACAAAAAAAGTGAAAAATATTTCTAGTTTCAGAAGTCGGTGACTTGTTTGTTTGAATCTGTTTTTTTTTGCCAACATTTGTCACATTTTTAGTTGTAATATAAATATCCTATACAAATATTTGCTATGCAAACTTCAATCTTAAAGGTATTATTTTTGTACGAACAGAACATTTTGACATATTGAACCATTTGAAGGAAGCCCAACAAAAGGTAACTACTGTAAATCGTTGAGGATTTCCTCGACTGTCTATGGTCTCCATCATCAGACCAATGGCACTTTATGCAACTAATGGCATTTATAACCCTTAAGGGTGCAAAGTTCTCATCAAGAGAAATGAATTAGATCCAAACACAGGTAATATGGAAGATGACTGACTAAAAATAAATATGATTCTGTTTAATCCGTCAGTTAGATTATCGAAAAATATTGGATACGTGTGTTTTGTTTTATCAAATTAATAAAAAAATAAGAAAATAAAACGTGTCAAAGATCATGGGTGGGGGCTTGTGACGTCACATTTGAGTAAAAAAATTACTCAAATGTGACGAGTTTTCGACGTCCTATATAGTCTTAATTTTTTATTTACATGAAAAAAGAAACAATATTTGTCTATGTGTTGACTAATTAGTTTTTTTTGTCATCTACCCTATTGTTGAGAATCGTTGAGGAGTGCCCTCGACTGTCTTCGGGTTCCATCATCCAAACACCAGACTTTCTATTTAATGAAAGTAGTGCTTTGAAATACTCAATGAAAAAAATAACCAACGCACTAGTCGCACTACGATTTTCAAAGGTTTCCCTCGATTTTTCTGGGATGCCATCATAAAATTCTGGTATTTTTTTTTTTTTCGGATGGGAAATCTTCAAATGACTTCTCCCGCTCTGGGCGGAGCAGGAGGGAGTGTCAGACTTTTACTGACTATAACCCATCCATGTTCCTTCATCGGCCTTTGTGTTTCGGGGTCACGGATCTGGTACCACCCTTGGAATATCTTCTTTCTAACAAAAAAGAATCATCAAAATCGGTTCATAAACGACAAAGTTATCTGCGGTCAAATTGAGAAACCTCCTTTTTTTAAGTAGGTTAAAAAAGACTGTATTGTTATATTTACACTACGTTCTATGAATAAATCATTCGATAAATCAGCGGGACAGCCGTGCGCCGAAGGGACATAGGTCCTACCTCGTCAAGGCCTGGCGGGCGACTGAATCCACTTACGCAACCCGCTTTATTACATAATAATTTATTATTAAGAGGATTAAACTCTTTTGCAAAATGTAACCATAAATGATTGTTCTATATGTTATTTACTTTGCTTAGATATTTTGTTTTAAAGTAAAACTTTCATATTCTTCAAGAAAAATAAGGAAAACATAAAAAATATTCGAATTAGGCTCCTGTTCGGTTTTTTTTTATTGAGTGAAGTTTTCGATATCATGTTTTGAACCACAAATTATCAAAATAGGTATAGTCAACTATAATATCTATTTCTTTTGGCTTTAAAAATCACTGTTTGTTTGTTTACTATTGAATCAAAGTTATGTAAAATTGGGAAAATTGGGAATACCTGCCCTTAAGCAATACTCTGGATATTTTACTTTAAGAACCATTAATCCCTTCGTCTGTGAACGCCGACCGAATCGGTCTGACGCCATTGTTTAACTATTGTGTCTACTTCGCTAACAGTAGAATCTATATTTTTTTTTTAGGATGTACGAAAAATATGTCATTCTTTACCACATATTGCGCTTGGGTTATTGCCACCGTTCCATTTATTATTCTGCTGTCCCCTTCAGCACTGCTTGAGCTTCCAAGTGTGCCTGTTGATAAAATTTGCAAAAATAAACAAATCATCAGTACGTGCCTATCCGGATAACCGGTGAACGGACATAGTAGGGAAACCGGATACAGCTAAATATCAGTATTTCGATAGAGCTCTTGTCTATACGACCTCCTCCTAGGGGCCCTATTAAGTACGTTACTGAGTCTGTGAACATTTTACGAATTTTAACGTGAATCATATTATTATCCCATTATGATACCTGCTAAAGAGGCCATTTATGCCCCCTGATCTCGGACACACTCATTGGTAAAACTGGCTTCTGACCACCAATAAGAAGTATTCAAAACATGTTGTAAAATAAAAATCAAGGTCGGTGAAGACCAAACGAGCGAAAGTATTATATTCCCACTCTTCTGCTAAATTTTCGTCTCTTCTCTTTCTATTATCAATTTAACCGAATTTTAAAAAAATGCTATTCCTGTTGTCTTTCATATTAAGTCGTGACGTGAATCTTGGTTATCAAAATTTTAAAGCTTTTTCATGTAAATGACAAAGTTCAAATTCCATTGCAACCACTAATTTAGTAAATAATCATTTTAGAAATTGTCACTCTTCAACACAACACGGTTCAATAAATAAGTGAATAAATATATAGTCTATTCCGAATTCAACAATCTTCTGAATTCTACTAATAATATAATGCAAAAGTTTGTACGGATGCGATGTAAGGATGTTTTTGTTTGTTTCTCTTTCAGGCAAAAACGTTTGAACGGAATTGGTTGAAATTTGACACTCAGATATTTTATGGGATTCGTTTTAACCCAGTAGTGATAATTACCAAACTCGGCGCGTGCGAAGCCGAGGGTATTAGCTAGTGGTTACTAATCTGTACCCGATATAGCGATGCACGGCCTATAGGAAACTAAATTGTGTCTAAACTAAAAGGTGTTTTGGATTTAATTGATTTCTAAATATTAGATCTTGCAGCCGTTAAGTTTTTTCTCGTAAAATAAAAACTAAAATAGGTGAAAATCTTCTAGCCCGAAAACTGAAATATTGCTAACACCTTATCTAATATTTTCAATAAAATATTTGCATTTTTTTAAATCCTCACCACACAAGGCAATCTTAGCACACAAGGCAATCACAGATAAAAACAAAAACTTTTTCATTTTTTTTTTTCAAAACGTGTACACAACTGAGCAAAACACTGAAAAATTGTTGACTGAATTCTATGGCTTTATCATTATGATATTTATAATTACGAGTATGTAGGTATACCTATCTTATCTCATTCTGGATTAGGCTATCATTACTTTAGGATTCCATATCGCACGGTGAAAATCTGAAACTGGAAACAGGATGCATGATTAATTGTAGGAAAAATTGGCGAAAAACGAAAAAAGTATCGTTTTAGGTTCGGTCGGTTAATAATTTTTGACCAACATTATTTATTTATTTAAACTTCATGTATGAGGGTAGTACATAGGCGGACTTAATGCCACAAGCCGTTCTCTACCAGTCAACCTTTGGGTCAAATAGGAAAGCATTGTGATAGAATACAACAAAAATAAATAAGAAAAATACCATTTTGCAAGCACCAATTAAAAACACATAAATGGGTACCTACATACTAATACATATAATATTTATGCTAAAATAAACTAATATATACTAAAATACAAACAAATAGTCCGAAATACGATAAACCTTATAATATTTTATATTTTTTTAGCCTTGGTATAAGTTTTGGTATCTGAGGTACTATTAGTTGGGGTTGCGGGACTGTTCGAAAGAGATACCGTGACCCCGGAACACAAAGGGCGATGAAGGAACATGGATGGGTTTTAGTCAGTAAAAGTCTGACACTCCCTCCTGCTCCGCCCAGAGCGGGAGAAGTCATTTGATGATTTCCCATCCGAGAAAAAAAAAAAAGATCCTATTAATTTCTTCTTCTTACTATTGTATGTGATATGGGCATTCTTATACTGTGGTAAAATTTTACAATATTTAAGTAATCCGATGGCATTATCTTTATATTGGTGCTTTATTATTCTGGGTACGAGGTGTTTTAAAAGTCTGACTAGCAGTTTTAAAAATCTTTCAGTGTATTTGTATTTGTAGTGTGATTTAAATGTTTGCCCATAGCTCGTATAATTGATTCCGCTAAGGCAATGTACATATTGAGCAGTATTTTGAACAGAACTTTAAGTTTAAAATGTAGAACTTCCAGTAATGCTCCCAACTTATGACAGACTGAGTCCACGTGGAAAGTCCAGCTAAATCGATTGTCCACGACTACTCCAAGGTAGGTGTGGTGCGTTACTTGGTTAATTACCTCCCATCAACATGTCGTACCCAACAGAGTGGAGGTGATTGTGTGCGATTATATTAGAAGGAGTAATCTGCTTTAGATGACTAGAGTGGACATGGATGATTTTGGTCTTCCTTGCGTTGAGGAGAGGAAATCGTCCTGTAACCATTGAGCTGCTACTTTTACGTCTTTGTGGGTAGCAGGTGTCATCTGCATATTGATAAACGGAACAGTGATTGACCACAAGATGTTCCATGTCGTTAACATAATTATGTCAGATAGTGTAAGGGTCCGAGTACTGAACCTTGGGCTGTTCCTTCAGTGACTTCAATGGCATCACTGGTTTCACTTCAGATCTTGACATTTGAGTATAGGTCCTCGCACTCTAGAATTATCCAATTTTGTCAGCAACGCGTCGTGTCTATTGCACGCCTTGCTAAACACGATTTCTAAGTTTAATTAACAGAAATCAAAATTTTGCTGTTTGACTTTATAAACGTATTGTCAACATATTAGAGTATTTTTAACATAAAACAAATTGTTTTATGACCAAAACTAATTGTTGTATGACCAAAAAAAACTATGTAGGGTGCTTCCCTAACATAAGTAATGTCAATGCAAATGTAAAATATCAAATGTCAAATTTAAACTAAAATGCAAAAAAATGTCAGTGAATGCTCAACGGGATGAATCTAAATAAAAATGCAAGTTGTCCGACTCAAACCACGTCTAATTGAACACAAAAAAATGTAATATACATAAAATGCATAGAACAATGCAATAGTTGGGAACAACTGATTCCGCGTGACGCACAGTCTGCAGCATTTTCCTCGGACTTGACATAACTCCAGTGCTGTTTTGGGATTACGTCATGCACTTGTTGTACTCTGTTGCTGACGAATGACTTCCATTTTGTGACGTCCCCATGCAGCTAGCCTAATACAATTATAGAGTCCGTCCAGGCGTATGTATTTTTGACATTCGACATGCGGCATTCCGTCTCGATCCGGACCATGGATTGAACCAGGGCCGGACGCGAGAGGTCGTCGCCGCCGATCGCCGCTACGAGGACACGGCGGTGCTCCACCCACGCGGGGCACCCCTCCACCGTGTCCTCCGGTCGATCCTCGCAGTGGAAACACCCGGGCGTTTCCTCCTGCCCGATTCGGTACAGGAACCTCCCGAAACAACCGTGTCCGGCGAGGACAACCGACCTAAGGTATAATCGTTATCACCTCCTTCTGCGAAGCAGTCAGAAGGAGGAGGTGGCGAAACGTGAGAGGGAGAGAACCTCACGTCCCGGCCGCCGCGGGAGACGCCCCAGGCGTCGGGGTGGTGGTGGCCCCCGGCCACCGTAGGCGTGGGCCTGTGGACGGTGAGCTATGGGCTAGCTCCCTGATTTTGGAAGTGAAGAAAATTTGGAAATCGCTGAGATTTATATGTAAAAGGGACCGCTGACGCAGCCTCATCAGTTGATATCTGGGTTTTGATGGAGAACCACATCTACTATGGAAAGTCTACATCCAGGTTCTGATGGAGAACCATTTCAAACTACCAAAAGTTTACGTCGGAGTTCTGATAAGGAACCATCTTCTTCACTGCTTCAGCACGGCTGCAGCTTCACTATACTACCCTGGCTTTCCCCTTGTTTTCCAAGTACTGTATCTTAAACCTCCTTCTTATACCCTTCTGAAAATGTGTCCTAAGTAGGACTCAGATAATAAAATAACTGTATTTCTTACTAGATAGGTCTCTTTTTAAAAACAAATAATTGTATTTCTTACTACTTTTTTATTTATTAGGAACTAGTAGATACGACCGATATATAGTCGATTGGAGAAAAGGCAACAAACGCTGGAGAATGTTGGCTTGCAAATCAGCGGAACTAAAACCGAATACACCTAGGTCGATTATGGCGATCTCTCCAGTCAAGTAATCACAGCGCTGGATGGCGCTTTTCTCCCGGTCTATTTCTACTTCGATACTTATCATCCAAAGCAATGGTGAAATAGATAGGAGTGTAAGAATTAGAATTAGATGGATAAAATGGCGGCAGCTCACGGGAACCATGTATGAATGTTAGGCCACAAAAGTTGAATAAAAGGCATTTGCGTGTGGTTGAGATGAGAATACTAAGGGGTAAGGGGTATGTGTGGTGTTACGCGAATGGATAAAATAAGAAATGAGTACCTAAGAGGAAGTCTGAAAGTGACGCTGGTGGCTGAAAACTTGTGTGGCTTTGTTTGTGAATGTGATACAGAGGAATGAGGAAAATGTCGTAAAAAAATGTTTTGAATACGAATATAGGTATATTAGAGTAATCGAAGACTAAAGAAATGAGAGAAAGAGAAAGAAGAAATGACTGTGTTAAGGATGATCTGGCAAAAAATGAGATGTCTGATGAGATGACGAGGAATAGAGAAGTATGGAAGACGAAGACATGCTGCACCGACAAAAAATAAATTTGGATCACGGTAGGAGAATTATGATTTAAGTAGGTACTTCGGATGTATGTTTTGAGCGGGGATTAAAATTATGCAAAAGGTTTGGTTTCTTGCGGCTTACTACGAATATTAATGTAATTGAGTTCGTCATTATCACTATCTTTTAATGATTGAAGAGCAGCTGCACATTGGGAGCAGCGGTGGCCCAGTTTTGGCAGCCCCGACTTACGAACAGTAAGTCGCGGGTTCGAACCCAGACAGGCGCATTATTTTGTGTAATTTATTTCATCACCACTGCTCTCAAAACGGTGAAGGAAAACATCGTGAGGAAACCGGCATGTCCTAGAACCAAAAATTCGAAGACATGTGACATCCACCAATCCGCACTGGGCCCGCGTGGTGGATTACAGCCCAATCTCTCTCATTGAGCGGAGGCCGTGTCCCAGCAGTGGGAACATTATAGGCTGAAGATGATGATGATGATGATTTAATGATTGTGCTTGTGATACGATTTATGTAATGGTTTTCAAACACCGTACTGTGAGACTATAAAAGTCTAATAGTTACTATCGGTAAGAAAATATTTCCAGATTTTAATGCATGGCTTAGATATTTAGGAATCAACCTGCCGTATTAGTCTGTTTGAGAACGTTTATATTAAACTTAAAATAAGCAGATAACGATGTGCGAGATAAATTATAAGCTCGTGTAGTCATCGTCACTTTTATTTACAGAAAACATAAAAAAAAAGCTACAATATACACACAATATTCTTTACAGACGAAATTTCTATGTACTACACTCCAAAACTACATGTACAGTATTAGACACGTTCTAATATGTAGGTACATATTGGTTGTAATCTAATCAGCCCATATCTATTGGGTGGTTATGAATTTTATTTTTTATATCTATTTCCTTGTTTTAAAATAGTAAGTTAATACTAACAACCAGGAAGAAATATAGGAGTGATATGTTTTATTTTAATTATCATAAATTATTTTATTACAATATATGAAATCAAAATATCTAGGTTCTATTTGATACATTAATAAGGTACATAAAAAACATGAAATAAAAAGAGAAGATTTAAAATAATTTCTCTAAGTACAATACATTTTAGTTAGAATACATTAGTGATTAAAATTTGAGCAATAGCGATCACTGCCATTCCAGGTTGAAAATTGGATGCTCCACCTGGGGCACTTGGGGCAGGGATACCGGTTAAACTCCTTATCCATGGGTTGTAACTGGAGATCCGGGTATACACTTCAGGAATTGCAGAAACTGTGCAGTTTTTGCTTCGAATCAGAATACCGTTCAAGTAACCGCTGCATACCAATGGGTTCCCTAAGTCGCCCTGAAAATAAATTTAATGATATTGCATTTTTGCATGTCATGTTTTGTTGCTTTTCTCTGGACCAACAAAAGTACGTATAAGGCAACTTTTCAAGTGTATACTTGACATTACAACTCTCAACATTATTAGCTAAATAAATATTTTAATCTGTGTTCACGAAGTGACCGCCAAACTATTTCACATCATGTTAACATTAATACAATGTGTTATTACCGTGCATCCTGCAAACTCTGTCAGCTGAACACCCGTTGCGCACATCATAGTAGCTGCAATATTAACTTGACCGATATAATTTGTCTGGCAATTGCTCTGAGAGGTCACCAGCTTATTAAACTGCATCAACTGCACACTAGCCTGTAACACACGAAAAGGATTCATGTACACGTTCGTGAATAGAAAAAAAGAATGAGATTTGAACTTACGCACCGAGGGCACCGTAACTTTTTTTTTTAAGTTGTGTTTTTCGCAAAGTCGTGAGACATTCAAGGCTTAAAAGTTTGCTCTTTGACAGACAGATGACCATCTCTATAAAGGTGATTCTAATATTGACCCGAAATCCTGTATGGATTTCTGTGCGGCCTTAGAAATACCTTATTGAATGCAAAATAACTTACAGTATCTGTATCGTTCTGAGCTCCCCAGCCGGCAACATTACAAGGAGGTAACTCGGCAATGCCAGCGTCCCTGATTGGTAGAGAAACTGGTGTATTAAACATAGAACTGAACGCTTGAACGAGCTGAAAAAGAAGAAGGGTAGTTTAATATCTCACTTTACTCGTATTTCATACGTCACTAGCTTTTGCCAAGCGCTTCGTTCCCGATGTGGTTGAATTATCGCTTGGAAAACGTTTTAAATATAGCCTGTGATACGGGATACTGTAGCTTCCCATTAATGAAAGATTTTTTGAAATCTGAATGTAGTCCCGAAGACTACCAGGAGGGTAATCTTACTACTGATCTGATGGAGAGATCTTTTTATAATATTAGTAGATTGATATATTTTTGAACTTGAACCAACGTTGAATAAAAGACAAATATAATAAATGCAAGAGATACTCTGTTTTTCAGTCTTTTCATGGCTTAAACACTGTGTAAGCTCGCCCGCTACGTCATCATCATCTGCCTAGCCTTTTCCCAAGTTTTATTGGGGTCGGCTTCCAGTCTAACCGGATGCAGCTGAATACCAGTATTTTACATGGAGCGACTGCCTATCTGACCTCCACAACCCAGTACTAATACTGGGTAATAGATACCCCTTGGTAAGACTGGTTGTCAGACTTTTTGGGCCACTGACTACCTGTAAGGACTGTCAAAGATCACAAATGACAGCCGGGACCAACTGCTTAACGTGCTTTCCGAGACACGGAGGAAACTCGGTATGTAATGGCATGTCTTAGTTATTAAAAGCTCGCCTGCTACGTACTAGATTATTATTAACCTTTAATAACAAGAAATACAAAAAAGACACAGAGGTACAGGAAACAGCCAGTTATAAATAAATACTACTCACAAAGATCACAGCGATATCGTTCACGTACGGGGTACTAGTGAAATACTGGGGATGCACGGTGATATTTGTTATAAGCCGATTGGTGTAGTAAGTACTGTCTGCTGTAAGAGTCGCTGCACCAGAAAACACCCTGTATTCAGCCGGGTTGATTGCTGTAAAGGTCCTGCGGAATAGTTTTTATATTAAGAAAAAATTAAAATTTATACAGCTCAATCACGCGGCACGACACACGATGTCCACGCTATAGCACCACCAGTGGCGTAGCGTGGGTTTTCGCCGCTTGGGGCCGACCGGAAAAATGCCGCACCCAGTTTTTTATTGACCCCGATAACTTGAGGTCTAAACTGGATAGCGTTTGAAAAATCGAACTAGAAAAGTTTTTTTTTTAATTATGTCACCTCTCCAACATAAAGTGCAAATTATGAGAAATCTACGCCGTTCAGGATGTTAAACTGATACTTTTCTGATAGCCAACGAACGAATGTATCCTTCGAAAACCAATTTGACAGAAAAGACATCTGCGTTTGGAACATAAGCGCCATAAAGGTCATGTTCTGAAAACTTTTTGAAACTTTTCTTGTTTTTGGAGGCAAGTTTCTTTAAATAAATGTGTGACACTTGTCGTGCAAATTGCAGAACCGAGTTTCTTGTGTCATTAGTTTTCCAAAATGGTGCCACAGTATACTTTTTAGTAAGTGAATAACCTGAAAACAACGATTGGTCCTGAGAAGGTAGTATTTTAATAAAACTGGATAGTACAGTTTTTTCGATGTACGGTCGAACAAGCTATTTGGTTTACATTTACAATGCAATTTGTGGGTTAAATTGTAAACCAAATAGCTTGTTCGACCGTACGTCTTCCTTGTTGCAGATTTTCTTGTTACCGCTATGTGATGTTAGCTATTTGACTAAATGCGCCGGATTCTGGTCGATCAGATCAGGTAAAATCTGTCTCTCTCAGGTGTAACATATTCTAGCAGACAGTTATAATTTTTAATTTTCTGCTCAGTATCAGTTTAACATCTGGAACGGCTTAGATTTAGTGCTGAAAAGTATCAGTTTAACATCCTGAACGGCTTAGATTTCTCATAATCAGCACTTTATTGTGGAGAGGTGATCAAATTTCAAAATAACTTTAAAAGTTCGATTTCTCAAAAACCACCCAGTTTAGACCTCGAGTTATAGGGATCAAAATTGTAGAAAATAAGTGTTTAATGTTATCACCCATTTAAAGGCCTGCACCCAATTACCAATCACCCTGTAAATCAACATTTATATCGTTTTCTATGGCAAGAATGGCATGACATTGCGCGCGCGATTTCGAATATTTTTTTACATTTTCCAAGTTAATAAATTAGCGCTTCCTGCCGCCCCCTTTCGTATGCCACCTGGGGCCGTGGTCCCCACCGCCCTCGTAGCTACGCCACTGAGCGCCACGCAAAGTAATTGAAGAAGAAGTTGATTGTCGATGACTACTCAGAGAGCAATGGATGTAAGTAAATACTTAATGCACTTATGTTCTTTGTGCAAGTGGAACCTCTCTTACTCGTATTGCACCCCAAGCAAATTGTTTTCTTATGGTGACGAGTCGAGACTTCTAGTATGGAAAAGTTTTTGGTGACCAATCGGAACCTTTACGAATCTGGCATTGTAGTAAATGTCCACTATTACGTATATTAATCATGTTTATCCTAAATATATTCAGTGTATCTCAACTCGTCTTTCGTTCCACTCGCTTCCCAATACATGGCGTCCCTGTGCCAGCGGTCTGCCTCGGGTGTGCATTCCTTTGCCCATATTAAGAGTAGATACGACACATCTACATGATCTAAAATTACGAACATAGCTACAATGATTATATGATATTATATGATACAGGCGCAGCCTAGTTTGGGGACCTCTGTTTTCTAAATATTATTAAAATTAAAATAAATTAAAAAAATAAATATTAAATTAAATTAAATTTGTTAAAATTTTACTCGTTACGATTTTGTCATAGTGCTAAGTTAGTTTAAGAAAATGATTGTAACAATGATTCAATAAATTTATTCTTATTTGTATTCTTATTAATTACGATATCGGACTTTGTGCTGTTATCCTGCGTACAACTGCAAATACGTGTCCCGAAGGTTTCCCCAATGGCCAGAGTCACCGTTAGGGAGGTTCTACATCGAAAACAGAGCCAGTGATCTTGGCCTTGGAACTCGCCTCACAATATAACTCAATTCAAATACATTTTTCATAAGGATTGCGTGATGCAATCAAGCTTTTGTTACAATAGGTATGTAAACTTCGCAGTAATTTGAAAATGTTGCTGACATTCATCAGCAGACAAACACTCATTCATATCTATTTAGAATAGATAAGATGATGAAGCCTGCCAGCAGACTTCAATGGAATTTATAATTTATTTTACAAGTCTACGTGTATTTATAATCTAAAAGTGATCGCGGTTCGAACAGTAGGTACTTAACAATCATAAAAAACGTAGGTAGGTACTGACCCATTAGCTTCGTCGAAATTGCAAGACGCAGCTGTCACTGCATGCTGTAGCGTGACCAGCACTCCACCGCATCGGTGCCCTCTAGTGTAAAGGTGTAATTCACTTAGTTTTTGTAACGAGACCTAAAAAGTGAGAACATGATTGTTTATTTTTTTTAATTAACGGTGTAGGCAATTTTGTTTGAAACATGTTTTTGGCTTTCGTATGACGGAGACTGACGGGCGCTATTACTAAACATTTGCAAAATGTACTCGTATTGAAAAATTACATTTTAATGACGATGTTTCCCATTTTGGCAACACGCCAAAAGATCCTTGCAGATATTACATAATACGGTATAAAAGGATTTGATCTCTTGTGTTTATTTTTTTAAACCGCCATTTTTATTATTCCGTAAATATTGTTTGTTTTTTAAAATAAGGTTTGAGCCGAATGTAACTAAATTTTATAAACGAAATAATGTGGTTACATTTTCAGAAACCTGTACCTGCATAAAAAAGTAAACGTACACGAGGTAGGTACTTAAAAAGTTGCTTGAATGAATCATGATTAAACGACTATTTAAAAATACTTTTAGCAATATCCTGGATACTTTACTTTTAATATAGTTTTTTTAGGATGTACGATAAAATATGTCATTCTTTACCACATATTGCGCTTGGGTTATTGCCACTGTTCCATTTATTATTCTGCTGTCCCCTTCAGCACTACTTGCGCTTCCGAGTGTACCTGTTTATAAGATTAGCAAAAATAATCATTTATACTTTGCATGTAAAGATAACCAGTCCAACCGCATTACAGTTGTCTATCCGACCCCCATAACCCAGATCGGAAACACGACAAAACTAGCTTCTAACCACCAACTCGCCTAGCATGAGCGCCGTAGAAACGGGTTTCTTCAAAGAAAGAATCGACAAATCCGTTTCTACGGTGGTCATGCGACGCGAGTTGGTGATTAGAAGCTAGTTTACAAGAAGTAGTATACAAAATATGTTGTGTGATAAAAATCAAGGTCGGTGCGAAAATTGCTCACACTTGCTCGTGTAAAGGTAAATGAACATTAAAAAAAAGATTTTTCAAAATAATATTTATATTTTTTTCAATCATTACCACACTCGGCACTCTTAGCACACAAAGCAATTACAGATAAAAACAAAAACTTTTCCATTTTTTTTTTAATGCAGGCAGAAACAATCACATACAACCGAACAAAATAACGTTACACACTGCAAAATTGTTGGCTGAATTCGGTGGCTTTATCATTATAACATAAATGTAGGTATGCCAATCTTATCTAATTTTGGATTATCTATGATAACATTGGTAATATTATAATATCACACCATTATTTTATGATTCCATATCGCACGGAGAAAATCTGAAAATGGAAACAGAATGCATGATTCATTTGCGAAAAACGAAAAAGATATCCCTTTAGTGCGTATGCGTATAATTGTTCAACAAACTCATTAGTTTTTTTTGTTTACAAACAGCGTTTCCTTTTAATTATGTACAGTCACGGACTATAAGTAATAAGGCACTTTCAAGATTTCCATTTTTGCAGTTTAATACATTCACGAGATTACACGATTAAACACGAACTCAAATCGGAAACAGGATGACAAATTACTAATAATCGGAAATGGTCTTAGCCATGGAGGTTCAAGAATGACTTATATGTTGTCGATTATAAATCCATACAATGTTGCATAAGTTAATCCAATCTATTTGATACTGACCTCTTTTGAATTAGATCTCATTAGAAATACTCGTTATTTCTGAAAATCTAAAACAAGACAGTGACAGTTGAAATGTCGATGTCACAGACGATAATATCGTATTTTGGTTATTTACGCGATAATGCCAGCTGCAGTTTCTGAGGGAATTCACCACAGAATAATTTTAACATTGCATCAGCAAGGTCTGAGCATTCGTGCGCGGTGTGGGGATGAGGTCGGAAGCTTTGATTATATAATGTCTAGATGGAGCGTCAAATGCGCGCAAACGTGTCAAAAAATATCAGCCAACAGTTGGCTTATAAGTTCTTACCCGCCGATTAGTGCCGATCGTGCCGCTTTGGCGTCACTACGTATTACGCGCGCTAAGTAATAAACAAATAAAAGCGATAAAATGACGGAATGTGCTATTACACTGTGCCGGAATTATACAGGAAAGGTAAAAAATACCAAGCACATCACCTATCATCGATAAGTAACCAAAAAAACTATATATTTATTTTTTGTTTTTAAATTACGCCGTCATTTTTTTGTGGGTATATTAGTTAGTTTATGGTTACGTTTATATTATTTAGTTGTTCTACTTTATTTATCGATTTAAAAAAGGTGGAGTTTATCAATTCGTATTAAGTCTTTCTTTCATATTCAGCCTATAATATTCCCACTCTACTGGGACACGGCCTCCTCTCAATGAGAGGGAATAGGCTACAATCTACCACACAGGCCCAGTGCGGATTGGTAGATGTCACATGTCTTCGAATTTTTTTTTTGGTTCTAGGACATGCCGGTTTCCTCACGATGTTTTCCTTCACCGTTTTGAGAGCAGTGGTGATGAAATAAATTACACAAAGTAATGCGCCTGTCTGGGTTCGAACCCACGGCTTACTGTTCGTAAGTCCGGGCCGCCACCACTGGGCCACTGCTGCTAGTCTTTCTTTAAATGATTTTTAATCAAAACATTCTGACATGTCAACTATAATTGTATGGAAATTTTAGATCAACTCAAATTGACAGCTCTTATTTATGTCTGTCTCTTTCTTGTAATATTAGAGAGAAAAAGATAGAAATAGTCTAATTTTAGTTTAGTTTGTGAACAAGGGAATAGGCACTATTGTAATACTAATTTAATTAACTTATCTGATTTAATACAACATTCACATACACAACTCTATTTAAATTTAAATAGTGTTTTTTATTTATTGAAGAAGGTAACTACATACTTAATAAAAAGACACTACTAAAACTGAATAATGCTTCTACATAAATAACTACTTAAATAAGGTAAGTTTTAGGTGTATACCTAAAACTTACCTTATTTAATTAGTCTATTTTTTTAATATAAGTATGACTTATGGGAGAATTGTAGTAGCTGGTATCATTATTCGGTATCAGAGACATAGAAGGACAGTGTAAAACACCGCCTGCACGCACATGGCTTGAAATTGTTTGCTCGTTTTTTTTTGTTTTGATTGTAGGGCGACGCTCTATCTAGACATTATATAATCAAAGGTCGGGAGGTGTAGGAGGTGCTGGTTTAACTACCGCCTCTTACAATGCCGTGAACTCTCATTTCGATCACCATTTTGGAAGATAATTTGCTTCCCTCTGAAAGAATTGCGTATACACAGCACGAAATGGCAAATATAATTTTTTTCACGATAATTATGCTATACATCGTGCAAGGATTGTTAGCACCTGGTTTGATCCACATCCAGACATAACGGTCATTCCATGGCTAAATTCCCGAACCTGAATCCCATGACTGTGGGGTTTAATGGTGCAGCGATGGGATCACCGCAATAAACGAAGAAAAGATCTGGCTCAACATTGCCAAGAAGTATAGGAAAACATGCGAGGGACTAATATTGGCACTAGATTGGTTACCTCCATTCAATTACGACTGCAAGATGGAATAAACAGCCAAGGAGTATATACTCGATATTAAGTCTGTCCAACAATATTGATTAATAAACGAAATAAAACTATTTTTCAAAGGTTGACTATTTTCTTAGCTCAGCGCATTTCAAGACATTTGTAATAGCTAAAACAAACTCTTTACAGAAATAGTAAATGAAATTCGTAATTCTTGCAAGATTAGGCATTTATTTTTACTAAATATGCAAAATTAATCATAATCAAAATTATCATGAACGTCATCTTAGAAGCTTTGCGTTCGGTTATAATCGTGGGTACGAGTTTTTCCGATGTCGAAATTATACCAATCATAATGTCTCCGTACGCCAACGTTACTATGGCTACGCTAAAACAATTGTCGCTTGGTTACGGTTTCTACACCTGCAAACCTGCAATTGGTCGACTTTGAGTGGTCACTCTGTACTATATGTACGAATATATCCGACTGAACCCGATTTGTTTAACACGGCTAAAATACGAATGGTGGTAAGTGGCTCATCATTTATAGTCCTTGACTGAACATATTACTTGTTTCCCAGACAACGTTTCACGTTACTTGTCAATTGATTCGTAAATTAATTTTTGACCAAATGACAGAACACCCGTGTTATCGAGTGACCAAGACTGGAACCATCAACGCCATCTTGTTCTTAGGGTTCCGTTGACAAATGGCAAAAACGGAACCCTTAAAGATTCGTGCTGTCCATCTGTCTGTCTGTCTGTCCGAGCGCATGTCACAGCCATTTTACTACGAGGCCACCACACAGTTGAAATTCGGAGAGTAGGTATCTGCTATAAACCGCTACAATAACGTGATTTGAAAATATGCAAAAAAATAGGTGGTCTGCAAAAATGTACGGGATACATGTATCTGAGGGTTGAAAAAACAGTGGGGTGTCTATCGACAGCTCTTAAAAATTATATGAAGTTCCTAAATATTTTTTTTCTCAAGTGAATATTTGATGAGATATTTGCTTCTTAAAGCCATACAAAATTGATTGTTCTCTAATATTTAAAGTAAGAAGAGGAAAATTCAGAAAAATGAGGGTTTGTAGAATGTAAAAAGAACTTTTATCGAAAATTGGTTAATACGATTTGATATTTAGCTTTGAGACATGGGATTTTTTTCGTGGAATTACTGCTCTGTTTTTCATCAACATACTATGAAAAACAAATTAAGGTTTGCCGTTGAATGCAAAGTGACCGATGAATAACCGTAAACGGAACCCTTTTTGTGCGAGTCCGACTTGTACTTGGTCAGTTTTTCACTACATTTCTAAAACAATTGCGCAACTGCCCTGTCAACGTCATTTGAGCGCCAAAAGATGAGATAAGGATCTTTTCTTTTAACACTGTATTAGCACATGAGTAAGTACAGAGTATAAGCTTCATACAACCGCGCGAATCGGTTGCACTACTACAAGCATGCGGAGCATGTGTGCGTGACCACTGGACGCTTGTCGCGTACGCGGCGAGAGTGGAAAAAACCAGTTTACATTGTCACAGCCAGTTGACAATCTCAGAGTTGTCAAGGGCAACACACGTTGTTTGTTTTGTGACAAGTTTGAATATTTTAATGTAAAACGTGGTATTTATTAATCATCATCATCATCAGCCTATAATGTTCCCACTGCTGGGACACGGCCTCCTATCAATGAGAGGGAATGGGCTAAAATCTACCACGCGGGCCTTTGCGGATTGGTAGATGTCACATGTCTTCGAATTATTGATTCTAGAACATGCCGGTTTCCTCACAATGTTTTCCTACACCGTTTTATGAGCAGTGGTGATTAAATAAATTGCACAAAGTAATGTGCCTGTCTGGGTTCGAACCCACGACTAACTGTTCGTAAGGCGGAGCCGCCACCACTGGGCCTGCCGCTGCTCTCATTTTTGTATTTAATAATAATAGTTGTTAATTGTACTGTGCGTATGAATTATACTAGAAAAAGTAAATATATATCTAAATTTAACTATCCCAAGGAGTATTGTAATATGATCCTTTTTTTAATAAGAAGAGGGTACTACACGGTGTGTTTTTAGCTTTTTATTATAATTACAAGCTTTTACTAAACATTTGTAGGTACGTGGGCGGATTGGTATGTAGTAGGTACTAAGTATGTGTGTTAACGTTCAAATATTAAAAGTAAGATTTGAACCAATCCGATGTCTGATTGAGCTGAAAGGAAACGAATCATTTTTGTATGGGACTCCGACCATAACCTATACTTTTTAGGAAAGCTGGGAAACTAACCCCTGAATAAAATATAGTAATTATTTTTTCCTTATTTTATAGTATTTTTATGCACACAATAAAAAATAAAAGTGATTCACGTTTATCGTGACAGTTATGGCTTAGGCTGTAGATATGAACCTAATCGAGAAGAAATTGTCAAACCTACAAAATGTCATTTAGAATTATTCGTTCAGAAGTACTCTTCAGAAAACTAAATTGAATAAGTATTTTTTGGCATTAATACTTACATCGTTCATAATTCTCTCTACTAGTCGGTCTGTCCATAAATTTAATAAATATTTGTCGGATCCGGTCATGAGTACGGACAGGCGAATGAAGCTAAAGCGCGCCATTGGTGACATTACGCGACCTACATACCAGTCTACCTCACCATGGCAATGCTTCTACAGAGTCCTGTAGGCCTATTACGGATTTTTCTGATATACAGTGACTATCAAGCTTCGGTTGTACACCGAACTTTGATGACAACCGAGAATATCATAATATTGGTATTACGTATCGCACTGAGTGGATATCACTTTACGGTGACTAACAGCCCGAGTACGGTGTAACGCCTTTCACGAAAGCCACTTCAAACTCAGTTATCATCAATTTGTTGTCCACTATGCTTACATAATCGAAATAATATAAGTATCGATACGAAACAGCTGTCAAAATGAGTTACGGTGACTATCAGCCACGATAACAACCAATGACGTCATATTTGATCGCGACTGGTCATACATAATACGAAACCTTTTGACAGTTAATTGATGGACACTGAGCCCAGTTACTATCATGTCGAGCTGTCAACAGAGATACCAAAATAGGTAACAATTTTGCACGTTTTTAAGAAGCTTGTACGTGGTATTAGGCTATAATTGAGGGATACTTTCCACTTTAATGAAGTTTTACAACGCGGTAAAGCAATTACGAGGTCAACTTAACATTACATGCTTATTTGTTCTTATGTATATACCATTATTTTTAGGTCGTTCTGGAACCGAAAGCCAATACTCGATCATCGAACTCGGAACGAAAGGGACTGCTTTAAAAAAAATAAAAATAACAATCAATAAATTAAATTTATTGTAGTGGTAGAAGCGATCAACACGATAACTGAAATTACTTTTGACCGGATTCTGACAGATTATATACTGAAGTATCTGTCAGCGTCTGGTGTCCACAGCCTTTCCGCAATCTAGTCATTCCGATTGGAAATATACACATAATAGAAATAAGAAGCAAGTTCTGTATTAAAATAGTATAATTTTTACATTTCCAGAATATCTCAACTTAAAACATTAGTGATTATAATTTGAATACTAGCAATCAGTGCTAACACTGCCATTTCTGGTTGGAAAGTAGATGCTCCTGCCGTGTCGCTTATCCACTTGCGGAAACTGGAGATCCGGGAATATATTTCGGGTCGCGAGATTGTGGGGAAGAAAGAGCAGTTACTGTAGGCCTGGCGAATGAGAATACCCTGGAGGTTTCCACTACATACTAACGGGTTGCCTAAATCACCCTGAAAATAACGCAAAATAATAAATTATTGTAGCGATAAGGGTATTTGGTGGCATAATAATAAAGTTTATTATAGAATGTCTCAAAGTTATAAGTAGAGACCGGATTATACGCAAATGCTACTGCGAATTTATAGCTGTTTTTTTAAAGATAACGCATTTTTTTAGCCAAAATCCGCACATTATCGTGCATTTTAAAAAAAGCTTTTGGGTATTCCCTTATTGCAGTGACATGAATATTATTTTAGTGCCATTATAAAATAATTAATTATAGAATGTTTGAGGCACTTCACAATAATTTGTAAGGATTGTTAGATAATTATAAGTAACAATTTGTTAAATGTGTCGAAACCCGTTACTGCTGCAAAAATAGCTCATGGCTGAATAGATGACGGCCAAACACTGGGACCCATGGGCGTTATCAAAAACTCTGACACCGGGTTAGGGACTAACCACACGATATAGAAAGAAAGAAGTAATACACCATATATTATTACCTCACATGAAGAATATGATACAATTGTCGTCGCACAGATCATGGAGCTTTTTAGAGTGATGCGAGGAACTAAATTGTAAAAAGGTTGGCAAACGTCATTAAGTGGCATCGCGAACTTCTGTATTTGCAGCAACTGCGTATTGGCCTAAAACAAAAGTAACGTTTAAATCGAAACCCATACAGATAACATAAATTAAAGTCAACTTCGTGTTGGTCTGTGTGACCGCGCTGTCCTTCTAAACTGTTCAACGGATTTTGATGACATTTAGAAAATTGATTCTAAAGAAAATCTAAAATTGAAAGTCTGTATTTTAACTAAGAATAATGAAAAAGTTTTATTTGGCACATGCCAGAAGTGCACATAAAAAAAACTGGAACCTAAACATTAAAAGCAAAATATAATTATTGTGTGTTCTCATGTGGTATATACTGTTCAATAAAGTTTCACCAAAACTCCATTGACAAATTTTCATTTTACAACTAACATTTCGTATACTATTTATTTCGCAAACAAGTTATTCCGCAAAAGTTTAATTTTAAAAACACTTGTTTTACAAACAATTATTTGACAAACACTTCTTTTATTAAATGCATCAGATGATATTTAATCATTTATACATTTTTCATTTCCTATTTAGATACATTTGGCCAAATCACGTTTCTACAAAATAATTTACAAGCTAGATTTTTTTTTTATTACTCTTTTTTATGAAAAAGTTTTGGAAATGCATAGGTTTTTACAACATGCAAACAAGCATGCAACTCCATGCATGCAGCAAGCAAGCAGGAAGTATGCAGCAAGCATGCAGCAAGCAAGCAGTAGGCATGCAGCAAGCAAGCAGGAAGTATGCAGCAAGCATGCAGCAAGCAAGCAGTAGGCATGCAGCAAGCAAGCAGCAAGCATGCAGCAAGCAGGCAGCAAGCATGCAGCAAGCAAGCAGCAAGCATGCAAGCATGCAACATGCAGCAGGCATGGTTTCTGTCACAGCTCCGGCGCTGCGGGGCTCCGGCGGTCCCACGCGAGCTTATCGTCGCAGAGGGTTTTAACGCTCACCACCGCTGCTTTAGCTTGCTGGCCGGCTTAGCCGGCCAGCCTCAGCCGCGGCGGCGGGTGCTAAAGCCACCTGCTCCTCAGCTCGCGGGCCGCCTCGCCCCTCCGCGCCTACGTGGATTTAAATTACACTCTAGGGGTAGGGCACAAAAGACTACGTGGAGTCGGTTATGCAGCGATTTATTTCTGTCACTAAATTTGTGCTTATAGAAAACAAAATTCATTTATTTTCTCTTTTTTTTGGAAATGTCACAGTTAATATGTGTAATGTCTTTATTCCAAGTGTTTTTTTTATAAGATAAAATGAAAAAATAACGAATTGTTTGTCAAATAATACGTTATTAAATAAAAGTTTATCGGATAATTATTTGGTAAACTTGTTGTTGTATAATGATGAAATGACAAAATAATGTTTTTCCAATTGTCAAGTAAAAGTTTTTGAAATATTTTTTGGTGAACTGACCGGTCACCTTATAGATATGGAAACCGGTATGCAAACCGCCGTAACAAGAAATTAAAATATTTTTAAATTGATAAATATAACTTACAACATTCGTTTCGTTCGTAGATCCCCAGCCGGCAGACGTGCAAGTGCGTAGCAATGGTTCGTTGTCGCTCGACGCCATATTCACTATTCGTACAGTATTGATTAAGAACGGACTCGTGAGCTGAAATAAGTAAGATGTTTTAGGGCCATTTTCAATAACTTACTAGCCGGTTTCGCTAGATTGCTATCTCTGTCTGTATAAACTGTCTCAGTATATTTTAATGAATTAAATAGACGTCAATAATCTAGAACTCTAAAGCATTGGTTACTTCAATCAGATTTTATATTAATTGTGTATTTAACGAGTTCTGATTTTTTTACTAAAGTGGCGCTAGTGTGCACGGGGGAGCCCCTTAACGAGAGCAATTTTATCTGTATTCAAAATAACCTCCAAATCGTTCTTATTACGGGCTGTCGTTCTAAATAATAGGATGTTGGTCTTTGCAGTATTGATTAACAATTTGTTCATAGTGAACCACACGTGTAATGCTGCATTTATTGTCTCTGATTCTTTAATTTCTGATCTCTTTAATTTATCTAAGTTATTTGCTGCTACTATGGCATTTGTGTCATCTGCAAAAATTACTATATCAATGTCAAGGAAAATTGTATTCAGGTAATTGATTAAGTCATTAATAAATAAGATAAATATAGCAGGTCCCAATATTGATCCTTGCGGGACGCCCGTGGTCATCATTACAGTTGCTGATTTGTAAACTTTTTTTGGAGCCATCTTGTATTTTGTCAAGGGAACAGAACATTGTTATTTTAATTGTGTCTGTAATTGCGGGTATTTACAGGTCCTCTCTAGTTTCTAGTATGCGTTCACGTAATTCTTCAATATTTTCAGGCTGAGGAATGGTGATATGTAGGTAAATAAGTAGAAAACGGCCGTTAATTAGGTATCGAGGTAAAAGAGAGTGCGTTCGAAAACTTTGATCGTTTCGACCTTGTTATTGGCCATTTATTGATTTACCAGATTAGCTTAACATCAACATCAACATCAGCATCAACATCAGCATCAACTTAATTATTTAATTATTTGCTCACATTTCATATTTATTGATTTTTTAAATGGGACTGGGTAGGACATGCCTGCCGCATGCCGGACAAACTGTGGGTCAGAATAGCAGGAAACTGGTGCCCTGACACAGTGAGGCGGGGTGCGGCAGGCCACGAAGCAGATAGCGGGATGAACTGGCCAGATTCCATCAGAACTGTAAGGACACGTTCTGTTCTGTTCGTTGGACACGTTCGTGGGACAGAGAAGGCTTTTGAGAAGCAAATTATAATATTTAATAATGATGCGGAACCAATACTCACGGTGATAACAGCAATATCATTTACATACGGGTCACCCGGGTTATAATCAGGGTGTACGGTAAAGCGCTCTATACCACGGTGGTGATCAGAAGAAGACGCGTTTGTAAGATCAATTGCACCAGCGAATACCACGTAGTCATCCGGATTCAAAAGCGTGTGGACCCTGAAAAACAGAGGTAATTTATTTCTCATATTGTAAAATATTTTGATAAATTCTTCCCAATACTGCACCCATCTAGGACAAAACGCTTTAACTGGGTAGGCTTGTTTTCCTTACGAAACATTCCGATAACTCACGATAATTGATTAAAGATTTATTTTGGAAGCTTTAAATTGATAATTAGCAGACAAGCCACATAAGTCGTAAGTGTGTATTGCAAAAATATAAATGTAATTTTGATTCCGTAAAAATTCTAGATATAGAAATGCCTTTAATCAGGCATTACGACATTGATACTTACTAATCTATAGGTACTGATATAATATTCTGAAGAGACAATGTGTAAGGATGTTAGGATTTAAGGGGTAATCTTCGGAACTACTGATCCGATACCGTAAATTATTTCAAATCCACTGGCAAAAGCTTTGTATGAAAATTTTGATATTTCTTCTGATCAGTAGTAGGCAAGCGTACAAAAAAGGGCCGGTTTGCTAATACTGACCTTGAATTAACATTAAGTACAAACCCATTTAGGTTATAAAGGCAAGATGCAGCTGTCACTGCATGTCGTAGCGAAACTAATGCTCCTCCGCACCTGTGTCCTCTAGTCGGAGTAGTTATTTGACTCCTTTGTTGCAACGAAATCTAAAATGACATAAATATAAGGGTTAGTTTGCTGTACTGATAACTTTAAGTGGGTATCTTGTTGCATAGGAACTGTTATATCTATTGTACGCATCGGTAGATTTTTTGGTAGTTTCAGTTTCAGGAACGGTTTCATTGTAAAAGTAGCTAGTAAAAATGATTAAAATAACCACAAGTTCATCATTATTTCAGCCAAAAAATGTTCACATCCACCGGTCCTGTTCTGATCACACCCAGCGGATTCCTGCAGCAACCTTCATCAGGTCGTAACTCCACCTTGTGGATGGCCTGACAACGTTGTGTCTTCTAGTACGCGGTTGCCATTCTAGAACCCTTCGACCCCATGGGTCATCTGTTTTATGGGCAATGTGACCTTCCCACTGCCAATTGAGTTTAGCAATTCCTTGGGATATGTCAGTCGCTCGGGTTCATTTGCTGATCTCCTCATTTCTGATCCGAGAGACTCTCTGAGCATAGCCTTCTTCATTGCCCTTTGGGAGACTTTGAGCCTTATTATTAGGCCAATACAAAATCGAATGTTGAATGAAGTAATTCGTATGTTTTGACTCCTGCCAACCAAAGTAAAATTATATTTACCATATACGGGAACTGGTTGTGATCTGTTACCGGGAAGCCACCCGCTATTCTGTTAGGCCTTTCCACATTTGAAAAGCTCGTGCATGTGCCTGTAAATAAAATTATCGATCATTATTACTTCAAGATTACATAACATAACATTACGCCTGTAAACCCCGAAGGGTTATGTAGAGGCGTTGATGTACATCCACATTTCACCCCTATTGGGGGCGAACCTATAACCATCAACCGGGCACAAATCAAGACTCCGTGGTTGCTACTGAGAAGCTCCTGATGGATAAACCCATTAACACTATGCCCGACTTGGGAATCGAACCCAGGACCTCATGCTCAGCGTTATTATACCAAAATTTAAATAAGGTTGGCATAAGTATAATAAGCCTGCTGGGAAACAGGCCTCCTTTCTGTAAGAGGGAACAGACCACAATTCTCCAAGCCGGCGAAGTGCGGGTTAGTAAATGATTGTCATGGATTTTTTTATTTTAAAACATTATCGGTATGTTGTCTTTCCGTAAGTAATCTCTTTAATACTTTTTGTTATAGATGAAAGGCAGTATTTTGTGAAAAATTATAAAAATTCCATCAAATTTTACCGCAAAGAGCAATCAAAAATAAAAACACTAAGTTGTTCATTTCGCGGATTTTCAAATCAACTATCGTACAACATTAGGGGACACACTAAATACAACAGACTTAAAGCATTTATACTAAGTGGATGACTAATTGATATTGCTAATATGGGGCTACATTATATAGGTATCTACAATCTTATCTTATGTTATGAGACAATGTTTTATCAAGTACCTATGTAATTACAATACTTTTCAGGATACTACCACAACGGATTAAAAATGCGCATCGGCGTACAGTCACTAATCCTCAAAAAATACAGTAGCGGAAGAAAAGGGCAATTTAACTACTTATTTACATCCATAAACTCACGCTATTTTCCCGTGGGGGTAGGCAGATAATACAGAACGCTACCTGCTACTACGATCCTTACATAGGTAGGTCGGTACTACTTTCGTCTCCTCCTCGTTCAGGACATATGTCCTACACACATGCCGGTCGCGAGTTCTACATACCTGCGAGCTTTCTAAAGAGCCGGTACTAACTTGGCTACTATGCAAATCGTCAAATCTTAAGGAAAATCCTACAGGGTGTAAATGGAGCCGTCAACTAAGCATACTGAACATTAAACTAAGTAACTCTACGCAAAAATTATTGGTGGGAAACGAATTTTTTTTTTGGGGTGAAAAATTACGTTTTACGGTAAAACTCAATGTAACGCACTCAAAATATTGTGCTGATGGACGCATTTACTAGAAAACGGGTTATGAAGGTATTTAAAGTAAAGTTACTCGTATGACCGTAAAAACTAGTACTTTGACCCCCAATATCTCCGTAAATATAAGGTTCCCAGGTATGGTCTAGTAGAACAAAAAATGATCGCTATGTTGGGGAGAACAAGTGCCTTTCGACTTCGTTAAGGGTCTATTTACACCTTTTATGTATGATTGTTACACAATAGACTCATACCGCACCGTGTCTTATTTAACATAATATCATAACTGTTAAGTACGAGGACAGACGAGTGAAACCACTGCTTGCCAGTAACGCACTGATGTTTATTGCTAATGTACTTATCGGTGCGTAGGCACACGCACACATACCTAACAATAACATAAATACCGCTTCATCAATTTGACGACCTGCATGGCGCAGCGATAGTGAAGCTGCCTTTCGTTCTTAGAGTCCCGGGTTCGAATCCCGGTAGGGGCAAATATTTGTATGATGAGCATGGACATTTGTTTCAGAGTCATTGATGTTTTTATGTTAGTATGTATTTACAAAAAAAGTATCTATGTAGAAGATCAACTATCTGGTGCCCACGACACATAAGCCTCGTTGCTTAACGTGGCACTAGATGGCGGTGGGTGTAATCATCATCATCATCATTTCAGCCGAAAGACGTCCACTGCTGGACATAGGCCTCCCCCAAGTGTCGCCACATTGACCGGTCCCGGCGTGCGACTCGCATCTAGCGGATTCCCGTAACCTTCAACAGGTCATCAGTCCACCTGGACTGACCTGGAGGTCTACCAACGCAACATCTTCCGGTTCGCGGTCGCCACTCCATAACTTTTAGGCCCCATCGGCCATCCATTCTGCGAGCAATGTGCCCTGCCCACTGCCACTCAAGTTTGGTAATTCTTCGGGCTACGTCAGTAACCTTGGTTCTCTTGCGGATATCTTCATTTCTGATTCGATCACGCAAGGAAACTCCAAGCATAGTGTGTGTGACGTCCAGCGAATTAATCAGTTCGCTAACATGTAACTTAAATCACAAACATCAATGATAAACTCTTATTAAACTTTTATTTCAAAAATAGTTTGAAGAGTTGTACTGTACTGGCAAGTACAGTATGACTTTCAAACCATAGATCGCTATCGAGAATGAGTGAGATGAATGAGCAAGAATTCCATGGGCACTACCATCTTGCCACCAATCCATCAAATCAGTTGCTATTTGCAATCATGAGAGCATCCTTTAACTTCCTTGTTAGTTGTTATTTTTGTGTTACGCTGAATATTTCCTACATAACTACTTCCGGATTTTTGAGGAGCTCATGGCTAAATAATAACAGCCACTCGGGTCGATCTTTAGGTTAAGCCGTGTCTGCCTAGGTTGGTCTGTGGATGGGTGACCACGCTTACATACCGGGTTTCCTCCGTTCCTCGGAAAGCACATTAAGCTGTTAGTCCCGGCTGTCATTTGTAGATCTTTGACAGTAGTTACAGGTAGTCAGTGGCCCAAAAAGTCTGACAACCAGTCTTACCAAGTGGTATGGTATCGTATAACCCAATACTAACTGGGTTGTGTATGTCAGATAGGCAGTCGCTCTATGTAAATTACTGATATTCAGCTGCACACGGTTAGACTGGAAGCCGACCCCAACATAGTTGGGAAAAGGCTAGGCAGATGATGAACAACTTACGGGTTTGTGCAAAACGTTTGTATTATTATCGTGCTTGCTATTTGGTGATCCTAAGGTTTCTACTATCATCTGTGTCTACTCGTGAGAACCTGTAATTGGCTCTGTGTCGCTTATTCAATTGTTACTCATTTATTTTAGCTGTTGGTTCTCCTTTTAATAAATAAATAAAAAAGGTGGTAAAATTAAAAAAAGAAGTTATGTATAACGTAAGTAATAAATGAATGTATTCTGCAAGTGATAATGGATGTGAATGTTAGATCATCAATAAACATATGAAGGCACCACTAATCCTCGCTAACCTTATCAGTTTTGTTTTCGTTACAGTTTTGAGTTAAGTTGGGGTCGGCTTCTAGTCGGTTTTAATATTACATCTCAACATGAATGATGTAACCATACTTTTGTAACAATATTTTGATTTAAAAGAGTGTCCATGGAGTTTCTTGCCCGTTCTTCTCCATAGAGATCTACGCTAGGGAATGAGCAATATTATATACAGTACTTTCACAGTTTTTATGTCTTGTGATTGGGACTGTTGCTACATTTTTAATTTTCATCTTTGTTTCGACAATTTAAAAGTGCCTGTAACTGGCCTAATTGAAATAAATGCTTTGATTTTGATTTTTGATTTTGAGTATGCACAGGACCAATTTGATTATTTTTTATTTTTCGTAAGTTTACTTATTATATAATTTTGTCTTAGATTGTGTAATATATTTTTTTGCTGTTATGTCCTGTGCGCGTTTAATAAATACTCTTTCTTTCTTTCTTTCGGTTGTAGCTAAATACGTAGGCAGTTGTGGTGGAGTGGCCTCCACCAACCAGTTCTGGGAAACTTGATACCGATTATTAAGTATACAGTATGGAAGGGAAACATCGATGCACAACGATTACCACGTGTTCAGTACCGGTAATAAAAATAACAACTGTCCCATAAACATTTTGACAATGTATTGCACTTTTTTATGAAACCGTAGATTTGTTTTTTTTTTTGGAAAATCTCTAGTTCCACCATGTATGTTGGAACGAGCGAATGCGAATACTATCATAACTTTCTTCTCTTTAGTAAATATCAAGAAATGAGATTTCTTCTGTTATATGTTCCTCTGATCTTGACCTACTTTCATACTAGTCGCGACTTGAATTCAGAATCGTATAGTACCTATAGATAATTCAAGCTTTAGAACCAAAAATCCAATTTATACTGAAGCTTTGTCATATAAATGACAAAGTTCAAATTCCGTTGCAAAAATTTATTTAAGTTCGTTTTAGAAATTGTCACTCTACAATAAATAAATTGAATAAATAAATAAAGTCTGTGCTGAACTGTAGAAGACGTATGAACATAAACTGTACATAATACTGCAAGACACGGCCGATAGGTGTTATGGATTTAATAAAATTTATGTCCAAAAAAATGCTTTAGAGTCCAAAACCTTATCTAAATTAAAATAAACGTCAACTTAAAAAAAAACCTATTGTATTTTTTGAACTTACCACACAAGGCAATCACAGATAACAACAAAAACATTTCCTTTTTTTTTAATGCTGATTAAATGAAAAAAATACACAACCTAGCACAAAAACGTAACACACTGCAAAATTGTTGGGAGAGTTCTGTGGCTAATCTTGACTTTATCACTGTAATGTTATGTTGGTTTACCAATTATATCTTATCTAATTTGGGCACGAACAAATCGATAATTACCACTTAAATCAAATCAAATCAAAAATCATTTATTTTTTAATGTCAAGTACACAAGACAGTCCCCCAAAACACTCGCCTATCGTCGCTTCCTAGTGTTTTAATTGGGAAGAAGTTTTTAATTTAACCCCTTAAAAATAAACTGATTAAGAGAGCCCTTCCCGGCCCGCCTATCGTCATCACGAGCATGGTCGAAGAGCTTGTTGTTTCATCCAGAGCCACAACAGTACCGCTGTTCTTTCAACTCCCCTGTCTTACCTAGCCCCGATCCCGCACTACTCGTCCCCCGCGCACCTCATATCACCTAACGCGAGGACATTCAACGAAAATAGTGTTCGACAATTTTATGAAACTTGTTCCAGGAAATACGTGTTTTTGAATAAGTCTTACAAGTATGTGAAATAAATATTTGTCATTTAGTATCTTCACTACATTTGCAAGGCTTCTTTCTATCAGGATGCTTTCTTTACTTTTACAATTTATGAGTACATTATGAACGGCCAAAGTTGAGGTAAAATTTGTGCAAAACAGCAATGTTTGGAGGCTTATACTGAATTTGTTTCTACAAATTTTTATTTTTTGCTTTGATAGTAGCCTAGATATGGGTGATTCTTTGAGGTGCCTAAAAACGCGGTCACACGCTGTTAATTCCTAACCTATTGAACATTCCGTCTTAGGACCAAACACAGATTACTCCTTACTTCTACCTATAAGTTTATAATTCAATAATGAACACCTAAAATTATTTATAATGTTAAAAAATCTTCTCATCATCATTCTTCGCGTGTCACACTCGGTTCGCGTTCACGGCAAACTTCGATAACTTTTGTATTAAATTCATAAGCATATAATGTTATACATCAAATTAATCGTGTTTAACTATGCATCATAAATAGTGAAGCACATTAATTGTATCTCATAAATTACAATACTTCTTAGACATTGCTCTCAAAACGGTGAAGGAAAACATCGTGAGGAAACCAGCATGTCCTAGAACCAAAAATTACAAGAAGACATGTAACATCTACCAATTCGCACTGGGCCCACGTGGTAGATTATAGCCCATTCCTTCTCATCATGAAAGGAGACCGTGTCCCAGCAGTGGGAACATTATAGGTTGATGATTCGACATTATGTCTCTGTCACACGATTTTGCAAGTTTCGCGAGCGCGCAGCAAAACTGCACCTCTCTTCCAAAAGCGCCAACTTGTCGCTACACGAACTCAAACTCAAAGCATTTATTTCAATTAGACCATTACGGCACTTTTGAATGTCAAAACTACAAAAAAGAAAATCAAAGCTACAGTCCCAGTCACAAGGCATAATAACTTGAGAAAGTACTGTAGTTGCCCATTCCCTAGCCTAGCGTAGCGTATCTCTATGGAGAAGAACGGGCAAGAAACTCCATGGACACTCTTTTAACATCAAAATATTGTTACAAAATCTTGGTTACATCATTAATTTTGAGATTATACATACAGGGTGTAAAAGAACTCATCACGAAGCCGTCAACCAAGCATTCTGTACATCAAACTAAGTAACGCAAAAATTATTGCTGGGAAACAACTTTTTTTTTTGGGGTGAAAAATCATGTTTTGTGCTAGAATTCAATGTAACGCACTCAAAACATTGTGCTGATGAATGGATTGAATAGAACGGGGGTCGTGGAGGTGTTTAAAGTAAAAATCCTACATTAAAAACTCGTAGGTATTTAAAAAAAAACTTGTCAAAAAGTTGGAACTTTGACCCCCAATATCTCCGTAACTAGAAGGTTCCCAGGTATGGTGTAAAACAAAAAAATGATCGCAATGACGGGGAGAACAAGTGCCTTTCGGCTTCGTTAAGAGGTGTTTTACACCCTTTATATGTGAGAACGATGTAGAAAGACGTGCACACTAAGAGCGTCCAGAGTAAAAGATTAGATCAACAATTTACGAATAAAGTAATTAAAATGAACCTTGGCAGCTAAGAGATGACCAGTCCCAACTGACAGCGCCCGTTCACAAACATGACGCATGTACCGGCGCCATTCAACTCAACCATATTGAAGGGAACTAAATGACCCGACACACCCGCCACCATCAGCGAGACATTTAAGTGAGCATGACATTCTCTAAGCCACCAAGGCATATTCAAGTCAATGAAAGATAAATAAATGTTAATGGTGGCTGAACAGTACAAAGTACTCACACATGTGCTATGCAACAATCAATTAATTTGCCCCCCCCCACCCCCCTATGGTTGTGGAGCAGGACCAGCATTTAGCCAAGCATTTTTATCATCAATGTAATCCCCCAACTTATAATACTAGTACATAGTGTGCGTTTTATACAAGATTTAAATTTCGTCTCGTTCAGTTGAAGAATGTGGGGAGGTATTTTATTGTAACATTTCAAACAGTACCCCATGAAAGATGAATCTACTTTAGCAAGCCTGAAACCTGGCTGAACTAGTTGGTCCCTATTTCTAGTGTTATAGTGGTGTCTGTCACCTCTTCTACTGAAAAAATGCCGATTTTTCCTAACGTACATTACACGTTTAAGCTACACGGGTACTCTGTAGTATAGTCAGTGGGGGAGACATGTACGTTCTTCGCTTCTAAACAATAAAAATACGAGGCAAGTTATTCTTTGAATATTTTCAGGTAGCCATAATCAAGAAACTTTCATGCGTATGTTTTGAAGGATAATGGTTTATAATTTTCCAAATCATTTTGAATTAAGGAATAAGATAGATCTTCGAGATTATTCCCAAGTAGTTTGTTTGTTAATTTACATATAACTTTGATCGTAATTCACAAATATTTTCATAACTTTCGTAGCACAACTTTAGTGGTAATTTGTCCACGAAAGTTGCTAGTGCACCACAAAAGCTATAAATCTCCACTAAATTATAACTATAGATTTTTTGTGAGCCGTAGATGCATTTACTCGATTGTCGTGAAGCTCAAAAGAAAGGTGTTTATTTGAATAAGTATTTATTAACATGCACGTGCTTAAATTTTTCTCTTGTAACGACTCGTAGAAGTTTACCCCACCCCAAACAGGGCGGTTTTGCCAATTGTATCCCTCTTCCTTAAAAAGTTTCGTAACTTTCGTGGGCACAAAAATTTCAATAAAGAATATCTTGGTATGCACCGATTTATGTATAATAAAGATTGCATGTATTGTTTTAACAGCGTCTTAAATGTGTGTTGGTTAATTTGAAGATTACTCTAAATAAATTTCGTCACGAAAGTTACGCGGAGAATACATTTTGAACAACTACCCATATAGTGCACAAGATAACCTTTAGGGTACTCCCTTAATTCTCCTAAAAAATTTTTTCCTAAAAAATGGCGGGTCTGGATCCGTGCTTCACGTAGGTTCTCCACCAGAATCATCTTTTGGCATAAATTTCATATCAATAGTAATTAAAAGGCAGAACTATCATATCTCAGAATGTTTACAGTTAGAATCATCTTTTGGCATACATTTCATTATGCATAATAATGGAAAGACTCATCTCATCAGATCACATAAAATTCGTTAAAACAGTTTTTTCTGAACATGCGGTTTTTATTTCCCTGTAAGAAGCAGGCAAACATGCAAACAAGCATACATCATGCATGCAGCAAGCATGCGGTATGCAATCATGCAAAGAAGCATGCAAACAAGCATGCAGTATGCAAATATGCAAACCAGTACACACCATGCATGCAGCATGCAAGCAAGCAAGCATGCAACAGGCAGCAGGAATGGTTTCTGCCACGGCTCCGGCGCTACGGAGCTCCTGCGGTCCCCTGCGAGCTGAGGAGCAGGTGGTTTTAACGCCCGCCGCCGTGGCTGAGGTGGTGAGCGTAAAGCACATCTGCGACGATAAGCTCGCGTGGGACCGCTCACCCCTCCGCGCCTTCGCGGGCTTAAATTACACTCTAGGGGTAGGGCAGACGGGGTGCGATGTCAGAAATCCTCCACGTGTGTCTGGCGGTTGCTGGTCCCTCTCGATACGTCTGGAGGGAAGAGCAGCTGCTGGGCCGGTGCACCCTGGGCGCGGCAGTATCCTTCTCCGGGGAATGAGAGGAAATGAGAATTTCCTTTTATCCCTCGGGGAGTGTTACTGCCGCGGCTAATTATTCTGACATGGGTGGGGACCTGCCAGGACCACTGGTGCGTTCCTCTGCGTGACCCTCTGTACAGCAGAGGGCATAGCAGAGGAGTGAGGGCGGGCTCGGTGTGCACTCACCCTGCCTCCGAGCAGACAGAGTAGGATGCGTCCTTCTTTGTCACCATCAGTCTCGTAATCCCATTGTCGAAGTGCTGTGGATCACGTCTCGCGGCTTCGATAGGGACCGAGGGTCTTGGCTTAACCGCCCGGAAACCTCTATAAAAAGTTACTCCGAATCCCAAGCGGCGGCGCACCGCGAGGGGATGTATGGCTGACGGGTGTTCCCATGGAACGAATCAGTCGCTAGTGCTCACCCTCGCCAGGGTACCTGCAGACCCCCTGGCGAGTAATAAATGCTAAAATCTGCTTATCTTGGGTACAGGGGTCTCTGCCCAGATTGACGTTTATTTCCCCCATACTCGTGGGTTCAAATATGGATGATTTAACCAAAACAAAAACCAACACCGCCGGCAACGGCAAAACAGAGGAGAGGAGAGATGCGGGGTCGGAGTCCGACACCGCATCCAGCGATGTGAGTGCGGGAGGCTCGGAGAGCTCCCGCTGCGTGAGGGCCGGGACTGCAGCGGAGAACGGTAAGTTCTTCCGCCAGCGGTCTAGGAAGGATGGCGACCAAGTCTCGTCATCCGAGGGAAAGATGGCCTCGGCCCGTAAGATCCCCACTAGCAAGCGCGGTGGGATCCGAGGCAAGAGGGGGGGGGCTGTTAACTCCGAGAGGTCGGCGAGACCAGCCGAGGAGGGGCGCCACTCGGGCACGAATGCTCACGGGTCTGGCGACAAGGCGGATGCACCTGGCGGCTTCGAGGTGGAGCGTAAGGCCAGGTTTGCAAAGGAGGTGGAAGCCGCGATAAGGGGCGTGGCCTTGAAGATAAAGACATCGTCTAAACTCAAGGCTATACCCGCGGCTTCCGCCTCCATCATGGCGGCAGCGGAGGCCAACTTTGCGGGGCCTTCCCCTTCTCCTCCGATAGGTGGAGAGGAGGTGGCCAAACTGCGGGCGGAGTTGGCCCGCCTGACGGCTGCGATGGAGGCTCTCCAAAGGGAGAACGCCAAGCTCCACGTAGACCTGGCCAGTCTGCGTGAGGCTGGCACCCGCGTAGTGCCTCCAAATGGGGGCCACCAGCAGCAGCGACAAGCCGAGCCGGTGCCGGTTGAAAATCAGGTTCTGAACCTGGTGCGGCGGGAGCTGGCTTCCTTCCAGGCGCGGTTTTCCGTCCTGGAGGGAATTGTTCTGCGCCCCACCCTGGGTTCAAACAAGACTGCCGCGGGCCCGAGCACGATGCCGACCACGGTGTCATACGGGGCTGCTGTGGCTGCCGCGCCCGGACCTGGGCCGTCGAGTCGGTCCTCCGGCAGGGCAATGGCGCCCTCCCCTGGAAAGCCGGCTCCGGCGACACCGGCGCCGGCTAAGAAGGCGTCCAGGAGGAGGAAGGGCAAGGCAGCCCCACAGGCGGTGACTGTGCCGGTGACAGTACCAGCGGCGAGTGGGCCAGCACCTGCGGCACAGCAGCTACCGCTGCCGCCACCACCCCCCCAGCTCCCTACACCTCCCGCGGCTGAAGCCGGGTGGCAGGTGGTTGGCGAGAAGAGGAAGGGGCGAAAGGCGGCCAAAAAGGCCAGAAGTGAGGAGCGGAAACGGCAGCACAGAGCGAGAAAGATCGCGGCTAGGCTCCGCGCCCCGAAGACCGCAGCTGTAGTGATTACACTACAGCCGGAAGCGGAACAAAGGGGCGTGTCCTACCGCGACCTGCTGGCAAAAGCTAAGGAGACGGTGGATCTCCGGGAGCTTGGGATTACCGGGGGCCTCCGGCTTAAAGTCACCGCGACGGGAGCTCGGTTGTTGGAGATCCCCGGTGAAACCAGTGGCTCGTCCGCTGACGCTCTGGCTGAAAAGCTCAGAGCGTCCCTAAACGCGGACGAGGCCCGAGTGTCCAGGCCCGTCAGATGCGCAGACCTGCGCGTCCTGGGTCTGGACGACTCAGTGACCGAGGAGGAGGTGGTGGCCGCCGTTGCCAGGTCCGGAGGGTGCCCTGCCGATCAGGTCAGGGCAGGCGCCCTTCGTCCGGACTCCACGGGCATGCGAACCGTTACGGTAAGCTGCCCTGTGACGGCGGCCAAGTCAATTGTGGAGGGCCGTAGGCTACTGGTGGGCTGGGTGTCAGCGCAGGTGAAGCTGCTGGAGCCCAGACCTCTGAGGTGCTACCGCTGCCATGTGGGACACCATGTGTCGGTGCAATGCGCCTCGGAGGTCGACCGCAGCGGCCTCTGCTTCCGTTGCAGTCAGCCCGGTCACACATCCGCGACTTGCTGCGCCACGCCGCACTGCGCTGCATGCGCGGCGTCTGACAAGCCGGCTGATCACCGGGCTGGCAGCAAGGCCTGCGCTGCACCCGCCAAGGCCAGGGCCAGAGGCAGGGGAGGGCCCTCCACCGCCACCACCACCGTCACCGTCACCACCGCCGCAACCGCAACCGCCGCCGCTGCCGCTGTCACCGCCACCGCCGTCGCAACAGTCGCACCTGCAGAGGGGCCCTTGGCCCGAGTGGAGGAAGCGGTAATGGAATGCCAATAACGGCTCCATTACGCTTCCTCCAAGCGAATATCAACCACTGCGCCTGTGCTCAGGATCTGTTGCTCCAGAGCATGGCGCAGTGGTCGATAAACATCGCTGTGGTCGCTGAGCCGTATTTCGTCCAGCCCAGGGATGACTGGGTGGCGGACCTTAGCGGCTCAGTGACCATAGTGTCGTCGGCCGCCGCCGGTACCCCGACCCTTGAAGGTGTCAGGAGGGGTCGGGGTTGCGTAGCAGCACGGTTCGGGGAGATCGTAGTGGTGGGAGTCTACTTCTCCCCGAACCGAACTCTCGCCGAGTTCCACAACTCTCTCGCAGAGTTGAGTGTTGTCGTCGGAAACCATTCCCTCCCCGTGCTTGTCCTCGGGGACTTCAATGCCAAGATGCCCTTGGCTTGGGGTTCTCGTTGTACAGACGTGCGGGGAAGGATGGTGGAGGACTGGGCCCTGGAGAAGGGCCTGGTCGTCCTAAATCGGGGTTCTGTTCCCACGTGTGTGCGGATGCGGGGCGAGTCGGTGGTGGACATTTCGTTCGCTAGCCCCGCTCTGTCGCCACGTGTTGACTGGCGTGTCATGGAGGGGGTGGAGACCTATTCCGACCACCGGTACATCCGGTTTGACGTCTCCACCCAGACCTCAAGCGCGCTGGTCCAACAGGCCCCGAGTGGTCCACGTTGGGCGCTGAAGCAGCTGGACCGGGAGCTCCTCCTGGAAGCCTCGATCGTGCAGGCCTGGGTGACATCACCAGACAGGCCTGCCGACATTAACAATGAGGCAGGGTGGTTCCAGGAGGCCATGTCCGATATATCCGACGTGGCAATGCCCCGAGTCCGGCCAGGAAGCGCCCGACATCAGGTGTACTGGTGGTCGCGAGAGCTGACGTCTCGCGCGAGGCGTGCGTGGCTGCGCGACACCTGTACGCCAGGCATCGCAGGCTCCGCATTCGTCCACCGAATGCGGCAGCCATCGAGGCGGAGCTTTATGAGGGGTACAGAGCGGCGAAGACCGCCCTCCGCGAGGCTGTCCTGCGGGCCTGGGATCTGGCCCGCGAGGAGACGCTGGGGACTCTCGACAGAGATCCGTGGGGGCGCCCTTATAAGATGGTGCGGGATAAACTCCGCACCTGGGCCCCCCCACTGACGCAGAGTCTCCGGCCTGAGCTCGTGGAGGACGTGGTGAACGCTCTGTTCCCCACGCGGGGAGAACATCCCCCCCCGCCTATGGCTCCGCCACCTGCGGTGTTGGAAGCGGACCACCAGGATGACGACGACGACACTCCGGAAGTGACTGGGGTAGACCTGAGAGTGGCGGTACGCAGGCTCAGTGCCAAAAATACCGCCCCGGGACCCGACGGCTTGCCTGGCAAAGCCTGGGTCCTGGCCTCGGAGGCTCTCGGGCCCCGACTGGAGGGGCTCCTAAGCGCATGCTTGGAGAGGGGCCAGTTCCCGCTTCGTTGGAAGACGGGGAAGCTGGTCCTCATTCGGAAGCCGGGGCGCCCTGCGGACTCTCCGTCCGCATACCGGCCCATAGTGTTGCTCGACGAGGTGGGCAAGCTCTTTGAAAGAGTCATCGCAAACGGCCTCGCCGAGCACCTTGCGGGGACGGGGCCGGATCTTGCGGAACACCAGTTTGGTTTCCGCAAGGGGCGCTCTACGGTGGACGCCATCATGCGCGTGAGAGCCCTCACGACGGGGGATGCAGTGTCCCGGGGTGGGGTTGTCTTGGCGGTGTCTCTAGACATCGCCAATGCCTTCAACACCATGCCCTGGAGCTGCATTAGGGAGGCACTCCGGTATCACCGGGTGCCGACCTACCTTCGTCGTGTGGTCGGGGACTACCTGACGGATAGAGCCGTCATCTACCCCGGTCGCAGCGGAGAATGGAACCGGCGAGAGATGTCGTGCGGTGTTCCACAGGGATCGGTCCTAGGGCCGTCCTTGTGGAACATCGGGTACGACTGGGTGCTGCGCGCCGACCTCCCTAGCGGCGTCAGCGTGGTCTGCTATGCAGACGACAAGCTGGTGCTGGCACAGGGGGGGTCGCACGAGGCGGCGGCCGAAATCATGACACGCGGGGTTGCGATAGTCGTTGAGAGGATCCGGCAACTGGGTCTCGAGGTGGAATTGCACAAGTCCGAGGCCATGTGCTTTCATGGGCCTCGGAATGCGCCACCTCCGGGATCCTTACTCACGGTAGGAGGGGTATCCATCGGTGTCGAGTCGACTTTGAAGTACCTAGGACTCGTCCTCGACAGCCGGTGGAACTTCGTGGAGCATTTCCGACGTTTGGCCCCCAAACTGGAACGGACTGGGGCTGCCTTCAGGCGGCTCCTGCCCAACCTGGGGGGGCCGAACGCCTCCTGCCGGAGGCTCTACGCGGGAGTCGTGCGGTCCATGGCCCTTTACGGGGCCCCGGTGTGGGCGCGTTCTTTGAGGCTGCGTGCAGCCCACTACCTGAACGCGCCCCAAAAGGTGGTAGCCGTAAGGCTGGCCCGTGGGTACCGCACGATCGCCCGCGAGGCGGCGTGCCTCTTTGCCGGATTGCCGCCATGGGATCTGGAGGCGATAGTCCTCGCGCGCCTGCATGAATGGCGCGCGGAGGCGCTTCGCCGGGGGGAAACTCCGCTGCCGCGACAAATTGTCGCTCAGCGGACAGACTTCCGGCGGGATCTCATGGCGACATGGAGAGAGCGACTGTCGCAACCCCGTGCAGGGCACGCCACGATAGTGGCGATAAGTCCCCTCTTTGAGGAGTGGCTGGAGAGACGCCACGGCGTCCTCACCTTCCGCCTGACGCAGGTCCTCACCGGACACGGTGTTTTCGGGAGGTTCCTGCACCGAATCGGGCGGGAGGAAACGCCCGGGTGTTTCCACTGCGAGGATCGACCGGAGGACACGGTGGAGCACACGGTGGAGGTGTGCCCCGCGTGGGCGGAGCACCGCCGTGTCCTCGAAGCGGCGATTGGCGGCGGCGACCTCTCGCGTCCGGCCCTGGTGCAAGCCATGGTCCGGAGCGAGACGGAATGGGACGCCGTCACCTCCTTCTGCGAAGCAGTAATGCTAGAGAAGGAGGTGGCGGAACGTGAGAGGGAGAGAACCTCACAGCGTCCCGGCCGCCGCGGGAGACGCCCCGGGCGTCGGGGGCCACCACGTGGCCCCCGGCCACCGTAGGCGCGGGCCTGTGGACGGTGGGCTATGGGCTAGCTCGCCGTCCGTCCGTCTCATGACGACAGGCCGTGTCGACGGCGCGTTCGTGTTCCACGCGCGCCTCAAGGAGAGTCAGCAAAAAGGAAGGGGTCCGCAAGGACCGATGCCTGCCGGGGTTGCGGGACTGTTCGAAAGAGATACCGTGGCCCCGGAACACAAAGGGCGATGAAGGAACATGGATGGGTTTTAGTCAGTAAAAGTCTGACACACCCTCCTGCTCCGCCCAGAGCGGGAGAAGTCATTTGATGATTTCCCATCCGAAAAAAAAAAAAAAAAAAAAAAAAGGGGTAGGGCAGACAAGACTACGTGGAGTCGTTTTTGGAGCGATTCGTTTCTGTCACCAACTTTTGTAGCACAACATATTGACTTTTTTAGATAATAATTTAATTTTAATGTAAGGTTAAAAATGCTATTTTATATAAATGGCCGGCGACGCTCGGCCAGGATCGTTTCAGCGTTGCACTGGCGCATAGAAGCGAGGACCTTTTAAGATAGTAGGTATACTCTCGTAGGTTCCGCACAGTAATATTTACTTTTAATGATTTATTTAAGTGTTTGGTTTACTTAATCTTATTATAATAGGTTATTTTTTTAAGTTTTGCAGTTTTGTTTTTTTTTTTGTTTTGTTTTAAATAGCAAAGTGTTTTAAGTGTACATAAATTTGTTAATATTAAGGTTTCATAAACTAAACTCCTTTAAATTGTAACTTGCAAAGTGCAACGTTACATGCCAAACAAAATTATTCCAAATGAAATTCTGCCATCTTCATATTATGCCTAGTGAAAGTGTACCAAATAATCGTCGCTCTAAATAAACGTTATTCTAAACGAAATTATGCGTAATTTGAACATTGCCAAAGGTAATTATGCCAAATAAAATTCTGCCATCTTAAAAGTATGCCATTGTAAATTCGAACATACAAACATTCGGTCAAATAATAACTATATTCAATAATTTGTATGCCTTTCAAATATTCGTTTAAAGAAGATTATTCGAAGTGTGTTATGCCTAATAAATTTCGGAGCATCAAGATTCTGCCAGATAGAAGGAACCCTGATTGGACATATACTTTCAATTTTTTGAACTAAAAGGTGGTTCTCTATTGTATTACCTAACTTTTTTATTCATAATTTAAAGTGCCATAACTTGTTTTGTCCCAATTATCATATGTCCGAATGAGAACTTACCCGAACTTAATATCACATAATATCACATGCCATAAAATTGAAATCCCTAAATACAATATGCCCTAAACCCGTTTGTCATAAATATTACAATCAATAATATACAAAAGACTTAAAACCGTTTTCAATAATAGTTATATATACTGAATTAAAAAAAAAAATGTTTTGATCTATATTTTTAACACATTATTTTAATTGTGTCTGTAATTACGGGTAACTACAGGTTAAGTATTACTTAGCTTTTGCTATGCTATGAACTTCTCTCAACACAACACATTTTTATACAATATTGCTCTTATGAAATTTGTAAGAATTAAAAACTAGAACCATCGTATCGCAGAAAGATCACAGTTAGAATCTTCTTTTGGCGTACATTTCATATCGGTAGTCACTAAAAGGCAGAAAATCAATCAATCAAAATGTCAATCATTATAAAACGGTTGAGTATGAACATAATTATGTGGATTTTATTTTTCCTGTAATAACTATGCAAATATGCCAACAAACATACACTATGCATGCAACAAGCATACATCATGCATGCAGCAAGCATTCAGCATGCAAGCACGCATACAATATGCAAGCAAGTGCAGCATGCAAGCAAGCAAGCAACATGCAGCAGGCATAGTTTTTGTCACGGCTCCGGCGCTACGGGGCTCCGGCGGTCCCACGCGAGCTGAGGAGCAGGTAGTTTTAACGCTCTGCCGGCCAGCAAGCCGAAGCTGCGGTGGTGAGCGTAAAGCACATCTACGACGGTAAGCTCACTGCCTGTTGCATGCTTGCTTGCATGCTGCATGCTTTGTTGCATGCTGCATGTTTGCTGCATGCATGGTGTATACTGGTTTGCATGTTTGCATTCTGCATGCTTGTTTGCATGATTGCATACCACATGCTTGCTGCATGCATGATGTATGCTTGTTTGCATGTTTGCAGGTTTGCCTGCTTCTTACAGGGAAATAAAAACCACATGTTCAGAATAAACTGTTTTAATGAATTTTATGTGATGTGATGAGATGAGTCTTTCCATTATTATGCATAATGAAATGTATGCCAAAAGATAATGCTAACTGTAAACATTCTGAGATATGATAGTTCTGCCTTTTAATTACTATTGAAATGAAATTTATGCCAAAAGATGATTCTGGTAGAGAACCTACGTGAAGCACGGATCCGGACCCGCCATTTTTTAAATAAAAGAAAGATCGATTTATAAAAATAGTCTTATTTCTATAACTTCAATTTTTTTTTCGCCGGTAGTGACCTCATAGCCTATTTGTCAAAAAAACACCGTTCTCTTTAATATAGGTTTTACCTACTGCATTTAGTATCAGGAATTATTTTGGATAGCTTTTTGTTTCTCCTCACAACTAGTACTAGCCTTTGTGTGTAGTAAAAATAATAAAAATAATAAAAATTGTTTATTTCTCACCACAATCCAAAAAATACAAACAATATTTACATATAAGAAGTAGCCAACGATTTTTGGTTGTGGATCGCTGGATCCTGTGGTAGGTAGTAACACCTGTAATACAGGTCACCAGGTCCCCACCTGTTTAAAAGTTACACATTTGATAGCTTACATCTAGTATCACAGCAAATAACAAAAAAATCAAACAATTAGTGAGCTTATTGGAAAAAGAGACAAGAGATTATTAGAGTAATATAAGTAAAACAATTAAAAAGTTAAAGTACAAACGTTGGTGATTTTTATGAATGTAAGTTTGTGTGTGCGTGAGTGTATATGTATGTGTGTGTGTGTTAAAGAAAGTGTTAGAGGATGAGTCTGATTAGACTAATACGTTAGGGAGAGCTTCTGTGGCAGTATATGTTTGGCTTTGTAGCCAGGCATATAAAGTGATTTTACAGTTATGCTTGTTCAATGAGTGTAGGGAAAGAATTTGGTTTAATTTATTGTAAAGATAGGGTCCGAGGAAAACAAAGAATCTAAGGAAAAGGATGTGATTTGATTAATTTGTCGGCTTGCTTATCGCCTATTCGCTGAGCAATCCGATTGGTCGACGAAGGGCGACAGTGGTACCGCACTTCCGCGTGTTACTTCACTTGTACCAATCGTCTCAACTCGTAAAATAACATGCTCCGCGCGAGAAAAACTTTTCTTCCAGTAAGAAGTGGTCCTTCAGTGATTTTCTGCTACAACCCCTCCAAGACACGAACAATAACATTAACCAACACCTGTGGAAATAAATGTGAAGTGAGTTTTAGCTGGATTTAGGACGACTGGACGGGAGATCGCTGGTAAGTTTTTCAAATTCACATCCACTAACTCCTACACAACACTTTTATTTGAAAGTAGTTAAAGTTTCACTAAGATTTTATTATAACTAGGCAACTTCATGGAGCGAGCGCCATCTGTTTTGGCGGATAAAACTGCGGGCGCCGCCTAGCTAGCTGTGACGTCGGCATCGCACCACCACGATTGCACGTGGTGGGGAGGAGACGGGCTGCTGGCGGGTGGTTCACTCGGTGCGCCGGCTCTCTTTGCTTGTGGATCATGCGACGGAACAGTCATCTTTAGCTCAATTATTTTGGGAACAGATTATTATTATTTATTTTGTTAAAAGGTTTTATTTTAATATAAATGTTTGCTGAGAATTAACCTAATAGTCTAATTTATTTGCTCCATTATAGTTACAGTGTTTAACCTTTAAAATATTCACATCTACGCATTAAGATATTGATAATTGTGTAATAATAATTAATATTATTAAATCTTTAATATAAAGCACAAACAATTACTAAAATTTCTTTATTATGGCCAAAAAATTTGATGTTAACAAGGAAGATCGAGGTAAATGACGTCACATCATGGCCGCGACAGTCACGGACGACGTTTGAACTGTCGTAGAAAATTGCAGGACTTTAATATTATTTTTGAGCAACAAACAGTAGTTGAACTTAACTTTTAATATTTTTCTTGGGTTGATAATATTGTATTTTATTGATATAAGTGAAGAAAAAATTACATGCATATTCCTTATTAGTCATCCTTTATCACATAGGGTTTACTAATGTGCGAAATATGGGTGTACTATTAGGTACCTACACGTCTACCTAACCCTTCGGTGAATACAGGCGTGACGTAATGCTATATATATATTTTTTTTTTTTATTTAAACCACACATACAGCTATTATCACAGGTTATTGTACCTAATACAATAGCGTAGTTATATTTAAAGTTACAGTTAGTTAGTTAACAGTTTACCAAGACTACAATTAATTATTTTGACAACCAATAGTAATTTTGCAAAATGCGGCGCGTGTGAATTCACTCAGTGTACAATTGTCACATGTGTCACTGCAGATTGACTGCTTCCAATCTGCTGTGACACCATATTGAGTGTACGCAGCGCGCGCGTCAGTGGCACGTGCTGCAGCATGTTGGTGCGAGCGGGCGGCACCCACAGCAGCGGCGGCCGCCTCCGTCGTCCCACGTACCCATCAGGTACACACAACCCAACCGTGCATAAAACGCCTGGGTTGTGTATTTTACCACGCATAATCTTAAATAAGTAAGTGGCGAGAGCTACTTCCCTTCTTACTTCTAGTTTATAATAGCCTACCATGCCCAGCACAAATAGACTAGGATATAGCAGTGGATACCCTGGATATACACCATACAGCTTTAAGTACACGAATCTCACAAACTTGTTCTGGATACGTTCTAGCATTAGTTTGTACTTGGCTTCATGTGGCGACCATACGACAGCATTGCATTCAAAATGACTTTTTACAAGCGCTTCGTACAACGATCTCAGAGCACTGATGTTCGTGAACTGGTTTCCTAGCCGTAAGACCATCCCTAAATTGCGGTATGCTTTTTTACAGACATCCGTGGTACGCTTACGAAAATTTAAATCAGTTGTAAAAAATACAAGCAACCAACATGGTCACTGAAATAAATAATGCTTTTGAAATTCTCTTATGGTTAGGTCGCAATCTGACCGTACCGGTTTAAACGAACCTTAATAAAGTATAAACAATATTAAAGAAATAGGAATAAAAAACAAGTTGTGTATTTAAACAGTATAATTTACTTATTTCTAAAATAGGTATCTTAATTTAAAACATTGGTCGTAATAATTTGAACAATAGTGATCAGTGCTAACACTCCCATTGCTGGTTGGAAAGTAGATGCTCCTGCCGTGGTGCTTATCCATGAGCGGAAACTGGAGACCCGGGTATATAATTCGGGACGCGGGATTGGCATTACAACTGAACAGTTGCTGTAGGCGGTGCCAACGAGAACACCCTGGAGGTTACCGTTACAGACTAACGGGTTACCTAAGTCACCCTGAAAATAACACAAATATAATATATACATCGCTGAACATTACACACAGCGCCATCTAGTGCCACACTAAGCAACGAGGCTTGTGTCGTGGACACCAGATAGTTGATATATACATATCGCTTGACATTACACACAGCGCCATCTAGTGCCACACTAAGCAACGAAGCTTGTGTCGTGGACACCAGATAGTTGATATACTACATAGATACTTTTTGTTTGTAAATACATATGTAAACAGCCATGACTCGGAAACAAATGTCCATGCTCATCACATAAACATTTGCTTCTACCGGGATTCGAGCCCGGGACCCTAAGAACGTAAGGCAGCCTCACTACCGCTGCAACATTCAGGTCGTCAAACAAAAAAGAAAAACGACAAAATTATTTTATGTTGTGTTCCTCTATTTCGGCGGCCGTTTTTGGGAATACCGATATTGTAGCGACACGGATATTTGGTTTTATTTTTATACAATTTACTAGCTAATACCCGGCTTCGCCCGCGTGGAGTCCGTAATTGACCCACGGGATCATAATACCGGAATAAAAAGTATCCTTTGTGTTAATCCAATGTTATTATCCACAACCGGTCAGTGGTTTTTGCGTGAAAGAGTAACAAACATCCATCCATCCATCCTCCTTTCGCAGTACTAATAATCTATTAGGATTATGAAATGTTTCAAAGAAATTTAGTCTCAATGCGTTAAAATACGTCTTCAAACTTTACTGCTGCAGCTTCTCTAAATAGAATTTGGCTAACGCTTAAATTAAGTGAGAACCAAAAACATAGTCAACATAACACATAAGTTATTACCTGGCATGAAGAATCTGCTGATTGACTAACAGTCATCCCGCAGATCATGTTACTTTGTAAAGAGAGTTGTGGAAGATAAAAAGATTGGCATTGTAAATTATCCACCATCGCTAGCTTCTGTAAGTGCACCAACTGTGTACTGGGCTAGAACAAAAAAAAAGTTGCGGTTAGATCTATATTCAAAGGCATATTATTTTAGGCATATTTCATACTAGCTGATGCCCGCGGCTTCGCCCGCCCGCAAATTATATACTAAAACCTTCCTCTTGAATAACTATCTATTAAAAAAACCCGCATCAAAATCCGTTGCGTAGTTTTAAAGATCTAAGCATACATAGGGACAGACGCGGCGGGTGACTTTGTTTTATAAATTATATGTAGTGATAGTGATGGTAGTGATTATATGCTGGCCCCCTATAACATGGGACTTCAAACATAACGTGCGAAATGTGGGTATACTATTAGATATCCCTCTGCCTAACCACGCGGGGATTACAGGCGTGATGTTATGTATGTATGTCATACATATTATCATAAATTAAAGTCACTTGTCATGTCAGAATTTCTCAGTAGCAGCCATAGAGTATTGAGCCTAGTTGATGGCAAAAGACTCGCCCCCTATATCATGGAACTTAGAAACGTACTTAACTGGCGAAATCTAGGAGTACTATAATAGGTACAATACTGCCTAACCCTTCGGGTATTACAGGTGTGATGTTATGTTATGTTTCGCCATCATTTAGAAAACTTCCAAACTCCATAACTAAAGGGGTTTCATAATCGATATATAAAGACATGATTGACGTCCGTTTAAAAATATTAAAAAAAAGAATCGTCAGAAAAGATATTAGAAGATAGTAAGTATTTAATAAAAAATACAGTCAGTCAGTCTTTGGGGACTGCCGATAGAAGTGAAAACTAAGTAACTTGTGAATTGTCTTATCGTCGAGCTGTGTGGGCAATTTTTTTTTTTAAATTTGTGTTTTCATTATCTATTTTTTCCCCGAAGAAGTTTTAGGTACTATACTTCTATGTTGATTTGTTTTAGAAATATAAAAATATAACTTACAACACCTGCGCCGTCTAGGGATCCCCAGCCGGAAGTCGAGCAAGGCTGTGGGACGTCGTTAGCTGACAGTGGCACAACTCGTACATTGTTGGCTGAGAACGCACTCGTGAACTGAAATGGGCAAGAGGTTTACATAAACTTTACGTCTAGGTAAATGAAAACAAGGTCAGAAAACATTGATCGCTTAGACCTTGTCGCAATAAACTCGTTAATAGCCAAAGTGCTTTACCTAATAATATATACTATGGTTACATACTTTATTATGGTTTACATAATATATTCGTGTCGGTCTGGCACGATGGCAAAATCTTCGTCTACATAAATGTATGTACAAATAAAATAATAAATAAATAAAATCATTTTAATTCGAGTTTCACAGTTATGAGCACCAATATGTATACAATTTCTTAAATTTAAAAGCAATTTCCGCGAGAAATATTGATTGTAACTTGGAGACAGAATCTTTTACATAAAAAATATGAAAATGAGTTCGAAAGTAACATGTTCGTAACAACATGAAATTTTAATTAGAACAGTAGGAGAAAAACAGTTTTAAAACTTGTAAAGTGTTTACGTATTAGTGCCGTGACTGTACATCGACATCGTTTACTCCGACAAAGTTTGAATAGCGCCCACTGTACGAATAACAATTACTATTACAAGTGAACAATAATATAATATACAGACTTGACAGAAACATTATTATATCTTAGTGATATCCATGTAAGCCAAATGTTCTTTTATTTCATATAAAATATGCAGTGCAACAAATACTCACGGTGATAACAGCGATATCATTAAAAAAGGGGGCCCCCGGTTGATAATCAGGGTGTACGGTAAAGCGCTCTACATCACGATGGTGATCAGCAGACGTGTCGTTGGTAAGATCAATTGCACCAGCGAATACCCTGTATTCGGTCGTGTTCAGAAGCGTGTAGACCCTGAAAAACACGGTAGTTAACGTTTTTGGTTCGAAAACCACTCTGAAACGAAGAAATTCTCCCCAATACTGCATCCAAAAAGTTCCTTCCGGAAACCTATGGAATTCTTGTAAACTACACAATAATAATATGTATTAGGATTTGTGCCGTTAACATAGTTTTTTTTTTAAGATAATTTATTTTGAAAGGATTAGGGGCATAATTGATTAATGTTAACATAGATGGAAGATACTGGACACGTTAGTCGTAGGTAAGTTTAAATTCCGCAAAAAAACTAGATGCAAACTTTGTTGCAAAATTCAGCAAAACCGCAGTATTTATACACTTGCAGAGATGCGATAATTATTGTAATACATGTGTATAGTTTGAGTTGCGTTTGCCGCAAAGTAACGCCCGATTCCACACTTAATCAATTGACATAGATAAGTTATCAAATTAGGTGTTATTAAAAATGACTAATGCATGATAAAGACATATATCGTCGCGCCTTACCTATAGCTGAGTGCCGTACGAAGCGTGGACTGGTCGTTAATCATACTAAAATTATTTCGAGGTAAATTTATTTGTAAGTTTATAGGTAAGGGAACGAATGATCCAATTCTAAAAAATCTTTTACTGGCAGAAAACTATATTATTCGTTGGTGCAATAGGCTACAAATTATGCTAAGATATCATGAAATATTTATTAGCCGAGCTATCACAACAACAGTCGCGGACGAAGTGCTAGTACTGTTATAATCAGAGATCGGAATCATCATCATCAGCCTATTAATGTTCCCACTGCTGGGACACAGGCCTCCTCTCTATGAGGGAATGGGCTATAATCTCGCGGCCCAGTGCGGATCGGTAGATGTCACATGTCTTCGAATTTTTGCTTCTAGGACATGCCGGTTTCCTCACGATGTTTTCCTTCACCGTTTTGAGAGCAGTGGTAATGAAATAAATTACACAAAGTAATGCGCCTGTCTGGGTTCGAACCCACGACTTACTGTTCGTAAGTCGGGGCCGCCACCACTGGGCCACCGCTGCTCTGCTTGCCGAGATCGGAATATGTGTAGTTTATTCGTCTAAACTTCAAGGAAGTAAGAACATGTGGATAATACCTCCCCTAATTTCACAGCTTTATTTTGAAACTTGAAAATCATTTATGAATTTTATACAGAGGTGTATTCATCTACATGTTTTATTCACTTTCTTCAGTCAAATATTTACCTATATCGATCTCTGGCTGACTGACCATAAAAAAACCGGCCAAGAGCGAGTCGGACTCGCGCAACAAGGGTTCCGTACAAATTTTTAAAGGACAAACTTAACTTTGTTGTTTGATCCCATGAAACGGCTATAGCACCAACCGGAAATAATAAGTTTGTAATAGTAAAATCGTTTTTTTTTTGTTAGTAAACTAATTATTTAGGATTTTCAGATTTTTCCCTTTACGTGTGCTGTAAGACATTGCTTTTCACCAAATTTCGTGATTCTAGGTCAACGGGAACTATCATGTAGGTTTTTCACGCAAAACCTGTAGGGTACTTCCGGTTGACCTAGAATTGACAATTTTGGTTAAAAGCCAAGGTATTACAGCAGTAAAGGGAAAATTTCGAAACATAAAAAAAGTTGAAAATTAAGGTAAATTTTGGTACTTACTTACAAGTTTTCGCGAAAATTTTATTTGCCCATATCTTTTTATCATGTTGACTCAGGACCTAGATTTTACACTACACACCTAACAGGGACTATACCACCTAATAGGGCTTCAGTATCTGGTTTAAATTTCAACTTGCTAGGTCCACCCGTTCCTGAGAAAATCGGTGGTGACAGACGGACAAGAAAGTGATATTATAAGGGTTCCTTTTTTACCTTTTGAGGTACGGATTCCTAAAAACAGTAAGTACTCACACATTTTGGCTGTTATAAATGCAAGTTGCAGCTGTCACTGCATGACGCAAAGAAACCAACGCTCCCCCGCATCTGTGTCCTCTAGTCGGAGTGTTTACCTGACTCTTTTGTTGCAACGAAATCTAAAAAAATAAATAAATATAAAGGTAATTTGTTGCACAGCACTAAGTAGCGCAAAAACTGTTGCATCTCATGCCTCGAGACATATTGTAGTAGTTAGTTATCAAAATATGCTTGTCGACTGAAAAAAATTAATAAGCCCGTCAGTTAGATTATCAAAAAATATTTGACTCGTATTTTTTCTTTTGTTACGTAAACCAAAATTGTTGACGATTAAAATTCTCAATACATCACGCCGTGGTATAATTTTTCTGACGTCCCGAGTTTTGATGCGATGATCTTTGTCAGTATTCATTGATTTACAAAAACAAAAAATAAGTGTCCATTATTTTCTAATACTACTGACGGACTAAATAGATTTGCAATTTTTTGATTCTGTCGTCATGCCTATTGGTCCCAAAATCTTTCGGGTATGTAGTAATTGAAAGTAAAAATATTATTACCATATACTGGAACTGATTGTGATCTGTTACCGGGGATCCACCCGCTATTCTGTTTAGACTAGAGCTCGTGCATGTGCCTGTTCATAAAATGAATCATAATATTAAAATAAGTAACATAGAATAGGCCCAAAACGTTCCCCCTGTAGTAAAGAGGGCCTCCTAATCCACCACGCGAACCAAGTGTGGGTTACTGGTTGTCACATTACTTCGAATTTTTGATTTTCGAACATACCGATTTTCTCATTACATCAAACATTGCTTTAAGCTTTCGTGGTTTAAAATTAAACTTATAACTGTCACTTTCGGGGAGTTTTGAGTATGCCCAAAGTAGCAGCTGGCATCGTAATAAGAATTCCACAAAACCTAGTGTGTTTTGCCGTGATTTAGTGACGACTTCCAGTAGTGCGCGTAGCAAAAAACAAAGAAAGAGCGAAGAAATATCGGGAGCTCAAAATAATCAATAATCACGGAATATATCCCGTAAGTGACAATATAAATTTTCATTATATTGTCATTTACTGTTTTGAGAATCAAATGGGTTATTGAAATAAAAGGCATCTAAAATACGTCCGCATCACTCTCAAAGTGAACAGTGCCCAAAGGCCGGGCACAATAATTGCAACGTTGGATGAAAATGTCTTTGGCCAAAGACATTCAAATATATTACTAGCTACTTTTTAAATCTCTTTGTCTTTGGCCAAAAATAGGTCAGTCTCATGTGAGGAGTCAACCAACTGCTTGGCAATGTCACAAAAAACTAGGTGCGCCTCGAGCGCCCACCTAGTTAGTAATGTCCACAGATATAGATATACATAGATAACGCAAGTATCATGATCCTTATGAAAACCAGGCGTGCCATTTATTGACTATCGATTATGACGTTGTAAGCATGATTTAGTTATTATACAAACAAATTACTTTACAAAATAGTATAATAGTAGTTGTATTGTTTTAAAAAAATAGCTTGCTGCGACAGTAACCACGTTAAGCTAAAGCATTCGGCTTCGGCTTAAGCATTCTAATGCTTAAGCCGAAGAAAGTTCTCTTGCGTTATCTATTTCCGAATCTATAATGCTCCATACCTCTTGTTTTTCGAATGCCCAAACTTTATAAATAAATTATGAAGAAAGCCGTTTCACGCGAATCAAGAAAAAAAAAAAAGTGACGAAATGCTGTATTTTGTGAAAAATAATAACAAATGTAAAAAAAAATACTTACCACAAAGAGCAATCACAAATAAAAGCACAAAGTTGTTCATTGTTGTTCTTAAGCACGGCCACTACTAAAGGTTTAAAACTCAACAACCGTATAACACTACAACACACAGGTGATGACTGATTAATATTGCTAATCTGGGAGCAATATTTATAGGCATCTACAATCTAATCTGAAGGGACGTATGAAACACTAACTTATCAAGAAATAACAATATTTTTTAGCATTCCGTGTCCAAATGGATCAAACCTCTCATTAGCGTCGCATCATACAATGGTGGAAAGACCAACATCATCAGAGCATACTCTATCTTGTTTCGTGATATTTGCTACAAACTAATGTGTTTCTGCAAAATGTGGCAAAAATAATAGTTAAGTTATAAGTCCTCACTCTTTCTTCTACGGAACCCTTTCTGAGTGAGTGATAAACGAATGTACTCTGTGATACTGTATGTAAGTACATAAATATTGGGTTATCAATAAAAATATGGCATCACTAATCCCCACTAACTTAATCAGTTTAAATTTTCCGTTTTCGGAAATACAACTATTTACTGCCTGAGGAACAGAATAATATGGTTGATGTAGATTAATTATAAAACAATTGTCAATCTCACCTTCTTTACATGGATGATGTGAAACTCTTAGCCCCCAACAATTTGCAACTGATGAAGCTACAGTTAGAGTTGTAAAAAAACGGTTTTCTTTTCTGAGATGAAAAAAAAAATGTTAAAAAAAAACATGAAAAAAAAAATAGTTTTATTTCTGGAGTAGGTTTTTTTTCATGAGTAGGAAAATAAAAATATGGTAAGGCGGTTATCGTATATGAGTTGATATGCTTTTTTTTTTTTTTCAATAAGAAAATACCATTTGTTTTTTGTTGAATAGTACTTATATGTCTTAACATAATTGGCAACACCAAATGTAAACTACATTTACGGACGGGGATCTCCCTAATCCTCGTTTGGTTTATGTTTTTGTTTTTCTAAGATTTGCGTGCAGACTGCAGAAAGCTTGAGACAGTGAGAGTTCGTTTTTGTTGAGTGCAGTGCGATGCGCGCTCGATCACGGACGTGTTTCCACTGTGCACGGCACGAATTTTATTCGCGTGTTGCGCAGCCATAGCCGCTGCTCGTTATAACTATGACTTCAAAACAACTTATAGTCAATGAATATTGCTGGCATTCCTAGTCCATGGCATCGACTACATGGACGAGGTGAGCATCCTGCAGATTTTCCGGTCCAATTTCAAGGAGGATGACATCAGCAGCGGAAAACTCTTGCTGTTCCAGTCCCTTGGAAAACTGGACCAGATGCCCGCCCTCTCGGCGCAGAGATGGAACTCAGAAGAGCCTTCAAGATATCATCGATATGTTGAAGAAGACTGACCCGGACGACGTGCCAGATTTCGTGGCGAAGGAGTTAAGTAAACTGCCTCCCGTCACTTTCGATCACGTCGACGTTACACGGCTGCTACATCACTACCTTGAAAGCGGAGATGACCAGGATGCAGTCCAGAAAAGAGGTTTCAGAAAAAAACAAAACTGAACTACGTGCGGAAATAGCAATATTGCGCAACGTCGGTTCGGAAATTGGGTCACCTCAGGCCTCAAAGGTGAACACACGTCGAGGGGCGCAAAATCATCACCAGCTGCCGATAGCGCTGAGCAAGTGCCGCTCGCCGCCGCCGTCGCCCGCGCCACAACACCGGCTGCGGATACGTCACGCGTAGGTACGTCGACCCCAAAACGTGCCTATGCTGCTATTGTCACCAGCGGTAAAACTGATGCGTCGCAGCCTAAGCGACAAACCAGGAAAGGGGAAAAATTGAAAATGGGTGCTCAACCAGCCCTGGCTGCGGTCCGTAGCTCCGTGCCAAGAACGAGCCAAGTTGATGAGGAGGGCTTCACTAAAGTGGAAAGGAGGAAGAAGAAGAAGCCCTGTCCTCGTAACCTGTGCGGTACCGCACCGAGTGGACCCAACATGCTGCTGCGTCCTGCTGTGCCTACGACGCAGCTGTACACGTCTGCATCACTCCACTACAACTGAGGAAGTGGTGCAGTATTTGAAAGTAAAGACCAACTGGACTCTGAGGGTCGAAAGGTTGGAATCGCGCCACAACATCAACTTTAAGTCATTCGTGGTACGAGTTCCAACCCACCATCTACAGACCTGCATGAAGGAGGACTTTTGGCCGAAGGGTGTCGTATATCGACGTTTCCGAGGGCGGTTACGCGACACCACGCAGCGAAACACGACGCCGACAACGTTGCGTGTATAGTTTTAGTCTCGTGTGGTTTAAAGTATGTATTAATATATTATTGTTGTTAATTATTGTTTTGTGTATTTTACCTATGGGCCTTAGTTGCCTGATAATAAAATGATTATTATTATTATTCCTTTAATCATCCATAAACAAATTTGATACATTTTTAAATATTAATTAAAAAAATATAAAAAACATTTAAAGATATAAAAAATTGCAGCCCACCGGTATCGGTAACCTAACAATACGAGCCGTGTCCAGGAGTACAGCTTTCTGAATCAATTATTATTATTAGATGAACATAATGTTGGTTGACGGCTACGTCAACGCTCCGCTTACACCTTGTTTAGTGTACCCACATTTGGTTCGCATATTTAAATTAATGTGTAAGTACTAGGGGGCAAGTCTCGTCATCGTCGTCGCCATCAACTGAGCACAAGTCCGGATTTCGTGCCTCTGATGAATCCCATGCTGATGAAAAACTCGAGTAACACTCGACCTCTGGCCCATCCAGACCTGGAAACCGTACCCAGGACCTGCCCAGCAATAGTCCTAGCGACTGCTAGACCAAAACAATAAAAAAATCTGTAGAAATTCCTTCTTTTTTGGTAATTTCCTTGTCTAACCTACACACATTGTAGCGTTCCTCTACTGAAGCCTCATTTCTTTTTTTCTTTTTTTAAATTGATAATTAAACCTTGCTTATGTAAAACTATTTTTTCTGTTTGGCGTTGTTATTTTTTTAAATAATATTTTACAGAAAATTTTCAGACATTACGATTTCGTCTTGTCGAGAGGGAGGTGTCAATCTGAAGAAAACATTGTTGTGGATTTTATCTTAAATTACTTGGAATTTATTCTGGTGATCGTACTTCTGTACAGTGATATATAAAATATTAATTCGTCAAATTATTTGATCCCGATGTCATTAAACTAGCGGTGATGAAAATCCCCATTTCCACATACTTAGTGTTTAAAGGAATACACGTTCCGTTCAAGATTTTAACTGGTATGTATTTATTTCGTTTTATCTCGTTTGGTTGTCTATTTAGCTCTAACTGGGTTTTGTTCGTTTTACTTTATCTTTCGTTTCTTACCTTAGGTGCGATCAACCCAGCATAGAGGGCAATTTAGTCCTCAAGGTATACACTGGCTTCTGAAGCAATACTAATACCTACAACCATGGACGACGGATCTGGATTTTATTGTTGACATTCAGGTGCCTGACTACACACGATCTTCTCTGTTTCTTTAATATATTTTGGACACAGTGACTGGTGCTGGTTCTGGAGAACATACTACCTAATCGTCGCCAACGAGGTTTGCTGCATATTTTGTCTTGTTATGTTCAACCAATTATGGATTCATGAAGACCATCAACATACAGAGACTTTCCAAAGTTCCATCATTACGAGTAGTAGTGTTACTACAAACTGAAATAACACCGCGAAGGTGTTCTTCACGACGTGTGTTAATTAATCAAATTTCTTTAATATTATAAAAAAACAATAAGGTAGAATTATGTTCATGGAAGATTGTATTCAAAATTAAGGATTCAAATACTATATACTGCATGTTTTTTTTAATATTATATTTCGCCTTATCCCTTGACCGAAGCTTCAGGCAATGGTCATATTTTTACAAAAACCTCATAACGAATACCTTCTCAAATTGTATCGATATCTTTATAATATTATTAGCCTATAATCAATTATTTAATTCTATTGTTTAGTTTCTCTTGTATTATTTTTTTAATTAGTTTAGTTAGGTATTGTTAAATCTTCTTATAACAGTATTAATTTCAATAAATTTTAAATATTTCGTGTAGTGATTACAGCATTTTTATTTAATAACACTACAACATTTATTAAACAGACCCTGAACCCAGTTTGGTTGTAGTAAAATCAAATAATTATTTAATTTATTTCGAACAACTTGGTCCATATATTAGGTATGTACTTAGGCACTATGTTAGTGGCAAGAACTGTATGTATATTTCTTAGCATCCATATCCTGGCTGCGTTTTGGGTGACCTCTTCGGGGAAACCGTCTTTGGGTTGGGTCTTAAGGTTTTGTCAGCGCAATAATGGACGAAGTTATTATGACGAATAACTACCGGAAATAAATTGTGCGGGATGGCACGGTTGACTTAATGTCGGCTATGCCACCGTCCGGGAGAATCGATCCGACACATTATTTCTGGGTCTCGTCTGGCTAATGGAGACTACTTGCATAGACGAAACCTCGTTTGCAGAATTATCCACTAGCAACTTGCTTTGAAGTACAACCTTGTGGAATCAGAAGTGCCAACTATAAGTATGCGCCCGACCCTGTTCTCGATGATGGTAATATCACGTTGTTTTGGGATTGACCCAAGTCATTGCTGTCAATAGCCCTGTGGCTATTGTTACCAATAGGCCTGACATTGTGGTGATAGATCGATTGGAACTTTGCGCAATGATTGTTGATATAACGGCCCCACATGACGAGAACCTTGTGAAAGCAGAGAAAGATTAGCAATTCAAGTATCTAGATCTGGCAGCAGTAAATTTGCCGATAGTCGTGATGGCCAGTGGCTTAATAACCAGTAGCCTCAACCAACATCTGAGGAGGCTTTCGCTTGGCAACTGGATCAAGGACTCGATGAACATGAACTCTACTCAATAAGAAGGCGACTTTTTTGGGCAAAATAGCTACAAATCCGTCTGTAGAAACGTGGGAGACGAAATAGCATTATAAAAACATTGCTATATTGGACGCGCAAGTTGTTGAGAGTTTTTTGAGAATATGTTGTCCATAAGCTAATGACATAGAAATTTTGACAATATGGCTTAAATAGCAGTATTTTGACTTGCTTTGAACAAGACGCTAATCTTCTGAACAACATGTTAGCCCTGACCGTCAACATCCTGCGCTCCCTTTCGATATTAAACATTTGTCATGTTCTGGTAGAGATTCAAAGTTATCTCCGCTCTGGAATGTCAATAAAAAGAAGTAGCACAAAACTGGTTGTGAAATAGGCGGAAAGCCATCGCATTACGTCACGACAATCATGTTCCGTGAACACGTCATCGACTGACAATGGCGACTTTATCGTTAATCGTCATACTCGTTCCTATTACTGAGTCATCTTACCTAGAAATTATTGTTATGACTGGTCATAGATCGCCAAGTTTTAACAAACATCATTTTAACGATATTCAGCAAGCAAATGCTCTATTAGGCATAAATATAGGTACTAAATAATGTGGAGCTCCGAATCCATACAGGCCTACCCCAATTTAGGATAGTTTATATACATAGAGATAAAGAAGTTTTTTTGTTGACGTGTTTTGCGTTGTTTAACGCTGTTAATAACTGTTTTATAAGTCCGTGAACTAGGTAGATAAGATTAAAGTAAATATTAGGGGTTAAAGTATGAAATTGCCGATTTGTACTGAAAAATTTAAACTCGTTTTTTTCTAAGATATAACATATTTATTTAACCAAAATATTTACCCTCATTATCTATACATTGCTGCCATATAAACGGAAATTCATTTTTGTCTTTACGATAGAACTCTGAGGACCTAGATTCGACAAACTGTGTCAAAGCATTTTGTGCTGCATCCTGGGAAGAATTTTTTTTATCACGTAGAAGATTGTCCAAATCACGAAACAAATGGTAGTCCATTGGAGCAAGGTCTGGCGAGTACGGAGGATGACGTATAGTTTCTAACTGCAGCTCCTGTAGAGTTACAACGGTTTCTCGTGCAGTGTGAGGTATTGCATTATCATGGTGAAGATCGATTCACGAGTCAGGGCTGTTTCACTGCCAGTTTCACCATCATTGTTCGAAGTTCGGCACAGTAAACATCTGCTGTTATTTGCCTGACCAGACCTGAGAAAGCTTTAGTGAATAACACCATGAAGAGACCACCAAACAGTTACCATTACCTTTTTATTGGTAAGCTTTGCTTTAGGGCACTGTTGCGGAGTTTGACCTGGGGTCAGTCATTAAATTTTTCGCTTATGGTTATCGTAAACAATCCACTTTTCGTCACATGGCACAATTCGATCCAGTATTCCTTCATTTCTATACCGATTCAACAAGGCAACACAAGTTTCAACACGCATTTCTTTCTGCAGATCAGTCAGATCATGAGGCACACATTTCACCTTACCACCTTACCACCATGGCGTTAAGGTCATGGTACACTACACAAGCACCGCACCCGGCACCGCTCCAACCCAGCATTTAACTTGCCATTCAAATTAGACCATTAAATCGTGTGTCTTAGTAGTAGATTTTACAACAAGTGAACAAAACGAACCATTTTTATCCGAGACTTTTAGCAGCCCGAGCCGAAGGCGAGGGCTGATAGTAATGTCGAGAATAAAATGGTTCGTTTGTATTCTTACAAACAGATATGTTATACACATACAAAACCACCGAAAAAAGTGTGCCGCGGGGCAGCGCCAGCTCACATACACGCAGTGACGCAGAGTAAAGGCAAAACAAGCCAATTGGCCCGTTTTTGAGTCTTCACGATTGCGCGCTTACAAAATAATTATCTGTTTAATAGAATTTCATTGAGTATAACATAACATTTCTTTAATTAAAATTCAAAGTAAAATTAGTAGTTTTGAATACTGAAGGAAATTGTTTTTCCCGTCTTACGACATTGGTATTAGGCTTGGGCTGCAGACCTATACAGCCTACTATTCAATTAATTTTGTAATAATAATTTTCTTAAATGAATTAAATAACCTACCGTACTTGAATTTAAATTTTAATATCTTTTATGTCTTAAAAAACACAAATAAATTAAAGTAAATATTATAGAATAAAAAAATCTATCTATGAACTTCTTATTGTGTTTGGCTGTATGGCTCATTTTCTTTGCCTTAATATAGATACATTTATGAGGAGATACATTAATGCATTTGTGCACAAAATTCGATTTTGTGCAGCCTATATCCTGTATAAGCACTTTCAGAGCATGAGAAGTGAAAAATATATTTTTCACTTCTCATGCTCTGAATTTTGTGCACAAGGGCATTAACGTATCTACTCATGAATGAATAGTAGGCTGTATAGGTCTGCAGCCCAAGCCTAATATCAATGTCGTAAGATATCAAAAAAATAAAGCGGCGAGAAACAGCTCTTGTTTTTTCGTGCGTTTATTGATTTCTTCAATTTATACTAGTTTTATTTCCTCGCAATCGAAATGAAAAGCAGAGTTTAAAACTCGCCCACAAAACCATTTTATCCTCGACATTACTATCAGCCCTCGCCTTCGACTCGGGCTGCTAAAAGTCTCGGATAAAAATGGTTCGTTTTGTGCACTTGTTGTAAAATCTACTATTACAATGTCTATATGAAAAAGCTTACGGCCAGTCAGCGCGCTTGCCACTACCATACGACTCGACTCGCGGGCGCCTCGGAGTCGGTGCGCGCGGTTGTCCGCGTAAGAGGGCGCATAAAAACCCACTCCACCCACCGCGGGCGCGCCAGCTGACGCTGGGTTCACTTATCAGTCATTCGAGATCGATGAACAAGATGGTAAACAATCAGCGTAAAAACACTACCTAAAATGCTTCGCTAGCTTCCTGACTATCCCGGCCAGTGACCGGACTGCGAACTTGCGCCTCGCGGACGGCGCGCGGCCCGCGGGTGGACGCCGCGGGGACCGCGGGAGGACGCCACGCGGCCCGCGGGTAGACGGCGCGCGGACCGCGGTTGGACGCCGCGCTGTAGCCTAAATTCGAGGCAACGCCGGGCAACAGCTGTGCTAGTGCGGTGCTTGTGTAGTGTGACCTTTAATCACCTGTGTGGGTGGTCAACCACGTGGTTCGTTCTTCAAGTCGAAGTTTCCATTACGAAAGCATTTAAACAAAACGCACGATGCGTATCATTAGCAGTCTCCTCACCAAACGCAACGTTGATATTGGGAGCCGTTTCTGCCGCGTTAGTCCCGCGTCTGAACTCATATTCGAAAATAACTCGGATTTTCGAAGTATCCATCTTTACGTCTAAGCTAAATAAAAAATTAAAAAATTGATAGTCGAAAATCGAATTTTGCACATTTTTTAAAAGAAAAACCTCATACGTAACACGTGAAAAAAGTTTCACACGAAAATCTCACACCATGAAGATTTTATGTCAATTCGAAATGTCTAATAATATATGTACAACGGTAATGCGGCCAACCCGTCATACTTTTCGCGAGAATTTGACAAACGCTCGTTCGTGATAATGCCGTTGTTACACATATATCTTTATTTTTTTTTTAAATTAATAGGTACCTTGTGCACTATATCTAGGCTTCTATCAAAGCAAAAAATAAAAAATTGAAGAAAGAAATTCAGTATAAGGATCCAAAAATTGCTGTTTTGCACAAATTTTACCTCAAGTTTGGCCGTTCATAATGTACTCATTAATTGTAAAAGTAAAGAAAATATCCTGATAGAAGCCTTGCAAATGTAATGGAGATTTTAAATGACAAATATTTATTTCACAAACTTGTAAGACATATTCAAAAACACGTATTTCCTGGAACAAGTTTTATAAATTTTCGAACACAATTTTTCGTTAAATGTCCTCGCGTTAGGCGGTATGAGGTGCGCGGTTGACGTAGTGCGGTTTCGGTGCTAGGTAAGACAGGGGAGTTGAAAGAATACCACCGCTGAGGCTCTGGATGAAACAACAAGATTTTCGACCATGCTCGCGTTGACGATAGACGGGCTGGGAAGGGCCCTCTTAACCCCTATTATTGTCTTATTTACCTAATAAATGCTACCAAAGGCTATGAAAAAGGAGATTTTTTTTTTGGTTGGAGAACAGCAGTGCTATTCTCTAAAAGACAATTTTATGGCTGTAAGCTGCGACGAGCTCGTCGTCGAGACAGCCTTGAGATCGATCGAGCGTGTAGCGCTGATTAAAATTGTATTCACTAGCGTGGTTGTGGTCGTCGACGCACTTTATTCTGTATCCTCCCTTCGCTGTTTCGTAGACGAATTAGGGCTTAGAATAAATTCTTCAAATCATAATCGATAAATCTCGACTGAAAGTTTTATGGGGTTAAAATATATATTTAAGGTCTATCTTTAAGCATTTTATGGAATAGAGCAAAACTATAAACTTATTTTATAATTTTAAGAGTTTATTCCATATTTCTTAATACATTTTAAGGCAGAATGACGATTCTTTTGCCTCTCTTTTCAATGGCAATTCTTTGAAAGCTGTCATGCGTGCTGACATGATTGAGGTGTGGTGTCAATTTGTGTAGGGGAGATGTAGGCAATCGGAGTCAGTTTGCAATGGTGGTCACCACAAAATAACAAAATCCGAACACGAGCAAGTGATGCCGGCATACGTACGCGCTAGCTTTACGTCATAACCGTGCGCGGGCGGTGACTCTGTTCGCGCGACGCGCTTCTGAGAAACAGATCATCATCATCATCTTCCTGCCCTTATCCCATATTCCCATGTTACTTGTGGTCGGTGCAACACGTTTTTTTCTTCCATTCTCCTCTGTCAACCGTCACGCAATCATTTACACTTTTTTCTCTCGTATCATTCCTTACAAAATCCATCCATCGTTTCCTTGGTCTTCCTCTCGCTCTCCATCCATCCACATTTATAATCATCACATTGCGATTCTTGGCGATTGGCGATTCTTTTCTCCTCATCACATTTCACATCATACCAAGACAGTCGATTCCCTTTCAACTTTTCTGTAACAGGCGCAACTTTCAAACTTCCTCTAATATACTCATTCCTTATTTAAACATTCTTGTCACACTACACACTTCAACCGAGATCGGTATGGGCGTTCCGGCAAAAGAGTTATGGGCGTAGGCCTGGAGAGACCGCGGAAATCACAGAATAAGTATTCTGTTTTGGACCTACTTAATTTCAGGTCAACATTCTCCATTTTTTGCCACGACACTTCCAATCTGCTCTGGACCTCCAGGCCACTCTCGGCAACCAACACAATGTCGTCAGCAAACAGCATACACCAGCAAGCCTCTTCCTGGATGTCCGACGTAAGTGCGTCCATTATCAGCAGGAAGAGGTAGGGGCTTAGAGCCGTCTCTAGGTGTAAGCCGACAGCCACATTGAAGCTGCTGGTAGTGCCCTCGGTAGACCGGACTTGGGTACTACATCGACTGTACATCGCTCGAATCAACTGCACATACTTCTCAGGAATACCTTTCTCTTTCTTTCTCAGTCGTCTTTCTATAACTTTCTCCCAAACTTTCATACTATGTGCCATTGGCTTTATTCCTCTATAGTTATTGCACTCCAGCACATCACCTATGTTTTTAAAGATGGGCACCAGCGAACTGTTGCACCAGATTTTGCATCTGGTGAGAAACAGATATATGAAGATTTTGCGCCATTTTAATCTAATTTTTCGAGTAGATACATTCGAAGGTAAGTCTTAAATTACGAAATCTTTTTTTCTGTACGTGTGAAATGTAATAATCGTAACATTTTATATTGCAATTCAAAACCCTGATTTTTGTTGTATCTTCAACTTTTTTGCGAGGATTTTTTTTTCTCCTTTTCGCCAATGTAAGTAATCGTAGTCAGGTGACTCCTAGTGACCCTCATTGCCCACATTACATAACTTCGATGAAACAATGTATTTTTGTTTGTAGATGCCGAAATCATGACCTAGGAAGACAGATAAAGCTGCCGACTGCACTGGGTGGGACTCTGCTCGCAATTATGTGAGCGATATGTGTTGATCACCATTGTCCACATGCTGATCATCATTGCCAACCGATGCTAACAATGGTGATCGAACCTATTTTTTTTTAATCTTTATTTTTCCAGACTTGCTAAGCTAAAGTGATTAAAGTTTATCTCAATTGATAGTTAAATAAGTAAAGTTTATTATAAGAGCAAAACAATAAATAGTTGAGATTAATAGATATGGTTTTATTTAAATTCTCGCTTAAGTGATCCTCATTACCTACATCTCCCCTAATAATTAATTTCATTGCCTTGAAATAGAGCTGATTAATAAGATTATACAGTTAAATATGTGTGAATATGCATATGATCTGAAACATCAGAAAATCAAAAGGCTTATGGTGTGTGGTCCCACCATAACTTAAAAAACAAACTGTAAACAAACATTCAGCATTTGGTTAAACCACTGGAAAGAACTCGTAGACGCGTATACGGAGTTAAATCATTTTCTATTATACTAATTAAATCCTCAGAAAGCCTGTAAATATGGATAAAATCTGTACCACGGGACATAGTTTTAAACTTTCCTATTTGTTTCGCCTGTCGAGTTTTCTTCAAATCATCACTTTTTTTTGACTTGTTCTATTAAATGTAGCTTTATAATTATGTAAGTAATCGAGCTGCCATTTTTTAAAATATGTAATTAAAAGAATCGAAATATAAATTTTATTTTAGGCACAATTTATTATTTTTGTCAAGAGTATGCGCGAGTATTGTAACTTTTGGATTTGACAGTTGTTAGCGAGGCTGCGGGCGAGGTCGTAAGCGTATTCGTCGCTGTTTTTTCTTAGTTAATACTGTGGTGCTGAATGAGGAATGAAGACATCCGCAAGAGAACCAAGGTTACCGACGTAGCCCGAAGAATTGCCAAACTTAAGTGGCAGTGGGCAGGGCACATTGCTTGCAGAACGGATGGCCGAAGGAGCCGAAAAGTTCTGGAGTGGCGATTACTTGGTGAAGGTTGCGGAGATCCGCTGGATGCAAGTCGCACGGGACCAGTCAATGAGGTGACAATTTTATTGGGCCTATGTCCAGCAGTGGACGTGTTTCGGCTGAAATGATGATGATGATATTTCAGAAATAGGATTTAAAAGCAAGTTCTGCATTTGAATAGTATAATTTTCTTGTTTAATAAAACATTTGTCGTAATAATTTCAACTACAGTGATCATTGCTTACACTGCACTGCTTACACTGCCGTGGTGCTTATCCATGAGCGGAAACTGGAGATCCGGGTATATAATTCGGGTCGCGGGGGTTGGTATAAGACTGAGCAGCTGCTGTAGCCCGTGCTAACGAGAATACCCTGGAGATTTCCGCTGCATACTAACGGGTTGCCTAAATCACCCTGAAAATAACGCAAAATAATAAAATGTCGTGTTCCATTTCTTTTGTGTCCTATTTGGGTATACTGCAGTTGTTGTAGCGACACGGATTATTGGTGTTATTATTACACAATTTACTATTGCATGTCTCAAAGATAACCAAAGTACGTAAAGGCGAAAACCCACCGTGGCGCACGGAGAGGGTACGCACGTGTGTTAAACTTCGCTTTGCAAGAAAATGTATATGAATGTATCCACTGTAAATTACGGACACGCTCTGCATGAATTGTCGTCATTAGTACATGAGTGGCTTGCTCGAATAAGGCGCTCACATAGCTCAACGCTGTCAACGTTAAGTATGCGGTACACGCTATACACAAATATTAACCCATGACTATGCCGCGGTGGGCCACGCACGCTACAGTTGTACATAGTCGTGGGCGTGTAGTGTGTACTGTAGTGGAAACGTAGACCCACGTTGTCAAACATATGAATCCACGCAGCTAAAATGCACCGCGTGGCCGTGCACAGCGGTGATTTTGCGCTTTTACAATTTGTTAAAATGTGTCTTCATAGTTTACTGCTGCAGTAGCAGCTTTTCTAAATATAATTTGGCAAACACTTTAAGAGCTGACAACCACATAGAAATTAATACACATAAGTTATTACCTTGCATGAAGTATATGATCCAAGAGCCATCCCGCAGATCATGGTATTTTGCAAAGTGAGCTGTGGGACCCAAGGAGCAACGTAAAAACGTTGGCAATTGTTATTATCCGCCATCGCGAACTTCTGTAAGCGCATCAACTGTGTACTGGCCTAAAAAGAAAAGAAAAGTAGCGGTTAAATGTTAATCCAGACACATATTCATATACATTCAATAGGCATGACGACAGTATCAACAAATTGCAAATCTATTTAGTCCGTCAGTTAGAGTATTGGAAATTAATGGACGCGTATTTTTTTTTTTGTAAATCAATGAATATTGACAAAGATAAAACGCATCAAAACTTGCGAGTGGGGGCTCGTGACGTCAGAACTAGCTAAAAATTATACCTAGGCGTGACGTATTGAGTATTTTAAAAGCGTCATATCTTCGTCAATTTTGATTCACGTAACAAAAGAAAAAACACGGGTTAAATATTTTCTGATAATCTAACTGACGGACTAATTAGTTTTTTTTGTCGTCTCGCCTATTCGGATTTTGAAAAGGTTATCACCGTCATTTATAAAATTAATTCGAAGGAAAATCAAAAATGATATAATACACATTTTTTTTTTAAATGGATCATATTCATAAACGCTGATTTGTTACGTTTAGTAATGAATGTCGTCTGCTTAACTATATTTACGAATTTAAGGTTTAAACGTCTCCTCATCTAAATTACCTCACCACATGGTATGAAAAAGGCCGGGACAAGAGTTTATCATATTTTAATTAATAAATATAACTTACAACATTTAAGTCATTCTGTGCTCCCCAACCGGTAGAAGTGCAATAAGATAGTGACTGTTGGACGTCCTCAGTCGCCAGTGGCGCAATTTGTACATTGTTGGTTGAGAACTCACTCCTGAGCTGAAATGGGTAAGAGGTTTACACAACTTCACATCTGGTAGCGAGGAAAAAGAGAGTAGTTCGACCTTGCCATAATAAACTCGCCAATAGATTATAAATAAGTCACTATTTTGACATCGACATCGTTTATGAACAGTTTGAATGGTGCCCACTGTACAAATAGTAACTATCATAAGTGAACAATAATATAATATTCAGACTAAAAAGTAACACAAATTAGATCTTAGTGACAACCCAATTGGAAACATTTCGGTTACTTTGAGTGTAGATATAATTATTTTCTTCTTCTCAAATTCGTATTAATTATAAATTACATTATTTTTTTATTACTTTATACAGGATCTGTTATCAATGGAGGAGTTTGTGGCTAAGTAATAACAGCTGCTCGGGTCGATCTTTAGGTTAAGGTTGGTCTGTGGATAGGTGACCACCCATTACATATCGAGTTTCCTCCGTGCCTCGGAAAGCATGGTCCCGGCTGTCATTTTTAGATCTTTGACAGTCGTTACAGGTAGTCAGTGACCCAAAAAGTCTGACAACCAGTCTTACCAAGGGTTATCGTATTACCTAGTACTAATTGGGTTGTGGAGGTCAGATAGGCAGTCACTCCATGTAAAATACTGGTTTTTAGCTGCATCCGGTTAGACTAGAAGCCGACCCCAACATAGTTGGGGTCGGCTGGGCAGATGATGTTTATTAGTTTATTCACTTAATTTTGTATTGTATTTTTTTTTAATTCGTATCTGCCCGTGGCATCACTTTGGGCCTTAACAGAATACCAACGCTGCGATTTTTTTTTTATGTTACAGGGGCCGTGCTGAGATAACGAATTTCGTTTGTCTCATTTTTTTGTTATGTTTACTTTTTTATATTTTTTGTTAATTTAACCATTTTCAGTTATTTCCTAGAAGACAAATAAACACCTTTTCTTTCTTTTTTCTTTATCCATGTATTTCTCAATTATTTATTTTATATAAAATATTCAGTAGAAAAAAAATACTCACGGTGATAACAGCGATATCATTAACATAGAGGTTATCCGGGTTATATTCAGGGTGTACGGTAAAGCTCTCAATATCACGATGGTAATCAGCTGAAGTGTCGTTGGTAAGATCAATTGCACCAGCGAACACCCGGTAGTCGTTCGGTGTCAAAACCCTGGAAAATACGGTAAGGTTAACATTTTTGGTTCTTATTCGATTTTGGTGGAACATCACTCTGAAACGAAGAAATTCTCTCCAATCTCACCCATCTAGAACAAAACGCTCCATCCGGGTAACTTTATTTTCTTCTAAACTACATAAGTAATGTTTTTAGATGACAATGCTTCACCATAATTATTTAATAACTAGCTAGTATCTAAATAATTATGATATTAATTAATAAATAGTTTTGTTAACAATTTCATGGGTTTTAATTTTTTAGCACGGAAAATTCGTTATTATATTTATATTCGTTATCTAAAATGAACCTAAGTTACTCCTTATGTTAGTCAAATTCAGTTCAGCGGTTTTGGAGTTTAACCGGAACAAACAGACACACAAACAAGAATAAAAGCATTTTTTGTTATAAGTACTGTATACAGGGTGGCACCGACAATATATGGAAATGAATTAAAATGGCGTAAACCTCATGATGTTCTGTTATTTTACATTATTACAAACAGACACCTCAATTTTATTCAATTCTATGTATGTATAAATAATTTAGTTTGTCTCTAAAGGTTTCGGTGAATTATAAATTTGGATAAATAATATAGATACAAAATATTAACCACACTAGTCGTAGGTAAGTTAAAATTATACATCTACATTTCCGGTCTAGATTTGGATACAAAATGCAGCATCACCCTCCCACCAGCAGAAACATACATTTGCAGAAATGCGATAATCATTTTCCACAAAGTAACGTCTGAGCGCACACCTTTTCTTTATTAATTCACTTAGATAAGTTATCAAATTAGATGTTACTGATGACTTTATGGTATGAGCCATACGAAATGGCGACTGGTTGGCAATACCCCTTCGGCCGTCTACGAAACCGTAGTTTCGTAACTAGTTTCGATGAAGGAATTATATTTCCTTGTACGTATACTCTATCTATTAAATTAACATTAGGTACTCACCCATTTTCGCTGTCAAAAAGACAAGATGCAGCTGTCACTGCATGTCGTAGCGAAACTAATGCTCCTCCGCACCTGTGTCCTCTAGTCGGAGTTTCTACCTGACTCTTTTCTTGTAAAGAAATCTAAAATAACATAAATATTAAGGTTATTTCATTGTAATGACAGCTCTAAGGTTTCGTAGCTCGACAACTGTTGCATCTCACGTCTCGAGACATTTTGTAGCAGTTAGTTATCAGAAATGGTCCCAAAATGTAAAAATCTTTCGGGATTGTAGTAATAAAAAAAAAAATATTATTACCATGTACGGGAACTGGTTATCATCTATTGGCGGAAGTCCACCCGTTATTCTGTTTAGGGTAGAGCTCGTGCATGTGCCTGTTCATAAAATGTGTCATAATGTTTAAATAAATAGAGCAAAGAGGGCCTCCTAATCCACCACGAGAACCAAGTGGTTGTCATATTACTTCGATTTTTTGATTTTGTAACACACCGGTTTCTTCCTTTACTGTTTTGAAAAAAAAAAAAATTACACACAAATGGGAAAGTGAATTAAAAATTAATTAAAAATTCTGCCTAAAAGCCTGGCAGCATTGCAACGTTGGATGGAAATGTCTTTTGTGAAAAATAGCTAAGTCTTGTCACGTAAGTCAACCAACTGCTTGTAAATGTCACGAAAGACTAGGTAGGCCTCGTGCGCCCATCTAGTTAGTTATGCCCACAAATACAAGGTGTAAACTGACCCTTTACGAAGCCGTCACCCAATCATTCTGTGCAAACTTAGCAACTGTACGTAAAAACAATTGCTGGGAAGCGATTTTTTTTTGGTGAAAAATCAAGTTTTTCGGTAGGACTCAATGTCACGCACTCTAAACATTGTGCTAAAGGATGCATTGAGTAGTACGGAGGTCGTGGAGGTATAACATTAAAACTGTTATTTAAAAACGTCTTTAAAAAGTTGGAATATTGACCACCAAAATCTATGAGGGCGCTGCTGTGCCACAGTTCACTTCGAGTCCATGTATAAACCAAGGTTATAAAATAAAATAGTGCATACAAACATAAAAAAGTGAAAAATCTAGTAATAGTATAAAAAAAAATTACTACAAGACGCTGAGATTTATATGACGGAGGATTTCCCTTTAAAGGTTATACAGAAATGCAAAGAATTGCAAGAAAAGCTGAAACAACTATTAGACCAAGGGAAACCAGCATACTTAAACTATGAAAAAAATAAAATCAAAGAAGAAAACAACGGGCATCCGAATCGAAACCATAAACGAACTTTATCCCTATCACCAAATGAAAACAACCAAATTAAGAACAATACAAACATACAGAGCCACAAGAAAAACAAGACAGACATTAGCACCCTTATTAGATCAAAAAAAGATGCTCCCGCCCCACAAGAAAAAGGAAAACAAACTGTGCCCTTGAATACAAAAGAAATTTCAGATAGCAACTCGAAGGAGACATCTAACATAATATATAGCAAGTAGCATGAGCCCCTCTACAAACATCTCCAATACAACTGGTCACTGCGGAGGTTTGCGACTAAAACCCTCCAGAGATACTGATTTCGCATAATAACATATAACGTGAGGACTCTTTCTTATCACTCAAGACTTATTTAACTAATAGATTCAATGGAAAATATACCTAAGATTAGACATAATGGGTACAATATAACAGATGACGAGAGCTAGAAATTCAATTTGTGAATATTATGAAGATTTTATATTTCAATTATCTCTGGAGGAGGCCTCCGCCTGAAAGGGGTAATTAAAACAAAAACTAGATTTTATATTTTAATATAAATATAATGTAATAATAAAATCGAATAAAGTTGATAAGTTTTTTTAAGAAATATTTAAGAATGTACTTAAATAAATAAGATGTTATATAGTGAATAAACAAAACTAACAATGTAATCTTTTTATAATTTTAATTTATGTACTTAATTTAAATGGCGAGGAATAAAAGGCTTTCTATTTTATTGTATATTTTATCTGTCATATATATCTGTAGGTAGAAAGTTTCCTGGTATGGTCTGGAATCAAAAAATGATCGCAGTGACGGGGAGAACGAGTGCTTTTCGGTTTCGTTGAGGTTACTTTTACAACTATTTTGGATAAACAAGAAGCATCACGATCCATATGAAAACCAAGCAAGCCATTTGACTACTTAGTATGTCGTCGTAAGCAATATTTACTATACAAACAAGTTACTCTACAAAAGAGTATAGTTGGTAGTTGTGTTATAAAAACATTCCTTGTAATTTGTATTTTTTACATACAAATTACTAATTATTTAAATTTTTGAACCAAAAACTTTATAAATGAATTAGGACGAAAACCGTTTAAAGTGAATCAATGACAAAAATTAACAAAAAAGTAATAATTTAAAAATAAATGCACTTATTATTTTTTTAAAATTAAATACGTTTGTTATTATTTTTGAAAAATAATAACAAACGTATAAAAAACTTACCACAAAGAGCAATCACAAATAAAAGCACCAAGTTGTTCATTGTTGTTCTTAAGCAAGGCCACGACTATAGGTTTTAAAGTTAATAATCGTATGACACTACAAACAGGTGATGTCTGATTTATATACCTAGCTAATATGGTGGCTATATTATATAAGCATCTGTAATCTTATCTGGTGCAGGGGACGTATGCATCACTATTTTATCAAGAACTCGATTAGAAACAAAATCAAGAATCAAGAAATCAATTATCAAAAAATCAATATTATTAAATCAATTATTTTATCAAGAATTTTTTTTGCATTCCGTGACTAAACGGATAAATCCTCTCATCAGCGTCGCATCATGTACAAAAGAAGCGTGTGGTCAAAAATCTCAGAAAATACAGTGGTAGAAGACCAACATTATGAGAGCATTCTCTATCTTCCTTTTCAGGGTTCTTGGTTATTACTTTTGTGCCACTCTGTACATTTGCTACAAACTAACGTATTTCTGCAAAGGGTTCCTTCTATCTGACAGGATCTTGATGCTCCGAAGTTTATTTGGTATAACACACTTGGCATAATCTTCTTTAAGAATATTTTTATGGTATAAAATTGTTTCATATAATTATTGTTTGGCCGAATGTTTATACTTCCGAATTTACAATGGCATAATTTAAGATGACAGAATTTTATTTGGCATATTTATCTTTGGCAAAGTTAAAATTCCGCATAATTTCATTTAGCATTACGTTTATTTAGAGTAACGATTATTTTGTACAATAGGGTAGATGACACCATAAAACAATAATTTCAAGACACCAATCTCTAAAAAAAACACTTTATTTTGGGGCTGAAAACCCTATTTATTTTCAATTCATTGCCAAATTCGATTTTTAGTTGTTTTGAAATCAATAAATAGTTGAGTCATTGAGTTGAAAAAACAGTGACGTCACAGTTTGCTATTGCCATACAAAATCTTTGAGAGAACCGCGTTTTGACAGGTCTTAAAAAGTATCTCAATTGATTGGTGTGTCATCTACCCCATTTCACTTGGCAAACTATGAAGATGGCAGAATTTCATTTGGAATAATTTTACTAGGCAAATTGCCATTTCTATAAAATAGCATTTATTAACCTTGAATATAAATTAAATTTATGTTTTAAAAAGTCAATATATTGTGCTACAAAAGTTAGTGAAAGAAATCGCTGCAAAAACGCTCTACATAGTCTTGTCTGTCCCTACACTGTAATTAAAGCCCTCGTAAGCGCGAAGGGCGACGCAGCCCGTGAGCTGAGGAGCAGGAGGATTTAACGCTTGCCAATGTGGCTGAGGCTGGCCGGCCAAGCCTGCCAGCAAGCCAAAGCTGCGGTTGCATGCTCGCTTCCATGCTGCATGCTTGCTTGCTTGCATGCTGTATGCTTGCTTGCATGCTTACTGCTTACTGCATGCATGGTGTATACTTGTTTGCATGCTTCTTACAGGTAAGAAATACAAAATTATGAATGAGTGTATGTCAAACGTAATTCTGCGAAATGAAGTTTGTATAGTTTTGTTTGCTATGTGCTGTAATTTAAAATAATTTTATAACAAAAAAAATCTGCCTTAAAGAACACCCTTTTTTTTAGACCCTTTTGCAAAATGTATCAAAATCTTAATAACCCTACTTTCTACTTATAATTTAAATATATAAAAGAAGAAACTGACTGACTGACTGACTGACTCACATATCAACGCACAACCCAAACCGCGGAGTCTAGAGATTCCAAATTTGGTACGTAGGTTCCATAAGAACATGTTTAACATAGTTATAAGTGAAATTGTTACTAACACTATGAGTTATGTTACTCGAATAAATAATTGAATTATTATTATTATAAGAGGTTTATGGGTGCACTGAGAAAGGATTTTTTTAAATACACCCCCTAAGGGGTTGAAACGGGGGTCGATAGTTTACATGGGGAAATAAGATTAGTTAGACTATTTTATTGGAAACTTAACACAAGTACTATCGATAAATGAGTTAACATTTGTATTTCAGGTTTTTTCAGAATTCAACCCTTCAAAGGCTGAAAATCAACATGGGTATTGTTTGTATGGTGTATCGGGTGGGGTGTATAACCCGTTTTATCCCGTTGTGGTGCGACGGAGTTGAAATGTCTAAAAATCAATATGAGTGTCAATACCGAGACTATCAGGGGTGCTGATTAAGAATATGGCATTTATTTTGAGATCCAGAAAATGGCGGATTCAACATCTACATCTCTATCTTACTGTTGATTCATTGTGATGATTGTGATAACGATGATGGTGATTGTGATAATGATGATGATGATTGTGATTACGATGATAATGTTTGTGATTACGATGAAGATGATTATTATAATGATGATAATGATTGTGATAACGATGATGATGATTGTGATAATAATGATGCTGATTGTGATAACGATGATGATGATTGTGATAATTATGATGCTGATTGTGACAACGATGATGATGATTGTGATATTTATGATGATGATTGTGATAACGATGATAATGATTGTGATTACGATGAAAATGATTGTGATAACGATGATAGTGATTGTGATGATGATGATTGTGATTACGATGATAAAGGTTGTGATTATGATGGTGTTGGTGATTGTGATAATGATGATGGTGATTGTGATAGTGATTGTGATGGTGATTGTGATGGTGATTATGATAATGATGGTGTTGGTGATTGTAATGAAAATAATTGGGATGAAAATAATTGTGATGATTATTAAATTTATTTATATATTATAACTTGGATTAACATTTAAGATACTATTTATCCCTTTAGTATGATCCAGTGGGACAATAACCGAACTTTCACGCGGGCGAAGCCGCGCGCAACAGCTAGTAATTATTATAAATGCGAAAGTTTGTGAGAATTGATGGATTTTTGTTACTCTTTCACGCAAAAACTGCTAACCAGGTTTGGATGATATTTGTCACTAAGATAGTTTATTACCTGGATCAATACATAAGGTACTTTTATTCCGGTGTAGATCCTATGGGATAAAACCGCGAGCCACCACGCGGGCAAAGCCGCGGACATACGTTAGTTAAAAATAAACTTCTAAGGCCGCTCTCTTTTGCCGGGGTTGCGGGACTGTTCGAAAGAGATACCGTGGCCCCAGAACAGAAAGGGCGATTGAGGAACATGAATGGGTTTTAGTCAGTAAAAGTCTGACACTCCCTCCTGCTCCGCCCAGAGCGGAAGAATTCATTTGATGATATCCCATCCGAAAAAAAAAAAAAAAAAAAAACGCCTCTCTCTTTCTTCTACGGAACTCTTTCTGATTGAGTGTTAAATGAATGTACTATGCAAGTGATTATAAAGTATATAAGTACATGAATATTGCATCATCGTAAAATAATTACGACATCTGCACTAATTAATCCTCACTAACTTCTTCAGTTTTATTTTCCTTATTCGGATATCATCATCATCAGCCTATAATGTTCCCACTGCTGGGACACGGCCTCCTCTAAAAGAGAGGGAATGGGCTATAATCCACCACGCGGGCCCAGTACGTGTTGGTAAATGTCACATGTCTTCGAATTTTTGGTTCTAGAACATGCCGGTTTCTTTACCACGTTTTCCTTCACCGTTTTGAGTGCAGTGGTGATGAAATAAATTACACAAAGTAATGCGCCTGTCTGGGTTCGAATCCACGACTTACTGTTCGTAGGTCGGGGCCGCCACCACTGGGCCACCGCTGCTCTCTTTTCGTATATACATCTACATATTTACTGTCTGAGGAATAGAATAAATAGTTCATGAAGATTAATAACATACCATACATACATTAAGCCTATCACCCCGAAGAGTTAGGTAGGGTGTAGTAAATACCTAATCGGTGTAAAAAGACCCTTCCCGAAACTGAACTGCACTTGGTCTTCCCGTCCGTCCGCGTCACCGCGGTAGTTTTTTTGTTTGGGACCACAGCTGGGAACTTTCTAGTTTCGGAATTAGTTACTAGAGATCAAATTCATGAATTAGAAGTTTTTTATTTAATTACAAAAGAATTTAATATTGTAATGCATCCATCAGTACAATGTTTTGAGTGCGTTACATTAAGTCCTAATGCAAACCGCGATTTTACACCCAGAAAAAGTCGTTTCCCAGCAACAATTTCAGTGTAGGTACAGTTACTTAGTTTGCTGAACATAATGCTTGATTGACGGCTACGTGAGGGGTCCGTTTACACCCTGTACAGTGCGTATATTTGAGTATTATGACGCCTATAACGTTGTTTAAAGCTGTCTTTAATCGTTCTAAAAGTCCCTCAATGAGGTAGACAAGTTTTAGTTGTTTGTATTAACAAATGCTACGTCTGTAAAGAATTCGGATCATGCCACAGTTAATGTATGATACTTACTGTAGGAGTTTCACGAAATAAAGCACAGTAGCAGTTAATATTAAGTTTCTATATTGTAATAAACGTTTTACAAAAGTACAAATCGGTCGCCGGTTAACCTTCAGCAGAGAAAATTTTTGACAGACACTTTGACAGCTAAACTGCAGAAAGGCTATGACGTTGGTTGCGTTCCATTTCTTTCATCCACCCCGGAACGCAACCCCATATTAGTTACACAATACATATGTTTTTGGACCGTTGTTCCTTTAGTTAAAATATCAGAAATATTCTCACAACCTTTAACATAACAAAATTTTAACTCATTACTGATAACATGGTCCTTAAGAAAATGGTATTTAATGTCTATGTGTTTCGATCTGGGTAGGTAACAATCGTTGGCCGACAGCTTGATAGCGCTCTGGTTGTCACTGTATATGAGCAGTGTACCGGAACCGCGCTCGAGTTCTGATTGTAGCTGTCGCATCCAAAGCGCCTCCTGCGCCGCGCTCCCCATGGCCATGTATTCCGCCTCAGCGGTTGACAGAGCGATGGTCTGTTGTTTGCGGGAACACCAAGATATCGGTGCACGATTTCCGGTCATGAGCATCACTTGCCCAATCTGCATCACAGTAGCCTGTGATTTCTTCATTACCCTTCTTGGTATATGTAAGTTTGTAACTTTTTGTACCTTGTAAGTACCTCATTACTCTCTTCACTGCAACCCAATGCTCAGACCTCGGATCTTTATTAAATCTACTTAGAGCATTCACAATATATGATATATCTGGTCTGGTTCCTTGTGCAACATATAAAAGACTTCCAATTGCCTGTTGATAAGGGCAATCAAATGTTTCCTGCTCCTTATTTTCGGAAACCTTCAGTCCAACTTCCACAGGTGACTTGACAGTTTTGCATTCAGACATATTAAATCTAGATAGTATCTCATTAATATATTTTTCTTGATCCAGCATAATTGAATTTCTTGTCCTTGTTATATTAAGGCCCAGACATTGACTCACCTTTCCCAGGTCTTTCATATTCAACTTCTGTTGTAGTTTTTCTTTTATGTCATTTTTTATCTTTTCTTGACCAGCAAACAATATTATGTCATCAACCCAGATGGCAATGTAAATTTCCATTTTGATGTCATAATAAACACATGGGTCTGTTTTTGATTGCTGAATGCCCATTTCCTTTAATACTGTACTGAGTTTCATGTTCCATAATCTACTTGCTTGTTTGAGTCCATATATTGATTTCTTTAAATGACATACCTCATCTCCCTTTTTATACTTTTCAGGCTGTATCATATAGATATCTGTATCTATTGATCCTTGTAGAAAAGCTGATACTGCATCCATTTGATCAATATGAAGATCTTGCTGTGCAGCTAAAGCAAATAAATATCTAATGGATGTCCACCTTACAACCGAAGAATACACTTCTTGAAAGTCCACACCCCTTTTCTGCGCATACCCTTTTATGACAAGTCTTGCTTTATATTGTATGACATTTCCTTGTTGATTGGTTTTTCGTTTAAACACCCATTTATTTGGTAGTGCAGTTTTGCCAGAGGGGAGGTCTACTAGCTTCCAGGTCTCATTCTTCATTAGAGAATTGATCTCATCATCCATTGCTTGTTTCCATTCATTAGCTTCTGAGGATGACAGTGCTTCTTCTACTGTCTGAGGATTTGACAGATTAGTAAAAAAACATAGCATACCTTTTTTATCATAGGCAGGTCTATTTCGTGGTCTCAATGTGATGTTATGAGTTTCTTCTTCTGAAACTGAAATCGGCTTGGGAGGATAGTATGTATCATCAAGGTCATCCCCTGTGTCAGTCTCGTACTCACTGCAAGTTTCATTGTCAGCTTCTTCCAAACTAGAGCTGCATGTTGGCTGAGAAGTGACGTCTGGCTTTTTCTGTTGCTCGTCTTGCTTTGTACTACAGTCTTCTGACCTGTCTGACACCTCTGACTTCTCCTCTCCAGTTGATCGGGCTCCATATGATGTACTTTCCATTGGTCCACATAGGTCTGAGTGAATCAATTCCAACGGCTTAGTTGCTCTTGAACCAGCATGTTTAAATGGGAGCCTTGTCTGCTTACCTTCAAAACAACTTGAGCATTGCATATTAGTTTGGTTACCTTGTTTCAACACAACTCCCTCAGCACAGTTTGGTAACTTCTGTAGATCTGAAATATTCAAATGTGCCATCCTAAGATGCCACAACCTTATATCATTGGAAACAGGATTATTGGAAGCCAAGTGAACAGTCTCTTCCTGTGATTGCATGTCCAGAGCATACAATTTATTATTTAATGTAGCTGAGCATATCACTCTTCCATTTACATCATTGATAATGCATCCATTTTCATTGAAAATAACTTTGTATCCACTTTTCGTGATTGTACTAACTGAAATTAAATTTGCTGTCAGTCCGGGAACATATAACACATTTTTCAGCTGAATTTTCCCTCCTTGTGATATGTTCACATTCATTTCTCCAGCACCCTGTACGGACAATGGCTCACTGTTAGCCACTGTTATGGTCTTCACTGATGGTTCACGGATATTGTACATCCATTTCTTGTTGTTACACATGTGCATGGATGCACCAGAATCAATGTACCATTGTTTAACATTTGTAAACAATGGTACATTGATTATCGTACATTGATTATGGTACATTGATTATCGATTATCATTTGTTAGCTGAAAAAGCTGCGGCAAAGCTTGAACTTTCCTGTTTGCAATTTTCCTTCTTCTTCTTCTGACAATTTTTTGCAAAATGTCCATGACCATTGCAATTATAGCATCGGGGACCTTTGGTTGTCTTAGTAGGCTTCGTCTTTTGTTTTCCTTTTGATGCATGTGAGTAGAGCGCACTATTTGAGTTGGTAGTTTCTACTTCTTGCAATAACTTGGTTTTAATGAAGTCTGCACTGATTTTTACACCCGAGTTTTCAAGCCCCATGATCATGGGTTTGTACTGATCTGGCAGACCAGTTAACATTAAGGTGCCAAGCCATTCATCATTTACATTAAAGCTGATGTTCCGCAATTTGTGAGCAGCATTCATGATCTTACTCACGTATTCCTTTATGCCACTGCAAGACTCAAGTGATGTGTTTATCAATTCTTTAAGTAGACTCACTTTTCTTGTTAGCCCATTATCATCAAATGCCTTGTGTAGGTTGGTCCATACCTCTTTTGCAGTTTTGCAATCTTGTATGTGTACATAGTTCTGGGAACTCACCAACAAAATCAGTTTGGACTTAGCCAAAATATCTTTCGCCGGGTCAACCACTTTTTCATCAACAGGTTCCACACAATTCCATAGTCCCTCGTGTTCTAAATAGGTTTTCAGGCTGAACTTCCAGGTGGCAAAATTCTCGCGACCATTCAATTTTTCCAGATTGAACATACCGTGCGAACTCATGGCGGCAACGACCGGCAAGTCTTCTTTCAGAGAAACTTCGGAATTACCGACTGCTATTACTTTATTTGGTAACCACGCTCTGCTACCATGTAGGAGTTTCACGAAATAAAGCACAGTAGCAGTTAATATTAAGTTTCTATATTGTAATAAACGTTTTACAAAAGTACAAATCGGTCGCCGGTTAACCTTCAGCAGAGAAAATTTTTGACAGACACTTTGACAGCTAAACTGCAGAAAGGCGGGAAGCTATGACGTTTGTTGCGTTCCATTTCTTTCACTTATAAACAAGCATGATCGTCTAATTTGTATTGGTTACATTGGATGCATTCACGTTGTGACTGAAATAAAGATTCACTTTTAAAACTCTCCAAGGGTTTGATCGCAATCGGACCGTACCAGTTTGAAAGAACCTTAATAATGTAGACTATAATTCAGAAATAGGAATAAAAAACAAGTTCTTTATTTAAATGGTTATACTTTACTTATTTCTAAAATAGAGATCTTATTTTAAAACATTTGTCATAATAATTTGAACAATAGTGATCACTGCTAACACTCCTATTGCTGGTTGGAAAGTAGATGCTCCTGCCGTGGTGCTTATCCATGATTGGAAACTGGAGATCCGGGTATATATTTCGGGTCGCGGGGGTTGGTTTAAAACTGAACAGCTGCTGTAGGCGGGGCTTATGAGAATACCCTGGAGGTTTCCGCTGCATACCAACGGGTTGCCTATGTCGCCCTGAAAATAAAGCAAAATAATAAATGTCATGTTTCACTTCTTTGGCGTCCTTTTTTGGCTATACTGTTGTTGTAGCGACAAGGATAATGGGTGGGATAACACAATTTACTATTGCACGTCTCAAAAATATGAGTAACAATTTGTCAAAATGTGTCTTCACACTTTTCTGCTGCATTAGCAGCTTCTCTAAATAGAATTTGGCTAACGCCAAATTGAGGTGAAAACCAAATAGTAATTAATCCACAAGTTATTACCTGGCATGAAGAATATGATCCTAGAGACATCGCGCAGATCATGGTATTTTGTAAAGTGAGTTGTTGTTGGACAGAGGAAGGCATGTAAAAAGTTTGGCATTGGATGTTATCCGCCATCGCGAACTTCTGTATGTGCATCAACTGCGTACTGGCCTAAAAACAAAAGATAGCGGTGAAATGTTTATACCATTTATATATTCACAAACATTAAACGAATTTTCACGAGGTTTTCGCCATCATTATACATTATTTGAAAGTCAAAAAAATCAAAAATATACAGGGTGACTTTTTTATCACTTTCCAAAAAAAAAGGGTATAATATTAACAGGTGAACGGTGGCCATACTTAGAATTTTCTTTTTTGTTTCGAAAAAAAAAGTTCAACGAAATTCGAAATTCATATCATACGCATATTGCGTATGATTTGAAAATTGATAGTTTTCATTTTTTTTTTTTCAAAATTTCTCTTTGTTCTAATATGAAAAGTTTACTTGAAATTTGTAGCGTTTTTTGATGATGGATCAATTTTTTTCTAAGCTGTGGAACAAAGAAAAAAAATAACTAGGTATGCCATAAGTTTCTACTCTGTTCACATAACATACCCATATTTTTTGGAAAGTGATAAAAATGTCAACGGTATACATATTTTCTAAGATTAGTAATGATTGACGTGTGTTTAACTAAATTTACAAATATTTAAACGTCTCCTCATTAAAACCATTGTTATAAAAAACCACACGGTTCGAAAATTGCTGGGACAGGAGTTTATCATACATTTTTAATAATAAATATAACTTACAAGACTTGCGTCGTTCAGGGCTCCCCAGCCGGAAGACGTGCAATAAGATAGTGACTGTTGGACGTCATTAGTAGCCAGTGGCACAATTTGTACATTGTTGGATGAGAACGCACTCGTGAGCTGAAATGGGTAAAAGGTTTACAACTTTACATGACATTGTGTACATATAGTTGCGAGGCAAAAGAGAGTACGTTAAGAAACATTGATCGCTTCGAGTTTGTCACAGTTAACTCGCTAATGACCAATTGGGTACCAAATAAGTCACTAATTTGACATGGATGGAGATTCATAGCATGTATTCTTGCTTGTCGATATCGTTTGTCAACACTACTGCCAAACTACAAGTGCAAAATGGAGAAATAACATGTTTAAGTTAAAGCATGCAAAGACAAAGTTGCCCACTGTACAAATAGCAACTAATACAGGTGAACAATAATATAATATTCCGACTAAAAAGAAACACAAATTATAGAATTTTATTTGGCATATTTATCTTTGGCAAAGTTAAAATTCCGCATAATTTCATTTAGCATTACGTTTATTTAGAGTGACGATTATTTGGTACAATAGGGTAGATGACACCATAAAACAATAATTACAAGACACCAATCTCAAAAAAAAAACTCTTTATTTTGGGCCTGAAAACCCTATTTATTTTCAATTCATTGCCAAATTCGATTTTTAGTTGTTTTGAAATCAATAAATAGTTATTTATTCTTAGTGATATCCATGTAAGTCCCCTTTTTATTTTTTATAAAATATGCAGCAGAACAAATACTCACGGTGATAACAGCGATATCATTGACATTGACGGTGGCATCCGGGCGAAACTGAGGGTGTTGCGTAAAGCGCTCAATATCACGATGGTGATCAGCAGAAGTGTCGTTGGTAAGATCAATTGCACCAGCGAACACCCGGTAGTCGTTCGGGTTCAAACCCCTGGAAAATACGGTAAGGTTAACTTTTTTTTTTAAACCTCTCTTCTTCTTGGGGTTCTGACTTCTTGTCAGGGTCACAAAATGCCACCTATAACCCTCTGACCTGGCTAAGCTAATTTTTGTTAGAAGTATCGTATACAGGGTGGTTCCGACAATATGACAAAAGTTTAAACTACGGTAATAATATAAATTTATACCTCATGATGATTTAAAAAAATCGAACTTGTCCAGTAGTTTAGCCACAGGACATTATTTTACAATTTCAGCATTTTTAATATGTTCTAGACAGGTTATGCGTCTACGTGTCCAATTAATGGTGGTAGACAGGTTGACGACCCTTGCATCGGTATAAACACTAAACAAGTCATGTTGCTACTTCAAAAACCATTGCCAAATTTGCTCCCTATTTTCTATTTTCAGTTGCGAATTATTGAAAATTATTGGTTATTAAACCATTAATTTTAAAGGGAGGTGTTAATTGGTGTGTGTAATGGTTGGATGTCTTGTATAAAGAATTTTTAATTTGATTTATTTGATAGTTTAAAAATGTTCCTATATTTATATGAAAACACTAGTAAAACTAGTTTTACCTGTGTTTTCATTTCTGTCGTATTGTCCACGATATTGACTAATGTATGATGTTTTGACATATAATCAAACTATAATTGCCTGACAGCCGTACGAAGTGGCGACTGGCCGGCAATACTCCATATATATTTTGCGATATCTGGCTGTAATGCTGACCATAAATTAACGTCAGTTACTCACCCATTTTGCCTGTCAATAATGCAAGTTGCAGCGGTCACTGCATGCCGTAAAGAAACCAACGCTCCCCCACACCTGTGTCCTCTAGTAGGAGTGTTTACCTGACTCTTTTGTTGTAAAGAAATCTAAAAGAACATAAGTATAAAAAGTTATTTCATTGGTCTGACAGCATAAAGTATTTGTAACGTAATAATGTAAAAGTAGTTTGTAACAATAAGTAAAAATCGTTCGGATATTATGTAGTAGTTGAAAGTAACAAATATTATTACCATAAACGGGAACTGGTTTTGAGCTGCCGGGGATCCACCCACAATTCTATTTAGGCTAGAGCTCGTGCATGTGCCTGTTCATAAAAGTATCATCATATTAAAATAAATAAGATAAACATAATTAGCCCAAAACATTCCCCCTGTTGTGAAGAGGGCCTCCTTAGCCACCACGTGGGCCAAGTGCGGACGAAAATTTTTGATTTTAGAACTTAATCATTTCCTCATTATTGTATTTCCTGACCGTTTCGAGAAAAAATATGTACACAATAACATGTCTGATCAAATGGATAAGAGAAAGCTAATGGGTTTAAGGCATAAAAATTCGCCCGTATCACTGGCAACGAAACAAGTGCCCAAAAGCCTTTCACGTGATGAGTCAACCAACTGCTTTGTATGAATGCCAAACAAAACTAGGTGGGCCACCTAGTTAGTAATGCCCATAGATATAGATTATCCTAGATAACGCAAGTATCACGAGGGTTCCGTATAAAAACCCAGCGTGCCATTTGTTGAATACCTTCTAAGGCATCATTATCAATATTTGGTTAGTGTACAAACAAGTTACAATACAAAATAGACTGCGGTTTTGTTCTATAAATCTAGAAAACAAGAACGTTACAACTTAAGAACTTATTCTTGAGTTGTAACGTCCTTGCTTTAAATGAATAAGCTTGCTGCGACAGTACGTGGCTACTGTCGCAGCAAGCCAGTTTGTTGCCATAGCTCTAGTCTTTTGAGCCATAAATTTTATGAATAAAGGAAAAAACCATTTTGCGTGAATCAATTAAAATAAATGTTAAAGAAGTAATCAGTTAAAAATGTATTGAATTTTGTGAAAAACAATAACAAATCAAAAAAAAAGAAATCTTACCACAAAGAGCAATCACAAATAAAAGAACAAAGTTGTTCATTGTTGGCCACTACTAAAGGTTTAAAACTCAACAACCGTATAACACTACAACACAGGTGATGACTGATTTGTATTGCTCATTTGAAAGCTATTATTATATAGGATACTACAATCTTATCTTAAAAAAGGGATGAAGGAAACACTATTTTATCATGAAATTACAATCTCTTTTAGCATTCCGTGTCTATGCGAATAAAACCTTTGAACAGCGTCGCTTCATTTACAAAAGACGAGTGTCGCTAAAAATCTCAGAAAATACAGTGGTGGAAGAACAGGGGGGCTACCATGACTTCTACAGCAGGATTGTTTTAATGTCACTCCAGTGTGAGAAAGTGACGGAGCTATCGAGGACGTCTAGCGCCATCTCTTTTTCACTCGGAAATAAGATTAAAACAGTCCTGCTTTAAGACGTCATGGTAGGCCACCACGGCAAGTTTACTAATGCATTTTTTATTTCAACAACAACAACTACTTCAGCCCATAACGTCCACTGCTGGACAAAAGCCTCTCCCATGATGGGAGGAATTTGCCGTAATCTCCACGCTTGGCAGGCGGATTGGAGATCGCAGTAATGAAAGACTAACAGAAAACGCTGCTGCCCATTCTCTGGTCTACGGAGGCGCAAGGTGTTCTGCCTCAGACATTAGTCGCCTTATACGACACCCGTGAGTGTAATGGGTTGGTTCTATTCTAGTCTGCCGGATACCACACGGCTAACACGATACCACACGGCATTTTTTATTGATTGATTTTTATTTTAAACAAGCTCGCCATGCTATTCCTGAATTCCCAATTTTTTGTCTCGTCCACGTTCATATCGGTCTGATCTACTACGCACCTGATCTTCCTGAAGAATATCTACTAACTTGACTATTGCAAATCGCCAAATCATGAGAAAATGCGACAAGCCAACCATAGTGAAGTATATTTGTTACTGTAGATACTCTTATTCGTGATTGTTACCTTATAGACTGGTACCGCGCCGTACTTTAACCAACCATAATAACACAACACACGTCAAAAAGTTTGGAAAGTTCTTATGCCGCACTCTTTCTTCTACGGAACCTTTTCTGAGTGAGTAAAGAATGAATGTACTATGCAAGTGATAATGTAAATGCATGAATATTGGGGCATCAATAAAAATAGCGTCACTAATCCTTAGGAAACGTCACCCTCTTTACAATGCGAAGATGACGCGAGGTAGGCAGTCGGAACAACTTCCTTAGGTCGAATATTTCACCAATCGACCACAATCGGGTTGGTAAAGTTCGCAGAAAGTTATGGCTCCTCAAACATCCCCCTTCTTTTTCTTTTTATTTTCGGATGGAAAATCATCAAAATAATGACTCCTCCCACTCTGGGGAAAAAAACAGCCATCCCCTTCGGCTCACTATTAATGCTGAACTTGCAGAAAAGCTCCCAACGGGTCACCAACTGCCATGGCCCCCCTGGATCTACACCAACCGAAGCCAGGTGGGCCGCTGCAGGTTCAACTTGGTCCGGTGGGGGTATTCCGTTATAGCTGAGTGCGACTGCTGACCCATCGCAAACCATGGGCCATCTCCTGGCCTGCTCTATGTGTTACTCCACCAGCACTCTAAGGAACCTGTCCGAAGCTACCACCAGCGTCGTCCATGTGGCTGAGTTCTGGTCGAAACCAATTAAATAATCATGAGAATCATCGACACGAAGAAGAGCTAGAACTAATCCTCACTAACTTAATCAGTTTATTTCCTTTTTTGGAAACACGTCTATTTACTGTCTGAGGAACAGAATAACAATAGCATAACATCAAGCCTGTCACCTCGAAGGGTCAGGCAGAGGTTTAGTAGGTATTCAAGGAACATTCTTGCATTGAAAGGTTTTGAAACAGATTTACTGTTTGTTTGCCGTTTTTCTTTGAGCAAAACCTTTTCTACATAAACAGATCCGAAAACAAGTAGCGATAATTTTCTAATTGAAAATAAAACTTTATATCTCCAATAAAAATAAAATAGTAACACGAAAGCGAGAGGAACATCTTATTGCGTTTTTTGTTACACATTCGTATGCTGATATCAAACCCGTAATAAAAATAAATGGTATTTCGGCTGATCTAAATATTAGGATACAAATTCAAGTGAACCAAATAGATCTTTCCACATACATAAACCATTCTACAATCGATGAAACGTTCCGTTGGGTTTCTTTTTAGAAATCTTTGCAACGTCGGAATGCTAAGTCTGTTTAATAAAGCTTTGCATCTCGTCTTGTAAAGAATCAATCGAACGTTTAGCGCGCATTGGTGAAACGTATAAGTCCGTTAATCTCATGGGCTAGATAACATACCCATAACGTAAATGGTAAATGGTTTTCTGTGAGAAAAATATTAGAACAATAATACTGGTCTTTTATCTAGAAACAACTTACTGAAATAGCTTTTTCCAAAGAAAAATGTGGCAAGAAAACAGATAACGCACGCATAAACCTTAAAATCTAGCTACTGAACCCATTTCAAGGATTATTACGGAAAACTGCGGTCGCTCGCGTTAACGTACGATTCGAACGAACGAGCGTGGTCGTATACAGAGACTGTACCATGCCTAAGTAATATTGGATGCATTCACATTATTCGCACTCTGTTCCACTTTAAAAGAAATTCGGAAAGTACCTAATTGAGCTGCTAGTTCTGTAGGATTTACTGCTTTGTATATGTTATATTAATTAGTGTAATTTTAGGTTTATTTTTTATTTTATGTTTATTGTTTTTTTTATTGTTTTACTATTTAATTTTTGACTGTAAAACATATTTAAGTTAATTTTGTATAAGGTTGGGTTGTATCGTTTTAGTTATCAGTAATTTTGTATTAATGTACCTATTGTGTAATTGTTAGTAATGTAAGGTTATTTTAAATAGTTAATAATTATTACAAGTAGTCTTAGCTATCGCATTAGGTTTGTAACCTGTAATGATAGTATAAGAGTTTTAAATAAGTCTATAAAAATAAAAAAATGTTGTAGAATTTGAGTACAAAACTGGTTGTGAAACAGACGGAAAGTCAAGGCACAACTTCATGACAATTATGTTCCGTAAACTCGTCATCAAATTACAATGGCGACTTAATCGTTGATCGTCATACTAGTTACATTTACTGAGTCATTTTACCTAGAAATGATTGCTATGACTGGTCATAGATCGCCAAGTTTTAACAAATATTGTCACTTCAATGATATTCAGCAGTTAAATGCTCTAGTTGGCATAAAAATATAGGTACTAAATAAGATGGGGAATTCAAAAAGACAGGAGTCTTTTAGGATAGCTGATAAAGATTGATACATAGATAACGAGGGGTATTTTTTTCTGATGTATTTAATCTTTATGACCGTTTTATAAGTCCCTGAATGTTATTAGGAAGATAAGATTAAGTTCTTTCTACAAATAATTTCTACCGATGTCTGTGAAGGATTTGGACAATGCATTGTCACAGTATAATAACAAATGTATGTGCAGTAGTGTATGTAGTATGCTAGGGAGAATGGACATAACTAATTCATTCATTCATTATCTTGCTTTTATCCTAATTCTATTGGGGTTGGTTCCATACTTCTCTAATACTCGTCATCTCATCAGACACCTCCTTTCTTGCCATATCATCCTTTACATAGGTCCATCCATCGTTTTTTTGTCTTCCTCTACTCTTATACCCATCCACGTTCATACTCAAAACTTTCCTCACGATAATTTCCTCATTCCTCCGCATCACATGCCAATACGATGACAACCGATTACCACACAGCTTTTCAGTCACCGGTGCCACTTTCAGACTTCCTCTTATGTACTCATTTCTTATTTTATCCGTTCTCGTGACAGCACACATCACTCGCAGCATTCTCATTTCAGCCACATGCAAATGCCTTTCCTTCATCCCTTTGTGGCCCAACATTCTGATCCTTACAAGACAGAAGGTCTAATCATTGTTTTATAAATCTTCGCCTTAAGTTTAAGGGACTTACAAAAGTTACTGAAAGTTACTGAATACAAAAGTCAGGTACCGCACACACTTCAGATGGGCAGTCGATCCATCTAAAATACTTACTGGTATTCAGCTGCATCCGGTTAGACTGGAAACCGACCCCAATATAGTTGGGAAAACGCTAAGCAGATGATGATTCGATAATCGAGTGGAATGTAATCCGTATGCTTATCAATATGACTACGTCAATCAAACCAGAGTGTCAATCATATCAGTGGATTTTTACTACATTAACGAAGGAGATAAATAAAGGTTAGATGTAAAATGATACACAGTCAACAACAAAAGTTAAAAATCATTTCGAAATTTTCATTATCATCATTCGAGCTTGAAACTGCTGTCTTGGCGTTTACGATTGACAATCCGCTGCAAGCAATTTAGTATAACCCTATTTTTTTATAAATTTTGACAGCCTTGTCATTGACAGCACCCCAATAGCAATCTTATTGGAAAAAGAATATAGGTCACAGGATTCAAAACTGTGAATGGACTGTATGTTAACCATGAATGCAGGGAAAGCCCTGCATTCATGGTTAATCTAAGCTGTCATCGTGTAGACCGCACGGCTCTTTAACCGTGCGGTCTACACGATGACAGCTTAGATTGAGCCTATGCTAATCAGAGGCAATGCTAATCAACCGGTTGAATGGCCGATATTCCTTATTCATAATGGCCATTACGGCAACTTGCTACACGAATGGCTTATAACATTTGTTTGGGCTTCTGATTTAGGTTCAATAAAAACGTGGATGATAAGAGGTGAATGGTACAAAAGTCGGGGAAGAACATATTTACCTTTTTCCGGCATTGGCAGGAGTGGTTTACCTTGTTTCCTTCATGCCAAAGAAAGCATGTAAAGCCGTTGATCTCAGCAGTCATCTTGTAGATATTTGAAAGTCGTTACGGTGTTCAGAAGCCCTATATTACGTGGGGCCCTGGTTACATGGGGTGTAGATGTAATTATTATTTTCTTCGTATTTATTCTTCACATATTTGTATTGTTTTTTCGTTTGGTTACACTTGATGTATTTTTTATTTTATCCGTATCTGACAGTGGGCATCACTCTGGGCCCTATCAGAATACCAGCGCTGTGACGTTTTTTTAATGTTACAGCACCATGCTGAGATAAGGGCCTTTTGGCCTCGTACAGGACCAATTTCGTTTCTTTTTATTTATTTATTTTATTTCTTCTTGTTTAATTTTTATTAGTTGTACTGTTAATTTAACCATTTAAGTTGTGTGCTTTGTCCTGTGCGGGCTAATAAATGCTTTTTCTTTCTTTCATTCTTTCTTTCTATAGTCTTATAACCAACCTTAACAAGGGGTATTAACTAAGTACACGAGGTCAGATAGGCAATTGCTCCATATAAAATTCTGGTATTCCGATGAATCCGGTACAATTGTAAGTCGACCTCAAAATAGTTACGAATAAATATCGCTGGACATTACACACACCGCCATCTAACGCCACACTAAGCAACAAGGCTTGTGTCGTGGACACCAGATAGTTGTTAAACTACATAGTTTTTTTTTTTTGGAAATACATAGCTTATTATAATAAACAAACAAACAAACTAACGAAAAAAACAAATATCCATGCTCACCTCACACAAACATTTGCTCTTACCGGGATTTGAACCCGCGACCCTAAGAACGTAAGGCAGCCTCACTACCGCGCTGCGCCATTCGGGTCGGAACACGCTGGAAAACACTGGGTAGATGACGACTCTGGAAGTAAGCATGATTGCTGAAACATTTTGAATATATTGAGGCTTATTTATTGGTGTTTAAGGCCCGTTTTCTATAACTTACTTGCTTTATTTACATAATGATCAGACACAAATACATCAAATATAAAAAAAATCGTCCCAAACATTTAGGTATTATGTGTCCTGGAAAAGGTAAAGAGGGTTTAAATTAAATATCCCGGGATTACCAAGATTATGCAAGATTTTGCGGTCAGTATTCTACATGATTAATATTGCGATCCACTAGCCAACTGACATAATATTTATTTATTTAAACTTCATGTACAATAGTAGTACATAGGCGGACTTAATGCCACCAGGCATTCTCTTCCAGTCAACCTTTGGGTTAAATAGGAAAACAGTGATAACCCCATCACTGTTTTATCATTACTTTGTACCCACAAAGAAATGTCTAAAAAAACTTTTTGTTAACGAGAGTTTAGATTTAGATTGATACTAAACACATATACTGTAACAAATCTACTTGATCCTATCAAAATAAATGGATAAAAGCAAACTTGTTCAATTAAAATTTAATTAGGGGGTGAATTTACATATGAGATAAAAAATACAGCTAATTATAAAAACCTACCTAGCACGCACTCTAGGATAGAAACGTAGTAGTTTTATAGTTTACGCACTTAATTGGTGGCGAATCAGTTCAGCACTGTAGGAATGGGAACAGGCGTTAGGGTAGCAGGTCAGTTGTCAAAGCAACTTCGAGGATCAGCTTCAGGAAACCTCTGCTGGAAGGGCGTCGTACAGTTCCCAGTCACGCACCAGGTCAGCTCTGTAGGAAGGCAGTGTAGATCTCAGGACCAGACGTCAGGATAGCTTTGCGAGACAAGTAGCAAGTCAGGCACGAAGACAGCTTCCGAAGATCGGGAGTAGAGGCACCAGGCGTTATCTTCAGCGGAATCCCCTGGGTAATGTAGAAATGTAACAGCAAAAACCAAACTGTTTTCTGATGCTTCTCATATCAGATCCAATCGTAGACTGCCTCCAGCGGTTCGTCAGCTCGTTTTCAAAATAGTCTTCCTTTTTCAATTCCTGAAATATAGTATTTATGCTACATTTCCTGAAATATAGTATTTATGCTATATTTCCTGAAATATAGCGTTTATGCTATACTTACACTTTATATTCATCATTCATATTACTATTTATCATTATTTTTATTTGTTTATATGTTTACACTCAGTAATAGATATTTTAACAAATACCAAAAATTAAAAAGAAAATAACAAGAAACCTATACACCCACACACCCTACAGTCATATTCACCCCATAGTTATAATTGCACGTTATTCATATGCATAACATGACAACGCAAACCGCATCGCGTATGCTAAGATCGTGCAGCGTTTGGTACATGTACTCATGTATATTGTATGTACGAGTACATCACTTATAACACGTTCTCAACATCATACGTCGGGAAGTCGCGCCGAGAACGCGGTGCTCACGTAAGTTTAAGTATTTAGCTGACGCTCTCGCTAAGTACTGCAGCTTCGAGACTGCTTTTTATGCAAAACTAAAGCCACGCTACCAAGAGAGCGATGCGTGTTGTGTTTGAGCATGGAGTACTGGCGAACATAGAACTTAACGGGCGTAAAATAAGATGCAAATTTCAGTACAATTTGTAACTTATTATGTAAACGGATGTAAACTAGCTCAAACGTTACTTACAGTCATAGTCGAACAATACGATAAAATCTTAATCTAAAGGAATTCCCAGATACTAGACCAATTAAAAATTAATATGCTACGCAATAAACTAAATACCTACTATAACTTGGGTTGACAACAATAAAACAAATAATCCATTTTGAATAAGAACGTAGACAATTTGGCTATGACTAATTCATAAAATTGTTTTCAACGTTGGGCAACATCGCATTATGTAAGGTAAAGATAACTTTAAAACCTTCTGTTGAAAAGACTGGCCCACATTAAAAGCCAATAGCTTGTTTGACTGGGGATTATGCTTGACTCGAAACTGAAATGTAGTCCTTACTTAATAGCACTTGCAGGGTGGCTAAGTTCAGCCGGTTACTCTGTCTGTAGCATCATGTCCTTCAGTATTCTACTGTGGGGACAAACTGCAGATAGTCTATATTTATTCTGCATAAGACAGCCCTCAGAGTCATTCTTACGGTACTGTGTAAAATATTACAATAAAAAGTACTAAGTATAGCAGACATTCTATTATGGCTAGTAGGGTTTATTCAATATTTAAATTAATTGTTTCTTTTTTCCCTTTCTACATTGCGCTCACATATAGAAGCAACCATGATTATTGGGGTTATTCACTAACGCGACACAAGAAACCGGACACACGTGTGTCCAGTTGGTGAAACTCAAAATTAGTATCCCTCGTTATTTTGTCATCTGGACTGTAAAAATTTTTACGCGTGTCCACATAGTGTAACTTAAATTAAATCATTTTTATGTTTTCGCGAACTGGACACACGTTCGCATTTTATCTGAATTCATGAGAAAGTACAGTCACGCAGATTAATGTTCTATATCACAATCATGATCGGCCACGTTCCACTGTTGGGAACGGGTGATTTTGTATGTAGGTACCTATTTTGTATTTGTTATTGTATTACAAAAGAGTGACATTAGCTAAGCATAGGTACATATTATATTAAATCTTCATATTATTATTTGATTGTTAAATATTTGTTTTATTTCAAAATTGGTCTGAAATAAAAGCTAAAAGCTTTCAGAAAAAATAAGGTGTGTCCAGTTGACGAAAACATACAAATTATTTAATTTAAGTTACACTGTGTGGACACGCGTAAAAATCTTTTAGAGTCCAGATGACGAAATAATAAGTGATACTAATTTTGAGTTTCACCAACTGGACACACGTGTGTCCGGTTTCTTGTATCGAGTTGGTGAATAGCCCGATTATTGTATCCGGGACTATGTAATATGTAACTTAATTTGATAAGAGTGTCCATGGAGTTACTGGCCCATTTATCTCCATGAGATCTACGATTTTGGCCTTGGCTTGACTATAGGTAGCTATTTTTGACCATGCAAAAGTGCCCGTCACGGGTCTATTTGTTTTTTTTTTTTGGTATTTTTTGTTTAGTCTGAGTTTATCAAAAGGTTGACAAATAAATTAGCAAGCAAATTGGTCCGTTTTTAAGGGTAGGTAGATTCCTATGGAAAAGACCGGGTAAGAACGAGTTTGTTTATCTATACTTATTTAAAAATTTCTGATAAGTGAGTAACGTCCAATGAGTTGTGCTTTTGTAAAGGTAGTTCCGCTTTAGAAAATTGTTATCATAATCTTAATTAAAATTACCCAAAAGATAATGCCTGGAAAACTACTTCTCCTAGGTAACAGCCATGCAAAAGACATAACAATGAGTCACTGAATTCTTATCGAACAGGAAAACACGTGCCCAAATACTTTTGGACTATTTTACAATTTTTGTCGATAAATTCTTTTTGATAGTAAATGTTCATGTAAGAGTATGTACGTATATAGATAAGATGATAAGATACTATAGATAATATGTACATTGTTTTCCATACATCTCAACTAATGGGATAAATGTTTCAGTTTCACGGAAGCTGTGTCATCAGCGTATTGTAATAAAGTTGTGATTTTATCTGTTTAATTATGGAAAAGATTCTGTGTTTCTTTGTGCTCGCTGTTTGTGGTAAGTGATTCATCCTTATTTAATTTTTTGTTTATTATTTGGGAATGTTTTATGATGATAATGAAGTAGGTAGGTAAGATAAGTTAATCTGTCATTGAAATTGTCTGTAGGTTTTTTATTTGTGGTACAAATACCAATTCACCTACGCACTTTTCTCTAGATAATAATTAATGACATGCGTCAAAGATACCTAAATTAGAACTTTCAAAACCTTTTCTCTTTGTAATGTGCACAGCGCGCCAGCAGTGCTAAAAAACATCTAATCGTTTTATCTCATTTTTTCAACAGCTATTTCAAATGCGAGTGTGATAAACTACCAGTCGGAAAGCCGTATCTCAGGTGGATTGCCTTCAAGCGAAAATCAGTTTCAATATGCTGTAAGTAATTTAATCATCCTAATATTGTCTCTAAATACATAAAATCACACATGGGAGAAGCTAGAAGCTACAGAACGCCACCAGCTACAATCCTACTCATATTATAAATGCGAATGTTTGTGAGTATAGATGTTTGCGAGTCTATACTCACAAACATCTATACTCACAACCATTCGCATTAACACGAGTAACAAACATCCATACATCCATACATCTATATATGTATGGATGTATGGATGTATGGATGTTTGTTACTCTTTCACGCAAAAACTTTTGATGAAATTTTGCACACAGATAGCTTATAACCTAGAAACCTAAGATACTTTTTAAGATTATTTTTAAGACGGGGAAGCCGCTGGCAGAAGATATATTTACATACTTCTTAGTATTCATTACAATAGGATAATTGCTATCCTAAATGAAGCTTCTAGTATTGTGGGCACACTTTTAAGCATAAAAGTTAATAAAGGTAATGGGTTCTTCAAACTCTCCCATTCTCCGAATGAAAATAGCTTCCAATTTAGCTTTCAATTTTGATTTTGATTTATTTATTTATTATAGGTCTACCAACAATAATTGTTCACACTCGATACAGCGACATAATTCATTCTTAAAATTAAATAACAGCGCAACAATTACTTAAAGGTAAACACCACATGCACAAAACAATAAATTCGGAAGATAAGCAATTTTGATGCTTGAAAAATATTTATGTCATTTACTCAAAATCAAATAATGTATTTCAAATAAACCATTACGGCACTTTTGAATATCAAGAAAACAAAAACAAAAAAGCAAAGCTACAGTCACAAGGCATAATAACTTGAGAAAGTACTGTAGTTGCACATTCCAAAGCGTAGACCTCTATGGAGAAGAATGGACAAGAAACTCCATGGACACTCTCTCATAAATTATGCTAGACTGTCGTGAAGTTTATACTTAGTGGAAACCGAAAACATTTTTTTTTAAACCGATTAAAACTAAGATTTATGTGGAATGCCATTAATGTTTTATTACTATTGCCAATTTGGCCTTGATAGCATAATTGCAAAAACTAATATTTTGTAACCTTATTGTTATCAGTTTGCTTACTCATGTGACTAACCGTCAAGGCTAGCCAAGATATGGACAAAAATATCTATCGATTTTAAAGTTTGGTTAGGAATATCCGTACGGATTCACTGATATGCATTCATATTCGGGTTTTATGCCAAAAAGGCGTGTTGGTCTTGATTGTGAGTGCACGTGTACTCGAATGCTCGGGACGGCCACGGTCAAAGCACAGTAAATATGTTCAATAAATTGCCTGTACAACTTAAAAACTCTATGAATCCAAACGAATTCAAGAGAAAATTAAAGTCATTGTTATTGAAGAAATGTTATTACAGCATAGAAGAGTTTCTCAAAGATAATAAGTAGGTCGAACTAATATTGATTATATTTTATTGACTTTAAATAACATATTTCAGCATTCTATCATGAAATTACATCTTAATTAATTTTATTGACATACATTTCTTTGAATTTATATTGACATTTTTATATTGACAATATTTTTTTTTATTTTTTTATTTACGACAAATAATGTTATGACCAGTGTGGAATGTATTATTTATTAAATTTTGATGACTTTATGATGATTAGGTATTTAATTTTGTGTTACATTTACTTGCCCACTGTTCGACACAAATGTAAATTTGTTGAAGAATAATAATAAATAAATAAAATAATCTGTTAAAAGCACTACGTGAAATCATTATCGCCTCAACTCAATCTATTCGCGATCCTTTATATGACACTATAGTTATTTCCCGCAGCTTCAATGGCGTTAATTTGACAATCAATTCGGGTTGTACTCTGCTTGTAATTCAATCAATATAATATTAGTTTAAGGAAGTAAGGATGTACACTTTACTTTTTCTTGCAACGCACGCAACGCACAGTATGTTCGCCTGCGTATCGTTTTGGTTAAACACGACCTTCAGTTTCGTTTTTAGAATCAAAACAAAGGCTCACGTGTCCAATTAAATGAAAAAAAAAATATAATAATTTAATGTGAAGATTGTGCAGTAATAATGATAATCTTGTGACTAATTAATGAACACGTACAAACTTGAACAGCTGCCCAAAGCCCTCAACAAACATTAAAGATAGCGGTTTAATACAATCCATAAGCACAATCACTCTTAAAGCTGAAAAATGTCCAAATTTGATACGATTTGTGCCTACCAGCCGTAGACGATACCTGAACACCTACTTCGAAAAAACTAAGATTATCATGAACTAATGAAATTCTAATAGCAAGAAACTTATACGGAACGAAAGAACAATGGGTTCTGAGTTATTGTAAACCATACCGCTTAGAGACATTTGTTTCGATCCAGCATGTCCCTTGCTGGCACCCCAGCGACGCCCTAAGCTGAATCTCGTACCCACAGGGGTGTAACGTGTAGTAGCTTAGTTTTGAAGTTTAGCTTTTAGCCTCTGTCTGGAGGCCGTACACTCACAGGACAGTCCAGTTAAGCAGACGACAACCTCTCCCTGAACTTTAAGTGGTACGATGACATGAATATTCATCGATTTTCTTTTCAAAACAAAAATAGAGCATACAAAACATTATCCGTTTATCATCCATCGAAAATCATTCTGAGAGCTAATAGGTCATAGCCGAGGTTATTTGGCGACGGGCCAATTGCCTGCCAACATGTTTTAATTGCCCAGTCCCTGATAATACCTACAACAAATAATTTGACCTATCGATGGAAGCTGTTTTACTGCAAAATAGCCAATCTTATCTGTATGGGAGAGTAGTGTAAAATGCAAAGTGCGTTGAGCGTTGTCTAACTTAAAGACGATGGGCGCTAGCTTGCCTAAAATTAAAACTTAGATTTGAGATTTATTCACCTCATTTGAAAAAAATTGGGTTAAGTGTTGGGAGGTATCATCATCTTCCTGACCCTATCTCATTCTATTTGTGGTCGGCGCAACACGTTTTCTTCTTCCGTTCTTCATTATCAGACGTAACGACAACATTTACTCCTTTCTCTAAAATAAAATAATTCTATAATTCACCAAAAGCCATTATAGTACAAGGACCAAAAACTAAGAGAATATAAGGCTTTTATAATATAAACTAGGACAAAATCTCTTTTATATAATTACTCATACAATCCATCCATTTTTTCTTTGGCCTTTCTGTCCCCCTCCATCCATCAACATTCATGTCCATCACTCTATCACTTACATGAGTGATGTAAGGTATATATCATAGTAAAAGGATTGTAGTACCAACACTATCAACTATTATTTCTGCTATACAAATGTTCTGTTGGTAAAAAACCGTGCAAATAAAGATCAAAATCAATTATTAAGCCCTTTCAAACTTATCAGTGCTTATAGTTTAAATAAAAACTACCCAATTTTTAAACACATTCAAGAAGGGAAATCCCATGAAAAATCATTAATACCAAAAAATTATTAAGATTTTGTCAGATTAGACAAATTGAATTGTAGTTTAATCTGATCTAAGTACCTAAATTATAATCTCTTGATAAACCAAATACATGTTGAAATTATCACACAATCACGTGTTGATAATAATCAATGAAACACTAGTTGAGTTTTATTGAATCAACTCTTTGTTTGAAAATGAAGCGTTCGATTAAACTACGGTAGGAAAAACACGAAAAAATCTACGTTTTTCAAATGACGAATTCGCTTATTGTTTTTTTTTTCGAAAAAAAAAAATGTCAACGATAACAAACAACTTGTTGTTGTAACATAATATTTTTTGACTACCAAAAAAAATAATTAACAAGTAGGGAAAACTTTTTAAAGTCAAAAGCCTACACACACAAAGTCATCTTCAAATTATTGCGTCTTTTATTACCAGCACACCGAAGATCATACATACAACCGAACACCCAAGTAGGTACATACTAGAAGATACACAGTGTGTTTATTGTTTATGTTTTCAAATTTTGTATGCACGTCATGTCCCTGCGATGAATAAAGATTTTTTCTTTCTTTTCTTTCAGTACTAACTCACAACAACAATGACTAATGATGACTTTACACTTATACTGCCACTTAAGGGATATCTTCCGTGTGTGACTACCTAACGTACCCTTAATTAATTAGCAAATATCTTAGTCTTGATTCATATTTTAAAACATACTCACGACATCTGCCACTTACAAATCCATAAAAAAACTATTTTATGGTTTGTAGCCTGACGGCGATAGTAAATAACTAGACGAGTCCTTCTTAGAATTTGTAAACTCTTAAGAGACTCATCTACATCAGCCTATTAATGTTCCCACTGCTAGGACACAGGCCTCCTCTCTATGAATGGGCTATAATCCACCACGCGGGCCCAGTGCGGATTGGTAGATATCACATGTCTTCGAATTTTTTGGTTCTAGGACATGCCGGTTTCCTCACGATGTTTTCCTTCACCGTTTTGAGAGCAGTGGTGATGAAATAAATTACACAGAGTAATGCGCCTGCCTGGGTTTGAACCCACGACTTACTGTTCGTAAGTCGGGGCCACCACTGCTTAAGAGACTACGAACAAATAAATACTGACAAATTCCGATTTCTAAAAAAATCTCTGCGTTATTTACCCGCTCATAGAGATACTTTAAACAATCGAGACTTCGGCGTCGTCGGCACAAAAAAATGGCTCATAAACCGTCGAACGATGTGAGTGTGGGATCTTGAGGGGCTGAGATCCCGATAGTTAGGAGAAATCGCAAAGAAGTGTGGGGGCTCGAGGCACGTACAGTCGAGTTGACAGTGACACCGTGGTAGAGACCAGACGATATCGATGTTAGTTAAGTTAGAAGTTAGGAGTTAAGTTGATTGAAAGCCCTGGTTAGACTTACCTAGTATGTGTGTGTCTCTGTGTTTGTTGGTTAGCGAAAGGGAGTCTGAGATCGCGGGAGAGGTCGGACCTGCTAGGCTAGGCGGCGAGGCTATCTAAGTTAGGATAGCCGGGATACAGTCGTTAAAGCACTAGGACGTCCTAGATTAGGGTCGTAAAGTTGGTGTAGTCTTGGTACCAAGATGCACATGTCCCTGTGGTCTGTTATAAGAGAGCGGTTAATATTTATAAGCTAAATATAATTAGTAGTAATAAGGCTAGTCAAAGTGAGTGAGAACGAGACGTGAAGGGAGACGGCAGAGGAAGTATTCGAACGTTGGCGAAGGCGAAACTGGTAATGCGTGCAGTACTCTGTAAGTTAGTTGAAGTCTGACCGTCTTCAATGAACACTTGGTAGGTGTTACTATAATTAAATCCTAGCTTAAATTGCCGTTTGACGGTAGCGCGGAAGGGCTGATAATAATCATTTATTTCAGCATGACGGAGCGATCGCTTTACGTCATCAAAATGTATAATATTGTATATATACCGTAATATTTTCGTTTCGATTAGAACAAACTTCATTGTTCAGTGGTGTACCGGTCACCATAATATTCACAGATTGATTAAAACAAATTATATTGTTCAGTATTATATTACCAGCTTGTACCTGTGTCACAAAACAATCAAACGCTGCTGATGAATACTGCTTCCTGTAAAGTCTAGCTCAGAAAATTTTCGTTGAGATTGTCGGGCGTACATTTCTGGGAGTTTTTGTTAGGCATCACTAAGTATCACAAACTAAATTGATAGCTACGTTCTAAGGAACGCTATATAGGGACTGTGTCTCGTTAAAACAAACCTAGGCCGTTCTTGTAGGCTGTATTCTGAATCGTCACAATTTAGCGAGACACGCAAACTCGACATGGGGAAGATTAAAGAAGTGAAAAGTGACGAAACAATTACCACTTCAGCGCCCAACGATAACAATTGCAATATGTTCTGCTACAGACTGAGTCTACGTTGCGCTTGTGCAAATTGTGTTATGATATAGCAATGGGGTAGACAGTCGTAAGGGTATTTATCAACGAGAGTACGCGTGTAAGAGATACTGAAAACCTGTTTTTCTCAATGGCAGCTGGCCTCACAACCCATTGCCTTAGTATTGGAAAAGACATGTAAATAGTGCTTAAGGAACGTGTGCTGTTAGAGTTCGTAGCAGAGTCCTCAGTAGGACTATGCGCTTAGGTCTAACAGTACACGTACGCCGAGCAAACGTTGTAAAACGGCTCCATGTTATGACATGGGCTTGTTTGCGTTTGCAAAGCGGCATCTAGCTTTGGAATCAAATATAGTAACGTGACGAACTAATCAATAATTTCTTAAGCGCAAGCGTAACGTACCAACCTTTCATCAAAATTATATCATATATTGGCGCCCTCTTGTCTTATTAGCTTCATACCTTATTGGTGTTTTGCCTTATAAGGTTTGTTATTATTCATGTATTTATGTCTAACTGTGAATTCCCAATATTAACTTCACCTTGAATTCCACCCCAAAGGACGGGACAGGGCAGCCCCAAATTGGGAATCAGTCATCTTGTCAGTGGGAGGCCGGTTAGTCAGGGACGAAGCCTGCAGGGTCGTGCGGATGGCGGGGCGCGACCTTTTCCCCTACGGGGGAAACTGACCTTAATACTATTATTAGCATGAATTAGTAAAAATGAAAATTTTATCTAGGGTATTTTATATAGGGTAATTTAGGAACAGTCACACGTGATTGTTCGTTAATTTGAGCTCCCGATGTTTCGACGCTGTTGCAAGCGCTATGATCGCGGGTTGACTGGAAATTAACGAAAAATCACGGAAAATATCCCGTAAGTGCAATTTTAAACCAGGAAATCTTAAACTGTGTCTGAATGATGATTTTGTACACTTTATTTCTTTTATTTTACTCTTTTTTTCACACTCACACTCACTCACACACTCGCATCTTGCGTGCGTGCTGCATTTTTAGTTTTAATTTTCTCTTTTTTTTGTGTTATTATGCCCTTTAGTGTTTGCATATAGCACACAGGCTTATATGCTTATAAGAAGGCTCCAATCACTAGTTTTTAAGATTTACCAGTTAAAACAATAAACCAGTTTATTTTTTTTCACTTTATCTTCCAGGTTTCCCTGCAGCAAATTAATCAATTGTCTACTTCAACAAGGGGTCACCGATGCGGAGGGGTTTTGATAACATCGCAGCATGTACTGACATCAGCTCGTTGCACTTTCACATACGGCGGGTAAGTATTTTTTTTTCAAACATTTTTGAACAACATTTGAATCTATGAGAAACAGTGAGTTGTTTTTTTGTAAAATGTATTGGAATTCAGTCAAGTCAGAATAGCAAAATGCAATGTTGCCATTTACGAAAGCGTTTTTATTTAGATAAATAGAAATCACTGCTACTCTAGTAATAGAGCAGTATGGAAGAAGAAGACATGCTGCGCCGACTCCAAATAAATTGGTATAAGGGCAGGAGAATGATGATCATGTTGGCATAGAGATCACAGCGGTTAGTGGTTGTGATCGCCTTGGGAATTTTGTCTATAATTATAATCATTTTTATTCGGGTGTTTAGTCTGAAAGGACCAAAATTAATAGACCGCGGTCCGTTCAGACTTAGACAAAAAATTTCTACGTCCGAGCGGACCGGTGCACGGTGCAAAAAAAAAACAAATTCATAAACTTCATCAAGTACAAAAAGTCAAAATTAAAAAAAAAAAAAAAAAAATGTTAACTTATTTTTTCTTACATTTGTCTTCGACCTCATTATATTTAAGTTTGACTGAGATTGTCCTGTTTCCAATTTCTTGACAAACTATCAGTTTCTAGCCATTATTCAACATTACTAACACAATTGACTTCCCCATTCTCAATTACCTTATACTAAGCTTCGTCGATGACAAAACTGAGTTCGAAGTAATAAATCTTGTAGCGTCTCTAATAAACTTAGCGAAGATTCTGTGAACTTATCTGATTAACTTAGGGATCTCTGTTTCTACTTGTTTAGCCGTTCACTTATCTTAAGGGATGCACGGTCCGATACTTTACAGTGTCGATACAACTTGAAGCGAAACCTCAATATTTTGGATCCGTAAACGAATACTCGATCGGTACAAATGTACCAGTGAATAAATGGATAGTATCGTACCAAATTGTCATAAATTGGTCGTAAAATTTAAAAGATCAAAAGAAGACAAAGAATATTAATAAACAATAAATTATTTTATTTCACCAAAACATCTTGTAATTAAAAATTTCTTGAATTCTTGTAATGTTGCCTAGTCTCTTGAATGGACAAATAAGTATGACAATAAACTTGCATTTGTATCGGTCCATATGCAAGTAATACAATACTCTTCGATATTTGGAGAATCAGGTCGAAGCCATAGTATATGTATATTTGCGTTTCAGATCAATTCAAATTATCGATAGAAATTCAAAAGTCGTGCATCCCTACTGATTATATACAACAGATTAGTCTCATGTTTTACTCTAATGTTAGGCACATTAACTGATACGATATCAAACTATTGTATGTTTAGTCTATGAACACTCCTAGATTTTCCTGTCTTTAATGTCCTTTCAAGACCGTTTCAACTGAAAACGTCTTTTTCCTAATGTTGTGTTTAAAGATGACTGAGACAGAAATACGTTTTTAAATATCACGCCAGAGGCAATGTAAACATTTGTGGCCGGAGAGGTCATTCGATCTTTACACTAGGTGTAATATCAATACCGAATATAAAAGCGCGTCGCACGATTTTTAACGCTTATGTTAGCGCGGAAAGTCGAAAACTAACCGTCCAATAATATTCAGGCATTCGTATTTCGCTTTGTGAGACAAAAGCAGGCATTCGTTTTTTTTTTTTTTTCGATAATTTAATAATCTCAATTTTGCAGGACCAGTCCAGTAGCAATCGTTCCGAGTGAGCACAGGGTGTTTGCTGGTTCCGTGTCCCTTACAAATGACCCCTCTCCTGAACAATTTCGGATGATAGTAAACGTCACTAGACACCCCGATTATATTGGTGATCCGGCGTTTATCAACGATATTGCTATTCTTACTGTAAGTATTAATATGTTTTTAATAGGTAGCATTAGGACATGAGGTAGACTAGCTAAAAAATAATTGTATTCTTAGGGCCGCAACAAATCAGGGCACGCCACAATAGTGGCGGCACGGCGTCCTCACCTTCCGCCTGACGCAGGTCCTCACCGGACACGGTTGTTTCGGGAGGTTCCTGCACCGAATCGGGCGGAAGGAAACGCCCGGGTGTTTCCATTGCGAGGATCGACCGGAGGACACGGTGAAGCACACGGTGGAGGTGTGCCCCGCGTGGGCGGAGTACCGCCGTGTCCTCGAAGCGGCGATTGGCGGCGGCGACCTCTCGCGTCCGGCCCTGGTGCAAGCCATGGTCCGGAGCGAGACGGAATGGGACGCCGTCACCTCCTTCTGCGAAGCAGTAATGCTAGAGAAGGAGGTGGCGGAACGTGAGAGGGAGAGAACCTCACAGCGTCCCGGCCGCCGCGTCGCCGGCACGGCACGGCACAGGCCGTGTCGACGGCGCGTTCGTGTTCCACGCGCGCCTGAAAGTGAGTCAGCAAAAGGAAGGGGTCCGCAAGGACCGATGCCTGCCGGGGTTGCGGGACTGTTCGAAAGAGATACCGTGGCCCCGGAACACAAAGGGCAATGAAGGCACATGGATGGGTTTTAGTCAGTAAAAGTCTGACTCCCTCCTGCTTTGCCCAGAGCGGGAGAAGTCATTTGACGAATTCCCACCCGAAAAAAAAAAAAAAACAAAAGAAGAGGGCCGCAACAAATCAGACGAAACTAACGTCGCCGCGTTGCCCGTGACGAGTATCCCTACTTAGGCCGCGAGAGTTAGGAGTTGGCACCTAAACTTTTTTTATATTGCACTAGGTTCAAACACACATCCCGACTTACCTTTTAGGAACCTGTTACCTAAAGCTGACTTGGAATTAGTTGGTTTGTCAGCCGATTTCAGTTATTTGTTCCTGTGTGTTAGTAATGAGTCGGAGCTTCCTTGCGATGTGATTGAATCAGAAATGAAAACAACCGCAAGAAAATCAAGGTTACCGACGTAGCCCGAATTGCCAAACTTAAGTGGCAGTGGGTAAAGAACATTGCTCGCGGTACAGATGGCCGATGGGGCTGACAAGTTCTGGAGTGGCGACCGCGAACTGGAAGACGTTGCATTGGAAGGCCTCCCACTAGGTGGACCAATGACCCGGTGAAGGTTGCGGGAATCCGCTGGATGCAAGACGCACGGGACCGGTCAATGTGGCGACACTTGGGGGAGGCTTATGTCCAGCAGAGGACGTCTTTCGGCTGAAATAATGATAATGAATAGTAATGTGTCTATCGTGCTGTCAGTCACATAATTGGAGAAAACCCAGTATCTAATCTTAATGTTAATTTCAGCTCAACAGTCCATTCAACAGCAGTGTAGCAACTCCTTTATCAATTCCACCAGAATCTTTTGTGCCTGCCGAAAATGCTCAATGTGTTGTCGTTGGATGGGGCAGTGAAAATTCGGGCTCTACTGTAAGTATTGTACCTACCTAGAGATTTTATAAGTAAACTGGATTATAACCATAGGTTTCAACTAAAGCAAACGAAAGTAACGCATACTATTCCGATTTTAATGCAAAAAATCGGCCCTAAACTAAAGTGAGGATTCTAATTCGTGGAAATATTTGTAGCTAACTCGAAGTTTCAAGTTTTCCCTCTAAGAAATCGCCTAAGAGATTACAATACCGCAAAACTGTTTTTTTGTTGTGGATATTGGTGTAATAGGTGGTTTTGTTTTTTTTTTCGTCTTCCTCCACCTTTATTTCTGTTAAAATTTTCTCTGTTACATCCCTCGTTATATAAATACTTCTTAATTTGAAAAATTATAAGCTCTAGCTCTATCTAAAATTATCAGGTTCCAAAGCTAAACTTTATAGACTGATTTTTCACCACCTACAAATAGCTAAGCGTCCTTTTTTTACACATTCTGCGTAATTTTTTATACAAGACCTCCTGACCGTTTTCGGTCAATCACATCGGAGATTAGCCATCGGAGCGGTAGATATAAATAAGCGGTAGATATATTTATGAGACAAAAATACTCTCATAATCCAATGGGACGGCAATCTAGAACGACCGGAGAGAGATCAGGCGCAGGACCAATGGCATAACGTGCGTTCCGAGGCACTGCACTGGCACTGAGGTATCATCTCGCTAACTTCCAAACTCCGGGCTGCTACGGAAAAATTCATAATAGAAGAACCCAACAGCACTTTTTGCCTAACCCGGGAATTAAACCCACGACCCCACGCTCAGTAGTAGCGCTTGCGACCACGAGACCAACAACGGGTCAGTTAATTATTTTTTTTATAATGAGTCTGAGTACATACCTACATATGTATATTGTCGAATGTTTACCCAAACATTGTGAAACAGGTCCTTAGCCTACATAAAGATGGGTGTTAAAAATTTATGTTTTTCTTCCTCAGGCCAGCATAAATCAGAGGTACGCAAGAAAGTATATCTCCAGTCAAGATGTTTGCAGACTCCAATACAATATGATTCTAGGAGGCCCTAACATTTTACCATCTATGCTTTGTGCGTTGCCTTTCGACAATTTATCAGTTGGATGCGTAGTAAGTACTATTTTTTTACACAGTTTCAGTTAAATAGATCCTTGACATTCATTAGTAAAAAGCCCGAAAGTCTTGGCCAGTCCTATCAAGCGTTACCTATAGAGTAACCCAGTCAAAGGGTCGTGCAGATCAGAATTTGACTGTTATTCTTGTTATTCTGCATTCGATTACACTGAAATCCGACCCGAACATAGTAGTAAAACGATACTGACTACCTGTTTTATAGTTCAAAATATTTCAAAACAAAACTAAGTTAAAACAGAAGCGAAGGATTTTTTTCAACCTTGGTCCGTGTCATTCACATTTCCATTCGTCCTAGATCTAAATAGGCCTTGTTATTATTCTGGATGATGTGAAAAGTAAATCCCTGGGATTTTGTCTTTTGGCCTTATTTTATCCCAATTATTTAGGGATCAGCAGTTTCCCCGAAAAAGTGACGTTGTTTTTGGTAGACGTATGGCTAAGTAGAACTTATGTTCTGTATTGTATCACAAAGTATTTTCACACATTTTTTTCTTATGATTATTTTTTAATGCACAAAAAAAAAAATATACACACAACATTACAATACATAGCCTATACAGCAGACCTTACTTCGATTCCAAAAGGGGAATAATATACTTATGTGCATACACAGTACATTTAAAAACATAAATTAACTTATTTTATAACCAAACTAAACTAATACAAATACTCGTACAGATTAATATTCGTAATGCAAACATATAAAGGGTGTAAAACACCTCTTAACGAAGCCGAAAGGCACTTGTTCTCCCCGTCATTGCGATATTTTTTTTGTTCTACACCATACCTGGGAACCTTACAGTTACGGAGATATTGGGGGTCAAAGTTCCAACTTTTTGACAAGTTTTTTTTTAAATACAAGTTTTTAATGTAGGATTTTTACTTTAAACACCTCCACGACCCCCGTACTATTCAATCCATTCATCAGCGCAATGTTTTGAGTGCGTTACATTGAATTCTACCACAAAACATAGTTTTTCACCCCAAAAAAAAAAGTTGTTTCCCAGCAATAATTTTTGCGTAAAGTTACTTGGTTTGATATACAGAATGCTTGGTTGACGGCTTCGTGATTAGGTCTTTTACACCCTGTATATATATTATTACAAATTATTATTACACAAGTTTTCTTCATATTTAGTTTTTGTTTTTAATAATAATTAAAGCTGTATCTTCGGTTCAATTTAAATGTAACGTGATTAAAAATAATTTTATCTCGGTGAACTTGAAACGATTGACATAAAAAGAACAATGTTTTCAAGATGTTTATCACTAAACGTATTTAGTGATCTGTAGTGCAATCGAGCATTAAATGTTACATTTTGTTATTACCGATGTGTTAGTTAGAATTGTACAAACCACGTATGAACTTCTCAGTTCAGTGGACGACTTCCATCTAATGTTATGCGATTTAATAGTATTGATAAGAATCTATGCAAATACTGGCAAAAGTATCTGTCATTGTCAATGTCCTTCATACTTTTCTGGCTATTTATTTTTTTGTTTTTCACAGGGTGACTTGGGCAATGGATTAGTATGCAACGGTGGTCTCGCAGGTATTCTTTCTATATCTAACGGCTGTCAAGCTACTTCTTACCCTGAAATATACACTCGTGTTCCCGACTATTCGAGATGGATCAGAAGCGTCACCGGAGGAGCCTCCACCTTCCAACCAGGACTTGCTGTACTGGTTATGTTCACTGTAGTTCAACTTTTAACCGCTAAGATCGTAAGCTAAGGGGATATTAAGTTGGTTCTACATAAGAACGATTCACTATTTCTATCATTTTTTTGTTTGTTATTGCAACCAAAAATAATGGTAAAAATAGAAAAAAAAATAAAAAATTGTATTGCAAACGACTTTGTCTATGTTTTGTAATATTTCACATTCAGTTATAGGTTTTATTAGGAAGTAAGCACATATACTCGTATTGTTCCTTCTATTAATTTGTTTGATCTAGTTGTCACAGGTAATGGTGTAGTCGGTAGCTCTGGCTATTTTCTTAGAATAAGATTATCTTGTATCTGTGTATTTTTATAAATTTTAAATAAACATTAACTTTATTGACAATTTTGAGTTGAATTCCTTATATGCTTAGAATGTTTGTGTACCTGCGTAAATTAATGTCTATTACAGTAATAATGGGCTTTGATAGCAATATCACGCTTGACAACACGCCTGTGAACGTTTGAATATTCAGTTACCACGGATTACTTGTTACGAAATAAATTAATATATGTACCTATCTCTCGCTTAATTTTTATTACAGTCCATAGCCCCAGACAATAGGTTTAACAAATATGAATGTTTAGACGGAAAATATTTCACTGTGTCTGTCGGGAAAAAAAGAAAATCCAATAAAGATAAGCCTTGATACCTACAACAAAAAACACGGTTTACGCGATTCAGAGATCAGACTCATCGCAGAAAATATGGCACTTCATTAATGGGTTGACAGGCTTGACGTTTATTTCGCGAACATTCCACCAGTGATATGTATAAAATATACAAAAGTTATCGCCCATTAAGGTAAGCGCGTTTGAGGTCCAATTTACTTGCAAAGTAACTAAAAGGTTAAGGATGTTATAAATTTTGAGCACGTTCATTAAGGCCACACGGATCCCTCGCCCCGGCTTTTAGCTTGCGACACATGTCGGAATTTCGTAATAAGATTTCCTTAATTTAAGATCTCAAACATACCTACGTAGATTCATTGACGGAATTCCTGAATCAACACCTGCTAGTGGAATAAGCTACGTAAATTGGAGCTCCGTGTTAATTTGTTGTATTGGAACTAAACATATAGGTACACAGTTCGGTATATGAAATTAATGAAATCATATTTACCTCTTGATATTGTAATATTGGTTTGAATAGCCGAAATTCTCTTTGAATTTCGGTTTATTTGTTAAAGGTGGTATTTGGCTTTTATGCTTTTCGTTGTATACAAATTAATAACCGAAATTGTATCGTGCGAACGTGTACTGTAATATTCCCACCTTCTCTGAGAGGTTTAATGGCAAATGTAGGTATACGGGATAAATTAATTAACTTCAATTCCGCAACCACAATTCGTGATCGGCAAAGCCTATCAATCGCAAGAAGACACCTGTTTTCTTTATAATTTTATCGACTAGTTTTTGAGTTGAAAACGGTAACTGGCGGCAATTTCTCCATATGCAGAAGCGTTTTCATAGTAACATGGAGACCTGTTCTGCTGCTGTGATCTATATTTAATAGTGCGTATGCCACTGCGGTTAACTGTTCGGTTCGGTTCGGAATTGTGCCATCAAAATCATCAATCTAAATAAAAACTTGTTAATGTCACTGTAATTACAATACTCTACATCAAAACCACCTGCTTTGGGGCGCTATAATGCCACCGAATTTTGTTAGGCATAATCATCATTATTTGTCATTCTGGGCGACCCTGCAAAAAATCTACCGGTTTAGGAAGCTTTGCCCTTAACGCGTTGGGTGTCAGTATGTTTCACTCTTGAGGCAATAAATGGCTTGTCATAAAATTAAAGTACTGACCATTGAGTAGCATTCATTCTGTCTTGGTGTTGCTGTACAACATCAACCTTTTCTAGCATTATTTTTAAGACTAAATTGTATTGCTGCATTTTCCATTTTGACGTAAAATAAAGGGTGTAAAACACCTCTTAACGAAGCCGAAAGGCACTTGTTTTCCTCGTCATTGCGATCATTTTTTTGTTCTACACCATACCTGGGAACCTTCTAGTTACGGAGATATTGGGGGTCAAAGTTCCAACTTTTTGACAACTTTTTTTTTTTATACAAGTTTTTTATGTTAGATTTTTACTTTAAACACCTTCACGACCCCCGTACTATTCAGTCCATCCATCAGCACAATGTTTTGAGTGCGTTACATTAAGTTCTACCATAAAACATGATTTTTCACCCCAAAAAAAAAGTTGTTTCCCAGCAAATTTTTTTGCGTAAAGTTACTCAGTTTGATGTACCGAATGCTTGGTTAACGGCTTCGTGATGAGGTCTTTTACACCCTGTATGTGTGTGTAGTGTAGTATTGGGTTTTTCTATCAGGAGTTTCTCAGTAGCAGCCATGGAGTCGGGATTTGTCGCCCCCTATTACATTAGACTTAAACATAACTGGCGAAATGTGGGTGTACCAATGGGGTGGGCAACTGGTGGAACTAATGGCGCTAGCACCGCATGAACCAAACACCGTCATTGGTTGAAAATCTGTCAATGTCATTTTATATTTCAAAATAGTTTGACCTCATTGGTCAGATTGGGTCTAAGCTATGGACGCGCCATCTACAATCAGCTTTGACCAGCCTTCCGCATCGGTACACCTCTGCCTAACTCTTCGGGGATGACAGGTGCGATATTATGTTATGTTACGTAAAATATAAAATTAAAGAATTTTTGTTAGGATAAACTTAAGTACGAAAACTAACATTATAAAGACGAGACGCTTCAATTATTTTAAAACAAAAATACACAGCAAAATGCATACCAAGATCCTCAAAGGCTTTAAAACAGCCATCAATATCCATTTGGATCAGAATCTTTGGGCATCTGTGGATATGCCCCGTTTCCAGAGCCACGCTAAGGGAACATGGTTTATGAACCAGAAACATAAAAGTAAGTGAGGCTATTAAGTCCGAGCCGTTGCACTCGGTCAGATTCGGTCCTCGGTTTATTTGAATGCTTTAAGCATTTTTTTCGCTACCTTTTTGACTTTGTATTAAAGCTGTGAATTTGCAAACGCATTCACTATTATGTTGATTTTCTACTATTAAGCGCTCTAAGTGCTTGATTCTGTACACAACGTAAAGTTCGCAGATATAATAATTTATGCGACGGAAAAATATTGGAGCTCTTAAATAAATTCTCCATCGTAATAATTTGCAATCAAAATGTTTTTCTATTTAGTTTTACGATCTTCTTGTTGGTTTATTTTGTATCTGTGTTGTAAATCGTGTACTCTCGGTAATACCAATATTAATTTGGAACATTAATAATATATTATCTTCTGCTGCGATATTTACCTACCAGCGCCTTGCTTAGAAACGAGTATAAAATATTCCCATCAATGAATATTCAAGTTATCCGGTTACCAGTGTCATTAGCTAGAATATTTCACCGAGCGTTATAAATTACATGAATTAATTAGTGGAAATACTGATAGCTACAGGTGCTGGCGACACAATTATTAATACAATGGTGAGCGTTATCGCTGCGTCCGACAACACTTTAACTACCCCAGCGGAAGATGATAAAATATTGTATAATAAGCGGCTGGTCTGGGTAAGACAGCCGCATTTACCTTCAAACACAACATTTCCCTCTCTCGGGGTAATTCCGCCTAAACAAAGCTAACGTTGATTCGCTTCCCTCTTGAAGGAATCTGCAAATCTCCGCCGCGGTAAGACTCCCGTTCACTCCCGGGAAATAAAAGATTACTCTATGTGAATAACTCTTCGGAGCTCGAGTCGGCGATGTTTTTCAAGAGGCACGATAATCTCTTCCATTATTCTTTTAGTGAATTTACTTTGTTGGTATTGCGTTTGAATTCATAAGTTGATGGTTTAAGGTTTTATCTAATTGTGCTGATAAATCACGAGTTTTGTTGACGGTAGATGAAATTTTGTACTCACAGTCGATTTTTCAAGCGTCGTATAACTTTTATCAGTAGAGTATAGTTTGTTTTATGACGTCAATTATGTTAAGATTGTAATACGCCCCTTAAAATATATCAAGAGAAGGAATTCAAATGTAGTTACAAATAACTAATAACTTAAATAGTAATAGTTATTAGAAAATAAAGAATCCAAAACCTTACTTTGAAACTACAAAAATGTACAATAAAAGTTACAATAAATAGAATAGACCTAGGGTAGGATAATCGCACCAGCCAATCGCGGCAGCATCAAAATTGTCACTTAAAAATAATAGGCTCGACCCGAAAATAAACATTAAGTACCAAATAAAAAATTGATCAAGGAATTTGCGTCTCCGGTAAATCTGAATTAGGAAAACTTTAAGCTGTTTTTGATCGCTATTTTGTTACTTCTCAAGGGGTGACTTTTGAGTTACCGGAAAGGATTGGACGTACAGGTAAAGTCAAAGGTAAATATTTAATATCCCAGAGGTTCAAGGCAATTTTAAGGGTTTCCTAATTGGATCAATATCAGAATCTGTTACGTGATCTTGAAGAGGTGATTGGTTCAATTACTTTATGGGGTTAAACGTAACAAGCTTCGATTAAACTGAAGAGATGTTTTTGTCGGAGGAGATTTCATTTTAATGATTAAATAAAGAAAGAACGAAAATATTTATTTAACGTCAGTTATTTAAGCACACACACATATAAAAAAAAGATACAAAATAAGGAGGAAAACATAGTATGTGCTGTGTGCCTCACGGCTGCGCCAAAAAGGCCTAATATGATTATAATTATGATATACATATTTTTTTTTATGATAATTTTAATGATTAAAAGAAAAAATATTTAAAGAACCTCTGTGCTTTGACAAGATAATAAAAACCTTATCGATATATATTCCTTTTATAATTTTGAAGAAAACTTGTCAACGCATAATAATTAGTATGTGAACCTGCCATCCATTCAGTTACAATATCCCGCTTAATTAAAAGAGTAATGTCGAAATTTGTATCGAAAATTTACCGTGAGCACAGCGGTACGATATTCAGCGAGCTTAAATTACTAGGCACGAGCCTTAAAGTTTTACGGTTCATTTAGATCGTATTAACACCCCAGCCGCTTTCAAGGGACGAATAACATTGCCTCTGCCTTTGTCACTGAATATGGGTGCGGAGAAGGGTAGTTAAAAAAAATAAACTAGTTTGTCTTTAAACGTATTTTGTTTAAACATTTTAAAATTAATATTTATTCTAGCAGAGATAAGGAAGCAATTAGAGCCATCGTCTCATTAAATATGTTGCTTGAAAAAGGATTATCACAAAATAAATTATTTCAAAATTCAGTACTAAAACATTCTTCAGACTTATTTCAGGTAGGTAAAGACATTCCATCATGCGGATTTGTAATTAAACATTATGACTATATTCTAATCAAAGGAAATCCCTTTACGCGGTATTTCCGCGCTGTGAACAGGCGATACATACCTACATTATAGGATATCCCATAATTTATTACGCGAGTAACACAGAGAGTAGGTACGGTCGAACAAGCTATTTGGTTTACAGTTTAACCTACAAATTACATTGTAAAATATAAACCAAATAGCTTGTTCGACCGTACATACAAACTTTCACTTGGCAGTAATTCAAACGTATGACTAAAAGAGTTTGAAATGATTAACAGTGTTAATAAACCAGGTTGTTACACCTAATTGGAGAGGCCTAATCCCCTAATAACAGAAGTTTATACAGGTTAATGCTACCTCGGATTTACATCTCATTTACGACGGTTAAAATACATAAAACGAGCCAAACAAGGGCAATAAGGTCGGAGGATGATAGAATTTGTTACAAGTTTATAGCAAGATTTGCAATTTTGCTACCGTTGAGCCTAGAGCAGTTACCTTTTAGGAAGGGCTTAATACTTTGTTACGGGTTGTTGGAACTATTAACGTGGAGTTGGCATAGACCTGTTTATTGGAAATTGACCATTACCAACTAAAGGTCGGAGTTTTTTGATTATTTGGATAACATTTAGAACTTGCTGTTGTTGGCAAAACCAGAATAATATTGGATGATAGAGACGTGTAGCGGCTTTAAAAATTAAAATCTATTACTTTATAATAGTATAGTCTGCTAAATCATACTGTAGGGAAAACTCCACTTCGTGTCGGCGGCGCGTTCGTGTTCCACGCGCGCCTCAAAGAGAGTCAGCAAAAGGAAGGGGTCCGCAAGGACCGATGCCTGCCGGGGTTGCGGGACTGTTCAAAAGAGATACCGTGACCCCGGAACACAAAGGGCGATGAAGGAACATGGATGGGTTTTAGTCAGTAAAAGTCTGACACTCCCTCCTGCTCCGCCCAGAGCGGGAGAAGTCATTTGATGATATCCCATACGAAAAAAAAAAAAAAAAAGGGAAAACTCCACAAATCCGTCTTAAATATTTTCTCTAGATAGACGTTGTAGCTCGATACGTCGTTTCTTTCCGGGTCTACCAGATCTCAGTTAAACCGGTTACTTTTGCCATTTTTTTATCACCATCAATAACCGGTTTGTTGTTCTTCTGTAAGCCCGCCTGTAGTGAACCTACATTAATCACCAAGAATGCCTGCGCCACGTTGCATAAAGTTGGCACACGATCATCGCCGCTGTTCACTTATATTGCAGTTTTATTACCACTTCCCACGACCCAATATTTTACTTCCTACTTTTTAACATACGCCATCAATGACAAAACTACTTTATAAAAGCAATCAAAACTTTTATCTTTGTATAAAGTGGACGCATTAACGGCATATGTCACGGCAAACTATTCTATCTCTAGTCCCCGCTTAAGTAGGGTGGAGAAAAATAATAGTGTCGTAAATTCATAAATGACACTTTTCGACTACACTAGCAAACTTTTTCCTAACTTTAAGGTCACAATAAAAGTGTCACATTGTAGGCTGCGTAGTAATTTATTGAGGGTAAAATAAACATGTGAAGTGCGAATAAGAACTTCTGAAGTGGGACTTGACTTTATTAGTTTGATGCTATCTTTGCACTATGTAGGACATAATTGAGTAGAACGTTACATAGTGGAACATAACAATGATTTTGACGTTAAGACCGTGTACCTATATCAAATATAATCGAACACTGTTTACCTTAGTGATGATAGGTAATTATTTATGGCAATAAATTTCAGCAATTTAAGAGAATTCTTAGTTTACGTAAATGACTTATTATAATTATTATCTCAAATCTGCAAAAAAAAAACACCTTGAAGTTAATTGCTTTTTTGAGTCTCGGTTAATATTAAGTAACTGTAAAGGTGTTTAAGGTGTGGTAATCGATTGCCATGGTATGAGCATCTGATGCAGAGGAATGATTTCAATGTGGTGATGAAAGTTTTGAGTGTGAATGCGGATAATATAATAATAATACATAATATAATAAGAGTAGAGGAAGATCAAAGAATCAAATCAAAGATGAATGGACTGTGTGTGATATGGCTAGGAATGAGGAAATTGCTGCGATGAGTGATTTTGGTAACTGTGGAGGCTTGTATATGGCTTTTCGTTAATTACCTCAATAAAAAGCTGTAACACATTAAAAAATGTAAATATAAATTTAATTTTTGTCTCGAACATTTACATTGCTATTAAGCATGTGCACCCACGTCTAGATCACGATGCAAAACTGATTGATAATATTATGAAGACTCGTTGTTATATATTTTAATTAAGTAACTAATGTGAAGTTTAAGTATTTTCCGTCTTTATGATAAATGTTTAAGTACATTTATAAGTTTAATACTGCTAATTTAAGTCCGTGCTGTAGTCATTTATGTTACCTAGTTACCATGCTGTGATACGATATGCCATTTAATTACTATTTTATGTTTTAACTATTATGTCCTCAAGGCAGTTTTAGGTATACGTACATCCGGGGCTGCGGGACTGTTCGAAAGAGATACCGTGGCCCCGGAACACAAAGGGCGATGAAGGAACATGGATGGGTCAGTTAAAGTCTGACACTCCCTCCTGCTCCGCCCAGAGCGGGACGAATCATTTGATAATTTACCATCCGAAAAAAAAAGTATACGTACATAGTTTGTACCCGTTGCATGTTTTATTTTCATAATAAAGAGTATTCTATCTATCTATATATAGTTTAATTATTGCTAAGACTTTAAGACCACTTACTGAACCTCGTCGAACTCACGATGCTTTTGATTGGTAAAATTATAAAGACTAAATGTTATTTTGAAAAAAAAAGAAGAAGAAAGCTGTGCCGATCCAAAATTAATTGGAATAAGGGTAGAGGAATGATCTTGCATAATATTTCTACTAAACCTTACTAGTATTTAGTAACTATATTTGTTTTGTAATGTACGTGAGAGTGTGGTGCAATCTTTCTCTATTTATCTTTGTTCTAATTATAAGACACTGTGTTTGTCTGCGAAACCGCTATTAGATGTTCATCATTAAGATAATTTACTGCAGAAGGTTTATAAGTATACATAATACATTAATACAAAACCTAAATATTATGAAATACGTATCGAACGTGGCAATGCTGCCAGCCTTCTGGGCACTTTTCCTGTTGACAGTGATGTGGACGATTTTTTTTAACGCCCTGTAACCGCTTTGATACTTGTGCATAGTTGTAGTTTGTATACAGTGTAAAATTACTAAATACATTAAATTCAAGCGTTAAAAAAAAATATTTGTAAAATCAAGCACTGCACTGAAGTTTGAATATGTCGCTAGAAGACAATAAACAACGGTCTCGAGAAAACTTGAACTTGCTTAAAGTCCTTGTCACTGTTTTATTGTTCTTGTGCCTTATCGTTGTGGGTTTAGGCATTTTAAGCTACACCTCTGTCTTATTCTACGGGGATCACGGGCGTTGTTATAACACATATCACATATTACATTATCTTATCGTTGTTTATAAGCACACGGCAACAGTGCAAAGAGTGTGAAGTGTAAACGGTCCCTTCACAAAGCTGTCACCCAAGTATTCTGTACATCAAACTAAGTAACTGTACGCAAAAATTATTGCTGGGAAACGACTTTTTTTTTGGATGAAAAATCACGGTTTACGGTAGGCTTTAAAATACGTAGGTACTCAAAACATAGACCTGATTGAATTGTACAGGAGTCATGGAGGTTTAAAGTAAAGTTATAAAATTAGAAACTTGTATTTTAAAAAAAACCTTAAAAAAAATGTTGGAACTTTGGTTTCCAATATCTTCGTAACTAGAAGGTTCCTGGTTATGGAAGAAAAAAAGTCGCCTTTTGGTTTCGTTAAGAGTTATTTCAAATCCATTAAAGTACAATTAAAACTGACACGTTTTTTTCTCTCACAGCAGCAGCATGTATTAAATTTATAAAGACAAAAAAATACCAAAACACAAAGGTTCCGTGAATTCACTAGCGACACATGACTATCAAGTACTAGTCTATTACAGTACATTCGGTACAGTAATCAAGTCACCCGCGGGAAATACGCTCAAATCCAGCGGTTCACAAACTTGTTTGACTTACGACCCCTTTACTTCTCAAAAAATAATATATTCCTAATAGTTCCCTGGGGAAATCTATTGTGTACTACAAATAGAATATAAGTGGGATGTACCGAGTCTATGATTGTTAATTTCCTAGGTTTAATAGGTGTTTCTCTTATTTTGTTATTTTTATGGGTTAAAGCGTTTCTGAATTCAGGGAAGGTTTACTCTCTTTCAATATTTACCACAATCAAGTTAGTTTATCTGTTTTTTATATATCTGACTTTGCTTTACAAACAAGATATTATGTTTACTGCTAAACGATCTATAAAACGTAACATTGTATGGATATTGTCGACTCAGTATATTTCGCCAAGTCACGCAACCCCGACGACATTTACTTTGAGCTTCACACACATAGACCCGATAGGTACAGTGTATCACCGCGGTCGATCAATGGCCAAATTAAATTTACTGCCGCAAGCCCACCAGATCGTCGTAGCGATACAGCGGCCGCCATTTATTGCCAATAAATATTTTTTACTAGCAGCTTTTACAGGGCCCCGTATCGTCTTTCAAGAGGATCTTACACCCAGTATTATTTCATAACTGATATTTTATTACGGTAACGTCAGTTCTACGATATAACATTTAATTTGTTCTTGTTATTTCGGTGTCGGGTTGTGGGCATGACGGATTTTATGCTGCTCTTCCATTTGGACATTTGACCTTTTACTCAAAGTAAATAAGTGTGCCACCGGCTGAGATATTATTGGACCGATCAATAACGGTTTTGTATCTAGAAAGTTCTTCTAAATTTAAATTTTGAGTGTAAATTCAAAGTTCTAACCATGTTTTAACAACTAAATATTAACTAAAATAGGAATGTTAAACAAAGTTTAAGTATTTACCTAAATCAAAACAAGAACTTTCTAGGACGTTGAATCGTCCATCTAAGACGCTCGCCCTGCCGCGCTGGTAGTTTTGTACATTGTAAGGTATTTTGTTCGAGAGCAGTGGTGGCACTGAATAGCATGATTATGCTATGCTTGGGTAGGTATTTTGTCGGTATAATATTTTCATTTTACACCAGAATAACTCAATGAGTGTTATGCAATAGCTTATTAAAACGGGCAACAAAGGGTGTTTTCCTTTGACGCCATGTTTATACAGAGGGAGTTTTTACCCTTGCGATTTTGTTAGTGTGAATTTTATGAACCCTTTGCAAAACCTTTTGATAAAATAATCCGGATGTCGTAAATTATTTGCTATGGAAGTTTAAGGGTGGTATAAATATGACCGTGGCGTGTATAATATTAGACTACATTGTTTTAATATTTTGAGGAGCTCGTGGGTTAATAATAACAGCCGCCCGGGTTGACCTTTAGGTTAAGCCGAGCGTGCCTAGGTTGGTCCGTGGATGGGTGACCAGGACCACCCATTACATAATTACCAAGTTCTCCTCCGTGTCTGGGCAAACACGGTAAGCCATTGATCCTGAAAGTCTGACTACCAGTCTTAGTATTACCCAGCACTAACTGGGCTTTGGAGGTCAGTTATGCAGTCGCTCCATGTAAAATACTGGTACTTAACTGCATTGGTGTTTTTTTCCAAACACACGTTTTTTTACTGTAATTTTACATGTCTGCATTTTATTTGAAACAGGTCCTTTTTCTCTTTCAGCAGTCGTCGCTTTGTCTGCGCCTTTATTTAGAAACACACAGGAAAGGGAAGTGACAGCGATAACGTCAGTGCAGCGCTGTGTAGTGCTGTACAGCGCTATATTGTCCGCGATGCGCTTTCATAAGGATGCTTCCATGATAACGGGAAGAAACTCGGACAAACTTCGTGCTTTAGACGTTTTATCAGAATAGGATTGTGTTCTTTATTTAAACTATTGTTTGATCCTTTTTGTATTTTGTGGTACCTTTCGCCATTTCAGACTGGATGCATCAGGGTGTTGTGGCACAGTTTGTGAAATACTTAATTCAACTGATTTTCTTTTTTCAAAAAACACCGACTAAAAGGACCAGAAAAATAAGAGTACAGATTTTCGAGGACTTGATCAGCTAACGCCTTACAATGCTTCCAAAGAAAAACTTATTTTCTGGAGAAAACCCAAAGTGTTCCTACGAAAATACATAAATAGTAGCAGGCTGTATCTTATTATTGTACGCACGTGTAAATAACGGGATAATTAAGTCTAGAAAATATTACATAAAGCTACTTTATTCGAACGTAACTTCATATTAACTTTGGCCAGAAATGATAAACCTATTTAAGTCTACCGCTAAACTATGTCTGTTTCGAATGGCCAGTAATGGCTGCAATACATCACCTTGAAGTCAGGCCAGGATCCAATTAAATCCGGTCAAGCAGAGACCTAAATGTTGTGTGATATTGGTCTAGTGACCTTTTTTGTGGAGGTCCAACAAAACGCAGCAGAACGCTTTGAATTTGAAGTTTTACTCACGTCTAGGGACATTTAAAACAGAAACAAACACAAAAAGCATTAATTAGGTCTGTCATATGTTTGCTCAAGATAACAAGATTGTGTGAGAGACATTTGAAGTTTAAATAACGTCTGGGCACATATAAAACAGAAATAGCGTCACAGAAAAAGTGTACACTGTGCCATAATTATATTTGGGCTATTAAGGTTCTGTGAAAAACTGCTCTGCCCTCATATGTTTGGAGTGGTTTTTTCATTTACTTAAGTTTAATTATGTTTGAATTAAATTACGCATGGTTTCTAATATGTTTTCATTGTCATACAGTTGTAAAAGTTAAACAGTAGTTACAGTAATTATTATCAACAAGCGACCCGGCCATGATTCATACGAAGTCACGGAATTGTTCCAATTATTTTTACTACTGAATAATAAATGGCTTGCATTCGAATAGGGTAGATGACAAAAAAAATCTAACTAGTCCTTCAGATAGATTTGCAAAAAATTATTGGACACATATTTTTTCTTTTTTCACGTAAACAAAAAATTAAGATGATACGTGTGACATTACATTCGAGTACATTTTTTACTCAAATGTGACGTCACAAGCCCCTTCTCATGATCTTTGACACGTTCTATCGGTTCTAACTGTGTCACAATGAAATGGCCGCTTTTCCCGCTTTTCTGTATTTTCCTTTTTTTTACCTACATGTTGAGAATTACGTGGCTTATTTAGGGGGAAAATTTTTCATTAATGCGATAGGACGCACCGTTTTCGAGATAAAAGCAAATTTAGAACCTACTACGAGTGAATGACGCGCGCTCGCTACGCTCCGCTTTTTACATTACACACCCACTTTCTGTCACAAATGTCGTCATCGCTCCGCTGGCCTTCGGCCTACGCTCTTCATGCCAGCTAGCAAAACTTGTAGGATAATTTTAGTAGGTTATTTGAAGTATCGGATTTGCTGACAATACGGCTAAACGTTGGACGCCTCTTTGTAGAACGTATCGCCACAACGATCCGGCTGAACTTACGTATTACATAACCAGCCAGCCATTATGTAAAACGGCGTGTTATACGAATTGGCTGCGACTATACACCATATTCTGAAACCTGGTAATTTGATCCTGTTTCTTAACAGGTTCAGGTTCAGTAATTAATTAAACCGATGTCGTCTTTAAATGTATATAGCGTATGTATATATTGCTTTTTCTACAGAAAGTAACCACTACAATCGTGACTTTGTTTCACAGTGAAGCGTCGCGTCGCGCCTGATGACACTACGTTTTGTAGCACTGCGCTACGCCGTAGTGCTATGCGTGGCGTAGCGAGACGCGCACGTCTGAGGTTTATTACTGTAATATTACATGACCTACTGTTTTTTAAAACAGTGTTGTATGAAAATAATATTGACATACATTTTCATTATTTCATTTGTGAATTTCGAGATAATTATAAGATTTATTATTAAAAGCAAATAAAGTCATGTGTATTTAATATTTTGCTTTAATGGAAAACAATATTTTTTCTGGTAATGCATTCTGCATACCTCAGGCTACTAAAATCAGTAGTTGGGTTTTATTACTTGGAGCAATTTTATATCTTCTCGCGACATTTCACAAACCTCTAATTCCGAGTCATAAAATGCGAACAGATTCGAACGGCTACTGCGGTTTACTTCCTGTTATAAATACAGTGAAATATAATGAACGATTGTACCGAAATGAGTGATGATAAATCACTATTCATTCTATTGAATTTACTACTTGACATTTTTGTTTCTCGTAAATGTTTAAAATTGAAATATTTGTTTCTTCGGCTAATCAGATCTTTGAATATTTATAATACGCTTACTCATCAAGACCTGCCACTAAAGTATTTGTCAAACCTCAAGAGCGGTCAACACGCTCGCAGGACCAAAAACTTGTGGGTTGGAAATAAATCCGGCTGAAAATGCGAAGGACGTACGCTTTAATGATAAAGCGTCTTTTTAGCGTTTTTATACATTATGCATGTCTCAAATAGACGTGACACGGATAAACATAACGGTTCGTCGTTCATTTTGTTAATAATGTTAAAAAAAAAAACTTTTAAATCCTTGGGCATCTTATGGGTGATTTAAAGTTGCTAGTATGAATATATTATGTTTTAAATTGGCACTCCACTGTTAGGACAAGATTCATCGAAAAAAATGAGTTTGGCCGCTTTTTCTAGAAATTCCCTATGTCAAAATTTTTCTTAAACTCGGACAACGTTTTAGTCAAACAGAGAAAAAATAACTGTTTTGACTACAAACATTTTCTTTACGTAAAGAATATAAATACACGCAGATTTACAAAAAACCTATGGTTACGTTCGTCAATATTTTTCATGTCACCCGTACGTAACTCACCGCGCTTTAAAAGCGGAATAAATCTACCGGTGACATTAACGTCCGTAAAATTGTATTGACAAGTTATTTAAGGATATTACTATGCTTCGGAATATATGAATGCAAGCCCCAGGTTATGCTTTGCATTAATTATGTTCTATTTGAACGTGATGTGTTGTGTTAGTGACAATGTAGATTAATTAATAATTTAAATTTAGATACTACTATCACTCTCTCTTTCTCTCTCCCTTGATTGCAATTTATTAAAATAATGCATCTAGGTATGTAAATTCTCTGTGTTGCTTTTATTTCTTACACCCTCGCTGGATCTATTTATGAACGTAGACAAAGCAAAATTAGTAAGTTAGTCAGGATCTTAGTAGCTGGTGTTTTGTAACTTCTGCTTACCCCTATGGGAAAAAGGCGTGAGTTTATGAATGCATGTATGTAAAATTTTGTAGTACTGAGAATAAAAATTCATATTGATATATTGTATTTAATACTTAATTCATATTGACCTTCTGGGTTTTGACCCATAAGGTCAATATGAATTAAGTATTAAATCGACTCTGAGAAACAAAATTCTCAGAGTCAATTTATACTTACCTTTGATTAAACTTTTGGCCTGGCTGCATATTTGATCCTCGAGGTGATCTAAAATTAACCTAACAAAAAAAATCTCAGATCTTATCTTACTCTCCGCATTCTAAACTTTGAAATTGTCAATTGTTAGGAAAGTTTGTGGCCCAAGAATGGCTTTTTGGTGTTGTAAAGGAAAGAAAAAATTAAACCACTAGCAAACCCAGTACTGAACCCAGTATCGCCGACGGCATCGCAATATATTTCAACCGCAGCAAGCTCACCGTCAACGGAAGCAATAGTGCCATTATTTGCCACCCAACACCAGCGGATACAAGTATGTTTCCAATCACGATCTTGTAAAATTGCATCAGAAATATCGTTTGTAAAATGTTGTATAACTACAGAAATTTACTCTAAAAGTTTTGTCATTTACTGTGTGATTTTGGGATGCCTATGAAATTCGTCTTCAGTATAAAGGTCATGGCACACTACACAAGCACCGCACCGGCACCGCTCCAACCCAGCATTTAACTTGCCATTCAAATTAGATCATTATGTCGTGTGTCATAAAATATATTTTATAATGTCTGTATGAAAAAGCTTACGGCGGGCGGTCAGCGCGCTTGCCGCTACCATTCGACTCGACTCGCGGGCGCCTCAGAATAGCGCGCGGACCGCGGGTGGCCGGCGCGCTGCCGTCGCGCGGACAGCGTGCTTGCGGCGCGCCGACTGCCTGCTTGCCGCACGCCGACTCCGAGTTGCCCGTGGTTGCCCGCGAAACAACGTCGTAAACAAATGCAGCAAGCTCATAGTCCGGAGAGGTAGCGTTGCAAACAAAAAAGTCATTAAACTCTTTTCATAAATAATTCATCAATCAATCATTACTGTTTAAATTATCAAAAGTACGAAAACAACAATCAGCTGCGTGGCAGCGGTGGAAAGACCGTCAGCTGACGCAGTAAAAGTAAAAAATATTGGAGCATTGCTACTACGCTGTCTCCTTTTAAACTGTAACGGAAATCCACGAATCCACTTAACATAAAAATATAATTACTAGACTATGTCATGTAATTATTACGATCCAGTATCATAATAATTACTATTACTACTACTATTAATTAGGTAGGTCTATGGTCACCATTATTTTTCCTTTTTTTCTTCACCTCTCCACCCACCGGGTGCGTCAGCTGACGCTGGGTTCACTTATCAGTCATTCGAGATCGACGAAGATGGCAAACGATCAGCGTGAATACACTACCTAAAATGCAACGCTAGCTCCCGGACTATCCCGGCCAGTACGCGGACTGCGAGCTTGCGCCTTGCGGACGGCGCGCGGCCCGCGGGTGGAAGCCGAGTGGACCGCGGGTGGACGCCGCGCCGTAGCCTAAATTCGAGGCAACGCTGGGCAACAGCTGTGCTGGTGCTGTGCTTGTGTAGTGTGCCATGACCTTTATACCTACTTAAGATGAACCAGAAGACGTTGCGTTGGAAGGCCTCCCACTAGGTGGGCCGATGACCCGGTAAAGGTTGCTGGGATACGCTGGATGCGAGACGCACGGGACCGGTCAATGTGGCGACACTTGGGGGAGGCCTATGTCCAGCAGTGGACATGTTACGTGTGTAATTGATGATGATATATAATTTACATCAGTGCTGTTATCGTAAACAAGACATTAATATTGATGCTGATGTGAATTACCGTTATTGAAATAGCACATGTTATAAGCCAATTCATGACGCTAATTGCAATACCGTTTTGTATCATAAATCTGATCCAATATCACATTGCTGCTATAAACTTACTTGTATAAGCGCCATTCTGTGAAGTTTCCTCTAGCACCTAGAAACTGTAGGGAATATGAGGATTTTTCTTCAAGTACCGACGCTTATCGAATGTCAGGTACCAATAAAGCAACTCTTCTATGCTGTTACAAAATGTTCCGGCCAACTGCTGCTATATTCGTTTCACGGAATTTTTCAGGAATTTTTCATCGTGTTATTTTTATTGTTTTATTTTCGTCATTAAGTGTAAATATTACATATCTCATCACGCTGCGTCAATCCCCGTAGAATTAGGTAGAGGGGTTCCTAATTGTCTGTACACTCACATTTTGCCAGTTATGTTTAAATCCCATGTAATAGGGAGCGCGCCTATTTTGTCATCAACCGGGCATGAATCCAGACTCCGTGTCTGCTACTGAGAAATTTCTGATGGAAAAACCTAATAACACTTGTCCCGACCCGGGAATCGAAGCCAGGACCTCATGCTCAGTAGTCGCGCTTGCGATCATTCGACGAACGTGGTGGCAGTCATTTTATTGAATAGATAAAACAACTTTTGACACTCAGTACATTTACTAAATTACTTACTTTTGATATCGTCACTACAATACTTTGACATAAGAAATATGTAAATACCAAACAACTCACTATGTACCCAAAAATATTCAACAAGAAACAACCCGAAACTGACGTTTTTATTAACTCACGTGACAAATGTTTGAGGAAACAACCCCAAAATGTGTCATTCAATTCCGAACATGGCTCTCCCTTTGAAATTTTAAACATGTTTGTAGAACGTAAACATCGCGAACGAACGGGAGTTTGGAAGAATTTTGACAGAGTGACGTCAGAGTTTTAGTAAGAGGGTACGACTTTGTCGAGAATATATTAATTCGTAATTCTGTAATAAGATTGGCTTCTTTACCCTATCCCTTTTATTCATCACAAAAAGTTTTGCAACTGAATTGTGAAGTTATTGCTCTCTTGCTTCTAAATTGGATCAATTGTACTTTTTGCACTCGCAGATACTTTTGGGATGTCATCAGTTGATGGAAATACACACATCAAAAGTATCTAGGGATCAACATATATTTTTGCAATAACTTTTCTCCTGATTGATATTAATTAAAATTTTCTTTAAGGATTCATCAAATAAAGTGTTTTCGTTTGTCACAGTAACGATAAACCAAGTCACCTTTGCATTAATAAAGAAATTTGCCATTTTCCTAATAAAGGGATTTTTGACATTTGAACCACTAACATTAAAATTCGAAAAAAAGACTGAAATAACAGTTTTCTTTAAAATTTTATTGGGTAACTTAAACAATTAATAATCCGTGTTTCTACCGCGAACACTAACAACACAAGAACATCGGTTTGGCATACTCAAAATGAGTTCATCCAAATCACGCTGTGGAATGGCCGCCCATGTTCGTTGCAACAACAAAAAAAGGTCTTCTTGCGACTGGATACCCTCCATATTCGGCAGAGCTCTTCTCTGTAGCATATCCCATGCATGCTCAATCGGGTTCAAGTCTGGCGACTGAGCAGGCCAGGGCAGGACATTGATGTTAGCTGCGGCGAGAGTCTGTCTTACAACTCTTGCGGTGTGCGGTCGTGCATTATCATGCATTAACTGAAATAAGGGACCGATTTGCACTTGTAGAGGAACGATGACGTCTGATACAATCGTCTCAGCATAAATTTGAGCGTTGAGGTTGCCTCTGATCCAAATCAACTCAGTTCTTCCGCCGATCCAAATACCCGCCCATACCATGATGGTTCCACCACTATAAGGATGGACTTCCTGGCAGGATTTTAATCGCTGTTGGCGTCCAGGGGTTCTCCAGTGTCGTATACGTCTTGTATCCGGTCTCATACCAAAACGAGACTCATCAGAAAAGCACACGAAACGCCATTGTTCTTCTGCCCAATTTCTGTGTTCAAGAGCCCATTGATATCGAATCCTACGATTGTGCATTGCTATAGGTGGTACCCGTAGCGGTCTTCGGGAATGAAGGTTCACTTCATGCAAGCGGTTTCTGACTGTTTGGTCGCTAATTAAGTTCCCTGAAGAGTGATGAAGCCTCACGGCTAACATCATGGCGGTTATTGTTGGAGCTCTTCGAGTTAAGATTTGAATGTATCGGTCTTGTCTCCGTGTGGTGCAGCGATACCGTCCTCCATGGCGCTCAGCCACGGTACCAGTGCTTCGGTAACGTGTCCAAAGTCGACTGATAACACTCTGACTTGTATTCAGAGCTAAAGCTACAGTACGTTGCCGGGAACCAGCTTCTATCATTCCCACGGCTCTGAGCATTTCTTCCCTGCTTAAATGACGTCGCCGCTCCATAATAACGTTGGTTTTAATCAGTAGTAGGGAAACAGTAGCACTAATAATGTCTTCAATGCGTTGTATGTTTTTATAGGGAAAATATTGACAGCTTATTTTCATCTTTTACTCGAATTTGATTGAGAGTTCCTGATTCAAATTATGAAATGCACCAAAAAGGATCCATATAAATTTATAAAATCATAAATTTATTACAAAGCCACATCTCAATCTCAAGAAATCCGCATAAAAATGCTTGATCCCTAGACATTTTTGATGTGTGTACATTAATCATATCAACGACATATGACAAGAAGATTCTTCATGACTGGTCAGAAAATTATTGGCGTGCTTTCAAGAAAATGCTGACCAATGGTCGTTTTCTTTTGTTAATTTTATACATTTATTTATTTACTAAGATGGGTATCTTAGTAACAAAATAAATAAAAGTAATAAGCTATGCGCTGAAGTACTCAAATACTTACTTAGATAATCAACGACCCAAAAAATGTTTTGAATTTTCTCACCAAGCATTGTTGTACTTGAAGTTCTCGACAAGCAGCCTCCTGTATCCCTCTAGAATACTCTCAAAATTTTATGAGTGATCTCAAGGAAATAATAAGTCACACATCTTTCCAATGTCGTATATTCAGTTTCAATTTTACCGTACAATGACAATACGAACGTTAATTTAATATCACAGTCCAAAAAGATTACGTGTAACAACTTACATTGGAAATAATCTTAGCTAAGAATTTACAGTGATTACAATACATGAAGATTAAAAATCTTCCGAACAGTATGTACAAGTTTCTTTTTTCAATAGCTCTCTTACAAAACCAGAAAAACAATTAAGTTTTACATCAAAAACATTTCGAAGCAGCCCTCTGTCTACCTACTTCATCGATTAGTAGAAATTCCATTAAAAATATTATTATTTACATATTTCAAAACCAAAGACCGAAAATCAATCTGAAGTTATACTGCGTTTTCCAATACGCTGTGGTGGAAATATTTACATAAGCCAAGCTTACGCCCTTATTCAGGTATCGCCGATGTGGGCAATAAGTCAGTCAGGCTCAAGTGGGATTCACGGGGACACGTCTGTTGGATGTCTCGGGAAGTCGGGAAGATGGGGTAGGGTTGCACGCAGCCGCACAACGGCTTGAGCAGCTTGAGCAGGTATTTATATCTTCATTTCAAACAAGCTTTAAGGTGCATATTGCACACTGTAAACATACTGTAAATGTTTTGTTTACATTTGATAATAATATACCTCAGTGAGATAACAGAAGGCCTGTAATTAAATACGTTCAAAATCTGCTCGCCATCTCATCGTAGTCAGAAACTTGTCAAAATGTAGGGAAATTAAATGTATTATTGTAACAGATAAGAATGCGAACTTTCTTAAAAAGCCCTTAGGTATATCGTACGGTAATTTAAATAATACCTACTGAAGTTAGCTGAGTTGGTTTATGATCGACATATTGACACCATCTTACAAATTATTATGAAATATTATGAAACTGTATTTGCTAAGTCTCATGTAAGCAAGTACAAGTCGTAAATATCTACCTAGGAACTACACACATGTCAAAATAAAAACAATGATAAAAAAGTATGTATGAGAGCCATCAATTATAAAGGTTTTATCAATAAATAGGTTGATAAAGAGAGATGCCACATGGCCACATTTATGAAATTGATATTTTTTATTGTTTAACATTACATACTATACTCGTAGTTATAAATTTTTCACTAACTAGTATTCAGTTCTTATCAAGTTCAATGGTCAGTTTCACAGCCAGCTCACTGCTACCTGTGGAATAAAAAGAAAAGTTTAAAAATAGAAACTGAAGATAAATGAAAGACCCTTGAAAGGTCCTTTAAATAATAAATCAATTTCAATCCTACAATCGCAATTTACATTTGACTAAGTTCACGTTGTGAATGTGACTTTTCAATTAATGTTTTCAGCTGGCCCAAACAATGTTCACATAATTTGCATTAGCTGAGAATCATGGGAATTTATTCAAAATATTACACCACAGATATTCGAACAACGTTAGCAAGAGCTTACGTTGTTTGAATATGTGTGTTACATAACTGTGTTTTGCAAGAGCAAAACAGAGTTATGTTGAACATAAGCTGTATGTTGTTAACTATGTTCTAAGTTCAAATCAGTACTTCAATTTCGGTTAACATGCTCATCCAATAAGCTGCCCACAATGCGTTATCAGCAAACCATTGCCTGCCAGTACAACAAACAGTGCACCGCACATCAGTGTTAGAGAAATTGCCCTTAATGCTACGACATAGAGGCGCTGCCAACATCAAATTATTACCAGTCATGTGCTGTGACTGTACATGCCACTAACGCATTCTGAACTCGATCAATGAAATAGTTAAGATCACAAGTGGGTTGGTCGCTGTTTGAGTATCTGAACACTGTGACAATCGAATTAATTAATCTGTCTAATCAGCCTTTCACAGTTACTGGAGAGTCCTTTGCCAATTTGATCATATTGAGCTCATGTGTATCAATGCATTCTGTTCAATATGGTTTTGGTATTAGTATGGCTATTAAACTGATTACGAAACTCTGGTTGGTATTATTCTATTGGCGTATTATTCATGCCCATGTCTCTATAACTTAGGGTTGGTGTATGGTCGCGACGATAGGTCGTGGTGGAGCAAAATGAAACGTAGTGGACTGTATAACAAGATTATATTGAGGAATGAAATAAAAATACAACGTTCGGTTGGGACTAACAAATAAGATTTAGACGCTAAGAAAACGCGTAAGCGCAGCCGTGCGTGGAGGCGTGCAACGGCTGACTGGTTTGGTACGGGGCCCGCGCTTGGCCGTCTGCCGGCTGGCTCCCCGCTGTCCGCGCACCCCTCGTTCACTGCCGCTGGCGCGCGGCGATGTTGAGAGTAGAGTGGTCTCAACAGTGTATTTAAATGTATTTTTACCAGTGTCATCTCAAGTCGCAGTTTCCTTCTAACCATATTATCTTTCACACAGTCCATTCATCTTCACTTTAGTCTGTCACTTTTCTTACTGCTATCCACATTCATACATAAAACTTTTCTTATCACATACTCATCATTACTCTATATCACATGTCTGCAATTTATCGCAGCGAACAAAGAGTTTGAATAATGTAACTTAAGCTTGGATTTAGTCGTGAACGGTTTCACCAGTTGGGTATTGGGATTACCTACGAGACCGCCAAACCGATTAAATTTCCGAACCATCTCGTAGTTGATCTAGTAAAACGGAGTGGTGACTAGTGTCATATGGTTCTGGACTAGTGAGCTCATGGAGTAGCATACTCTTTGTACACATATTTCATCAAGTCATTGAATTGGTTGACAAAATACATACAATAATAAATAGCTAATTTGACATCAAATTCTACACAAAAGAGCCTTCGGGGTAATTCTGTGACACTCTTACAATGGCAATGCCTTTCAATTTGACAATTCAATAACATTTAACGTTTTAACGTTCTCGAGCAGACAAAATTAAATATGATAAAGCAATATATTAGGAATTTCAATGCGTTTACGCAATGGGGAGAGCGTGGTGAATTGTATTCAGTTTTTATTGCTATTAACTGTACTCTAAGCAGTAAGAACTGACCAAAAGAAAGTCGCAAAAATCTTCTTTATTTTACATGCCATTCGATTTAATTTCAGTTAACAAAACAAACTTATGTATATCAACACAACATGGTATCTCAACATCGCCCCAACCCAACACATAAAGATGCTCTAACAACATCTTACGCAACGGCTGAGTATTTCGAATGTCAAACGTGATTTTCGTTCCGGGTTTCAGTAATTAATGGTCCCTGTAGCTCGGCTAAACGGTTCGTGACTTATGACCGGGTGACAGATGGATGTATGATCACAGCCGCAAACAATAATCTCAAGGGCTTTCATTTTCCGATTAATTCCAGAAATAGAGTTTCAACCTTGCGAGTTAAAGTTCAGCTAGCTCGGATAAGTTGTTTGTTACGTTTAGTTGGATGTAGAACTTGTAGATAGTACTTGCTCGCGATTCTGAGTATTTGAGTTTTGATAATTGCATAAACATACGTTCTTCATTTAAAAGTTATGTGTGATCTGAAAACTGATAAGTGGATTAACGTGTGTCTACCGGAAGGTAGAATAACACATTCATTCGTAAGTTTTATTATAGAAATAAAAATAAAAATGTTATCGATGCAGATAATGTCCAAAATAAGTAGCAGTAGTGTATATGATATAAAAATGACGCAGACTAGATAAATCAATAAATCTAGAATATTTGGTAAAAAAAACAAAGGTTCTAAGGTTTGACAGCTGCTAACCTAAATGAGATTGTTAAAAACAAATAACCATGGTTTAAATAAAAACCTTATAAGACCGAGCCTGAATTTCCTCAAAATTTTGTTTAATATTTGTAAGAAAAGAAAACTTAGGTAGGTACTTTGCCTCGCTCAATATTTGACAACGAAGAACCGACGGATGAGAAAAATTAAAAAGACGGAGATTAGAGAGAACCTTTTCAGGTTACACCGTACTCCGGGATACAGGGTGGCCGTGAATCACACCGTGAACCCATCATTCTGAATAATAAGGTCAAGTGTCATATTCATGTTATCTAAATACCCAGTACGTGTTTTCTTACATTTGGATGACCTCGTTGGTCTACTGGCCGCAAGCTCTACTGAGCCTGAGGAGCAGAGTTCGATTTCCAGGTTGGCGTTTTTTTATTAGGAATTTCTCAATAGTTATCCGGAAAAAGGCTCGCCCCTATTACGTAGAACTGAAATATAACTGGCGAATCGTGTCTACTATAGGTATACATCTGCATAACCAATCGTAGAATACAGGAGTTGTCGTATGTTAACAAAAAATGATCTTATTCTGTAACATTTGTTATTTAAGAAGTTCAAAAATATTTGAAAATCCAACAAACAAATAGACCTTTCTGAATAACAAAGGTTACTTCAATGTAGCAAAACTTTATTTATAAAGAGTCCTAAAGAAACAGTACAATAGAAATTCGTAAAGTATGGAAGGTGTACCCCTTACTTTGCCTTTACAAATTTTAGGCCGACGCTCGCACAATCTAATTTCCATAACGTTGATAGAATGTAAGTGCGTGTAGTGGTTTCCTAAGATATCATTTTTTGCGTTTATATCTACAGCTATGTTTATTTCGGGAACCCTTCATATCTGTGTACTTAATAGGTACAAATTCGCGTTTACTGTGTCTATTAATTATTATGTGCTATTGCAATTTGAACCAAAAAATGTATTAAAACAAGCGCTAATGCCGCCGACAAACTGTTACGCAGTTTGCTGGGTGCATAAAATGTACAAAATGTTTGGTCCTAATAAAATGATTATTTATTATTATTTATTATTATCTCTATCTATATTATACAATTTTTTAAACTTCACAACAGATTCTGAAACAATGTACTATAATTTATTTATTTAACAATTTATGTACACATAAAGAAGAAAGGAACAGAAAAATAGCTACAAAGGTGATGTTTATTTCTAAAGAAATCTCTTTCGGCGTACCTGCGAAAGGAGATACAAAAATAAAGAGATCTACATCTCTTTCTTTTAATATCTCTTTTACATAGTGTGTAAAAGAAGAAGATTAAATGGAAAACATGAAAATAATATTAAAAGTATTTATCCCGAAGTTTCATTATACGAGTACTATAATCTCCATTGCACCCGTACGAAGCAATCTTGGTTTCTAGTCTTTTCATAAAAAAATGTAAAAAAGATCTAAAAACGGAAAGCTTCAAGTTACTTTGTTTCATAAAATCTCGTGTGTAAATCTTAACAATGCAATTCAACGCATTCTATACTACGTTTCAAGTTATCTACAACGCCGTCGAGAGTTTCATTTTACTAGAGAATGAATAACACAATTTTAAACAAAGTGCCCTGGGAATGGCGTCAGAAACTATAACATAATGTAAAATGGTCTCATAAAGCATGCTCCATACTAAATTGTAGTTGCTAATGAAGACTGAATGAGATTTTCCTGAAAATCTGGAGTGAAGCCAACAATTTCTAATGTCAATACCAACTGGAGTGAAAATTCCAAATGTGTACTTTATCCCTTCCTGCTCATTTATTCATGAAAATTATTTCGTACTGTTGCAAAATGTGAAATAATGAAGGAAGAGAATGTGTATTTTCACGGATAGTTTTCCAGTGTGTAAATAAATATCTACAGCGCGTGTTTTAAAGCTCCACAAAATAATAGTTTAGACTATTCAAGCTTTGTTTTTCATTTAAATTATATCCGAGCATTGTGTTTTATTGGTTCTTCTCGAGCATTTTCCTAATTGGAATAACATGATACGTTTTTATCCTCTATTTCCACATCTGTTATCTATTGGTTTTCATTCGTGAAATAGAAAGCAAACACACCTATTTCCATTTAAGAAATAAGTTGAAGAAAATGTATTCTACATTTGTTCTCCCGAGGAGTTGGATACGTGTTTATTTCCTACCGATACTGTCTCGCCCGCAGTTTATACTGATTCTATAAATACAGAAGCGGACATTTTAGAATTGGAATCTATTTCTTATTCTTCTCTACGATCTTCAATAAAACGGCAAAATCGAAAGCCCAAGGGTGTTATTTTAAACCTTTTCTTGAACCTAAAAGTCAGGTCAGGGTTTTTCGTACGTGGTTTGATTATTTCTCGGACATGAGATTCTAGCTCAGTGGAAGTTTTCAGACTGCTGAATTAATTACTTATTTAAGTATCTTGAAAATATTACTGCGTCTAGGAAAAGTTCGCTGAATTCGTTGTTATTCCTAAGCTTCCTAACTAATTTTATTTTTACAATTTTCGGCTCTAACTTATAAAATTTGTGAGGTAATTTGTCAAAAAAAAAAAAAAGAGGTTAACGAAGCTTGTTAAGTTTTACATAATTAATTATATTTTTTGCCGAGTCCTTGCGGTTCAACACAAGGCTGAAACTACCGCTTTAGACACAGTAAAGTGTGGGCACATGCCGCGCAAAATAATTATGTATTTTGTGACTTAGTTTGGGACAAAGCTTAAGATTACTATAGTTTTATATAAAGTGACTCTTTTACATAATCTGCCTTGAAGACCAGAACTTTTATCGTCAACGAAAAATATGTTTAATCATCTTGTTCCCGGGATAAACATTAACTCCCCTTCTTAAGAATAAACACCACAGAAATACCAAATTCTTGAACAAATAAGCAAAGTTTTGAGTAAAAATCTACACAGGATGTTTCTTTCTCATGTATGTAAAAACATTTTAATTCATTTTATATCAGTTATACACACGACCGACACAGCTGGTCTGCCGAAGAACCATTTTTAAGCCACGTCATAAAAAGGATACCGCTTTTATTTAAGTCGCAAATCACAGAAAAGGGACCAAGCTTTATCCTTTGTATTTTCTCTTTCATGTCTTTATAATACGTACGATTTGACGTTTTCTATTACATAGTTTATGTTAAGGGGCTCCCCCATGGCACACTAGCGCCACTTTAGTAAAAAAATCAGAACTCGTTAAATACACAATTAATATAAAATCTGATTGACAAAATCAATCGTTTGGCATAAGATGCAGACCCTCCAAAACCGATTCTTACGAAAGGCCACGGGAGCCCCATGGTACGTTAGGAATGAGCAACTCCATGTTGACCTCAAGATCCCCACCATAGCCCAATTCATGAAACGCCTAACAAAGGGTTTTTTCGATAAGGCCGAAAAACACCCAAACCCCCTGATTTCCTCAGCAGCCAATTACGCCCTCTCCAAGATATCTAGAATTCGCCGTCCTAGGCTCACTCTTGCCACACCCGATGATCCCATCACCCTTCTCCAAGAAAGTTGTAGGGAAACCAACACATTACTCAAAAACAGACACAAGAACCGTTACAAACCGCGAATCCGGCCCCGCCGCCGAGGCCCTCCGCGACCCCCCAGTAACATCACTGCCCGACCCTTGCTCGACGAGCCAGCCCGCGACGCTGAGCATGTAACGACCGATACCCCAATTAATGATCCGACCCAGCCTGTTGTCCCTTGCTGCCCTCTCATCAATGACGCACTAAGCCGAGGCCCGAACCCCACAGGGGGTGCCCTTAGTGACCGTTCATTTAATTGAAATCCTTAGTTTGTAAGCCCTGGCTGGGGGCCTTAAAGTAATTTTTGGCCACCACAGGATTGTCCGGTTAAGCAGTTAAGCAACCTTAGCGCGTTGCAACTGCGAGTGGTCCTTCCTAATATAATATAATATAATCAATCGTTTGGTCTTCTAAATTATTTACGTCTGCTTAACTCATTGAAACATAGCTCGCTGTCGTTACAGATACAAAATGGAAAAAAACGGCCGTTTTTAGCAATTTGTCTAACTATAACTACAGTGAAGTATATTTTAATGAATTAAATAGACGTCAATAATCTAGAACTCTAAAGCATTGATTTTGTCAATCAGATTTTATATTAATTGTGTATTTAACGAGTTCTGATTTTTTTACTAAAGTGGCGCTAGTGTGCCATGGGGGAGCCCCTTAAGGCCTTACTGACGGAATCTTCGAGTCAAAACATCAGCTAAGAGGTAAGACTATTGATGGCAAATAAATTAATATTTGATTGCTATTTTATAAATCTACTTGCACACAACAACACTCGTGCATTTTCTAAAAGGCTTAGGCAGAGAAAAGCCCCTTTCCTTTAAGTTAAAATTTTATTTTGTTATTTCAATGAATGTTCTTATGGTCACACTAAAGTTTGTTACCGATCTATTGCAAACATTCTATATTCATATTTGTTTTTTAGACATTGGTTGTACATGCGTTTGTTACGCAATTAACATTAATTTGGGAAAAATCCCTTGATACCAAACGCAAAAAATACATTTCTGCACACAAACTATTTTTCGTACAAATTAATGAAACAAAAGTCACAACAAAGATTTTTTGCAAAACAAATTCGTCAAATCAATACTCGCGGTGTACAGTGTATAGTACAATAAGTATAATACAGTGCTTTACTTAAACGACTTATTATTTCACGCACACACGACGCAATATTTCAGTCATCGATCAATTTTAGGTTTTAAAATATTTATTTCTCATAAGAATTTAATTATAAAAGTTCACATAGAAGGAGATACAAAGTTCCTTCATAGAACTAATATAATATTTTCCTCTGGGGCGATGGTGATGTTATAGGGTACATACATGTTTTTTTTTATTTTACTCTTAGATATGTTAATATTATTACATTTCTTTATGTCTTCTGGCAAATCATTGAACATTAATTTTAGTACTCTTATAAGCTTGCACGGTTTATAACTAAACTAATACTGTCACTTACGGTATATCTTTCGTCACCGTGTGTGTTTTCCGTACAATCACGGAAGATATTCCGTAAGTGACAGTATAATTTTCATTGTTTAATACATCGTATTTAGCATAGGTATCTATGTAATTTAATGCATAACTGATGTTTTGACTTAACTGTCTACTTAACCATAATAATACAATCCACTGTTGGTCAGGTATTACCTTAACTGCCCCGATCATGTCAATATCTAATATCCAATCTCTGTAGTAACATTACAGAACAGTTAATTTGCATGATAATCATTTCTAATAGGGTCTCATGACCTGCAATCCTAATTACACACAAACACTACGTAATTAGTATTCTTAAGTAAAATTATCATCGGATTTGAGTACCTACATAAATATTTTATCGTTTTAAATGTAAAACCGAGGTCTGTTTCATATTATATTCTCAGGTGGAAAAGGGCCTACATCGACAATTAGGTAATTAGGTGTTTAAATATTGAAAGTGAGAATCTTAATTCCCCGAAGCTGTAGGTAGATATATTAAGTACACCCACGTTTCGCCAGTTATGTTGCAAGTCCAATTTAAAAAGGGTATTGTCGTTAACTGGGCAAAAACTCCAAAGTCGAGTCCGACTATAAAAACCACCAAACCAAATCGAACATCTGATCTATGGATCAGATGTTCGCTTGTGTCTCTTCAACTAAAAAGTGTATTCCTGTAACGGGTTTGTACTGATTTTTTTATGATTTTGATTGCTCGACAAAAATCCTGGGCTTTATTTAAATAAGCCTATAGTCAACAGTGGGACTGTTTTTCATGTTTTTTCATAGTTTTCTGCTATCAAAAACCTACACAACAAATTATTACAAAACTAGTCGTATTAAATAGGACCCTGATGTTAAAAAACTCTGTCATTATTGCAGGAAAATACAAAATTAAAGTACATACGTCTTAAGTTTTGTTCATAAATGTTTATAATAATCGGCGGCAACGTTTACACTGTAATTATATTTTGAGAATGCTTTCCGAATTGATGCTATTACGGAGTTTGTCCCCCGAGGCTCAATTCACATAGAACAATGTACTTAGAAATTAGTATTAGTAAGCTTGCTATTTCGTCAACAAATAGAGTATTATTTGATACGATAATTTTATGAAATAATTTGGTATATTTCCAATATCATGTTTGGCATTTAATTGCGTGGGTATTCTCAGAGGTATTATATGAATATTCTCAAAGTTCAAAATAAACCTATTACAGAAAAATAAAGGTCCGATATTACGTTTAGGTAAACTTTACCATTTTACCCAAACGTAACGGAAAATCAGGTACTTACTACTTATGTACCTTTCCATTGGAGAGATAAGTGCTACGATTCTTATATTCGTTCGTAAATCTAGTAAAACATGATTGTGATACATCATATTTGAAGGACATCATCAATAAGGTCAGAGTAGTGTACATGACGTTCTTCAAAGACGGAGTTTCTGAGAACATCCATCTTATAAATTCCTTTTGTTACTCGCATTTCATTGATCGTCACATAAAGACCAAATCATCTAAACACACTCTTTTCAATTTATCATATCGGTTCATCTTTAGAAAATATTATGTCCATTTATGATAGTTTTAACGATACTAAAATAGTTGCAATATTATGAGAAGACATTATGGGTGTAATAGGGTATATGCATAAATTTTTTTTATTACTCTAAACAAAGCGTATTAACATCAGAAATAGAAAAGTGAAATTATTTTAATATCTATAAAAAATACTAAGTTATAAGTATTTGAAACTGCTGATTAGACAAAGAGATCCGAAACAGCGAATGAAACGGATTTCAAAATTACTGTCGACTTGTAAATAAAATTAGTCAAAAAGTTTTTTAGAAGGCAAATCCTGCATAATAAATAACATGCACATTTGCTGGTTACCTTGGATACATAGAATGTAAATCAGGATGCACAGGAACGTGTCTCGAGCGAGGCGACATGGCAGCTGCCGCCGCGTTGATCGCCCGTATGCGCGCACGCAGCCTCTCGTACTGCTCCGGTTGGTACTGCGCCGCTATCGTCACCGTGGCACCTGAGTACTGCTTGGGTGGAAAGAGAAAAAAAACACATAAAGTAAAGCACAATTTAAAATGATAATACCATTCAAATTAATGTTTTTCTTTCTGATTACTGGTAATCAAAATGTTATGTTGTAACTAGCGACCCCGAAAAAAATATTCAAGTTCCAATAACGGGTTTTCAAAGTCTAAAAAACCGGCCAAGTACGAGTCGATCTCGTGCACAAAGGGTTCCGTACCATTATCTATACCCACAACATTAGACAAAAAAAAACACGTTTATTGTATGGGAGCCTCCTTTAAATAATAATTTTATTCTGTTTTTAGTATTTGTTGTTATAAAATACATCATCTGTGAAAATGCAACTGTCTAGCTATCACGATTCATGAGATACAGCCTGGTGATAGACAGACAGACAGACGGACAGTGTATACTTAGTAGTAGGGTCCCGTTTATACCCTTTGGGTACGGAACCCTAAAAGTTAAGAAAAGTTCTAACTGATAGATGACACAGGTAGACTAGATGTACCAAGAGATTAAATCAATGGAACATGATCGTCATCCAAATATTAAATAGATACCTTCAACGCAGCAGCGGCTTGTTCATGCGTAGCCCTTGTAAGGTCCCTTCCGTCGACACTCAGTATCCTGTCGCCTCTATGTAGCATGCCATAGGCAGCACCTCCCACGGAAACGCCCGATACGAACACTCCGCAAGCGTCCTCGTCCGTACTCCCCTCCACCTCACCCCCTAGTCCGCCGACGATGTCCATGCCAAGACGTGAACCCGAGCGGACGAGTCGAACCATGCGGACACATCTGTGTAGTGGAGAAATTATAATATACTTGATGTTTATTCGAAAAAGAGTTCTAAGGCTGGAAGGATTTTGGAGTATTTTCAATTGCTACCTAAAACTCATCTGTCGTAGGTACCTAAAGCAAAAATCATCTGCGAGATGTAACAGGTAAACAGGATTAAATAGGTATAATGACATTTATGAAAATAAAACATTGTAAAGTCTCATACAAAAATAAATAAAGGTTTTGAAGTGAATAAATGAAGCTGAAAGTACAGCATCAACATAAGTCTAGTTTCCATAAAAACTGAAATTACTTTTTAACTAAAGATTTGCAAAAGTTACGAGTTCCAAAGACGCATTCAGCGGTTTTGCAGCAATATCAAAGGAAGCGAAAGTTTCAACGTCCGAAACTTATTGTCTTTGTTCCGTAGTTGGTGGCATGATTAATATAATAATTCTTACCAGCATTTGTAAGCTCTTTATTGAATCTTATTATTTTGGTAAATTATTTGCTTGAAGCAGCTGGAATTTCGAGAAGGGTGTTTTTGATGCCGTTTAGTAAGCATCTTTTAATTAAACTAAACTCCAATTTCAAACAAACGTTAATTTCTTAAAGTGATGGGTAAACTGATGCGTAATAATATGAAAAGAGATCAAAGTAATACGGAAAACAAATTGATATAGTAAAATAACACAAGACACTACTGCTGCCAAAACAAGGCTGGCTACAAGATTTAATGTCTTTTAGTTTACAAGATTAGTGCCAAAAATCGCCTTCTTAAAGTAATGTCTGAAAAATGTTGCGATGAAAAATACACTTAGCCAAATTTGGAAGATACATTTAAAATAAGAATGAGAATGTTTTAATAAAGGAATATTATAAAATATGAGATATAAAAGAATTTGATTTAGAAATTATACAGGTAGTTAGGGATAAAGTGCGTGATAATTTGACAAAAGTATTTGAACACTTTGTAGCTGCGGTGTTACAACTAGAAGAAATTCTAAACCTGAATTAGGATAAATATATCATCTTCATAATACCAAATCTGCCTCAAAAAGATGTTTTATGATAACGGCGTATTTGGGTTGAGAAATTCATGTAATAAATCTTCCCCACAAAATGTAGGTTACCTTGAAAGTGAATGTAGTAAGGGTCAACGTTACCTCGGTATTTCACTTGGCTCCTCTTCTAATAGCTCGTGAAGCGTTGAACACGATGTGGCTTGTGTTTTAGCTGCACAAACAAAATATTGACTCATGAGAGCGTTTCGATATGTTATTTACTATTTTTTCACTCTAGTATTCGGGGTTATGATTTACGACTGCTTAACCAGACATTTTTCGACTTTTTAACACGACTCTCAACTTTAACCAGTGTTCACCAATAAACCTCTATGTTTAAATAGTCCTCTTGACTATGAACTCGAAGGTAAAATTTCAAGCATAGTTACAGAATTAGGAAAAGTGATAATACACTTGATGTCACTAAAGAATTATCATACTGACACTAATGTAAACATGTACATACTTGAATATAGTGGAGCTGTTTTAGCGACAGGTGGAACAACGCTGCCAGCTGATAGGACGATAAGCGTTACTTGATCTCCTGTGCTTCTTAACGCTGACACCGCATGAGCGTGCGTTGAACCGATCAGTGATGTTTCTATACCCTAAGAAAAGAAAACACTTTTGAACATTTCGTTTAATTTGTCATTTGCTTAGAAATATTCGCTTACTGGCGTATTGATGGGACGATGGGAGACACCCATCAAAACTCTCCCTATAAGTGATTTTTCTTGTCATTGTCTTAATACTTTTGTCCTTAGACTAATTGTTCTGGGTCGACGAACCATGTTTCGTCTTCCGTATTAATCATCATCTAAGCATTTACTTCCTTTTAAGTCATCATTATCTTTCACACAATCCATCCATCATATTTCTTTTCTATGTAAAAGTTGTTCAATACTTACATCTTTATCCCTAACAGCCAAAATTTTATCGCCTAATCTTAGTCTGCCATCATGATGGGCGGCCCCACCAACGGCAATATGGGAGACAAAGATGCCTCCACCGCCCGCTGCATCATCCGCTCCGCCTGCAATGCCAAGGCCTAGTCCGCGGACACCTCGCCACAGTGTCACCACCCTAGGTCGGCGAGCTCGACGTACTCGCTGTTTGGAAATTAAGAGGTAATTCTTTATAAAAATGGAGTGTCACTTTTGGTTAACTTAGATAATCTGCGAGGTAGTAACATAACACACTAGTGTTATAAAAACCTTTTAACACGAAAATATTAAGTATAACTTGTTGTTATTTGCGTAAACGAGCAAAATAAATTACAAAAAAAAAACAGAATTATACCTAATGGAGCAATAGATTGGGAAATTCTTTCAAAGTTGTTCAGATTATTATAAAAAGTGATGTTGTATATATGTTTGAATATTTTAGTCAAAATCTCATCTTTCTACTACCTACGGTTTGAACTAAATATTTATGTACCGCATGATGATACTGATAGTCTAGATGTTGTCTTGGCCGATGTTACTTTTTATAGTAGCACTACTTTACACTTGACTAGATTGCGTGCCTAATCTCGTTATTTTGAAAAAAAACACGCTCAAAAACATTTTAGGCTCCAGAGCTCTCAAGGACGTAATTTATTTAAGTAACTGGCACATTAATTTTAGACACCATTATAGGATGATAAGAAGACGACTGTATAAGCAAAGAAACAACAACAAAAAAATATGGCTTTTATAACATTGGTTTTGATAAAATTAAATTCAGGGCTGCTAGTAATGTTTGATTCAGCAATTTTTCAACTGGCGCAACGCCAGCTTTCCTTCGTCAGCTGTAGCATCAGGTATTATAACTGTTGTTGCAGAAACAGTGTATTTTGAATTCTCAGTATTGTTATTTCAATGAATTCGTAGTATGTCGGCTCTATAAGATTTCCTTTACTGTCTTAGAAATCGATATCTTAGTTTTTAGAATTCCTTAAAAGCCAAAACTCTAACACAGCAAGATAAGGATTTACGGATTGAATTGTAGCAGCTTTTACGTATTTATTGCGTTACATTTATTTTAAATGTTTTCAGTTTGCGTTGGTACTTATTAATAAGCATTAATAAGGTATAATATATTTCGTACTGGACTTTTCACAAACAAACTATTAATTTATTGATTCCTAAATTGTGTGTCAAATTCAGATAATAATTATATCACGATAAAATCTATTATAATGCTGTGATAAAAAAACAACATTATAAGTCCTTACAAAAGCAGAAACACACAGTTTACACTATAATAACAAACAGAAGCCAAAGCTATGTCTTGATAAAATTTCACATAGATCTCGTAAACAACTGCGCGCGCCAATCTTACAGTCACACCATTAGTGAACGACAAAAGTGCAAGTGAAGCGAAGTATAAAGCAACCAATTAAACAAAAGCATTTTAAATAGAGAGCAAGCAATGCAGGAATGCTGAACTTACTAATCTAACGACGCTCCCGGCTTTTTGAAGAGCGTCAACTGCGACTGAATGCGGCGCCCCTTCCACGGAAATGTCGTTTACCTGCACAAAATGTGAGTTTGAGGACACTTGGAATATATGTATGTCGCAGACACCGTAGTATGATTGGGGATATCGTTTTTTTTTTGCAAAAATCCTAGGATATTATTTGCAAAGTACTGTATTATTGGAAAATAAGAAAGACTCTTCTGTACTATCCTTAGAGTTTCGCAAAAAATAAATGTTTTTACCGATTAGGTATCCTGTGACAATATGCAATTCATGCTGGAAACAGTCATTAAAATGGCATTTTGATAAAAATATTGATGACTTTCCTGAAACACAATATCGTTGTTTTCGTTTGTAATTAAATAACAATTAATATAGCAAGTAATTGATTGAAATAGGGACGGACGAAACAAATTATGCCAATAAAATTTAATGTAGCAATGTTTTAATTGACAAATTATTACTTTTGTACAAATTTATTTATTGCCTTAAAATATCCTACAAATATATCACTTTAAACTTTTACAGACACTTTATTTAGTTCTTAATTTCACGAGCACTGGTCTCAAACGGTGAAGACAACTACTAAGATGACGGCATATTCTAGAATCAACCACTCGAAGACATTTGTGACGTCCACCAACCCGCACTGGGCCCGTGTGGTGGATTATGATGACCCACACACTCTCCCAAAGCCAAGTCCTTGGTTCACGCAGTGGGAATATTGTGGGCTGATTGATTATCAAGACTCGTAACAAAAAAGACTAGCTAATTCATTCTAGATTTACTACTAAACTACCTACTTATTTAAATTCCGAACACGCAAAATAGCAATGTTTTTCACGCGTTTCATGCATTAATTGCATTCATCTACCTAATTTGCATTCACATTGTGAATCCCATTAAATAAATAGCCCAGCCGGATTTATTTATGGGTGAGCTATATTAATATTTCGTCGGGGTAATCGCTAAATATAATATTGATTCAGTATGCAAAACGTGACAAAACAAACCAACTTTTGAGTGTCGTTTTTATATTTTTTTCAGTTCATTTGTCGCTTTTCAGGTGTTGAAAAATACAGTCATTCTTCACACAAAAAAAGACTCACGATCACTTAACAGATTTGATTCAGTTTTTGTATAATTAGTGTGCAAAATGTTATTAGTTCCTACCGACCTTTATACGTTAGCTTTTTGAATGCCATTGTAACACATATACGTGACAAGCAAGCGCGTAGCCAGCACGCCAAATGATACAAATATGTGACAAAATGGTATGTGAAATTGTGGCTTGGCGTGCAGGGCACACGCGTGCATTTATGCTCTAGCGTTCAAAAGGTTAATGAGTTACAACAAATCCATCCTATACCTACCTACAAATGTACAAGTAGGTACTCGTATTCATAGGGAACGAAAATGCGATGTCCATTAGGGCTTTACTCTTATCCATTAGTTACGCCATTCATTGAATGAGTCGTTAGCGTATACGCATTTATTTCCACCCAGATAAACATAGACAAATAAAGGTAACCTATATAGTATACTAGGTACTTTTAGTTTAGCCTTTGCTTTGGCTTCGCTCACGTTAAGTTCTGGAATTAAACTACGGGAACGTTTTAAATCTAACCTATGGCACACGGGGATAATAATGCTTTCCATAAGTGAAATAAATTTCGAAATCGGATTGGTAATACCGAAGATAACACCTACATGCAAACGAACAAACTTTACCTCTTTGTATTATAAGGTTAGATTGCCACAGTCTAGCTGCTTTACAGTCAGAAAACGGGAGTACACTTCAACTAACTTACCTGTGCAAGCGGGAAAACACAGAGCTTAAATAAATGTACCAAGTTTGACATATCTATGCATTTTTGCTCGACAAGCAGCGCCACTTTAAACTGAGTGGAGAAAGTGGACTGCATACTGTACTGACAAAGATACTTTTTTTTTTTTACAATGAGGAATTTTCCACTGACTTTTATCACAACGCTTCAATATTAATATGTATATTAATATTCAATATCAATAGATGGCTCTGATTAGCTTTGGGAATATTTTTTTAAGCAGCGTTCTAGTAAAATCCAATGAAAAAAGAATTTACTAAGTATTATATTATAGGTCAATGATATAATCTAATAGCAGGGCAATAAAAAAAACTCTCCTAGACACATGTCAAACCCATTGTATAGTAAAATTTCTTTATTATTCATTCTTAATAAAAAGTGAGAAATAGAAAGAACCTTTTTTCTGTCAAACATTTTTAACCTAAAAACTCTACTGTTCTTTTGCATCACTGAACTGAACTACAAGTATTTGCATGGTTTTTGCTATTGTTCTTCTTAGTGTTTTTGCGATACGTCTAAATTCCTGGTGCGTCGAGTCGATCTTAGGTTCCTCTGTACTTCAGTTAAGGCTTTGTGAACATAAAAACGATCCATTTTATTATTCCCAAGGTTGATCAGCGCCATCTAGTTCGTTCCTAAAGAGCACTGTACAATTTTCCTTCTCAAGTCCTGTCAAATCGTGACAAGTATATGACCATTGGACCACGCACTGGACTCGTTCTGTGCTCATACCGCATTCTAACAAATAAACACACGTTTCTATTATCTCCGTAATAAACTAGTTATAGTACTGTTACATAATTACAGTGTAATCTACAATAGTTTAGACACTATAATAACAATATTGAGGTAGGATCTTATCTACCAGTAGGTACCATTTATTAACTACCTCACTCACAAGGGAATTATAACTCTGCCAGAGATGGCGTTGCAAAACTGAGCTCAGTAAAACAATTAATTGTTATTTATCATAGAAGTAAATGTCGTGATGGCCCAGAGGTTAAGGCCTCGCCTCTCATGCATGAGGTTGTGGGTTCAAATCCGGGGAAGTACCAATGTGACTTTTTCAATTCATATGTACTTTCTAAGTTTATCTTGGACATCACAGATATCGGTGAAGGAAAACATCGTGAGGAAGCCTGGACAATTATAATTTATTAATATAAATCTGAAATCGCCAACCCGTCTTGAGCAAGCGTGGTGATAAATGCTCGTGCCTTTATGTATGAGAAGAGGCCTTTGGCTTTGAATAGGCTGGTATTATTATTTTATTATTATAGAAGTCATAATAATTGAGATTTATTTCAATGGATGCTTGTTAGTAAACAGTACATAGTTTTCGATACAATAATATAGTTAATAGTTAAATATACTATACTATTAATAGTTAAATATACAATACATGCAGATACTTCAATTTGATTCTCAACAAAGTTAATTTATTATAGCTTGGTACTTTCAATTATGAAGTTGTGAATTTCCTAAAATGGTTTAGCATTAAATTTCAGTACACGGGCATGACTGGATTTTTATCGGGTCATTGACATGTCTGTGCATCTGAAATAACTAACACATTCGTTGAAAACAAGAATATTTCCATACGGTACGTAGAGACATCTTAGCATTTTCTAATCTGCAAAATAGTCTTAAAACCTTGTAGGATTTATGAAAATAGTCTACATAATACTGAGTAATACTAATAAATAACAATTCCAGGTTTTACTGTAATAATTTACTACCGAAAATGTAATTTTACGGTCTACGAATTTTAGTATTCCTCAGTTTAATTAAGATTTTTAGAATCCCACAGAAAGTTCAATGTACCTTGTTTAAGGTCAAAATCGCTTTTGACCGGACTTTGTCATACTTCAATAACCAATGTTATAATTATTACATCCTTTCATAATTAGAATATCAACAACTCAGATCAGATTTACTTTGAAAGTGCTCTGAAAATTAACCTTTATGTAGTTAGGGCGACACTTAATAGTCGTATCTGAGCATTCCGAGTTCAGCGACAGTAACATAAAGTACGGCTATTCACTTTAATCTGTTGCTGTTAATCTGCCCCTTTATTGCTTCTAGTTCCATCATAATTCACTTCGAAACACCGGGACAGTTTTATCATTTATTTATGAGGACGAACAGTTTACAATCGGACAGAAAACAAGGTATGGAAAACAGGTATTTTGAGCTTCATAAAAATATGAAAATGAACCTGTCATATTAAATATTCGACCTTACGCAGAATTTTGATTAAACAAGAAAAGTTTCGGGAATGTCATTCAAAGAAGTTCTATGAGGAGTGTTTTAAATAGCTATGTGAAAAAAGTTTTCAGGCTCATGTTTTCTGGCAGGAAATTCATTTTATATATTTTTTTTCTTGCCGGAAAATGTTTACATGACATCTTATAAAATTGGATACAATGACATAATTTATTGGAGCCTTATCATTTTTCCGTTAAGGCTTTTCCGCTCTGTTCCTTTGTTCTCTGCGGAAATAAGCGCTACCGAGAATATACCCGGGATATTGATCCTGACAATTATATTATTTATTACAAGCTCGCCGTAAGAGAGGTTTAAATGAATAAGCTTCTTGCGAACCCGGCAAATGGCGCTTATTACGTACCTAGATACAATTAATAGTAAATCATTTTGTGCATTAGTTAGTAAGAAATAACACAGCAGAATCTACATATACTGTCCTAACTATGTGTGGTAAAGGAATACTGACGTGAATTTAAATTACAACACAAGCCAGAAATATAATATTATTTCTTTTATCAAGGGATAAATTCAGAACCAATCATAAAAATGCGGTACCGGTATCCTTAATTTAGCTCACAATTTCTTCCCCTAGTACCTAAAAGCCTTATTGTAATTCTGGCCGAGTTTCTCCACCAATTGTAGACCATTGTTAGTTTGAATCCAATTCTTTCAATAGCTCAGGTATTTCATTTTTATCGTGAAAAGTTTCTGGCTTTGTGCGGAGTGAATACATAGGTAATATTGTACCTATTTGCACCTATACAAAAGGCCGTCCTTCGTAGGACTTCAGTGAAGTCAATAGTAGTACTATGACCTTGAGTTGGCCTGACGTAGTGTGCAGTTTAAAAAAATAAGGGGCCAGCCTTTACTGGGACAACCAGCTGCTACTAACATGTGGTCGACCGTACCTTTCCTGTTGTCATTATGTGACAAATATTAAGTAACTCAATCAAAACATTTTTGTACGATAATTATAATTAGTAACACAATCGTTGTTCAGTGTTTATTGAAATCCTATAATTACGTTTCGCTTTAAACGCCAACCTTAAAAGATTAAAGTAACCAGAGCCTCCGCGTAGAAAATACCAATTATAAATCGTTTATACATTAAAGCCACCAAATACGTCCATTTACAAATCCAAATACAATTTGATCAAGTTTCGAACTTGTTTATTCGATATTAGTTTAGCTCTAAATCCGTGGCACGTGGATAAGATAAGTGTCTATCTATGGACTACACTAATTTGCTAAAAGTTCACACTAGGTTTACTGATCCGTTTGCCTACCTATGTTTAACATAATTATGGTCGTACGTTGCCTCTACAAATTTACGTACACCTATGTTACGAGCTGGTTTATTTTTAGCTGTGAACCACAGGGCTTTTACGAAGGTTCATGAAAAGGTTTGGGGTACATAGAGGTAAAATATTTTACGATTGAATTTTACAGGTAGACGAGTGACATTTAGGACCTTTTTCAGTGCTTAAATGGTTTCTTTTTCTTTGCCAATTGTTCGGTTTCTAGGTCATTCTAACCTACTGGTAACAAAAAGAAGTTTTCCTTTTTATCTTCAATGCACGAAATTTTTATAGGTACATAAATCCACTAACATACGAACATGTATTAAATAAAAACTCACGACTTTTTCTCAAGGGGTAGGCAAATGTACAGTACCACCTACATAACAAGAAATCTTATTTATTTTGGGTAGTAACTACACAGAATAAATAAGATTTCTTGTTAGCAGTGCTCTAAAGATGCCTTACCGTCAAAAAATGTATCATCGCACAGTTAACTGATTTATTGCCCACCACAATACTCACATGCAATAAAATATCTCCTATTTGCAATCTCCCATCTTTCTGCGCCGCTCCACCGACTGCTAGTCGCGTTATGCTGACGTCACTACCGGTTTCCCCGCCCGCTATGCTGAGGCCGAGCCCGCTCGCACCCCGTTCCAATGTCACATCAGCTGTCTCCCACACTGCTTCGCTGTCTGCATCCGAAGGAGACTGCCAACAATGACGTATTGTTAGTGGAGTGAGAAATGTGTTGGCGTGAAATAGTGCGTTTGTGAAATGGTAATGGTGGTGGATGATGCTGTTGTGACTATGCTTTCACATTGGCCAAAACATTTACATAAACGTGGTGAAATCTCATATTAACATTATTTATTATTATTTATGTATTTATTTACGACTAATAATAACATCATTACTAGTCTCGTCCGATACGATGCTATAATACATACAATATAGAAATCATACAGTAAAAACACATAAAATAGAAAAACACACAATATAAAATAAGTAAGATCACATAATTCATCACGATCGATCTATATCTAATCAAGCGACATCGTTTTTATGTGAATATACATGTTTTTATGCCAGTACACAGTATCGGGAAGTAACGTTCCATCACCCTAAGAGTTTGTAATTTTTTTTAAGACTGTTCTGCAGTCCCTATCAGGTACTCAATAAAAACATTTTAGTTACCATTGCGTCTCACAGCGATTATTGTAATGTTATTAACTTTTTGAGGATTTTTTTCTGAACAACGAGTTTTTATGAGAATTTTAATTCGAGAAACAATTTTATGGAAATACATAACATTACATAACACCTGTAATTCCTGAAGGGTTGGGCAGAGATGTACCTAATAGTAAGCCCCTATTTCACCTCTTATGTTTAAGTCCCATGTAGAAGGGGACGAGCCTATTGCTGTCAATCTGGTACAAATCCAGTCTCCGTGGCTACTACGGAGACATTCCTGATGGAAAAACCCAATAACAATTTGCCCTACCCGAGAATCGAACCCACGACTACACGCTCAGCAGTCGCTATTGCGTCTTCTACACCAAGGAGCCGTTATAGAATTAATAGACAGCAAAAAGATTTCATAAAAAAAACGGTTTAAACAATTTTAATCGGATCCCTACTAAAAATCGCTTTGGATTATCAAAATCGAAATATCAAAACCTCATCAAAACAAATAAGAAACGAATAAATAGAGGGAACACGAAACAGAGTATCAAACGCTGAGCGCTTTTACGGTGTCCCTACCCCAAACCACCAAAATATAAGAGAATTAAATAAACAACCTATCGAACAGAGTAAAGCTGTTTCGTACCTAACTAATAGTAAGTTACTTGTTTAGAAATCTGCAGGTTAGTTTAAGTTGAACCATCAACCACCACCACATTTAGAACACAAATCACCATTTTTTTGTATATGTACTTGAGTAATAGTAAATTCCTTGTAAATAATCAAATAGGCTTTTATTAATAAATATCAGCGGCTTTCCACCGGAATCATATTACCAGAATATATTAAAGTATCTTTTATGTTAATCCAAGTTACAAACTATCTTTGTCCCTTCATCCAAATCCGTTTCATCAATAGAGTAACAAACATCCATGAATCATCACAAACATTCGAATTTATGATATTAGTCAGATAATAAGAAGGATAGATAGATAAATAAACCATGCACATAAATGACATAGCAAAACACACAGAAGTACAATTAAATGATACAATTTACATGATAAAAAACAAGGTGCCAATATACAAAAAGAAGAACATATTTAGGAAATAGGTAAGTATAGTAACACCATGACATACTTCAAATAAAATAACGATTATATACGAGGTGTGGTGTGCGTCTCAAGGTTGCACCAAATGGGAGTCCAGCTCAGCATTTGTCAGGCATGCACCTGACGCTAGATACATTTGATGATAGATTGGATAGATTTTTATATGATAAAGTCGTTGTGATATAGAGTTTTTAATAGGGTTTTCATTGTGCGTCTCCTCAGAGTATTTATTAGAAATTTTTACTAACGCAAAACCAACTGGTGCAGCATTATGTACTGTGTAGATAAAATCCACAAGTGTGTACAACGTGTTTTTTTGATATCCCATAACTCTAGGGTTATATTCTGTAGGTAAAAATAATACTAAAACTCCTAGAATAGGCAAAATGCATAGTTTCGGAGATATCAGGAATCATAATTATAAAATTTATGTATTTAAGTTTCATTGATAAATACGAGTAATTCATTTTAATTCAAACCAATCATTCATATTTAAAGCTAAGAAAATGCGACGTTGTCATAATTATTATTTCACGTAAATTATTTTGTATGAAAAATGAAAAAAACAAGGATGATTGAAACATAATTCATAATGCCAGTTGATTCTTTGATATGGTCTCAATCACTCCCTGGAGTTATAGGATCTCAAAAAAACCAGGTTGTATTGTATAATATATTGTAGGTATATATGCTACTCATATTATAAATGCAAAAGTTTGTGAGTATGGATGTATGGATGGATGTTTGTTACTCTTGAACGGATTTGGATGAAATTTTAAAACACATAGGATATTACACTTTTTATCCCGGTTTTTCTCACGCGGGCGCTGGCAGAAGCTAGTTTCTAATAAAAATATTAATTATAATTCTTATAATAATATTTATTGTATTATAATCTTTACATAATTAATTAAAAACTAAGTATTAAATAAAATAAAATAAATAAACTAATATAATATCTTATAATTAACTTTATTACAATTCCACACATCTTTCTGTATTTGCGGCCTTCCCTAACCAATCCATCAAGAATGTATTCAAGTCTTCACGCCATTTTAATCGGTTTAACACAAGAGCCTCGGTTGGAATATAAACACCTCTAAGGCCTTGAATAAGGGTAGATTACGGGAAATTGCGACTTTTTCCTGTTAGATAAATTGTCAATTACGGACCGAAATCGGATGGGTTCCGATAAATGGCTAAAAGTAAAATTTCCATATTTATTTTTATATTCGCAGTGAAATCAAAAATATTTTATAACTCTACCATTTGTATGATAAATGAGAAAACCCGTTATTGGCCATTACTAATAAAACATTTTCAGTCGTAATTTAAAAATAGGTATATACAAGGTGTCGCTTTGCATCCTGATCAAATTCAAGGATTTATCTATGCTAAATGATTCTCGGCCCGAATCGATAATAAAATAGGTAGATTTTGTTTTCTTATCTACGGAAATCGGTAAGTGTAAACCACCCATATTAAAACGCAGCCCGTCTGTAACTGGCCCTATTACCGCGCCTTCACACACAAATAAACGCACACAGAGACCAGTCGCGCGATGGGTGATTCTTTTATTACTTTCGTGTTATTCTGAAATACTGTCAAATTTAAACAATTTAAAATAGCAGCTTTATTAATTATACTAGCGGACGTCACGCGGTTTCACCCGCGTAGTTCCCGTTCCCGTGGGAGTACGGGGGAAAATATAGCCTATGTTACTCAGGGTGAATGTAGTTTTCTAATGGTGCAAGAATTTTTGAAATCGGCGCAGTAGTTTTTGAGTTTATTCATTACAAACATACATACACACACACAAAAATACAAATCTTTCCTCTTTATAATATTTGTATAGTGTAGATGTAGATTTGACCGGGTATCGTAATATAAATTGATCATTTATGTCTTCAGTGACAAGCTCCTGAATTTTGACTAGGAATCAAAACTATACCTTGTATATAATAGTAGCAGTATATAGTTGAGTATTTAGATGTTTAATTAAATATCTATGTTCAATGGAAGGAAACCCTTTCCAGTAATTTCTACCGTTTTTTTTACGTCAAAAATTTCCGGTTTACGGTACGGTATGGTTTTAAAGACCCAGTTTGTAGGTAGATCGAATCGACTAACTTATGGCTATGAGACATGGGCGCTAACAGCAGCCCAGAAGAAGAAGAAGATTCAAGTATGACACGAGCAATGGAATGAAGCATGAAATCAGTAAAACATACACATTTATTATAAACAGTAACTACGATACTACAGTGACTATGAGTGCCTTGAATAGCTGAAAGAAACTACAAAGTCAATGACCCTTCAATGGGACGTCGCTTGTCCCTTCAAGTTTGTTCGAATGGCGTAAGAGCAGACGGATGTAAGCGGTCCAAGTTCAATCGAACAATCTGGCACGAGGCAGAAAGTTTTCGCACTTCAAAGGGTAATTTATGTTCAATTACACCATGACTAAAATGGCCTAATTTTAGGTAAAATTTAGGACATCTAGGTACCATTACAGAACAATATTGATTGAAAGTTTGTAACGACTTGAAACGTGCACAATTTGTCTAAAGTTTTTAAGTTACAAACTTAGAACCTGTAATATCTACCTATAATATATATGTATCTATCTATATGTAGGTACTATCTATCTATAACCTGTGTAATATCTAGATTACACACTGTATGTAATCAGTGGCGTCTTCAAACCTGAAAAAAGTATAGGTAGGTTTCTATCTTTATCTTTTATATACTCACCTACATGTTATATCTACGTACAGGCTCTCTTAAATGGCGACGCAAGATTAAAACGTGACTATAAGTGGAATTACCCAAAATGCCTATTATGAGGCAAAGCCACTTATTTATAAATGTTTTTTTTTTATGAATATAAACCAAATAAACCATTGCTAATACATTGTGTACTTACAACCATATAATTTATAAGAACTTTAATGTAGGTAACATGCATAATTATTTCAGTGTTGAAACAAGTTTAAAATATTTAGCGTTAAAGCATTTGCGGTGTGGCCCGTCGTTTTAATAATAACTTTTAAATAGTGAAATCCGTGAGTGATCGGGAAGGATTAAAACCAAAAACGAATGACTGCCACCGACAAAATTCAATATGGCTGGACGAATTTCCGTACTGAGCTAGAGCGAGTTAAAAATGACGTGAAAAGTTTCAGAGGTTTTTAAAATCATCGCACATGTATTTTTGCTGTCAAACGTACTAACTAGCATAGCATAAACTAACTGGTAAACTTTATAATTGGGTAGATGGAAAAAAAAACAATAAACTTTTTGGTTTAATATTACACAACTATATTATGAAATCACAACAATAACTTCACGACTGCAATCCCCCTATTAAGCAGAGGTGTACCTAATGGTACACCCGCATTTCACCAGTTATGGTTAAGCCCCATGTAATAGGGAGCGAGCCTATTGCCATCAATCAGACATAAACCCATACTCCGTGGCTTCTAGTGAGAAATTTCAGACGGAAAAACTCAACAACACTTTGCCCACCCATAGGGAATCGAACCCTAGACCTCGTACTGACCTCGACTGGACCAACCTCTACTGGACCAACGAGGCAGTCAGTATGAAGTCTTTTTTATCATCTAGCCATCAAAGTTAATAAGATGTAGCAACAAGAAGTGAACGAACAATAACAGGTACAAAAGCAACACTTTGGGTGCAACCGCTTTCTAAGCAAGAAAAACAATAACGGAAATGTTTACAAAGATCTGAGCGAATTGAATCACGGAGTATTGCGGGTACATTCTCAGCTTCCGAGAGTTCCGTATGTATCTATGTAGACTTGTAGAGGTTTACAAATGCTCCTTGGAGGAAACCGCTTTTACCATCTTGTGAGATTTCCTTCCTTAGCTGAAGAAAGATTATTTAGTTGCTAGTGTCAAGGTTGCGTATCTTGCTTGAGTCGAATAAAATACACGTTCATTTTTTACAACGAACTCTCAATTTCCTCGAACAAGAAATGATAATGTTAAGTCACATGTTACGTGGACACGGAAACACACTTCCAAGATACTTAAAGTGAAGTTAAAACCGGCCAAGTGCTCATGAAGGGGTAATTACGTACGATCATAGTAGAGGAGCCCCTTTTTATGTTAAAGTGGCCACATAAACACACATTCTGTGAGTATTTCAACGGTCTACCTAATATGGATCATGAGATACAGCCCGCTGACAGACGAACGGACGGACGGACAGCGGAGGCTTAGTAATAGGGTCTCGTTGGTTATCCTTCGGGTACGGAAACCCTAAAAACTATATTTAACCCAGATTTTTCTTTGACAAAGCTAAACGTCACTTCAGACCTTTACACGTGCACGTCAACTCCTCAACTAACAAAGCTTCAATTAAACTTGATACTTGCCTGCTTGCTTGCTTGATGCTGCTTACTTGCTTGAGTTAGCTAATACTTGAAGAATTTGAAGACTAATTTTCTTGTTTATTAACAGCTTAGAACTAAACTAGTGCTTTTGGTAACTTAACATAACATCACGACTGTAATTCCCGAAGGTTTACCTTAAAGTACGCCCACTTTTCGCCAGTTATGTTCAAATCCCATGTAAAAGGGGGCGAGCCTATTGCCATCAACCGGGCGCGAATCCAGACTGCTACTGAGAAATTCCTGAATGAAAAACCCAATGACACTGCTCAGCAATCGTACTTGTGACTAGATCAACGATGCATTCAGACATCGTTACTTCATCGCGATAAAAATGGCAAGAGACGGTATTTACTTAGTAAAAACGTGTTATAAGATTAAACCATTTATAAATAACTAGCGACCCGCCCCAGCTTCGCTCGGAACCAATTTAAAACAAAAAAAAGAAGTGCGCTTACTGTAAAATTACTCGTATTTTGTAAATAAAAATAAAAGCGCCTTTATTTTACGATAATTCCATATTTTTTTGGGTGGTAAAATCATCAAATAAATCCCCGCCCTGGGTGGAGCTGAAGGGACTGTCAGACTTACAACCACTAAAAACTAAAAACCACCCTGTTCTTTCGGTTGCCCTTTGCGTTCCAGGGCCCCGGTACCCTGTTTGGACAGTCCCGCGACCCCGACCCGGACCGACAGTTGCGATAACTCCTAAGATATTAATTTAAATTGAATTGTGTTTAGGGTTAATACGTTCTAAAATAGATACTAAAGATAATCTATATAGATTAACACCATACAACATAAATAAGCTTCAAAAATAAGGCATTACTTTTTACGCAAAACATAAGATGAAAATGTTACACTTGTTACACAACTGTTACACTGCGGCGCCATTTATGTTTCGCTGAGAATGATATTTTCAGTCGCGCGTATTTTTAATTCTGTGATATCTTCTAAATTATTCATTTAAATGATATACTGTAACCGTATTGATCTATATTAAATGCACAATGTATTTAAGGTACTCAATTGGATAAGGATTAATGCTGTATTGCTTAAAATCGCTTCGTAAATAAGCCATTATTTCTCGTAAAAAGTTTAGGATAAAAAATGGTTATTGTGGTTAGACTTACTTACTGTTAGCTACACTCTTTCGCTAAGGATTGGCCTACAATCGCACTAGATCGCGAAATGTGGCAGGAGGGAAGGGAGGCCTTTGCCCTGCAGTGGGACAATATAGGCTTATAATAATAATTGTGGGCTATACTGGACGGGTCACATTTCCAGGATGGGTCAGGACTGATGGGCTAGAATCGTCACACAGTGGGTGCCTGAAGACTGTCGTCGTCACCGACGCAGGCCCAAGAAAGGCTGGCGTGACGAGTTGGACTCGTTTCTGAATGATTGGCCAGAGAAGGCTAAACACCGGGTGAGTTGGAATGGGGGAGGCCTTTGCCCAGCAGTGGGACAGAATATTCTAATTAAAAAATATATATGTTTAAATCATTTTATTCATATAAAGAACAGTAGGCAAGTAAGAAACACTAAGGGATCACGATAATGTCGGCATAACCTTTATTTTCTGAGCCCGAGTGATATTGGCTAGGCCTTGCTTACGAAACAAAAAAAAAACAAGAAACACAGCATTCCCCTGATTAAAAACGTCAAGAACTAAAAGCAAAATAGAAAAGCTGAATCAAGCGAATTGTTACAAGCAATTTCATTACGCTTTCCTCTTTTTATCCGCTCACAAAAATTATCCAGCTCTTCGCGTTATTTCGTAAAAACCTTTATCACACCATCATATTTACGTAATCAAATATAATGGCCGACTATTAGTGGTTCATTTATTATTTAAAAGCATGTCCCATAGAAAACATGATTCCTTTATGGATAACAGTCTTTATCTTTGTACTTTTATCCTAACATTTTAATCCATAATTTTGACAATGAATTGTACTTATTCTGGTTTATGGATCAAATCACTACATCAAAAATATTTTGAATAAAACTCTTACCCCAAATGCTAACCTCACCGGCAAGTGTCAAGGAATTCCTTTTATGAAATATTCACTTTGGAACGCCATATTCGTTCACCAAATAGATGTACCCAATGTACCTATAAACAATGAACGAACGATAAAACAAAATGTTAGGTTGCCGTGGAACCTGTTGTGCCAAAATATTCTGTAGGCAGCGAACAAGTGATAAAAGAAGTGCTTTTGGCAAAAACCGGGGTCGCACTTTGCTAGTCGGAGGTAAAAATATTTTAACAATGAAAAATATCGCTTCCCCACTGAACTTTTGCAAAAGGAAACGGGCTATAGAAAACGGTAAAGATTTTTCGCACGGTAAAACGTAATAAGATGCAAATTGTATAGTAAAATTAAGCATTCATTTGCTGCTTTTTTTTTTCGTTTATTTTAGAAAATTCAAAAACAAGTTTTATCGTTTTCGGCTCCCTATCCAATAAAAACAATAAGCACGTCATGCCTGTTTTTTTTCCGAAGAATTTATGCAGAGTAAACTCATATTTCCCTTGTAATACCCTATAACATTTGAGTTCCATGTATTAGCATAACTCCAGGTTCGAACATTTTTTCACCACACACAAAAAAAACTATCTTTACTCTGCACAACTTTCAACAAAAGTTCAGGTGTGAGTTTGTAACACATCATTAAGTTTCTTGTTTCCGAGCCAAGAAAACTAAAGAGAATATTAAAACAAGAAACATTTTGTAGACTAGCAAATACTACGGACTGCTAGACACGATAGCAACGCTAGGAAGAATACCGTAGCGTCTTAGAAATATTTCTCAAGTAACAGGTTGGTAAATGTATAATTTGGCTACGGTACAAACTGTATATTTTTAAGTCTGTAAAATGCAATATTAACATTTCTCACAGTTCCGACTGCAAACTCGTTGGTCTAGCGGTCGCGAACGCGAATGAGGAGCATGTGGTCCTGGGTTCGTTCCCGGGTCGGGCAAAGTGTTATTGGGTTTTTCCATCAGGAATTTCTCAATAACAGCCACGGAGTCTGAATTTGTGCCCTGTTGATGGTATACCATCAACGAGCGGGGCGAGCCTATAGGCTCACCCCCTATAACATAACTGGCGAAATGTGGGTGTTCTATTTAGGTACACCTCTGCCTAACCCTTTGGGGATTACAGGCGTGATGTTATGTTATGTAACAAACAGACAGAGTCTCTTTTGCGTTTATAACATTAGTATAAATAAAAGCACTGAGTTCACTATACTGCATTGAGATCCCACTCTATTCTTATAAAATGTTCAACCACATTTAACTTCATAACCTCGGCTTTCTATTCGCCATGGGCAATATGCCGTAGTAACCGATGCAAGCCTTTATAGGCTATCTTGGATCATAGAATCGATAACAGAGGCGTTCGACGGAAAATATCAAGTACATTTATGTTTCGCAAAGCAAAACGCTGGCTAGAAGTTCTCAGAATTCTACGATCAGCCAATATTATATTATTTGTCCTTTCAACGTAAATAATGGCGGACCGAATTTCGTAAAGAAACTTTAGCTATATCTAGCTGTGTAGCTGTGTACAAAGGTAATTTGATTGATTGAACAAATATTTAATTACAACGTGGGTTTGACGAACGAACAAAGGTAGGTAAATTACAATTATGTTCATGACGGGTAACGACTTTGTTCCCCAAGGACGTGTCAAATGCGTATCAAGGGTACTGGAGCGTTCGACCGGAGATCCTGTACCCTTCTTATATGATTAAGTCGGTACAAGTCCGACCCGACGCCTTCCGGATATAAAGAGTATCCATGTGGATTTCCACATAAAAAAAGTCATAATTTAACCAGGAAAACTACGTAAAGCTGACATCAGACACTTCAAACAAGTGATTTTGTTACAATATTCTGAAATCTAAAAACAAATCTTTTATTGCCAGATATAAATCTACCAGATATCTTGTCAGCTATCTTTTTTGGACTATTTGTTTGTATTATAATATGTATTAGTTCATTTTATCTTATCTAAATATATATGTGTATTAGTACCTTATTTTTTTTTTTATGAATGTTCATATTCTCTTTTTTTTTTTTCAAGAAATTATCGTAAGTCTAGTGAAACGTGCTGAGTGCCTTAATCGTTGGACTGGTTCTATACTGAAATCATTTTTGATTAATTATATATTCAAAAGTTTAATTTCGATTGAAAGATACCGAATAAAAAATAAAAACTGACGCGTCTGCTATTTGCTTAAGTTTTCCAATAATATACGAAACGAAACATTCGCAATGTATTTATTGACTACCATTCAATTCTGAGATACAGAAAATATAGTAACACAACCACACCTGGGGCAATGCGAAAAGGCCACTAAGTCTTTTCCACGTGCGAGAAAATCCTAGAAAAGTAAGCTAGTCTCAGTATCCATTGTAACAAACAAACAAGGAGTTAATACGAATGTACCGTAAATGAAAGAGGAGCAGCAAAAAAAACAAAATCAAAAATCAAAGCATTTATTTCAAGTAGGCCAGTTACAGGCACTTTTGAATTGTCGAAACAAAGATGAAAATTAAATGTAGCTACAATCCCAGTCACAAGACATAAAAACTGTGAAAGTACTGTAGTCGCCCATTCCCTAGCGTAAATCTCTATGGAGAAGAACGGGCAAGAAAGTCCATGGACACTCTTTTAAATCAAAATATTGTTACAAAATCTTGGTTACATCATTAACGTTGAGATGCTATATTATGTGAGAACAATGTAGCAAGATGTGCACGTTAAAAGTGTCGATAGTAAAAACAAAAAAAAACCATTCAATAATAAACATTCAAATAAGCCATGGCAACTAAGAGATGACCAGTCACAACTGACAGTGCCCGTTCACGAACATGACGCATGGATCAGCACCATTCAACTCAACCATTTTGAAGGGAACTAAATGATCCGACACATGCGCCACCATCACCATCACCATCACCATCTGTCACCAGCGAGACATTAGAGTGAGCATGACATACTCTAGCAGCAAAGAGGATCTGTGTTTATTACTTGGACAAGATAGTCCTGTATTAAAATCAGCATGTCTATAATGTAGCCTTGTAGTACTAGTACGACAATTATTGTTCGTATATTAAAGCGCTGTAATGTAACAAATCCAATTCGACTTTGAGCATTACGTTACAAGTAAACGCTCGCGGTGAGAGCATTCGCCTGTCATGTAACAATCCAAGATTAGATTTTGCACAGAAATAAGTGACTGTTACAAATTGTACCGATACAGGTTGCGTACTGTAATGCTCGGTTTACCTCACTTATTGATGTTATGCTCACAACTCAACTGTTATATTACAGGCTCACGGTGAAAGAACGTCTTTAAACGTATGCGCTTAAAAGCAACAGCTTTCTAAGACAGTGGTTCTTGAATATTTTTTTTTAACATATACGATAATGCTTAGTGAACAGTTTTTTAACGTCCCCACAGCTGGGACGCCGGTCTCATATTCGCGAGGAATGGGCCCACCGGCCCAGTGCAGCAAACAAATGAGATTAAAATAAGATGACAAAAATGAAGGCTTCCAGAATTGCATTTAAATAAGTGGTTCATGATTCCGGAACTCTCATTCATGATTCAAACTCAAAACAGTTAGCGATACTTATACGCAGCCATTGTGCATGAAATGTTGAACTGCAAAGCATAACATTGCTGTTTTGCATCCATGAGAGTAAACACGATAATTAGCATATCAAAATAATATCAACGACAGACATCCTACGGATACAAACACATTGGCAGCTCTGTTATGCCGCGGTTTTGACTGCTGATTTCAACATATCGCATTTCTATATAATTATAGATATTAATGCACATAGCTAATTTAGACTGGCTGTTAATACAACTGTAAACAGTCGGCCTCATTGATATACCTAAAGCATTACTTGTCTAATAATTTTAGTTCATGGTTTTATAAAGACCTCCCACTAGGTGGGTCGATCTTCAAACTAAACAAAATAGCATCACAAAAGTCCCATTTCGTAACTATTTTGATCTTATTGAATCCCATTTGGTAAACTTTTTGTTCGGCAAGTACAGTTAGCACTCAGGAGAACTCTAAGAAAAATCACTATTACTGTTCGGTATTATTTAGTTCTTTCTAACTTATCGTAAATGCTTACCGCTATAAGAAAAAAGTTACTAAACTTATAACTAAGAAAACAAATAATTCCAATAATACTAGAACTACACTTTTAAAAAATAATAACATTGAAATAAAAAGTAACAAATTGTACAAATATAAAGGTGGTATTATAAAATAATATTATGTTAAAAAACCTTTTTCGATAACAAAATGTTGTGCACATAACATCACGCCTGTTACCTGCGAAAGGTAATGCAGAGGTGTGTCTTATAGTACACCTATATTAGGCCAGTTATTTTTAAGTCCTATAGGGTGCCTAAAGGAAAGCCTATCTCAATCAATCAGTCACGAATCCAGACTCCGTGGCGGCTTCTATAAAATTACTGATGGAAAAACCCAATAACACCTTGCCTGTCCCCGGAATCCAACCCGACCTGGGTTGGATTCCGGGGACAGGCAAGGTGTGTCCTGTTTATTTAAAAAAAAATCAATGTCTAGCACAAAAAGTAGTCAGTCTGTACACCAAAGAGACATTAAAATTTGATAATTATTCAGGCAGCCCTGTACATAACGCAATAAGCAGTCAAGGCTGATCAATTTACGATTTACTTTTAGAAAAACTTTTAGCGCTTCCACGCCATGAAGCCGGAAAGCAAAAAAGTGGAGCAAAAAGTTCCCGAGCATGTTGCTCGTCACTGTTTTTTTTTGTACCTGCATACCTGCCAATTTACCTGCAAGTAGGGTTACAGTAGGAGTCCGAATAATGTTTTTTTTTAGCTCAAAACGAAAACCAAATTCAGCCCGATTTTCATTTTCGCCCGAAAACCGAAAATATATGATATTTTAATATTTAAATCATGCATGTAACGCTTTTAACTTAAATCACATGATTTTCAGAATTTGTTTCTTATAAGGGTCGGAAAATTAAAATTGGAAAAAATGGATATTCTGGTCGAAAGAAGCTTGGTTCTACTCATAGTTTTATCACGTCGTCTCCATTTATATTCAAAACTCTGCCATAGTTTGTCTTCATGACAAAAACCGAATAAATTCAAGATTGAATCGCAAACATTGTAAACTTGCCATTTTGAGACAGTGTTTCAGTATAAAATCAAATATACGTTTGAGCTTCAAAAAAGTAAACGTTATGTAGGCAATCTTGTAGATGCGATAATCGATGCAGCTATTTCAAGCGCAAAAGGCTTTTGCTTGGAGTGTCACGGGATCCTCTCGATAATATTAACAAAGTGAGTGGAAATAGCAGGTATTTTGATCAAGATAACTAATTCTATTAGAAAATAGCGTGTGTCATAGCAGGTAGTTTATTAAATATCCTTGACATTGAAAGGGTATGACGACAGGAGTTGACAACTAACAGGTGTGAAAGATGACTACGTATATGCTGCACCGATCCCAAATCAATTTGGGTTAAGAACAATACTATGATGATAATCTTAACACGTAGATGATATTTTAGTATACACGAAGGCATGATCTAAGTTTGAAAAAAAAAACAGTTGTAAATGAGGTTCTAATCTACCTAGCGACAACCTCTACCAACATATTGGTGACATCAGATACAAACCCTAAGGAAACAAGCCAGTCCTTAACAGATACGACTTCAATAAATCAAAACAATGAGAGCTAAAATCTTAAAAAAACAATTTAAAGTACGACAGGACACAACAACAGCAATGCTGTCACAAAGTAGCCAATAAGGAAACGCTGACAAAACCATTATTACTAGTACCCGTAGCTAGAGAAAATGAAAAACGTAAAAGTAGAGGCAGTAAGTGGTGCGACAAAACAAAGCATGACATGTTTTGTCGCGAGAATAGTGTAGGTCGAACCTGGTAGCTAGACGCTTGGGGGCCACTTCCTGGACTGTGTGTTGACTGCTCTCGCCCGCACTCGTAGTTCCCGACGTTTGCTGTGGACAAAACAGATTGTTAGTATAGGTCAGGTTTGGAAAGAGTTTACTTGTTCTTTATTAATTATTTATCTAATAAATAAAATCGAAGTGTCTGTTTCTAATTTCAAAAGACAGCTTTTAACTGAATGCTTAAGAAAGTATTTATACGGTTTCCATAATAAAATATAGCATTTTTCGTAATATCTATTTGTCTGTTTGTTCTTGCTAATCCGCGGAACTGTTGGACTAGAAATAGAATTAGGGTTTCGTGCATAAAAAATAAAACCCTTGAAATGGTTAACAAAATTCAATTCAAATAGGGAAGTAATATTTTTATTATAATTACATGCGGACGAAAGTCGCGGGCGACAGCTAGTTTCGAATATATTGGGTAGGCTGTCAACAGGCAGGTGTTGTGAGATCTACGATGATATAATAAATAAATAAATATCGCTGGACATTACACACACCGCCATCTAGTGCCACACTAAGCCACGAGGCTTGTGTCGAATACTTACTTATTATAAATATAAACATCTATAACTCAGAAACAAATGGCCATGCTCATCACACAAACATTTGCCCCTACCGGGATTCGAACCCGGGACCCTAACAACGTAAGGCAGTCTTACTACCGCTGCGCCATTTGGTTCGTTTAATAACTTTGCGATGTAAAAGATTCGTATTAAGATTGCAAGTACGTTTCACTACCTGCTTTTCAGAAACATTTTGACAGTTTGACAATGTCCGTACCTAACGAAACAATTTTGAACATGACGGTTTGACAAGTGAGATCTTTCCACGTCAAAAGCTAATTTTATCAGTTTCTACGTGAAATGCCAACTGAATAATTTAATACTGAAACCGCAGCGTAACGGTAGAGGATCGTCATTGTTTTCTCCTAGTTGAGTTAACCAGACTTTTGTAATATTCACGATCTATGGGCCATTGTCTCCTACCTTTTCGTGGACAGACTTGATTATGGCACTAAATTATAACTATGAACAGTCTTTAAACTGGGTGGTTCTTGATTTATTCCAGAAATCCCCACCGACAAATCCCTACCAGTGGGGATTGGTACTTTTTTTCCAGAAATCCTCTAGTTAAATAAACTCCGCCTAGTGGGGATTATTAGAAAAATAAGTATCAATCCCCACCAGATCTTGTTGTTTTTTAAATTATTAAACAAATTAGGTCGGGCAAAGTGTTTTTGGGTTTCTTTATGTGGATTTTTTTTGACTTGTTAGGTCTTGGTAGGTTGAAACTTAAACTAACAGACGAAATATGGGTGACCTATAGATACATACATCTCTGCCTGACCTTTTGAGCCATTACAGGCATGATGTACACTGTCATAATAACACCTCCCTTTTTTCGTCAGAGTTTAAAAAGAAGAGTGAGAAGACGGCTCATACGATTCAGTTGTTACATAAAAACAGATGTTCGAAGTTCTCATCGAGCAGCATTAAAAATTAAAACTAATAGTCTTTCACGTCACATAAGCACAGCCCAGGGGCCTTGCAAACCCGACTATTGCTAAGTGTGTGGCGGACAACATAACCGCTAACATTGTAAATGCAAAACTAAGTTGTTTGATCTAGTTTCTGAACTAGGTTGTTACAATTTCAACATTTATCCCACGTGACATAGATTCTCATGCTTAAAATATAAGTCAGTAGTTCAGTTTGCCTCCGTAAAACAAATTAAGAAATTCTTGAAAGATCTACAGAGCTCTTTACAAAAATAAAGACACCAAATGTTTCGAAATGTCACAGTAGTAGGCGACAAAGTTTGACCCAGATCGGCAAAAAGCGGCGTAGATCAAACTACGATTCATAATGGTGGCAACCCGAAGTTTCCTGCAGCCGAATTTACCAGTGCTGGCATTTTCTTTGACGTTTCGAGGAAAAACGCGGCAAAATATTTGACACCTACTGTAATTCGATTCGCAAAGTGTGATGGAACGTTCTTTTGTTTTGTAATGGCGCGTAAGTTGTTGGAAGTCTTATTTTGAAGTAACGACTCTCCTACTCGCGCTGTCATCAAGTTTTTGGGGTGATCTTAGGGTTTTCTCAGGTCCTGCTGGAGTGATTGTGAAGAATACAAATTGTGTACTCGCACTCCAGCACGAAGTGGTGGAGCACGTGGTTTTAGTCGGTAGTAGTCTGACAGACCCCTCAGGACATCCACTGAAGATTTCTACACGAAAAACGAAAAAAGAAAGTTTTCCCCGGTCAGGAGTCGATGAACCGCAAAGCAATATACAAATTTCATACATACAACTTTCAACATGATTTTTATATAAATATGGTTGATAGTATGTAAAATACAATACGCTTTGAAAGTGATCGCTAATTGTTTACGCCATCTGGTCAAAACTGACAAATACAGAAGAGTCATAATGAAATATTTTAACATATAAGTATACCCGCAATCTTATATTAAAAGATATAATATTTTTAATAAAACCAGTTGGTAATCCCTGTTGTTCATATAGGAAATGTTATAGGTCTACATAACAACCAGCTCAAAGGATATAAGCATTGAACTTTTACGACTTTCTTACGGAGATGAAAACAAAATATAGCCCATAACAACAGAAAACCCCTGTTTTGGTGTTTGTCAAAACACGAATAGGTTATCGATATAAACGTGTATTTATATCATCCGTCATAAATGTTATATTATCGCTTTTCTGTAAACGCTGAAGCGGAAAATAAATATATCAAGTTATAAGATGTACCTAAAGAAAAAATTGTGGGCATAGCAACATGTTTTACAAACTTATACCCGAGGAGCTTGAGGCTAGCTTATAACAGCCACTGGGGTCGATCTTTAGGTTAAGCTCCGCTTGCCTAGGTTGGTCCAGTACATGCCGAGTTTCCTCCGTGCCTTGGAAAGCTCGTTAAACCGCATACATAGGACTAGATAGGCATGACAGTTTTATGTGACGTCATACTGTAAATTTCATCGGAGCTTCACACCATTCATAAAACGGAAAATCACACCTACCTACATAAAATATTTCATAGTGTGGCTTCACGATTGTGTCTTTTATCAAATTGTAATAAAAAAAAAAGTTTACTCGAAACAAAGCATAGGCGTTTAAAATACAGTTTTACAAATAAGTACTATATCTACAAACGTGTGGGTGTGCACTGCTCTCCTAGTTAGGTTATGAAAACCTGTGTTAAGGAGAAGCAGTCCGGTCCCCTAAGGTCTAATGATACACAAGTTACATAGTGCTTCCGATGTTACTGCTGCAATTTCGGAGTATTGAGTTTGACAAGATATTTTGCACGTTTTAAAATTAAGTATATTTTGTAAATAAGTGTGTGAGTGTGTTTGTGTGTGTGTGTGTGTTTGTGATTGTGTGTGTGTGGGGGGGGATCTATGTGTGTGTGTTTGCTTGTCCATGTTCACCACTTATGTTAAGATTCTTTCAGATTCGTCATATGACTTGTTTTGGAGGTACGATTGCACAATCTTTTTACATTTGTAATACTACCGTATTAATGTCCGTAGATGTGACACTCTTGGTTTATATTGTTATGCAGGAACTGACTAAGAAAATGAAAATATCTCTTGACCAAAATTAAACGTACTTTTGCGGTGTTGCAGGATGACTGTCTGTAGTATAAAGTGTTGCCGAACATTTATAACTTTGCAGTCTTTGTATAGTTGATCGGTTGAAAACAGAATAGGATGACAAGATGGCAATTAAGCCAATTTAACGCAACTTCAAAGCCAATCTGAGTTTGATGCTCTAGGTGCGACCAAGAATCTGCGATGAGGGTTATTGCGGTGTCATCTGCAAATGATATTACCTTGGCATTAACGATATTGAGATCACACAGGTCATTGGAAAAGATTAAAAAAGAGTGGGGCCCCAAGATGCTTTCTTGTGGTACCCCATTGTGAATAGGAAGCTCGTCGCTGTTATGGCCATCGATCCTGACTTTTTGCGAACGATTTGAGAGGTAACTTCGGAAAAGATCCAGTTGTAGCCCCCTGACGTCTATTTTCTCAAGTTTGATAAAGAGTGTGGAAACGGGAACAGTGTCGAACGCTTGTGCGAGATCTAGGAATATTGTAAGGACCTTTTTATTTTTATTGATATTATCTATGACAAAACTGGGTATGTCATGATCTGCGTCGCAAGTTGATTTATTTTGTTTTTAATTTTGTTGTTGTAAGATTATCTTACAATGCTCTAGACATCTAACCGATCTTTTGTTTATCAACCGTTCAAGGACCGCCACACAATCACACAATTGATAAGTAATTGTAACTTTAACGGTGTAAAAAAAAACTACTTCTTAGCGTGCTGATGGCAATCTAAAACGAGGCTTAAAAGGCTACGAGTATTACGTCTTCAGTAGCGTCGACCACCGTATAATTGTGTGTTTTTCTATTTTATGTGTGTTTATTGTATGTTTTCTATATTGTATGTTTTATAGCATCGTATTGAATGGATCTGTAATGATGCTATAATTGGTGGTAAATTAATAAATAGTAAATCAGTTCCTGTAACGCGCATATTAAGTGGTAAAGCTTCGTTTGTGGGAAACACAACATTTATAAGTTTTTTCACCTGCTCAGTTGGAATATATGTATTCCAACTGAGCAGGTGGAAAAACTTCTAAACAGCATATATCACAAAAGTATGTTAATTTTTAAGGTAATTCAGTAACTTTCTCCATGGGAACCTCGTCTTATCATATGTCACTTACAAAAATTCAACGCTTACTCGACCCATATGTACACACACAGACAGATGTTTAAGGGTTCCGTTGCCAAACGGTTAAATTATAGATTCATCCTGTCCGTCTGTCCGTACGTATATACAACCATTTTACTCCGAGACTGTTGGCACCATACAGTTGAAATTTGGAGAGCAGTTGTCTTCTATGAACCGCTACACAAAACTGATGTAAAATTACGTATAAAACACCCTTTTGTATGTACCTTAGAGATGTTCCTGTGTACAAAACTCTCTTTGGCCTAACGACGCTGATGACCTATATCGAGAGGTCCTGGGCATCAAGAAGCTTAGTAGGAACGACGTGAAGAAAGAGGGTTTTTGAATTTTGCTGAAATAACAACGACGAAGTTAACTCTTTATAACTTGTAACTGTATTTAAAAAAAAGTTCACCACTCGTATCATTTTACTTCTCAGCAGAAATTCATATTTGAGAAATCGAAATTGTAATTTATATTGTCGTCGTCGTCGTCGCCTGAGTTTCATTGTAAGTGGTTTCATTCTACTTATTATTAGCCGCAAAATAAAATGGATTTCGTCAAGACATTTTATTACTGGAGACGATATTTTATTTTCTACTGAAACTTTTTCACTTAGCACCTTTCAAGAGAAATGTACGTTTTTGGAAGTCTGTCGGGATATTTAGTGCTCTTTTGGGAGTTAATTGAACTTTAATAAATAAGGCTTTTCTAGCTTAAATAAAATCTAACGAGTGATTAATTTTGCTTAAGAATCAATGTTGTGTTGTGTGATATAGACACACCGAGGGTAGGCCTTTTGTGCAACATGCATGGGGTGCTTTAAAAAATCATTAACCGTAAGACCATCTTCGAATACGTCATGTTCCTAAATTACTGGATTGTTATCATCTCAGTTTTTCCCACTTAAGTTTAAGATAGTGTTAAATCTGGCTTCCCCTCTTTATTTTCATATAAACACAAGTGTTTGTATGAAAATAAAGAAAGGAAATCGTTTGATAGTTTTGTAACCAGCAACTATTTTCATGTTATTAAGTCGCAATCCCCTTGACGGGGTCTCTGCCATGAAGCTTCATTAAAATATGCTTGTTATACCGAGCAACGTCGTCCAATATAGAGAATTTTGTTGTTTTATTTATTGTTTGTAGTGAAAGTCTTATGTCAGCTTATTAGGGTACATGAAAGGTCAGTCCAAAAGAAATAGTTTATTAATGGTGATGAGGAAAATAGCGAAAGGGTACGCAAATGGTTTGTTAATTATAGGAATTTAATAAGTGAATGGACTGTATCGAGAATTAAGTTTGAGATTATTCTCAAATGATAGTCTGAGACTATGGAGCTAATGGCTAGCTGAAATGGATTTGGTATAAATATTGTATTTCAGTCAGTGACCAGCAGAAAGGGGTTGGGGCGAAAAAGAAAGGATTGCGAACACTCACGATTGACCAGCTTTCACCTTTAGGTTTAAATTTCTTGAAGTTTCTTGATGTTTCCTTGATGATGAATCTTCTCCGCGTGCACGCGGTAACAAATCACCAAAATATTGTCCTTGCGGGTTTGCTTGAGTGTCCACCACGGTAATTACGCTTCACAAATATTACACAGTTGCGAGATCACTAATTAAGAGTTAGATTGGGCCAATAACTTAATTATATCGATTTTCTTCCTTTACTGCGCGCGCGCCATGCGACCGGAACGAAAGGGGTCGGCGAAGTGACGTGTGGAGGAAAGAGTTAGGGATGGGACATGTCACTGACTAACGAATACGAAAAAAATAGTAAGGTGTATCAAACAATATCGAACATTCCCCCCGCCTTGAAGGAACCCCTTCAAAAGAAGTGGGAGAAAGAGTGTTAAACTACGAAGTAAAGCTAAAGTTAATGAGGCAAAATTAATGCAAATTATTACTACGAACTAGATAAACTTTATGCATGCTGGCTGAGTGATTATTGAGTTGGTAATGGACACAGCTTTACGATCGGTCTTTTAAGTACACCGCTCTTGGTCCTAACTTCAGCGACGCGAGTTACTCCATCCCTTCCAGGGAACAACTTAGTGACAACACCGAGAGGCCACTGAAGAGGAGGTGCATTCTCCATGTTTAGTAGCACTACTGTGCCGACCAACACTGGATTTGCTGAGGTATTCCATTTCTCGCGACATTGGAGATTATGGAGATACTCCGACTTGAAACGAGTCCAGAATGACTGGATAAGAGAATCTAGCAGCGAAAATCGAGTAAGCAAATTAGCTCGTTCATTGCTGAGGTCAGCCGCAGGTAATAAAGAAAGTGGTGCGAGTGAAAGAAAATGCGCGGGCGTAAGAGCACTAGGTTCAGAAGGGTCTGAACTTAGCTGATAGAGAGGACGACTATTAAGAATTGCCTCAATTTGAATGAGGATTGTGTTCAATTCCTCATAAGTCAGAATCTGAGTCCCGATGACTTTAAATAAATGAGATTTAACGCATTTAATATTAGACTCCCATATGCCCCCAAAGTGAGGCGCACTGGGTGGATTAAGTTTCCAAGCTATACGATTGTTTGTCAACTCTTGAGTAAAAGTTTTAAAGTATTCCTCAGAGTGTAGAAATGTATGTAGCTCGTTAAGATAAGCCTTAGATGCAACAAAGTTAGTACCGTTGTCGCTGTACATACATTGACAAGGACCACGACGAGATAAAAACCTTTTGAAAGCATCCAAAAATGATGCCGAACTAAGCGATGAAGCAAGTTCTAGATGAACTGCCTTAGTTACTAGACAAATGAAAAGGCACAGGTACGCCTTTTGGCTGCGTACACCGCGCTTACGAGAAAAAGTTACATTAAATGGCCCAGCAAAGTCTACACCAGTATGTGAGAAGGCTTTGCTTTGCTCAACGCGACATTCTGGAAGATCTGACATAACGGGAAATGTAGGTTTTGGATTGAATCGAAAGCAAATATTACAGCGATGAGTACGCATACGTACGATGCGACGAGCCGATAAAATCCAAAACCTTTGTCTAAGTATCGATAATAACAAATTGGGACCTGTGTGAAAGTGTTTAACATGGTAAGCGTCAATAATAAGTTCAACGATATGTCCATTTCGAGGCAAAAGAATTGGATGTTTTTGCGAGTAATCTAACGACGAATTAGCGAGGCGACCTCCTACACGTAATATCCCTTGATCTAAGAAGGGGGAAAGTTTGCGTAACGCATGTGAACATAATTTTGATTTTTTAATTTTTTCTATATCTTCGTAAAAATACGTGTGTTGTACAGCTTTTACGATTGTCAATTCTGCGAAGTTCAAGTCTGACGCGGTTATGCAATTATTGCGTGGGAGCTTTTTTATGAACCGAAGCATATAAACCACACATCTAAGAAGTTTATCCCAGTTAGAGAACTTTAAACTTAGCGTTATAAGGAAATGCTCAGATTTATTCTTCGAAGCGAATACGGCTGACTTCTCCTCAGGCATTGGAGTAGAAGTAGGAGAAAAATCCGAAATAGGCCAATCATCGATTGGAAGCGATGCCCACGGTGGTCCAGTTAACCAAAGTTCATGTTGAACTAATTGTGAAGGCAATAGTCCACGCGACAGACAATCCGCGGGGTTTTGAGTACCCGGGATGAAACGAAAATAGTCCGACGAGAAATAGGTTTGGCACTGAGCTATTCTGTTAGCGACGAATGTGTTAAACCGATGAGGAGAAGAATGTACCCAGCACAGAGCAACTTGTGAATCCGAAAAAGCATACACATCCTCGATAGGATGTCGTTTTGAAATAGTGTCATAAGTTACCCTTAGTAATTTAGCCATTAGAAGAATACCACAAAGTTCGAGCCGAGCAAGTGTTACAGTTTTAATAGGAGCGACTTTAGATTTCGAACATAACAGCCGAACAATGGGTTTCTGATTATTATTCAAAACGTAGGTATAGACAACGCATCCATATGCCCTTTCGGATGCATCGGAAAACGCCAAGAGATAAAGCCGAGAATGCGAATCAACGCCCAAATGGCGGGAAAACGAAAGACTAGAAATTAATGGTAGTTCCGAAATAAACTGATGCCACAAACGGAGAACAGCTTCTGGAGGTTGGTCATCCCAGTCGAGTTTGAGAAGCCAAAGTTCCTTAATAAGCAATTTCGAATATAGAATAACTGGACCAACAAGACCAAGAATGTCATACAAGCGAGCTGTGACAGACAAAATCGCTCGTTTAGTACCTTCGGGATTAGGTGGCGTGACAGTGAATTTAAACGAGTCAGAAGATGGCAACCACTGAAGGCCGAGAATTTTAAACGATGTGTCTGTGTCGAAAGAGACTGATTCCGATTGGCGGTGAGTATCAGGAATAGTACAGAGCAAGTCAAGAGAATTACTCGTCCATTTCACTAGCTCAAAACCACCACGTTTCGAAAGCTGGATTAGATCGGATGCCATTCCAACCGCTTCCTCAAGGCTAGAAGCGGAGGAAGCTAGATCGTCCATGTACATGTCGCTTTGTAACACGCTGCAAGCGAGAGGAAAACTATCACGCTCGTCATGAGCGAGTTGTCGCATAGTGCGCAATGCTAAAAACGGCGAAGAACGAAGGCCGAAGGTAACGCGATTAAATTGATAAGTCTCAATTGGAGCGTCATCCGAGAAACGATATAAGATTCTTTGATAAGAACGATGCGAAGGATGGACCTCGATGCAGAGGTACATTTGACGAACGTCAGCGAAAAAAGCGAATTCAAATACACGAACCCCTATAAGTATATGAAAGATATCATTTTGCAAGTTGCAGCCCGTATGCAAAACGTCATTAAGTGACAAACCGGAGTCTGTCTTAGCACTAGCGTCGAGTACGATACGAAGTTTAGTCGTTGATTTATCTTTACGAATAACAGGATGGTGAGGCAAATAAAATCCTGACTCGAGACAATCCTCTGGAGGGACGAGAGACAAATATTTTTTATTAAGATATTCCATGATAACGGCATTGTACTCCTCACGCAATCCAGGAGAACGCGCGAATTTACGTTCGAGAAATAAATATCTACGTTTTGCAGTTATAAAAGAATTGCCAAGCTGATCGACATTTTCCTTAAAAGGCAGATTAACAATATAACTACCATCGGCATTTCGAGTAGTAGTAGATGTATAAATATCTTCGCAAACCTGTTCGTCAGGGCTTATAAAATTTGAAGAAGGCACTTCTTCCAATTGCCAAAATCTCTGCAGCGAATCATTAATTTGTTCATGTGTAAAAGCGCAGAATGAACGAGTAGACTGAGGTGAAAATATGGTGGGTGCATTTCCCATTAAAATATATCCTAAACTAGTTTCGATTGCTGTAGGCAAATTATTACCAGGACTAATTTTATTAAATAACAAAATTTTACAATATGAATTGACACCCAACAGCATGTCAATTTGTCCGGGTGAATGATATTCATCATCGGCAAGCGGTAAATTATCTAAGTAATGAAGTGCGTTCACATCAATAAAAGCGTCTGGTAACTGTGACGTAATCCTGTCAACTACAAATGACTGCGAATTATACTTTGTCCCAGCGTCAAACCGAGATGTAAACAGAACCTTGGTCACGCCCAATATACGTTGAGATGCACCACCGATGCCTTGAACTTCAACAAACCGATTTTTATTCGAAACAAATAACGATAGACGTTTACAACACGAAGCTGTGATATAATCACTCTGCGATCCGGAATCAATTAAACATCGTACGAAATGCACACGATTATATTTATCTAAAACCTTTATTTTTGCGGTACTCAACAAAGTAGTTAACAACCTGTTATCAAAAAGGTCACGAGCAACACCACAAACAGACTTACTATTGTCATTGGGTGGCGAACTAGATTCCACTCCGCTTACGCTTAAGGTGTGGTCAACCTGATGAGAGGTAGCGGGAGCGGAAGCGACAGCGGGCAAACTTGATGCATTATTTTGCGAACCAGATGAACCAAAATGCAAGACTGAATGATGTTTCGACTTACAATGGCGACAAAAATTTTTTGATGGACACGATAAAACCTTGTGCCCGTGATTTAAACAATTAATGCACAACGAATTAGATTTCACAAAATTAAATCGTTCGTGAGGGGTCATTTTTGTAAAATCAGAACAAAAATATAGTTTATCATGTTTGTCTGACTTACACAAAATACAATTATCGGCTTTCTGAGCGACAAAGGCTTTTGTGGATTTTGGTTTTGAATTAGACAAGTTTTTAATTTGGCCATCTTGTTGAGGCTTGGAAACTAAAGGGCTAGAGCGTACTATTTTATCTTGTTCTTTAACGAATTCAACTAAATCATCATAAGAAGGTATGACTTTCTTGCGATGACTCATTTCGAATAACTTAACTGTCTCGGGATCTAACCTTTGCAATGCGAGATTTAACAAAATAAAGTCCGCAAGATCTTTCAAATCTACTTGTTTGAGCGCCCTAACGGCGGTATCAAATGTGTTTACAAATGACTCTAAACCGGTTATAGATTTAGCAGATATAGGTTTAAATTCTAATAGTTGATTTAAATATGAAGCGGCTAGAAAACGCGGATCATCATACTTATCTACGAGCGAGTTCCATAATATTTTATAATTCTCAGGTGTAGGTGGTATCCCTGCACACAAAGAAGCGGCGCTGCCGGTCAGCTTACCAACAAGAAAATGAATGCGTTCCGAGTCAGATAGTTGCGTGTTATCATGAACTACGCGCTTAAACTGATTATAAAACAGCGACCAATTACGAATATCGCCATCAAAGGAAACTAAATCGATACGAGGTAATTTCGGGAAATTATTCTTAGGCGTTTCCTTTATTTGAGATTGTTCTATTTTAAGTGAATTTACGACACGTTGAACCCGACAGTACAATTCCTCAAACGAAATCCAAGATTGGTAACTTATAGTAGCATTAGGATCCACTTTAATAGAACACGTATTGAAGGCGTCTAATACGCTTTGAAATTCATTACGTAAACTTTGAAGATTTGCGACATTATTTAAAAGTGACTCCCTACATGTTTCATCATTCATATCCTGTTTTGATAACTCGAATATATTTTGCATACGTTCGAAATGTGCATTACGTTTAGCTTGTAATAAGGCTAATCTATTTTTATTGTCGTCGTTCGACATGATTACAAAACAATATGTAAAATGCGAATGTGTAAACTAAAAGGTGACGTAGGTGTAGAAATACGTAATAATTGTGTCTTGCCAAAATCAAAATCAAATAAGTAAACAATTTACCTATTTCCAACGCGAGCGTAACGAAGGTAAACGACAACGATAAGTACCTATGCGACAACAACGAATGGGGCCTTTCACACTTAATAACTCTTTGTAGGTATGTGTGCAAAAAACACCAATAAGTAGGTACCTACCTAGTAGGCTTCTCAATACGAACAACGAGATGCTCCCGAATAGAGCTCCTGAATACAACCTTAACGACTTATAGGTATGTACGAGGACGAATATTATGTATGAGTAAGCACTAATTAATGTACCTAATCGTTTTACGAATAAACGAACGAAGTGAAAATAAACGACGTTCAAGACCCAATTATACAGTTAATTATCGAATATACGAAACGAGTGGCAAGTAGCGGCATAGGAGCCACGGCTTGTTTATATACCTACGTATATCGGCGCGCGCTTTCGACAACGAACAATGAACGAACTAAGTGGAAATATATGCGTGTAGGTAATTGACCAATACTGTGTGTACGTAAACACCGACTAAATATATATTTTTTAATTAATGTGAGTATTATTACGATATTGAATACGTAAATATGTAATAATCAGTTACGAATACGAGTATAAGCTCAGCCAGCACAACACTGAATACCTAATGCAGTAATAGAACTCAACAGAGACGTGATATTTGATTGAGTAGGTATTTGTTCGAAATACGAATTTTAGTTAGATACAAGTATGAACTAGAACTATCCGGCTCGAAGGACCAAAAATATGATGAGGAAAATAGCGAAAGGGTACGCAAATGGTTTGTTAATTATAGGAATTTAATAAGTGAATGGACTGTATCGAGAATTAAGTTTGAGATTATTCTCAAATGATAGTCTGAGACTATGGAGCTAATGGCTAGCTGAAATGGATTTGGTATAAATATTGTATTTCAGTCAGTGACCAGCAGAAAGGGGTTGGGGCGAAAAAGAAAGGATTGCGAACACTCACGATTGACCAGCTTTCACCTTTAGGTTTAAATTTCTTGAAGTTTCTTGATGTTTCCTTGATGATGAATCTTCTCCGCGTGCACGCGGTAACAAATCACCAAAATATTGTCCTTGCGGGTTTGCTTGAGTGTCCACCACGGTAATTACGCTTCACAAATATTACACAGTTGCGAGATCACTAATTAAGAGTTAGATTGGGCCAATAACTTAATTATATCGATTTTCTTCCTTTACTGCGCGCGCGCCATGCGACCGGAACGAAAGGGGTCGGCGAAGTGACGTGTGGAGGAAAGAGTTAGGGATGGGACATGTCACTGACTAACGAATACGAAAAAAATAGTAAGGTGTATCAAACAATATCGAACAAATGGTAAGAGGTTTTTGCGATTTTACATAATATTTTTCTGCCAAGGATTACTTTGTGATGGTTTTACTACAAAGCAGATTTTTTAGTTTTGTTTTGGTACATAAAAACTAATTTTGAAAGAAACTTAAAATGACGTATGTTGTTTATCTGTGTTTAGTGCTTACCTATTATAAATACATGGGCACTTATAAAACGTCGATGACCGTGCACGTTTTTATGTGCTTAGTGAAATAAAATATTTTGATTTTGTAATAGTAGCTAAATTCTGTACCAAAAGTCAATTAAAGTCTCATTCTGTATCCATCCACATCTGATTTCATTCATTTTTCATCCATGTCAACGCGTTTAATGCCTAATTTTCCCACAAATTCTCCGTATCCGTTAGTAAGAGTCTTTATACTCCACCTGCCATGGTTCCGCATTCTCCAAATAAAATTTATATCAAAAGCTCCTCTACAATAAATAGGCATTGTACAAAAGCTCGTTGTAATTATTAAACTAAACTCGAGCTTTATACTATATTAATTTATTCGATACTAGGTATTAGTGGCGGTTAATTAGGGTCGTTTGGTTGATTAATACTGATATTTAGGTTTAGTTAGCAACACGTTTGTGATTAATAAAAAGTGGTGCCTATTTTAATTTACAGAGGGTATAATTTCCAACTTAAATTGTGTTCCTTTCTTCTAGTAGTTTTGGACATTGACAAAAGCAGGACAAGTTTGGATATATTTAATTATGTAAAGCAACATTGGTGCCTTATATGTAAATTGGGGCTCAAGTCTGCTAATAAAATTGTGTCAGAATTGCCGCATAATGATATTTGTTTTATGTACAATTTTTTTAATAACTTACTTGATTATTATATAAATAACAAATACGACACAATACTATCAGACAACCGTTTTGAGTTTAGGTGACACACAATAGTTACGGCGTTGTCTCGGTACGGTTGTCATATTAAATTAATGGCCAATAACAGAAATTACCGGTCTTAGCCTTGCTTCAATTCTATGACCAGTGGTCAAATTCAGATCTTAAATTATATTCTGTACATAAGCGTTCGTGAAATCGCAATAGTGAAATGTGGTAGTGTGGTTGGGGATTCTAGAATCCCCAGAAAAGTGTAATTTATCGTCGGTTATAAAACAACTAGCTGTTCCATTCTTAATCCATGGTTAAATTTTGTGTCACGGTAAATTTACCGTGTTAATGTGTTTATAACAAAACCTTGTAATATTTTTGTTCAAATATAGAAATTTACTTGTACACAAGCAGCAAGTAACCTACTTAGTCGGATCTCGGACTCATAATACCCGATAAAAAGATACAAAACACTGTTCCAGTTTCACGATATAAGGTGAGATTTATGTCGTAATGCAAGGCTTATATACGCGGATAAGCGAGGGAAATGGAAAATAGAAGTTGAGTGAGGAAAGCACTAGGATCATTTCCTTTCCTTCACTCATTTTAATTCTTTCATGGTTGACGTCAAAATGATTGATTAATAGGCGCAGAAACTAAATTATTGTCTTTTACTTTATTATATCAAAGTATGACAACTTATATTACCCATATGATTCAATTTCGAAACTCATACATAAGCAAACCGAGTAAACATTGTATGACATTTCAAATGCGAGTATTTTGAAAAACTAGATTTATTATGAGTATTTGGTTATAAGTTTTTAATGGGTTAAATATTAGCAGAAAATAATGCACTACTACATATTATTGTTAGAGCTTTACGACTTAATGAACTTACTAATGAGTTGGCTATTTTGTGATGAGCATTTTTGTTTACGAATTACTCGTCGTGGCTACGTTGAAGCTTGCCTTCGAATATGAAGGGACAGCGCTAACTTAATTTGTTGCTTAATTAATTATTCACCTCATACCTGATACATGCATGTTCAAGCTGGTGCCAGCACTGGCATAATTGTGTAACAATTCGGCTTTAATAGGTATTCGAGCTCAATCCACACATTATTTATCATATTATTCATCTGCTACGAATTTATAATGCAGCATTGCAAATCCATATGCAGATTCGTTTCAGTTTAGAATTTTAATTGCATTTATTTGGAGCAAGTAAATTAATATTTATTTACGGTTTTCTACAAATTTATTAGATAGTTATTTTAGAATTTACGTAAATTAATCGAACCTAATCATTTTATGAAGAATTTGTGAAATACCTGATACTAAAATAAAACTGTTTGGACTATAAAATTAAAACGCCATTTTGTTATAGGTGAAATGTTTTATTCGTTGTATAAATAATATTGTTTAGACAACTATCAAATACTGTTGATTGTGCATAATTAAAGTAAACATTAAGGAAACAAAAAATAGATATTAGTTTTATTCCCTCCACCAATTGTATTTACTCACTCAGGCTCGGCTACCGCAAGAAGAGTAGCAAACACAATTTGTATGGATCTACGAGCATTTCAATTCGGACGGAACCCGAGAAAAATTCAGCTCCAAATCTGTGGACCAACGTTTTGTCACTGACAAGTACTGCTTAACCAGTGCAAGTGGGGAGGCTCAAGGAAAGTGTCCTCTTTGCTGGAGTACCAAAATATCCGGGTGCATTCAAGCGTAAATGTTGGCGCTACTATTCATAGAAAATACTGACGGATTCAATAGTTTGTAAACTTTTTTTGTTTTATCGAAACGAATGCGTATGGATAAAGTAAGTAATGAGCATATCAGAGGAAGTTCGAAAGTAACGCCTGTTACAGAAAATATGAAAGAGAGTCGTCTGTCTTGGTAAAGACAAATGTGATAAGGAGGGACGGAACACATGTGACTAAAAGAGTGATGAATATAAATGTTGATGAATGGAGAGGGAGAGGAAGACCAAAGAAAAGATGAGTGGATTGTATGAGGAATGATATGAAGGAAAAGGTAATTAGTGATAGCGTGAGGATTGACTGGGCAGAATGGAGGAAAAAAACGTTTTATGCTATGACCCAAAATAACATGAGACAAAAGGGCAGGAAAAGGATGAGACGAACACGTACGTACGTACGTATGTACGAAACAATCTTAATCTCGAAAAAGGACCCGAAATATTTTAGACTGTCTTCCTAATGTAGTGAGCAAAGACCTATTCATACAGGGTGTAAACAACCTCATCACGAAGCCGTCAACCAAGCATTTTGTACATCAAACTAAGTAACTGTACGCAAAAATTATTGCTGGGAAACAACTTGTCAAAAAGTTGGAACTTTGACCCCCAATATCTCCGTAACTAGAAGGTTCCCAGGTATGGTGTAGAACAAAAAAAATATCGAAATGACGGGGAGAACGGGGAGTTTCAGCTTCGGTAAGAGGTTTTTTACACCTTACAAAAGTCAACTTATAAAACCGGCCAATATTATTTTTATGATATTAATCAAAAAGTTGAATACATAATATTTCTATTAAAACATAACCAAAATCAAATAGCAATAGTACAATAATATAAAAATGTATCCAATTGTTTTAGAAGCCAAGTCGGTATACTTTAGTGATTGAAGTCTAGATCGTTAACAAAAAAAGTAAGCAAAGAAAACATGAAGAACAGTTTGACTTTTATTCGAATTTTCTTTGATACACTTTCATTCGAATTATATTTTGTGTTACTTTAATAAATGATTGTTTTAGTTTCAGAAATAGATTCAAGTTTCTCAATTACAGTATTATTTAAATTACAATAACATGATGGTTGTTCTGTAATTTCAGCAGTAAATCTATTTGTTATTTACTTTTTATCCACGGATATTCATCATGAAATTCTAATATATCAAATTCTCGTGTCACAGTGTTTGTAACAAAACTCCTCCGAAACGCCTTGACCGATTCTTATGAAATTTTGGGTTATATTCAGTAGGTCTGAGAATAGGATGTAAACTATTTTTCATACCCCTAAGTGATAACGGTGATCCACCCCATTTTATTTTTTTGACAATTTTTTTTTATGATTCGGCATTAAAAATACATACAACCTTAATTTTTCAAAATTCTACCACAAACCCCTATTTTTTAATAGCGATATAAATACTTACGTACTTTAATTATTTTCGACTTTAGGCGGTCGATAATTATTGATCAGTTACCACTCGATTAGTTATTCCCGCCAGGTTTATTTCTGAATCTAGGTAGGTACGGTAGGTAGGGTTGGTAGGGTAGGTAATACATATTAATAGTTAAGACAGAACAACGTCTGTCGGGTCATCAAGTTATTCATAAAAATATTGTAACAACCTTCTGAAGATATTTTTAAAGCATAATGACCATAAGGCTCATGCCCGGGCAATTTAACACAATGAGTAGGCACCAAACTGGTGCATAATAACATCTAAATCTGCTAATTGTTCATCTGTCGGTTTTTCAACTATACTTAAAAACAGGTATCTTATATCTACAGAGACAAAACTACTTACATTCTTCAGAAATCTGGATCTCGATTTTATCAAGATCTTCAACATCTTCATCATCGAAGTCGGTCTGGACGGTGACATCACGTGTGTAGTGTTCGAGCGTGATGACGTCAAACGGGGCCTGTTCCTCGGGGCTGGGCGCGCGTGGGCTCGGCGCGCTGTGCGACTCTTGCGCATCGTGGCGCGCGCGCCTGCACGCCGCGCAGCCGCAGAGCGAACCACGCACGCGGAGCAGCCACACTAGCCCGAATAGCGCCATCCACGTGGTCATACTGCGACTACTACTGCCACCATAACACGCTACCCTTCATATAAAATGTTTCTTCACCTAGGACGTCTATATTTTTTGTATTTTATTTTTGATTGTCGTTTGAGAAGTTCACGCACATAGTTTGGTTGGTCACTTCACTTGCACAGAGCTTTTGTTTTTTTTTTAGATTTTCACTACACTGCCATTGACACAGTAGCTTTGAATACGGATTATTCGTTTAATTGTTGTTCAATTGTATTATTTTATTGTTTTATGTAAAATTAGACACTGATGCTTTCTAATACCTTTGCTGAAATATCATGAATACAAGTTAAATGGCGTACTGATTGAACGAATGGACAATGAGATTTGCCTGCGGACGGGTTAATGATGATTTAAATATTATATTAGGTTACAATAATAATGATCGACAGTTCATTATTGCCGTAATATTCACCTAAAGCTCTGAATGACGAACGAAAATTCACAGAAATGTTTTCGATTTTAATGTTAATCCCACTACATACTGTGCCGAATTTTGTTCATCACAAAACAACCAATTTAATCCCAAACGAGTTGAAAGGACTTATCAGATATAGAGCATTAATTAGGGGGATTTATGGGAGAATAAATAAAAGGGCAACACACAATAGACGGCTCTCCGCTACGATATGTTAGGGCGCTCTCACTCGATGAAATGATAAATGAGAGTAATAAATTGCAGGACCCATGATATAAATGGCCCTCCTTACCAAGAAGGACTCATGAAAAATATCAATTCGTCACAACCAATCGTCGAAATTCTCTTTATAAAATAAATTAATGATGGAACACTTTACTGGGATAGAAATATTTTTTTGGCTATCCGTGTTTGGAGTTCCCAAGAGCTCGGTTACGCGCTTAGCCCTCTGAAATCAATATTGGCGACGATTTTTCTCCTTCTAACGGGAAAATATTTGATACTAGGATAATATTGGAAGTCAAAATCTGTAAGTAAATTGTATTTTATTAAAGGATTTTGTAGATATATTTTTTCCTAAACAGCGAGCGTTAGTAACGATTGTGGAGAAATATGGGATTATTCCAGTAGGCACTTGTACTTGAGTTGAACACACAAGTATTAATATAATAATATATTACCTAGCGAAGCCAAGAGGTTATGAATATTCAAGTTAGAAGAACACGTGCAAACCCATTTATATTTTCTGTTGGATGTGTATTCAATATATTTAATTCAATAATAAATAATACACAAAGCTCCTTTATCTGTTACACAATGACAAAATTCTAGTCAATTTCTAAAGGTCATCATTTCAATTTGAAATTCGCATGTTTCAAATAATACTCCGCAAGTCACATGTTTAAACAAAGGTTGACGTAAATGAGGACATTGTCTGTCCTCCAGACTACAAGAAAAGCTAAGTACGTCCTTGAAGTCCGTACTTTATCGTCTGTTTTCACTACGTGACACAGAAATGTGATGCCTGTTTCTTAATAGAAGTTAAGAGATTTTGAACTGTCGTAAAATCCAATATTATGCTTTTATTTTGGTATTACATTGGGCAAATGTGTTGTGAAGAACTCGCAGCTAAATAATAACAGCCGCTCGGATCGCACTTAAAGTAAGCCGAGCTTACCTAGGTTGATCAATGGATGGGTGACTACCCGTTACATACCGTTGGTCCCAGCTGTCATATGTAGATCTTTGACAGTCATACAGGTAGTCTGCACTAATTATTACCCAGTACTAAGTGGGTTGTGGAGGTCAGATAGGTAGTTACTCCATGTAAAATACTGGTACTCAGCTGCATACGGTTAGACTGGAAGCCGACCCCAACAGAGTTGGGAAACAGAATATTTTTACCAACGCCGGCTACCGTTTAATAAAAAGATTGTTGCGTCTGATGTATTGTAACACTATTTACCTACTTAAGTTTTTCCAGCTAACCCAGTTTTTTTTCTCATTTTTTGCCAATACAGCAAAAAGCTAAAGGCTTTTGATGAGATTCTCTAGCTTTTGTTTTGTTAGGGACCAAAATATTTATTAGACACTTTTGCTCAATCATCATTTGCCTAAGCTTATAACAACTCCTCTGTAGTTGGCTGAATACCAGTATTTTACATGGAGTGACTGCCTATCTGACTTCCATAACCCTGTAGCTGGGTAATACGAAACCCCAAGGTAAGACTGTTTGTCAGATTTTCGTGCCACCGACTACCTGTAACAACTATCAAATAAATACAAATTTACAGCCAAGACCCCACGGCTTATTGCTTTCTGTATTCATAGATACCGACTCAAAAACATTTGTTTTACAGTTAATAGGAAAACAATATACAAATTCATTGGATCTGCCATTTAATTTATAATATAGTCCAATCTACATTGTGCCCTTTATTTTTACTGTCTATAATTATTATAGGGTAGGTATGTCAAATGGCCATTAGCTCACTTTTGTTAATTGGCTGTGCCTATTAGTCAATTTGATATAGCATGACTGTTCCCGTCAGTTCAATAGTTACCGGAAGATGCGCAGACATTCAGTGTTATTCTGCAAAAAAGAGCCATCACAGCCATATACAATCTTCGAAGGCGCATTTCTCAAAGGGAACTGTTTAAGGAAATTAACATCATGACTGTACATTGTCAATACATCTACGATAACATAAAGTACGTAAGAAAAAATCAACATCTTTTTGGTAAAAGAGGTGACAGACACAATTACAGTACTAGAAATATGAACCAATTAATTCAGCCAGGCTTCAGACTCGCTAAAGTAGACTCATCTTTCATGGGGTACTGTTTGAGATGCTATAATAAATTCCACAAAGCATTATTGAACCGAATGGGACAAAATTTAAAACATGCATAAAACGCACACTATGTAAGCAAGCATATTACAAATTGGACGATTATATCGCTGATAAAAATGCTTGGCTCAATGCCGGTCCTGCTCCACAAGGACAGGGGCGTAAAATGGATAGCACTAATTGTATTGTTGGAGCTGCTGAAGTTTGTACAACTATCTGTGTATTGTATAAATTCAATATCTTTAGTATATATAACCGCATATCGCATATTGTGTGAGTGTTATGTACTAGAATGCTATCAGTCGCTGGAAACCTACGTTTTTCTTGACTTGAATGTGCCCTGGCGGTTAAGAGAATATGTCATGCTCACTCAAATGTCTCACTAATGGTGGCGCGTGTGTCAGATCATTTATTTCCCTTCAAAATGTTGAGTTGAATGGTGCTGATACATGCGTCATGTTCGTGAACGAGCGCTGTCAGTTGGGACTAGTCTGCTCTTGGTTGCCACAGCTTATTTGAATTATTAACTTTATTTTTGAATTGTTTTTTTTTTGTTTTATTATGGACACTTTAAACGTGCACATCTTGCTACATTGTTCTCACACAATGTACCAACTCAACATGAATGATGTAACCAAGGTTTTGTATAAATATTCTGATTTAAAAGAGTGTCCATGGAGTTTCTTGCCCGTTCTTCTCCATAGAAATCTACGCTAGGGAACGGGCAACTACAGTAATTTCTCAGTTTTTTTGTCTGGTTACTGGGATTGTAGCTACATTTAATTTCGAATTTGTTTCGACAATTCAAAAGTGCCTCTAACTGGCTACTTGAAATAAATGCTTTGATTTGATTTGATTAATTTGATGCCCTACAGCTGCAGGTTCTGTTTGAGTACTGTAACTAATTATTGGATTCATGCTTTGATTAACAAGGAAATCTAATGACGTATTGTCCGACACAGAACTAAATAGGTCTCAACGGTTCACTCTCAGGCTTATCGACATTACTCAAAAGTTACCAACTCAAATCATCAATGTAGATGGCATGATACAGCACTAGTATATATTTTAATGGGGGTCCATACTCAATTTGACTTACTAGCCTAGTGAACCCTAGGGTGTAGCCTAGGGTGATTTTTTTAAGTGGGCGTAAATGGCGAAATCCGGAACTATATGGAACAACCAAAAATTTTCGAAGGAGTCTTGGACCGATTTTGATGAAAACTATAACTGGCCAGGAATTGAACAAGTTGAATTCGGAAAAGAAAAACTGTATTTTTACATCATCCGATAATTGAGTAGTGTCGTGGACGACAGCATTTACATGAGTAAATAGTTAGTATGAACTAACAGCAATACTCAACTTTAATGTGAAAATTTTAGTTCTCTTAATAAAAAGAAAAATCGTAACCTGTAGTTACCAGCAATTAGAGACACAATTAAAAAAACAAAGTTCTGTTCCCTTTCGGGAACGGCTGGGGACATACTGGATAAAAGGCGTAACTACGTAATTAAATGTAATAAAAGTAGAGCATTCATTAAAAAGTTAAAACAGCCTTTTTACATCTGACGCTGCGCGTTTGAAATATTATGCGTAATTTAAATTTCCCACCTAATATTGTGTCATTGTAACTTTGTTTCATTTCGGTCGCACGGGAAAGCCGGAAAAGTATGAATTCGGCTTGGTATAAAAGATAAATTCTCATGTAACTCCGCCTGAAATAAAGCTTGCTTTTTATAAGCCCCTTTATTCGTACACGTTCACATTCGTTTGTTTTGTTAATAACTATGAAGTATACGGTTTACGATGTTACACTATCTCTTCAGAAGATAATGGAAAGAAAATGTTTGTTTAGGCGTAGCAGTAATGTTAATACTTAATCATACTAGTTCACGTTCACCGCTAAAGAAGAGTTTCTCCTTGTATATTTATTTGTGTACATAAACTAACGCGTTTTTCCCAAGAGGGTAGACAGAAAATACAGAACACCACCTGCTACCATCCCCTTAAAATCCTTTTCTTTCGTCTACGTTTATAATATATATCTGGTCATAGGCACATGCTACTAGTCTACGAATGATAAAAAATGTAACTAGAATATAAATATTATTTTAGTACAGTCAGTACAGTTTTTTTTAAGTTCTAGGGCTGATGACGTCATCACTGGAATAAGATTCCTTTGTACATTCAACGAGTTTTCCGGAAGTCTTCTCTAATTGTAACAAAAATCTTGTCCAGGATATTTACTGAGGCAAATATAGTAGAGAATGGCTATAAGAGTTAAGGAAGACCAAAACAACGATGGATGGACTGTGTGAAGGGTGATTTAGCTAGAAAGGAAGTGACTGCTGAGATACTGAGTAATAGAGAAGTAGAAGAAGAAAACATGCTGCACCGACTCTAAATAAATTAGTATAAGGGCGGTAGAATGAGAAGGGGTCGGGTTCGAAAGAGATACCGTGACCCCGGAACACAAAGGGCGATGAAGGAATATGGATGGGTTTTAGTGAGTAGAAGTCTGACACTCATGGATACTAAAAGGGGATAGGCACCTTAGACGCGATAGATAATCTTGTAAATGACATTATTAGTAAATTAAATAATAAAATGAAGGTAGCTGGCTTATTTATTGATTTAAGTTCAGCGTTTGATACAATAGATCACGCGCTACTTCTGGCTAAACTAGAGCATTATGGCATTAGAGGAAAAGCGTTACAACTTTTGACATCTTATTTAAAAAACCGTAGAATGTACGTAGAAATAAAAGACATTAACTCAAACAATTGTGACGTAAAGTGTGTGAATGAAGTAATATATAAGACAAAAATGACCAACATAAGCCGCGGTGTGCCTCAAGGCTCAATCTTAGGACCAATATTATATTTAATTTTTACGAATGATTTACTAAATTTTATGAATAATACCCAACCCGACGCAGGACTTATAATGTTTGCAGATGATACGAACGCCATAATCGGGTCGTCAAATTTAAATAAGTTGACAGAAAATGTAAATAAGTGTTTAAAGTATCTTTCTGTTTGGTTTACAGCAAATAATTTAATAATAAACCCAAATAAAACCAATGTTATGTTGTTTAAAACAACGTCACGTAACAAAGATAGCATAGATCTCAAGCTAAAAAAGGAAAACATTGAACTGGTGAACGAAGTTAAATTTTTAGGAGTTATTATAGACTCCCTATTAAATTGGAAAAAAGAGCTCACCGCCATTGATTCCTCAATATCTTCAGCTTGTTACGCGCTAAGAAGCCTCAGGGACGATATTGATTTAAAGCAGCTAAAATCTGTATATTATGCATTAGTAGAATCCAGGTTACGATACAGCATAATGTTTTGGGGGAGCAGTTACGGGTATAATTGCCAAAGAGCATTCATACTACAGAAACGTGCGTTAAGAACGATTGTAAGAATCCCACAACAAGAGTCATGTAAAGAATATTTTAAAAAATTAGGTATTTTGACAGTACCAAGTTTATATGTTTTAGTAATACTCAGCCACTTTGCGAAATACATACACGAGCACGAATCACAAGAAGAACGTGAACTTAGAGAGAAAACTAGAAGAAACGTTATAAAAAATAAAATTGCACCGAAACTTAACATTACTAAACATTGCTCTAAATACCAAGCAGTAGAATTATTTAATAAGTTGCCTACTGACTTAAGATCATTGATTTACAAAGGTTTTCTATTCAAAGCCAAACTTAAAGCGTTCCTGTTGAATAAATGTTTATATTCTATAACTGAATTGGTGACAAATGATGGTGAATAGTTTATAGTATATTTAGTAATTTACCTTTTGACATTAAATATTTATTCAAGACAATATTCGATTTTTTGCATTTTAGAGAATAGATTTATAAGTAGGTATTTGACATAATAATATTTACAATAATTTATATAATTACTATTTACAATATTTATCATATGTTATTATAGATTTTAAATTGAGTGAATTTTACTGTTTTTATATTCATAATTTGCTGTTTTAGCTATAAAATATTAATTAATGTACAAACTACTTCAACAAACTAATTCAAACACAATGCGAATTGTTATATGAATAAATAACTACCCGATACTACTCCTTCCTGCTCCGCCCAGAGCGGGAGGAGTCATTTGATGATTTCCCTTATGAAAAAAAAAGAAAAAAAAGGGCAGTATAATGATGAGGATACAGTTAGGCACAAAGCACTTTCTATATGGCAGCAGTATTTCTATATTCATTGAAACTTTTAAATAAATATCCTTTGCGAAAAACGAATGGTTCTGTATTTGTTTACAAAAGAAAAGATTTAATAGGTTATGCTTTCAAATGACGTGTCTCAGTGACTCTAATGCTCTAATGTCAGTTTTTTAATGCCTAATTCACATGAAGCTAAAGCGTATTTCACGATATTTTTTCTTGAGATGACGTCATTGAAGGTTAATTAAAGGTGTTGTTAACCTTTGATAAACCTTCAATGACGTCATCTCAACCACAACCATTCAAAAATGGAATAGATAGAAAGGCAGTATTTTTTCAACTAGAAAGAAATGATTAGGGACCATATTCCTCGAAATGGTTTTGCAATTAACACAATTAATGAAAAATGGGTATTCTCCATTCCAGACCGAATGACATGAATATCGAAATATTTAATGAAAACAGTTTCAGTGGAAAAGAGGTCAAAGCTCAATTTAGTTTGTATTTTTATCTCGGCTAGTTTTCATTTCTTTCATTTAGAAGGCTGGATGGCCAATAGTTTGAATTCTAAATTGTGTTAGAAAACCTCACTGAATAAATATGAATGAAACATCAATCAAAGCAAAAATATGGTTTTGATGAGGTACGAGATTATTTAAACTAAAAGTCAAACTCAAATATTAATTGCTACTCGTATTTATAAGGTTTCACGCCTATAATCCTCAAAGAGTTAGGCAAAGATTTACCTTATAGTACATCCACATTTTGCCAGTTACGTTTAAGGTACGTATTTGGAGGCTACCCTATTGCCATCAACTGGCAAAAAATCCTGATGGAAAAACCCAATATTACTTTGCCCGACCTGGGAATTAAAATCAGGTCCTCAAGCTAAGCATTCGCGCTTGCGCCTACCAAGACCAACGAGGCAGTACCAATGATGTGGCTTTTACACGTTAAATCATGCTACCGCCGACTTAAAGAATGAAAAAGATTCTAAGAGAACTCCAAACTGAATGGTCTGTACGTGCTTTGAGTAAACGTGGTAATCAGCGCTTTTGTTACTTCTTTGTGTAAAAGGGGAACTTCTTTTGCAATAGAACTATTAGAAGCAGGTATATTAACTAAGTTGCTTTTTCAGGCAGTATCAGGGTTCATTTTGTTCGGCTAATTTGTAATGCTATGTCGATAGAGGGCGCCTTCCGATTTAAACGAACAGATTTGAGGTACATAATGTACGTGACTATCGTGTATTTGGTGATTGATCGCTTTGGTAAGGACATAGAGTCAAACTGCATTATTGGCTCATATATTTTTATGACCTAGGTTGATGAAATAAGAAAACAGTCTTTTTCCCATACTTAAGTACTAACGCTGTAACATAGCAAAACCATTTTTTTCAGTTTCGTTCCGGTTCTTCTCCGTAGGAAACGACAAACCCGAATCGTGCATCTTTTCTCGATGTTTTGTTATTAGTGCCCATGTGTGTGTCCCTATGTGACATAAAATATTTTGATTTTGATTGAGTTTGTTAAAGTACATCACATCAAGTAAAAACAAACTGTCGAATTTATTCAAATGCTTTTAAACCATAAAAAATTGGTGGTTAAGTTCAAAACCGAATGAGAAAGAGCAGTTTATACCTAAACTTTTAGGAACTTATTCAGCCTTAGGTTATGTATGTTTCTAAAGTTACTACGACAAAATATGGTACAGTTTTATTAGATTTTCAGCAATCCTTTCTTGTTTCGCACTAGAAAAAAGGTTTCTCCATAATTTGTAAAGTGATCGAGGTATAGAGAAAGTTCTTATTGCAATCTTATTGACCTGACATGACATTTTAATTAAAACCTGCAGCACCTCAGCATGGTTTTTTTTTTAAACGTTGCCCCACACTAGCAATTTCTCCTGTATCGTGGGTGCGTTTACAAACATTTAAACTCACAAACACAAACAGCCAGACCCGGAACAACTACCTGCAGGCCATACAAATATTTGTTCCGTGCGGGAATCGAACCCGCGACACGCAGCGCAGCAGTCAATTGCTCAACCACTGCGCCAACCGTGCAAATTAAACTCTGCCACCTAGAGAAACGGAAAGAATCCGTTTCTGTAATTGCATTATTGAGATAGACTCAAACAGAAAAGATTATTATCCGGCTTTTTATGACGTTAAACCCGATTGTCATTAGACACCATAAAGTTATTTTGGGTTAGTTTGGCCTACAAGGTTTGGATACAAGGTGCATAGGAACGGCCGATATGGCGTTCAGGCAGAAGACGTATTTCGGATAACGATGATAATAGCAAAAGTGTGAAATAAAAATAACAGTTTACGCCAATACATGAATCACCCAATCAATACGCTCAACTCAATTTTACTAGTCTGTACTTAAATATCATACGGCTATGGGTCAACAAACATTAATACAACGAATAGGCAATAATATTCTAACGGCGTCGGCGCAGAATGGCCATCAAAAGGTCACCAGCTCAAATGCTATCCCATTAAACTATTGTTGAGAAGTCACTTATAACTCGACAGTATATAAAGCTCAGTTTGAGGGTTAAAAGGATGATTACGATGCGAGGCACACTATATTATATAACGTGCTGGTATAATGAAATACAGCGGCCTCCGAAAGTTTGTTAATTTTTTCGCTTCAAATGTAGTGTCGCATTATCGTTTAAAATGCTAGCTTTCAGGCTAGATTACAGGCGTGATGTAATTGTTCTCTATTCAGAAACTTCTTATCATGTCGATGATAAAAAGTGAGCCGTCGCGGGACGCCTGGCAGATGTGAAACATCAACATTATTTTGTACAAGTAATAATTATGCTTAAAAAAGTCAATATAAAAACAAACACATAAAATAAAATAAAAACTAAATGAGTCAATTCACAAAAAGTCACGAGATTGTAACTCAGTGCTCTGTGCCCCGAGACCAGCTGACTTGTTGAAAACCCTGTCGAATATGTAGATCTTATGCTGCTTGCGCCTATAGATGTGTCATATCAAAAGTTTGAATAAGATTTACCCAAAATACAGCTTCGCGGACTCCGCCATCAAGTGTGCATGTGGAATATGTGCATATGGTGCAAATTTTTGTGTGATGAGCATGGACATTTGTTTCCGAGTCATGGATATTTATATGTACAATAAGTATGTATTTACAAACAAAAAGTATCTATGTAGTATATCAACCATCTGGTGTCCACGACACAAGCCTCGTTGCTTAGTGTGGCACTAGATGGCGCTGTGTGTAATGTCCAGCGATATTTATTTTATTTTATTTATTATGTGTCAGGGCTTGCGGCGCTCCATGGAAGACAGACGATGGCTCATTTTAAATTCAGAAACTAAGAAGATATGTTTGTAATTAAACAATAAAGAACAGAACGGAATACTCCGTTAGTTGTCAGTTATAATAATCCGTAGAGGTGACAATCTCGCTAAAATACTAAAAGGAGAGGAAGAACTTTTGCTATAGACCCAAAGTTTAAGTCAGACAGACGGACAAGGTGTTGACAATGCTATTGTGTAACTACATTGTGTGCTTGCTTTACAGCTTGAACGGAAGCCGCTTCCGTTGCAAGCTATAAAGCCCGCGAAGAGATATGAACATTTCTATGACATTTCGGTAAATCGTAATTATTGTTAATACTACATTTTTTGTTTAGGAGGAGCTCGTGGCTAAATAATAACAGCCGCTCGGTTCGATCGTTAGGTTAAGCCGTGCTTGTCTAGGTTGGTCGGTGGATGGCTGACCAACCCATTACATACCGAGTTTCCTCCAGATAGGTAGTCAGAGGCCAAAAAGCCTGACAACCAATTTTACCAAGGGGTATCGTATTACCCAGTACTAACTGGGTTGTGGAGGTCAGATAGGCAGTCGCTCCATGTAAAATATTGGTATTCAGCTGCATCCGGTAAAACTGGAAGCCGACCCCAACATAGTTGGGAAAAGGCTAGGCAGATGATGACCACAATTTTTGTTTAGTACTTAGAAGTCTGTAAAATACTCTAATAATTTATTGCTTACTTCTTCGTTATCATGAAAACTTCAAATCCCTAACATACGGTCCGCTTAGGGGTGAATTTTTCATAAATCATTAAACATCTCATTCTAGCCAGTGCTTGTGGATTTAGGCCACTTATTTTGAATGTGTTTTACTTTCAGAACTTGGATCTGTACCTGGGGACAATAGGCTCACCCCCTAATACATCAGTTAAGCATAACCGATAGGGTGGTAACTGGTGCGAAATGTAGGTGTAGTTACTGAGATACACCTCTGCCTAGCCCTTCGGGGAGAACAGGCATTTAAATAGTATCACTAATATGTATGTTTCAGAATTAAGGCCAGGAATCAGTTGAACGAGCAACATGTAAGGTGCCCAAAGAAAATCATTAAAAATCTCTTCTTAATATACAAATTATTTTGTGTAAGACGACCCATTATAAACTCTGCAGTCAGAGAACAGTAGCAAAATAATCCTTTATGCTCAGAGAGTATCTCACCCAGAGTGGATTTATGCTGAATTAGAAGGTAAATATTAAATTAACGTGCCACGCCTTTTCGTGTTACACGTAGGTACATACCGATGAAAAATTCACTCAGTTCAGCCTTTGAAAAACAATTTTAACCAGGAGAGTCGTCGAGTCTATTGTATTATATTATCGTCGCTCTGTTTACAGGATTTAAGTCTTTGTGGTCGGGAGGAGGATCTATTTATTTGTTCTGCTCTGCTATCGTTGTGTTTGCATCATTCCATATTATTTATGTTTCAGCATTAATAATACGTTTTAAATGTAGTAAACATTCGATTTAATTTGTTTTGAAGTGCTGTTCTTGTAATAACGAATCTATGGTGTGTTCTGTTTTACCTAATTATGCTAGGGTACACAAACATACAATACACTCACCCCTTTTTCTCAGAGGATTGGCAGAAACTATACGCTATGATCCATATGAACTCCTTTTGCATTATTCACGTTTATACATCGGCATAAACAAGTGACATGCGTCGGTATATTAAAGTCAAAATATTTCAGTTTCTAACGTTTTTTTAACTTATCTTCTGTTATGAAATCCAATGTTATAAATATAGTACATAGTATTTAAGTGAATCTAAAACACCAATAATGATAAATGGAAAACATCTTGGTAACATAATATACTTTAAGTATAGTAACTTTAAGTCTTAGGTTGCCAAAATGCAGATTGGTAATCACCGATTACATTGTAACCTGTGTTAAAATCACTAGGAAATTATTCGTCCCAAATTCTGTCTGCGGTTAATGATTTGATCAATACTGAGGTCCGCAGCCGTCGTAAGATAAATTGATTCCGAAGGGCTATTTGTTATTTTGCTAAACCAAAATAGACACAAGGCGGAAACGAATTATGTTTACCAAACCGATCATCTTGCCCTCGAAGTTTCTTTTCCTTACCGGCATTATCGGCCTCCAACAACGTCTCGATTTCAGCCTTATCAAATTATTTAAGGTTTTCCGCGTCCACAATTTTGTTCCATTCAAATTTTTTAAAGCCCATATTTTATGAATTTACCGCATTAAAAAACCTTGGAATCAACTTGACCACATGCAAGCCAATTAATTTACTGAATGCACCAAAGTTGCAAAAAGTGAAAAAAAAAAATATGAAAGCCCCGCACAAGTTTTGGCAAAGAGCCGAGAAAATGTTGGTAAGTAGAATAAGTGAACGTTATTTCAGTACAATTTAGAACGTTACTCAAATACGGGTATTGCAAAGTTTTGGAGTCGGCTGTTTGTGTAAAGTTTGCTAATCGGTACGTCAAAACTCATAACTGTATTTCGCTTTGGGAGCTCGCTTACCCAAAACGTTGAATTGTGCGTGTCATATAGATAACGTGATTTGTCTGCGCTCTTTTTTATTTCAAATTTACATAATGAAAATTTGATGTCTGAACCCTCGTAACCATGAATTAAAGTTATATGTGCCGCCCATATTTCAAAAAGGTAAACAAAAAAAAAATAACAACCACCCTCGCACCAAAGCACCTAATATTTTAAGCATTAAAATGCTATTTTCATATTATACCTGCGTTATTTTGCCCAAATCCCTTCCGCGACCCTTTCAAAGGGCTTATAATATTGAATGTAACTGTGAAGGCATTTGCCATAACAATTTCGAAAGCATTTTAATGAACGGGAGATAACTTATTCTGTTCTGGAAATACAATTGTGTTTCCAGACAATTCTGCTAAAATGTTTTGAGCAACTGGCATGCTTGATATTTCCTCAGGGAGAAAAAACATTTTGTCGGATTTTCTGTCGCCTAGAAAAGTGGTCTTGAATAAAAGGATGTCAGAATAGGTTATTTGTCGGGATTCGACATCGGAATGACAATAGATAGATTAAGGCGATGATAAAGTAGTGAGCGAAGAGAATGACAAGTAGGGGATCATCGCTGTGCAAACGACTTGCGATGCGATGGATGGACCTTATCGTTACGTAAAAATGGAAAAGAGCCTTTGCTTTACATTACTATGGATTTAACGGTAATACCGCAATTTGCTGACGACATAATCTATTCAAAAATATGATTTGCTTAAGTCGAATGCACTCTGATTTTTGCATGTTGTCAAGCAATTTTTACCCTTAATTTTTCTTTTCACAATTTAATATATAAATTGGATCTTTGATCAACATCACAATTCCTCACAAAATGTTTTAGTATTTTTTTTAAGTAGACTTTATTAATTATTTTAAAATCACTGTCAAGTTTTATTGTTATTTTCACATTCACTTTTTAAATTTGAATTATCACAAACAGTTCTAGTCTGACTTGGATCGCGTTCGCGTAATATGTAACGTTGGTTAGCCCAGGGACGGGACGTGTTCCCGCCCCGGTGTCTGTCTGGCACTGAACGTTCTGATACGGTAGCGAGGTTTACGCATGCGAATAATAACCCTGACGAGCGAGCTTCGTGGAGTGTCTGATAATGAAACCCAACTGTTAAACGATTTAAGAGATGCAAACTTGCCTCGTTAGGCAGACACCTGCTATTTAGTTGACTAGTTTACCTATACTGACGTCGGCGCAAAAGCTCTTTCTTTGCAGGAAAAATCTTGAAGGATTAAACATTTTTATGAACGTTTTATATTTGCGGCTTTTCCTCTGATGGACGTTGAAGGTTTATCTACAAAATTTATCCCGTTACCAAGCTTTTAAAAGGTGTAAATTGAGAGGGTAAAAAAAGTGCATTCAACATTTTTTTTATGTTAAAGACAGTTCCTAGAAAGTTAAAAGCGCAAGTATCTTGATAATGGGACACATAAATTATTCAAAAACTACTTTGTTGGTTTTAATATTTTTGCTATCGTTAAAACTGATGGGAAGAGCTGACCGCCGCATCACCGCCTTTGGATTTTGAAATACAAGCATTTTAATATTAGATTACCAAGACATGTAACGGCTATAATTAATTACTCTATTGTGTACTGCTATGCTATGCTTAGCATTTTGGTAATTCATTTAGTAAATTTCAGGGTTCGTTTAGTTTTGTTGTATGAAGTGCATAGCATAAAAAGTTATTAGCAGGTTACAAAATTGCAATATTTACTCGACCCAAATGTAGGCCAGCTGATATTTTTTTCGCAATTATGATGTTGGTCTCGTGGACAAAATTTTAAAGCTTGATGGTCTATACCACACACTTTTTCTATATGACCACACCTTTTTGAAACACGCTGCAAAAGACAGAGGTGATAAAAGACGCTAGTAGTAGGTGTATGGTACGATTGCACCAACCTTCCGCTAGTTTTCAGTTTTCATTGTGATTAAGGGCGAGAAAAGTGTAGTTGGGTTTATCCATCAGGAATTCTCAGAAGCAGACATGAAGTCTGGATTTATGCCTGACCCACCTTCACCCGCGTAGTTCCCGTTTCCATGGGCGTACGGGGATAAAATATAGCTTATGTTACTCGCTGATAATGTAGCTATCCATCAATTTTTCAAATCGGTCCAGTAGTTGTTAGTTTATTCGTGACATACAAAAATACAAATCTTTCCTCTTTATAATATTAGTATAGAAGTATAGAAAGGCTTACATTGGACTGCAAACATAACTTAGGTACAATTAGGTACAACTCTAACCAACCCTCTGGGGATTACAGGTGTGGCATTAAACAACGCCACAACATCAACTTTAAGTCATTCGTGGTACGAGTTCCAACCCACCATCTGCAGACCTGCATGAAGGAGGACTTTTGGCCGAAGGGTGGCGTATATCGACGTTTCCGAGGGCGGTTACGCGACACCACGCAGCGAAACACGACGCCGACAACGTTACGTGTATAGTTTTAGTCTCGTATAGTTAAAAATATGTATTAGTATATTATTATTGTTAATTATTATTTTGTGTATTTTACCTATGGGCCTTAGTTAGCCTGATAATAAAATGATTATTATTATTATTATTATTATATTATGTATGTTAGGGCGAGCATTGGTTACATAATACTGTGAAATGAAAAATCACTTAGAAAATAAAAATAAAGAATACAAAATCTAATACAATAAAATGTAATGTCCGTTCAGAACTAACAGACAGATATTCTAGCAGAAATAAAATAAAATACAAACCGTAAAATTTTTCATAAAATTTCAGTAGCATCAGAATATTTTTATCAAAGCTTTTGAATATCAATATTGTTGGTCGTAAGCTTCAATAAATCTTGGCTGAGTTTTCGTTGACACAGAGCTGTGTTGTCCTGGCAAGTTTATTTCCGGGAAAAGAGTGATGTGTTGGTCCCGATACAAATCTGCAACTGTATGGAATATTGCTATATATTTTCTATTGTGTGTGTTCGGTATTCCAATCTCAGTTTCAGCTGTGTTACAAAAAATGTTTGTGACCCCGATATTAGAGTGTTATATTGAACAATTGAAAAAGAATGTAAACATGCAAGTAGGTAAATAGATAATTATAAAAATCTTAAGAAAGATTTATTAACAAAATTCTTCAAAGGAAACAAGTTGAATAATTCCTTTGACCGACAAGTACAAAACCAAAGGATATGATTCAACGAACGCTATGCAAATTAATTCATTCGCTTTACTAAAAGCGGGGGAGATTTCATTTCCCTAAGGAGTTAAGGCTCAAAATATCCAATCTCCCAATAAAATTGAAAAGCTTACCAGCTCAGGCTTGTAACTTATAGCCCGATTACCATAACTTAGTTTTGCAACCGATGCAAATCGTTGAAAATTCTCGGCCCATCTGCATGTCTACCATCGGACTAAAGTGCAAGATTGGAATTTGAAATGTTCTCATCTTGGAAAATATTTGTGAGAATTTATTTCCCTTTCAATTTGAATCTTACTTTACAATTTCATATCTTTGATTTTATTCGACGGACATTTCTTTGATTTTGATTAAGGTTATATTTATTGAAGACGGACTTGGTTTTGAACGGATAGCAGCTAAAGACTGTAATGTTAAATGCATTCGGTATCAAAAGATTAATTACCTGTGAATCCAGGTACACGTTGACCAGCAGACTGGCTGATTAATCCGACTCGTTTATTTGAACTTCCGACCGACAAAACACGATACCGTAGCGGTTATATTCAAGTTCCAGCGGTTTTTTCAATGCATAAGTTTTCGAAGGAGACCGTTGTAAAAAACTTTCCTTTTAAAATTTTCAAAAAGTTATTCTGCTAACCCTCCAGAGATGCGCCGAACTATTTGCAGTGAGCAAGACGTCTAGATGCAAGTCACCGAAAATTCGCCATAAATAGTTTTAGATGACTTCCAAGATGTTTGAAGTAGTTGAAGCTCTTATGAGACTTCTCTGATCATGAAAGGCTTTTATTCGAGTAGAAACGTCGTCTAGCTTTGGATTTTTTCGACGAATAATCTTTTATTTGGCTTGGCACCTCGAACGGTCTTACAATTGAACATTCATCTAGGTGTACAATCTCGTCGGGAAGTCGGGAATTTTTTTAGGGTCAGATAATCTATTATTGTCAAACAATTTGTAAGGGTTGTGAGTGCTACTTATAATAAATATGTCTAAATTTAAAGAGTTATATTTAGGCTGTTTTAGTGCTTCGAAATTATAAAATTACTACTTACTTATGGCATTGGCATGTGATAAACCGAAGATGAATGATTGATGTTTGATTTTCTTTTTTGATAAATTTATTTGGGCAATTACCAAAGCAGTACCTAGTAGAATTTAGTATGGAAATTGACGTTATTTAGAATTAATAGCCTAATCTAGAATCAAATAAAAATACGTTTTCAAATTCTACAATTAATGAAATTGCTTGATATATTACGTCAGGCACCATTTATTATTACATTACATAGTTGGCATGTTTTTAGGTATATTTACGAGAAACATGCCTGTCTAGGCACATGTATCTGTATTTCTTTTACTTATATTTTTGGCACGTGCCAAAATCGTGAGCCAACCTTTTTTGTTATCCTTTTTATAGCATTGTGTCTAATTCCGTTCTTTGTTTCTTAATTTGCTAATTACACAAAAAGAAGGGAACAGCTTTTATTCGGACAATACAATCTACTTTTTTAAATCCATTACGTTTTCTAACAAGCATCTAACTTGACTCCTACTAAAATATTTATAAAGTTTTTGTTTGCGCGTCCTCTCGCCAGGACAGGCAACGACAGTTTAGGTACTGTAAAATGGAAAATGGAGCGTGGTTGCCAAGCACAAGGGCCTGGGTTCGATTTCCAGGTTGGGCAGATTGTTATTGGGTATTTTCATCATTTCTCAGTAGCAGCCCAGAAGCTAGATTTGTGCCCGGATGAAGGCAAACAGGACTTTTTTTTAAGGACAAGCCCACCACACTATTCCTAAGCCACTGCAACTTCTGAAAGCCAGAATCAACAGTGGCGACCACCAGAAGACCGCCGAGAAAATGAAGCTCGACGAAAGTCTTAAACAAACAATTTAACTGTCTTGAATCCCGCAATGAAAAACTGAAACTGGACTGAAATTGTGGTGTGGGTACTCATCTGCCTATCCTCTGTCTAGATCACTAGTCTGTCAAAAATTGACCACAGAATCGCAGATACAACAATGATAAGTCAATCCTGAATGTCCCTACTAAAGACACAGGTGACACTACCTTCTATGTTATTTTTATCGTTCCCAAACCGCCATAGAGATGGTACTTTACAGCTGCTATCTCCTGCATTATTTTGCCCATGGCTCTGCCCACCTGAAATTATGTTGTAACTTAACCCACGGGAACCATAAGTTTCGCCCAGATAAAACAGACGGCTTTTCCATGGTATCAAAATTGAATCTTCTAGCGCTAGAGTCCCATGTTTAAAGGAGATTATTTGGGAAATATTATCAAAAGCTGTTTATCGGATAATGTAAACGGTAAAATACCAAATGAAATGCGGACAGATAATCAACAAAACATTTCAGACGACCCGAATGGCGCAGCGGTAGTGAGGGTTGCCTTACGTTCTTGGGGTCCCGGGTTCGATTCCTGGTAGGAGTAAATGTTTGTGTGATAAGCACGGACATTTGTTTCCGAGTCATGGATGTTTATATATATATTATGTATGTATTTACAAACAAAAAGTATCTATGTAGTATATTAGCTATCTGGTGTCTACGACACAAGCCTCGTTGCTTAAAGTGGCACTAGATGGCGCTGTGTGTAATGTCCAGCGATATATTTAGATTTATTTATTATGAGAAGATAAGTATTGTCAGAGACTAGCTATAAATGATTTGTTATGCATAATTTATATACTTTGAGGTTTTATTTCTATATTTTATTTACATTTAGTTATTTCTTATCATGATACATATACGTTGTTGCTGACTTAATATGTTTTAAAATTGTTTATACTAGGAAAAGTAACCACGACCTATTTTTCAGTGCTCCCGGAAAATATACATCTCTATCATCAAAGCAAAATATTCTAGACTAGCCCCAGAGGGTAGGTAATAGAAAGAAAAACAGCAGCGTCCGACAGTTTTTATGTTTTGGGAACCTCAAGAAATTGTAAGTATTTTGGTGAACAGTTTCATTTAGAATTTTCAGCAAAATATATTTTGAACAAATCTTGTAGCTATTATTGCACGCATAAATCATATTTATTTCTGTAAATTGGTTTTACAAAACACTTTTACATATCACATCATATTATGTTTTAAAACTAGATAAGGCCGATGTTTCGTACCTCACTACTCTGAGAAGAAACAGCTGAAACAAACTTAGAGGTCACTGTCTCTTTCAAAGTTCAGACATTGGTCAAACCAAGTGAGGATCATGCCGATTAGTGTCTGAGATGGTCTTTTGAAGAAAGAACCTGTCCACTCAGTGCAAGCATTTGTCAGTTATCGTAGTTCGACTTATCATGTCAAGGAGCTCAACGACACGACGAACAATACTGAATAAAGGACATTTGGGTAGGCCATTAGTGAAGCATGGAATTGACGTAACTAATGTAAACCAGTCATGTATAAGAATGATGCAAAAGAAGAATTGTTAAAATGGTGTTGATTAAAAAAGTTTTACAGAAGCATGTTACTAATTCAGCAGAGTTTGAATAGGATTTGTAAAGTTAGTTACCCGAGTTTCGATTAAAACCGCGTATGTGCATTCAACAATAGTAGTATTGAACATAGTATTTCAAGTTGTATTGTGGTATTCATCTGTGTAACAAATAATTTAGTTAGGAAGCCAACCCACCATTTATTAATTCTGTGTTAATTAATACGGTGGATTGGTATAAACCTATCCATTGTAATTGTTCAGCTAAACGACAAAAGTCAGGAATTGTGATGAACACGCTTAATGACTATTTGAAAGCAAACAGGTCTACCACCAACTAATAAAGCAGCAGTTAATTTAGTTGTAACTGACTTTATGAAGTTGAGTTTTAAGGAATTAATGGTTGTAAGGAAAAACCTTAAAATTATGATTGATCAGGAACACTATGCTGAACAGAAGATAGCGAAGAGATTCAATAATTAGAAGAAACGTACAGGTGGCAAGTGGCGGTGATGGTGGCAGGTGGTGGTGGAATTTTTGAAATACTCCTAATCATCGTTCATACATATATATTGTACATGTGTTTAAAAATACTGCACTGCATAGTCAGAAGCTAAAAAGTCTGACAGCCAGTCTTACTAGTCATGGGGTTTTGTGTTTCAGTTTGTACGGAACCGCACATTATTTTTCAAACTCACGCGCCGTGCATTGTGCACTCAGCATTTCGTATGTATCACTAAGCTAATTTGTGTAAGTACATTAAATCAATAAATCAGTGTTCAACGGACATTCGCGGTGGTCGGTTTTATTTCATCATCATCCCCATAGAATCGCCCCGGTATCATCACTAAGTGCAGGGATCCCCTACACAGTTACTGTGTGGAAGTCACATAAGTAGTCGCTTCATATAACATAAAATATTTAGCCGCATTCGCTTAGATAGCGCTTCCCATGGCAGATGTGAGTTATGCAACATAAAAATGAAGTTATCTTAATGTAAAATAAACCATTTAGTTTTCACACAAATTGACCCTCGTAAACGTTTTATCCCAAGACAATCCATCCATTTCTCTCGCTATCTTAGTTCATAGATCTTAGCACAGCAGTCGGATGTAAGCTGGGCAATATAAATTATAGAGCAACGTGATCGACTGTCCTACCAAGATGTTTATTGCTCCGAGGATGGATAATAAATAGCTTACTGGATATTGTGTTATTGATCACGGTCCTGTAACTTTACCCAGAGCCACATTCTGTAATAATGAATTTGGTTTGCGTTTTCGGTTTTCGTCACACTTTATAGTACGTCTGTACGTCACACGTCACTCCCACACACCACACCATTGTAATATTGTGATTCCATTGTTATATTGACGAGCAGTTGACCATATAAAATATCAGTTGTATGGCAGTTAATTTAAATGTAACCTATCCGATCAATATCGTATTTCTTATTTTATTTGATAAATAAAACAAAATACTATTCAAAATCTTTGATGATTCAAATATTGTTGCGTTTCTGTTTCGCTTTGTCACGTCTGACACACACAAAGACGCAGTGATTTGAAATGATTGTCTTGGATACGTTATTATTATTGTGTGTTTTCACTCGAATAAAAATAAAGCTTTGAGCGACATGGATACGGTAACGGCATACCAACTATTTAAATATTTGAAGCAAGCTTTATTTATTTATGTGGAGTATAATGCGCTTAGACTTGAGACAGTATTCTGGACCGGAGGTGGCTTGATGTAGTTGAAGTCAACTCGTCGTGTGCGCACAATGTTAGCATAGTTCTTTGCTGACAGCTTCGGTGTTCGCGTTCTATTTGGGCTATCGTAATCCACTTTGAATAAGCCGTATTGTATCCTGGAAATAAAAAAATAATATTTTAATAGTGAATAATTAAAGGATTTTCCTCAAATAATTCATTTACGGGAGCATTATGAGACTTTAAGGAATTGTATGTGAGCCTAATTAGGTGATAATAATGTATCGGTTGGTAATTTTCATGGATGGAGAAGCGATGGCCGATCGACAAGGGAAAATGGAAGAAGTAAACGTGTTTCACATACAACAACAACAACAACAACAGCCCATAACGTCCACTGCTGGACATAAGCCTCTCCCATGATGGGAGGAATTTGCCGTAATCTCCACGCTTGGCAGGCGGATTGGAGATCGCAGTGATGAAAGACTAACAGAAAACGCTGCTGCCCATTCTCTGGTCTACGGAGGCGCAAGGTGTTCTGCCTCAGAGATTAGTCGCCTTATACGACACCCGTGAGTGTAATGGGTTGGTTCTATTCTAAGAGTCAGCCGTCAGCAGTTCTATTCTAAGAGTCGGCTTACACGGTGTTTCACATACTTCAAGTAAAACGGTAAAAAAGATGAAACGTTTATGAAGTTCCTTCTATAGCACGCGTCAGCTTTTCTTGTCGTGGCATCTGGGCCTTGTTATTGCACCGATAAATTGGAATATGAAAAACTTACGTATAGCCCGCTGTCCATTCAAAGTCATCCATAAGACTCCAGCAGAAATATCCTGCGACATTAACTCCATCTTCACGTATAGCTAGCAGTAGCTGGTTGAGATATTTATTATAATAAGAAATTCTCCCGTAGTCTTCAATATTTTTTCCGTCATCAATGTATCCATTTTCAGTTATAATTATTGGAATTTTCTCCAATAATGTATACGTATTTCGAAGCCAGTTGAGAAGTTTTCGGAATCCTTGTGGGTAAGCCTGCGATAGTTAAAATAAAACATTTTTAGATTTAATATTAAAAACTTGGTGTCGAAAGGGGTTGAATTAGAACTAAATTTATGCCCTTGAATTTGGAGACATTTTAGCGGTTTTAGTAAGAGAACAAGGACCAGGTGGACCAGACCAAGCGGCCTACCATGACGTCTTAAAGCAGGATCGTTTTAATCTTGTTCCAGTGTGGGTAAGACTAGGAGCTATAGAAGACGTCTAGCGGCATCTCTTTCCCACACTGGAACAAGATTAAAACGATCCTGCTTTAAGACGTCATGGTAGGCCACCAGTAAAACCACCATTAAATAATGAATAAATAATAATCATTTCTGGTTTCCTTGAAAATGCAACTACAATACTGCAATGCCGCCACAATCTACAAAATAAGTGTTATATTTGCAGTTGGCAGAAGTTATATTTGCCCATTATAACGGGTAAGGCTGCATGTCGATATGATATAATCTCGATTTATGAACTGGTGTTTTGGAAAAAGTTGCAGGTCTAATAAAATCAGGTATAATATACCAACTCTTAACTAAGGTGTTAGGCCTCTCTTAACTAAGGTTTAGGATTTTAGAGTTTTCACATTCAGTGGTCCTAAATATTGACAACGAATCTTACCACTGGGTATTGAATTACCTAGTACTAACTAGATTGTTCGAAGACATGTGACATCTACCAACCCGCACTGGGCCCACGTGGTGGATTATAGCCCATTCCCTCTCATAGAGTGGAGGCCTGTGTCCCAGCAGTGGGAAAATTAATAGGCTGATGATGATGATGATGATGAACTGGATTGTTGAGGTCAGTAGGTCAGGAGGAATCTATATGATTAGTAAAGTATGGTTTTATTTACCGTTTGCTCAGCCATATACTCCGTCTTGACGCCAGTGTCATGGAACAAAGAAGGCACCTTCCAGTCAGGTTCCATTGATGATGGAGTCACTACCAGTGTAAAGTAATGGTTGAGACCAAAGAAGTCTGCGCTTCCTTGAATTGATTTTACCTGGAATAACAATGAAATACGAACATATTCCTTTGTAGTAAAATACTTAAATGTATAAGGATCTTTTGGCACCTGACCAGAATAAGAACCAACAGCGCCATCTGGTTTTTTTTAATATTTTGCACTAACTGTGCCCCTCTGCCAACGTCTTTTGAGCGCCAAAAGAACATTGCATCTATACTCATTAGTTCCGCGCTTTTATCACTGTTCCAATTGATGTTATTCTCAATTCAACTCAACAATTTCAACTTCAACAACAACTCAACTTCAACGTCAACTTTTTATGAAATAGGTTGACTTTAGAAGCAAGATAATTAAAAAAGAAAACATGAAAATTTTTGAAGCAGATAATGAAAGACACAAGATACAAGTTATACAAACCTCTTCAGGAGTGAAATGTGGGAGACGTGACCGCGAGTATCCTTGTTGACGACTCATACTGTCAACCCGTTCACGAACAAAACTAGGATAGTCACCGACGTCCGAGTATATTGGATGAGCTAACAATCCCACCTAGAAAAGGTAAAAATACATGTCCAGAAACAATACGTTCGAATAAGCTGTTGCTTAATGTTATTTGAGTGTTTACTGTGACATATACGGGTCACTTGCAGTCCCTTCACAGTTATTTTACCTGTGACAGCTTCAATTCATCAGCAACCTGGTAATTACGATAAAATAATTCAGTTATTTGACAGACTTGTCAGTGACAACAACCTTACAGGATCCCAATTGTTGCGATTATAAAGTTCACTTTGACAGCGATGCAAGGGTGCAGGTAAAATAATTGTTTAAGAGCTGTACCGAATGTGAGAGTTTATTATCTATTAAACAAGCTATTTGGTATGCAGGTACGTTGCAACTAAATATTTCTTAACAATTTTGTGAGTGTGCTAGGTAGTATAATAATGCCTATTGTCATTGTAGAAATTTATCATTTTAGTAAAGCTAACTAATTGTCAAGGTACTAACATGCATTTGGAGATATTGCTCTGCCGCTTTGACATCCTCAGGTTTATTGGAGTCTTTTGGTTTAGCCCAAGAGGCGTCTAGCACGATAGATACTTTTCCTGAAAAACAGTCGCAATTTAAGCGGTGCTTAATGTCAGCATGTTTTAAAGAAGGATAATTATGATATAATCACACTTTACCTTGCTGATGTGGTTTAAATTCCTTTTCATACAAGCGATAAGCTCGAGCATGGGCTAGCAAGCTATTGTGGAAACATAAATACACTCCGATTCCGTGCGAATTCAAAGCTGGTGCCATTTGATCCAGCCCATAACTCTGAGGAAATTAAAATATTATATAGGTACCTAAACTGTTTCTTAATCATTATCATCATTATTAATGTTCCCACTGCTGGGTCGCAGGCCTCCTCTCTCAATGAGTTCTTAATAATCCCATCTAATAATTGAAATTCTGTGTGACCTTATGTGACGTGGCAAAACATATTGCATCCTACACTAAAGGCCGACACAATCACCAGGGCATAACGTCATACCGTTTGGTCCCTTCCCATCGTCGCGTCTTGCTAAGGGTTCTAAAACAGCTGGTACCCCGGCAAGCGCACGACGGCTGATGTCATTTAAATTTAAAAATTCGTCATGTTCTATCAAGTTATTAAAACCGTGCGAAGCAGGGGTGGACCGCAGGTTATACAAAAAAAAAAAAAATACAAAATCAGCTGAAACAGGAAGACCGCTCAATTTACTTACACTCATACAATTCCAATGAACTTCGTTTATAGTCAGCCACATTTTCACTAAATGACCGAACAACCTGAACACTACCCGCGCATAGTCTTCGAAAAAGTCGACGACTTTTGGGTTGTTCCAGCCGCCGAGGTCCATCAGTGGTGTGGGCATGTCCCAGTGGAACAACGTGACTAAAGGCGTGATGTTGGCTTTACGAAGTTCTTCAAAAATGTTACGGTAGTACTTTACACCTTCTTCGTTTATATTGTTGTCAGTACCATTTGGAAGTATCCTAGAAATAAAATTTTAAAGTAATTATTTTGTTTTTGGGCTAAAATAACTATTTTATATGTATATTTCGTTATTTTGTGTGCAATAAAGATTAAGAATAAGAAACAAAACTGCCTCGTTATTCACATGCAAGCCATGAGCGGTTACAGACTTGCGTATTATAATTATGTAGCTTACGCGCGTACTGCTACAAAGATCTGAATCCAGCACGAGCACGTTACCAGCGTGTACCACCATGACAGTTACATCAAATATAAAGCTAATGGTGACAATAAAATAATTATACACAGTGTTGAGACAACCTAAAGATTGAATAAAAAAAAATACCTAGGCCATGAAATAGACATTCTATAGCCACTGACGCCTAAACTTTTAATCAATTCAATGTCTTCCCTCCAGAGGTGGTAAGAATCATCGGCAATATCTCCGTTCTTGTGGTCAGTGGTAAAATTAGGGTGTTCGTGGAGGTATGTGTCCCATACACTTTCGCCCTTGCCTATGGAATAAAAGATTATATAGGGTGTAAACGGAACCTTCACGAAGCCGACAACCAAGCATTCTGTACATCTAAGCGTCAGTTCACACCGAGATGCGACGCGACGGGGCGCGGCGCGACTGTACTGGAAGAGGCCGGTGATTTCGCGCTGCACCGCACGCCGCCGCGAGACGCATGCAATGAAATGTGTATGTTTTCGTGTAGATATTTTAAGTCGCTCTATTAAAATATACGCGCAGCGTCGCGTCTTGGTGTGAATTGACCCTTACTAAGTAACTAAAAAAAAATATATTGCTGGGAAACAACTTTTTTTTGGGGTGAAAAAACACGTTTAACGGTAAAACTCAATGTTACTCACCCAAAACATTGTGCTTGTGGACGTATTTAATAGTAAACGGGTTATGGTGATATTAAAAATAAAACTAGTATTTAAAAAAAAACTGGTGAAGAAGTTGGAACTTTGACCTCCAATATCTCCGAAACTAGGCAGTTGGTTCCCAGGTATGGTCAAGAACAAAAAAATGATAGCTATGACGGGAAGAACAAGGTGCCTTTCGGCTTCGTTAAGGGTCTATTTACATAAGATAAAATGCGTGATTTGTTGTTATTTTATCCCTTTATTAAAAGGGTTAAAAGTACCTTAACAACCGAGTAAAAATAGTTGAAAATTCAAATAATCCTACCTCCGTCGTTCCATCCTCCTTCAATTTGAAATGCGGCCGTAGACACTCCAAATATGAAATCATCCGGGAAGGAGTAATTGCTCACCCCGGAGTCCACCGCTGATGGGCCTGCTCTCGATAATTGCAGCAAGCTGTATATAATTAAAAAAAAATATCGTTAAGAAAAATGCAACGTCATGGTCATCATATTCCTGCCCTTTGTTCCGTTTTACTTGGGGTCGGCGTAACATATGGCATTGTGCTATCCTCCAGTGTCAACCGTCCGATTATTATTCACTCCCTTTTCTTATAATTATCATTCCTTACTCAGTGTCACTGCATAAGAACAATGTGCGTAACATAATTTATCTTTGTACGTAATTTGACGTTACTTAATTTAATTTGCATAGAATCCGTATGGCGATGATTGAATTATACCGTTTTGTTTTGTTGCACAGAACACTAAAAATCTAAAGTTGCTGCCAGTTAAGATGACAATAGCGGTCATTGACCCACCTACATTTATTAAAGTTCTAACTTTGAAATCCAAAAATAAGCCTGTCAAGTCTTGAATCGTCATCTCTCGTCATCTTCAACATTTTTTTCACTTCTCATGCTCTTAAAATACGCCAATATAGCCCTATAAAGCGGGCCTAAAGTGGCCCTTTTAGACCCTAGGGGGGGTAAAGTAAATCTCGTACTCGTGACTTGTTGAGTCACGAGTATCTCGACGTGCTCTCCCTCGGCTGCCGCGACCTGATGTTACGTGATGCGCACATTTAGCTTCAAGTAAAAAAATCTGACGTGATTTTGATTTTATTAAGTAATATTTAATGAATGTTTTTGTACTAAATTGACTATTTTTCTCACACTCAAAGTGAAAAGTACAGTGTAACACACGGCGCTAAAATCCTATTATAACTCGGTTCCTATTTACTACCTCGCTAAAGCTGGGTAGTAAAACTACCTCGTATATAATGGGTCATTTTAGCCCCGTGTATTACAATGTACTATTCTAATAAAAAACAATACATGGTTCATTTGTTTTGGTTCGAACGAAGAGATTTATGGGAAAGGGCAATGACCGCTATTGTCATCTTCTTCTTCCATTTTTCAACCCTCAGCCGCCCAATGCTGTGTAGGTCTCTTCCAAATCTCTCTATTATTGGCATCTTAACTGGCACCAACTATAGTGACAATCAACAACCAGTCTATTAAATAATATACTAGCATTAAAACAACTTTTGTCAGTGTCAAGAAGAAAAAAGTGTTAAGGTATCAAAGCCGCCCAATAATGGACATAGATGTGTTCCTTAACTCCAGTGGATGGGTTATTCGTCCATCTTGACCTTCCAATGCTGCGTCTAACGCTACGTGGTTGCTACTCCAGAACCTTTAAAACTATCTGAGTATCTATTATCTGTTATCTGAGTCGTAACTTGTCCAAATTGTAAAGGAAAGTAAAAAAATTGTTTGGTACATGGAAGAAATATCGCTTTGGTAATTAATAGTCGCTTTGGTCTTACCTTAGAGTCACCAATAGTGCCCTGTTTAGGACGAGTCCTCTCGAGCGCCACATGTTACTAACTGTAACAAGGGCTGAGTGATTTTACCTATTTAATGCTTAAAACGAAATAAATCATATCCATTACGGAATCACATAAGTTACCTACAATGCATAGGTATATATTGATTAATATAATGAGTCAACGACAACACTAAAGTTTGAGTAACGACACGAGTATGTCCTTATTCACTAACAGTACGTAATACCTTAAATAATAATGGCCCACATGACCGTTTTCGGTCATGGGGACCAATCGCTGCTGAGATTAACCCTCGGTGTGGGAGATACTAGTAAACTGCACAAGTGCGTGCGCAGACACGGGTGCGCTATCTTCCCTCACTCTCACAGTCCGATGGGACGGCAATCCGACAGGACTGGAGAGATCAGGTGTGGGACCAATGGCTTAACGTGCTTTCTGACATCGTACGGGGGTGTTATACCACCAACTTCTCAATTCCGGGTTGCATCACTTGCAACCATGAGATAAACTCGGCTAGTTAACGAGCACAGTGGTACTTATGTATCTAAAGTATGGTTTTCCTCAATATCCATGGCAACAAAACATGTCATGGTTTGCAGTAGCATTGTGAATAATCGTCCTCTGTTTGTCTATATAATGAATAATGATAAACTGCTTACTAATTGCACTGTGTGCAATTATTTATGATTTTTGTTTTTTTTTACAACCTGCTTGCATTTTCAGTCTGCGGAGAACAATAGCATTTCTTCAGGTCTCCTACTTTGGTGGATGGATTACTTTAAAAAGTTTTTTGTTCTTCCTAAATCATATTAATAAAAATATTAGTACTAAGATCGGTTTCCCTCGAAGGGAAAAAGGCTGAACCCGCCATCCAAACAACCCTGTAAGGCTGGTCAACAGACTGGTCACCTTCCCACCAACTAAGAGGAAACTAATCCCACCAGAAAAGCAAGGGGATTAAAGGAGGGGATACAAGGTTATGTTAAAATACTGAGTTCGCAGTAATGACTGGAGACCGGATTATATGCAAATGAATATTCACATATGCATTTACATATCATGGTTATTTATGCAAGAATTGCATAATTTAGCTAAAATTCACTGATCGTGCATATTTTCTTTTATTCTACTCTCTCTATTTAACTAGAAAAATTCCAAATGAAAAACATAGGTACAAAATTTATTTATAATTTTAAAACATAATGTTATCGGCGTTCATTATTAAGTTAGCTTCATTTATTTTACATTTGATGGATATAAATACCTACAAGTTAATATTAATGTCTAAAAATCACATGTTATTAGGTTTGTACACGCTAATCTCCGAAACTACTAAACCGATTTCAATGAAATTTTGTTACTGTACGTGGTTGCAGTTTGATAAATATTTTTTGACCCTATAGATTGCGCTGTACCAAGCAGGAGTAGGCCGCTGAAAAATAAGCAAGTTACAATAAATAATAAATATTTTGTTAGTCTAGCTTTTTTATTTTCTTTGCGCGTCGATGGCACCAACTAGCAAAATTTTAACTTACAAGTGTCCCAAGACCAATATTTTATTACTCTTTTAGCATACTTACAAACAACTGTAAGTGTCGATTTAGGCGCACTTTATAAGAGAATTCTCGCTTAGAGTCAACTTATAACGCTCTTATTGAAGATTACTTTACACTTACAATAATCTTGTTACTGCTGTTGTAATACCAAAATAACTTATAATGTTCTCTGGAAGCTCAATATAGGAGTATTTATCACAACGGAGGAAATAGTGTGCGCGAGAGCTGCTGGAAAAAATAAAATAAAAAAAATGTTTAATTGTGAACTCATGTATTATTTGTATTACTAGTATTTTTATTTCTTGTGATCATTTAGTTCATTTGCTTGATAATTGTGTCTATGAATTTAAATAACTTGCGGTGTACATTTCTTCGAATGTTTTGTGGAGTAAAGTGAAATATTTTCACAGGCCCACTTGGTTATGTATTTAGAAAATTAGTAAAAAAATATTAATTAATTGTAAAAATAAAAACTGACGCCATTAGAGATTGATAAGACCAAATACTCTTCTCTAAGATAAGCTTAATACAAAAATGTCTTATTTCACACTACCTAAGTTAATTTTAAACCTTTTGGTCTTATTGAGCACTTACATAAGGTAACTACTTGCAGCCATTTAATAAATTTAGGGTTCCTTTGTAAACCATGGCATTCAAATTCCATTTTGTGGTAGGTATAATGTTAGGTGAGCCAAAACATGCATAAGTAAAGCACTCTTTAAAACGCACTCGCATAATAGTACATATATTATAATATATGTACTATTATGTGTGTGCGTTTTAAAATATTTTTATTAACTCTTTTTAGGGTTCCGTACAAAGAATCTACTGGACCAAATCAGGTGAAATTTGGTAGGATGGTTTAATCATACGACCCAAACACAGATGTGCAAAGTAAATAAATATTTTTTTTAACAAGGGTCATTTTCGGGAGACATTTTGGAAATTTAAAAAAAATTGCAATCCTTGCTCTGTCATAATATATTAAATGAAAGGGCTCGTTATGAGGATCTCAAATATAGTTTTGTTAATAATTTAAAATAAATAGTTTTGATTTTATTCATAAAGAAAGACGAAAATTAACAATTCCTGATCATTTCATCATCATCATCATTCTGATGACATTCCCTGATTTCCGAAACTACTTCGAGCTCAAAATTTTGATAAAAATACAAAATATAGTTAATTGCTTGTAGATTACAGGCAAACCTATAAGAATTCTATCAAAACATGCCACAATTGAATAAAAACATTGATTGATATTGTACGGAACCCTCTCCACGCGAGTTCAACTCGCACTTGGCCGATTTTATTTATAGTAGTTATTGACCCCCGGCCGTGACATTTTCAATAAAGTGTTCACAAGTCTTTTAAAAGTCAAAATATTCTGATAGAGCTCTACCAGTATTCGTCTACTCTTTAATTTGACTCAGAGAAGACAATTCACACTTACAACTTGTTGGTTGTTATAGTAGTTGTATGCAAAAGTTTATTAAGGTCATAAGTGTTATAAAACACTCAATGCAGACTCTACTAAGAAATACTGTACTTTTAAGATGCTTTTATAAGTGCAAAGCTCTTTACAAATGCACTTGTAAGACAACTGTGCTAATAAATGTCTTACAACAATTCTTTATACACATCTATAAGAACACGTACTAAGTGTTTTATTCTTTTAGTACAAAACGCCTTAAATCGTACTTTTATAAGATGTACTGTCATAGTCTAGACACATGTAAGTCTGCTGTAACACCTTAGTTCTTAAATCAGCATATCCGCAAGACAAAATTGCTAGTTGGGTCTAAATTGATTCGACCTATTTGGCGACTGAGCCACATCTTGTACAATAATTTCCTTATCTTGATCTATAAGTATTAATTTGGTCTTTTACCTCACAGGTAAAAGACCGAGCGACTTTAGCAGAATCAATTTGAAACCATAGAAAAGCCGTTAAGTTACAACATAAATTCAGTTGAACAGAGACGTGTGCAAAAAAAGCAAGAGGTAGCAGCTGTAAGGAACCATCTCTATGCGGTTTGGAAAATTATAAAAATAACCTAGAAGGTGTCTTCTATGTGTGACAAATCAAGGATCTTCCGAGTATGATTGTACCTGTAGTTAGTTTTTGCAAGACAAGTCTTATTTATAGTCTGTATAACAAATCAAGTTACGTAAATTACGATATGAAAAAAAAACCAATGGCGCAATGACAATTACCGACTAACGACTGCAGTATTATTGCTAAACTAATATTGAAAGGTGTATAATCAAAGTTAAAAATTATTAAAAAAACAGGGTTGCTAGTTCAAGTTTACCCGAATATGGTATGGTTTGGTTTGCTTTAAAAAAGAGCGATATAAAATAAGTTTATACACGAAAGGCTATCGCTAAGTATCAAATATGTCTATTTGGATATTGCCCGTTTCTGTACGATACGATCCAAATGCAAGCTATAGTAAGTATCCACTGCGAGGATCGACCGGAGGACACGGTGGAGCACACGGTGGAGGTGTGCCCCGCGTGGGCGGAGCACCGCCGTGTCCTCGAAGCGGCGATTGGCGGCGGCGACCTCTCGCGTCCGGCCCTGGTGCAAGCCATGGTCCGGAGCGAGACGGAATGGGACGCCGTCACCTCCTTCTGCGAAGCAGTAATGCTAGAGAAGGAGGTGGCGGAACGTGAGAGGGAGAGAACCTCACAGCGTCCCGGCCGCCGCGGGAGACGCCCCGGGCGTCGGGGGCCACCACGTGGCCCCCGGCCACCGTAGGCGCGGGCCTGTGGACGGTGGGCTATGGGCTAGCTCGCCGTCCGTCCGTCTCATGACGACAGGCCGTGTCGACGGCGCGTTCGTGTTCCACGCGCGCCTCAAAGAGAGTCAGCAAAAAGGAAGGGGTCCGAAAGGACCGATGCCTGCCGGGGTTGCCTGTTGGACTATTCGAAAGAGATACCGTGGCCCCGGAACACAAAGGGCGATGAAGGAACATGGATGGGTTTTAGTCAGTAAAAGTCTGACACTCCCTCCTGCTCCGCCCAGAGCGGGAGAAGTCATTTGATGATTTCCCATCCGAAAAAAAAAAAAAAAAAAAAAAAAAAAGCTATAGTAAGTAACAAATTACTAATATAATGGCGTCTGGTAAGGAAGACAATAAATAAAATAAAAAATAAAAAACAGAAATCAGGACCATTTACAATAACTGTAAAAGGTCCTCTCTAGGTGGGAAAAAACAAAAAAGAAAGTAAAAAGGTTTTCAGTCAAAGAACGATTTTTGCCCCAAAAAATAGGAATGAAATCCCAATCTACCAACCCTGATTAAAAATGTCTTTAATTGCAGTGAAAAAGCTTAACGACGCATCGTATTTGATAGCAAAAATGATACGGGTGTCTAATAAGTATTTAATACAGTGGCACGTACGTCGCTTTCGAATAGTTTTTCAAGATCATGATTTAAATGCAGACGTGCAGCTGCAACTAGTCCTTCGAATTTCGTACTGTAAAAGCTGTGATTAAAATTATCAGATTATTTAGATATCTTAGTTAGTACAATGCGCTTGGGAGAAAGCCAGAACAAAGTACTTTTTATAACTATAAGGCAAGACCAAAGTTGATTGGTGATAAAAATGACTATCTAGATTATTTAAGGTAGATTATTACCATGGTCTAGCCTCCAATTTATTTGAAGTAGGCGCTGGAAGTTTTCTTTTTCCGTACTTGTCTATTTGTTGTCATCTTACGGCCATTTTGTTCGGTTTCGGTAGGTTGATATCTCTGTTTGTTTGACGTTTTACTTACAGACATTTTGAAACAAAATGTTTTGAAAATCTTTTTTGGATTTTTCTATGAATTCCTGTCCTCACCTCCCTGTCCCTTGACAGGTAGGTGACGCGGATAGGATATTATTTCAAGCTATCTTGGTTCAAAGAAACACCGATAGCTGCGAGACGTGGCATATTAACTGACAGTTATTCGTAAGTAAGTTATAGAAAACGGGCCGTAGTAGTCGCCTTCTTGCGTATCATCTTTTAGACAGTACTTGCAACGTTTCTTCGTTGTTTCTTTACTCTCATAGTCCACCTATTATACCATACCATGCATGATACACTGTCAGGTACATGGTACACTAAAATATGCCTTATTTGCCACCAATAAGTTTGAAATTATCCATTCTGAAACTTGTCAAAATTAATATATTTTTCTTTTTGTTAAAATTTAGCAATAGATAATTCTATCTAAATAAATTTTAGTCTGTCGACACGCAGAGAAAGAGAAAATAAAGTATGGTATATCGTTCTACAGTTTACTGCAATTAGCAACAGTAAGCTTAGGAGAAAACTTCACGCCGAAGAATTACTTGTTCCCAGATGATTTCATACTTGGAGTGGGGTCCTTCAAGGAAGGGAATCAAGGAAGTATGATTACATTTTTCACTCATGAATTCTACCTAGCTGAAGCCACTGTTACTTTACACCTATGAACGAGTATTATAACATGTGCTTTACAAGTTGTATCTTCTGCTTTCTGTATCGTTTAAACCAGAAACAAGTAGTAAATAACAGTTAAATACAAAACTTATCGAAAAATTAAACAAAAGTTTACAATACAATTTATTTATGTATTAATGAACATCAAAACAAGTTTGACACATAACATAATAATTTTGATGAACTTACTTCTAACTATTTTAATCTTACTAAAGTATTTGAGGATGGATGAATGGGTGAATGTTTTTATTAATAGGTAATTTTGCTGCTTTACCGGCGGGAAGAGGACATCATGACTGATCAGACAATTTATAAAACGTTGCATTCAGTAAAATTGTCATAGTTTTCATGAGCAGTAGTTTTAATGAGGACTGAAATCTGACATTTTATTTGCACACTTTTGTTATAATTCATGTAAATCATTATTCATTCATTACGCCTCGCATTAGTAAATATTCGTTTCTATTTTATTCGATAGGCAAAGGCGAAAGTATATGGGATACATATCTCCACAAACACCCTTATTTAGAAAGAAAGAAAGAGAGAAAAAAAATTTATTTGGGACAAGCATAGGAACTACAAATATAATAATAATAAAAAAAAGAATCTTAAACTAAATAATAAAAATGAAGGCCTGTGCGAGGCCAAAAAGGCTCCTATCTCAGCATGATATTTCACCTTAGACTCTTCAAACGGAGATGTACTAGCTGACTCTTACCATCATTATATGGACGACATCGAAGCTATCAAATATATGAGTGTCCGTTACAATAGATTGTCCATTTCGTGGCCCAGGTAAGATTTTAATATACTTAAGTTGGTATATTTAAGGTTCTGTTGGCAAATGGCAAAAACGGAAGCATTTTACTCCGAGACTGTTGGCACTCAGTTGAAATTTGGAAAGTAGATGTTTTCTGTGAACTGCTACACAACAATGAGGTAAAATTACGAATCAATAAAATCTCCCCTATTTTATAAATTTGTAATTCGCCCTCCAACAGCCAACCTTCAATTACATGTACTATACTATACTATACTACTATAACAGCCCATAACGTCCACTGCTGGACATAAGCCTCTCCCATGATGGGAGGATTTTGCCGTAATCTCCACGCTTGGCAGGCGGATTGGAGATCGCAGTGATGAAAGACTAACAGAAAACGCTACTGCCCATTCTCTGGTCTACGGAGGCGCAAGGTGTTCTGCCTCAGACATTAGTCGCCTTATACGACACCCGTGAGTGTAATGGGTTGGTTCTATTCTACTCTGCCGGATACCACACGGCTAAATACATGTAATTGAATGGCAATTGGCATTGGCAATTACATGTATTGTACATGTAATTGAAAGTTGAAAAAAAAATCTACATAACTGTATTTTTAGACGGTTCTTAAAAATTATATCGAATACTTCCTACTTTTCTACTTATCTCAAATACTTTTTTCGCTTAAATAATAATAATACCAGCCATTACTGTCCCACTGCTGGGCAAACGCTTGCTCAGATTGGCGATTTCAGACTTAAATATATTAATTATAAGTCCAGGTTTCGTCACAACGTTTTCCTTCACCGATGTCTGTGATGTCCAAGATAAACTTAGAAAGTACAAATGATTTGAAAAAGTCACATTGGTACTTGCCCGGATTTTGGTAAAGATCTGATGCTTTTGGTGAAGATCTTCGGAGATATACAATGGAACTCTTCAAAACTAGAAGGTTAATCGGTCGTGATTGCTGCAATCGCTTGGATGTTTATTGTTTATACAACATCATGACGTAACATCACGCCTGTATGCTCTGAGGGGTCGCAGATGTATACAATACACCTAAATTTTTACAGTTTAGGTATGTTAAGTTCCAATTTTTGGGGATAAGCCTATTACCATGATATGTATTGTTAACAATGTAAAATAAATGCATAGCAAATATTTGTATTGGTAGTCAGTTCATGGTTTTTGAGGCCGGCTCTAAATGTCCTATAGCAGTACCTCCCATCAAACTGTACGGCGTTCAATTGGTCAGAGTGGACCATTTCAAATACTTGGGGCATGTAGTAACGGCAGGTCTCAGAGATGATGCTGGTATCGAGAGGGAGCGGAGGGCTTTGGCTGTAAGAGGTAACATGATAGCTCGCAGGTTTGCGCGTTGTTCAGTGTTGGTCAAGCAGACCCTTTTCAGGGCTTATTGTACCTCTCTGTACACGTGCAGCCTGTGGGTGAATCATACTCAAAAAGCATACGCAGCCCTCCGCATCCAATATAACAACGCATTCAGAGCGCCGATGGGGCTGCCGCGACATTGTAGCGCCTCGGGCATGTTCACAGTCGCTAGCGTCGACTGCTTTTATGCAATGATGCGTAAGCGGTGCGCGTCCCTTGTACGCAGAGTTCGCGGCAGCTCCAACAGCGTGCTGGTGATGATAGCCGACAGGCTCGACTGTCCATACATCAGACGCTGTCAGTCGTTCGGCTGTCAGTATAAATATGTTTTGTGTGGTTATTGTTTCGTGTTGTATTATTTCATTGTCCTTTTATATTTTTTAATGTATTCTGTGTGTTTTACTGTATCATTTGTGCTATGTATTTAATTTCTCTGTATTAATGAGTCCTTGTTACTTGTGAAATAAATGAATTATTTATTTATTTAAAAGGATATTTTATATATAATTATAATGTTATACTAGATATGATATATATGACGTGGACCCATTGCAACAATGACGAGAATCGAGAGGTTATTCAATCTAGGCTTATCAGCACTTTTTGAATGTCGATTACACAAAACGTACATTACGCTTGAATATGTCTGGTAAAATTGATCCATAAAGGAGTCAAGTCAGTAATAAAGATACTTATCGCCATCAAATGTTCGTCTTACGCCTTTCCCAAGCTGCACCGTAATACATTCAATGTCCTCCATTTGCCGCATGTGTGATAAAGACGTGCTCAATCCTGTGATGTTTTTTTTATGTTATTTGCAGTACCATTTTCGGCTTATTTAAAGTGGACTTTGACAGTCCGAATAAAACGCGGACACCGAAGCCGTCAGCGAAGAATTATGGCAACATTGTACGCACACGCAGAATTGACTTTGACTACATCAAGCCACCCGCGACACTCCAGAAAACCCTCCAGACAATTGAGAATACGAGTAGTTATAAAGTAAAGTTTCCTTCCTATGGACTTAACAAACTAAAAAATTAATTAGCCTTAAACTGTCTATACAGATCACTTGTGATCGTAGAGTTATGGCAGTTTGTCATTTTTTAACAAATATTTATTGATTTAAGTCAAATTAAGTGACAAAATGAAGGTACTACTTTTACGCATGCACATGCACGATTTTATGTACGAAGATTTTATTATATTATACCATTTGGATTCAATGCCACCAGTTTTTTTTTTCTAATGATTAAATCACCTTAACGGCTACTGCTAAACATGGTCTTCTAAACCAATAATGCGAAACAATGTGTGGTTGTTCGATTTTTTTTATTTTCGAACAACCACTCATTGTATCATAAATTCAGTTACTTTGGCGGTCATCGCTACACCGGCATTTAATACTATAATAATTAACTTAAAATTGAAAATGTAAACACTTCACAATACAAGTAGTACATGTTATTTTCCCGTTAAACAGAGTTGTCAAATTCGAACAAATGTCAAATCATAGACTTCAAACAGAAAACACGATCATTGTCTTTGGGTTTAATTAAACTAACATTTATTAACAGAAATATACACATTTATTTAGTTGCTATATTTATATCACACGTAATATCTATTTACAAATTTAACAATACCAATAAATATTTACACTGTACAAAATATAAGCATACATTGTAATGTACTGGTGTACCTATACCTTTCCGAACGCAACTTCGGGCGCGTTCGGCTAAGCTCGGCCTCCGTCGGAGCATATGACTGACCAAAAATCAATTAGGCATTGTCATTGAGTTCAGTATTCGTTTTGCCCTCCTGACTTGTACCCGCTACATCTTGCAACCAAATCTAGACTTGCTTCGTAGACCTAGATCTCGCTAAACGACTCGATATCATCTCCGCAGCCTAGTGTCTGTATTAGGTAAATTGTCCTCTGTCGTCTTAGATTATTTGTAGCATTAAACCTACTGGAAGTGTCGAGAGATTTATAATATAGAAATTATATTCCGGACCGCCGTTTTATTCGTCGTTTCCTCATTACAATTAATTAAATAAGTTACGATTTATTGTTATTCTCACTTCATACAGTCTTTCACAGTTTCCCCTCATTCACTGGTTTATGGTCCAGTACACCACATTCGTTTTTCTCCTAATACATCAGTATTATAAAGTACACCTTCCACATATCCTTAATTTTTTTCATCAACCGAAACAGCCATTTTCAGCTTCATATTTTTCACATTTTACCTGGTATTTAAAGAAAGAATGAAAAAAGTATTAATTAGCCCGCAGAGGACAAAACACAAAAAAAATGATTAAAATAACAATAAAACAAAACACATCCTATAAGTACCTCACAAGTCATTATTGGTCTTATTGGCTAGCTGGACTATCAAATGCTCGCTATGGCCACAGTTTTCTTTGCTAAGGAGTATCATTCTCACTCTCTCTTTCAGCTTTCAAATTAACTTTTTTCACTTCATCATTCTGCCATTTCCTGAAATTCCTCTTTGATTCCTTCAACATATTCTGAATTTCGGTTGACCACCACCATGTAAATAGGTATGCTTTACCATCTCATTCCAACATTCATTGGCATTTCGTTCATTCAAGTCTCGCATCTGTATCATTTTAACCACCACTTGATTTTTAAATTCTTTCGCACACGACTATTTCCAAAAGTAGTATTCTGTAGTGTGACCACGTCTTCACCCGGTAATACTACACTCTTTGATGTATTATAATTTATTGCGTCGGACTACAAAGTAAACTACAATTTGTGATTTGTTATTGCCACTTGTGTAAGTAGTAAGGTGTCCGTCGTTCTTCTGGAACCAAGTGTTAGCTACTGCCAGATTAGATGCAGTAAAGTCTCTCCCTCATTATTTTGATTCCCAATGCCTAATTCCTCGTTCACTTTTTCATAAATCTTTGTCATTTTCCACACATGTCCTGCCACCATCCCTTTTTTTTTTTTTTTTTTTCGGATGGGAAATCATCAAATGACTTCTCCCGCTCTGGGCGGAGCAGGAGGGAGTGTCAGACTTTTACTGACTAAAACCCATCCATGTTCCTTCATCGCCCTTTGTGTTCCGGGGCCACGGTATCTCTTTCGAATAGTCCAACAGGCAACCCCGGCAGGCATCGGTCCTTTCGGACCCCTTCCTTTTTGCTGACTCTCTTTGAGGCGCGCGTGGAACACGAACGCGCCGTCGACACGGCCTGTCGTCATGAGACGGACGGACGGCGAGCTAGAGTACGACTTTCCATTGACGGCCGTCGAATTAAGGGTGGGGAGGGGGGTGGGGGGGGTGGGGGGAGGGGGGGGGTACTACCCCCCCTTAAAGGGAAAAGTTGCGGAGCCCCCCCTTTTTGAGTTTTTTTAATTTTTAAGTCTGAGGAAATTTTTCCCATTTTATGAATTAAAATTAATAGTAAGTGTAAAAAACCATGGGGGACCCCTTAGGGGGGAAGGGGGAATCCCCCTTCATCAAAAAAAATGGCACTGATTTAAAGAGGCAGTTGTAAATAGCGGTTTTAGTAAGTTAAAAATTATAAATGACACGTTTCATAACTACCAGCCAAACCCTTTAAATATTTTATGCATGGTCGAGGGTGGGCTTGGTCGACGGATCCCCGCTTCGCGGGGCTCCTACTTCTGGATGGTTTATAAAAAAATAACCACGAAGGGGATGGCGGGGTCTATTCGCTCGCTTCGCTCGCTCACACGACCCCGCCATCCCCTTCTAACCTAACCTATCCGAGTCGGGGTGCCCTAAAGTCCAGATTGCAATCAGTTTCTCCTATAAAGTAATAATAAGCCGTAAACGCTCTCAACTGCTAGGGACACAAACGATGACTGACGATGACAGTGACAGACAATACAAAATAGCGTCAGTTTTACGTTTCGTTCCACAAGCCGACAAAAAACGGTAAACACTTAACATTTTAATTTTTTTTATTTCGTACTGAAAATAATGCTGTAATTTATTTATAAACTGTTAAATATATGTGTGCATGAAAACTATTTAAACTAGTACAAAATATTATTATTTACGTAAATTTATATAAAATAAAATGTTACCAAACGTAAGACAACTTAACCGTTGGTGAAACGAAACGTTCAATAGCGAGAATTCTATATAATCTGTGGTAGGAATTGATATAAATACTGCAAAAATATTTATTTTCAACATTTTTTTTCTCAAAAAGTACGCGTCTCCGCATGTTGAGACTTTGCGTGTGTTCTTATAATAATTTAACCTTTCTGTAAAAAAAATATCAACCCCCAACTCGACGGCCGGCAATGGAAAGCTTAGCCTTACTGCTTCGCAGAAGGAGGTGACGGCGTCCCATTCCGTCTCGCTCCGGACCATGGCTTGCACCAGGGCCGGACGCGAGAGGTCGCCGCCGCCAATCGCCGCTTCGAGGACACGGCGGTGCTCCGCCCACGCGGGGCACACCTCCACCGTATGCTCCACCGTGTCCTCCGGTCGATCCTCGTGCCACCATCCCTTAAATCAATAAATTCCTCATGCATCGGGATGTTTTATTTATTTATTTATTTCTCCATCTTACGACTATCTTTACAGGGTTACCTAATGCGATAGTGTACACAATAACAATATTAAATTTTGTAACTAATCAGTAATGTTCATCCATCAGTAGGATATTAATAAAAAATGGTAATTTAAAAATTAAAAAACCCGACTGCGTAAATAACCAATAACATTAAATAAAAACTGAAAAGAAAAAAACAAGTGCAGGAGTCTATCTATATTATGTTGAGTACCTGCTGTTGAATAACTGATACCGTGGCAATAATTTCGTGATCGAAACACAAATAAAACGAATAATAACCCGACTGTTTAAGTCGCTATGTTCTATGATTGTTTGTATTGTATGTTTTAACACGACTAAGAACTACATATGCTTGACCTTTAGCAAATATATGTGAGCCGAGGTCCACAACCGCCCGATCGAGTGTAGTACCTTAAAGTTTGTGGACAGTTACAGCCCAACTCAGGATTAAGGGCAACATAATCAATATAAACATAAGGGCTGCAGAGCGTGCCAAACATTTGAATTTGGCGCCAAAAATGCGCCATTTTTATTTTTTTATTTTGACCCAGTGTCACTTTCGCAATAAATACGAATCTAACGTCACCTCTCAAGCTAAAATCCATCGAGCCGTTCAGGCCACAGAGCGTGCCAAACAATGAATTTGGCGCCAAAAATCCGCCATTTGTTTCTTTGCATTTTGATATACCCAGTGTCACTCTCACAGTAAATACGAATTTAACGACACCTCTCAAGCTAAAATCCATCGAGCCTTTCAGGCCACAGAGCGTGCCAAACAATTATACATATATACATACATACATACCATACTCTCGAAAAACATAACCCTCCTTCTGGCGCAGTAGGGTAAAAACGGTGTCAATTCTCCCACAACTTCTCTGTCACACATTCAGCATAACATTTTCAAACACAACTTTTAAAACTATCAATATTTCATCAATCCGTCGCGTCGTAGACATATTAAAATTTAATTTAATTTATACCTTTGCATTGTTACTATAATATAATGTTTCCACAGTCGATATAATTGATTTAGTTTTAAGCATTAAATGAATAGGTAAAAGGTTCAGTTAGTAACATGTGCAGCTCGAAAGGAGTCGCCCTGAACCGACCACTTTTGGTGAGTCTTAGGTAAGACCCAGTGACTGGTGATGTGTTATAGACCTGAACCTGTATTTGCTTATGCTTCACAAATTTGGACGGGATACGCTGATTGAGGCCGAAATTTTCTGGAGTGGTGACCACGTACCGAAAGGCTCAGTGTGGCCATGACTCTCACAAGGTTGGCCGATGACACACTGAAGTTCTTGGGATTTCTACTACTTCAACGTGTGGTTAGTGCATAACCTGGTGACAGAGTTTTTAGCCGCCCATGGGCCTCTAACTTGGCTTTGCATGTTGGGAATTCGGATGCAATGAGAACAAGACCGGTTGACCTTTTATAGGAGTGGACGACTTTCGGCTGATATAATAATTATGCCTAGAGAAAAGTTTTATTAATGTTAGTTATTTCCCAAAAAGATTTTCATTCATTCGGTTCCTTTCCATTTAATTTTCCGTGACGATCTTGATAAAACGAAATGTTACCGGTAACGTCATACGACTTTATGCATACTAATTATATGAAGTAAAATTAAGTGTGTAATATTTATATATTAACTATAATTAAAACAGTTGAAAAACATTTACTAAATGCACATAGCAAAACAATAATCAGCTAAATACAATTGTAATGCAAGAGATAAAAAAGATAGATAATAATAATAGATAGAAAAGGAAGACAATAATAACGGGACGGTTGACACAGGATGATTAAACAAAATAAAAAAACCGCCCAAGAGCGAGTCGGACTCGCACACCGAGGGTTCCGCACAAAACTTTATTGAATGAAAGGTAAATTGCGGTTTACGATTTATGACGTATTAAAAAAACTACTTACTAGAACTCGTTCAAACCAATTTTCGGTGGAAGTTTACATGGTAATGTACATCATATATTCTTTTTAGTTTTATTATTCTCTTATTTTAGAAGTTACAGGGGGGGACACATTTTACCACTTTGGAGGTGTCTCTCGCGAAAACTATTCAGTTTAGAAAAAAACAAAATTAGAAACCTCAATATTATTTTTGAAGACCTATTCATAGATCATACCGTATGGGTTTTGTGAAAAAAAAAAAATTAAGCTTCAGTTCTAAGTATGGGGAACCCCCAAAATTTATTGTTTTTTTTTTTCTATATTTGTGTGAAAATCTTAATGCAGTTCACAGAATACATCTACTTACCAAGTTTCAACAGCTTAGTTCTTATAGTTTTGGAAAAAAGTGGCTGTGATATACGGACGGACAGACAGACATGACGAATTCATAAGGATGCCGTTTTTTGCTATTTGGCTACGGAACCCTAAAAACATGTTACGCCGACCCCAAGGAAAATGGTACACGTGCTGGGAGATGGTGATGATAATGACGGTTGCCCTATTCCTAACAGTATTTTTCATAATATACAGCTTGCTGCAGTTAGCAAGAGGAGGCCCAGTCGTGAACTCCGGGGTGAGCAATTACTCCTTCCCGGATGATTTCATGTTCGGAGTGGCTACGGCCGCATTTCAAATTGAAGGAGGATGGAACGAAGGAGGTAGGATTCTTCGGATTCTGAACCAGTTTGACTCAGTTTCTAAGGTTCTTTGACCCCCTTCTAAAATACAACCACAATAATATATATCCTTGATAAAAGGGGATAAAAGTACAACCAAAACACGCATTTCACCTTCTTAATATTTTTCTGCTATAGGCAAAGGCGAAAGTATATGGGACACATACCTCCACGAACACCCTACATATACCATTGACCATAAGAACGGAGATGTTGCAGATGACTCTTACCACTTCTGGAGGGAAGACATTGAGTTAATTAAGAGTTTAGGCGTCAGTGGCTATAGAATGTCTATTTCTTGGCCCAGGTAATATGTTTATTAGACCTTCTTCTTATATCTATAGGTTGTTTACCCACGAGGTATGTTTTATTTTCGTCTCAAGCTAAATGTTCATCAAACTCTCATGCTGATGCCGAATAATAAAATTACTTTCATGCAATTTTATGTTTCTCCATAATTTGTGTTACTTTACGTTATTTCTTGCGCGTGTTCTTATCTTGCATGTGAACAACTAGTTAACTATGTTACATTCCTTGAATGTAGTTCTGTCAACCTAAAGACAAAATAATAACTTTTGCATTTTTTTTCCAGGATACTTCCAAATGGTACTGACAACAATATAAATGAAGAAGGTGTAAAGTACTACCGTAATATTTTTGAAGAACTCCTAAAAGCCAACATCACTCCTGTAGTCACATTATTCCACTGGGACCTGCCCACACCACTGATGGACCTCGGTGGCTGGACTAACCGAAAAGTAGTTGATTATTTTGAGGACTATGCGAGGGTCGCATTTAAGCTATACGGAGATATAGTCAAAATGTGGGTAACAATAAATGAACCTCATGAGAATTGCATGAGTGTAAGTACATTGGGCGGGCCCCTAATTTTAACTCGCAGCTAATTTTGTCATTAGTCAAAAATGTATTGCAATTCTGAAGTTTAAGCGGGTTGTAACTTACAATGTTTGTAAAAACCACATTAAAATCAATTTTGTGTTTCAGCCAGAAACGAAACGTGTCTTTTTCCTCATTTTATTTCATTGATTTTATTCATATCAAGAAACAGATTAGCAACATGATATTATTTTTATTTCCTCAGAGCTATGGGCTTGATGTGATGGCACCAGCTTTGAATTTACACGGAATTGGAGTATATTTATGTACCCACAATAGCTTACTAGCCCATGCTCGAGCTTATCGCTTGTATGAAAAGGAATTTAAACCACATCAGCAAGGTAAAGTGTGATTATTATGTACCATAACTATCCTTCTTTAAAACATGCTGTTATTAAGTACCTAGGCTTGCAGTAATTGCTTCGTGTTGGTTCTGTTGTTCAACAAATACTGCCGAAAGAAATGTCATTGTCGACCAGAACAAGCTTCCTGCCCTTATCCCAAGTTACTTTTGCAAAGCATGATGAGCCCATCATGCTTTTTCCTGCATTCCTTAATTGCATTTGGTTTTCAGGAAAAGTATCTATCGTGCTAGACGCCTCTTGGGCTAAACCAAAAGACTCTAATAAACCCGAGGATGTCAAAGCGTCAGAGGACTATCTTCAAATGCATGTTAGTACCTTGACAATCAGTTTAGCTTTAGTAAAGTGGCACGAATTAAAAATATCAACTGTCACGTGAGGACACTGTCAAAACGCGGTTCTCTCATAGATTTTGTATGGCAATAGCACGATGTGACGTCACTGTTTGGTCAACTCAATGACTCAACTATTTATTGATTTCAAAGCAACTAAAATCGAATTTGGCAATTCATTGAAAATAAATCGGGTTTTTAGGTATAAAATAAAGTTTTTTTTTTGAAAAGTTTTTTTTTGAAGATCTGCGTTTTGGAATTATTGTTTTATGGTGTCAACTACCCTATTAGGTTTTTTTCGTGTCCTTCCTTTTTATGCTTATGGCAACAAAACACTTAGTACACTAATTGTTCATTGTACTTATTTGCAAGGTACTTGTATACCAAATAGCTTCCACTGGGTTGTCGTTGGACTGCAGTAAGTTGTTCAGGTTAAATAACAGTGAAGGGACTGCAAACGACCCGTATATATCAAAGTGTCTCCAAACTCAAATCTCAATGAGCAATATTGCCAATTTCAACGTATTCCGAACATTATTACTTTTGCCCTTTTCAGGTGGGAATGTTAGCTCATCCGATATACTCGGATGTCGGTGACTATCCTAGTTTTGTTCGTGAACGGATTGACAACATGAGTCGTCTACAAGGATACTCGCAGTCACGACTTCCATATTTCACCCGTGAAGAGGTTTGTTTTGTATACCTAATATCTCGTGAAAAATTGAACAAGTCAGTGACACTGAACAACAACTGAGTGACCTTTCCGTGAATGACGGAGTTCATTTTAGATAAACTGTTTCCTAAAATCAACTTAATTTAATCTTACCCCCATAATTCTTGTGGACTTGAACATAACTAACGAAATGTACCCATATTTCGGTAAGTATGGTAAATTATGTGAATACTTTACGGTAGGTTAGGTTGCCACCAAATAATATGTAAACATTTAACAAAACTTTTAAAAGTGTTTTTTTCCTACTGTTCTGATTTTTCATGTTGTTACGAACACAGTATTCTGAAACTCTTATTTTATGAAAAAGATACTATCTCCATGTTAAAATCATTATAACTTGAAGAACCATTGCCATTTTTTCCAGTGCTCCCGAGTACCTAAAAACTTTTCTCAAGGTGTTGGGCAGTTCTCACAGTCGCAACCTTCGAGCTTCCAAAAACCTAATCCTTCAAATTCCCTCTTACCGTACTGGTTTTATGTCCTCTTCTTATGCTATATCCATTAGAAAACTCTGGAACGCGCTACCCCTTTGTCATTAAAAAAGCTGAAAGCAAATTGGCTTCCAAAAGAGCAGTTCGGAAGTTCTATTTAAAGTCAGACTCAATTGTTTACTTTCTAGTCATTACAAGTGTCGTAGTAATTATTATAAGGTTTCGTATGCATTCTAATATACATTAGTTTATTTTAGCATAAATATTGTAAAGATGACCACACAATAAAACTGCAGCAAGAACTCTTTCACCACTTTATTCACTTTTTAACACTACACTTTTCTACCCTTCCTTCCTCTACGACGAGTTAACTAAGAATGACCCCTCCACCGAGTGTTGTGCCTTTTTATAGCAAAAATGTTAACAGTATCCATACTGACAACATTTTTGCGATCGTTTTTTTAAACTTTTACCAATATTAGAACGTTACCGTTTTTGTACGTTATTTTAATATTCAAACCAATATGTATTATAAAATTACTATTAAAATTAACCGGAACCTTACACTCGACCATCCTGATAACGTGTATGTCCCCATATACGTCTCTGTTGTAAAACCTTACACTCGGTAGGAAGAGTCATCATGAATAACAAAAATTACATCAAGAATCACAACTATTTATCTCTATCTTACGACTAAGTTTACACTTGTTCGAACCCTATCAGGCGACCCATCACGAGTAAAAGAACAAGCAAGAAAATCTCGGCGGGCTCTTTTTTTTCGCGAACACTTATGTGATTCAACACTAAAAAAATACAAAATACCTTAAAAATACATTTTGAAGTTAATGATCTAATCTGACATAAACATAAAATACTTTAGGGATGAATCATAAATCCTAAACTGTCATTCATTTGCTATTGTGAGATGTTATAAACATACTGATTCTAAAAGAACTGTCCATGAATATTTATTAAATTATATTGTACGTATAATACATTCAAATACTTGAATAACAAAAACAAACCTAATGTTATTTTAGGTGAAAGCAACCTGGACTGCAATAATCTCTTAACATACGTATCATTTAATAATCATCAATTCCATAATTATTTAAGTTAAAATACCAGGCCAAGAATCAACATTATGAGATTAACATTACAAAATCTCGTTATCGCATTACATAGAGACCAGTCACTAACCCACTCATGAGGTCTCGTGGCCAACTCTCGTCTCTCTCATCTATAGAAACCATGGCAACAGTACCAAACCAAATCACTAACTCGCTTACGAAGTCACATGTCAGACCTTTCATTGATCCGAAAATATGTAGGTAAAGCCAAGCTACGAACCCGCTTTCGAGGTCTCGTGCTTGACCTGGAACAAAGTAAAGCACTTGTATCAAATAACTTTAATGTAAATAGAATAATCGATAAAATTAAAGTATTTCAAGTACATCCACTAAATCAATTATTGTCATCATCACAACTACTATCATCCATCATTTCTGACTCATCATTCTCTAACTCCAGGGAAGTTATGTGTATCCATGGTCTCATTCTATCGGATGCTACTGTGGTTTTTCTTTTGTTTTTCATACCATAAAAGCCAGGTACGGGTGCTACTTTATAACGATCGTTCCCTAGTATTTTAATAACTTTAAATGGACCTTCATATACTGGTAAAAGCTTAGCGCTTTTGCCATCATTTTGAAATGCAGTTTTTGTTATCCTGACCAAGTCCCCAAGAGTATACAAGTGAGCTGGCTTTCGACCCTTATCATACTGTTGTTTTTGCTTATACTGTTCTTTGTCGATACGAGTCTTAACTTCTTTTCGCAAAGTAGAAAGATCACAAGTCTCACGTGTTAGGTCTGTTATTTCATTTAGGACTGGGCTACTCTCACTATTCATTGCAGTACCAAACATCACTTCGGCAGGAGTTCTACCAATTGTCTTCTGCAATGTATTATTTAGGCCCCATTGGATTTGTCCTAATTTGTTATCCCAATTCCTTTCGTTGTCCCTAAGGTTCTGCGCGGTTAGCGAATCGAGGATGGTTCGATTATATCGTTCTACTTGCCCATTGGACCTGGGACTGGCAACCGAGTTTAATATATGCTTTATACCTCTACTTAAGCAAAACTTTTTGAACGCATGAGATGTGAAACAACTTCCTCGATCACTTATAAGCCTGTCAGGGCTCCTAAATGTGTCAAAGATTTCATTAAGAACTTTTATAACATTCTGAGCGTTTGTATTTCTTACAGGTTTAATAAACACGAATTTCGTGAACGAATCCACAGCCACAAGAATATGAGTGTAACCTTTATTGGATTTCACAAAAGGCCCAAGGTGGTCGATATGCAACGTGTGAAAAGGTGTGGCTGCTTTTTCGATAGGGTGCAACAACCCTTCGCGAGTGGTGGTCTTTTTTGCGTAATTACAGTCTATGCAAGAATTGACATATTTTTTTACATAACGTGACATTTTAGAGAACCAATAGTACTTTTTTATACGATCTAATGTTTTTTCAACACCCACATGGCCAATGTTATCATGGTTCATTTTACATATCTGCCACCTCGCGCCCTTAGGAACCACCCACCTAATTTTGTTTTTATCCCCGTCAAGATATCTAAACAATTTGTTTTCTTTTATCAAATAATTCTCCTTTATATATTCAAGGCCTTTCGAGTCTACGTTACTATTAACTATGTCGCAGATTCTTTCTAGTTCTGTATCACCTAGCTGAAGAGTAAGAAGCCAGTCTTCATCACTGATCGATAAGATGGAGTGTTGTTCTAGATCTGTCATTTCTGTATCAACTACCGGGTTTCTCGACAGGGCATCTGCGTGAGCCATTTTTGTGCCTGCTCTGTATTCAACAGTACAGTTAAACTCTTGCAGAGTGAGCCACCATCGGGCTATTCGGGGTATAAGGTCTCGTTTTTGAAAAGTACAACGTAAAGCGCCACAGTCAGTGACAATCTTAAATTCCCTACCTAGCAAAAATACCCTAAACTTTTTTAAAGCACAGACTACGGCTAATGTCTCGAGTTCGTAAGAATGAAAGTTTTTTTCCTCTGGACTCGTCTGACGGCTATAGTACGCTACAGGTTGGAAAGGTTCAGTACTACCGAGTGGACGCTGCAGTAATATTCCACCAACACCGAGCCTGCTGGCATCGGTGTGGAGCTCAGTTTCTGCTATGTGGTTATATATCGCAAGTATTGGTCTGGTTATCAAACGCGACTTAAGAACTTGGAAGGCTTGCTCTTGTGCATCTTCCCATACCCATTTCGTATCCTTTTTCAAAAGTTTTGTCAATGGAGAGGCAACGTCGGCAAAATTTTGTATAAATTTGCGAAAATAGCTTACAAGCCCTAAGAACTGTCGAACTGTATGAACATTTACGGGTCGCGGGAAATCTAACACGGATCGTATTTTGGCTTCACCGGGCCTCATTCCTGACGAGCTAATTTCGTATCCTAAATAATCAATTTTGTTTTGCAAAAAACTACATTTTGAGAGGTTTAATTTTAATTTAGCTTTTTCTAGTAACTGCAGAACTTCTTCAAGCCTCGTTAGGACCTCATCTATATCTTTGCCGTAGACTAGCACGTCATCTATGTAAACGGTAGCTTTATCAAAGCGAGCTGATCCTAAAACACGGTTCATCATCCGTTGGAACACTGCAGGAGCGTTCGCCAGCCCAAACGGCATACGGTTGAACTCGTACTGTCCGTCTGGGGTGACGAACGCGGTCAAATGCTTATGTTGTTCTTGGATAGGCACCTGATAGTACCCTGACATTAAGTCTAAGGTGATGAACCATGCCTGCCCTGATAGTCGACACACTTCGTCATCAATTACTGGCATTGGATACCTCTCCTTTACTGTATTAGCATTTAACATCCTATAGTCAATACACATACGTGTTTTGCCATCCTTCTTACGAACGAGGATAATGGGACTCGCGTAGCTAGATATGGATTCTCTAATGATTCCTGCTTTTAACATGTCATCCACCATGGCGCGAACCTTCTCACGCTCATGGTGCGAGAGTCTATAAGGACGATATACTACAGGTCGGTCGTTTGTCAACTCAATGCTCATCTGTGTTACATCAGTGCAACCTAACTCTAGTAAATCGGACGCAAAGCAATGCTGATAACGCTTGAGTAGTTCCATAAGCCTTGTTCTATCTTGGTCAGATACTGAATCCCCGATTTTTATATGATTATTGATTTGATCGAAATTATTACATTCTTGAACGTTAACAAGTTCTGTTGATGCATTAACTAATCTTTGAACAACGTCTATTTTCTCAGCACGCGAGAATATATAATTTTCTTGAAGAAAACACGGGATTGAGCATGGTGTTATAGTAACATTAAAAATACCTTTTATTACTTTATAAATACCACCAAGTACAACAAACTGTTCATTTGGCTTTCCTATAATTTTTGTATGTAATAAAATATTACCGTTAAATACAGACTCTGTTGCTGCATTTACGCTGGCAGTACCATAAATTTTACTATGCCCTACTATTTTTACTTTTATTGAATGAGCCTCATGATCGTCAAAACAATTGGAGGGGATTTCGGCACCTACATCAAGGAAATGTAATTTGGATGCATCCTTATATACCACGATGTGAGGTTGTTCCGAAAACGTTTGACCAATTAGAACCGGCCTATCAAGTAAATAATCATCGACTACTTTGCAAAGAACTATCGCTGAAACACCATCGATTGATAAGGATAATTTTGCTGAACCTAACGATTGCACAAGGCCATTGCCGAAACCTTTCATTGTAGTAGGTACTTCATGGTATTGAATCCCTAATTTCTTTGCACTAGATTGTTTAATTAAAGTGACTTCACTCCCATGTATAAAGAATTGTACTCAAACTTTGATACCAAACTTTGGCCAGTCCTTGCAGTTTTTGCATAGAAAAATGTATAGTGGTTCGCTCGTCCCAACCGTATACTGAGGCACATTCATTGACTTTTCGAAGCCAAATGTCCATTCGTTGGTTTCTTAAAGATGGATCAAATTCTGGTAAAATATTTTTGTTATCAAGTTTGTTTGTATGTGCACTCAGTTCAGACGGTTGGAGTGCCGAACTAGATTTAAGAGACTCTATTATCTTAGCTACGTCTTTAGAAGTAAACAAAGGGCTACATGACCTGGAGCGATGCCCGGGATAGGCATCGCAATTCCGATGATTTCCTAGACGTTTTGACCCGCGGCTCTCGTAGCTACGCTCACGTGGCTCGTAGTCGTTGTGACCACCACGATGCTCGCTGATGACGCGATGCTTGCGCCGGTCGCTGTTGCCGCGATGCTCGCTGTTGACTCGATGCTCGCGCTGTCCGCTGTTGCCGCGATGCTCGCTGTTGACGCGATGCTCGCGCTGTCCGCTGTTGACGCGATGCTCGCGCTGTCCGCTGTTGACGCGATGCTCGCGCTGTCCGCTGTTGACGCGATGCCCGCGCTGTCCGCTGTTGGCGCGATGCCCGCGTTGCTCGCTGTCAATGCGGTGCCTGGGTTGCTCGCTGTCAACGCGCCGCTCGCGTTGGTCGTTATCGCCACCAACCCGATGTTCATGCTGCTTGCTGCGACGTGGTGACACCGGATGTATGATTGGTGATCGGGAGCGGCTGCGACTTTGGCGTGGGGTTCGCAAACTTCGCTTTTCTCTATCCATATTGAACCTCGACAGAAAGGAAAAACATAGTATCATAATAGTTTTTTTTTTTTTTTGTAGGTAGGTAGGTAGGTATCTATGCGTAATAAAAACTAATAAGCCCACATAATTATTTGGATATTTAAAGCTATGCCCATAATACTGTCTTGAAGTAGCAGTCGTGTAAATATTTAGATATAAATAGTTAAATTGGTTTTTGGTTTTAATCACTATTATTAAAACAAAGTTGATTAGTGGTTTTCCAGATTTACACCAATTGTTTAGCCATAAATTAAGCGAAACTTGTACTATGGCGACTATATAACGGGTAAACAATCTTACATACGTCTATAAACATGACTTAGATACAAATGCTCGCGCTTATCACACAAGCATTTGCCCCTTGCGGGGTTTGAACCCACAACCACCAGGCTTTGTAGTCCGGAGTGCGAATAACTACACCAGACGGTCGTCAAAAATAAATAAGGTAATAAATAAAATAAAAAATACCATGGCAAAACTACGCCCACTCCGACACTGAATCTTACTCATCAACAATAAGTGACATGACCTCACTTCAAAGCAAAACAAAAGCGAAGATCTTTTGTATCGCCTATGTGAGCTCTGGAGCGAGTTTCACATGCATGTTTTGTCACAGAATCGTTAGACTAATTCGAAAATAAAATACATTTTTAGGCGTGTACTTACGTGAGAATCCCACTTCTGAGATGTAAAGATGACCACACAATAAAACTGCAGCAAGAACTCTTTCACCACTTTATTCACTTTTTAACACTACACTTTTCTACCCTTCCTTCCTCTACGACGAGTTAACTAAGAATGACCCCTCCACCGAGTGTTGTGCCTTTTTATAGCAAAAATGTTAACAGTATCCATACTGACAACATTTTTGCGATCGTTTTTTTAAACTTTTACCAATATTAGAACGTTACCGTTTTTGTACGTTATTTTAATATTCAAACCAATATGTATTATAAAATTACTATTAAAATTAACCGGAACCTTACAATATTATATGTATTAGTATGTAGGGTACCCATTTATGTGTTTTTAATTGATGCTTAAAAAATGTTATTTTTCTTATTTATTTTTATTGTACTCTATCACAATGCTATTATATTTGACCCAAAGGTTGACTGGTAGAGAATGCCTTGTGGCATTAAGTCCGCATATGTACCACCCTTGTACATGAAGTGTAAAAAAATAAATAAATAAGAACAACTATAATAGCTGACAGGTGAGACAGTCCCATACTGGGGCATTGGGTGGGCTTACATGCCACTTTATAAAAATAATAATTGTTGTGTTTTGTTATTTGGATAGATATAAGTAATAACACTATAGTTTCAAAGTTGTGTGTTGTACTAACCAAAGGGACTTTGTTTGAATATTATATTCATTTAATATACACATATTTAATTTTTTTTAAATATTTATTAGTAAAACTATATAAAAAAATAATAAATTATTTATTATTTATTCCTTTATTTATTTTAAACAAATTCGTTACTTTTTTAATATTAATTAAATAATTAAAAAAACATAAAAAAATATATTGTAGCCCACCCGTATCGGGAACAAGGTCCAAGCTACTGGCGGTCAGGGCTCCAGAGAGAGGAACCTCCAAACAATACGAGCCGCGTCCAGGAGTACCGCTTTCTGAATCAAGCCCTTGATCCAGCTGCCTAACGAGAGCCTCCTCAGGTGTTGGTCAAGGCTCTTGGCAATTAAGCCATGCGCTGATACGTCTGTCGGCACAATGATTATTTATTTATTAATATTTGTTTCGAAAATTGTTTTTGGATTTAGGAAAGTGTATACATATTGGTGCTCGTGACTGTACACTTCTGCCCAGTCTTTTGAGTATTACAGGCGCAATAGTTATATGTTATGTTAATTAATGTCCAGGTAAAAGCACTTCGAGGAAGTGCAGACTTCTTAGGTCTCAACCACTACACTACATACGTAGTCTCTCCTTCATCAATGGAACCTGACTGGAAGGTGCCTTCGTGGTACCATGACACTGGCGTCAAGATGGAGCAGGATCCATCATGGCCCAAACCTGGTACTGACTGGCTAGCGGTAAATAAATGCATTCTTTACTAATATTAGAGATTTTAAATTAACTGTATCCATTTCACGTTTTCACGCCGTTACGGCGGATTTAGATGTTTGATCCCGAAAAAACGTTTCTGAGGGATAATTACCCCCCCACGCGGGTGAAGCCTAAGGCAAAACTTAATATAGTATACCTAATGTATGTTTCATATAAGCGAAGTTTACATAGGCACATGACTTTCTCACCATTAGTCAAATAACTGTTAAGTATGGTTATCATCATTATCATCACCATTTCAACCGAAAGACGTTCACTGCTGAACATAGGCCTCCCCAAGTGTCGCCACATTCACCGGTCCCGTGCGACTCGCATCCAGCGGATTCCCGCAACCTTTACTAGGTCATCGGTCCACCTAGTGGGAGGCCTTCAAACGCGCCTTCCGGTTCGCGGTCGCCACTCTAGAACTTTTCGACCCCATCGACCATCCGTTCTGCGAGCAATGTGCCCTGCCCACTGCTACTTAAGTTTGGCAATTCTTCGGGCTACGTCGGTAACCTTGCTTCTCTTTATTTCTGATTCGCAACCTGACCACGCAAGAACATTATTATAAATCGTTATGGTTATAATAATGAATAATAATTCAAGATATTTTATACCATTTTACCGTTACAACAATAAGAGCATTATTCTTTATGTATGCCACATTAGTTTCACAACTTAGTCAACCATTTGATATGAATGTTTAAAATAAAAACGTAAAAGATTCTTTGTATTTGGAAACGCAATCGCCTCAAAACTTTCCACAGCCACGGCAGTCACAGCAGTTCCCTACCTAAACCATGTGTTTAAGGGGCTTCAGGAATTCGTGCGGTAGTGGATACCTCTTTTGCCATAACTTGATTGGCTCTATAAGTGACTTGTCTTGGATTGCCTGAGTGTAGCTTGTGAAGTTTTTGCGACTTTTCAGTCTACTCGGAGTAGACATGGAGGAGATGTCGGCTTACTCATCTGACACACAAATTAGGTAATAGATTGGATTACTATTATTAGGTGCGAAATTTCTTCGAAATCGAAAGTACGAGTCCTTGTATGACATAATTATTGCGTGTCACCATCCCCAAATTGTAGCATATTTAATTGTGTAGATGGTAGCGGCATGGCTAGTTCTAATCCACCTCTTTCGAACCCAAGTTTTTAAATATCTTAACATGGGTACTTTTTTAATGACGCAGGTATACCCACCAGGCTTTCGAAAAATTCTCAACTGGCTTCAAAACACCTACAAAATATTTATCTCAAAGAAAATCCCAATAATTATAACTGAGAATGGATTGAATGACAAGGGACAGACTGAGGACTATGACAGAATTTCTTATATTAACGATTATCTCTACCAACTGCTGCTAGCTATACATGAAGACGGGGTCAATGTCAAAGGATATTTCTGCTGGAGTCTTATGGATAGCTTAGAATGGACAGACGGTTATACGTAAGTTTTTTACTGCCTGCACTATAGGTGTACACATGGCTAAGTTGTAGGACCCAGAACCCGGACAACACAAGTTGACGCTATCACTTTCGAAGTGGTAACTTACGCCACTGACATCTCCTAAAGTTATAGGATATTTAGGCGTTTGGCAGCTTTTACCGCCGCCATCTAGTTATTTTAATACATCTCCTATAACAATGTCACAACTAGCGCTGTTATTTACATGCAACTTGCGAGTTATTATTTATCCTGAGGGTTGTTAGGCTTTTTTCGCTTCATTATAGACACTCAGTGAAAGTGGTACAAATACGGTTAAAATACCTTCAAGTCTTACAATAATCTCATAAACAACAACAACAACAACAACAACCATTATAATATTATTTGTTTAATTTTCCAGAGTGAAATTCGGTTTATTCAAAGTGGATTACGACAGTCCAAATAGAACGCGAACACCAAAGCTGTCAGCGAAGAGCTATGCGAACATTGTGCGCACACGTCGAATTGATTTCGACTACATCAAGCCACCTTTGGTCCACAATACTGTCTCATAAACTCCACATGAATAAATAAAGTTTGCTTCAAAAATTTAAGCTTTTTTGTCGCGCGAAAATGTGTTATTACTTAGTAGAGCTACAGCTCACACTATATTAATAGCGTTTCCATAACAATCTAGTTAAGTCACTGCGTCATTGAGAGATTCTATGGGCAGTTGTACACATCAACCAGTAAACCCGTTGTAAATCTAGCGACCCAAAAGCGAAACTAACCCGACACTATACCGAAGACATCCCGGACGACAGCCTGTACGAGAAACAATTTAAAATCAACAAGGGACCGGGTGATGAAGAAATTACGACCGAACTCGTGAAGGTGGATGAAAAACCGGTACTTAAGGCCCTTCAGAAGCTGTTTAATTCCGTCATACTCGAGGGGAAAACACCACAGGCATGGTGCAGGGGTGTGGTGGTACTCTTCTTCAAGAAGGGCGACAATACCCGGCTGAAGAATTATAAGCCCATCTCACTTCTAAGTCATGTCTACAAGTTGTTTCTAAGAGTCTTCACTAATCGGCTCGCGCGCACGTTTTACGATTTTCAGCCTCCCGAACAAGCCGAATTCCGAAAAGCACCGTAGACCACATACATATAAAGGGTGTAAATAGGGCCTTAACGAAGCCGAAAAGCACTTGTTCTCCCCGTCATTGCGATATATTTTTTTATGTTCTGGACCATATCTGGGAACCTACTAGTTACGGAGATAGATATTGGAGGTCTAAGTTCCAAACTTTTCAGTTTTTTTTTCAAATACTTGTTTTTAAGGCCATAACTTTAATTTGAATACCTTCATAACCCGTTTACTATTAAATGCGTCCATCAAAAGAATGTGTTGAGTTCGTTACATTTAATTTTACAGTTTAAAGTAATATTTCACCCAAAAAAAAAGTAGTTTCCCAGCAATATTTTTTGCGTACATGATTATTTCTTAGCATGATGAACAGAATGCTTGTTTGATGGCTTCGTGAAGAGTCCATTTACACCCTGTACACGCTGCGGCAGGATATACAGAAGACCGGAAAGTATAACCTGCATCTCAGTTTAGCGTTTGTGAACTACGAGAAAGCCTTCGATTCGATCAAAACTTGGGCTGTACTGCAGTCTCTCCAACGGTGCCAAATCGACTACCGGTACATCAAGATGATGAATTGCTTCTACAAAAACGCCACCATGTCAGTCCAACTTCAGGACCAGACCTTGGTACCTATCCTTCTGCAGCGAGGTGTTAAACAGGGAGACGTCATATCTCAAAAAACTGTTAACTGCTGTATTGGAGGATGTCTTCAAGGTTCTGGAATTTAGAGGGCTAGACATCAACGTTAATGGACTCACTTTCGATTTGCCGACGATACAGTGGTAATGCAGATTTGCTGTCATGCGTTTTAAGAAATGTTTTTACTGTTTTGTTGTCACAAAACAAAAACATTTCTTAAAACGCTTGACTACCATAAAACTGAGAACCTTTTGACAATCGTAACCCTAAATAGATTTTCTTCTCTCCTATCCTCCTATCCTCCTCTCTACCGTGGCTGTTTTACATCTCATTCCTCGCTCTCACACACTCCAACATACATTCATACAATGCAACATACATTCACACACTCCAGCATACTTTCATACGCGACACTACACTCTCGTGTGAACCATTAGTTCTCCATTTTAGATTTTGCTTTTCTTTGTTTTTTTTTACTATTTGTACAATTGTTAACCTTAAACTGATTGTCTCTTTGTGATCTTTTTGGTATCATGAATGATGTTAACACAAGATCGTCTTTTAATCTTTAACGATATTATTGTTTTGCTGTGGGTGTTGTTTGCCCTGGTGACCTGTAACACAGGCTTCCCTAGTTTCCCTAGTAAACCTAGTTCAGGCACCTCTTCCAATGGTGGAATACAGCTTTGTCAAAAACATTGTTAATTTTTATGTACCTACATATATTGAGAAGAGAGAATAAATGAATTAAATTGAATTAAATGGTTTCGTTTTAAAAATAAAGCAATGTTTTCTTTGAGTAAAATTTGCTATCTTCGTATTTAGACTACTTTCCCTCCAGGTAGCATTGAATAATTCCAGCCTGTATAGTCTATGTAAACAGTAAAGTTACGTAAACGGAAATCTGGAAAAAAACCAATGACGTACTGACAACTCTAAGACTATAGTATTATTGCTAAACTAATCTTTTATCTAACACCAGAGGTAATATCCTCTACAACCTCTGTTCCCCTCTCAATTTTGATGTCATCGCCCCGATGCATCCCACTCACTTTCCTAACAACCCCAACCACATCCCCGATGTGCTAGACGTCGCGCTTCTGAAGAATGTAAACTTGCGATTGCATTCTATTGAAACGATCGACGAGCTCAATTCAGATCACAGACCCGTGATTATAGAACTTGCCCCTAGATATGGTCCTTCTGACCCCACTCAACCCCCCCTCACCAAAGTGATCACGGACTGGGGGAAAGTAAACGAATTGCTGAAATCCACCGAGTCCCCTCACTTAGACCAAATCCCGGACAATATCGAAACTGTAGCCGACACGGAGGCCGCGATCGGCTTGTTCACTGGTCACGTACAGTCAGTCCTGAACGAGTGTTCAAGGGAGGTCCCGGCGGAGGATCACCTCCGCTGGAAACTTGCGGATGACGTGCGTGAGCTGGTGACCGAGAAGAACGCGGCTGTCCGTGCTTACAGAGCTTTCCCCTGTGTCAATAACAAAGTTTTTATGCGTCGCTTACAACGCAAAGTAAGTAGATGCGTCAAAAAACTGCGTGACGAACAGTGGGACAAGATGCTCGATGACCTGGAACCGACCCATCAGGCCTTCTGGGACCTGCAAAGGAAACTGCGCTCCTCTGAGGTCACTCCCATGCCCCCTCTCATTAAATCCGATCAAAGCGTTGCCTTCGACGACGACGACAAAGCCGAATGTCTGGCCGACAGTTTGGAGTCTCAATGCTCCCCCAGCACCCAGCCAGTAGACCAAGCTCACCTTGCTAAGGTGGATGCTGAAGTCGAACACCGGGCCTCCCTACCCCCCTTCGAAGACCCTGATGATCCCCTACCCCCAGTCACTCCAGACGAGGTGGAGGACATCATAAAAGGTCTCAAACCTAGGAAAGCCCCTGGCTCTGACAAAATCACCAATAAGGTGTTTAAACTTTTCTCCCCTGCCCTCATAGTATTATTAACCGCCATCTTCAATGGCGCCATGGCCAATAATATCTTCCCACAATCGTGGAAACAGGCTACCGTTATTGGTATTCCCAAACCGGGCAAGCCTAAATCCTCCCCGAGTAGTTACCGCCCCATTAGTCTCCTCAATGTCATAGGCAAAATCTACGAGAGGCTTATTTATAAGCGTCTCAAGGACAACGCCGAAGCAAAGAGTTTAATTCCGAAAGAGCAGTTTGGGTTTAGACCCCAACACTCCTGTGTCCAACAAGTGCACCGCATTGTAGAACACATCAGCGAACGCTTTCAGCGAGGCATGATAACAGGTGCCTTGTTCTTCGATGTTGCGAAAGCATTTGACAAGGTCTGGCACAACGGGCTGATATATAAGTTGTATCGGCTCGGTGTGCCAGATCGTCTCGTTCTCATCCTCCGAGACTTCCTGTCGAATCGCACCTTCCAATACCGCATCGAGGGTGCGCTCTCCGCCCCTCATCCGATTCGCGCCGGTGTCCCTCAGGGCTCGGTGCTATCCCCATTAATATTCACGCTGTTCACTAGCGACATCCCAAAGAGTAATACAACCCAGTTAGCCCTTTTTGCTGACGACACGGCCATTTACTACTCTGGAAGGAGTCCCTCAAAAATATCTAGTACTCTCCAAACCTCCGCAAACGCCTTAGGCGATTGGTTCCGGAGATGGAGAATAGAAGTCAATCCGGACAAGAGCCAGGCGGTACTCTTCACCAGACCCTACCACCCTATCCCCACGAACCCTAGTCCGATCACCATGTTTGACAAGCCGATCCCTTGGGAGACGCAAGCCAAATACTTGGGGGTCATCTTAGACCAACGCCTAAACTTTCGAGAACACATAAAGACGGTACGCTCGCGTGCCGCCTTCGCTCTCAGTAGGCTCCACTATGTGCTGAATGCACGCAGCAAATTGTCACTTAAGTGCAAATTGCGTATCTACACCGCGTGCATTCGGCCTATCATGACATACGCGTGCCCCGTGTTCGCGCACTCAAAACCCTACCTAATCCACAGGATGCAGACCCTAAAAAACCGTTTTATCCGAAGGGCCACGGGCTCACCGTGGTACCTTAGGAACGAGCAACTTCATGTAGATCTTAAAATCCCAACCATTCAACAGTTCATGAAACGTCTCTCTAAGAGTTTCTTTGATAAGGCCGAGAAGCACACCAACCCCTTGATTTGTTCAGCCGCCCACTATGTCCCATTTAAAATCTCTAAGATTCGCCGTCCCAGGCTTACACTACTCATTCCCGATGACCCCACCACCCTCATTCAAGAAAGCTGTAGGGAAAGTAGCACTCTACGCAAAAACTTCAAACACAAATACAAACCGCGAATTCGTAACCGACCACGCCGCCGTGACGTACCGCGAGCGCGACCCCCCTGTAACATCACAGACCGACCCTTGCTCGACGAGCCAGCCCGCGCCGGTGAGCATGTAGCTTTAAATTCCCCAAATAGTAATCCGACCCAGCCACCCTTGCTGCCCTCCCTCAATGACGCACTAAGCCGAGGCCCGAACCCCACAGGGGGTGCCCTCAGTGTCGCTCATTTAATGAAAATCCATAGTTTGTAAGCCCTGGCTGGGGGCCTTAAAGTAATTTTTGGCCACCACAGGATAGTCCGGTTAAGCAGTTTGACAACCTTAACTTGTTGTGTCTGCGAGTGGTCCCTTTTAAAAAATAAAAAAATAATAATAATAAAAAAAAAAACTAAACTAATCTTGAAAGGTGCGTAACCAAAGTTGTAAGTCTATATTAAAAACAAGGTTGCTAGATCAAGTTTCTGAAATCAACAATGTTTTTTTTTTCCGAAGATGATTTGGTTTGAAATTTTTTCCCGGTTCTGTTTTTCATTTTTACGTTTTTAATCAAACGAAAGATATAAAACAAGGCTTAGTTAGGTACACGCAAAGTTATCGTGAGGTTTCAAATGTTTCTATTCGTATAGGTATTGCCCGTTACTGTTCACGCACGACACGATCTAAACGGAGTATTAGATGCAAGTTATTTTGACAAATTTCTAATAGCATCTGGAGAGGAAGATGTTAAATAAAGAACCGGCTAAGTGCGAGTTGAACTCACGTGGAGAGGGTTCCGTACAATGTCAAAGTCAAATTTGCCGTAAGTGAACGTATTATATTGAGTTTACCACTTTATTTTCAATTGATAGAATTCTTATAGGTTTTCCTGTAATCTACAAGCAATGAACTATACTTTGCATTTTAGGCTTAGTAGTTTCGGAGATCAGGGGGCAATGGTCAATTTTAGTCTTCTTTTCATGAATAAAATCAAAACTATTTATTTTACAATAATTACAATACATATTTGAGATCCTCATAACAAGTTCTTTCATTTGATATATGACACAGTAAGGTTTGCAAAACTTTTTTTTTTTTCCTATTTTGTCCCCTGAAAATGACTTTTATTAAAAAAAAAATCTTTGCTTATCTGTGCTTGGGCCATATGATTACACCATCCTACCAAATTTCACCTGATTTGGTCCAGTAGATAAGGAGCAAATTGGCTGTGACAGACGGATGGATGTGTGATCCTAAAAGAGTTCCATTTTTTAATTTTTTTGTATGAAACCCTAAAAATAAATCAATAGTCCCGTAAACAATATCTTTGAAAGGTCAAAACAAGGAATTCAGTCCCCAAGAATGTTTTTTTTTTCTCAGAAAATGGGAATAAAGTCCCTATCTACTAACGCTGATTAAAGATGTCATAAATTGCAACAAAAACGCTTAACCCTCAATTACTCGCATGGGGTCAAAGTACTTTTGCGTTAAAAAATCTCCCGCTAGCTTCATAATATAACTTTATATATATATATAAACACACATCAACGAGCAAGAACGTTTCCAACACAGTTAAGTAAGTAAACTTACTGTAAAATACTTAATTTAAGTTGAGGGTATACTTACTAATTTCACTACGCGCATGAATAACACTTTATTACAACACCAATTTATCTCGTCTGCTCGACGTCCGTATGTCACTACAGGGATCCAGCAGAATATCAGCGTCAGGTGCATGCCTGACACATACGCACACCGCACCTTGTATATTATCGTTATTTTATTTGAAGTATGTCATGGTGTTACTATACTTATTTCCTAAATATGTCCTTCTCTTTGTATATTGGCACCTTGTTTTTTATCATGTAAATTGTATCATTTAATTATTGTACCTCTGTGTGTTGTGTTATGTCTTTTGTGTGCACTAAATAAATGTTTTATCTATCTTATCTATCTATCTATCTATAAACTCGCGTCAAAGTTTGCATTTTAGAAGCGATCAAGTCACGGAAGTGAAAGGAACCACCCACCAACCACTGCAATGCGTAGGTGTTGCAACAAATGCACGCGGAAAAGTCATCGAAAAGTCTCAACAAAATGCAAAAAATACATCAAATTTGAAACATTTTGAAATACTGCCAACAGTTTGATAAAAATGATTCAGAGAGTTCCTAAAAATTTCATAAATTTTAATTTTCATCTCAGTACAAATGAATTGTTAATTTTTGATGATTATTTTAATTTGGTTTGATTTTGTTTAATTAGATACTTAATTAATGTTCTTCTTTTTAAATATTATAGAAATAATAAAGCACTTAGATAAAAAAAAGTTTTATTTACTTATAAATATTCTTTATATATTAAAAATAATTCCTATTTGGGGTCACTTGAGACCGAGAGCAGTTATGTAATTTTCTTCGTGCGAGTAATTAAGGGTTAATGACGTATTTGAAGCAAACGCAAATATAATATGGGTGACTAATAAAGTATCTACACAGTCATCCTTCACTATCGAGTAGTTTAAGATAACGATTTAAATGCAGACCTGCAGGTGCAACTAATCCTTCGAATTCTGTTCTTTTAAAACTAAGATTAAAATTATCAGATTAAATAGATGAACGCACTTGAGCGTCACTTTAGTTAGTACAATGCGGAGCTCGGGAGGAAGCCTGAAAGTTTCAGTTAGTAACTTATGGAGCAAAAGAAGAGTCACCCTAAACAGAGCACTATTGGTGACTCTTTGGTAAGACATTAAACCATTATTAATAACACACTAAACCGTTTTTTTCCCTTCAGCATCATCATCATTATTTCAGCCGAAAAACGTCCACTGCTGGACATAGGCCTCCCCCAAGTGTGTTTTACCCTTACTTGACAATTTTGCGCAGTACGACCCAGACCGAATGGCCATTTGGGCCTAAAGAGTGTAGCAGCCACGAACCGTAAGACACAACAAAGAAAGGCCATGACGGACCAATGAGCTGGTGAAGGCTTTGGGAATCCGTTGGATGCAAGGAGCACTGGACCGGTCGACGTGGCGACGCTCAATAGACCTGAAATGTCCAGCAGTAGTCAGCTGATGATGCTGTTGCTGTTAACTTAACCATAGTGGTCTTTTGCCACTACAAAATACACACTATACTACAAAATATATCGCCACATCGATTTGAAGAAATTGAATTATGTGACGTAAAATTAAGTGGTAATGCAAATTCTGCTAAGCAAAGAGTTTTCATGGGTTACTTTTGTGTCCGGTTGACCCCAAGTTAAATGAAATATAATGCTGATGACTGTTGAACTTTTCATATACAGCTTGCAATTAGTCAGAGGAGACCTAGTCATGCATTCCGGGGTGAGCAATTACTCCTTCCCGGATGATTTCATGTTCGGAGTGTCTACGGCCGCATTTCAAATTGAAGGAGGATGGAACGAAGGAGGTGGGACTATTTGAATATTGAACAATTTTTACTCTGTTTCTGAGGTACTTTTACCCCTTTTTAATAGATAGAAGTACAACCACGACATAGGTATTTTACCTTCTTAATTTCATACCATAGGCAAAGGCGAAAGTATAATGGACACATACCTCCACGAACACCCTACATAAACCGCTGACCATAAGAACGGAGATGTTGCAGATGACTCTTACCACCTCTGGAGGAAAGACATTGAATTGATTAAAAGTTTAGGCGTCCGTGGTTATAGAATGTCTATTTCGTGGCCCAGGTAATAACATGTTCACTCAAACATCTACTTAATTAAACCTTAAGGTTGTCTTATCACCCGGGGCTGCGGGAATGTTCGAAAGAGATACCGTGGCACTGGAACACAAAGGGCGATGAAGGAACATGGATGGGTTTTAATCAGTAAAAGTCTGACACTGCCTCCTGCTCCGCCCAGAGCGGGTCATTTGATGACTTCCCATCCGAAAAAAAAAAGGTTGTTTCACGAGGTATGTTTTATTTTCGATGCAAAACAAAACTAGCCATTGAAAAAGCATCTTTATCATTATCTTCCTTGCCTTGTTCTATTGTATTAGCATCTTAAAAATAAATTATAGTGTATTACTTACATGTCTGTGTTATTTATTGCGCGTGCTCTTAGCTTGCATGTGTATAACTAGCTACTTATGTTTCATTCCTTGAACGTAGTTCGTTCAACCCAAAGACAAGACTTTTACATTTTTTTTCCAGGATACTTCCAAATGGTACTGACAACAATATAAGCGAAGAAGGTGTAAAGTACTATCGTAAATTTTTCGAACAACTTGTAAAAGCCAACATCACTCCTGTAGTCACGTTGTACCACTGGGATATGCCCACACCCCTGATGGCCCTCGGTGGCTGGACTAACCCAAAACTAGTTGATTATTTTGAAGACTATGTGAGGGTCGTATTCAAACTATACGGAGATATAGTCAAAATGTGGATAACGTTAAACGATGTTCACGAGCATTGCAGTTTTGTAACTATATTGAGCGGCCCATAACTCACAGCTGATTTTGTTATTAATACTATCGTTAAAGTAAAGTTATGCCAAACAAAAGGTTGAGCTGAGCCAATTTCTGCGGGAAAATATTCTGCAGACAGGCTATCCGCTGTTGACCGCAAAGCAATGATAATTTAAATGCTGATTATATCTTTCACTAACAACTGTACGAAGCAGGGGCTTCTTCACACGGTTTTTATGACTTGAAAGAACATATAAATAAAATTTAAGGTTTCCGATGGAAAATTTTTGGACCGTTTAACATTTTTATCATTCCAAAAATAAGAATACGGACCACTTTTAAATTTAATTTTTGATGCAATCCCTAACTTGGGGAAGGGCTTGAAATTTCCAAAATTTTTGAAAAAAAAAAAAAAAACTTCGAAACGGTAAACATTTTTACCGTTGTGAAACTTGAAAAGCAAATTGTTTGCCGTTCAGTTTTTAATTTAGACGACGATTTAACAAGGGGAAAAAAAATGGGTGGAACCTTCTTCGAAATCTACCTCCTCCTGCGACTTGCCGAAAGGGTTTTTTGTGCGTCGATTTGGACGGGACTTTTATTGGAAGATAGCTTATTTAATGAGGTTTATTTTATTTTAGAATAAGAATTAGGGTCCTGTACAAAAATTAAAAACCATTTAATTTAGGAACAAAATCTGATGAAAAAAGGGAAGTATTATACAGGGTGTAAAACACCTCATGACGAAGCCGTTAACCAAGCATTCTGTACATCAAACCAAGTAACTTTACGCAAAAATTTTTGCTGGGAAACGACTTTTTTTTTTGGGGTCAAAAATCATATTTTGTGGTAGAACTCAATGTAACGCACTCAAAACGTGCTGATGGATGGATTTAATAGTACGGGGGTCGTGTAGGTGTTTAAAGTAAAAATCATACATTAAAAACTTGTATTAAAAAAAAAAACATTTAAAAAAGTTGGAACTTTGACCCCAAATATCTCCGTAACTAGAAGGTTCCCAGGTATGGTGTAGAACAAAAAAATGATCGCAATGACGAGGAGAACAAGTGCCTTTCGTTTTCGTTAAGAGGTGTTTTACACCCTTTAAATAAATAATTTTTTACAATAATTTCACGCGGACGAAGGTTACGGACAACAGCTAGTATTTTAAAATAAAGTCTAAAACTGATAAAACCCTTCCAAAATGAAGTCTACAAATGATAGTGAAAACCGCATTAAAATCAATTCAGAAACGAAATGTGTTTTTGTTCTCATTTCATTTCAGTGATATCTGTCTAACTTAAAAATTTAATAGCAATTGTTTTTCAGGAAAAGTAGCTATAGTGCTATACGCCCCTTGGGCTGAACCAAAAGACTCTAATAAACCTGGGGACATCAAAGCATCAGAGGAATACCTCCAAATGCGTGATGCGCGATCAGTTTGCTTTACTAAAGTGAAACATTTCTACATTGTCAATAGGCATTATTTTTACTGCGTGCTACCATTTAAGGTATGCGATAAACAAATCTTTAGAGAGTGATTTAAAAGAACTCTCAACTTTTGCTGAGCTGTTGATGGTGTTCAAATGCATGTTAGTACATTGCTTTAGTAAATTGTAACATAGTATACAAGATTTTAAAATGTCAACTTCACGCATGACAATTGGTATTATTTTTATTGTGTTAAAATTATATGACTAGTTGACACACTCACAAAATTGTTAAAATTACTAAATTACAATTACAGAAACAGTACTGGTAGGTTTGTCAAATCAACAGTAAATTCTATTTTGTCCTTTTTAGGTGGGAATATTAGCTCATCCGATATACTCGGACGTCGGCGACTATCCTAGTTTTGTTCGTGAACGTATTGACAACATGAGTCGTGAACAAGGATACTCGCGGTCACGACTCCCATATTTCACTCCTGAAGAGGTTTGTATACCTAATATCTCGCGAAGACCTTGTGTGCACAATGACAGACGTTTCTTCTTCAAATATTTTTATGAATTTTCCATGAGTGCAAGAGATTTTTTTTTTTATCAACATAGTATAAACTGTTCCCCCTATTTCCTTTAGACTTAATTATTGTTATGTTTAGGTAAGGAAAGTGGCTACTATAATATAGAGAGGGGTTACTTATGCCTAACCCCTCATGTTTATTCTTTTTCCGGGTAAAAGCACTTCGAGGAAGCGCAGACTTCTTAGGGGTCAACCACTACACTTCATACATAGTGTCTCCATCTTCAATGGAACCTGGCTGGAAGGTGCCTTCTTTAAACCACGACACTGGCGTCAAGGTGGAGCGGGATCCATCTTTGCCCAATCCTAGTGTTGGATGGGTTGTGGTAAATAGATACAAACTTTATTAATATTAAAGATTTGAAAGTCTGTTACCTTTATACGCCATAACGGGTTCGACATTTGGCAAACGGACGTTACAGGTGTAGGATATATGATTCAACATGTTTCTGAGAGATAATTACTTCTCCCCACGCGAGTATAATTGGTTAAATTTGTTATTATAAACCCCATTATGTTTCATTTAAACGAAGTTAACAAAGGCACCTAGCCTTGTCATCATTCGTCAAATAACTGTCACGGTGATGATTCATCATTCAAGATAGTTAATACCATTTTGCCGTTACAACAATATAAGCATTATTTTTTTAGCTATGGCCACATTTGCTTCACAAATTATTTAACCATGATCACAAATTATTCAATATTCGATGTGAATAAATATGTATTTAGAAATACGGTTAAAGTATTTTATAAGAAGAAACAGAAGAAGTTATGCTTTCTGCGAATTTCATATTATTATATATATCATACTGCATCTGTCACACATAAATTATAGTCTGCGCCAGATAAGTAGGAATTAAAGGTCATTGCACTTTCCTTAATTTCTCTGCGTAGGTACCCCGACAATACATTATGAATCATTTTTTATTACTAGAAAAAGTCAAGGATCACGATAAAGGTCGTTTCAGGATAAGTTTATGTCATTATTTTTGTTTTCGGAATTATGTATTTGAATAAATATATGCGGGTTAATGATCTTTAATTCCTACTTATCTGGCGCAGACTATAGTTAGTAGGCTGGGTAACATATTCTATTATTTTTAACTGTCGCAGGCATACCCACCAGGCTTTAGAAAAATTCTCAACTGGCTTCAGAACACCTACAAAATATTTGAGAAAGTCCCAATAATTATAACTGAGAATGGATTGACTGACAAAGGACAAACAGAAGACTATGAGAGAGTTTCTTATTTAAATGAGTATCTTTACCAACTACTGCTAGCTATACGTGAAGACGGCGTCAATGTCAAAGGATATTTCTGCTGGAGTCTTATGGATGACATGGAATGGGATGACGATGACGAGCTATAGCTCACATTAAAATAATAAGGTTTCCATGACAATCTAGTCAAGTCACTGCGTCATTGAGAGATTCTTTGGGCAGTTGTACACTTAAACCAGTAAACCCGTTGTAAATCTAGCAAACGACCCAAAAGCTAAACTGACCCGACACTATACTGATGACATCCCGGAAGTCAGCCTGTACGAGACTTTGGCAGGCTCTGAAACAGCTTAAAAACAACAAGGCAGGACAGGTAAATAGACCTTTACGAAGCCGAAAGGCACTTGTTCTCCCCGTCATTGCAATTATTTTTTTGTTCTGAACCATACCTGGGAACCTACTAGTTACGGAGATGTAGGAAGTCTAAGTTTCAACTTTTTCACAAGTATTTTTTCAAATACTAGTTTTTAAAGTCATAACTTTACTTTGAATATCTCCATAGCCCATTTATTAATAAATGCGTCCATCAACAGAGTGTTTTGAGTGCGTTCCATTGAGTTTTACCGTAAAACGTGATTTTTCACCCCGAAAAGTCGTTTCCTAGTAATAATTTTTACGTAGAGTAACTTAGTTTGATGTACAGAATGCTTGGTTGATGGCTTCGTGAAGAGTCCGTTTACACCCTGTATACGCTGCGGCAGGTTATACAGAAGACCGAAAAGTATAACCTGCATCTCAGTTCAGCGTTTGTGGACTACGAGAAAGCCTTCGATTCGATCGAGACCTGGGCTTTACTGCAGTCTCTCCAACGTTGCCAAAACGACTACTGGCACATCGAGGTGTTGAAGTGTTTGTACAAAAACGCCACCATGTCAGTCCAAATTCAGGACCAGACCTTGGTACGTAACCTTCTGCAACGAGGTTTGAGATAGGGAGACGTATAATATCCGCAACTATTTACCGCTGCACTGGAGGACTCACCTTCAATTTACCGAAGATATAGTGGTCATAGCTGAGACCATATAGAACCTATACTTAAAATGTCACTTCATGGATATCTTTCGTGATTATTGTTTATTTTTGTATAGAACCTGCGTACAATGCTCAATGACCTCAGTAGAGTTTCTGAAAGAGTAGGTCTTAAAATGAACATAGACAAATCTAAGGACATGTTGAATGCCCATGTTACCCACTCGAAGTTGTAGAGGTAGACGATTATGTATACCTGGCACAAACGGTCCAGTTAGGTAGGTCTACCTTTGAGAAAGAGGTCAATCGTCGAATTCGACTCGGCTAGGCAGCGTTGCGCAGTATCTTCTCGTCCAACTTACTGCAGTGTCTCAAGACGAAAGTCTATGACCAGTGTGTGTTGCCAGTGATTACAAACGGGACCAAAACAACAATGAACCTCATAAGAAGGCCTAAAGTCACCCAAAGGGCAATGGAGAGGGCTATGGTTGGAGTTTCCTTGCATGATCGGATCAGAAATGAACACATCTAGCAAGAGAATCAAGGTGGCAACCTTAATTGCCAAACATAAAATCAATCAATCAATGGTTGTCAATGTGCAACACTTGGGGGCACGTCCACTGCTAGATATAGGCCAATTCCTGGACGTCTTTCGGCCGAAATGATGATGGTGACTGAGTTGTTATGTGTTAGGCTCTTTTCTTATTTATTTTATCGGTGCGTCAGCAGTGAAAGATAAGCATGCTCGGTACCGAAAGCTCATGGATTGTCTTTGTTTCAATGAGTTAAACCTGAGTGGTATCCGCAGGAATAGGGTGGATTTGATTCGGTTTACCGCGTCTTGATAGAAACATCCAGTGCGGTATCAGGACACTAAATGGATTAGCGCAAAACTTAAGGCATTTAAATCGTAGATATCATGCAGATGAGAGCAGCGGTGGCCCAGTGGTGGCGGCTCCAACTTACGAACAGTAAGTCGTGGGTTCGAACCCAGACAGGCGCATTACTTTGTGTAATTTATTTCATCACCACTGCTCTCTAAACGGTGAAGGAAAACATCGTGAGGAAACCGGCATGTCCTAGAACCAAAAAATTCGAAGACACGTAATATCTACCAATCCGCACTGGGCCCGCGTGGTGGATTATAGCCCATTCGCTCTCATAGAGAGGAGGCCTGTATCCCAGCAGTGGGAACATTAATAGGCTGATGATGATGATATCATGCAGCATTCAAATTAAATTCTACCGATTAAAAACCAAATATCTTTATTAATCATGAAAACACTTAAAACTCAACCCGACAGTCAATCCATTCTCAGTTACAATTATTGGGATTTTCTCAAATATTTTGTAAGTGTTTTGAAACCAGTTGACAATTTTGTGGAAGCCTGGTGGGTAAACTTGCGACAGTTAAAAAGAATATTGTTATGTTTAGAGATTAAAAAATCGGGTCACAATATACACTAAGGGGGTAAACGTAAATTAAGTTGATTACAGAAAAAAGTCTTTCTAAAATCATTTTTGCACACTGTAAACAGCCATCAAATATTTAAAGCAGAAGTATAATTTTACGCAGAAAGTTTTCGCGAAATAATACGTATACGAACCTCTTCAGGAGTAAAATATGGGAGACGTGACCGCGAGGATCCTTGTTGACGACTCATATTAAACTGTAAATTAAATAGCTTGTTCGACCGTACTAAAGAGTGATTTATTTTACATGTCTCTCTAAATATTGTAATAAGCTTAAAAAGGTTGCAAACAATAGAAATAAAACCTGTTGTCATGCGTAAAATTAACATTTTAAACTTATTGCACTTTAATAAAGCTAAACTGATTGGTAAGGTGTAACATGCATTTGAATGTAGTCCTCTGCCGCTTTGACATCCTCAGGTTTATTAGGGTCTCTTGGGATACCCCAAGAGCAGCCAAGCACTATGGATACTTTTCCTGAAAATCAAACGCAATCGAATAGGGTAGATGATAAAAAAAGCGAATTAGTCCGTCAGATAGATTTCCAAAAAATATTGGACACATATTTGTTAAGACAATACAGTGCGACGTCACATTTGACTTAGTGGTGAATAGGTATTTTGTCTGTTATCAATGACTATTCTAAAAACATAGTCAATATATATAAATTCACGCCTTTTCGCCGTCCACTGGAGGTAGGCAGTACTACGAACTGCATATTTGCCATTGTTATTTCGTCAGGCACAGTAAGACCTGCTTCTACATATTTTTCAAGACATCAGTTATACTTAAGAAGTCAGTCAGTTAAGATCGCAATAGCGGTCATTGATCTTACGAAACAAAACAAATGAACCATGTATCGTTTTTCATTACAAAAAAATGTTGAAGATCACGATAGATGACAATTCAAGACTTGAACAGGCTTATTTTTGAATTTCAAAGTTATGAACTTACATAAATAAAATAAAATAAATAAATTCATTTAATTCAGGCATGGCGGACGGTAACGGATACGGAAGATACATTTTTCACAAATTTTCAAAAGTAAAAATTCCAGAAAGATTCCAGAAAAACTAAACTACTAATAAATGTAGTTGGGTCAATGACCGCTTTTGCGATCTGGCACCAACTATAGGTTTATAACCTCGACAAAAAGTAATAAATGGATCCTAGTAAAAATGTATGTAGAGATTCAGATTTCTATTTACCTATTTTCTAGAGAAACATGGAAACATTTTAGATAAAAATAGTATTATCATCATCTGCCTAGCCTTTACCCAGCTAGTCTGCTCGGTTTCCAGTCTTACCGGATCTGAATTAGTGTTTTACAGGGAGCAACAGCCTATTTAACCTGAGATAAAAATAGGATCAATGTTAAATTATAAAGTATATGATTTTAATATGGAAACTAGAGCAAAGGATATGTCATTTGACAAAACAATATGATGATCGCCAATAAATGTCGGAATTATTTCCCTCATTGGTCAAGGTGGCCGCAAGGTCTACTGCTAAGACTGCTGATTTTCAATTAGGAATTTTTCAGTACTAACCCGGGTTACTACTGAAAAACTCAATACAGTTTGAATTTGTACCATTTGTTGATGACAAAAGGCTTACCCCCTGTTGCATGGGACTTAAACATAAATGTGGGTGTAATATAAGTTATAACTCTGGCCAACACTTCGGGGATTGCAGGAGTGATGAAGAAGGGAAAACTGCAAGATTTACCAGTTTCGCTTCCACAACAGGTCGCCTATCCAATCGACTCCTTCTGCGTCCTGCATCCGACTTGAACTAGACTTGGCACTTATAAAGGGTGTAAATAGACCCTTAACGAAGCCGAAAGGCACGGCGCTCTCCCCGTCCTTGCGAATTTTTTTTTTGTTTAGTACCATACCTGGGAACCTATACTAGTTCCGGAGATATTGGAGGTCAAAGTGCCAACTTTTTCACAAGTTTTTTTTTTTTAATACTAGTTTTAAAGGTCATAACTTTACTTTAAACACCTCCATACCCTGTTTGCTAATTAATGCGCCCATCAGCACAATGTCATGAGTGCGTTAAATTGAGTTTTACAAAAGTGATTTTTCACGCCAAAAAAAAAGTCATTTCCCAGTAATCAGCAATTATTGCGTAGAGTTACTTAGTTTAACATACAGAATGCTTGGTTGACGGCTTCGTGAAGGGTCTGTTTACACCCCGTATTTAGCTTAACAAGTATTGTCTGCCATCTTATCTTATCGAAAGCAGTCGTGGGTCTGATTTACGAGCATCAAGGCGCCTTTACTTTGTGTAATTAATTTTATCACCACATCTCGCAAAACGGTAAGGGAAAACATCGTGAGGGAACTGGGACGTTCTAGAACCAAACATTCGAAATTATCTGAAATCTACCAACCCGCACTGGGCCCGCATAGTGGATTATACCCATTTCCTAGGAGGAGGAGGTTTGCATCCCAGCAGTGGGAACATTATAAGTTGATTAAGCTATGCTAGTGACAGTCTTAACTAGGACACTTTACAGGTTTAAAATCGAGTTTCCCGTTGACTTGCCTCAACTCACAACTATCACGTTCAAACCCTCGAGAAGTGTAAAATCAAATGTTCTTCTTCATCTCCCGAATTCCTAAAACACGGATTCATGTTTGGATACTTTTACAGGAATGGTTTAATGCCCTTTGTATGTAATCTAAAAAGTCTTAAAGGTCTATTTAACCCAACTTAGAACGCTGTCAGCGTTTAGAACTCGGATATTTTAGGTACAGTTTCTTTATTCAGAATTTGTTGAAAAATACTGCTGGCAACTATAGAGAATTTGGTTTTCAAGTGGGCCGACATCGAGTCTCGGTTTTAAATAAATAACATATTTTGTTTTTAAATAGGTGTGTAGGTGACATACAGTAACATTAGGACAGAGCGGACGGCGGAGGACAAGGTGTTGTAAGTTTATATTGTCATGATTTTCAAATATGTATTAATTAATAAGATCTGCTGTGATTAATCTAAACTAATATTATGTAGGGTTTTTCAAGATTTGAATAATTCATTTTATTTTTGAGAAATGATAACACTGCTTGTCAATGTTGTTGCGGGAAGGGGTAGTTATAAAGCATGGCACTCGGCCGAGAGAGGGCAGTTCGTTGAAAGAAATTGTGGTGTTAAGACTAACAGTCGAATCTATGTCCGATATGTGTTATAATTATTGTATTTTGTATAAAATGTGATGTAATATATGAAATATACTCAAGAGTGATTGGAGTTACAGTGGTTTTACTACAATATAGCAATGGACTGTGACAGGCCAAACTAAGTTGATTGAATTGCAACTAACTTTAGGAAGTAAGGCATAAATGGTTGTGGGCAAATATTGTGCAATACTCGTATTAATCAGGAGCACGATGATCGGCAGGAGACATCGAGTTGATATAAAATAAGAAAAAGAACATGTGAAATTAATAATAATAAAAAACGTTTATTTAAGAAAATTAGGATCCAATTTGTTAGTAGTGTAATAACAATACTGAAAGTATAGTAAATGGTGAAAATGTAGTAATTGTGTCTTAGTTAGTAGTGAAATTGAATCCAATTGTGTGAGCTCTAGTTTCACTAAGTAAAGACACATTTTCGCGCGACAAAAAAACCTCGATTTTTGAAGAAAACTTTATTAATTTATGTGGGGTTTATAATCCGCTTACATTTGAGTAAGTATTGTGGACCCAGGGTGACTCGATGTAATCGAAGTCAATTCGACGTGTGCGCACGATGTTAGCATAGTTCTTCGCTGACAGCTTTGGTGTTCGCGTTCTATTTGGACTGTCGTAATCCACTTTGAATAAGCCAAATTTTGTACTGGAAAAAGAATCAAATAATACAATGGCGAATTTTTACTTAAATTACATATTTTTTAATGGGAATATTATAAGACATAAGGCCACGCTGGTTGGGATTTTAACCATATTTGAACCACTTTCACTTTATTTTTACTGAGTGTTTACTACTTCAGCGAATGAAGCCTAACCCCAGGATAAATTTTGACTCACAAGTTGCACGTAATTATCAACGCTAGTTGTTACATTGTTTTATGAAATGTATTGAAATAACAAGATGGCGGCGGTAAAGCGGTAAAGCGCCTAAATATCATTTAGCTTTAGGAGATTAGAATGGCGTAGGTTACCTCTTTGGAAGCGGTCGCGTCAAGTTGTGTTGTCCTGGGTTCTGGATCCCTCAACACACATAGTACCGTAGAAAGTGAATACTTACGTATAGCCGTCTGTCCATTCCATGGTATCCATAAGACTCCAGGCGAAATATCCTTTGACATTGACCCCATCTTCATGTATAGCTAGCAGCAGTTGGTTCAGATAGTCATTGTAATAAGAAACTCTCTCATAGTCCTCAGTTTGCCCCCAGTCAGTACATCCATTCTCAGTTACAAATATTGGAATTTTCTCAAATATTTTGTAAGTTTTTTGAAGCCAGTTCAGAATTTTTCGGAAGCCTGGTGGGTAAACCTGCGACAATTTAAAACAATATAGGTACACAGGTATGGTACAGAGTTTGGGCAGTATCCTTTCTCGGGTTCTATATTATTATATCCAAAACCAGGTTACAGTGGATCATCATTATCATCATCATCAGCCTTTTAATGTCCCCACTGCTGGGACACAGGCCTCCTCTCTACGAAAGGAAATGGGCTACAATCCACCACGCGGGCCCAGTGCGAATTGGTAGATGTCATGTCTTCGAATTTTTTGGTTCTAGGACATGCCGGTTTCCTCACGATGTTTTCCTTCATCGTTTTGAGAGCAGTGGTTATTAAATAAATTACACAAAGTAATGCCCCTGTCTGGGTTCGAACCCACGACTTACTGTTCGTAAGTCGGGGCCGCCACCACTGGGCCACCGACGCTCGTTACAGTAGATATAACATCCAAATCCGTTACGGCAGTAAAATGTTACTGTTAAATCTATAATATTAATAAAAGTAGGCTATTACCGATAGCCAGAACGTGCCAGGCTTGGGCCAAGATGGATTCTGCTCTCTCGTGACGCCAGTGTCATAGTCCCAGGGAAGCACCTCCCCGCTAGATTCCATTGATGTTGGAGACATTAGGTATGTAGTGTAGTGGTTGAGACCTATGAAGTCTGCGCTTCCTCGAAGTGCTTTTACCTGGACATAGTATTAACATAACATAAAATTACGGTTAGCTTTTACCTGGACATAGACTTAACATAACATAAAATTACGCCTGTCACCGCGGAAGGTTAGGCAGAAGTGTACCGAACCTATATTTGGCACATTCTTTACCGAAATATAGGTAAATTTTGCTGGTTTTGTGTAATTCTACGGGATATAGGGGGAAAGTGTAAATTAAAAACAGTCTAAACTAACTAACTTAACTAAAAAACTTAAAAAATGGCGTCAAAAAACTCCTCCTCAACACTGTCAACTGGTAATGTCCCCAAGAGACTGGCGGCGTTACCACTGTGCCAATAAATTGGAAACAAAATTTTGAGCCGAAATATTACAATTATCTTTGATTTGAGCGGTTAAAGTCTTTTTTGTGGCCAAATTCTTTTGAACATGCAGAATACGGTAAGGGAAGGTAAGCAACTGCTCCCAAGCACTTAGCGAGTTCTCACGGACGACAAGGCGCACACAACCTGCTAGGCTTTGTGCAACTAAAGGCCTAGCACCGCGGGGAACTCGCTTTAAAACAGGAACAGAGTTTTTGAATTTGGAAAGGGTTTGCCAGATCGGGTCGAAAGTGGATGTAGCCGAAGTTGTAGGTGGAAGAATTGAGACAGGGTCTGAGGGTGCATTTGGAGATTTATGTACCTTACCAATATGCACATTCAGACCCCGCTTACCTCTAAAAAATCGTGCCTGGGCGCAAAGCGGGCATCTCTCCAGGGTGTTCAGCGATGTTGAAGGTTGACTACTACCATTACCCACCGCATCGCTGCTGCTACTACTCATTAAAGATAAAGTACCTCTTAAAATGAACTAAATAAAAATAACTTTATTAAAACAAACTAAAAACAAACACTGAACAGTCTATTGTAGGTTGTGATGAACAGACAGGAGCGGCGGAACACACACTGGGGGCCTGGGGTATCGCACCGCTGAAGAACACATGTCGCCGCAGCCCCGGGCACTGTTGTCTGGTAAATGGAGCCTGGTCTCGCCTCGCCTCAGCGACGAACTCGTATCTCCTTATAAGCCTTTAATTGATAGCAGTCCTCTGTGGTATGCTAGATGGTATCAACATCAACAATCCTCAACAAGGATCCCACGAATTTTGATATTTCAAATATTCCAACGCAGTGCGATTTGCCAATAAATATATATTGTGTAGTCTTTGACACCAATGAATTTTCGAAACACACAATGTTTCGCACCAAATAGATAAATTAAATTAATTTATTAAAATTATTATTGCCTTTAGACATTTTTTGTCATGACAGCACTTCACTTCAAACTTCACTTCACTTCACTTGCCTCCAGTCTCTTGGGGACATTACCAGTTGACAGTGTTGAGGAGGAGTTTTTTGACGCCATTTTTTAAGTTTTTTAGTTAAGTTAGTTAGTTCAGTTTATTTTAATAAATTTGTAAATTGTTAAAAAAAAAAAAAAAACAGTCTTTCTAAAATCATCTTTTGCACGCTGAAAGCAGCCATAAAATATTTGAAGCAGAAATATCTATCATTTAACACAGAAAGTTTTCGCGAGATAATTATTACGTATACGAACCTCTTCAGGAGTGAAATATGGGAGACGTGACCGCGAGTATCCTTGTTCACGACTCATATTGTCAACCCGCTCACGAACAAAACTAGGATAGTCACCGACATCCGAAAATATCGGATGAGCCAACATTCCCACCTGAAAAGAACAAAAATAAAGTTCGAAAACATAACTATGTTGCTTAATGGGATTTGAACTTAAAAATACTGACATATACGGGTCGCTTGTAGTCCCTCCACAGTTATTTATTCAAATTATTAAAGCAAACTGATTGTCAAAGTGTACTTACATGCATTTGAAGATAGTGGTCTGCCGCTTCGACATCCTCAGGTTTATTAGGGTCTTTTGGGTCAGCCCAGAAGGCGTCTAGCGCTATGGATACTTTCCCTGAAAATCAAACGCAATTGAATTATAGTGTAGTAGCGGACGTCACGCGGTTTCACCCGCGTAGTTCCCGTTCCCGTAAGAGTACGAGGATAAAATATAGACTATGTTACTCGCTGATAATTAAGCCATCTATTGCTGAAAGAATTTTTCAAATCGATCCAGTAGTTTTTAAGTTTATTAGTTCCACACAAAAATACAAATCTTTCGGTTTATAATATTAGTATAGAAGACGTATAAGAAAAAAGCATGATATGCCGCCGCAAGTAATTTGAGTCAGGGGCAGAAATATGATTCGATGCGTGGTACAAACTTGCATGTTCGCGTCGGTACTGTCATTCGTTTAGAATAACATGTTTGTTACACATACACACGACGACCTGAATGGCGCAACGGTACTGAGGGTGCCTTACGTTCTTAGGGTCCCGGGTTCGAATCCCGGTAGAAGCAAATGTTTGTGTGATAGGCATGGACATTTGTTTCCGAGTCATGGATGTTTATATGTATAATAAGTATGTATTTACAAACAAAAAGTATCTATGTAGTATATCAACTATCTGGTGTCCACGACACAAGCCTCGTTGCTTAGTGTGGCACTAGATGGCGCTGTGTGTAATGTCCAGCGATATTTATTTATTATTTATTTACATGCACACGGCATGTTTTAAAGAAGAATATAATGATATAATCACACTTTACCTTGCTGATGTGGTTTAAATTCCTTTTCATACAAGCGGTAAGCTCGAGCATGGGCGAGCAAGTTGTTGTGAGTACATAAATACAATCCGATTGACCGAAGAACATAGCTCTGAGGAAATAAAAATATCATGTAACTAATCTGTTTCTAAATATCAATACACAAACAATGAAATTAAAAAAAGAGAACAAAGACTAATTTCTTTTTCGTCTGACACACAATTGTTTTATAGTTATTTATGCAACTGTTATATAATGAGGGGTATTAAAACACTAATGTGGGTGATAATAGTATCACATGAGTGTTTTAATACCTAATTATGTACAGTTGCATACAAGACTTTATCTACATCCATGATATGAATCCTCCATAAAAGGTTCTGAAACCATAGGGTGTTATAGGTTATAGTGTTGTAAGAAGTCTATGTAAATTCATGGAAAGTTTAATTGCTGAGTATTTAATACAAACAAACCATGTAAGTGTAATAATATAATTATTTACATTTTGGATTTTACTAATATTAAAATGCATAAAGCTTGTATCACTAATTTTTGTAAACTACAAAGTATACGTACATAGGTAATGCAATACTAATAACAAACAAAAATGGCGGGATACGACGTGAATTCGAATTAACCTATTAGTTTTTTTTTTATTACAACATTATAACACCCGTTTGGATGTTATAATGGTTGTTATGACACTGGCTGTTTTAATGTTGGCAATAAGCTAACTGTTTCAGATACTTTTATAGAGGATTTATAGCATGGGTGTAGATAAAAGGTTTTTATAAAATACACTAGCTGTTGCCCGCGACTTCTTTCGCGTGGACATTTTAATGTGTAAGTGTGAGAATAAAACATAGCCTACGACCTATTCTGAGACCTGCCAAATATACGTCAAATATTTCATAAAAATCAGTCAAGCCGTTTCAGAAGAGTTCGATAACAAACACTGTGGCATTATTTTTTTATAAAAGGTGTAAAAAGACTCTAAACGAAGCCGAAAGACACTTGTTCTCCCCGTCATTGCGATATTTTTTTTGTCGTACCTACCTTCTATTTACGGAGATATTGGGGGTCAAAGTTTCAACTTTTTTTTTAATACATGTTTTTAAAGTAAGATTTTGACTTGAAACAACTCCACGACCCCCGTACCATGCAATGCATCCATTAGCACAATGTTTTGAGTTACATTGAGTTTTACCGTAAATCGTGTTTTTTCACTGTAAAAAAAAAGTCGTTTACCACCAATAATTTTTGCGTAAAGTTACGTAGTTTGATGTACAGAATGCCTGGTTGACGGCTTCTTGAAGGGTCCGTTTACACCCCGTATATTAGGTTTAAAATAGCTTTGCCGCCAATAACTTGTGTGCTGAAAGTCTTCCCAAAGGAATTGGCTCGGCTAAACCTTGACACTCCTCCCAATCTCACACCACACACACTCTCACACACACACACACCCACTCACTCACTCTCTCACTCGCTCCTTATTGCATCCTTGTCCCTTTTTAATAAACGTGGAGTAAAGTTACAACCAGTTTAAAATTCGGCATTTCTATACATTTATAATGGTGTAAGATTGCCATAACTTTACTATGACAATAATACTAATTACAAAATCAGCTGTGAGGCTGTGAGATAAGGCGCGTTCGTGTTCCACGTGCGCCTCAAAGAGAGTCAGCAATAGGAAGGGGTCCGCAAGGACCGATGCCTACCGGGGTTGCGGGACTGTTCGAAAGAGATACCGTGGCCCCGGAACACAAAGGGCGATGAAGGAACATGGATGGGTTTTAGTCAGTAAAAGTCTGACACTCCCTCCTGCTCCGCCCAGAGCGGGAGAAGTCATTTGATGATTTCCCACCCGAAAAAAAAAAAAAAAAAAAAACCTGTGAGATAAACAGTATAGGAGGCCGCTCAATATACATACATTTTGGCAATTTTCATGAGGTTCGTTTACCGTTAACCACATTTTGACTATGTCTCCATATAGTTTGAATACGATTCTCACATAGTCCTCATAAAAATCAACTATATGTGGGTTAGCCCAGCCACCGAGGTTCATCAGTGCTGCGGGCATATCCCAGTGGAATAACGTGACTACAGGAGTAATGTTGGCTTTTTGGAGTTCTTCGAAAATTCTCCTGTAGTACTTCACACCTTCTTCGTTTATATTGTCGTCAGTACCGTTTGGAAGTATCCTGGGAAGTAATTAAATTGTCTTTGGGTTGAAAGAACCACATTCAAGGAATGACACATTATTTTTTATTTTTTACAAGTCTTTACAATCCGTGCCACGAAAGATGAGACCTGTGACTGACCTGACCACTTGTATACGAGTTAATTGTGTAACGAAATACTTCTTTTGACATATAGGTGTACAGGTTGTAAACCATCTTCCTATCTTATCTTCTTAATGTTTTACCTCGAGGCATAATCAAGATTTCACAAAGTTTCACTCGCTTCAAGTGATGTATCAGGTCTCATCTTTCTTGGCACGGTGCGTAACTGGGTAATACGATACTTCTTGGCTCTTTTTCACACTTTCAGGCTTCTGACCACTCGGAACGACTGTCAAGTGTTAGATATGTACTATGACAGCCGGGATCAACGGCTTAACGTGCTTTTCAAGGAACGAAGGAAACTCGGTATGTAATGATGATCTCCCAGCTGCGGATCAACCTCAGCAAGCGCTGCTTAACCCTAAAGACTGATCCATGCGGCTGTGATTATTTAGCCACGCTCTTCCAAGAAATGAAACATAACTAGCTAGTTATTCACATGCAACCTAAGAGCACGCGCACGAATTGAAACAGATATGAAAGTGGTCAAATTATTATTTATTTATTTAGATGTTTAGTTTTGTCACGGTTTAAATTATTATCAGCATCATCATCTGCCTAGCCTTTTCCCAACTATGTTAGGGTCAGCTTCCAGTCTAACAGGATGCAGCTGAATACCAGTATTTTACATGGAGCGACTGCCTATCTGACCTCTAGCTAATACTGGGTAATACGATACCACTTGCATGATAAGACTGGTTGTCTCTCTGTAGCTCCTCATGGAGCTGGTGATAAATTATTATCAGCAGAGGCGATAAAAAAATGCTAATAACGAAAATAAAAACACTTTTGTTAGACAACCTTCAGATTTAACTAGAAGATTGAATAAACATCTAACCTGGTCCACGCAATAGACATTCTATAGGCACTGACGCCTAAACTTTTAATCAATTCAATGTCGTCCCTCCAGAGGTGGTAAGAGTCATCGGCAACGTCTCCGGTCGAATTGTCAGCGACAATTTCTGGGAAGTTGTGGATGATTGAGTCCCATACACTTTCGCCTTTGCCTGTGGAATAGAAAGTAAAACGTGTGTTTTGGTTGACATTTTATCGGCTTGTGTCATGTAAAAATCTAATTAGTCTGTCAGTTAGATCATCAAAAAATATTTCACACGTACTTTTTCTTTTGTCACGTAAACCAAAATTAACGAAGATACGACGCTTTTAAAATTATCAATACGTCAAGCCGTTCTATAATTTTTAGCGCGTTGTGAAGTCACGAGCCCCCACTCTCGAGTTTTGATGCGTTTTATCTTTGTCAATATTCATTGATTTACATTAAAAAAATTCGTGCCCATTATTTTCCAAAGACGGACTAAATAAATTTGCAATTTATTGATGGTGGAAACTAGCCTATTAAAATGGGGTAAAGTTTCTTTGACTAGACAAGAATGTGGAGCTTTGCGCAAGCAAAGTGAGGCTTAATACCTAGCAGTCGGTGAAGTCAAGATGTGGATGATGTTGATGAAAAGTACCTCAGAAACTAAGTAAAAATTGTTCAGTATTCAAAAAATCCTACCTCCTTCGTTCCAACCTCCTTCAATTTGAAATGCGGCCGTACCCACTCCGAACATGAAATCATCCGGGAAGGAGTAATTGCTCACCATTGGGCCTCCTTTTGCTAATTGCAGCAAGCTGTATATTATGAAAAATACTGTTTAGAGAAGTGCAACTGTCGACATCTTCCGGCCGTTGTCCCATTATACTCGGGGTCAGCGTAACATGTTCTTTTTTGTTTAATCTGCCCTTGTCAACCGTCCCGTTATTATTAACTCTCTGTTCTTCCTATTATAAGGCTTTTGCAAAAGTAACTGTATGAACACTTTAGTTAACAGTAAAAAAGGTTAGAAAGGGCGTCAATTCTTTTTTTGGGCTGAGTCCGCTGTCGCTAGTCGCTACGCATACACTCAGGATGGATTAAATGGCGTCACTGAAACAACTTGAAACCCACGAATGCCCAAGCTAAAGAACTCATGTTAGAGGGCGAAAATTATATCAGTGATTAAACCTATCGTACTAGCTGATGCCCGCGGCTTCGCCCGCCCGCAAATTATATACTAAAACATTCCTCTTGAATCACTCTATCTATTAAAAAAAACTTGCATCAAAATCCGTTGCGTACTTTTAAAGATCTAAGCATACATAGGGACAGACAGACGCGGGCGACTTTGTTTTATAATAATTATGTAGTAATAGTGATGATAGTGATAATTTCAGATAGTGAAGTCATATTTTCACTACTCAGTACATTGATCAGCTATTTGTTAATGAGAACGACATTCGTACCAATTAAAAAATATCGTGTCTGATTGATAACCACCTTATTTTTTTTCCGTCGATTAATTACTAACTGGCGTGACGCGGACTTGTCTAAAAGTGTGAAAGATGATACGCAAGGATGCGACTACTGATATGACACCAAATAGACAAGATTGGACAAAGAAATAATGCAGCGCCTATATGAAAAAAAGTAAAGGCAAGACAAAGTTCGTTCTAACGTTTTTAATAATTAATAATCTAGGTAAATAATTGTAATCAACAATCAACTTTGGTCTTACCTTAAAGTTATAAAAAGTACTTTGTTCTGACTTTGTCCCAAACTCCACATTGTGCAATAATTTTAATCACAGCTTTTAAAGTACTTAATTCGAAGGACTAGTTGCAGCTGCAGGTCTGCATTCAAATCATGATCTTGACAAACTATTCGAAACGTACCTGCTACTGTGTAGATATGTACTTATTAAATATGTTCGCTATCAAATGAGTCATGAATTAAGCATATTCACGGTAATCATTGACATTCTTAAAGACCATTAGTAGATTAGGACTTTAGTCCCACATTCTTTGAAAAAATATCGTTCTTGGGAACTAAACTACAAGGTTTTTTTTTTAGGCAAACCCCACGTGTTCTCGTAGTTCACCTTTTGGTGGAGGCAAATATAGATTCGTCCCGCCCGACCGTCTGTTTGTACATATGTCACGGCCGTTTTACTTCCATAATTTTATTTGATTTAGTTAATTGTCTCGAATAGATCATAAATTGATTTATTTCTTTAAAACACCTTACATTTACTCACCGTGATGGTATGTGTGGTAAATACCATTACTAATACCACCATTACTATTATTAACTAATATTTTCGGGAAAAAACTACGGGTAAAATATAGAAACTTGATTTGGCAACCCTGTTTTTAATATAGTTTTTCAACTTTGGTTCCGCACCTTTCAAGATTAGCTTAGCAATCATAATGTAGTCGTTATAGATGTCAGTGCGTCATTGGTTTTTTCCAGATATCAATGTACGTTTAGCAGTAACTTTATTTGTTATACAGACTATACAACCTGACTTTTTCGGATGGATGCCTCTTCACAGTTGTTTTATCTTTGATTAGCTATTGCCCACGACCTTCGTTCGCGTTTAGTTATTATTAAAAAAATATTACTTTATACTACCTTTTTGAATCGGATTTTGTAACCAATTTCAAGGGTTTTTTTCTTATTTATTTTATTTGCACGAATCCCTAATTCCTATTCTAAAATAAAAGTAACCTTCGTTACTACTTATAACATCAGCTATCTGCCAGTAAACATCTCGCCAAAATCTATCAAGTCGTTTTGGAGACTAGGCGTTTGAATTGTATTTTGTTAACAATTTCTAGGGTCTTAATTTTTTTTACGGAATCCTAATTCTAAAAAGTAGCCGTAGAAGGACCTTATAACATCAGCTATCTAACACATAACATGTAATAGGCGGCAACCCTATTGCCATCAACCTGTTAATGCCAATAGGCTCGCTCCCTGTTCATGTAATTTCAACATAGCTGGCGAAATGTGATATTAGGTACACCTCTGCCTAACCCTTCGGGGATTACAGGCGTGATGTTATTTTAGTAACACCATTTTATCTAAAATGGTGTTGATTAAACAAGTTTAACAGTTCCGATTAAAATTGCAGAAGTATACTGGGTGTTAAACTTACAGACCACGTCAGAAACTCCATACTTCGCCCCAAAACCCAAACAGCTGATGCTGGCCTTATAGCTGCTAGGTTGAAGTGGAACTGGGCTGGTCACGTCTGCCGCATTTTGGAGGAGCAATGGGCAAAAATTACCACCTAGTGGATACCAAATAGCAGGAAACGACAACGCGGCAGGCTCAGAAGATGGCGGGATGAGCTAGATTCTTTCGCAAAGGATTGGCCTGGCAATTGCACTAAATCGCGAAATGTGGAGGGATGGAAGGGAGGCCTTTGCCCTGCCGTGGGACAATATAGGTTTATAATAATAATATGCATTCAACAATGGTGTTATATGTTGTCACTCACTTATTTTGAGTTTTATTACTACCTTCTTGTATGTATTTCAATCTGTAGTTGACAATCTGCAAAGATCTGAAACTGCCACATAACAATTTGTGTGGTAGTTTCAATTATTTTTGTGGCAGTGATGCAGAGTACTACTGATACTGATACTGTTAGATTGCGTCATCCCACTGCTGGGCAGAGGCCTCTCCCCATGACTTCCAGTTTTTTTCTATCCAGGGCTAATATGGATCACTGGTCGTTGTTTTTATCCAGCTCGTCCCGCCATCTTCTACGAGGTCTGCCACGTCGCCTTCTGGCTGTGTCAGGGCTCCAAAAAGTGGCAATTTTGGCCCACAGCTCATTGGGCATGCAGCAGACGTGGCCAGTCCAGTCTCACTTCAGCTTAGCGGCATTTTGGGCAACTTCAGTAATTTGTGTTTTCGAGCGCAGTGTTACGTCCACGGTCGGTTAGTTTGACGCCTAGAATACTGCGCTCCATTGCACGCTGGCAGACCTTGAGTTTGGACTTTTGATTATTTGTCAAACACCAAGTCTGGGATCCATAGGTCAAGATGGGAAGAATACACATGTCCATGATTTTTCGCTTTAGTGACAAAGGAAGGTTTCCCTTCATAAGGTCCTTCATGGACCAGTAGCTCTTCCAGGTATTTTCGGTTCGTTTTGTGACTTCCTTGTCTTGCTTGGACTGGAAAGAAACTAACTGGCCTAAGTTGATGTATTCATGGACATGTGGATTCTTCACCATTCACTCTGATCCTATGATCAGAGTGAATGGTGAGTGACTGATGTAAACCACCACTAAGCATAGGCTTAGTGGTGTTTTACATCAGTTTGGTCTTTGACGTGTCATGCAAAGTGATGATTTAAAAAATATAATTGTATGCTTATTGTCCATGCCTTTACGTTTCCATGAAGTACCTAATTACAGTCACTTGATCCGCAGGCACAGTTAGTTGTATTTATTTTCGTGATTTTCCGTTTAATAAAGATATCAATAGTTGCAAGGCTGATATTGTGCAATATGTAGTAGAAACCCTGTGTTCAGTAGGACGCAGCATGTCCTCTTCTTCTATACTTTTTAAAGAAAATAATTTATCATACTTATAAAATTCAAAAAGTTTATAATATTCAACATTGTAAACCTTTCTGATATGGTTTGAATTCCTTTTCAAATAAGCGGTAGCAGTAGCATATGGAGCAGTGGTGGCTCAGTGGTGGCGGCCCCGACTTACGAACAGTAAGTCCTGGGTTTGAACCCAGACAAGCGCATTACTTTGTGTAATTTATTTCATCACCACTGCTCTCAAAACGGTGAAGGAAAACATCGTGAGGAAACCGGCATGTCCTAGAACCAAAAAAATCGAAGACATGTGACATCTACCAACCCGCACTGGGCCCGCGTGGTGGATTATAGCCCATTCCCTCTCATAGAGAGGAGGCCTGTGTCCCAGCAGTGGGAACATTAGTAGGCTGATGATGATGATGATGATAAGCGGTATGCCCGAGCAAGGGCTAACAACATGAAGTGAGCACATAGGTATTCCCCAAATCCATGTAAATTTATTGCTGGTACAAAGATATCATCACCATAACCCTGAGAAAAAGATAAATATTATAAAATATGAAATATTTTATGGTTGAAAAATAATAAGGTAAAAGGAACTTGCCATGGGCTATAATCCAACATGTAGGAAGTTGGATTATAGCCCACTTCCTCTTGCGGAGAGGAGGTCTAAGCTCCAGCATCTGCAGTGGGAACGTCCTAGCCTGATTTTGATATGGGCGCTAATACTCAGATGCCAATGGTTGTCATTCTAGCAATTTAACAACATGTATTCAAGTTTTTCGGTAATCAAGAACGTATACCTATTTGATTTGGAAAGCTGTTTCTATAAAGAAAACTTACATTGCCGCATTGTTGATGAGGTTCGTTTAACGTAAGTCACATTTTGACTATATATCTCCATATAGCTTGAATACGACTCTTACATAGATCTCAAAATAATCAACTATTATTGGGTTGGCCCAGCCACCGAGGTCACCGACCGGTGTGGGCAAGTCCCAGTGGAACAACGTGACTACAGGAGTGATGTTGGCGTTTATCAGTTCGTTCCCGTTCCAGCCAGCCGTTCACTGGCGAACGTTCTAATACGTATGTTTTCCCCACCCACCCAATTTGTCCCACTTGCTGAAAATATCCTAACAGGACACGAGTTGCCATGGCTGACGTGGAAGTCTTTACATAGACTCCGAACACAGCCTTTAAATAGAAACCTGTTCAGGGGGGATACACAAAATAATTTGCCCTGGAGTGGAAAGGTGTTCAAAAACAATGAGACACTTGATAACGTGTTTTGACTGTCCTGATGTTTGTACTTTACAGGAACTGATGGATACTTTTCTGAGAGTGCCAAACTCAGCGCTGAATGGGTCGAATCAATTTAGATTGCAATCGAAACGCTAAGAAGAAGAACAGTTAGACTAATATTTCTTTTCATTGTATCGTGCCAATTCTATTGAGGAAGCTACTTATTGTTATACTAGCTGTTGCCCGTGGCTTCGTCCGCGTAAAGTTCGGTCACCGTCCCATTGGATCATATTAAAGGGTTAAATAGTGTCCTACGTGTTAATCCAGGTTATGAACTATCTATTTGCCAAATTTCATATTCATCACAATTATTATCATCACAACCACCATTATTATCACAATCATTATAATAATCACCATCACTATTACAATCACCATCATTATCACAATCACCATCACAATCAAAATCACTATCACAACCAGCATCATTATCACAATCTACATCACTATCACCATCACTATCACCATCACAATCACCATCATCATTATCATCATATATTTTATTTTTACATTCTCCCTTGGCAACTGTCACGCTAATATTTAGCCTCCTTTCCTTTTTAATAATGTGAGAAAAATAGTCCTTTGGCTAATTAAACACAAACTCATCTTAGTTCTCTTGCCCTTATCCAAATTTGTTTGGGGTCAACGCAGCATGTTTTCTTCTTCCATACTTCTCTATTACTTGTCATCTCAGTAGTCATCTCTTTTCTAGCCATATCATCCGTCACAGTGCATTTATCGTTTCTTTGGTCTTCGTGTACTCTTACATTCACACTCAACATTTTTCTCACTACATTTATAAGAAATTCAACTCATCAATCAATTTTTTTTTTTTTTTCAGGATAATGTGAGAAGTTGTGTAGTAATACAACACAACACACAACTTTCACACAGCATTGTAATCTCCGCCAAATGCAAGTGTTTAACATTCTGATCCATACAAGACAGCAGTTTCAACTACGGTTTTATAAATCTTCCCCTTGAGATTGAAATTAACAAAATCTTACCTGGGCCACGAAATAGATAATCTATAATAATCAACACCTAAAGTTTTGATAGCTTCGATGTCATCCATATAATGATAGTAAGAGTCAGCCACAAGATCTGCGGTTGAATTGTCCACAATGAAACCAGTACGATTATTGTGAATGTATGTGTCCCATACCCTTTCGCCTCTGCCTATAGAATTAAATGAAAAATCGATTATTTACTTTTGCTATAATTTATTTACTAGTTGTTTTACTTGTTTTCGACAAGTCATAAAAGAGTCATCCAAATATGTCATCATTATGTCAAACTTGTTTGAATGTTCGTTCAGAAAATGTGTTGTCGACTTTAGTTTACCCTTTACTACTTGTTGTTTTCGTAAACGATACCTACACGAAGATAAAAGATAGAACCTAGATCACATGTTATAATATTTCGGCGTAAAGCAACAGTGGATTCAGTTGGACAGATTTCGTGACTCAAAACGTAATCATACCGTCTTCATTCCATACTCCTTCGATTTGATAGGCAGATGTCGCGACTCCAAACATAAAATCTAGATGATTGACTGATGAAACGAGTAATTCTTCGGTGTGAAGTTTTCCCCTGAGCGTATTCTTGCTAATTGCAGAAAACTGAAAAACGATAAAAAAAAGCATTCAATTATAAAGAATGGACCTGCATTGTAATTTACAATATACCCTGTCATTTTAACATATAAATAACTACATGATTCAGAAAAGATCATTTCGGCCTAACCGATATGTTGGCAATCACGCATACTTTCTAATGTCCCATGTTGTATATTATATTGTTTTGCTATATATGTGGATCTATCCAAAATAAATTGAAGGCAAGACAATTTATTGATAATCGACCGCTCTCAAAAAAAAAACACTAATAATCTTTGGTCTTACTTTAGAGTTATTAAAAGTATTTTGCACTGATTTAGACTTTCACGGTTTTTCACTACACAGTACTTACGGGATAATATCCGTGATTTTCTTTTTCTATGAGCTCCTGATATTTCGACGCTGTTGCAAGCATCATGATCGCGGGAATATTGAAGAGGTATGCGGGTGGGGCGAAAATTATTTATTATGAGCAGACAAATCTGTTTTTTTATTTGAATTGAATAAACTGAAATGAAAAACTAATCTGAGCTTTTTTCAAGTTTGGGGACAGCTTACATTGGAGAATGATTACTTAAAATATTATTTAAGTAGTGCTTCCATCTTTCTTAGTATTTTATTGCGCGCACTACTGGAACTCGATTGTAACTCACGACTAAACACACTCACTGTATCACTAGGTTTTCTTGATAGTGGAGACGCATGTTATTTTTTATTAGGTTTATCACTAGATTCCACGTACTTGATAGTTTAAAACCGTCCTCACGATTGAAGTTTTTGAGTTTTAAAAGAATTTTGTTCTGATTTTCTCCCGAGGTCAGCATTGTACGAACTAAAACACCACTCAGGTGCGTATACCCATTGAAACCGATAATTTTAATCACAGAAATATAAAATCCGAAGCACTAGTTACAGCTGCAGGTATGCATTCAAATCGTAATCTTGGAAAGCGATTCGCAAGCGAAGAACGTGCCACTGCAGCACTGTGTAGATGTTTTTTTGATACCCATAACAGATGTTTGCTATCAAATACGTCATTAAGCGTTTTCACTGCCATTAATGACATTTTTAATCAGCGTTCATCGATTGGGGTTTTATTCCCATTTTCTGAAGCAAAAGAAAAGTTCTTGGGGACTGAATGTATGTACTGTAATTCTAGTAAACACATTTCATTTTATTTAAAATCCTGGTAATTTTTTGGGCAAATCCCACTCAAGAGTTATTGTAAACGGGCCTGATCTTTGTTTTTTTTGTGTAACTTCTTTCTCGTCAGACGTGTTGTGCGTGAACGAGAACAGGCAACACACAAATATTCATATTTAATACATACCTACCGATACCTTTTGTGTATTAACCTAGTTTTAAATCTCTGCTTTTTTTTTTAAGTACAAATATGAAAAATTAAACTGGGAAAAAGCTGTTAACCATATCGATTTCGGGAAAAAATGAGTAAAATTTGAATACATAATGTAGAAACCCCGTTTTAATTACAAATTTGTAACTTTGGTTACGCACCTTTCAAAATTAGCTTAGCAATAATACTGTACTCGTTCAAGTTACGTAACATTATTTTTAAACATACTATAAGACTTGACTTTTTCGGATTGATACCTACATATTGCAGTGTTTCTCCGTATGAACCTAACCTAACCTAATCGAAAGGTTTCAAGCCTCTGCGCTTGAAACCTTTCGATTCATTAGTGGCTAACAACGTTATGTTTTTTTCATTAATGGTTGCCTCAAACCGACCCCGGTGCAGATGTTGTATGCACTGGCAGGCATAGCGCCATCAGAAGTCCGCAGAGCGGTGGTAAGCTTTAGTGAAAGAGCCAAAATGGTTTCCGACACATTACATCCTTTACACAGTAACATCCCTCCAAAGCCAGCCAAGGCTGGAAAGCCGTATTATGTAGATTATTATAGTGTGTCGCCGTTCACTAGCGAACGTTCTAATACGTATGTTTTCTCCACCCACCCAATTTGTCCCACTTGCTGAAAATCTCCTGACATGACACAGTTGCCATGGCTGACGCGGAAGTCTTTACATAGACTCCGGACACAGCCTTTAAATAGAAACCTGTTCAGGGGGGATACACAAAATACTTTGCCCTGGAGTGGAAATGTGTTCAAAAACAATGAGACACTTGGTAACGTGTTTTGACTGTCCTGATGTTTGTACTTTACAGGAACTTTTTTCTGAGAGTGCCAAACTCAGCGCTGAATGGGTCGAATCAATTTTGATTGGAATCGAAACGCTAAGAAGAAGAATAGTTAGACTAATATTTTTTTTCATTGTATCGTGCCAATTCTATTATGGCAGCTACTTATTGTTATATTATACCAAAGACCTGCTTTGGCTTGGCGTTAGAGCGTTATCTATTGGGTCCAAAACTGTCTGAGTTTTGAAACTGGAACCAACCAAACACATTTACAAAATTTCATTGAAATCGGTTGAGTGGTTTCGGAGATTAGCGTGTACAAACATAGTAACACGTGACTTAATGTACTAAGATTATCTTATAGTATTTCCAATCAAAAATGGTAAGTTGTAACTAACTTAACAATGAACGCCGATAACATTATGTTTTTAAATTATAAATATTATGAAAAATCAAGCTTGACCTTTAATTTAGTACTCGTACATATGTCAAAATACTACACTACTACTACAAAAGCCCATAACGTCCACTGCTGGACATAAGCCTCTCCCATGATGGGAGGAATTTGCCGTAATCTCCACGCTAGGCAGGCGGATTGGAGATCGCAGTGATGAAAGACTAACAGAAAACGCTGCTGCCATTCTCTGGTCTACAGAGGCGCAAGGTGTTCTGCCTCAGACATGTCAAACTGATTTTACGGTATTTCTATCATCAAAGCAAATATTTTTAGTAAACCACACACGTGTTAGACCGGTTTCAAAGGAGGAATATTTAAAATGGTGTTGACGAAAAAGATTAACAGAAGCGTGTATTCAGCAAAGCTTGAAGCCGGCTAGACGCGTAGTAATGCGTCGTCTCTTGTGTCCCAGGCGCTCTGACAGTGTAAGCTGCTTGATTACCTCACAAAGAAAATCGTAAAGAAAGTTTTAGGACAGTTTTTGGATGGCTATAAAAGTAGGGGAAGATCAATGCGATGGATGGACCCTGTGAAATACTACATGACTGAAAATTGAGCCGACTATTAGTGTTTGGAACCCGCGCAAACCACTAATAAACTGGAGACCAGATAACAATCTATTGGTTTTTAAATAGTTCTTAAGTAATTGGTACTCTTTTCGAACTCCGCATTGTACTAATATTTCAGGTTCCTTTAAATGTCTAGTAGGTACATTGGAGTCAAACAAATTTACGTAACGAATAAATAAATACTTTTTAAGCGCAAGCGTATCGTTTCTATTACCTACCACCTTTTGTATTAAACAGCGTGTTTGGAAAACGGTTACCAATACTTCTAGGACGTATTCCATACTCATTTTCTTTATTTAACATTATTGTACAGTGTTACAGCAAGTACCTAGTAATTATAATTCATTATGTTACTTTGCTCAAATAAATAAAATATAGAAGAATTGTCAAATTCTATCAAAGTTTCCTAAAAAATCTTAACCATTTATGCAAGGGTTAAAGGCTATAACTCACTATACCTTAACAGTATTGTAGTTTCATTTTCAAGGTAACCAGAAACTATTTATTCATGGAATAGAGGTTTTACTTGTCCTTATTTTCTTTCTAACAAATACCGTTTTGGACATTGGCCAGCCACAGTATATTGAATTAGCTGAACTCAAAATGTCACGTCTTGGAATCACCTAATATGTCTTATTCTATTCACCATCAAAACTTGAATATACAGTATAAACCATTTCCAAATATTTAGTGGGAGATTTGAGAAAATTATTCAAACATTTTTAGGTTATGTGACACAAAATAAGTTTAAGGCCTGAATTCCTGTCACGCTGACGGTCGGTCGCACACGGTCGGTCGCGTACGTCAGCGAGAAAAACAGTAGCAAATACGCGCCGTTGACGTTAGCGTCGCAGTATGGTGCTATATAGAACACAATGTATACTCGTACGCACGACCGACGCGCGGCGACCGACGTCAGCGCGATAGGAATTTAGGCCTTAGAATTTTTTACCGTACTGCCACCTCGTAGGTGGAAGGAACACCGACGTTAAAGCGGTTACGTGTTCAGTTCATCATTCTGAACATCGAAATTTTTCTTGGTAATTAAAAAAAAAATCTGCTGTGACATTTTGCTTTATTTTATAGAGCTTTATTTTCAAATAAGCTGTAAACATGGCTTAAAATTGAGGATGAACTGAGTCAACGTTCATCCTCAGACTCCAGTGTTAATTGACATATTACTAGAGAAATCGGAACTCAAAACAGACATTTTATCTATGCTGCAAGCCATCACAGCAACTATACAACTACAAACTGGTCTTTATGCTTTTTAAGTGAAGGTTGTGAAGTCGGGTTAATAATTAAATAGGTCACTGATTTTACTACATCAGGTTTCAGATCTGTCCTATCCCCCCAACTGTGATAATTGGCTTGGTTTATGACAGCAGCTTCACCTACCGGCATTACATGTGGCTGTTTCAGTACCTACAAAACATCTTCAGAATAACAAGAATCAAAATCATTCAAAAAGAGAGACTGAATTGTTTATTTATTCACTATCATTATAATTATTTCGTTGTTGTAAAACTCGTGGCTAAATAATAACAAGCGCACGGGTTGATCTTCAAGGGTAAGCAGCCCTTGATAAGGATCCGATCCCCGGATGGGTAACCTTTAGTCAGTTTCCAGCGGGTTTCGACAAGCACGCTATGCCGTTGGTAACAACTATCGCCTCATTGCTCTGATATCACACGCTAGCAAAATAATGTTACATATTCTCAACGAGCGATTGAAAACTTACCTGTCTAAGGAGATCGCTCCGGAACAAGCCGGTTTTGTAAAGGGGAAGGGCACTCGAGAACAAATTCTCATCGTACGCCAGATCATCGAGAAGTCAAGGGAATTCAATAAACCCATATTTCTTTGCTTTGTTGATTTCTCCAAAGCATTCGACTCGGTGAAATGGCCGGTTTTGTGGAAGACCTTGCTACTACATGGGCACACCAAAACATGTTGTACACCTTTTGAGACGTCTATATGAAGAGGGCACAGCCTCAGTTCGCACAGATGATGTCCTGTCAAGTGACTTCCATCCTAGTGCCGAAATACGCCAAGGGTGCATTATATCACCGCTCTTATTCAATGCGTACACAGAGATAATAATGCGTCTCACTTTGGAAGACTGGACGGATGGTGTAACAACTGGTGGATACAAGATTGCAAACTTGCGTTACGCAGATGACACCACCTTATTTGCAACCAGTTCGCAACACTTGGAAGAGCTACTGTCAAAGATGGAACGAGTGAGCCATGAGTTTGGACTAAAAATTAATCGCAGCAAGACCAAGGTGATGATTGTTAACCGTGCCAGGAATAATTCGCCTGAAGTGACCCAAATCACGAATCGCAACGTGGTCCAATCTTATAATTATCTATCTTGGGGCTCTAATTTCGAACAATGGCGGGTGCATCGATGAGATCAAACGACGTATGGGCATCACAAGAACAGCGATGGACAAGATGCGTAAAATATGGAGGAATAGAAACATAACTAAAGCCACGAAGACCAGGCTCGTGAGGACGCTTATATTCCCCATATTTCTTTACGCTAGCTGAAACCTGGACCTTGCGAGATGTGGAAAGGCAGAAAATAGATGCTCTGGAAATGTGGTGCTGGAGAAGAATGCTTGGGGTTTCGTGGACCGAGTTTCGCACGAACGTCTCGATACTTCAAGAACTCAGTATCAGGCAGCGTCTATTCTCGATAGTACAATCTCGCATCCTGACATTTTTCGGGCATGTTTCCCGGCGTGACAATCAGTCCATAGAACGCCTTGTCGTCCAAGGGAAAGTAGAAGGCACTAGACCGCGCGGAAGGTCACCTACGCGTTGGACTGACCAGATCAAGTCTGCCATTGGGGGTTCAATTAACGAATGCAGCAGGATGACCTCTAGCAGGCAGCGGAAATGTCGTGAAGTGCATCAAATCTGCCCCTTCCAATACTGCTACGAGTACTTAAAGATCAAGACCGCTCTGTCAAGAGCGTACCGAATAAGAAGAAGAACATTAAATAAAAATTATTAGAAAAATAATACAAAACACAACACACAAAATTCCCCATTCAAAATTCACCAGACATTGTACAAGGTTCATCACAGGTAGGACAAACAGAACGCAGTTCTCCCTCTCGTAGTACACATTGTGACTGCTCCATTATGTTTTCAGATGGTTTAGGAATAGGTTTAGGAAAATTAATTAGTAACAATCTGAGTCATTCTTCTCAAAATTATTGTACACCTCAGGCTTCATACAACCACATAATGTCATCCATAACTCGGAAGGAATTAGATCCTAATGCCATAGTAACTGTACTTGTAGGTAATAGTTCGAACGTTAAAATTGACGATATCACTGACAGTCACTCAACTGTTAAAACTAAAATGTAAGAAAATTATTCTGTGCGCATTCCCGTACTTTAAGAAATTGTCTAGCAAGCAAAATCATTATATCCATAAATTAAACAATCATGTGCATTTTTTAGTTAGTCATTATAGTGACAGGTTGATATTTTTCGACACTAACAGTTTCGTTCAGAAATTGAAGTCAACCAGGAACAATGCGTACTTGCCTATTAGTTTTAGACGTCAAATAGCTCGGCTATTAGCTTTTATTATAAACTCAGACATAAGTGGTATGTCGCAGTTTTTTGTAAATAGGTCTACAGAAATTAGTAATTATACTAATTGTAATTATACAAATATTAGCTTAGATTTAAACTAGTCACTAAGACGAAGGAAGAGAGAGGTAGGCTAGAAGGTACGAGTGACAATTTAGTTAATCTCGTCAACTTCGAGGTATCTTCTAGCTCTCAATCAATTATTTGTAAAAAAGGGGCTGAGCAGAATTCCTTAAAATTGTTTCACCAGAATATTCAGGGACTTTCTTCCAAACTACTAGAAATAGAACTATTTTTAGAAAAAACTAAGTTTGATATTATCTGTTTTACTGAACATTGGATGAAAGATTATGAAGTAATGCAAATAAATTATGAGAATTACAATGTGAGCAGTTGCTTTAACCGAAAATCTAAGATGCGTGGGGGTTCATTAATCCTAGTCAAAAATTGTATTAAATCTAAGTCGCGTAATGATATAGTCGATCTATCGGTTGAACATAGCATTGAATTGTCTTGTGTTGAGCTAGATAAGCATGTAATAGTGTGCGTTTACAGACCCCCTAATTACCTGAACTATTCTATCTTTGAGTCAGTAATGGAAGATGCTTTGGCAAAACTTGTAACTGGTAATAAACCAATAATTATCTGTGGTGACTTTAATGTTAATATCATAGAGAATAATGTGAATAGCAGTAGATTCTTAAGTCTCTTTAAATCATTTAATTTGTCAAATGTGTTTTCAGAACCAACTCGAATTACTACAAATACTGCTACATGTATCGATAATGTTTTTTGTTGCTGCGATTACTTAGATAAATCATCATCATCATCATATCGATCAGATCATAGTGGTCAGACCGTTACTTTCGCGTACAGTATACAATTACAAAGAATTCAGATACAAACTAGACAAATAACACCCAGCAATCTAGAAAAAAATAATAATAATTTAATTAACAAGTTAAGTATACCGGGTCATATTATAAACAATGTAAATGTATTTTATGAAGAATTCTTTTCGGTAGTGCACACCGAATTTAATAATACTTTAAAAAAGAAATCTAAAACTATTGGCCCAAAGTTTATTTTCAGTGACTGGGCAACACAAGGTATTAGGAAAAGTAGGGAACGATTGTTTGAGCTGTACGGCCTTAAGCCTTACATCAACACTGAAGCTTTTAATAAATATGTTGCTACTTACTCGAAAATTTTTAAAAACACTTGCAAGGTAGCCAAATCCTTATTCAATAACAACCAGATTAAATCAGCCGACAACAGAATAAAGACGGTTTGGAAAATTATCAACAACGAAACAAATAGAAATAAAAAACAAGGTAATGACTTCACACTAAAGACATCGCGTGGCCTTGTGAGCTCCAACAATGAAGTTGCTCAAGAATTTGTAAATTTCTTTACCAGTATCCCACTTAAAACTACAGAAACCTTAAATTCCTCTGCCTTGCTCTCTATTGATTTATTGAAAGCGAACGTTTCAGCCTGTCCAAATGAATTTAAATTTCAGCATATAAACCCCTTAACAGTCATAAAAGGTTTTAAGCAAATCAAGATCAAATTAACGGAAGATCTATGGGGTATGTCTATCAAAGCTTGTACCTCAATTATTGAGACTGTAGCGCCATATTTAGCCTCAATATTTAATTTGTGCGTGGATCAAGGGGTCTTCCCGGATCTAATGAAATTCAGTAAGGTAATACCGCTTTTTAAATCCGGGGACAGTAAGGACACCAATAACTATAGGCCCGTATCCGTGTTGCCGGTCTTCAGCAAGGTGTTTGAAAAGATAATGCTCAATCAAATGCTTAACCATTTCAACACCAATAAAATATTACACGAGCAACAGTATGGTTTCACCAAAGGACGTTGTACAACTGACGCCGGTGTCACTTTATTAAAATACATATTTACTGCGTGGGAAGAGGCACAAGATGCCATAGGAATCTTCTGTGACCTTTCGAAGGCATTTGATTGTGTAAATCACGAAACCCTGATCTTGAAACTTGAGCATTACGGTTTAGGTAAACTTGCGCTCAGTTTAATAAAATCGTATTTGAATGATAGACAGCAGCAGGTACAAATAAATGGAGTCAACTCAATGGGTTTAAAAGTAAAAATGGGTGTACCACAAGGTTCGATATTGGGTCCCTTCCTCTTTTTAGTGTATATTAATGACCTACCCCATTTATTTAACAACCATCCGCATATGGTGTTGTTTGCTGACGATACTTCTTTAATATTTAGGATAAACAGACGTGCCAGTAATCTTGACGACGTAAATAACGCCCTACTGCAGGTCCACAATTGGTTTACCGCCAATAATTTAGTACTAAATGGAAAAAAAACTAAGTGCATTAGATTTGCTCTACCAAATGTCAAAAGTAGTGATTGTGACATAATATTGAATCAAGAGAAACTAGAATTTGTCGATAAAACGGTTTTCTTGGGAATCACGCTCAATTCAAGGTTACAATGGGGTCCTCATTTAACATCTCTTGCAGGTCGGCTGAGCTCAGCAGCATATGCTGTTAGAAAAATCCGTCAATTTACTGATATTGATACCGCGAGGCTAGTCTATTTTAGTTATTTTCATAGTATTATGTCATACGGTATTTTACTATGGGGACGGGCTGCAGACATCGAGTCTATATTTATTCTGCAGAAAAGAGCCATCAGAGCCATTTATGAATTACGTAGACGCGATTCTCTAAGAGAACTGTTTAAGGAAATTAATATCATGACAGTACCTTGTCAATACATCTATGAAAACATCATGTACGTTAGGAAAAATCGGCATTTATTCAGTAGAAGAGGTGACAGACACCACTATAACACTAGAAATAGGGACCAACTAGTTCAGCCAGGTTTCAGGCTTGCTAAAGTAGATTCATCTTTCATGGGGTACTGTTTGAAATGTTACAATAAAATACCTCCCCACATTCTTCAACTGAACGAGACGAAATTTAAATCATCCAAGCCTCGTTTCAGTTAGTAACATGTGGAGCTCGGGAGAAGTCGTCCTAAACAGAGCACTATTAGTGACTAGGTAATACCAAAGCGGCTAGTGATATTTCTTGTATGTACTTGTAGCGTTTTTTTATTCTTGGTTTACAATTTTGGACGGGGTACGACGCGGTACCCAGCCCGAGTTCCCATTTGGGCCTAAAGAGAGTAGCAACCACAAACCTTCGGGAATCCGTTGGATGCTAAGAGCATAGGACCGGTTGACGCGGTGACGCTTAATAGATCTATAATTTCAGCAGAAGATGGTTTTCGGCTGATGATGCTATTGCTGGTACCTTAACCATAGTGATATTTCGCCACTGCGGTTTGTCGTCTATGCAACATAACAAAATAGAATAATACATCGCCACACCGATTTAATAAAATAAATAAATAATGTGACAGAAATTAAGTGCAAATGTAAATTCTGTTGACCAATGGAATGATAAATTGGAAGAAACGTCACCCAAAGTAAAATGGAACGAGGGTTTGAAGATAATGATGATGACTATTGCAATTTTCTTAACAGTATTTTTTTTTAATATACAGCTTGCTGCAATTATCAAGAGCAGGCCCAGTCGTGCACTCCGGGGTGAGCAATTACTCCTTCCCGGATGATTTCATGTTCGGAGTGTCTACGGCCGCATTTCAAATTGAAGGAGGATGGAACGAAGGAGGTAGAATTATTTCAATACTGAACCATTATTCTCAGTTTCTGAGGTTATTTTAACCCTTTCAGCATGGGGATAAAAGTACAAACAAAACACAATATGTTTGTCCTTCTCAATATCTTTTATTCCATAGGCAAAGGCGAAAGTATGTGGGACACAAACCTCCACGAACACCCTACATATACCGCTGACCATAAGAATGGAGATGTTACCGATGACTCTTACCACCTCTGGAAGGAAGACATTGAAATGATTAAAAGTTTAGGCGTCAGTGGCTATAGAATGTCTATTGCGTGGAGCAGGTAAGATGTTTATTCAAAACTCTTAGGTTGTCTGAACAATAGGTATGTGCTTTATTTTCGCTGCTGTTTAATATCACTAGTTTACAGCATTTTCGTTCTTGAGATGAAAACACATGCAAACACATTTGCATTGAAGAGTTAATGCTTAAGAGAAAACACAACGGCCGTTTTTCCATACAAACGTAGTCCCCTGATTCCTCCCTGGATAATGCCAGTAGAGAAATATATATATATTTTTTTATCTTTGACCACTAATGGCATGTCCCTGTTTTCTTTTTTTTTCATAAATATTTTATTAAAAGAGATAAGAACCTTCAAAAACCTAAATACACCTAAAAAATTGGCCAGATTTTCCGCTGTGTTCAAACATCCAGAAAACAAAGACTAAATTATATAAAAAAAGGAAAACATAGGAACACGACCAAAACCTTTCTTTAGTTTTTAATGAAAAAAGCAGTTAAATCGGTCAAGTTTTTATGAAGTAATCAGGGGACTACGAAACGTTGTTTTTGTGTAGTTTTAATTTGATTTTTCTGCTGTTGTCTCTTTCGCGCTCTGCGCGCGGTCGTTTGGGCACAGCGCGACAGCAATACATTTTACAAATAACTATTTATCAATTCTCTCGCCCTCATTGTTTATGCCGGGACAAAACTATCCATAGTATTAGCATCTTAATAAATAAATAATAATAATTTATTACTTTTAAAATACTACTACTAGCTAGCTAGTTCTTATTAAGGAATGCAGTTCTTTCAACCCAAAGACAAAATAATAATTACTTTTACATTTTTAATTCCAGGATACTTCCAAATGGTACTGAAAACAATATAAACGAAGATGGTGTAAAGTACTACCGGAGAATTTTTGAAGAACTCCTTAAAGCCAACATCACTCCTGTAGTCACGTTGTACCACTGGGACATGCCCACATCACTGATGGATATCGGCGGCTGGAACAACCCAAACCTCATCGACTACTTCGAAGACTATGCGCGGGTAGTGTTCAGGTCGTTCGGTCATTTAGTCAAAATGTGGCTGACGTTAAACGAACCTCATTGGCATTGCATAGCTGTAAGTCAATTCAAAATTAATTGTGTGTTTCAGACAGAAACAAAATGTGTCTTTGTCCTAATTAATTTTAGTGACAAAGGTATTGATATTGAGAAACCGATTAAATACATGATAAAATATGTTGAATTCCTCAGGACCATGGGCTTAAGGGAATCGGAGGGTATTTGTGTATCCACAACAGCTTGCTAGCCCATGCTCGAGCTTATCGCTTGTATGAAAAGGAATTTAAATCACATCAGCAAGGTAAAGTGTGATTTTATCATAATTATCCTTCTTTAAAACATGCTGTGAGAAAGCACTTGTGGTTTTGTGTTGCCCAAAATCGGTCTTGGTCTTGCAGTCTTGGTCTTGTTCTTGCATTTTTGCAAGACCAAGACCAAGACCGACTTATTGTAGCAAGACCAAGACCAAGACTGAACCCTGCAAGACTTGAGCAAGAACAAGACTAAGCCTGCAAGAGTCTTGCGTCTCGCAGTTAAGTCAAACTGAGATTTGGGTATAGTAGGTATTTGGATTCAATCCCGATTTTGATAGACGTTCCCCAGTATCAAAACCGTATCGTCATAACACTAAAAGGTATTGAATTGATTATTATATGTATATTTCGACTATTTATTAAGTGGGTAGCGTGTTACTTACAAATATGTTCCCATGTGATAAAAATGTACCTAGCATAACTTTCTAACAAAGTTCATTTCATACCTTGTAGGTATATCTACTTATAGTATTATATTATGCTTGTATAAGTCTAATGTGCAGATCTAACGTTATTAAGTTGGTAAACATTATGTAGGTACTTATGTTTCAAATTTTATATTATTCTTCTATTCAGCAAAATTTTAAACTAACAGCGAGTCGAGTAGGTCTAGTACTAGTAGCAGTTTTTAAGCCAGGCGATGTTATGGTACAGACGCCAGCAAATCAAGCTACTACAATCTGCCAAATTTCTTTAACAGATTTTCAACTTAATGGCTAAAGCATTAAGGTTCATTTTTGATTGGGAAAATTTGACGTTCCGCGAATAAACCGTTGGTCGGTCGGTGTATTACGTACCTACTTATTTGATAATTTACCGACAAAGTCGCCGCGGTATATCAAAGACTGTGCTACAAGAGTGTATCACAGCATTAGACACTGTTTGAGCGCCGCATTCGCCGTCACAGAGTATGGACAGAAACACACAAAATTGTTACCTATTTTGGTAGGGATAAAATTAAATGACCTTGAATATGTCTCAGCAGTAGGTATAAATTGAATGAGTTATAGAAGATACATTCTCACAATGACTCGAATTCGAACACTACAGCGGGCACGATAATAATTATATGCCATGTCCGTTTTCCATAAGTTCATTTTAAAAAAGCTCTAAGCTGGATTTACAGTTTACCATTCAATTACACACAACAAATTATTGAAAAACAAAAAAGATATTTAGAGTACTTATGAAATTAGTAGAAAAAATATTTTATCGTAGATAACTAGTTATTAAAAAAATCATAAACCTTGGGTTTACTTAATTTTATCCTTCTGTGCCAACCCTACCAAAATAGGTAAAAATTTAGTTCGCTTCTAGACTTTGTGTCGCCGCCGCTCTCATGTCAAAGGACGCCGCTGCTGCCCATATTCCAAAGAATAAAATAAGTTTCCGGGTGCTCAGAACGGACACAAATAGATTATGTTGCCCTCGCAAGGAAGATTACAATTTCACTATGATTTTAGCTCAACATGTACCTACTCTGTTACGTTGTTCTAAGATCTAAGCAAATAGGCTAATAGGTATATTTGGAAGTAGTCTAGCTCGTCTTGGTCTTGCATTTGGGCAACACTAATTGTGGTTGTGTCGGTATTAAATAGCACTGCCGTAATTACTTAGAGTCAGTTTTGTTGTTTAACAAATACTGCGAAAACGAATGACAGTGGCACACTCACATTAAATAGAATTTTGTTTTTCAGGAAAAGTATCTATCGTGCTAGACGCCCTTTGGCCTGAACCGAAAGACTCTAAAAACCTGAGGATGTTAAAGCGTCAGAGGACTATCTTCAAATGAATGTTAGTGCCATAACCATTTGCTTTAAAAATACTAACAAAGTGATTTAGTACAAAAATAACATAACGGATGAAAATTGGTATAACTTTCTATTGTGTACGACTTTTTTAAGCGTATACGGGAATCTTTACAGAGGGATGTAAAAGTATTACACCTTACACCGCTGTCAGAATCACAATGATTTATACTCATCGTAGCAATTAGGTTGCTTTCAGGTTGCTGTCACATGTTTCGGGAGGTTCCTGCACCGAATCGGGCGGGAGGAAACGCCCTGGTGTATCCACTGCGAGGATCGACCGGAGGACACGGTGGAGGTGTGCCCCGCGTGGGCGGAGCACCGCCGTGTCCTCGAAGCGGTGATTGGCGACGGCGACCTCTCGCGTCGGGCCCTGGTGCAAGCCATGGTCCGGAGCGAGACGGAATGGGACGCCGTCACCTCCTTCTGCGAAGCAGTAATGCTAGATAAGGAAGAGGCGGAACGTGAGAGGGAGAGAACCTCACAGCGTCCCGGCCGCCGCGGGAGACGCCCCGGGCGTCGGGGGCCACCACGTGGCCCCTGGCCACCGTAGGCGCGGGCCTGTGGATGGTGGGCTATGGGCTAGCTCGCCGTCCGTCCGTCTCATGACGACAGGCCGTGTTGACGGCGCGTTCGTGTTCCACGCGCGCATCAAAGAGAGTCAGCAAAAAAGAAGGGGTAAGGACCGATGCCTGCCGGGGTTGCGGGTCTGTTCGAAAGAGATACCGTGGCCCCGAAACACAAAGGGCGATGAAGGAACATGGATTGGTTTTAGTCAGTAAAAGTCTGACACTCCCTCCTGCTCCGCCCAGAGTGGGAGAAGTCATTTAATGATTTCCCATTGGAAAAAAAAAGGTTGCTGTCACAGGCAAGTTTTACAAAACTACAGTCAATTCTATTCTCGTAACCACAAGTTGCTGTTGGACTGCAGCTGACACAGGATAAATAACTGTGAAAGGACTGCAAGCGACCCGTATATGTCAAAGTGTCCTATTTCTAATTTTAATTTGTTAACTGCCAATTTTTGTTTTTTTCTAAGTAATAAGTAGTGAAGGTGTGTTTTGTGTTTTGTATTATTTTTCTAATAATTTTTATTTAATGTTCTTCTTCTTATTCGGTACGCTCTTGACAGAGCGTTCGTGATCTTTAAGTACTCGTAGCAGTATTGGAAGGGGCAGATTTGATGCACTTCACGACATTTCGCCACCGCTGCCTGCTAGAGGTCATCCTGCTGCATTCGTTAATTGAACCCCCAATGGCAGACTTGATCTGGTCAATCCAACGCGTAGGTGACCTTCCGCGCGGTCTAGTGCCTTCTACTTTCCCTTGGACGACAAGGCGTTCTATGGACTGATTGTCACGCCGGGAAACATGCCCGAAAAATGTCAGGATGCGAGATTGTACTATCGAGAATAGACGCTGCCTGATACCGAGTTCTTGAAGTATCGAGACGTTTGTGCGAAACTCGGTCCACGAATCCCCAAGCATTCTTCTCCAGCACTGTGGTGCTGGAGAAGAATGCTTGGGGTTTCGTGGAGAAAATAGATGCTCTGGAAATGTGTTTCCAGAGCATCTATTTTCTGCCTTTCCACATCTCGCAAGGTCCTGGTTTCAGCTGCGTAAAGAAATATGGGGAATATAAGCGTCCTCACGAGCCTGGTCTTCGTGGCTTTAGTTATGTTTCTATTCCTCCATATTTTCCGCATCTTGTCCATCGCTGTTCTTGTGATGCCCATACGTCGTTTGATCTCATCGATGCACCCGCCATTGTTCGAAATTAGAGCCCCAAGATAGATATAAGATTGGACCACGTTGCAATTCGTGATTTGGGTCACTTCAGGCGAATTATTCCTGGCACGGTTAACAATCATCACCTTGGTCTTGCTGCGATAAATTTTTAGTCCAAACTCATGGCTCACTCGTTCCATCTTTGGCAGTAGCTCTTCCAAGTGTTGCGAACTGGTTGCAAATAAGGTGGTGTCATTTGCGTAACGCAAGTTTGCAATCTTGTATCCACCAGTTGTTACACCATCCGTCGAGTCTTCCAAAGTGATACGCATTATTATCTCTGTGTACGCATTGAATAAGAGCGGTGATATAATGCACCCCTGGCGTACTCCGGCACTAGGATGGAAGTCACTTGACAGGACATCATCTGTTCGAACTGAGGCTGTGCCCTCTTCATATAGACGTCTCAAAAGGTGTACAACATGTTTTGGTGTGCCCATGTCTAGCAAGGTCTTCCACAAAACCGGCCATTTCACCGAGTCGAATGCTTTGGAGAAATCAACAAAGCAAAGAAATATGGGTTTATTGAATTCCCTTGACTTCTCGATGATCTGGCGTACGATGAGAATTTGTTCTCGAGTGCCCTTCCCCTTTACAAAACCGGCTTGTTCCGGAGCGATCTCCTTAGACAGGTAAGTTTTCAATCGCTCGTTGAGAATATTTATATAACATTTTTTTGCTTGCGTGTGATATCAGAGCAATGAGGCGATAGTTGTTACATTTCTTCGTCGAACCTTTCTTGTGCAGGGATGTGAATACGGTATGTGTCCACTCTGAAGGCCAAACTCCTGTCTGCCATACCTTGTTGCAGATAAGATGAAACATCTGGTCGCCACGTTCTCCTAAGGCTTTAATTGTCTCTATAGGAATTGCATCTGTACCAGTTGCTTTTTTGCATTTCAGGTGTTTTATGGCAGCTCTTACTTCGGACAGAAGGATGTCTGGTTCCAAATTCTCTTGTTCTGGGTGTGTTCCAAACTGTTGCGACTGCGGGTCCAAGAATAGTGACTGACAGTAGCTCTTCCACGTTTCAGAGATTTGTTCGAGTTATGTTATCACTTCATTTTTGTCGTCCTCAATAGTCCAGGTTTTAGCAGGTAGAGATTTAGTAATGAGACGAATTTTGTGATAAAGGTCTCTAGACTCATGCTTCATAGCGTGTTTTTCGACCTCTTCACAAATGCTACGAAGGTGGGAATTGTGGTCTCGCCTGCGACAGGCTTGGATGTTAGCAGACAACTTATTTAGCTTTCTTATGTCCGTTCCCGCGGCTTTGTTATGGCGCCTCTCTTCTATTAGAGCAAGAGTACTATCCGTCATCCAATGTTGATGTTTGCGCGTTTCTGATCTTGGATTAGACTCCGCCACTGCATTTTGGATGAGATGTTTAGCCTTATTCCATAGCGTGTCTGGTGTAGCTTCATTGTAGTTCACATCGGTCCATTCTTTCCAATTCCGCTCAAAGGCTGTATTGAACTTTTCGTTATCTTCAACTTCAATCCGTCTTATTTTCTTGGAGGATCGGGCAGCTTTGAGTTTCAACTGCATCTTTACGATGACGAGTTCATGATCGGAACCACAATCAGCCCTAGGAAGTGTGTGGGCATTGAAAACGGAGGTGCGCCAACGTGATCTAATCAGGATGTAGTCGATCTGGTTTTTAGTTCTGCCTCCAGGTGACGTCCAGGTGAACAGTCTACGGGGATGGTGCTGGAATAGACTGTTCGCTACCACCATGTTGTTCTCGTCTGCGAACTGCATAAATCTTTTACCTCTTTCATTTCGTACCCCAAGTCCGAAATTTCCCACACATTTGCTATACTGAGCAGCGTTTGCGCCAATTTTCGAATTGAAATCACCCATGCTTATAAGTCTCTGTTGGGGATTTTTTCGACTGTTGCCTGTAATTCTTTGTAGAAATTCTCCAGAACGGAGGGTAGAGCTTCACTGGTGGGGGCATATGCCTGTATTAGGTTTAGTTTTACAGGTGACGCTTTGAGTTTTATTGACATAATGCGGGCGCTAACTGCTTCATACCCTATCACAATGTTATTTTTATGCTTAGAAATAAGAATTGCTACTCCGTTTTGGCTGCTGTCATCGTTGCCGGAAAAGTAGGCTGCATGGGTGTCGGTAAAGAAATGCCCGTTGTTTCTCCAGTGGGTTTCGGCTAGTCCACAAATGCATAAACCACATCTGGTAACTTCCTTCTCTACGATATGAAATTTACCGGGTTTTAGCAAGCCACGAACATTCCACGTGCTATCTTCTGGATTTTTCGCAACTTGAGGGAGTTTCCAGTAGCATTATTTCCATGCGGAGCCTGGTCTCCTACTCCATCATGGCCGGTAGTCCATTTCCCACCGCTCGCCCCGGATGCGGCGCGGCGCCTCTCGCTAGGCGGTTTGCATGGCAATCGTGATCCTTTTGTGTCTACTTTCATAACGATTTTCTCGGAAGGTTAGTTGCAGTGGTTTCCCGTTGCCTTCTGCACCAGATATTTTAGGGGTTATTTATACCCCAAGGCCCCTGTAGCCTCTTCTGACTTCTGGTCAGGAATGTGGTTATGCCGCCACTGCTCGGTCGCCATTGCCTCGTCTGTTATCTAGCAGGGGGACCACGGTATAGGAAAACCGCTGCGGATGTGTTGTCCGCGCGTGCAGGTGAGGTTGACGGTTGGGGCTGGAAAGATGGTTTGTCCGTTCTCCCCCATTACCCCCCAATGTACCTAATGCTGCATTATTTAATGTACCTAATGCTATTATATGATCCAACTGTTGGTTGAAATAAAAGGAATTGAATTGAAAAACTCAAATCTCGTTAAGCAATATTGCCAGCTAGAAAGTATTGTTTCCGAATATTATGTTTGCCCTTTTCAGGTGGGAATGACAGCTCATCCAATATACTCGGATGTCGGTGACTATCCTAGTTTTGTTCGTGAACGGATTGACAACATGAGTCATCAACAGGGATACTCGCGGTCACGACTTCCATATTTCACCCCTGAAGAGGTTCGTATACCTAATATCTCGGAAAAATCTTTTACATACAATGATAGACGTTTCGGCTTCAAAATTTAATAACTTTTCCATAAGTGCAAGAGTTGACTTGAGAAAAACTGCTTTCTTAAATAAACTTAGTTTAAACTGTTCCTTTCGTATTTCCTATGAAATTAATCATGGTTATGTTAAGGTAAGTAAACTGCCTACTATAGAGTGGGTTTACTTTTGCCTAACCCTTAAGGGATTACAGGCGTAATTGTATGTTATGTTCATTTCATTTCCAGATAAATGCAATTCGAGGAAGCGCCGACTTTTTAGGGGTCAACCACTACACTTCATTCAAACTGTCTCCATGGCATGGCCAACCTGGCTGGAAGGTGCCGTCTTTGTACGACGACACTGGCGTTAAGATGGAGCAGGATCCATCTTGGCCCAAGCCTGGTGTTCAATGGCTAGCGGTAAATAAATTCATACTTTATTATTAATATAGATTTAAATGTTACTCTGTTTATTACCTTTTCACGGCGCGTATCGGATTCGGTATTTTAGCAAACGGAAAAACCTATCATTACCTGGTTTAGAATACCAAATTTAACACATTTCTGAGGTTATAGCTCAAGGTATAGGTTAGTAATAATAAACCCAATTTATGTTTCATTTAAACGTAGTTTACAAAGGCACCTAACCTTGTCATCATTCGTCAAATAGCTGTCACAGTAATGATTTTTAATTTAAGATATTTTATTCTATTTTGCGATTACAACAATATGAATAAACATGTGCGTGTGTGTGTGTGTGTGTGTGTGTGTGTCTTTATGTGTGTTATATTTTGCTTCACAAATTAGTCAAACATTTGATGTGAATAATTATAAAGTTACACTAAAACTAGTGTAAATATGTGTGTTTACAAAAAACAAGTTTATTTTTGACCGGTTTTGTGAAATAGAAGAAATTATGCTTTTTGCGAATTTTGTATACCACATCTCTCTCTACACATCTCTCTGATTCACAAAAAATAGTTAGTAGGTGAATTACTATTATTATAATATGAGACCTGTAACATTTTTTCAAAACTCGGTTGATGAATTGGAAGTAATTCCTTGTATTACATGTCAGCTGAATTGGAAGTAGGTAAGGTAAACGGCCCAGTAACCGTTAAGTTTTGAACTTTACTGACTTTGCAGGTTTACTATGCTAAAACAAGAACACTTTAAAAAAAAATATTACATGACTAGACAGATAATTTAAACTAGTTTTAGTGTAACTTTTAACTTTTTATTAGAATTAATTTTCTTTAACAATAACACAAAAAAAAGGGCTAATTGTACCAGTACCCGGTAGATTTGTACTAGTAAACGTTAAATTTTCCCTGAATCCGGTAATTTCCCGCAAATTTGAACTTTACGTTAAAGGTTCACAGACTTTTAGGTAATATTTGCCAGAACTCTGTTATCAAACGGTGACAACAAGAAAGCGCTTTCATCGCAATTAAAAATCTTACGTGGATCGAGATGTCGTCATTTCAGCCGCAAGACGTCCACTGCTGGACATAGGCCTAAGTGTCGCCACATTGACCGGTCCCGTGCGACTCGCATCCAACGGATTCCCGCAACCTTCACCAGGTCATCTGTCCACCTACTGGCAGGCCTTCCAACGCAACGTCTTCCGTTTCGCGGTCGCCACTCCAGAACTTTTCGGCCCCATCGGCCATCCGTTCTGCGAGCAATGTGCCCTGCCCACTGCCACTTAAGTTTGGCAATTCTTCGGGCTACGTCGGTAACCTTGGTTCTCCTGCAGATGTCTTCATTTCTGATTCGATTACGCAAGGAAACTCCGAGCACAGCCTTCTCCATTGCCCTTTGGTGACTTTAGGCCTACTGATGAGGCCCATTGTGAGCGACCACGTTTCGGTCCCGTTTGTAATCAATGGCAACACACACTGGTACACATAGACTTTCGTCTTGACACTACGGTAAGTTGGAAGAGAAGATACCGGGCAACTTCCCGAACGTTGCCCAGCCGAGTCAGATTGGACGATTAACCTCTTTCTCGAAGTTAGACCTACCTAACTGGACCGTTTGTCCCATCATCCCATGCATACATAATCGCCTTCAACTTCAAGTGTAGAGTCTCCGATCTTGATAGGAGTGGGTGCGACATGGGCATTCAACATGACCTTGGTTTTGTCCCTGTTCATTTTAAGATCTACTCTTCCGGAAGCTCTACAGAGGTCATCGAGCATTATACTGAGGTCCTCCATGGTCTCAGCCATGACCACTATATCGTCGGCAAACCGAAGGTGCGTGATGTACTCGCCATTGACGTTGATGCAGCCTACTCATCTCCAGTCCAGAACCTTGAGTTTTCATAGGTTCTGGACTGGAGAGGAGGATCCTCCAGTGCAGCGGTGAACAGTTTCGGAGATATGGACGTCTCCCTGTCTCACATCTCGCTGCAGAAGGATAGGTTCCAAGGCTTGGTCCTGAAGTCGGACTGACATGGTGGCGTTTTTGTACAAACACTTCAACACCTCGATGTACCGATGGTCGATTTGGCACCATTGGAGAGACTGCAGTACAGCCCAGGTCTTGATCGAATCGAAGGCTTTCATGTAGTCCACAAACGCTAAACAGAGGCAGGTTATACTCTTCGGTCTTATTATAACCTGCCGCAGCGTATGTATGTGGTCCACGATGCTAAAGCCTTTTCGGAAACCGGCTTGTTCGTAATAAACTTAAATGTTTTAGAAAATTAACACTCATAGCTTAACGTTATCCGTCGCAGTATGGCTAGCTGATCAATGCGACTTGGTGGTTTCGTAGTTCACTGACAGAACTTTGAACTTACATAATATTTTCTTACAGCAAACTTTTGTAAACGCGTGGTTTTGACGCCATTAAACTTTTTGGACAATGTTGCCATTACAATATTGTACAAAATATTACTGAGAAGGTATTGTCATTCGCAAACTTTGATTTATTATTGGTAGAAAAGTGCAATAATAAAAAACTGTCATGTTGACGGGTACTGGTACACTAACGGGAATACGTACTTTTAACTTACTTGTATTACATGTCAGCACATGCAGCCATACCCAGTTGTTGCAAATATAACTGATAAATTATAGATTGTAGCGGTATTGATACTGTAGTTTCATTTTTAACCAATCAAACATTACTTTGAATAGTTGGTTCACTTGTTCTTATTTTCTTACAAAGACCAAAGAAGATGTCCAAAGTGCAAGTGCAATAGTTTTAATAACACCTCTTTCGACCCCAAGTTTTTAAATGGCTAAACAAATTGTATTTTTTATCGTCGCAGGTTTACCCACCAGGCTTCCGAAAACTTGTAAACTGGTTTCAAAATACCTACAAAATATTAAAGAAAATCCCAATCATTATAACTGAGAATGGATTGACTGACAAGGGACAAACTGAGGACTATGAGAGAGTTTCTTATTTCAATGAGTACCTCTACCAACTGCTGCTATCAATACATGAAGATGGGATCAATGTCAAAGGATATTTCTGCTGGAGTCTTATGGATGACTTGGAATGGGGAGATGGCTATACGTAAGCTTTTCACTTTCTGCACTATTGTTGTACTAAGGTCAACTTTGCAAAACTCAGGACAACACAAGTTGTCGCGAGCGAAGAGGTAACTTTCGCCTTTGACGTCTTCTAAAGCTTAATATTATATTTGGGCGCTTGGCAATGTCACAAATGACGCTTTAGTTTGCATGCAACTTACGAGTTACAATTCTATCCTGAGAGTTAGGTCTTATTCGCTGTAGAAGTAAACAGTGAAAGGGGAACTGTAAATACGATGTCTTATAAGGTTTGAACCTCACCTAGCAGCATAGCATCGCACTTTTCCATGCTCCTAACCATTTCTCTCAGCAACATCGATGCTTCCACAGGCGATAGTAATAAATTAATATTTATTAAAAATTCGAGATTATACTTTTTTATTTTTATTTTCCAGTACAAAATTCGGCTTATTCAAAGTAGATTATGACATTCCAAATAGAACGCGAACACCGAAACTGTCAGCGAAGAACTATGCACACATTGTGCGCACACGTCGAGTTGACTTCGACTACATCAAGCCACCTTCGGTTCAAAAAACTGTCTCAAGTTTAAGCGCAGTATAAACTGCACATAAACATTACATAAAATCATCTTCAAAGATTTAAATCGTTACATACCTTCACCGTATTTATGTCGCGTGGATAAGTTTCCAAATCTGAGTGGAGTTTGAACTCACACGCGGGTGTCAGACGTGTCAAACAAACCCAAATCTTGGAATCATAAAAACGATTAAAGATTGTAATTTTTGATTAACTCAGTTTTAAGTAACCCCTTTGTTTTATTTATCAATTAAATAATAATATTTAAATTATGTGATGGGCTGAATTGGTTACAGATTAGAATAACTGCCATAAAATTTGCCAGCTGGGTTCGATTCCAAGATCAGGCAAAGTGTTATTGAGTTTTTCATCAGGAATTTCTCAGTACCAGCCACAGAGTCTCGATTTGTGCCCATTTTCTGGCAATATACTGCGTTATTTAGGTTCCCCGTTCTTACGGGGGACCTAAAACACATAACTGGCGAAATGTGGATGTACTCCTCTGCCTAACCTAAAAACTGAGACTAGATGTCGGGCTACTCCGAAACCCATAAATTATCTATTTTATGGCAAACAAACTAAGGATAATTGCCAACCGACAAATCGATTGCAATTTTTCCACAAATTCTTAAGAAACTGTACCTAAAATATCCGATTCCTAACCGCAACTCATAATACTAGTGCCATATCTGGTTGCCATAATTTATTAGGATTGCCCAGACCTGTAAGACAATTGAGACTACACACAAAAGGCAAAAAACCAATCCCGTGAAAGTATGGGAACATGGGTCCGTGTTTTAGGGATTAAGGAGATGAAGAAGGACATTTGATATTACACTAGTTGAGGATTCGGACGTGGTAGTAGAGACAAAGGAAAGTAATGATAAGGGAGGAGTCAAAAAAATCATTTTTTTTTATTTCACATAGGCCTAGATGGGCACTTATAAAACGTCGGAAAAGGTGCACGGTTCGCGTTGGTCGTTTCCATGAAGAAGAACCGGCAAAAAACTCCAGTCAATTTTAAACCTGTAAAGTGGAAGGTTTTCCTAGTTTACGATTGTCGTAAGATAGCGATTAATAAAGCTAAATATAAGTAGTAGTAGTAGGTAAGTCAAGTTAAAATAATGTCGGGACTTGGAAGGAAAGAGTTGGGAAGGCGAGCTGTGACGGAAGCAAAACTGGAAGAACTGGTCGAGGTGAGCTGGCAGTTTTCGCTTCTTCATATTATCATAATTTATACTATTATCTCAGGTGTCCCACCGCCTAATCCGTACCTTGGCTGATGCCTGGTTAGAGAAACGGTGACCGGTATTGTATTCAATACTTTCCGAGGTACATCTGTACCAGTAGGTAACCACCTACAACTTTTGGGCATGGAGTTATAATCTGATCTCACCTTCGGCTCAACCATCGAGTCAAAAGCTAAAACCACATCCAAGGCCAAAGGAGCCTGCCGGGATTGCGGGACTGTTCGAAAGAGATACCGTGGCCCCGGAACACAAAGGGCGATGAAGGAACATGGATGGGTTTTAGTCAGTAAAAGTCTGACACTCCCTCCTGCTCCGCCCAGAGCGGGACAAGTCATTTGACACATTACCACCCGAAAAAAAAAAAAATAAGGCCATAGGAGGGAAACCGACCTTAATATTAATATGATTTAGGAAAAACAAAAATGTTAAAATAAATTGTTAAGTATAAGGGCAGTCAATACTTTGCCGCAGACTGAAAATATGTACAAGCAGGTAGTAATAAAAAATAATGGCACACAGTAAGAGATAAATTACTACGGTGAGTAGTTTACAAGTATTTAGACAAACAAAGGTCGATTCTTCACGATTTATCACATGTTGATGTTTGTTATGGATATTGAGCAATCACATAAATTTTAGATTCATTAGTAACACTGTGCTCTGTGCACATCTTCATTAATACTAAACGCTGATTAAATGACTGCCTAAATTAGTGCCAAAAATGTGAACAGACATTTGCAGCCAACACGTTATGAGCCCGTAGTGGATTACGGATGACTCCGTCTTATAGAGAGGAGTATTGTGTCCTAACAGTGAGCATGTCAATACTGATTTATTTATGTATTGAATTTCAACTGAGCCTAAAGTTAAAAAAACCATTTTAACCCTCGCATTATTTTAAAATATCTGCCTTGTTGGTCTCGTCGTTGGTCGTCGCAAGCTCTTACTGCTGAGTATCGGGTCATTGGTTCAATTCCTGGGTGGGGCAAAGTGTTGTTGGGTTTTTCCGTAAGGAATTGTTCAGTAACATTTGGCAATACTTCAAAGAAGAATAGTGCAATATTCTTCTTCCAACTTTTAGTGAAAAAGGACATTCGTAATTGCTCCATAAATCAAACGATTGAAGTACCAGAGGTAAACTATAGCGTCGTTGTTGACTCATTATTTATTCAATTTATTCTTATTCATTGTAACTTTTGTGTTTTCGTAATCGATGTGATTGATTTCATTTTAAGCATTAAATAGGTAAAGTCATCCAAACCTCATTTCAGTTAGTAACATGTGGAGCTCGAGAGACGTCGCCCTAAACAGAGCACTATTGGTGACTCTTTGGTAAGATCAAAGCGACTAATGATATTTTATGTACCTAAATCATTTCTTTTCTCTTGGTTTACAATTTCGGACGGAGTACGGCCCAGTCCAAATAGGCCATTGGGGCCAAAAAGGAGTAGCAACTACGTACCGTAAGACACAGCATTGAAAGGGCAAGATGGACCAATGAACTGGCGAAGTCTTGGGGAATTCGTTGGTTTTAGGGAGTACAGGGCCCATTGACGTGGCGACGCTTAATTAGACCTACGTCCACCAGTGGACTTTTTCCGCCTGATGATGTTGTTATTGTTACCAACCATAGTGGTCTTTTTCACTGAAAAAAGTGGTTTTAGAACTAGTTCATTGTTTTAGAAACTGGTTAATGATTGGTACTAGATTTTTGTGTTTTGTACTACATAACAAAATAGAATAGGGGGCTACTGAAACAAAAATTTTCACTTTAAAGTTTAGTATTTTGTAAATGGAGCATTAAATCGAGAAATAGTTTTATAAACCTCTAAAGTAATTTTAAAAGACCTATTCAACGATACCCCACACGATGGGGTAAACGACGAGAAAAACAATCATCCCACTTCACATGTAGGGGAGCTAACCTAAAAAAAAAAATTTTACAAAATTTTATTTTACCACTTTGTCGGAGTAATTAATATTCATACCTCTACAAAATTACAGCTTTCCCGTAATAACGGTCTCTTAGCAAACCCTCGGACAGACAGACAGACCGACATGACAAAACTATAAGGGTTCGTTGTCAGGTCTACGGAACCCTAAAAATACATCGCCATACCGATTTTATGCAGATTAATTATGTGAAGTGAAATTAAATGTTAAGGTAAATTCTGTGAGTAAATTCTGAGTTCTCATGCAGTTACTATTGAAAAGAAAAGAGAGTGAATGATAGTGTGACGGTTGACACTGAATGGAACAAGAGGACATACATTTTACTCCGGGTCGACCCCGAGTAAAATGGGAAATTGTTAGGAGAAACTACAATTTATTTGAAACTAGCACTGTCAGACCAAATAGCCGAACATGGCATAAAGATAGACTTCGGTTGCCCTCAATAAAACTAAAATTATTTAAGAAAAATGTAAACTGCATGTCGATTATTATTTTCAAATAGTTTTCAAGACATACCTACCGCTCACAATATTGAAAAAAGACTTTTCCAACTCTTACTAACTAAAACATATTATACCGTTAGGGACTACTTAGAGGACAAGTCAATAGAATCTGTAATTTGTAAGTTAGACTAATTATTGACATCGCTTATTGTGAATGTATTTGCACGTCGTGTTATGACAGGATATGATGAAACTTCAATTTACTGTATCACCCTAAATGTACCATATTCTAGCAAATAAATATTTTTGATTTGAAAGGGTTGGAACATAATGATGATGACTGTTGCACATACAATGGAATACAGCTTTCTGCAATTAGCCAGAGGAGACCTAGTCATGCACTCCGGGGTGAGCAATTACTCCTTCCCGGATGATTTCACATTCGGAGTGTCAACGGCCGCATTTCAAATAGAATAAATAAATATCGCTGGACATTACACACTGCGCCATCTATCGCCACACTAAGCAACGAGGCTTGTGTCGTGGAAACCAGATAGTTGATATACTACATAGATACTTTAGAAGGAGGATGGAACGTAGGAGGTGGAACTATTTGATTACTGAACAATTTTTACTCAGTTTTTGAGGAACAAATTTGTACCCCTTTGAATGGAAACTCGTATTTCAGCTGCTTAATAACTTTTATTCCATAGGCAGAGGCGAAAGTATATGGGACACATACCTCCACGAACATCCTAACTGTACCACTGACCATAAGAACGGAGATGTTGCTGATAACTCTTACCACCTCTGGAGGGTAGACATTGAATTAATTAAAAAATTAGACGTCAGTGGCTACAGAATGTCTATTTCGTGGTCCAGGTAACATGTTTGTTCAATTTTCTACTTAAATCTTTAGGTTGTCTGACCGCGAGGTAGGTACATCCATTTCATTTTCGTCTTTAGCATTTTTCTTACCCTCTTGCTGATGCCGTTCAAGAATTTATCACGTGATGAAACTAGCCATTGTATTAGCATCTAAATAAATCAATAATTAATTATGTATAACCTTCACGTCTGTTTTAAATCGTGCGCGTGCTCTTAGATTCATCATCATCATCAGCCTATAATGTTCCCAATGCTGGGACACGGCCGGGAGGGAATGGGCTATAATCCACCACGCGGGCCACAGTGCGGATTGGTAGATGTCACATGTCTTCGAATTTTTGGTTCTAGGACATGCCGGTTTCCTCACGATGTGCTCTTAGATTGCATGTGCATAACCAGCGAGTTATGTTTCATTCCTTAAATATAGTTATTTCAGCCCAAAGACAAAATATGTAATTTTCATTTTATGTTTAAAAAACATATGTATCTGTGTAGTATCAACTATCTGGTGTCCACGACAGAAGAAGCCTCGTTGCTAAGTGTGGCACTAGATGGCGGTGTGTGTAATGTCCACTGATATCTATTTATTTATTTCCAGGATACTTCCAAATGGTACTGACAACAATATAAACGAAGAAGGTGTAAAATACTACCGTAACATTTTTGAAGAACTTCGTAAAGTCAACATCACTCTTTTAGTCACGTTGTTCCACTGGGCCATGCCCACACCACTGATGGACCTCGGCGGCTGGAACAACCCAAATGCGCGGATAGTGTTCAGGTTGTTCAGTCATTTAATCAAAATGTGGCTGACTATAAACAAACCTCATTGGAATTGCATGGCTGTAAGTACATTGAGCGGTCTCCCAATTTTAGTGAAAACCGCAACAAAATCAATTGTGTTCCAGACAGATACAAAATGTTACTTCGTTCTCTTTTCAATTGATTAGGTGTTGTATTGAGAAACAGATTAGTAATATGATTATAATTATGTTTGTTTACTCAGAGCTATGGGTTTGATTTAATGGCACCTGCTTTAAATTCGCACGGCATTGAAGTGTATTTATGACTCCACAATAGCTTGCTCGCCCACGCTCGGGCTTATGGCTTGTATGAAAAGGAATTTAAACCACATCAGAAAGGTAAAGTGTGATTATACGTATAATAATTATTATCTCTCTTTTTAAACATGCTGTTTTTAATACAAAATATGGTTGGATAGCGTAAATAGTTTGCTAATATTGTTGCTTCAGGTCGGTTGTATTTTATTCTTGGCGATGTTGGGTATATTGTTTGGGGCTTTGACATTTAGAATGCCATACAATTAACGAACCACCAGATTTAGAAAAGTTTCACGGCAAAAAAATCACTTTTGATTGCCAAAATTAGTAAATGATCACCAAAATTAATCCCCATTTTATCGTGAATTTGAACCAAAAATTTTTTTTTTTTAGTTTATGACTAATACCAGAAATTGAACTATCATGCTCTTGCATCCGAGTCGAGGAAGACCCGGTTGACGGAACTTAAGAATGGTTTATAAAAAAATTACCTAACCTAACCTACCCGTGTCGGGGTGCCCCAAGTCGACCTAGGAAAAACTAGTTGGTCATCAACCACCTCATTAAAATTTTGGTGCACAAGTTACTAAATTTGGTGATCAATTGATATTCTAAGTGATATATTTATGTTAGTGGTCACAAATTTATTTTTGGTGATCATTATATTTTCCCCCATTTAAAAGAAGTTGATGAACTATCTGATTGGCAGTAACTTTATTCGGTGATTTGGACTTTGGAAGGTCGCCGGTGAGCATTCGTAGGGTGGACCAGGCTTTTTATGTTTGGACATGCCTACGTTATGTAGGGTTTTAATCAATTTTTCCTAGTGGCTTGTGCTTTTTTCTTTAAGTTTATCCCGCTCTGCAATGGTGTCTTCTGAAAAAGGTCGGGTCGGTATAAATCAGCACTGCCGTTATTGCTTCGGGTCGATTTCGATTTTTTTGTTCAACAAATACTGCCGAAATGAATGTCAGTGTCGACCCGACATTGCAGCATACATCATCATCTTCCTGTCCTCTCAAGTCATTTGGACGACGCAACGCACTTTTTTCTTGCATGCTTTACACAATACTTAAATTGCCTTTGTTTTTCAGGAAAAGTATCAATAGTGCTAGACGCCTGCTGGGCTAAACCGGAAGACTCTAATTAACCTGAAGACGTCAAAGCGTCAGAGGACTATCTTCAAATGAATGCTAGTACCTCACAGTTTGCTTTAGCAAATTACAACAAGTTTTATTACGCACAATTTTTTTTTTTTTTTTGTGTGCTACCTTTTAAGCACAGCATGATAATCTTTAGAGAGTTATGTAAAATAATTCACTACTTCGCACACTCACAAAATTGAAAAAAATACACATACTTACACGAACACAGAACTTCCTCCTTTTTGGAAAGAGGTTAAAAAAGTACTTAATTGTACGTATATACCAAAAAGCTTGTTTGCCGATACATAAACTCTCACATAACGTTTAACAAAACTCAAATCATATTAAGCTATATTACCAATAAGAACGAATTGTTTTTGATTTTTTTTTTGCTCTTTCCTGGTGGGTTTTTTAGCTCATCCGATATACTCAGATGTTGGCGACTATCCTAGTTTTGTTCGTGAACGGGTTGACAATATGAGTCGTCAACAAGGATATTCGCGGTCACGTCTCCCATATTTCACTCCTGATGAGGTTCGTATACCCCATAGCTTGCGTAAACACCCGTTTATAATGGGAGTAATATCTCCCACAAATATTTTTAAGACTTTTTCAATAGTCTGTTACTCTGAAGTCACAGACTTTTCAAAAAGTACTAGTTATTTTAAAATCAATTTTATTTCATATAAAAATCGTTTCAGTGTAAATAACGTCAATAAAATTAAAACAGTGATAAACGCGCAGAACAAGTAATGATTACAAGTATAATGTCCTTTTGGCACTCGAATGAAGTTTACAGATGTTTTTTAATATGTTTCAAAAAAATAAATCAAAAAAACAAGATGGCGCTGTTGGTTCTGATTCTGGCCAGATACCAAAAGATCTCCACACATTTAAGTATTTTGTCTATGAATGAATTATGTTCGTATTTCATTGTTTTTCCAGGTAAAAGCACTTCAAGGAAGCGCAGACTTCTTCGGTCTCAACCACTACATGACACTGGTAGCGGCTCCATCATCAATGGAACCTGACTGGAAGGTGCCTTCTTGGGCCCATGACACTGGCGTTAAGGTGTATTTCGATCCATCTTTGTCCATGCCGAAGCCTGGGCTAGCGGTAAATAAAACTATACTTTAATAATAAAGGGTGTAAAACACCTCTTAACGAAGCCGAAAGGCACTTGTTCTCCTTGTCATTGTGATCATTTTTTTGTTCTACACCATGCCTAGGAACCTTCTAGTTACGGAGATATTGGGGGTCAAAGTTCCAACTTTTTGACAGCTTATTTTTTAAATACAAGTTTTTATTGTAAGATTTTTACTTTAAACACCTCCACGACCCCCGTACTATTCAATCCATCCATCAGCACAATATTTTGAGTGCGTTACAATGAGTTCTACCACAAAACATGATTTTTCACCCCAAAAAAGAAGTCGTTTCCCAGCAATATTTTTTGCGTAAAGTTACTTAGTTTGATGTACAGAATGCTTGGTTGTCGGCTTCGTGATGAGGTGGTTTACACCCTGTATTGTAGTACACCCATTTTTCGCCAGTGATGTTGTCCCATGTGATAGGGGGCAAGTCTATTGCCATCAACTGGGCACAGATTCAGACTGCATGGCTACTACTGACAAATTCCTGTTGGATAAACCTAATAAGAATTTGAAGAAACAGTGGGTGATAGCGGGGGGCGCAGTGCGGCGCGGGGGTGATCGCATCAAGCGAGTCAAATTAACGGTGTAAGAAACACGCTTGAATTTATTTTCATATGATAATCATATGATATTCAATGCACTACATTTCTCAATGAGATCCCGACTCAGCTGTTCATAAAACGCGCTCCTGAACTGCACCGATAGCAATGATCGACTTACTGCCGTATTCTATAACTTATTTACGTATAACTGTTAGTTAATATGCCTACGTCTCGTAGCTATCGGTGTTTCTATAAACAAAGTTATTCCGAAATATCCTATCCTCGTCACCTAACTGTCACTTGATTCAGAGAAAAATTAAAGAAAGCTTTTCAGTGACGTTTTGTTTCTTACGGTCCGCAAGCTAAATGTCAAACAGACAGAGATAGCAACCTTCCGTTACCTGTTAGTAAGTTATTGACAATGGCCGTAAACCGACTAGTCGGCCGATTAATCGGTATGAATGCAATATTTGTGAATATATACATAAATGTACATATGAAGCCCATTTATTTACATTTTTCTTTGTTACTCGTCAGTTTTTAATGTGTACTTTGATTTAATTCAGATTTTTCTGGATTGTCGTCAAATATAATTTTAAAATTCATGTACCTTGGCTTTGACTCAAAATCAAAAATCAAAATCAAAGCATTTATTTCAAGTAAGCCAGTTACAGGCACTTTTGAATTGTCGAAACAAAGATGAAAATTAAATGTAGCTACAGTCCCAGTCACAAGACATAAAAACTGTGAAAGTACTTTAGTTGCCCATTCCCTAGCGTAGATCTCTATGGAGAAGAACGGGCAAGAAACTCCATGGACACTCTTTTAAATCAGAATATTGTTACAAAATCTTGGTTACATCATTCATGTTGAGATGGTATATTATGTGAGAACAATGTAGCAAGATGTGCACGTTAAAAGTGTCCACAGCAAAAACACACAAACAAAAAAAATACAATTCAAAATAATTCATTCAAATAAGCCATGGCAACTAAGAGATGACCAGTCACAACTGACAGCGCCCGTTCACGGACATGACGCATGGATCAGCACCATTCAACTCAACCATTTTGAAGGGAACTAAATGATCCGACACATGCGCCACCATCAGCGAGACATTTGAGTGAGCATGACATACTCTAAACCGCCAGGGCACATTCAAGTCAAGAAAAGACGTAGGTTTCCAGTGAATGATAGCTTTCTAGTACATAGTACTCACACAATATGGGCTATGCATTTATATAATACTAAAGAGATTGAATCTATACAATGCAAAGATAGTTGTACAATCTTCAGCAGCTCCAACAATACATTTTAAGACTCTATACTAAGTGTACTTAAAGAAAGAAAGAAAAAGCATTTATTAGCCTGCACAGGACACAGGACACACACACACACAGGACACAGGACTTCAATCTCGTTTGACTTATTTTTTTTATTTGTTGCAGTTTTACCCACCAGGCTTCCGAAAACTCCTGCATTGGCTTCAAAACAATTATAAAATGTTGAAAAAAATCTCAATAATTATAACTGAAAATGGATTGACCGACGATGGAAAAGCTGAGGATTATGATAGAGTTTCTTATTTCAATGAGCACCTCTACCAACTGCTGCTAGCTGTATATCAAGATGGGGTCAACGTCAAAGGATATTTCTGCTGGAGTCTTATAGTTGACTTTAAATGGACAGCGGGCTATACGTAAGTTTTTCATCGGTGTAATAAAAACTTTGAGTCGACACGGCCACAAACATACCTTTATGTGTAATCCAGTTCTCTTATTGAACAATATAAGTAAATATTCATTATTGATGTAAATATTTTTTTTACCAGTGTACAGTACTGTACGGCTTATTCAAAGTGGATTATAATAGTCCAAATAGAACGCGAACACCGAAGTTGTCATCGAAGAACTATGCTAACATCGTGCGACACGTCGAATTGACTTCGACTACATCAAGCCACCCTCGTCCGTTATACAGTCTCAAGTCTAAGCGCATTATGCAATTGGCCTCATTTATCGATTCCTTGACAGCAGTCCAAATGCCGACATATTTGTGGATACTATTGGCACTTTAAGGAAAGATGTATTGTCATTTTTAAACAACTGATTTGTAATTTTCTCTTATTTAATTTCATTTTAATCAGAATCCTTTTAGGTCGGCTTCCAGTCTAACCGTACATGACATTACATTTAATTATTTTTGATTTAAGACATTACTTATGACTTCTATAAATTATTTTATTCGTGATATGTAAACACCACTTGACATGTAATTTTTATATTCTTTCTGAATTATTGTAATTATAAGATGCTATTTGTAATAATTATGATTATTGTTAGCTTTTAAGCGTTTTGGTATAAAACTGTTAGCTTAAAATGTATTTCTAAATAAATAAATAAATTAAAAACTATACTTAATTATGTAAAAAAAGTACAAAACACGCTTTCACAGCCAAGTTTTATATGTATACTCGCACCGCTACTCTATAACAGGCTAAATGAAAAAGTAAGCATCTACTCTTTAAATCACAATAACTGCAAGAAAATCCTTAAGGAAGCTCTTCAAACTATGTCCTGTGAAGATACAGAGAAGTTATTACTTGTGCTAAAGTAAATATTGTCCTTAATATTGTTATTTTTTAAATTAGCTTAGTTAAAATAGCATAATTTTATATACCTTTTTACATTGGTACCAATAATATTAATATGATTTATGATTATTTAATCAATTAATGTTACCTCAAAGCGCCTGAAACACAGGATTACCTAGTTCAGGCTCAAAGCAAGGGTGAACTTGACATAGATTTAAGAAAAACTGTAAACGTTTACCTTATATGTTTTTGATTTTTTTTTTTTTTTTTTATATAATAAAGTTTGCTTCAAAGATTTAAATCGTTGGTTTGCCGCACCGCATTCATATCTATCGAAAATGTATCTAAACTGAAGCGCACACAGCACACAGGGACAGGCGCAGGCCGGGCGCGGGACGAGTCAGAAGTGCGGCGGGTGTGATTTCATGATTTTAACACGTTTTTATTAGCTTTGTGTATGGACGACTTCAGACAGAGAGCGTGCGCGGGACGGGCGCGTGTCGGGTGACGCTCGGGAGTCGCACCCGTCGCCGTCGCCCACCACCACAAACAGCGCTCGGGCGAACGGTTTGGAAGCATATTGATTTAGTCAATGGTTCCAAAACAGTGTTGCCATGGATCGTAAAGAAAACTTATAAAATGTACTCGTAAATAGAATGAAAAAAACGAAAAAAACTTAAAAATGCTGTTTCATTGTTGGCTGGTTCGTCGTAGCAGCAATGCAGCGTATGATGCTTTCACACATGCATGACTAGCGCGCTAAGAGCTCACACAATAATAATGGCGTATCTATGATAAAATCCATATCAAGTCACTGCGTCATTGTGTCAGAAGTGTCAAGAAAACGAAACGCAACTATCTTTGAATCATTAAAACGATTTTGATCTTTGAATAGCTTAAGTAGTTTCAAAATATCCTTTTGTTTTATTTATCAAATAACTGGATTGGTTACAGCTTAGTGCTATACAATTCTCAAATTGTGTATGGTCGGTTGAACACAACAATGAAATCGCTTAACTTCAAGGAAAAAAGAACACTCCTATTGTTAAATTGTTACCAACTATGTCATCCACTGTAGGAGTGACGTGTGACGTACACTTCTTTAGGTTGTTATGTACAGTACGCATCACAAAATACAAACCGAATTAACATTCACAGAATATTGCTCTGGGTCAAGTTTACAGGACCGTAAGCAATAACACAATATCCAGTGAGCTATATGTTATCCATCCTCGGAGCAATAAACATCTTGGTTGGACAGTCGATCACGTCGCTCTATAATTTATATTGCCCAGCTTACATCCGACTGCTGTGCTAAGATCTATGAGCAAAGATAGCGGGAGAAATAGATAGATTATCTTGAGATTATATATATATGATAAATACAATACTTATTTTAACATAAAGATATAATCATGATGGATCATGATGGTCTGTTCTCATCTCATAAGATAACTTTCAAACAAATTTTTGTAGTAGTAAGTTAAATCCAACCTAGCCTTTTTTAACTCTATTGATAGATATGTTTGAAAGGAGAAGTAAGTATACTGTAGGTGTAGCGACCCCCGAGAAAGGAAAATGATGACGATATAACTCTATTAAAAAAATGTAAGTAAATAATGTTGGCCGTTGGGAGAAGAACTAGCATTTTAAAATATAATCATTTAAAAAGTTGGTAGTAATGATTGTCTTGCTTTTTGTGCCTTGTTCATTGTCAGAGCAAAACACATACCTACTGAATACCCATCGCAGGCGTTATTATAAAACATGGCAGATTAGTTTGTGTCGTAGAAATTCGCAGAATTAATAGGTACCTAGTTGGGGGTTTAAGCAGTTTTACAGAAGTTATAGAAGTATCAATATTGGCGAGAAAGAGGTTGTAGGCCGTTTTTTAGGGTTCCGTAGTCAAATGGTAAAACAACGAACCCTTATTATTCGTCATGTTTGTCTGTCTGTCCGTCCGTATGTCACAGCCATTTTCTTCCGAAACTATAAGAAATATGCTGTTGAAACTTGGTAAGTTAAGATTTTCACATAAAAATAGAAAAAAAAAATGGAGGTTTTCCCCATGCAGACTTAGAACTGAAACTCAAAAGTTTTTTTTCATCAAACCCATTCGTGTGGGGTATCTATGGAGAGGTCTTTAAAAATGATATTGAGCTTTCTAGTATAATTTTTTTTCTAAACTGAATAGTTTGCGCGAGAGACACTTCCAAAATGGTAAAATGTGTCCCCCCTTTCTGTAACTTCTAAAATGACCACCGTTTATATACTACCACCGAAAATTGGTTTGAACGAAATCTAGTAAGTAGTTTTTATTTAATACGTCATAAATCGTAAACCACAATTTACCTTTCATTCAATAAAGTTTGTGCGGAACCCTCGGTGTGCGAGTCCGACTCGCTCTTGGCCGGTTTTTAATGATTATAAAATAGGTACATTTTTAAAAAAATCCACGATCCTCATACCCAGTATGATGAAAAAAGAGGGATGTTATAAGTTTAACGGGTCCTGTGTATCTGTGTGTCTGGCCGTGGGCCGTAGTTCCCAAAAGGATGAACCGGTTTTGTTTTTTTATTTCTGGGAGAGTGGGATTAGCTATTCTACCAAATCTGTTCAGTCGTTGATCTTTACATTATCAGCTCTTTTCTAAATAACAATCGAGGTTGAGTTATCACCACAGATCTGATCGCTTTGAAATTTGCTAACCTGTTACTTGAATTATTATTAATGTTCCAGTTCCTGGTTTTTCAAAGATTGAATATTTCGGAGAGTTTGATGCTATCGAAGGCCTTCCATAAATCTACGAAGGCCAAGTATACAGGTGTAACATAATAAACACACAACCTCTCGTGAGGTGATTTAGACCATGACACTCAACAACTTTTGCTATATGACTTTGGAAATTCATACCCTTTTTGTTTTTTCCTTGTTTTACCAAACATGCTTAGCTGATCTCATCATTTTGTATAGAAAGTACAATTTTTTTTTTGTTTATTTTCGGACTCAAAGGACAAAATTTGTTTAGTTTCATGGTGCGAGACATCACAATTATAGAGGTTATGCGTTTATTCTATTATACTTCCTATACTTGTTGGTATAAAATTGTTTTGTTGTTTGTGTGAATCAATCAACTTGGTCTATAGCAGTGTAGGTTCTGATTTTGGGGATATTTCATCGGGTAAGAGGCACCTATTACATATTTTTAACAAAGTGGATACTTTTGTTAGATACTTTACAAGTGTTCAAAATTAATCATTCAAAGATAACTTAACAAGAACTTACAAGTATCAATAGGGGAAACGAATTAAAGAGCGTCAAAAAAATCGTTCACATCTCTGTCAACTGGAAAAGTGCCCAGAACCCAGGCTGGCAATATTGCCACGTTGAATAGCCAGCCCTCCAGCCCCGTGAAGAATCAACCTTGCGAAGGCGATATCGATAAATACAATGTCTTGAGAAAAATATATTATTTATTTAAAATTTACCGTAAAATCTCTTTTATGGTAAATTAAATGGTTTCAATTTTTATCACATTTTGATATTTAACTTAATATCACAAAATCATGCTTTTAGGTGTATAGGTAAGCTACACTATTCAATTCTGGAGTTTGACGTTCGGAATTTTTTGTAGTAGAATGTTTCCAAAACATCACTTCTGCAGCGTCTGTAGTCCTCAATCCTCAAAGAGTGTTCCTATAGCACATCCACATTTCACCAGTTATATTTTGAGGATCCCAATATGTTTATTACATGTTAGTATCCTGCCAAACAGGACTAATAACATCATAAAACGGAAAGGACACTGACAGATAGTGCAATGAACCTTCACCCAAGGTTTTGTAAAGAGCTTCCTCCTATCATACGAGCTTCATCCACTTGATAATTTCTATAGTATTGAAAAACCTTGGTGAGTGGTGCAATCCGGAAATGTCAAGTTCCTTCGAACATTATGCGCCTGACGTAAACACATCCTAAACTGACGTACATAACCGCAGAAAAACAGTCCAATCAGTAATAATTTTGTCGGAAACAAATCATTATGCCTACTTCGCGGTCACATACATAATTTTTTAAGAGATTGGTTCATCTGTCGCTGCAGCTAGTTCCTTTTGCCAGGAAGCCCCGAGAAGGTTATTCCGTAGTTATAAGGTTATAATTAAGATTGTCGCATTGAGTAGGTTGAGGCACCTGTGCCTTGTTTTAGTTAGCACAATGCGGAGCTCGAGTGGAGTCGCCCTGAACAGAGCACTTTTGGTGACTCTCAGGTGAGATCGAAGTGACTAGTGTATATAATTATATTTTTTAATATTCATAAAGTGTGGTGTTTTTTATGTGAATTGTTATGGTATATAGCGTGAATATTGTGAATTCAAGTGTGATAAATTCGTAATTTATTGTTGGATAAAACGCTGTTTTGGTGTTATGTTGATTGGGACCTTGAAGTTGTCTGTGTTTACTTTTTTCGTGTTCCGTGACAAAATCAGAAAAACGGAACACTTATAGAATCACTTGTGTGTGTAAGTGGCGGAGCCTTTTGCAATCATAAATTCCGACTCAGGCTGGTACTAAGAAATCATAAAATAAAAATCGTGTAACGCTTTGTGCAGGCTGGGAATCGAACCTCTTGAAATTTAGTGAAGTTGATTCATGTGTACGGCTAAACTATCGTAAGGTGACAAATTGGAATAGTGTAAAAACGTTTGATTTGTGTATCGTGCCAATTAAAAGCTAACCAAATCAGATATTTTTCTCAAAAATAAAAAGTTTGTGGTGAATATCATAATGCATTTGCTTATTCAAAAGGAATGCAAATAGCATAAGAATCACCTACTATTTTTTACTATTGCCTTCCATACTAAAGTTAACCTTGAACCTCAGTTAAACCCGATATATATGTTAATAAACTGTTTAGGTTGTATCACACATGGTGTGTTACAACATCGCATTAAATTTGCGGAAAGACAATGGGTTTATTGAGACTGATTAATCGATCTACAACCACATAATATATCGTTTATACTCACTTTTTATGTGTTTGTAAGAGCGCTTAGATCTTTAAAACCACCTAACGGATTTTGATAAGGTTTTATAAAATCGTTCAAAGAATTTATCCTGGAAGGTTTAACGTGTTTTTTTATTATTATTTAACTTAGATGTTGCTCTGAAATCTCGATATTTTGTCATGTTGATATTGCACCTGTGCAAAACAAAGGCGTGTCGGTAGTTATTTAATTTAAAACATAAATACATTTGATAGTTATCGTCATTCTCCTATATTTATCCCAATTTATTTGAAGTCAGCTCAGCATGTCTTCTTCTTCCATACATCTCAGCAGTCACCTCCTTTCTAGCCATATCATTCTCCACATAGTCTTTCCATCCTTTTTAGGGTTCCGTAGCCAAATGGCAAAAAACGGAACCCTCATGGATTCGTCATGTCTGTCCGTCCGTATGTCACAGCCACTTTTTTCCGAAACTATAAGAACTATGCTGTTGAAACTTGGTAAGTAGATGTATTCTGTGAACCGCATTGAGATTTTTACACAAAAAATAGAAAAAAAAACAATATATTTTGGCGGTTCCCCATACGTAGAACTGAAACTCATTTTTTTTTTCATATAACCCATACGTGTGGGGTATCTATGGATAGGTCTTCAAAAATGATATTGAGGTTTCTAGTATATTTTTTTTCTAAACTGTATCCAGTTTTAAAAAAAAATGTTTGCGCCAAAGACACTTCCAAAGTGGTAAAATTTATTTCCCTCCCCACCCCTGTAACTTCTAAAATAAGAGGATGATAAAACTAAAAAAAAATATATGATGTACTACCATGTATTACCATGTAAACTTCCACCGAAAATTGGTTTGAATGAGATCTAGTAAGTAGTTTTTTTTTAATACGTCAAAAATCGTAAACCGCAATTTAAATTTCATTCAATAAAGTTTGTGCGGAACCCTCGGTGTGCGAGTCCGACTCGGTCTTAGTCGGTTTTTTGGTTTTCGTCTAATCTTATAGCCACATATACCAAATTTATACTCAAAACTTTCCTTATGATATTTTTCTCATTCCTCCGAATCTCGTGACCACACCACGACGACCGAACAATTGCTCGTTTTCCTAACAAAAAATCGTAAACTGGCACCGCACTTTATTAAAATTAAATTAATCTCATAATTATTTATATTCAATTCAACTTTAATTGGCTAGCCAAACTCTGCAGGCGAGATGGGTATAGAATAGATTATGTTAACACGATGATATGCGATGTGATGCCTATATATAATTCATTATATAAGTCCACCTCTGTACTTTGTGCTTGCAGTGTTAAATAAACAAATAAACTGTCCAACTTTAAGATCTAATCATCATCTGCCTAGCCTTTTCCCAACTATGTTTGGATCGGCTTCCAGTGTAACCGGATGCAGCTTAGTACTGGCTAATACGATACTATTTGGTACCTGTAACGACTGTCAAACATCTACAAATAACAGCCGGGACCAACGGCTCAACGTGCTTTTTCGAGGCACGGAGGAAACTCGGTAATGTAAAAATAACGGTAATGGGTGGTCACCATCCACATACCAACCTAAGGCAAACAATTAACGAGCTGTTATTTAGCCACGAGTACCTCAACGATACTATCTGCGTTCCCTAAAGAAAATCTTTTTGTTTTATCGTGTTTAGTTATAGAGACCCATCAAGTCTGTTGAGTATCAGTAGCTAGTTAAAGTTGACCCCGCATAATATTGGTTTCTTTTGTACTGTATAGCTTGCTCCAATGCGCAAGGGCGAGCCTAGGAGTGAACTCCGGGGTGAGCAAGTACTCCTTCCCGGATGATTTCATATTCGGAGTCGCTTCGGCCGCATTTCAAATAGAAGGAGGATGGAATGAGGGAGGTAAGGATATGTTTTCATGTATGAACTGTTGCTTTCTTTTACTGACAAGATTTTTTACACCTTAGAATGATAAACTGAAGCTTGTGTGTGAATTAACAACGCGGGCCTGTGGACGGTCGGCTATGGGCTAGCTCGCCGTCCGTCCATCTCATGACGACAGGCCGTGTCGACGGCGCGTTCGTGTTCCACGCGCGCCTCAAAGAGAGTCAGCAAGGGCCGATGCCTGCCGGGGTTGCGGGACTGTTTGAAAGAGATACCGTGACCCCGGAACACAAAGGGCGATGAAGGAACATGGATGGGTTTTAGTCAGTAAAAGTCTGACACTCCCTTCTGCTCCGCCCAGAGCGGGAGGAGCCATTTGATGATTTCCCATCAGAAAAAAAAAAAGCGTATTCGCATTTTTATGCAAATTACTAACACCTGCAGCAGAAAAGATTCGACTTGAAACCGCAGAGATAAAACGATCGTTGTTTTTGAAGAATCGTTTTTTTTTCGTTTTTATTCGATTCTCTCTAAATAGTTTTAATTTAGATACGTAATTTATGATTCTTGACTTCTATAGCTTTGCGCAGACCTGGGCTGTAAGATAAGTTCCATTGCTCAGGGTTGACACCAGCTATATTCTGCAACTGCCTAGGTGTAGATATTTTAGTACAAAGACTTTCGTTTATTTAGGGCACCTACCTAATTCAATAGAGCCGCTAGACATTATGAATCAGTAAGGCGTAATAAAAAAAGATCGTAATGACGGCTTCGTTAAGAATATATTTACGCCCTTTATTAAGATAAGGTTTAAGCTGAATAGTTTTCCGCAGGCAAAGGAGAAAGTATGTGGGACACCTACCTCCACAACCATCCTAACTACACCGTGGACAGCACAAACGGGGATGTAGCGGCTGACTCTTACCATCGCTTCATGGAAGACATTGAAATGATCAAGAGTATAGGCGTTAATTACTACAGATTGTCTATTTCGTGGCCCAGGTAAGGATGATATGATTTCATTTGAATTCATGTGTACTTTCTGTTCGTGGGATGAATATAATGTGTTAAAAAGAAATGTCGGTTATTTAAAACAACGTATAAATAAATATAAACCCTACAAAGTGGAGGTAAATAAAAGTTGATAAAATAACTAGTGTACACGGGATTACCTTTTCAACGTTAACACTTTGAAAAGTAATATATTTCAATTTAATAAACGAAAATACTGGGAAATATTGATACCAATAATTAAGAATTTCAATAAAGATTAAAAACTTATGTTAATTGCGTATTCGTTATTTTTTCACTAAGTAAACAAAACTGGTTTCAATGAAAAGTTTAATTTTTTCTTTACTTTTATAGCTAAAAATCTCTTTTGTCAAGTTTTACCGTTAATTCTGATCCGTAGAGTCATCTAAAAGACATTGCTTCGTATTAAGATGTAGAAAAGAATAATAATGCCATCAATATCTCCATAAATTGTAAATCAGACCCAGTGAGGTTTTATGTAAGTCATAAATAACAGTAATTTGTTTCTATTTATGAAAATATCGCGTTATAAATTTATTGATCTTGACCAAAAATTTGCAGAATCCAAGGTCCTTTCCATCTTTACATTCTATAGAATGAAGTTGGTAATCGTGTCCGTCTGTGAGTCCCGTTGTTTTTTTCCACTGTCTAGAGAATCAGGTGTTTATTTCGGTAATAAATACATAAATTCATATTTATTGCACTGCCTCGTCGGTTTAGTGGTCGCAAACGCAACTGCTAAGCACGAGGTCCTGGTTTCCATTCCCAGGTCGGGCATTGTGTGTGTGGTGTTATTGGGTTTCATATCAGGAATTTCTCAGTAGCAGCCTCGGAGTCTGGATTTGTGCTCGGTTGATGGTAATAGGCTCGCCCCATATTGTATGAGACTTTTAAACATAACTAGCGAAATGTGGGTGTACTATTAAGTGAACCTCTGCCCAACCTTCCGGGGATTACAGGCGTGATTTTATGTTATGTTATTAATATTTATGAATTTTCACATCAATATCCTTTACGGATTTTAAAAGAACAATGGGTTACTTAACCACGTAAAAAAACGTATGAAACAGGAATAAACTGCTAGTGATTCATAAAAAAAAACATGTTTTAAATCTAGCAGAAACGTATTTTATATTGAAAAAAGTTATTTCCGATATTAGCATTTAGACAGATAACTTTAGAAGTATAATGACGCTAGCAATTTTGCTCTTTGATCCTAATCCATTAAAAAGGCCAATTAGCTTGTTTGTAGTATGCAGCCTTGTCGATATTATTTAATGAATATTTAGTTTTTTTCTTGTATTTACCTAAAAGATTAATAGTGGCGTATAATTAGCGTACTTATATTTGCTTATTCACATTACTATGCCATTATAAAAATAAGAATTTTACGGAATCTCTAATTCTCTTAAATCAATGGCTTATCCTATTCTATAAAAAAATATGTAAGTGTTCTAATATGTAAAAATGTAAGTGAGGTTATAATTCTTTACAATAAAATTATGATATCAATCTCATACCATGATCATCTCATCATCTGCCTAGCCTTTTCCAAACCAAATACCAGTATTTTACATGGAACTACTACTTATGTGACCTTCTTGACTCAGTAACTAGGTGCAACTATAAAAAATCCCTTCGGGAAGCCGCTGGATGAGGTAGATTTCGAAGAAGGTTCCACCCATATTTTTTCAACCCCTTGTTAAGAGTTAAGTATAAAAAAAACTTAAAAAATAAAAATTGTAGAGTAAACAATTTGCTTTAAAAAAATACAATTTTTGACAGTAAAATGTTTACCGTTTCGGAGATATAATTTGGTTTTAAAAAAAAAATTGGAAGTTTCAAACCTCCTTTCGAAGTTAGGGGTTGCATCAAAAAGTTTAAATTTAAAAGTTGTCCGGATTGTTACTCGGAATAATAAAATATTAAACAGTTCAAAGTTATGGTCAAAAAACTGATTTTCGAAAAACCGCCACCCCGCCGCCCCCATGGACGAATTCCACCCATTCACGTACTTAACCTAAGTTTTGATCCTTTCGATTTTTGGGCCAAGTTTGAAAACAATCGGTGCATAATTGCGACCTGTAGAGTGTGGCTAAATTTAGATTGTCGCCCCACCAACATACCTATTTTGTATAAACTTTTTAACCGGCGCGGGCGGTTGATTTGGGCTCTAAGGGTCATAACTAGACCCCCTATGGTGAAATTGTCGGAAAACTTGACTTTAGTTTCAATAGGTAGATTTATTCTGATTAAATCTATCTAATTAAACAACATAATTTAAAATAATATTTCTCGCAGGATACTCCCAACCGGCATGGACAACTACATAAGCCCGGATGGCGTAAAGTACTACCGCACATTATTTGAAGAACTCCTAAAAGCCAACATTACTCCTGTAGTAACGTTATTCCACTGGGACATGCCCACGCCACTGATGGACCTCGGTGGCTGGTCCAACCCGAAAATAGTTGACTATTTTGAGGACTATGCGAGGGTCGTGTTTAATTTGTATGGGGATGTAATCAAAATGTGGACAACTATAAATGAACCTCATCAACAGTGCTATAACGTAAGTACACTTATTTAATTAGAACAGTTAAAGAGTTTTAGAAACTCGTTTTAAATAGATCACAAATGTAGTTGAAATTTTTCGGACGTTGATCTATAATTGATCGCAATGCAAATAGCAAATACTGTAAAAATATTTTTCACGTTGAGTATTCTTGCCGTAGCAATCTACTTGTATCAATTTTGATTTCTTTATTAACGTTTCGAATCAGACGCTTACCTTCTTGAAATTAAATGTATGCAAAAAAACAGTTTGGCATGGCATTACTATATTAAGAAAAACTGTTTTTTTTAAACGCCAAAATGTTTGTTCCGTACCTACTTTGGTAAATTACTTACCGACAATAAATATAACTAACATTTAAGTCTCTTCTGAAAATAAATTGTTTTGAGAATTTGAAGTTACTCAAAATTAAATCGTAATTTAACATAGCCTTAGGTTTGGCTTCACCTTTTATTATTTCCCTAATCTTTATCTTTGTCCCAGGGTTATGGCCGTGATTACTTCGTACCAGCATTAAATTCAGGTGGAGTTGGCGACCATTTATGTACTCACTACACCTTGCTATCTCACGCTCGCGTCTACCGCATGTATGAAAAGGAATTCAAGCCCTATCAGAAAGGTACTGTGATTTATTTTTCTTTGAATGGTTAACTAATTTTACTTTTTATCATTGTTGCATTGTTTCATAATAATCTGTTAGAATCTGTTATGTAATGTTTTATAACACTGTCTGATCCTTTATTACCCACAATATTATCATCTCCTTGTATTATAAATTGCATTAATTAGATCACATTGTTGTTCATAATTAACTGTCTGGGAAAATGTTTATCATCGCTTTCGCTGAACACCTTGATCTCGTTATGGATTTTCATGGAAACAATTTTCAATTACGTTTCTATTTCAGGAAAGGTTGCTATAACGCTGGATGCGTTTTGGGCTGATCCTAAAGACCCGAATAGTCCTGGGGACGTTCAAGCTGCAGAGGATTATCTTCAAATGCATGTGAGTGTTTTTAGTAATAATAATCATCGGCTGGTGCCTTATTCAAAATTAAGTGTCAGATGGGATTTTGTAAGTTGAGTTCGGGTCTTCGAATGCCTTCAAGGGTCCGGGATACCGAGATATGCCAAAGACGTTTTAAAATAATGACTATGATTTTATTACACAAACACTCTTAAGCATAAAAGAAAACAATAATATTATAGATAAACGGTGAGGGTACGATCCCAAATTCTTTTTTCACTAAAGAGTCGATTAATTATTTCCAATGATACTAAAGTTAATGGGTTCATCAAACTCGGTGGGACACAAAATGACGCAGCATATTTCTAATAAGGTAGTGCAAAATGAATATGTTTCTCTTTTTACAGTTAGGCATATATGCCCATCCAATTTACTCGGATGTCGGCGACTATCCTAGTTTCGTTCGTGAACGGATTAACAATATGAGCCTTCAACAAGGATTCACGCGGTCACGTCTTCCATATTTCACTGATGAAGAGGTTTGTATAAATTTTGTATATTTTGACATATTGTAAATTAGGGAGATGTCATTCTCGCTTCATTGGGGCAATTTCGGAGAATATTCTCCTATATGACGTTTGCTAAATCTGCCAGAATATTTGCCCAAACATATTTATTCTGTGGATGCACTTGCTTCGTTAATCAAAGAGCTGTAAGGCTGACTATTTTTTTATTTAATCATTTAAAGCCCATTAATTAAATCATGGGTTGCTTGCTGGTCTGTCGAAAGTGTTTCTCCTGCTGAACTTTAGAGGACTTTTAAAACATTTCTGATGTTAACGTGTCTAACTTCTGGGCCCAAGTAATTTTTGTTAAATACTTAAATACATTTTAACCGTTGACACGTGGGCGCAATATGAACTTCAAATAAAGATAGTCCAAGATCCCAGGGCCGCCAGACCTTAGATGTATCCATCGATGCGAAAATCGGTGAAAAAGAGAAGATAAATTAAATAAAGTAAACTTCATCTTTTGTATTACAGATAAAAGCACTTCAAGGAAGTTCAGACTTCTTCGCTCTCAACCACTACACAACATTTTTAATGACTCCATCATCACTGGAACCAGGTTGGCAGGTCCCTTCGTGGGACCAGGATACTGGCGTCAGAATGGAGCAGAATCTAAGCTGGCCCAGGCCTGGTGCTGACTGGCTAACAGTAAGTTTAACTTAATTTAATCTTGAGCATTGCTCGCAGAACGGATGGCCGATGGGGCCAAAAACTTCTAGAGTGGTGACAGCGAACCGGAAGACATTGCGTTGGCAGGCCTCCCACTAGGTGGACCGATGCGGGGATCCACTGGCTGCGAGACGCACAGGAACGGTCAATGTGCCGACACTTGAGGGAGGGAGGCCTATGTCCAGCAGTGGACGTCTTTCGGCTGAAATGATGATGATGATGAATCTTGAAAAATGTTTCACTTATTGCCGCATGACCGGTTAGTCGCCCAGTTCTTTTCCGTAATCAGAGCTCACTTAGAGCTTAACTTGCTTACTCAGAGCTAACTTGGCTCAGCTGGTTGATGTGATAAAAGATAACACCGGCAGTGGGTTGGTGGTAGGGCTGATTGTCAAGGATTATTGTTCAAATAATTATTGTAACCAGTGGAGGCCTTTATATACCATAAGGTACTTAATTTAAGTAAAAAAATAACAATCTTAAATAAAATATAAAAATAAACAATTGGAATACACAACAAACGCGTCAGTTAGTAAAACAAACACTTGGCCATGTAGTCATGTGAACCATTATCGTTTAAGTAAAGGTTATTTTAAATCCCTTAATAGGTATGTTTCATATATTTTTAGTTAGGTATATTAATTATCCGTCTTGCTTATTGCGACGTGAGACGCAAACAAACAAAGAAAAGTTTTTTATACGGTTTCCCAGTATGAAATACTTTTTTTTTACAATTCTATTATATTAAATTTATTTGAGCAAAGTTTTTGGCTCTAAAAGAATATAAAAAGTTTATCGATTCTATTCTAAACAATCTCAACAATTTATGCAAAGGTCGGTGAGTTAAGTGCTATAACTCACTGTTTTATTTAATTTATTTGAGCAAAGTAAATAAACTATAAAAGAATTATAAAATTCTATCGATTTGTTTTCTAAACAATCTCAACCATTTTCGCAAATGTGGGGCAGCTCATTGCTATAACTCACTGTATCTAGTAGAACAACCACATTTCGCCAGTCCTGTGTAAGTCCCATGTAATAGGGCGCGAGCCTATTTCCATCCAGACTCCGCTGCCGCCGGCTGCTTTTTCAAGATAATAATACTATAACTGCGAAAACGATCGTAGATACGATACGATACGTAGACGATACGTAGGTCTTGGTAGGGAAGTAGGTATAGTTATATCTTACTAGTTAATAAGTAATTCCTATGTTTATTGTCGTGATCAGGATAAAAACTCGTTCCATTTTATTGTTTCGTGATCTGTTATGAACATGACTGGGCTATTGAAATCTATTTAAGTACTTCTGAGTTTTTATTGATATTTATTGTTGTAACAAAACAATCGTAAAATTATAATAGTCATTTTAAAATACAGTTGGTAAGCTACACGATCACTGGCACTTGCTTTAACTAACTGGACAGCTGATGGTCAGGTCCAATTAAATCTGTGTGGCTCTTTCCTCAAAAGACATCTCTACTTAATTTGATAAATAATTGTAAGAAGGTTAGGCACAACATTACGTTACGACGAACCCTAGGAACCGAGCATAACGAAAAACATTGGGAAAAAACGCGGCAAAAAAAATGCAAAAAGTCCTACTACAATTTTGAAATACATCGGTTACTTTTTACAGGTTAACCCTCCAGGTTTCCGCAAACTCATAAACTGGATCCACAATAACTACAGAATGGTAAAGGATATCTCAATAATTGTAACTGAAAATGGACTTTGTGACTGGGGCCAAACGGATGACTATGAGAGAGTTTCCTACTACAACGAATACCTCAACCAACTACTGCTAGCAATGTATGAAGATGGATGCAATGTTAAGGGATACTTCAGTTGGACCCTCATGGATGACTTTGAGTGGCCGGACGGTTATTCGTAAGTATACGTAATTTATGTATCTAGTAATGGCCCTGACTATGGATCTCTTTAGGTAGGTACTATTATAAATGATAAAGATTCTGAGGATAAATGTTTGTTACCTACTCTTTAAAGCAAAAACTAATGAACAAATTCGGATAAAATTTGAAACACAAATAGTGTATAACCTGTGTTAACAGCAAAGATACTTTTTATTCCGGTAGTACGAATCCCGTGTCCTTTGAGAGGAGCTCGTGGCTAAATAATAACAGCTGCTTGGGTCGATCTTTAGGTTAAGCCGTGCTTACCTAGGTTGGTCTGTGGATGGGTGACCACCACCCTTACATACCGAGTTTCCTCCGTGCCTCGGAAGGCACGTTAAGCTGTTGGTCCCGGCTGTCATTTGTAGATCTTTGACAGTCGTTACAGTTAGTCAGTGGCCCAAAAAGTCTGTCAACCAGTCTTACCAACGGGTATCGTATTACCCGGTACTAACTGCGTTGTGGAGGTCAGATAGGCAGTCGCTCCATGTAAAATACTGGTATTCAGCTGCATCCGGTTAGACTGGCCGACCCCAACGTAGTTGGGAAAAGGCTAGGCAGATGATGAGTACGAATCCCGTGTGACAACTACCGAACTCCAAGCGGGTGGCGCCGCAGGCATAAGCTAGTTCTTGCGTAAACATACAGGTTTTCAGTACAGACAAGTGGAATGGGAACGGATCAAACAACCGGTATGATTAAAATAGACACATTATTTATGTATGCGCTCGCTTTTAAAGAAACAGGACAACAACATAAGAATTATAAAAATCATCTTTGTGCATTTGCGCTTTCGAGTTTTGAGTATGTCCTGGGGGCTAAAAATGGCCGCTTTAGCAGAACCATCAGGGATAATAATTATGAATTATGTTAAAATTCGTAAAATGGTCACAAAGTGACAATTCATAATTTTTACTGAGTCCATTTTATGAATTTTACGGTGACCATTTTATGAATTTTAACGTGATTCGTATTATTATCCTATTTTGATTCTGCTAAAATTATAAGATTTGTTGTGGACTTGTATCAGCCGGTCATTACATTGCCATCACAGCTCTAAATACGGTAAAGTTATACCATTGCCAGAACGCGGCATGTCCGATACCACATTAGAAGACAAGTGACAATCGGTTTTCCTCACCACCCCCGATTTGAAAAGCGGCTTATGCAATTTTTTTGTCCCTTGTTCCTGAACCGTCTGCTTGGCTTATGGGCTTTCCGTATTGTTGGCTCTAGGCACGCTACTGGCACCACATAAAGGAGTTTGCCCACTACACGATATCATACCGTGACCGTGCTAGGAACGTGTCAAACCATGTAGTTATCAATAGTAAAACAATAATGTCGGCTGGCTTTAGGTTTTATAGATAAAACAAAAGAAAAACTTCGATGGATAACACAACGTGTTACTTGTAGCCATATGGCTCAACCGCAGATAAAATTAAATACCTAAAACGTTAAGCAATCCCGAAATATAACTGGCGATACATTTACAGTCTGTCAATACCGTATTGTCATGAATAATATTACTAAACAAACAAACAATATACATTCGAAACCGGTCCCTGATAGTAGTGTAGGAATGCAAATTAATTTGAAAATGCCAGTTCTATATGTATTTATGTTTACAAACTGCAGTACAATTAATCTATTTGCAAAGCTTTTGGACTGTGATTTTGTAATTAGTATCTACGTAGAAATTACTTAAGCTCTGGTTTTGTTAATCGATGACATTATAATAAAGTGTTGTTTTTAAAAGATAAATAATGTCGTTTCTACAAAACAAATAATCGCATAGTAATTAATAGTTCATTAGAAACTACACCTGGAGCTCCTAAAATGCTATTTCAAGTTGCTATCAAAGGGGTTTGAATTTTTTGTTCTGCCTAACTTCCGTCATTTTCTAAATTAATCAAAAGCTAAATTATAATTAAATTAATCAATACAAACAAGTTTTGTATGAGACAAAATCTTCATACGAGTTTAATGCGAGGTCGCCCTTTTGAAAATATACAAGCATGGCTGAAGTTTGGCAGGCCAGCCTTAATTTTTTTACAAATTTTTTCAACACCTCGTTCATTCATGCCTTACATTAATAACACGTATTTTTCAGTTTTATTTTAATATTTTTTGATGAGTAGTAGACACTATCCTTTTTCATTATCAAACCAATAATGGTATAATCCCAATAAATAATTACTAAATTACATAAATAACCGTTTAATAGCCATCAATATTCTGGAGGCAACTGTAACCGCATTAGAATAGAGTCACTGCGGTCTGTTAAAGGAGAAGCGCCAACGAGGCCGGCGAATATTTTTTTTGTAATTTACCGATCAGTATCAGCAAAGCGATTGGACGGCTTTGCTGCTGCAGTTTTCGGTTGCACGACCCTTTCGAAATTGTACCTTATAGAGAAGTTTGTAGGACTTATATAAAATATTTATGAAAACATATAAATATATAAGTAGGAATAGTGAACTCCTGTAGCAGCTGCCTTAACAACATTCTGTTTTATTTCCAGAACAAAGTTCGGTCTCTTCAAAGTGAACTTCGACAGTCCAGAGAAGACGCGTACGCCGAAGTTGTCTGCGCACAGTTACAGCAACATCGCGCGCACACATCGCATTGACTTTGACTATATCAAGCCGCCATTGGAGTTGAGTAAATTATTACTTGAGTAGATTAATGATGTTAGCTTGTGATAATTTATAAATATAGTCATAGTAGAAAGTATTATACCTAATTTATAAAATAAAAATAAACAGGATTTATTTGTTTTATTGGGTCGGTATTATTTGAGCCACTGTATACTGTTTGAGTATCTGTGTACTACAGGGTCGAATCACAACCAGTCCCGTACAACAACAACAGCCCATAACGTCCACTGCTGGACATAAGCCTCTCCCATGATGGGAGGAATTTGCCGTAATCTCGACGCTAGGTAGGCGGATTGGAGATCGCAGTGATGAAAGACTAACAGAAAACGCTGCTGCATATTCTCTGGTCTACGGAGGCACAAGGTGTTCTGCCTCAGACATTAGTCGCCTTATACGACACCCGTGAGTGTAATGGGTTGGTTCTATTCTACTCTGCCGGATACCACACGGCTAACCGGTACCCGTACACAGTGGCACATTTTCCATTTTTTTAAAAAACATTGTCTGAATACTTTATTTTTGTCTTAATTGAAAAATTGAAAATGCAGGGAAAAAGTTTAACATCCAAAGCACGTTGAGTGTGAATTTCAGCCCGCTGCCACTACTTCTTCTTCACAATTTGAGCGTCCGAAAAAATTCGAACCACTGTTGCCAACCCGACCTAACTGATAGTGGATCATCATCATTTTCCATCTTTCCTGGTCCCATTCTACTTGGGGTCGAATCGACACCTCTTCCATTATCCTCTGTCAAACGTCAAATCATTATATTACTCATCGGTAGCCAATAAATGACTATTTTTCAAATTTCTCCATTTAGTAGCTGTTTTAAGAATAGAAATTCAATGGGATATCTTTGTAAAATTAGAAACTTTTCAAAACTGTTCTCCCATTATTAACCGGCAAGAAGAAAGTTGCAAATAAAACTTCGATCATGCTTTTTACGAGGATTGCACCCTGGGTTACTAGCCATGCTGTTCAAAGCTTGATTCTCTTTATTTATTTATTATATTAGGTTAGCAACAATTGTTCACACTGAATACGGTGACATAATACATTCTTAAAAATAAATTACAGTGCAACAGAGTAAAATTAACTAAAACTTAAAAATAAATTACAGTGCAACAGATTAAAATAAGCTAAAAAATAAAGCTTACTCACTAGGTAATAAGCGCCATTATTAATTTAAATTTAGTTAAAATTAGAAATAGTGAAAAACAAAAAGATGTTAAACAGAAAAATGAAATTGATTATTTTTTTACTTAACCCCTTTTACCGAGGGATCAGCTAATTTATCTCTTGTCAACACCAAAGACGAAGCCAGTGACTTATAGTAGTTATACCTTCAATTAGTGTTGATAGCATTTTATTTTCGTATTGTACATACTTTATCTGGAGGGACGGGGGTGCCCCCGCCAAGACGAGCCAAGCGAAGCGCAAGGGCCACATATTTTGACTACGGTGTAGAGTTTGTGAAGTTAGACCTTGTAGAGTTAGGGCTTGTAGAATTAGAAGCTTGGCTCTACATGAGATCTTATAACTTTTTGACAGTGCGAGTCATATGGACTCGTCTTGGCAACATTTTACATGATAATGTTTTTGTGGGATAACATATTATATCATAAACCATACATTAAACTAAACGATCTAAGAGATGACTCGAGAACGTAAACCATGTATCATTGTTAAATTTAATCTTAAAATTATGATAACGGCTATCATTACTACTAATGATATACCTTTAATTTAATTGCTATTTGTTTCCAGCTATTTAAATGTGTGAAAGAAAACAAACGAATTTAAACAATAACATAATAAATATTTTTTTATGTAGAGATCGTTATTTATAACGAAGCGACTATGAGAATATTGCTGTAGCAGAAATACTAAGGTTCTAGGGTCAATCAATAGGATCAAAAATTAATTTTAAAGTTATAATATTTCATGGAATTCTCGATCGAAGCATAGGTACTTGTTTTTCTTTCTCGAGGGTAAATCCGAATGGATTTTCTTCGCCTCAAAACAATGGATCTATTAGGCTTGTCAACTGAAAAAATCGAAATGGTGGGTCAGTTAGATTATCAAAAAATATATGACCGGTATTTTTTCTTTTGTTACGTAAACCAAAATTGACGAAGATACGACGACGCTTTTAAAATTCTCAAAACGTCACGCCGTGTTTTAATTTTTATTGTATTTTTAGTGCAGCCCCGGGTTTTGATGCGTTTTATCTTTGTCAATATTCATTGATTTACAAAAACTAAAAATACGTCTCAATTATTTTCCAATACTAACTGACGGACTAAATAGATTTGAAATTTATTGATGATGGAAACTAGCATATTCCTACGTGATCTACGTAGGAATTATATCAAGTTTAACCACGTGATTATAGTCACATGTCATAGTAGAGTTATATCAGGGCGCCCAATAATGACTGCTTCATCAGAACATGCTAGGACAATAGTATGAATCATGTTAAAATTATTATAATGGTTACAGACGCAGGTAATGACATGAATTGTCACTATGTGATCATTTTACAAATTGTAGCGTTATTCACTGATATTTAATTGATCAATTGCAGAAACCGGTACACATTATAGCATGACAGACATAGAATGTGTACCAGTTAGCTGTCAGATGAGATTAAGCAACAGAATCAGAAAGGCGCAATTGGCTTGAAAAAAAAGATAGATTGTAAAAATTATATCAAAAGTTTTTTATGCTAACCACGGCAGATAACAAAAGTTTGTAAATCAATCGGCTTTTTTATAAACTGGTGTTAGTTTTACAGGTGAAGCAAGAAACAACGGTATATCATCTTGACTAGGACCAGTTCACTATAGTTATTAAAAAGTTTCTTTTTTCACAACGACTTTTATGACCTTTGAAAAGATCTCTTGTCTGACTCCTCCTACTCTGTACCCATATGCCAGGCAGTGCTATAGCTATCATAATAGTATTGAACGTGTATAAAATAAATAAACAACTCAATAGGAAGTGAAGAAGTTGTTCTCATTCAACTTGCAAGAATCGACCTAAAATATTGCAAGTTAAATAAAAACTTAAAAAAAACTTAAATGTGAGAATCATCACGGTTATAGTAAAAGAAGTGAGCTACAATTAATTAAATAAACCTAGATTTTTATAACATTTTTGTAATAAAAAATTGACAGAAATTAGATTCATTAGTTTTAATCTTTTCTAATCTAACTACATGGTTTTTGTATCTCATTTTAAGTTTTGAATTGAATGGTCTTCTTCTGATGTTACAGTTAGTTTGCACAATGTGGGCATCACGTGAAGTCAGCTTAAATGTGGCTATTTTGGCAAGTTTAAGTTGAGAATAGTGATTTTGATCTATTTACCGAAACTCCTTAGTTAGAAATCAATTTTTAATCAACACTAATCATTTTAATCCTGTGCTCCTTATCTTTAACAAAATCAAAGCTAAAGTATGAAAGTAACTGCCTCGTTGGTGCAATGCTCGCCAGCGATACTGCTTGCTGAGTATAAGGTCTTGGTTCGATACCCAGATCGTGCAAGTGTTGTTGCTCTGTAGTAACACTTAGCCTAGTATTCATTCACATTTTGCACTTTGATTCTAATAAAATATTTTTGATTTTTTATTACTTTCCAGCTTGCTGCACTTAACCAGAGGAAAATACTTGGAAGCAGAGACTAATAAACCCACTTTGCAGTCGGACGAAAACTAAACTTATTATTTTCCAAAAGATTTCACGTTTGGAGTATCGACTGCAGCTTACCAAATTGAAGGAGCGTGGAATAAAGGAGGTACAAAATATCCAATGTATGCACAAGGTTATATAATTTCAAAACGTGACTACCGTATCATTATTAAAATAAAATAAGAGATGTAACATATTAACAGGGAGCTAAATAATACCTGTACATGTCTAGATATGGCTGAATTCGCGCGTCCTAATCGCGTGCTACGCAGCCATGGCAATCGAGCATCTTTACTAGAAACTCCATAACCCCCCGTCTTTATTATTGTTTCTGGTCAGTGGGTCGTCTTAGGGCACTATGAGCAGCAAAGAAAATACAAAAAAAAAATTTTTTGTTAAAGAAGAATTTTCGTATTTTTTTTATTTTCGGAAACTTTCAGATTTTTTTGCAGTATCGGGTTGTTCTTATCTGTAGCAACCATTTAGGCTCTGAGAAGCATGGCCTTACGACGCACCGTTTCCGAGTTATGAGCCTTTTACTTTTTATTAATTTTATATAAAACGATTTATATTTCCAAAATGGTAGCTCGGATGAGATTGTTTTCGGAAAAGAAATTGTTGCTCTACTGAAAAGCCATAACGTTATGTAAAAAAATTTGCAAAAACTTCGAAAAAAAAAACACGAAATTTTTTTAAGTCCTTGCTCCATAGTGCTCCTAAGGCTACACTCCAACCAATTAAAGGGCTCATCATGGGGATTTCAAAATGGTATCATGAACATATTTTAATTTACGCGCGGATGACTAGTAGGTTTGTGAAATTTAAAGTTATAAATGTACACCAAAATAAATAAAATGCGAAATTATCCATCTTATCTAGAATCGTAACCAAAAAGTGAAAATAAAAAAAAATAAAAACTATTTAAATATCAGCTTAATTAATTATTGACCAGGTATTGTAATTAAAATTGATTATTAATGTCTTTTGTGACAAGCTCCTGAATTTAGACCAGGATGCAAAACTGCACCTTAAACAATGATATCATATATCGTAATTACATAACAAATCCCAGCTAAAAGTGTATCTTTTAAACATATTAGTGCTCGCGGCTGTATACGTAAAAAAAGTTTTATCGGGACAAGATCTTACCAGCATTTTGTTTTCATTCTTGATGAAATAGTACATTACTACCGCACGCAAAATACGCGCTTTGACGTGGAGTTGCGGACACCAGCCCGTTATACAATACAATAGTACATTACTGCAGCGGTCAGCAACAGAGACATTGATGGACGAACGTGTAAATGTGGGCCGAGGCTTGTGCCTCCTCCTCCTCCGCCTGTGATGTGTATACGTAAGTCTATCAATGTCTAGTTGTGGCCAAGGCTTGTATAATACTTTTCTCAAATAATACGAGGAAATTAAAAATCAATGATGCACACAAACAACAATAATTTTTCTTGCGTTGAAGAGATCATTTGTTTTTTTTTTTCAATAAACCGCTTTCTATTTGCAAGCCAATTCGAAATTTTAAATAAAACCTTTGAAAAGTTACCTACTTGGTTGCCATGTTTCAGAGTAAAAGATCGTTCTGTTTTTGAATAACACGAAGATATGGATTTTCATACAACTTTTGCCGGCCGCTGGTCGTATGTATCTGGCCAGTACAGCAATTTCGATTTATTTCGAAGAAGGTTGTCAAAATAATGCTCAAATTTCAAAGCATGTTTGAGAAATAAACATTAACGTTACAATCAAGAATACCTAGGATTTATTTCTCTATGTCTGTGTAATTTCTACTAACACTGATTAATTCTAAAGATAATGTATTTCAAGGAATTTGTATTCTACAGCCCCGAGATTAGTGCAACTCCTTAACTAATAAAACAACCTGTTACAATATTTACTCATAAAGATAGTATTGTCAATACTAAACTCGTTGATATGCAGTTAGTAATCTTATGAAATTCTAATTATGAGATTCATAACAACCGTTGTGCTTGATGGTATTTCCTATCGTTAAGGATGTTTAGCTGCGACTGACATGAATGACTAATAGTCAGTTCAGACAGAACGGAAAATCCCTCGCGCAATTTTTTTGGCTGCAATAAAAATAACACCGTATTAACATTTGATTGTTGTAAGTGGAAAACGATATAAATATCGATGCGGACATCAAGCGTCACCTCGCGCATGCTCGCGATTCTATCGCGTACGTTTAAACAATAGTAACTCGGTCCTATTTTCAATGCATCCAGTAAATTGCTCGCGCATTTTTCCATTATATTTGAACCCACCCTTAGTACTACTAGTTCTACTAAACAGTTACACGGCAGAACAAATGGGAATATTTTTGTGTTCGTGAGTAAAGTCTCAAAAACTACTTGGAGGCCAGAATCATGAAGAAGTATTAGTGCGAGTTTTGCACAGTACGATTGTACAGTAGCTGTATCAGTTTCGCTCCTCATGCATAACGTTAGATTTATCAAATCCATGCGCTTAGCCTTTTCCCAACCATGTTGAGTTCTGCTACCAGTCGAACTCAATGCGGCTGAACTCCAGTATTTTACATGATAGCAAATTCCTATCTGACTGTCACAAGCTAGTTATTCAAATTCAAATTTAAAATAATTTATTATCTCTTCACAAATATGACAAATTATGTTTAATTATGTATAGCGCTTAAAATTACGGTAGAAAAGTTTGTAAGAGACTAGGAAAACCTGTATAGCAGATCACCAGGGTTGGGACCCTGGTGATCTGCTATACAGGTTTTCCTAGTCTCACGGTATTTCGATTATTTCATTAGAAACAATCATCATCATCATCATCATTTCAGCCGAAAGACGTCCACTGCTGGACATAGGCCTCCCCCAAGTGTCGCCACATTGACCGGTCCCGTGCGACTCGCATCCAGCGGATTCCCGCAACCTTCACCAGGTCATCGGTCCACCTAGTGGGAGGCCTTCCAGCGCAACGTCTTCCGGTTCGCGGTCGCCACTCCAGAACTTTTCGGCCCCATCGGCCATCCCCACTGCCACTTAAGTTTGGCAATTCTTCGGGCTACGTCGGTGACCCTGGTAATAATAAACAATATTACAAGGTTATAAACAATATTAAGTACTTAATTCATTTTAAATGTGAAGGGAAAGTGCATAAACAAGAAAAATATATAAATTAAATCAATTATAAATTAGTACTTGAAAATTAAATTTTAAATTACCTACAATTAATTTACAATTTAAATTTAATACGCCAAATTAAAATAAGAGAAAAAACTGCGCAAACACAAAATGCGCAATATGAGTAGGAAAGGTTAGGAAAGGTTAGGTTGGAAGCAGAGCGGAATTATTTGGGATGGAAAAGTTAATGCTGTAACACGATACCCCATTGTAAGACTGGTTGTCCTCGGAAAGCACGGTAAGCCGTTGCGGGATCTCGGTATTTAATAAATGGTGGGTGATTCATTACATACCATCCGCTGCTTAAAATGTGTATAAAAGACCTACCCGTCTGTCTATTATTATTTGAATACAAATCTTCAGTAATCAAATGAAGAAAATAAACCTTATAAACACTTTTATGTTAAAGGCAAGGGTGAAAGCGTATGGGATAAATTTCTCCACGATCATCCACATTACACGAAGGATGGTTCAAATGCTGACGTAGCAACTAATTCCTACCACAAGTACTTAGAAGACATCGATATACTCAAAAAACCAGGCGTTGCTTATTACCGTACTTCGACTTCTTTGCCACGGTACATTTGCTTTCATTAGTAATACCTAAAAATTTATAATCCATCACATTTGTATTTTTATTTTCTTTAGTCACTTTTGATACAGCAGTCGAGATCGTTATGAGTTTCTCGATGATCATTGTGCATTACTTGTCATTCGTACGTGGGATGGTAGTTTGCAACCTTTATTTGGGTTGTCCGTCTCATTGGAGATCTCCTGTGTGGGCTTATGCCTTCTATTTAAATTTCTCTTATTTTCCTACTATTTTTTTTCATCTACCGCGTGTTCCTATGTCACAAAAGAAAATTTTTCACCTTTCTTGTATGCTAATATGGGCCAATCTCATCTCATCAACCAGGTAATTATATTTATCTGCTGAACGGGACTGATAACTACATAAACAGAGAATGAGTAATGTACTACCGACGGTTTTTCAAACAGCTTCTAAAAGCTAATATTTCTCCAATTATCGCTCACCATCACCATCACCACCACCACCACATCACCACCATCATCGCTCACCATTGGGATATGCCAACCATTTTCGTGGACCTTGGTGGCTGGTGCAATCCGAAAATGGTGGACTAGTTTGAAGACTATGCACGAGTTACTTTAACATTGGTTGACAGCGAATGAACCTCACCAACATTGTGTTAGCGTAAGTTGATATTTATACTACAAATTCCAATGTGTGCGAATGAGCTTCAAAAGACTGTCTACTAACGATTTTCAAATCTCGACGGTTAAAAATCCTACTGTGCGCTTTAGTCATTTCCACGCACATCTACATTCAGTCAAAAAAGTATCGGGAATGGATGATTTGTTTATGGTTCCAAATTCTAATTTTTGTTTTTTTGTAGTTGTTAGATTGGCACAACTGTTTTCCATTTTGGCGCGGAGTTTGAGTTGCATCTGTTATTTATATTAAATACAGTGCTGGTTTTAGTAATATCATATATAGCGTGTATTGCGAATTTCATAATGGACAAAAATATCGAACAAAGAGTTTGTCTTAAATTTTGCATCGCCAATGGAATTTCGTGTTCGGAGTCACTGAAAATGTTACAGAAGGCTTACGGTGAATCGAGTTTATCAAAAACTCGTGCTTATGAGTGGTTCCAAGCGTTCAAAAGCGGTCGATGTGATGGAAGATTTGCCTCGCTCTAGTAGGCCGTCAACGTCTGCAACTGAAGTTAACATCGCAAAAGTGAAGAAAATAGTGACTGAAAATCCCCATTCAACTCTGAGAGAGATAGCCGCCGAACTTTCTGTATCTCACGAGTCGATCCGTACCATTTTAACTAATCATTTGTGTATGAAACATGTTGCTGCTCGGCTAGTCCCAAAAGATCTGAATTTTCTCCAAAAACTCAATCGCATGAAAGTCGCTGAGGACATGCTAGAACGAGTCAGTTCGGACCCAACATTCATGAAACGCATTGTTACTGGTGACGAGACGTGGGTTTACGAGTTTGACATGCAAACTAGTCAACAAGCTTCGGAGTGGCGCCTTCCAACTGAACCGAAACCGAAAAAACCACGCCAAAGTCGATCAAAAGTCAAAGTCATGTTGACTGTTTTCTTTGACTATCGCGGTGTTGTGCACTCTGAATTCTTACCGGAAGGTCTAACGGTAAATAAAGAATATTATTTGAGCGTTATGCGGCGTTTAAGAGAGCAAATTCGACGAAAAAGGCCAGATTTGTGGAAAGAAAATTCTTGGATTTTGCACCACGACAATGCGCCTTCGCACAAGGCTATCATTGTGAACGAATTTTTGACCAAACACTCAACAAATACCACCCAGCAACCACCATATTCACCAGATATGGCTCCTGCTGACTTTTTTCTTTTTCCTAAACTCAAATTACCACTTCGTGGCACCCGTTTTCAATCGATAGAAGACATAAAGGAGAATTCGCGGCGAGAACTGAACTCAATTCCGGAAGCAGCGTTTAAAAAATGTTTTGATGAATGGATTATTCGTTGGCGCAAGTGTATCGTTTCTAAAGGAGCATACTTTGAAGGTGATAAAATAAATTTGGATGAATAACAGACGTTTTGTGTATTATTGATCTTTTCCCGGTACTTTCTTGACAGAGTAGTACACTATATAATATTATAAAGAGGAAAGATTTGTATTTTTGTATTTTAGTGTGTATGTTTGTAATGAATAACCTCAAAAACGACTGCGCCGATTTCAAAAATTCTTTCAACATTAGAATGCTACATTCACCCTGAGTAACATAGGCTATATTTTATCCCCGTACTCACACGGGAACGGGAACTGCGCGGGTGAAACCGCTTGACGTCCGCTAGTGTACCTCTCAAGAGCGGTTAACCACACGTGTTGCGTGAGTTTTCATCACTTGACAGCGGCATACCACATGTGTGGCATGCGTCTTTTTGCAGATATTTAAAAAAAAAAAAAAACGAATAATACGAGTGGTGTCAGTCTGTTTCATGGTTTATTTCCAATCTCTATAACATTTCCGAACGACGTACCCAAAGTCCCAGAAACCATCCGAGCCATATTCAAGCACTAAGTCTAAATAAATTCAAATTGTTCATAAAACGGAAGTTATGCCTGAAAGCCTACTATCATGTTAATCACTATCTCGAAGATAAAAAGGCTTGGGATTAAGCTGCTCCAATTAAATTTGCTCTGCGAATGGTGAAATTTCGGACTTCGCTTGTTTATTGTTGATTCCTTTCTTGTATACACTCTGACATTGAACGATTTGACATGTATTTTATTATTTTTTACTTTATTTTTTTATTATTTTATGTGACATTTACTGATTTGTCATGAATACTTATTTCATTAAGTAGTATTTTACTTTTTATTATCATTGTGATATTTAATGATTTTTGTGATTTTTATTTACATTCATTTTGAAAAGAACTTGTTATTAATTTTATTTGATTATTGTGAATGGTGGGGACCATGTGGGTCACATTTTTATTTTTTGTTTATTTTTTTCCACAACTGTCTGGCAGTTTGAGTACTATAAGCGACCTACCCAAATGTCCTTTCTTTGGTATTGTTCGTCGTTTCGTTGAGCTCCTTGAGTTATAAGTCGAGCTACACGATAACTGACAAATGCTTGCAATGACTGGACAGGTCCACTCAAATCTGTGTGGTTCTTTCTTCAAAAGACCATCTCAGACACTAATCTGCATAGTCCTCATGTGAATTGAGCAAGATTATGTCTGGACTTCAAAAGAGACTATGACCTCTGAGTTTGTTTCGGCTGTTCCTTCTCAGAGTAGTCAGGTACGAAACACTGGCCCCATCTAGTTTTAAAAAGTGACGTGTAAAAGTGTTTGTAAAAACCTACTTGCAAAATAAACATCATTTATCATTATCATTTATTTATCATGATTATTAAAAACTAATAGTTACTTTTGTACACAAATTAATATTTATTTGTGTTCTAAATTCAAAAATATAAAACAAAAAACTATTTTTGCATATTAGGCTGTTTAGCGGCTTCATACCTTTGCTTCTCCTTCACCTGGCAGTAAACAGGGTCACGAAGCCGTCAACCAAGCGTTCTGTACATCAAACTAAGTAACTTTACGCAAAGATTTTTTGGGTGAAAAATGATGTTTTATAGTAGAATTCAATGTAACGCACTCAAAACATTGTGCTAATAGATGAATTGAATAGTACGGGGGTCGTGGAGGTGTTTAAAAATCTTACTTACTTAATTAAAACATGATGTTTATAGAAAAAAACTCGTCAAAAAGTTGGAACTTTGACCCCCAATATCTCCGTAACTAGAAGGTTCCCAGGTATGGTGTAGAACAAAAAAAATATCGCAGTGACGGGAAAAACAAGTGCTTTTCGGTTTCGTTAAGGGTCTTTTTACACCCTTTATAATTTTTAATCTGGAACAATTCTTACAGTTTCAAAACTAAAATTGTTTTCTATTTGCACCAGGTTGGAATGTTTGCTCATCCAATATACTCCAAGACCGGTGACTATCCAGCATTAGTTTAGGAAAGGGTTGATAACGCTAGTTTTGAGGAGGGCTTCCTGAGGTCACGCCTTCCATATTTCACTACGGATGAGGTTTGTATTTACTCGTTTTTCTTTCTATTTTCTGTAGGGGAACAACAAGGACCCTAATGGAGTCTATTCAACAGGATTCGATAGGTAAACCGTTTGGTCGGCAAGCCTTCGAAATATTAATCACTTAGGCGGCAAGAGAATTCCGTTCTAACTTTGAATTTGAATGTAACATTCCATGTCATCAATTTTGTTTCGTCATTACTGTCAAATTCACGGTCTATATTATCTATTGCCGCCTCAAAACACAAAGTAAGAAGTACGGATTTCAAAACAACTTTCAAGTGGATTGTTATCGGATACAATCGAACACTCCCATTTTCTATTATCGACACGAGTTTCTTACAATCTATGGCAGTAACCAATGAGGCCAAGGTCAGGCCGCAGTGGCTTATCCAACATTTATTACAATTTATAACCAGTTAACACTAAGTACCTACGCAGTTGGGCTCGTAACCGAAACTGGTCTCTTTGTTTCAAACGGTACCTATGGAATAAAATAAACTGCTTTAAAGAAGTAGTTTGAGCCAAGAAAGCATTTAGTATTGTTTTCTTATTTGTTTGCATCGTGCTGGACGGACTTTTCAAAGAAAACCATAGTCTGTACTTCACTGCAGTATTTGTTACCCTTAAACTCACCAGCCTAGATATTCTGGTGGATATTGATGTATTTAGTAGTACCAATTCCCAAACCACCCTGGGCGCACTAACTGGTGAATTACGAATCATTACCTCTTACAAAGAGGAGGCTTGTATCCCATCAGTGGGAATTTATAGCATGTTTATTGTCCTAGATATTATGATCCTTATCACTTCAAATTAACGTACATTAAAGGGGAACGCTCACTTGTCCGCGCCGAACGAAACGTTCTATGATTTGTAACGTTATCCATTCGTCCGATTCGGCGAATTTAATTACTGAATACGAGTAACAGTTTGTTTTTTTTCCATCAGATTGCATCAGCATTGTGAGGAAGTTGCGACTTCTTCAGTCTTAACCGCTACACCAGCTACTTGATAACAACGCCTTCTGCCGAGAATAAATGGCAAGTCCCATCATACGATCACGACACTGGAGTACAAGTAGAACAGCATGCTTCATGGGCTGTTCCGGGAGTTTATTGGTTATCTGTGAGTTGACTGTTACTGCACGCAGCAGTATTTTAATCAATCTAAAACGTTTGCACTGCAAGGACACATGCCTCCTCTTTTTTAAGAGGCTTCCACGAAGACATATGGATTAGATGCAGTCTGGTGGATTTCAGATGTCCCCAAGTTTTGGTTGGCTTTGCACACACATAGTTTATAACCTGGATCAACACAGATAATTTCTATCCCGGTACTACGATTGTTCCGTGGTACAATTACTGAATTCCACGCGGGAGAAGCCACGGGCATAAGCTAATACAATAAAATATTTGCTAGTTAACCAAGGCAGTAGTTGAAATATCTGTCACGCTTTTCAGACCAAAGCTTTTAAGTATCGTTACTGTGCGTAAATGAAACAAAACTTTTCAGCAAATTCCCTGAATTTTGAATCCATAGCCACAAACATAACAGCTTTGATTTATGTTATATCAAAGACCTTTATAAGAGAAAAGTTATTCTCAAAGTTAAATTGCCTCAGACTTTGCTCTCAAACAGAACTTCTAGCATGAAAATACACCTTTTAGCTAAAACTATATTTTCAGGTTTACGCACCAGGCTTAAGGAAAATTATCAGCTGGTCAACAGAGAAATACGATTTAAAAGTACCGATTAT